>JAZGTH010000073.1:5722500-7202492 GCA_036877525.1 Chromobotia macracanthus | reverse complement strand
AAACTCCTTTAGTAGAAGAAAGTAATTAGAGTTGATTATACTTAGAAAGAAAAAAGGGCTAGAACTTGTTGAAACACAAATTCATTAGTCAATCTAAGCATGATGGTGGCGCTATAAATCAGGAAATTAAAGAGAGACAGAGAGATTTTGCTTTACTTAACGGCCAAAACAAAGCTCTTCTTAAGCCAGAGAGACTAAATTTAAATTCATTTGAACCACCTGAGAAACAAAAAATAATCTACAAACACCAAAAACCACAGCTGACTAAAACTAAACTCTTTCTCACAATGACATTATTTGTTCTACTGTTGTGGTTAATATGCAAGGTCCAAATATTTTACGGTAGGTTATTACGGTAGGCTTACCCTGTTTTGAGGCCAGCCAGTCTCCTACCTGCCTGTGTGAATGCAGGGCCAATCGCTAGTATGTGGAGCAGAGGTGGGCCCAGACATGCACACATGAACACACATACAAACATAAACCACACGCACACACATGCGCCACGACCCAGCGACCAGGGAAGTATACAGGCTGCTGGAGCTCCTGGGGCTTGTGAATCCAAGCTGAACTTTGGAGCAGGCTCTTAACAGATGGCAGGAGTGGGTACACTCACTGACTGGTCCCGCACAAGCACCCTGCTTTACAGCCACTGCTGCAGATTAAATCTGTTCATTGTTGAGGTCAGTATCTGTTTGAAATCAAACTCCCCGATGTACGGCTGTACTGTACAGTGTTTCAGTATATTACAGGGAACCAATGAAAAGGATTTAACCCCACGGTTACCGTTAGACTCTCTGCTACAGTCTACACTGATCTGGAAACGGATACAGTACATTCTCATGGCGGGATACACAGTCAGTGTAGTTAAAACGGTACTTACAGTAAAATAACAATGTTACTGTATTCACATGGCCTAGGGATCCTGCACTGAACTCTAATTGATATAGAATGAAATCTTCAGGGGTCTGAGCCTCTGGGGTGCTGCCCATTAAATCTGCATGTCTCTTTTAACAGTTTTGTAAAATAAGAAAGCTGTTAAACATTATGTTCTTCAAAACATTAAGCCAAAATCAAAAAAATCATTTCATCAGCATATAAAACACCAGAGGGTCTGAAACATCAAAGCTCAGGGGCTGAAATTAAAGCACTTTTGGTTAGAGACTGAAAGGGAAAAATAATCAACATACATGAGATGAGACTCAATGAATTTTTCCATAAAGTCTGAGCAATGCATCTTTGCTATTATATGCTATATGCTTACAGTAAAGCAGTGTTTCTGAAAGAAAACAGCCTTCATTTATAATTTTGCCTTTTTAATGCGGTAGGTATTGGAAATGCTTTGCATTAGTTTCCTGCACTAGGACATACCTAATGCTGGAATCATTTGTCAATGTATGCGCCTGACTGCACCAAAGAGATGATTAGGAGATGAATGAAGGAACAATATTGCCAAAAAACTTGCAACTTAAGAGCTTTTTCTTGTTTTTGTTCCGAATTGAGTGTGCCATTATCACACTCCTACAGTATAAAAAAATAGAAAATAAAAACATACACTGAGTAATTCTGCCACAGTATGCTTGACCCTATAAGTTAGACAGAAAGTAAGAGAATAGAAGATGTGCCACTTTAAGAGAAACACAGTTACTTTGTGTCAAAAGATCGGTGTGCAAAATTCCAGTATATTATACCCTTTCAATAATGACCAAATATGTATTTGACTGTGGAAAAACATTCAGTGCAATCGGAGGCTAAATTTAGGTTGTTTTGGGTTGCATAGTAAACACTTTGATTAACATATTCCTAATTATTTTCCCACTTCATCATTACTCGTTGACAATTAACATTTGCCATGACTTGAGGCTGAATTAATCTAAACTTAGATACCCTCATGAAACAGACACTGTTTTATATTTTGCATAGTGTTTAGGGCACATATCAAATATACAAAACTACTTTTTAATGTTCTAAGGCTATAATTACTAACTTCAATTATACACCATTGCAAGCAATTTGATTTGATAACTCATTGTTTGTGGAACATGATGGAAAAATACAGAAAAAAGGCAAAAGAAACCAAAAGCTAATTAAAACAATTATGAATGTACAAAGGGGATGAATTATGGGTGTGGCTGATGCACGGGTGAGTTTTCCCCTCACCATTTTAAGGAACAAAGGGGGACTTTGCACTTTAAAGCTAGTCTCTGACCTACATCATGCGCCTAAGATCAGTAACTTCCCAACACCGCGTGACTTTGGGATAATTGTCCTTCTCACAGCTCTCCGAATGCATCACATGACACAAAACTGAAATTTTCTTCAATTCAATTGGCTAAAATCCTGCCTGCACCAAAACAAACAAAAACATCCTTTTTAATTGAAAGTGTACTAAAATTGCATTTCTTCAGGCAATAAATATCACACCAAAAATGACGAAATGCATACTACACACAATCATCAATTAATCAGCGTTTGTAAAGCAGGGCACAGGTATCCCTGCACATCATTGGGATGTTGGCCCCTGTGGAAAGCACTGGGCAAACAGCAGAAACTAGCTGCTTGTGAAGGGTAATGGGACATTAAATGCCAGAGGACAAAATCGGAAGTGGCTGCAGAGAGAAAGATGAAGTAATCTCGGAAACAACTAGACACACTCCACTTGAAATTTTGCCTCAAACAAGATTAAAGTGAAGTTATTCTACACAAGTATGGCAAGGATATCAATCTTCAGCTCAGAGAAAAACTAAAAACAACAGAGCAACAAAAGACAAATCTTTCTGTTGGTGCACATACAGCAGTCACAAGGAACTGTTATTTTATTAAAAGCTTAAAATTGGGAATCAAAAGTGTAAATGTAATCAATGATATATGCCTTTACAGTATCTGTACAGTGTTTGTGTTTCATTGTAAAGTGTACCACTACATTGGTTTGCAGTTTGTAATTTTTTTTTAGAATATTCCATATTAGGACACTGCAAAAATTAATGCATTTAGGTGGGTTAATTTAAATAGAGATTACATTTACTGTCTCCCATTGTGCTATTTACGATCTGAAGAAGTAAAACTACGTAAAAAGTTTACTTTCACAAAATGCCTTGCAGTAATTTAGAAACAGCGTGAAAGTGAATGTGACTCTGCCCAAGCCATTTAAAAATTCAACACCGTTAAATCCATTAAATGGGGATAACAGAGTTTTTGTTTCAGACCTGTTGCATAAAGAATCCCCTCCCTGCTGCCTAAAGCCCTACTGAGAGAGACAGCCTTTTAATGAGGGGGGATAATCCAGCAAAACACCCCCACTAATGAGCTATCATCATGCAAAAATGCCAGCTTGATACACATTAATTGGATTCCCACTTTTTACCCAATTAATTGACCTGCATTGTCATGTGGCTTGGCTGCCGTGGGTTCCTAAGAGAGACAGCTTCTGTTTAGTTTCAATGACTCCAGTGGCTATAGGGTCTGTGAATAGAAGTAGGTATTAGTGAGATCGGTTCTCTCATTAAAGGCTTATGACATTTGTTTAAGCCAATCCCTTTGTTGAGAAAACAGTTTGTGCTGCTCAGTTGAAGCCTCCGCTGTGGCCAGGGCGGTCTGTGATTGTGATGGTCAGTTTTAGCAGCAGGGTCCATCCGCATGGCTGATCTCAGATCAGTTTACCTGCAGGGAAGTCTAGTGGTGAGAGCAGAATAATCCCATGCACTTGTTGATCAAATGCACTGACAGGCAACCAAAACATGTACCGAAAGGCTTTTAAAACAGTTTAATCTTTTAATCTTCTTCATGGGTTTAGGGAATCTGACAAACACACCGCAGAACAGCAGAAAGAATTTGGAGAACAGGTGTAAATATTAAATCTGTGGGAAAAACAAGCCGCTGATGAGAAACCAAAGCTGAAGTGCTTGTTTCTGATATGGACCATAAAGGTAATCGTGCCCTCCTACACTGGCTGTGGGTTATAACCTCTGAAAATGACTTACATACAGTGAATGGAATGCAAAGTGTTTTAGTCAATGATCTCCTCAGGGAAACAATATCCCTCAGACTGCTCCTACTCACCAGTGTAAATGAAATGCCTGTGGATTAAACAGTAACCATGTGTAAATGAGTTCAAAGAGCCCATAATATTTTGAATAATATTACTTGCCCAAGGAAATGCTTGGAACCACAGAAGAGGACAAATCTAGCTTGTTTTAGCAACAATGGAGCCAAAATTCTACAAAGACTCCCAGATCACTTAAAGGGATAGTTCACCCAACAATGCAAATTCTATCATTTACTCACCCTCATGTCATTCCAAACCTGCATGACTTTTTGCTTCTGAGGAACAAAAAACAATTCTGAAGTACGCTGGTAACCAAACAACAATCACATTGTTGGACATTTTTCAAAATATTTTCTTGTGTTTGGAATGACATGAGGGTGAGTAAATGATGAAAAAAATAATCCTTTTTGGGTGAACTATCCCTTTAAACTGAAACGCAAACAAAGACCAAACACAACAATTTTGAATTCAGATATAAGCACATGGCATTCTGGGAAGGCAGCTAAACCGCATGACACAATGCGACCCGCCCTGGCAAACAGCGAAAAGGCAGTGCCAATCAGTTTACTATTGTGGATGAGGCATCTCCATTAACTGAGGTTGATGACAGCTAATTCTGAGCGCATTGATTTAAAGGGTATTGACCCCGGCTCATGGGGTCAAAGTAGTGTCATATTGATCCAGCCCTGATCTGCATGTAGGAGGCTGATCTACACTTCGGCCACAGTGGCAAGCTTATAAAGTGAATGCAGCTGGAGGTAAAGGGCCATTATCTTTATCAACAGCTTAACACAGCCAACAGAGGCATATGCAGTGCCTTAATGTGAACAAATCTAATGTCCTCTGAGGACTGCTCAAATACCACTGCAGGCATCCTTATTCACTTCATTGATTAAAACCTTAAGTAAACAATAGAAAAACTAGACAAAAAGCAAAATGCACTATGAAAAACATCAATGCAAGCACATTAGACAACAGCGGCCTTGAGAAAATATACAAGGTATCCACTTTAATCTATCACTGAGAGAGTGCTGGTAATAGCAGACATTAGTAGAAGATCATTACCCTCCATTGTGCATTCACTTAACTATACTAGACAGAGGTTACAGTGTAAGGTGGGCAAATGGAATGGCAGATGTTGTTTACTGGACCATCAGAATGAGAAGAAATGAAGGTAACATGTCAGTGCTGTAAGATTCAAGGCAGCAGCCATTTAAGAGTTTACTTTTAAAAATTAAAATTTTTACTTAAATTAGACTTTTCTCTATCTATTGACTTCATATTTAACTTATGTGAAGTCTTTGGAATTAGTGTGTTAGTATCAAAAATATTTATTTAATTGTATTAGATTAAAATATTAGAAATGGATTAGAATAGGGTTTTCTGTCACTGTTATAAAAAATGTTGTATAATGTCATGATCAAGATACTTAAAGCTGCAATCTGTAACTTTTTGGATAAGAAAAATGAACAAAAATTGAGCTATTGAAATGTCAATTACCTGCAATTTTATGTTTCAAACAAAGATGGTAGTAGAGAGGCAAAAGTATTATATTAAAATATTATAAACTGATTAGAGAATTTTAGATTTTTAAAATCCTTTCAACATACTTACAAAAAACGTAATAATAATATTAAAAAAATTAATGTAATTATTGTATTGAAAGATTTTTAATACAATAAAAGTGGATGGGGACCAGGGACAGCCGTTTTGGAAATAATAGCTTAGACTGCTAGTAACTCCTTATGAGTTTTATATGATAAGGAAAGTTATACAGTATGAATTATGAATGACATGATGGTGAGTAACTGACTAGGTGAACTATCCCTATAAATACATTTAAAAAACTTCAACTTCCACTTGTGAAATGATCCTGGAGTATCGGATCATTTATGCGCAAACTTCTTATGTGCCACGATTCTCTGTAGTAGATACAAAAAAATAAATGCACATGGTATCTCATTCCAAAGCCTGTCTGACCTGCATTCAAACTGAATTCAAGAGAAACCTTATATAGCTGCTGTCCTCTGCCAGGGAAAGGTCACCTCACGCGCCTGAACAAACCAGTTTCTCCGAGTCATTACATTTACTTTAACAGTGGGTCAGAGGGGAGGAGGTCAAACCTTGAGATGCTTAATAGTTTAATTATAACCAACGACGGTACTGCATTTAATTAGACCTATCAGAGAGAACATTAATAAAACTCAAAATGTTAGTATGCTTAATCACTGAGGATTCAATTTACATGTGAGTGTCCATTATGTCAGGTGAATAAAACAAAATGCTAAGGCGTTGAATGTCATCTACACGTAATCAAGCAGAACTTCATTAATATGTATAATGAATTGAGCATGGACTGTTGTCATCTTTTTGCTACCTTTAGTTTTCTGCTCTGACAGACACGTTTGGCAGTAATTGTTGTCCAATCTTTCTCGGGGGTCATGAATTAATCTACATGCCTTTATGCCTGTCACAAACTAATAAACACACAACTAACTGACTCCTGCACTGCAGCCCCTTTCAGATTAACATGGCAATGCTCAAGGACTGCATGCGCATGCTATCTTTAATTTTAGATTTATCTATATTATAATTATAGATTATATAGATATAGATCTATAACTGTATGCTACAAATTATGTGAGCACTTTTAAGAATAAGACTGGTGTCCATTTAAATAATTCCGTAAGATCTATTCATATATATATATATCTGAGATATTTCTTGACAGTAATAAAGCTTTTTAAGAGCATTCAAAAAGCTGTAGGGCCATAATACAGTAAGTCAAAGATAATGTTTTCCACATGGCTAAAAAAGCATTTGAAATAAACTAGTAAAACAGTAAAAATTAAGCCATGTGGAGGAGATATACTATACAGTAACCACTTACAACTACTGCTCTGTGTGGTCAAAAAACCTGATACCTGATCTGACCGTTACCCACAATCGTTGTTACACACAAAATCTCTGTTCATCTTTTATGTACACAAACCAAATCTAAGTTGGCTACTGTTAACACTTCACTGCCCCCCCTCAAAACTTTCAGTCTTTTGTTGCCAGAGGTTAATGAACAGATTAGTGGTTAAGGGCCGATCAGAGGAGGACAGGTCAATGTTAAACCCTTTAACAGGAGGGATAACCAATGACAGGTGGCTCCACACTTCTCCAAGATCTGACTTGTGTCTACACAAGGGCCCCTCTACATTGCCGGCACTATGGCCTCTTCTGAACCATCTAAATGAGTCAAGGCCAGTTTGAGGAGTTAACATTTTTTAAGCACTAAATTGGATACTTGTTGGCAATGTGCCTTCCCTTTGTGCGTTTTGTTGAGGGCCATATTTACAAAACGACGCAGCTGGATCTTCTGAGGCAGATTGGGCTGAATGGGACTCCCCTGGAAGATTGGAGAAGACACTTGAGAACAGACACACAATGAGAGCCGGGGTGCCAAAAGAAACGGGAGGTGGGGTAGGGGTGGCCGAGGGTCCGGCATTTGCGCCCGTTTTCATTCATTTCTTTAATATTCCACTGCAGGTTCTGCTTCAGAGAGACGCCCATTGTGAAGCATTGAATGGGAGACTTTAGGAGTGTCTCTCCCTCCATTAATTAGGGCTCACTGACGCTTCCGCTCCCCGAGAATCTGCCTCATTATGATTTCCTCACATTCTTTAACACAACTTAACCCCATTCCTCAGCTCTCACATCAAAGAAAGGAAGTAGATGCCCAGAGTCGCTGACTGATTTGGCTGCAGTTGCACACTGTGCATGTTTCAGCCCTGGTGACCAGAATATTATTTGCAGAGTAGGTGGAAATACATTCCGTGAAAGTTTAAATGTAAAAACTCACCTCTGTTTTAGACAGACTGGCATTCATTGAGTTCAGATAGGGGGAGAACAAGGATTTCTGTGACAGCATATCTGTACATTAATGATATTTTAAAGCACAATACACCTGGTGATCACATCAAATAGGTGCAAGCACAATTAAATTCTCTACCTTTTCATACCAACTATTTATTATAACGTGTGTGTAATGTGTAGTTGAGGGTTAGATAAACAGACAACTGCAGTTATATTTTACTGCTGTCCATTTAAAAAGTGTGTCTTTAAATTTATTAACATTTTTCATTTTATTAACATTTTTTTCATTTTATTTTTTAAATTTATTAACATTTTTCATTCAACATTTTTTAACATTCCATAACGTCTTGTTTTGCTAGCTTTACACAGCCTGATTTTACTATTAAAATCTGTCCTTCATAATTGTAATATTATAGAGATTTGCTGTGTATTAACTAACATTAGTATGTACACATAAGATAATGTTAACGTTACAGCCTTATTTTGTTTATCAAAAACCCCTGAATTACCCCTGCTATGCTAACACTTTTTTTGACTTTAATCCAAGCTGAAGATTAAAGACAAAGTTTAAAAGTCAAAGAAAGATCAAAAACATATAGTATATGCATAAACACATTTTATGATGTAAAGTGATATAACAATAATAATTATGAACGCTCATTTCCATGCAATCCATCGAAAACTTATGAACGTTTAATATAGTTTCTGGAAAAATGCTTCCCAACCATTTTCAGAACTATGTGCAAGGATGAGCAGAAAAAAATCAATGAACACTTTCATGTTATTATATGCTGATCAAACTGGAATATATGACACAGTGGAAATGACCCAGATATCGGGAACATTCACTATCATTTTCTTTCTCCCCTACTCAAACACACACACACACACACGTTTACTTATCTATCTAAATGGGGACATTCCGTAGACTTCTGTTGTTTTTATACACAGCCAGTTACAAACAATATAACGTAACCCACACTCTAACCCTAACTGAAAACTTTTTGCATTTTTCCAAAAAAACTATTTACTATATTTTAATAGTGTTTTTACAAATTAGGACGTCCCGAAAATGAAGTTTTGCTCAGATTTGTCAGGTTTTGCTGACTTTTGGGTAAAAATTTGTCTCCAATTTATGGTTAAGCAACCCCCCCACATGCAGACACAAAGACATAAGCAAGCACACTTACGTTCAGCCACTCAGAAGCCTGTTTCTAAGAGCCGACTCCAAAGAATAATGACAATTCATGACCTCAGGATCACACAGTGACACTTCATCTGTATGGTTATTAATGTGACAGTACAAGTGTCACTTCCCATGGATAGCTCAGTGATACCAGGTTAATTCTGTTTACAAAGGGCTAAATGTTACATTATTTTCAGAGAGAAAAAAATCAATACCTGCCCTTTCTTTTCTTATAACGTCTTTTTGAAAATCGATAAGGCTCACTACAAAGACATTCTGAGATGCTAGTGGGATACAGGTCATTGAAAATTGAATATATATGTAGTGTGATAAATTTCATCATAGCAAGGTGATGTTATGAACACATAATCAGCTGAAATATTTCTGCAGACTAAGCAAAGAGAACTACTTTACACAATGAGCCAACAACAGAGGGAAATATAATCACTGAATGTTTAACAGTACTTTTTTTAAAGCTGTACATTTAAAGTTATAAAAAAACATCACAACAGAGGCCAGTTTACAGCAAAAGCCTACAAACAAATCCCCTGTTTGGGCGCTACTCTGGAGATAAAATAACATCTAGCCATGCCTGTAGCATTATTTGGCCATTTTCCCCTACATAAACACACTGAGCTATCCCTACCATCAGAAGTATTAACCTCAAAGTCAACTCTCCTTTTGCCGGGGCGCACACAAATGTGCAAACATAACCCAGGGTGTATTCCGCCACTATTCCCAGAATTCCATTTGCAGTGGAATTCACTTTGCCTCATTAGTTGCACACTTTCTTAGTTTTTAACAACGCTTTTACTCGAGTCCTCCCAACAGAAATCTTCTCTCCCATTCTCTGTCGATATTTCCCAGACCCGGGAGCAGTTTGGGGAGAATGGAAGGTTTTTTGCTCTCCTCCTTTACCCCTCTCCTGACTGGTTTAAGACTTGTAATTATCTCTTGCTAGGGGAGGCTGTAAATTGGATTAAAGTGGTGAGTCTCAGCTGAATGAATCACCTCCATCTACCCACTTGGTGGGCCAGGCCTGATAAACGTGCAGGGGGAACGGATTTGGATTCAGCCTTCGCATTCATGGCTTCCTCATGGAAAGAAATGAAATTTTCCGACAGAAGGGGCCGGTGTGGCGGTGGTATCTGTTTGCGTCGTGTTTCATCTGCTTCTGCTCTTCCAGAAATGCAATTACCTGCGTTATCGGCAGCTAAATGGTCACAGCTTTGGCACAGAAGTCTGTCTACCTGCCCAAGCCACCTAACTGTAGTATTTTGCATGGTAGTCTTCTACTGACAGTGGATACAGACTGTTAAAATTCATAGTATTTATGGTGAAAGATAAGACGTATTATGATCTCTATTATCAATATAAATATAATTGAAGATACACAGTACTGTGAAAAAGTCTTAGGCACATTAGTATTTTCACACCCATTTTGGGTGTTTTTATATCTTTTGTTGTAGTGTCAGTAGGAATTATAAATTGACATTTACAAACATTCTTTTAACCATTAATTGTAATCCAGACTAAATCCAGAAGAACTGTGGCAGCGTCTACAAGACGCTTGAAGAAACCTGCCTGTAAAGCTACAGTGCTATGAAAAGTTTTAGTCACTTGTTTAAAAATGCTGTAAAGTGGGGATGCTTTCAAAAATAATGTCATAAATAGATTTTATTTATCAACTTCTAATAACTAAATCAAATAAATATTTTGTGTGAATATCCTTGGTTAAAACCTCTTTTGTCCTTGGTAAACATGCACATAGCTTTTCAGGTAGCTTTGCAGGAAGGTTTCTTCAAGTGTCTTGGAGACGCTGCTACAGTTACTCTAGATTTAGTCTGTCTCAGTTTTTTCTGTTGGTTCATAATGTAATCACAGACAGACTTGATGATTGTGAGATCAGTGTTGTCAGTCTCCTTGTGCATACAAAACTCTCACTGGATAATTACAATTAAATGGCAAAAAGAATGTTTGGAAATGTTATCTTATAATTCCTACTGACACTACAACGAAAAAACTGGCTTAAAACCATTTTTGGGTATGAAACACTAATGTGCCTAAGACTTTTGCACAGTACTGTATATTTAGATATAAATATATATATTGATATAAATGTATAGATATATATATTTAATACATCTTAAAAATGGATATATGCAACCCATTTAATTTACTGATAAAGCTTTAACAAGGTAAGCCATACTGTAAGTAAATGACAATAAAATACAGAATTTTGTGCTCTATTCCAAGTATTGTATAACAAATCTAATTTCTTCTCTGCCCCCAGTGTACTTTGCAAAAGCACCTTTAAACAATATTAACAGTTCAATTCCTATTTAGATGAATTGTTTTATTTTTGTATTACTGTTACTACAGAGTAACAGAGAACTGCAGAGTTCCATTTGTATTGTTTTCTCCCTTTAATATCAGTTGGAACCAGCTTGTTTTTCCCACATTTTCCAAGTTTTTAAAGGGGAAGTCCAAACCATTTCTTTCCCCAAATATGCAGAGTCTACACAGCAGATACCCAATAAACAAGAGATTCAAATAGCTTTGGACCGTTCTGAGGTCATTACAAATCCCTTTTGTTGCATTATTACGTAATATCAAGAAAAATGGGATCGATTTATAGACTTACAACCCAGAATCACAGAGGCCTTCAGTGGTTTCATTTCATCCTACCGCATAAACTAACCTGCTGTATACATGGAATGTCATTCTAATTCGGATAAGACAAGTTCCTGGAATCTAGTAAGTGAAATTCTCATGACAGTGTTTCGAAGTTTGTTAATTCCCATCAGG
This sequence comes from Chromobotia macracanthus, assembly GCA_036877525.1. Taxonomy (NCBI): domain Eukaryota; kingdom Metazoa; phylum Chordata; class Actinopteri; order Cypriniformes; family Botiidae; genus Chromobotia; species Chromobotia macracanthus. The sequence continues at coordinate 7,190,595 of JAZGTH010000073.1, read as the reverse complement.
GCAGAATGAATAATATTGACAGAGGGCGTCTCATTTTTAAAGAAAGAAGAGGTGATCTGGTTGCAGTGCCGAGACCTGCACGTGAGTGATAGGTCACTCTCTGTGATTGTAAAATTGTAATCCTGGTGTGAAATGCCTTTAAGTCTTTAAGGACAGCATGAACTCTGGAGCGTGAAATAGTAAATCTATGTTTCTGAGAGCTGTGAGCCACCAGCAGTATAGCTGCAGGAGTCACTCACAGTTTTTGCCAACTGCTCCATTTACATCGACCTGCCTATTCACACGCCCAAACGGTAGAAAAAGAAACGCATGACAATTCTGCTGAACTGTTTAATAGCTGTGAGCTAAAGCTTTGGTCAATTTTAGATACACAGCCTACGACGGGACTTTTAAAAACAATGTAATTTAATGATAGATGATTTCAAATGCCATTATACATGCAGAAGTTTTGTGCCTGGCTGCAAGATAAATCGCCTTTTGAGTTACTGTATACTGCACAACGTTAGAGGGTCTGTCCGCCCAGCAGAGGGAGCAAATTATTAATATTTACAATATGAAATATTTCTACTTAAAAAACTTTTTTCATTAGTCTCATTTCAAATCTAAGTCATTTATTTATTGTACAAAGAATGAGCCATTCAAGTCATTTGTAACTATTATTTGACTGTGCAACTCTATTTAACTATACAACATATGCTAGGGTAAACAATTGTTAAATAATGATTATAAAAAGTATATAATTGTAAAACCATAATAAAACTAAAATGAGGCAAATGAGAGAGATTTCAAGACAATTTAAATCTTGATATAACACCACCCAGCATAACCCAACATTGTCACAGTCTAGACATTTTAGACCACAGAACAGCCTTATAGAAAAGCATTTTTCTTTTAATAGATTTCAGCTTATATTTAATATAATGCAAATTATTTCATACACAATATTCCACGCTATGGTAAGAAAACTGAAAAACATTAAAAGTTTAACTCTGAATAAATAAGGAAAAGAAAGATCACACATGAGAGGGAAAGAAAGAAGACTTCACTAACTTTTAGTGTTTTTTTGCAAAGCCGATTACTCTTCTTTGATATTTCATGCTACATTGAAAGATAAGTACTGCTGTAGGGTAGAGACACTTACTGAGCAATTCATTTCAAAAGTCTCATAACCACACATAGGCTAATAGAAAGGCTTTTCTGCAGAAATATTTGCCTCTTTGGTGTATACAGCGGCAAGTAACTGAAAATTCAGAGATTATGAGCATGCTTTTCCCCTCACTTAAAATGTCAAAGCTTTTTTCAAAGGATCAGTGGCCCATATGTGTTTCAAAGGGCATATAGGCTTCATAATACCTCCAAAGCCATTACATCCTCTACCATAAACTATTCAGAATGTTTTCTTTAAATGTAACTCTGTGGACTATATCTTCTACACTAGATAAATAGACTTGTTATCAAATATGCATGATACATAATAGCTACCAGCAATTAATCATTTTATAAGGTTGCAATATATTTCACACACAGAAGACTCTGGATTATTATAATCCCCCCTAAAGTTCAGGAGTTTCATGTCTCGGGAAGCTTCTCTTTTGAAGTAGGTCGGCTTTCGTTTCCTTTCTCAGCTGTTGAAATACATGTTGGGGAGTGTTAATTGTGGGAGATTCTTCTCCACAGTGGGAGCTTTGCCATGTCACTCAACATGTTTATGTAAGATACAGGCTGTATGGAAACCTCCTCTGTCCTAATTCATTCATTATTACCTTGGTGAAATATGGCTGAGGAAAAATGTGAGGGCCGCAGTGAACATCATGTCAGAGATGTTGTTCTGTTTAAAAGAGTGTAATGAGTAATATAATCAGAAACTCTTATAGAAAAGCTCATTTAAAAACATCACTCTTAACTTGACTGTTAAAACTTAAATCGATATATTAAATCAGTAGAAGGCTATTGTTTTTTTTTATATTAATTTTAAAAAACTCAAAAAAGCTCTCTTTATGAACGTATATGAGACCCCCCCAATATTGATAAAGAGTTTTTGTGTTGAAAAACATATAGTGGTTGATGTTTTTCAGTGGTTCACTGTAATTCTGTATCTAGCTCTATCGGAGTACTGGAAGCTGTCATTGGCAAATCAAATTTCTATATGTGCATAGACACACTCAGCCAGTAAAACTGCTTATGATTTGTAACAAAATCCCCTGAAAAATTAAATCTAAAATCTTTGCCCGAGTTTGTTAACTGCATACATGTAAGAATATCAAGTGGCATGCCAACGATTAAAACAGGTGACTGCGGTGAGAACTGAAGGTCTGTGGTGCGACCGGCAAATGAGTCTGAGTTTTCCTGCAGCTCAGGAGACGGTGGTGGTAAAGCTCTTTCATCTTTAATTTCCTGCTGTGTCATCCAAAGGGACACATCAAACAGGGGACAAAGTGCCCCTCCATGCTCTTCTATTACAGATAATCACCCCCCTCCCCCTGCTCTTATCTCCTTACTTCCTCTCCCTTTAGCCCCCTCCTGAGGACCCTCCCGCAAGGTGAAGGGAAAAATTTGATAAAAGATAATTACATCCCCCTCCCGCAAACATTTAGGGAGATCTGTCAATAGCTAGCAGTTGGGGTTTATTGCACGCGCAAAAAAGGCAATTTGCCCCTCAACACTGCAGGAATCTGAAATTCACAGAGACTAAAAATACAGGATTTGGATCCTTGCGCAGATAGGAGGAGTGACACAAGAGGAGAGATGAGGAGAGCATGCTGGGTAGGAAAGAGCGTGTTGTTTATCACTAACTGGGATAATGAAAGCCATAATGAAGCTGAGGGTGTCCAAAATGTCTCCTCGCTCGTTCTCTCTCTCTCTCTCGCTTTCCCTCTGAAGCCCTCAGTTTTACTCTGTCACATGGAACTCCTCCCTCTCTGGTTGTTTTTGATCTTGAAATGCTCATAAAGGTAATGACAACAAATTAAGGATGAAGGTGAGTGATCACAATGTGCCCAGCCCTCCCCAGCTGGCCCTTTCCCATGTCTCTGTGACTTTCTCCACAGATGCACTCCTGGAGTGGGTGAGCAGGGGTCAATGCGGGTCATAACACCCAGCAGGTCAAGTACGACCTGAATATTTTTTTATTTTTTATTTAAACTTCAAAAATCAGAGAGAAGTATGTCATTTATAAGCTAAAAATCTGGTTATTCCATTCAAGCTTCAAACAAGACAAAAAAGCACTAAAAACACGACAAAAATGTTTGAATTATTTCGTTACAATACATGGAATGGGTGCAGATTTGGTGGATCTACTACAGAGGCCAATGAAAGGAAGCACATCAATTGCAGAGAGAGAATGATCCGAAAAGAAGATGATCTTTGTATAATTTGTATTATTATATTATTTCTAATTGTATTTTCCTTCAGGTGTAATCATTTCAGTCAACATCTTGGACATCAAACGGCTCTTCACCTCTACAGTCTCACTGTTTACACTTCAAAATGGCTGTGTTATCAATTCTCCCCATCACAAGATTTTAATGGGCCATCCAAATGATTCATGTCAATCAAACATCTGTTTAACTGTCTACGTGTCCCAGACAACACCTGTTGACCTCTGAGTGTCCTCCGCAGGTAGCAGTCTCCACACAGAGCGGCCTCATCTCCAGGGTCACACTGGACACACAGCGCTAGCACACCCAAAACAGCAAAGCCCTTTAAACTAGATGATTCGTCTAGAAAACTACTCGCCTTGGACTTTATTTCCTTCCGTCCCCCCCCCCATCTCTTCAACCTACTTCAATAAAGCACCCAAAAATCTTGCACAGGGGACAGAGAGGTGAAATTTCTCTCATCCAAATGGATTGCAATTTCCCTCCATTTAGCACCTGAAGGTAATTAGCTTGAAGAGATTGCAGAGTGAGCAACACGTTCATGGAACATTAACTCTTGCACATTCTCCAGTTGCAGAGAATTAATAGGAAAGATTAAAGTTTAAAGAGAGCAAATGGCATTACCGCACAAACCACCTCTCAGTGGCTATAAGCAGCTCTCGCTTAGCCAAACTCTCCACATCTCCTCCCTTTCCTCAAAATAAGTTGACATTAAGACTGCAGAGAATAACATCATATCTGCCTAAATGACTCTGTGTGTGTGTGTAAAAGAACAGGTCCAATAGCCTGCAGCCTCATTTTTCCTCACTAACAGCTTTTTGCATGCGTTCTCATTTCTAGGACACATTTTGCTAATTAGCACCTTGGCATTCGTTAATCTGGCCAGCACGCTGAGTAAATGTACATGCAAATCCAATTTCATAAAGGTCTTCATGGTAAATTATCAAGCTCAATAACACAGATCTTCTTAATTAAACTCTTTATTCTATATTTCCAATCTTTTTTTGTATGTCACACATGCTGTGATGGTCCCCCAATAAAATAAATAAATAAATTATTGTGTGGTATCCCAGCTAAGTCTTAGGTTGTAAGACTGTTTCCTTAACATTTCGATTAAAAAGTTCTACGAGTATTATTTTAGACGCTGTATTAATGTTACTTTTGGTTACTTTTTAATGTTAGCTTATAAGAATGTTATTTATACTTGTTTCATTCTGTAATGTTTTAAAAACAATCCACTAACAACTGTAGAAGAACGTTTTTGATATATGATAGACAATGTTAAAATATTTATACTAATGTTACTGCAAGAATGTTCTTTGATAACTTTTACAGTACTTTCAGAGAACATTACCCAACGTTCTAAAAACATTCCCTGTTAGCTAGGAAGGAGGGTAAATTGCAGTTTTATCCAAATCCACATTCATGTATCACATATCGATATTTTGCATTGGTTGGAGACACACTGTACTTATCCGCTCAAGTATTTGTCAATCTCTCGATCATGGGAAGATGTTTTTGATGGTGTGAAAGAGGGGCTGTCTACTGACAATATATTTTTAGAGGCCAACCCACTTAGAGATTCAATCACAGACTGAAAAATTCAGAGTGAAAAAAATGAAATTGAGACATGGTAGAATTTATTGCCCAGAAAATTCCATTCTACTATCTGATTTGAAAAGTCCAGTCCTCCAAGCTTCAGAAAATCTATTTTCCACATTTTAATACCCCACGTAACAGTCTTCATAATTCATTCGAGTGTGTTAAGCGCAGTTTTATTAGATCTGAAACAAATTTTGGTGGGGGATCCTATAGGTCATTAACCATGGAGTAATTTTATCCTTGTTTCCCTAATGATGCCATAATGGTGAGTGAATTTCTTAACTAAAGACCAAAGAACATTTTGAAGGTCAGCTTCATCTGCAAGCTCCTTCAAGCGCTTCTCGGAGAGATTGGAAAAGTCGGAGATTTTTGAAGAGTCATTAATAACGCTAAAGCTGAAAGCCTATTTGCGTTCTCGCTTTCTACCTTTTAATTTCATAGTCTTTTTCCCCCCCTCTCGCTCTCTCTCTTTTCCTCTCCTCTGTTCTCACAGCTGCCCTCATGCAGAAAAAATAGAGTTCTGAGTGTGGGGGCAACAATGGCAGCCCAGTGACGTACAGATCCCAGATGCGAGGCCGCAATAATTTAAATTTTATGCCTTTGTTATCACTTTAATCATTTTCTTTATTCGTTTTGTTTCAGTGGTCGGATAGAGACACCTGATAGGATAAAATACCAAGGGAACAATTTTTATTTGGAATGTGGTACAGAGTCTAATTAGAATTAGAATTTTGCTGAGCCTTGAAATGGCCGGTGCTTTATCCTGATCGCCTTAGATATTGTTCCAAGTCAATCATTTGTCACTGCACGGCATGCTGGGAAGGCTCCGCTAATCAACTCTATTTCTTCCACCATTTTTTTTTTGCTGCACTGGCATTTTTGCCCATTTAGGCCTTATAAGAGTGACTATAGAATACATTCATGTTCTAAGGGATTTGAAGTGCAGCTCTCTGTAGCTACTGCTCATAGCATTTTAAAGAGCTGTTTCTATAGCCTGCAGTGCTTAGTTGAGAAGCAAATAACTTCTTATGTAAGTTAGCAAAGCATTTCCAATTCATAACAAAAATACTGACAATATAGCTATTTCGTTCCATTAGATGGTGTGTAAATTGTAATTTGTAAAAATTTTAACATGGTGTCCAGAAACATATACAAATGCCCTAGTGCTGACAAAATCTTCTTTTGCTTTTTTTATATTTTAGATGACTTAAAGCCACAATCCATAATGTTTGCCTCTATATCGCCATCTCTGTTTGAAACATAAAACTGCAGGTTGATTTCATACTTCTCTTTACATATGCTGAAGTTAAAAGAGGCCAACCTGACATTTCCCAGGAAATATAACCCGACAGCTCAAATTCTAAATCATTATTATAAGCTTACCAATGCGAGTCGGGGTGAGGTTTTGAACACTGATCTGTTATGTACTTGCTTAAATAACTGAATGGTATTTTTTTTAAACCAAAAGGTTACAGATTGCAGCTTTAATTAAAAGGTGTAAAATTTAGGTGTAAAGGAAATGTGTTTTCTAATGTTCGCCAAAATGAAATGACAATAAAACCATTTGTATTGAAAGCAAACCTTGAACTGCAAAAGCAAACTCAGCTGTCCATTATTAGGCTATACAATAATGTCCATTATAGACCCAAATGATCTGCCCCTGAGCTACACCAGTAACATCCAAACAGTCACTCATCTCATGCTATACATGGAGCCACAAGAGCCATAAATGACTTCTTGGGAATGAGAGTGTCCTATACTGTCGTGCGGTGGTTTTTGTCACTCCTTGTCTGATCTAATGTGTGCCTTGGGAGGCAGAAAGCCTTAAGCAGAAGTGTACAAGCATTTTGTTCCCCAGGTACAAGAGGGTCTGGGACAGAAATTGGAGCTGACAAGCGTTAACATTTAGAAATGTAGCAATAAATGGCTCTCATGTGGAGATATTCTGGTGGCGCACCAAGAGCGTGTTCAGTAAGCAGGATGTAAACTTGAATGAGAGCACAGATGCAACAACCTCATACAATCACTTCAGCTTCCTCCAATGCAATTAGTAATGATGCTTCTGTAATACACTGCATGGAAAAGAGAGCATAAATTTAATAGAACTGCACAGATAACTTACAAATGTTCCAATCCTGATTACTGTTTGATTACACAGATTGTGACAATGGAATGACTATAAAGGCTTTGCAGTACAATACATTCCAGCAGTAATTTAGGATCCTTACCATTTTCATATTACAGTATTGACTAATCAGGCCTTATGTATAAATATTTTATTGAATTTTCTTCATTTCTCAAATATTTCTGTTAACAGCACAAGACATTTTTTGTTTCACCTACAAGTTTAATTGGAGTTGTAAGGGCCATTTGTACGAGTGGAAAAAATAAAATCCATCTGACAAGATGATCGATTACCTGTAAGACCACCTGACATAGAAATTAAGGTTTTTTAATGACGAGCTGCCTTCCCTTGCACATGAATTTCAAATTCTCTTCAAAGGCTCCCTAGCAGCCATCACCTGTCTCCAGCGCACGCGTCCCCCAAACGGAGCTACTTTGTCTCTGTCACCACTGAGAGGACATTGTTTTCACCAACAAGCGTTTGTATTAACCAATCTCACACTGCATCCAGGACACATCTCATTGAGTCCTGCATCACTGGTGGGTTGAGAGGAGATGGGAAAAAAGAATCCGACAAACAGCGGTGGTCCAACAATGTGGCTTTTGTTGAGGGCCTTATTTAGAGGAAAACAAAAAACTGCAGAAATTTTAAATACATTTACACATTTGGCAGACGCTTTTTTCAAAGCGACTTGCATGCATTTCCTGGGATTCAAACCCGTGACCTTACCACTGTTAGCATCATCCTCTACAAAATATGTGAGAACAATGGGGAAAGAGAAACACAGGCAAATTAGATTCAAATAATATAAAACAAATATTTAAAGTTACACGAAGATCAGCAAAAACAATTTTCAGTCAGATGATATATCACCTCCAACATATCATCAAACTCTATCAACACATTAGAATTCCTAAAAGTAAAAAAAATAGGCTTAAGTCTATAAGGATATGACATTGTATATATTGTATTTAACCCAAGCAGATATATAGATATACATTAGAAACATAGACATTAGATATACATTTTTAGCTCAAAAGACTGTCTCCTTAATGATATACTCTTGCAACTGAACTGAAGTTTAAGCATAAAGTTCTTGCAGAAAAACGACACTGCTGTCTTGTTTAGTGGAAGATGTTCATTCAAATATTTAATGCATTTAATTACAGGTCGCCAGCTGTGTTCAATGATTTAAGTTTATGGGTTTGAAACCTGTTAATTATGAAGTCAAATGCATAAAGAGATCTCCGGTGGACTATATTGGATGCAGACAGTTAAATTTACTTTAGTGAATCTTCTGCAGAGTATACTGCCTCACTCTCCATGCTCGGTGAAATGAAGGTATTCAGTCACAGCACATATGCCATAATGCTAATGTTAATTAAAAAAGCTAATCACTGTGATTATTCAAAGAGAGGTTCACAACATCTTATCTATTGTAGAAAGTCACTCTTAACTTTCTAGACCCTATTTAATTTCAGGATGACCCGACCAACAAAACACGTCACAAGCCAAATACATACACTGACAGCCTGATATTAAAAGACATACAGGCATTATATAATTTTATAGTTGTGTAAATACATCATTCATATATATATATATATATATATTTATATATATATATATATATATATATATATGATAACAGCAGTCACAAAACAGGCCAGAAACAACAAACAACATAAGCAATGCCCTAAGAGACTACTGTAAACAAGCAAACAGCACTGTTTTTCGCCAGTAATGGGACTATATTTCACTTTTTGACTTCCAGTTTGCATGTGCTTGATAACTTAAAAGTGCCAGATTTATAATTGAGCTTCACACCATCCAAAGGAACTCTAGGGGGTAAGTCCATACTTTAAACAGTTCCAAAATCAGCTCTACATAAACTCATCTTTAATCTTTACTAACCAATACCAGAAAAAAAATAACAAAATCTAACTACTGCCCAGCACCTCAGGACAAATTGTGTGTGTTCCACTCAGAGGATTTAGTCTCATTAAGCAGAGCAACAGTGAAGAGTGACGGGCAGCCGAGCATTCCAGCCCCCTGGGTCTCTGTGCCAGTCTTGCCTCCTGCCCTCAAAGTCCACAAATGTGCCCAGCCTCAGTTCACGCCCTCTAATACTACAGCCCGGTGCACTGCCTGAATTTACAAGCCACAGCAAAACATATTTGTCCCTGAAGGCCAGCCAGTCTTCCTCATTTCTAAGAGAGTTTGGTTGAAGGTTCTGGCTTCAGCTAATGGCCACTCACTACCTAAAAAAAGTTGAGCAGGTTCTCACACTGCTTTTTTTCTCTGGTTCTGCTCGCATTATTTGGCAAATTGACTCATGACTGGCGGTTGGTAACAGGTTTCTAGAAATATAATGTTCTTCATTTTTCTTTCTCTCTCTCTCTTTCTCCAACATAGACTTTTCTTCACCCGCTCGTTTCCAGCTGAATAGCTAGGGACTGGACGAGGAGTGATGACTCCGAAAAGTAATTCCATTAAATGTTTTTTAAAAGCCGCGGGAGCTGTGGTATCATGGCCATTATTGATGACATCATTATTATGTATAGGATCTTGCCGTGAATAATAACCCATTATCTTTCATTTCTCCTGTTTTTGTCACTGCAAGTGGAAAGGTTAGGTAATTTATTTTAATGTGCGAAGTGTCAGCTACCACTGCTGCCACATACTGGCCTCCGACAGATTCCACACTCACAGACGTGATTGTTTTTTCTAAATCAGCCCTTATTTCGGGCAAAAGCGCTCCCCATAAATTACACTCACATTCTAATTCAGCAGTCCTGCTCTCTACTTTTGCTGCTCGTGTTGTGGAGTTGAAGCTTAACAGTGTAGTTCGCTCTAAGGCGAACCTTTGAGTCGCAATAAAAGATTAGAAATTCAATGTGGTGCTAAACAAATTCCACAATTTGTCATTCCTGTTGCACTGTTTCAGTGGCAAATGTAAATTTTGGCGTTTAAAAAGAAAAAAGCATGCTCAAATTTGAATTTAACATTCAAAACATTTAGCGCATTTATACATGATCACAATCATTAGTGAAATTTACACTGACACTCGTGTACACAAATATAGTCTGGAAAATGCTTAAAATATTGTCATGGAAAATATATGACACTTGCTTAATACATAAAAAAGCTGCTCTCGTATGATGGTGAGAAATGGTCTTGTGCATTCCTAATACTCGAGTGGTATTTTTGGCACAGGGCTGTAGAACAATGGAAAAGACGGGAAAATGGGCTTTTGTGCACATATACAGTGGGGAGGGGGAACGAGCACGCTTGACTGCATTTAAATTTATACAAACTCTGTGCCATTGACAGTGATAAATGTTACACTCTATTCTACAATATGTTTAATGCATAGGTCTGTGGAGTTAAGTTTTCTTGGCTTGTATGATGCCGTGGCCGCCATACCACTGTATGTTACATCAGGTTTGCTTCCATTAAAATGCCAAGTGGCACAGTGAAGACAACAACAGAAAATGACAAGGAATTTGTTTACCTGTCCCACTTTTTCCCTCCCTTTCTCCCCAAACCCTCTCTCTCTCATTCTGTGGCCTTCACATTGTCATGCATGTTGAATCCTCTTGCCCCATTTGCAGCCATTTGTAGACATTCAAATGCTGTTTTTGGTGCAAATCTACCATACTCAGTTACAACCTAAGGAAAATTAGTACACTTCCTGTAGCTTCTTTTCCATGGTTTCTTCCTGGCTGTGCTGTGCAGCAGTCTAGGCAGGGCTGGGAGTGACCTGTGCAATGGAACATAAAGCATAAAATGGGAAAATCTTGGCTTATCAGGCAGGACAAGGTGTGATGAAGATGGGTGTAACCATTCAGAGAAATGGTCAAGCATTAGCCTGGTTTATATTTGCACCAAAACCATGAGATCTGTGGGCCTGGTCTGACTATATTCAGCCATGCACTTGGGGGAGACTCTATTCTCAGTGATGTAGGCTGCTGGGACTGAGGGAGACATCAGTATGTGTGTGTACTAAAAGGCTGTGATTACTGGGTAGAGGAAGTCACACTGCATGCCTGACCTGTCTGGTTCAACTCCCTGTAGGCCTGCCACTGCTGCACACTGAACAGGAAGAGGTGATAACATATCAGATTGCACAGCTTTCCATTTTAAACACACATGCATGCTTGATATACAGCAGGATTCTTTCTTTAGACATACTTGTGTATGAGTTATAAGCCTCCATTGATTAGTTTTTCTGCTGTAAAATGAGACAAACTCAGTGCCCGTGTGACATGTAAACACATACATCATAAACAAAGCCTGACATATAACTACATGCATGTTTTAGTGTTCTTGACCCTATTTTAACCATGTTACCAGGCATAAAATGAAGTAACCCCAGTGACCTAATGTATAAAAAAAAACGTAACTCTGGCAGAGAGAATATGCAGAGTTTGTGAGTTTGGCTGTAAATAAACTGATAGTGGACAGTGTTAAAAAATAATGCAACCCTAGACCCCATTTAAACAAAAATAAACAAAATGTTAAATGTGCAGCAAATTTTTATATATATTATATTTCTTAAATGAAATGTAATTCAATCTAATTCACTCAAACATGAAAATAAAAAAGCTTAATGTTTAACTGTAAATGTATACATAAAACATACATATACATTTATCAATGAATGAAATGCCTTTAAAAATGTATGCATTGAAATACACAGATTTTTTCAAATTATCATATTTAAAATAAAATACTACAATTTGTGAAATGACTAAAGATTTTTACAAATTTTTTACAGTAATTCTCCATAAATCTAAAAAAACATATGCTGTGAGCCGTTAATTCAGCAAATGACACTGTCTGCTGTTCTGAAATGTCAACTTCTGGGAACACTGCACTGTGAACGTCAAGCTCCATAATGCACCGACGCTTTTCATCAAACTATCAACTCCACTTTCAACATTCCACTATACAGACCATAACAGACCCACAAGCAAACAAGCTGGTGAGAGAAAGCCTGCATGATCATGATATTCTTTCATTTTATGAGCCATACAATAGGCTGAGCAGAGAAGGGCTTCCAACTTACCAGAAGTACAGTAAAGACTGTGATATGTAAACAAACAGGCCGGAACTTGGTCTGATTTACAGCGCTTCTGGCCTTGCCAGCATTCCCCTCGCCACCCAATAGGCCGAGCAGCCAGGTATTTCTGCACCGACAGTTTGAGCACTTTCGATTTTATACCTCAGCAATTTTTATAGCGTCTTTAGGTGTGCATAACACACACTTCAGTTTATCCTCAGGTCTGAGCATGGGGATCGTGTGGGGGGCTGTGGTGGTAGGGAAATAAAAATTGCAAATAACAATAACGAAAAGATTTTGGGAGAGGGCTTAGATGTTGGGTCATGTGACCTCGCCTGCCTATGTAATTGGAGGACAGCTGAGAGGCAGCTAATATCCAGAGTCAACTGGATGTGCATCTTCGCCTTCCCCACCCAGATTAAGTCTGGTAGAGTAACCATGCTTCGAAAGGCCCAGAGAGCTGTGCAGGACTGTTGTAACTGATACCGAGATTCTCTAATTAAAGGTTACGATTGAAAGAGTGATGTTTAATATACAGCACCTCCTCTCATCTCCTTTCTTTCCTACTGCTACAACAAGCAGGGAGGAACCAGGGGTGCGCCGCCAGATCTCCTCACTCACCTCACCGCTTTCTCCAGCACCTGCGGCTGGGATTCATTGGAGGAGGGTTGTGAATTCTGCAGTGCCAGAAACTGCACCATGTGATTGTCCAGCTAGCCATAAATGAAAGATTCTGACAGTTTTTAAAAAGAAGTGTTGCCAGACAGTTTCTGTTGAATTCCCTAAAACAAACTTTAGCAGTAAAAATAATACAATGTTAAAGTGACAGAAAATGTAATTCTAACATCCATTTGCTGTGCTTAATCACCGCTCTCACTTAATACAATAGATTTAAGAAATTTTCTAGGCCATATTTCACAGCCCACATTCCAGCGGGTTACTGCTCTTGTCTTGCGCTTTGTGAACAAGGTTAGCTCTTTCAATTGGTCTACATTGTCCCCCATTAGTCATTTTCTGGGTAGCAAATCACATGTGACAGTTAGATTTTGACAGTGTGGAAACCTAGCCTCGGTCATTAGTGGTAATATTATGTTTCTTTGGCGATCCCTCATCATTTTTGGGCCTCATTGACTATTTTTCTTTATAAGATATTAAGTATTCAAAGCTCATTTACATCCTTATTTTTCAATTTGCTGCCGCAGTAGTTTAATTTATTCCATATAATTTCTTTTTCAGAGAGGGACATTAATCACTGCCTGTATGTTTTAGTGCCTGTGGGCCTTTTTTAAATCAATAAAATAAGGAAATAAAAGTATTACTGTGACTAGGAATAAACATGAATAAATGTCATTGCTTTAATAATTCACCAATAATTCCTTAATATTGATCGGTTGGTTGATTGAGTGATCAACTGATTGATCTATTCTTTAAAGTAATCCTCATTTTGACAGGTATTTATATAGTATATCATCTATGTACCAATGGCCATTTATAAACTTTGCTGTGGCTAGTTGCATAGTCCTGTGCACCACAGAGGAGTTGTGGCAACTTAACTGTCCTTTACAAATTGTTTTACACTTCACTAGAGCAAAAGATCCAGAGGCTAAATTACTGCTCAGACACAGTGTTAATATCCTCTCTTAATATCTTCACTTCATCTGCGCTTTTGATCAAAATACATAAAGAAAATCTTTGAATTTTCTTTTTTTAATGGTAGGATAGTAAAACCGCCAATTCAAATATTAAAAGCAACTTTATTTATAACAGAATTTGCCACAACAACATTATATTTTAAAACGGGCACAGTGTGACTCATTATTATTATGTGTTCCTGTCGCTGGTAGAGCATTACTTAGCAGCGCAAAAGTTGTGGGTTTGATTCCCAGGGAAGCACACATACTGATAAAATGTATAACTTAAATGTATTGCAAGTCGCTAAAGTGTCTGCCAAATGCGTAAATGTAATGCAAATATTATGTCGGCCTGACAACATATTGTTATTGCATTTAAGCTTATTATTATTATTATTATTATTATTAAGACTTTGTGTAAAAATATGTTAGAATCATGTTAAATCATATTACATTATGCTAAAACGTTAACAACACACTAAAACATGTTAAACCATCATGTTAGAGAATGTCAGACCTATGAACTATTTCAAACCATTTTACACTTTTCAGACTGGGCTTTGTCAAGCCAGCATAAAGTCTGTCCTCAAAAAAAGTCTTTGTCAGCTTTATTTAGACTTATTTTAGTTTTCATAGATCTATAAATGACAGCACTTTGGAGCCTAAGAAAAACGTGTTTACAAACACCATAATCACAGTCTGCGCTTGTAATGGCAAGATAAATACTGCATAGTTAATCAACAGTGCACAATTTTTGCTGACATGCCAAAGAGTAACCGTGATCCATCCAACGCTCATCTGCAGAGCTTCGTCTTAAAGCGCCCTGAAACCAAATTATACACGTGGATATGAGCCATCCTGTAATGCTTCTGGTAGTTCTGTATTACTGGTCTGTTGAACTTTTGGCCTAAACACTTTCATGCTCTTTCTTCTCTGCCTTTCTTGTTGTTTCTTCATCCTTTTACATTCATTTTATGCTTGGCTATTCCTTGGGCTATCAGTGTATTAATGCCAGGGCTTAAGGGAAACAGCTTCTGCTAGATAAGCCCTGCGGTTGACATGTGGGCGCATGCACCTCCAACATCTCTCCCTCACCAATCCCCGACCAACCCCTTCCTGCCACCATCACCTTCTGATAAAAACAGCATCCTTGTACAGTAGTTAGCATCACACGCAATGTTATTGGGCCATGTTTTCCCCCCTATTTTTTCCAGGTTGTGTTTCTTGCCTAACATAACCTGGTACAAACGTCTTCATTTGCTTTAGTGCTGTGGATAAGCCTTGACCTTCGCAGTTTGTGACTGCCATGTTGATGGGGGTGGGGTGTGTGTATTTGGATACATAATGCAGCAAAGCCATAATACTTTGTGCATGGCCGCTTGCAGGCTGTCTATTCATGAGGAGAAGACCCGCTGTCTCACTCCATAAACCCCAGAGAGTAAGAGGACGGGTGTGGGGGCACAATGTCACTTGTAAATCCCAAATTAAACTCAACTGCCCAAAGCTTTACCGCATAAAAACAGCCCCCCTGCCCCTCCGCCACCTCCACCGCAGCCGACATTTGTGACAAAGATGGGACCGTCTCTATAATGTCAATTGTTTCATGGTTGTGGGACAGTCCATTTGCATGGGCCCTGGACTCTCTTGATCCACTGCAGTTGTTTCATACAACCTGGATGTTGCTTTCTGGTTCTGTAGGCCAGTTCAACCTGCCCTAAAATTCTAATACTAATGGGAAAGGTGTTAACACACAGACTTTGTATTATGTAATTGATTGTTGAATTGAATTGATCCTGTCAGGAACAGGAACTAGCTTGAAAAAAGACATTTTAAAATTGCACGCAGGCTAGTTTGAGCTCTCTAAGGGAAAGAACCTCCTTGAAGGCAATCTGTTCATTAAGATAATGTGTTAGTTCCAATTAAACTAACATTAAAATGGTCCTCATAAAGAGTTGAAGTCAGCGTTTTTCTTAGCTTGCTTCTTTAATTACATCGTTCCTCTGCTGTCATTAAAGGTATTAAAAATTCATTAACAAGAATAGTACAGAAGCCTGCCAACAAATCAGCCAAACTCTCATCTCATGTTGTCAAAAGATTATGGCCACTTTATTCGAGAGAGTTTATTTCTTATAAAAGGATACTTGCATATCAACAGGTTAGTTCAGCAACAGAACCCCAATTCCATAAATGTGCTGAGGTATCCTTAATAGCATGTTTAATGGAATAAACACATTTAGATGATCTATGTGAAATTGAAAATTTTATGTGATATAAATGCCATATATTATATTTACATAGAAATGTTCTCTTAACGCATTTCAACTGCAGACTGTAATGTTTCCGACAGTTATATTTCTCTGCCCCAATTTGTTTTCATCAGATGTGTTTATGGCTATCTGAAAGTATTTTACAGCTTTCCTACCCAACCGTGCTGATGAGAATGACTGAATTCATGAATAACAAACTTACATGCGTTTTTATAAGAAAACCACAGCAATTACTTGCAGAGAGTGTTGACATTATGACGGACATCCTCTTCAGTTTCTCCTTCCTGTTTTTTGTAACTTTTTTATGAGTGATGCTCATCATGTCCGCGCCATGTTTGTGCCGGTGTTGTGTACATTTGTTTGATAGATTGTTCTGAGATTATTTGTTTACTTAGAGGTCATGGATGAAAAATTAGTGCAGAGGATATGAATTTAATCTTGTAGCCTCAGTGATTTTGTTAGAGTAAAATCAATGCTAAAATATGCTAGGATACATGCTCCAGCGTTCTCAGAATAATGTGTAAGTTTCGGCAGCAGGTGTAGAATCTTTGGCAAAGGCATTGGCGTGATCATTGTTTTGGCAAGAGCGGTTTGATTAATTGCATAAATACATGTTAATCAGAACCTACCAAAGCACATGATGAATTCAACTAGATTAATCATTTCCAATATGCATAAGTTTAATTTTTAGGGCAACGGTAGATAAAATATCAAGCTTGTGGGATGCATATATTCCACAGCCCAGCTAACAATTTTAGGTTGTAAAAACGTTCCCTAACATTTCGTTCTAAGAACTTCCCTGTTAGCTGGGAGGACTTTCAAAGTGGACACTATTCCACCCAGACATAGACCAGCGTTTTCTGACCAGTCCTAGATCCTAGACCAGTCCTGAGTCCTCGATCAATCCTGGTATTTACTCATTTAAATTTCATGTAAACACACACCATGTACAGTTGACTGAATAAGAAAATTCAGGCACCAGAGTTGTCTAGATGACTTTACAAGTGAACACCATTGAGAAGGTAACTTTAAAAACCTGCCATCTCTACTCATCCTTTTATCTAACATCTTAAAAGGAAACACCAGGCCCTGCAATGAGACACTCAAGGTCCTGTGACTCCTTCACCAACATCAGCATTTAGTCGTCTAATCTCAAAATAACAATAATGGTGATTAATGGCAGTGTCCCGTCTCTGGGCTGGAACACACAGCATTGATGCCACTCACCAGTGAGCATGCTGATTTGACTCTGATGTGAATTAGAGTAGAAAGGGAGGGTTCCCTGCTGTGTCTGTGCACAGAACAAATTCTGACACTAACACACATACACACATCGTTAATGGCCTTTCACAGGGGTGCCAAAAAATGCTAATAATTGCGATAATGGGCTTCTTTTTATCACTAACCAATGCACCAATGCGTATCATAACGCTTGTGTCAAAGGCTGTACAGTGACTGAGTGGAGTTGAGTGGCGTGAATTACCCTTAATAATGGTAACAAAGCCTGACTAATTTCAAGAAGTAATTTCAAACAACTACAAAACATAAAATCTGTAAGGTATATTTTTTTCAGGGTAATGGTCCACAGCAGATGAACTCAAGAAAAACAAACTAAATACAATACAATACAAAAACAAGGTCATGAGAAAACCTTAATTCAACTTTACACAAAGAAATAAAAACCACAGAATAATGCGGTAACACTTTACAATAAGATTGTATTTGTTAACATTAGGAAAGGCATTAGCTAACACAAACTAACAATAAGCCTGATAGGGTTTCAACATGTATTAATCTATGTTAATGTTAGGTAATGCCAAATTGTTCATGTTAGTTCAGTGCACATCAACTAATGTTAATAGTTACAACTTTTCATTTAAAAATGTATTGGTAAATGCTGAAAAGTAACCTAAACTAAGATTAATAAATGCTCTAGAAAAAATGTTTGTCATTCATGTTAGCTAATGCATTAACTAATATTAATAAATATACCTCAATGTAAAGTGTTCCAGAATATGTGTAAAATATATAAATAACTTAAATAACACATACATATAGAAAATACTGTATGTTTGTCCAAATATATAAAAGCTTTTTTTAAATGGGTGTAGATTAATGAGAATGAATGACCTTATAACACAATTCTGTGATTACAAATTCCTTATTGACTTTACAGCCCTGAAAACTGAGAATAAACATAACATCTCTGCATTATTAATATTCTCTCAGAGGCCGTTGTAAATTCTATCTGTGTGGTGTTGCCTTTGTATCAGCAGACATTAAAATATTTATACACGCCTAATTAATTGGCACTGCAGGACTGTTTTACTGTTGCAACTCTGTAAATGAAGACCTTGATTAGATTAAAATATTCATACTGGTCACAGGTGTGGATGTATCCATATGAAGTTATGTACTGCAAAGACACAATATCTGTGTGTCATTCAAATCCTTCTCTATTTACAGACGCATGATCTTCTGTACCGAAAAGCTCAGACATGATGAGCAATGTTCCTTTATTTCTGGTGATAATTGCTCAGGTATGGCCGTTTTGTCTTTCCGTGAGCGCAGTTAACATGTTATTGAATCACATTATCTTCTCTGGTGGGGTCTCATTACTCACAGAAAGTAATCTGTAATGACGGGCTAGCACCAATGAACTGAAGCTTATTCTGCCATTGATTGTATTTAGCCAAACTGCTGGAAAAACACACTCCCTGTGAGAAGCTCTCACGAGCGCTTTCAGATTCATGGACTGAACTCTTTAACCATCATGTATTTTGTCTCACTGCTTACTGAGGGATGAATGTATTATTGATCCGGGCCTGTGTGTTTGCCCAGCCTGTGAATTGAAAGGGGGTTAGGTTTAGTCCTGCCTGTTTACATAAAGCATGTTGTGATTGTATTCTGAATAGGCAGCTACTTTAGATGGTCTGCAAATCCATCAGGCTTGACAGAGCCATTATACATTCACTTTTTATAAGTTCTGTCAGCTTATGTACACCCAAATATCACTTTCAACTAAAAACGCATTCATAAGGGCCCACAGGCAGCAGTAGCAGGTCTATTAAACTGTCTCTGGGGTTTTCCAATGTGGTTATGTTTTTATTTTATATTGGTTTGTGAAATACTCCTCACCTTCCAGTCTAAACTGAGATTACATAGGTATTTTTCAATTAAGCACATTAAAATGTAAAACGGGGCCGCCATTTGTCATTGTCATGATATTGTACATAAGGTTGGGAGAACAGCCCGAAAGAAATTAAGAATTTTAATGACATGAAATCCGTACACTTCACTTTAAATACATCAATTGTTCTTAAACAACAATTTGGACTATGATTTTCTACTAAAATCTAACCCATATTAAAGGCCAAAAGTCAAAAATTCCTCATACAAACTATTTGTATTATTCTATTCTATTACAATGTTTCCCACATAAATGGCAAAACTTGATATAAATCCATTAAATTGCCTTAAACAACAATTTGGAATATTCTGTTGTGTTCTATTTTAGTTAAATGTTTCCCACAATAATCCACCACTTTCTTAAAAAAAGAATTGTGGATTTAAAGCAAGCAAACATGCACAGACTGGCTCTTCTACATCTCAGAAGACAGGCTTCAGTTCCCATTAGAGAAATGGCTATTTAAATGATCTGAGCATTGACAGGCCTTCTGGGAAAAGAGGACGGATTGTGTTGAGCAAACAGGCCCCTGAGCTTAACACAATCCCCGGGGTCCGTGTCAGGCCCAGAGGCAAGGCACTGCAATTGTTTTAGCATGGCTTTATTCCTTAAAACATATTGTCTTTCTGATGCCAGGAACTGTGAATGTATCGTGTGTGTGAATACACGTGTGCACTGGAGTACAAGGTGGTCGGGGAGCGTTTGATTATTCATCTCACCGTGGGCTCTGGAAGGTGAAATACTCTTCCACTTCTGTTTATTCTCTGTGACTGATAATCTTCGCTAATCCTTTCCTCCACTTTAAGGGCCTCTTGCCAAACTCTGCACCACCAAAGTATTAGCTGAAATAACACTCCACCGAAAAATATTCACAAAAATGAAAGATCCAACAAATTTACAGAGCCAAGAATATGTGCCAACAGCCTAATACAATGTATTCATCTATTTTAACCATATGCATTCTGCTCCCTCTGTTACATTAAAAATTTACGCTTCAAGGACGGTATTAATGTTCAGCCATGCCCAGAGGGACCGGGGGCGTGTTGCACTGGGGACATATTCAAGATTTGAACGTCCCAGCATGCCATTTGATGGTGTCACAAGGTTAGATAGGCAACGCTGTGGGCACGGGTTTAAGCTGTATTCCAGCGACTGTTTAAAAGGCGACCCCCAGCCCTGTCTGACTTAACCTTTTTAGGAAAGCACTGGACAAAAGCCATCGTTTCCTCTGAGATATCCTGTTAAAGCTATTCTGGAGCCGGCCGACCGTGGGCCTCCCTCAAAGAGAGGGGCAGCATTATTCAACTTCCTCCTTCTGATCCTCGGCCTACAACAAACCATGTAATCCACAGCTCAGTGGCCAGAGAGAAAGAATGGCACAGAATGTTCCTGTTACATGTGCAGATGGGACAGGCTGAGAGAGAGGAACCAGAAGAAGAGCTGCTCTGAGTTTGTCTCCGCAAGTTTAGGTTTCAGACTGTGGCTATGAAAACAAAGAGTCTGCGGCTGATGAAATAATTGTTTGCAGTTTTTAAAATGTATGAAGTCAGTTGTATTCAGTTGCATGTGTATGTTTATTTTATGTTCAAGAGGCAATACAATACTTGAACAGAAATAACTGAGTGTGTGTTGACCTAATTTATCAGGACATTTTGCATTCTTACTAACATGCTTTAAATGGTAGTCAACGTCCATTATCCCTAAATAATTCGCATGACAAACTTAAGCTCATATCTATATCATTTTATATATAACTTATAACTAGTAACTTAAAAAAAATACTAAACTTAATTTCTTGACATGAGAATGTCAGCAAAATATCCCAAAACATTAAAACAATTTTACTTCATTAAACCTCTGAATACACTTGTAATCTGTAACAATTTCCACCATATGGCTCACTTTAACATTAAAAAGTTGGAAACTCTTCAAAAATGTCTTCAGTACCAAACAAAACCCTCCCAACAACCGAGGTTCTTTGGCAGGCTCTGCTGTTTACCTGGAAATGAGAAAAAGGTCTTTGTTTGCCGTTATACAGCCAGAGTCCCACAGACTCAACATAGGGCACAGCACAAGCAGCAGTCTGAAACAGGCTGGCCTGAGCCTTCAGCATAATTAACACCCCCAACAGTGTTATTAAATGGAACTGCCATCAATGGAGATAGAGACTAACCTAAAGAAAGAGAGATAAGAAAATTCAAAATGCATATCTTAGGGGCAAACATGATAGGATTACAAAATGAGCAGCTTGCAAACTGTCTTGGCTTTGATGAAGAAAACATTTAATTATCCCCCAGTGGAAGAGATCCCCTATTGTTTAAAGCTAATTTGTCCCTTTTGGCTACTTCCTCGGCCTAAAGGCCTGTCAGTCTCATATTTCTATTCTCTCTCACCACGATCTTGCAATTGTACTGTTTTAACTGCTGAAACTATGGGTTTTATTCAACAAATCCTATTTAGAATTTAAAGGAAATCACTTGACCTAAGAAAAACAGCGACAAACAAGCTTTTTGCCTTCTAATTAAGTAACAAAACACACCAGGATAAATATTAAACTTCAGGATAGGTCCTCATAGCAGGGGCATAATTTAATTTGTTTAAGCGCTACCTAAAGATCACGGACCTCAAGAGAAGATGAAAGACACAAAGCCGCTCCCCCCCAAAAGGATCAAGCAGGTCAATTTCCCTTTACTTTGTCCCAGCCAAGGGTTTGTATTCCCTTCCCTACAAAGGCCACCATTGGGCTAGACTGTGAGCTAAGCCACTAAGAGTTAGCTGCTTTCTTGACTATTTGATATCTTTGAATAATAGGAGGTAATAAGTTTCCTCAAAGCCTACCTCCCTTACCTCAGAGAAAAAGAGCAAACACTCCCTTAACTGACATAAGAGCATCCAAACAGAAATGGATACAGAATACAGCCCTCCAACGATCAACACAAATCAACACTGGGCAAATCAGGGAAGAAATTTCTTGCCTGTGTACTAAAACAAGATTAAAAGTGAAGGAGAGCTGCTGTTGAAATGGCCTGTCCTTCGTTGAAATTAAATCACTGAAGTTTCAAGAATTTGTACAGAACAAGTACAGAGATGGAAGCTACCTCAACAGATTAAAGAGCCAATATATTTTGGTCTATGAGCCCATTCTGCTTTCTGCTCTCCATTATACATCTTTCCTTTTCTATCATTTCTCATCACGACTTAACAATACATTCACATTAGCCTTGACAGTGAGCTCAGTTCACATTTAAATGCAATTTGAAAGAGACACATATTTGCATAGTGAATTAAAATTAAGAGCTAATTATGCAAATAAATTATGGAAAAGAGCAAGGGGTTGGTTTGCACTTAGTTTTTAGCCCAATTTGTGAGACAATAGTCACTTGATAGTCTAAACGACATTGTACGGCGTTTTGCTGAAGACTCATACAATGGTGTTAAATATTCAAGTGGTATTTAATTACAAAAAAATTAGGAGCTTATAATTTACAAGGCCTGCTTCTTAAGTACAGCAAGACAAATTCCCTCCCAAAGGACTAAGGTTTCGTTCATACATATCCTTCCCTAATTCATTTTGCATGAACTGGTAAAGAGAGTTCTATTGTAAGATGACAACTGTGAAATACACACAGAACACCGGGTGAAAATGAAGCAAGAACAAAGATAATGAGCAACCGTGTTTACAAAATATGTTATAATTGATCAAAGATGAGATGTTAAGCATGACCTTCTGCTGAAGTAATTTTTCAGCATTTTAAAAACACATTTGTAATCATCACAAATGGTTTTCAATGTTTTAAAAATGTGACAGTGTTTGTGTTGCAATGCAAGTGAAACAAGAGTCCACAGCCTTAACAAAGGGAAGCCCTATGAATGACTTGAAAGTCCACATCAATACACCTAACCATGTTCAAAAGACATAATTTAAAGCCTAGCAATATATAAAATGCCCAGAGAAAATATGGAAACCTATTTGAGGGAACCATTAACTAAAGTTTTTTTGCCATTCAAACACAAGAATAATGCCTAATCTGTTATTTTTATACTCTATTATTAACTGTATTTTTACCACAATTATTACTGCCTACAATAGTGTAAATGTCCAGTGCTAAATGGTTTAAATTAAGACTAGAGAGATGTCCAAGCCCTGACACTGGTCTTACAAATGAAATGATGTAGTAGTTCAAGGTAGTTTTAGAACCTACATCACCTAAATGGCCTGCCTATTAACAGATAATTATCAGTCCAAAACAGGAGTCTTAATGTCAAGATCTGTAAATTGAAGCTGGTCATGAATTAAAAAAGATGGTAGATTTATAGAAAAATAGATGTACTCTAAAAAAATTCAGTCAAGATAATACCTTTTTACTGTGCTTCTAGATGACTACCCTGTTTCAAGATCTAAACAATTCAATGAACAGATCCAAAAGCACAGCAGAGCTATAGCCTGCTCAGTCTCCAGTAGGGGTCCTTCTTCTAACAGAAAGCAGTGCAGGTGCCTGCTTTAAAACAGATCAGACAGCAGCCAGATCTCTATGTTTGTGCCATGTATGACTTCACATTCCATATTTCCTCTCTTTAATTAGTACAGTTTTAACACCATGTCATTAGAAGGCATGAGCCACAAGTTCTGAGCTGGTAGATAACTTTTATGTCTGAAAGGCCTGTTGGCACAGAGATATAATTGAAAATCATATAGTTAAGGATGTGTGTAGTCAGAGACGAAAGTTAAATTAAGTTAAATTGTCCAATTTGTTCTGATCTGCATGAATTAAGGAACAACTAAAATAACTACAATTTAAAGAACTCATGAAACATTACAGCAAAAATAAATACAAGAATACATATATGTAAATACAGATGATACAACACATGTTTACCACATATTCAGAAGAGGTGCATGTAAATTTGCTGGCTAGCTAAAATTGTCAAAAATTAATTTTCCCCCCTAAGCACTGCAATACACTTTCCCATAAAGCCTACAAGATTCCTGAATCTGGAATCACATGCATCTCTACTACTCATGTATTTTATGGTCTGACGAATACTCCAATTGATGTGGGGCTGTGCTGTGTATCTTGCTTTACTTACACCTTTACCATGATCTATGTGCTGTCAGAAAGCTCCGATTATAAACATCTTTGCTCTGCATCATTGTTAACATGGCTCGTTCCTGGCTAATTTCATAGGTTTACTTTCAGAAATGAATCCTCTTAATCAAACTCCCTCGTCCTAACTCTATCAAAGGGAAATGTTTCCGTTTATGAAACAAATTGCCTGATAATGAGGATAATCTTGCAAATAAAACAGGAAGATCGGGGAGAAAAAGAAAGCTTGTGCTGTTCTGCCACAAGGGTTGAGTTAATTTAAAACATTTATAAAAGGAAATGAGTGTCTTCATCAAACAGCCTTTCACATTTACATCTCTTGCATACAAGTCAATTTGTGAGTGCCCTTTATCATAAATCAATGCCAACTTGTTTTGTGCTTATACCAACAAACACTGCTGCTTATATAAGCTACCTGGAAAAGTCCTTTCATATTCATCATTTAAAAATAAATGCTAAAATTTGGCATGTGTTCACCAATAGGGCAATCATACATACATGAAGACTGACAAAAATAAAAGCCTAATGCTACAGCACATTTTTATTTAATCATTTAGCAGATGCTTTTACCCACAGCGATTTATAAAGAGAGAGAGAGTTTAACATTTTGCCCTAAGAACTAACAAGCGTAGTCTACAAAGCTACACTTACAAGTAGGAATCGTTCTGATTCCAGTAACAGGATGAACAGTAGAACACAGGGTTTTTTATAAATACATTGTTAAGCAAGGTTAAACACTGAACATTATAAAGTATTAAGATCTGCTATTAATCTGCAGAGTTGAGAGTTGTTGACCAGTATGGATGTTAGCAAAAGGTGTTAAGCAGAGGTCAGTAAACAAGTGCTCCCTTGTCGAAGCACAGCCCGCAGACACAGCAGGTGCAATGCAGTCATGAGAGAGACAGCACAAACACACACCACCTCGGAGGAAAATAATTTGCGGCCTTAGTCATAGAAGAGAAAAGTGCCGCAGGCTTTCTCTGTCAA
The DNA here is from genome assembly GCA_036877525.1 of Chromobotia macracanthus. Lineage (NCBI taxonomy): Eukaryota > Metazoa > Chordata > Actinopteri > Cypriniformes > Botiidae > Chromobotia > Chromobotia macracanthus. Next base: position 7,165,249 of record JAZGTH010000073.1, on the reverse strand, counting down.
TTCCACTCCTTTGGGTCAAACAAACAGCCTTTCTACAGCCAGCTTAAAGGCTGGTGTCTGGTCAGCCAAGCTGAAAATGTCTCTTGTCCTGTGCTGCAATGTAACATCTCATCTACCAGCTGTTTGCTCTTTTGTCAGTGACAGAGAGTTGGTGTGTGAGGAAGCATCATATTTATTGAGCAGATAAGCCCAGTGTTCTCACAGGCCCTTCATCCTGCCACAACAGAGTGGCTTTGTTACTGTTTCATCAATTCAAGATTCACAAATGTGTGTTGTAAAAACAACCCCAGAGGGGAGGAGAACAGAACATAAAAGGAAGTAAGAAAGGTATTTCCTGTGAGCAGTGAACCAGAGGGCCTTTTTCCAAGTATTATAAGTGGGCAACAAGAAAGAAAGTCTTGAGACTTTTGTATGAACTTTAGACCAATTCAAGTTTTAATGTGTGGAGTTGTTTGTTTAGTATGAGATAACTCTATGGTCGTTTTACAGACATTTAGATGTATGAGTTAAAAGGTTTGAAACTGGCCTTAAAATCTCTAAGACTAACCAAACAATAGAAGACAAATACTTCTGCTTTTGGGTCAAATACATGACACTGGTTTTATTTTTTAACTTCTGCCTTGCACTTATTAAAAAAACATTAAACGACTTAAAAAAATCAATAACATTTTAAGCAATTATCATTCAGTTTTAAAGGAAAAAGTAAATATTATTAATTTCCCGGTCCAACTCGAATCAATGTGGCATAATCAACATTCAGGAAGCCATTCTCTTGTCATGTGACAGAAAACTATAACACAGAGAGGATCCCCTTCAAATCCTCATGACTGTGTCAAGGTCATTTTATGAAAAGGCAAAATTAAATACCAATAAAAAGGTCCACCATCTTGCTAGTTAAGACTGAAAAAATCTCATATTACATATGTTTAAAAACAATTAATTTGATTTACATTTATGCATTTGGCAGAGGCTTTTAATAAAAATTTAAGTTATTACAGTTTTGTCATGCATGGGCTTCCTGGGAATCAAACCCACGACCTTTGGTAACACAATGCCTACCAGCTGAACTGCAGGAAACTTTATTTTATACTAATAATGCTGTGTAAATTATTTGAGCACTTTTTTACTTTGAAATTTTTTATCATTACATAGACATTTTGTATTCACAGAAATGTAATCTTTACATAAAAATTAAAAATATTAATAACAATTTTCTAAGAACTTGGTACATGGGTTTTAAAACAACATTTTTAAAAGGTTGCTCCTCTTAGACTGAATTTATGTCAAAATGATTAACTTACAAACTACTTGTACAAACTCTAAATACTCCTCAATCCAACAGAATGCATGTGTCAGATTAATTTACAAAGAAACAAACATTCTCATGCAGCACACAATGTTAAATCATATTGTGATTTGGCGCTTAGTACATAAAGCATCTTGACTGTCAGATTAAGTTATCCTTGAAATGACAACAAACCTTAACAAGCAGACATATAATATATTCTTTTCTTTTGACCTGTCATTTTACCACGTTTGCATCTTAAAGAGCCTTTTAACTTGATGCATTAATTATATTAAATATTTTCAGTTATTTCTAATTTAATTGTTGATGTGGGATGGCATGATCCTTTTATTCAGTTTATGTTATCAAACTGACTTCTACATTTTCAGAGATGACAATCTTGATGTTGCATGGCAATTAATTTTTCCATTAATGGTGAACTACACAGCAGCAAAGCAACAGATCTGCTGGCGGACACTGGAGACAACTAAACAGACAAACGAAGGAGCCTCGTCTGCTAATGATAGATTATAAATCATATCATCTCTCGGGCAGGACAATGTGGTTAATTAAAACAGTCAAGATGAAATCATATGCATATTTGCAAATGCAGCACTTTTTATGCTTATACATTTACATAATATAATGGTCTTCTTAAAATTCTTTTCTAATTATTTTAGTCCCATTATTCATTTGGGCTAATGTATGCTCCTGATTGAGATGATGCCTCAAGGGTGACACCCTGATTTTCTAAGTTGTAACTTTTTTAAAGACCAGCAATACCCGTGCATTGTTAATCAGAGCCATGTCCTCAAATTGGAAAAATGTTCCATCAAAAACTGTGCAAATAGAGTTTGTAAATGCAAAGTTATGAAGACAAAATGATGCACGATGCACAATTAGTTAGATTTATTGTCAAGTAAAAAACTGAAAACTATGCAAAGCAGAGACTGGAGAGAAACTGCAGAGAAATACATGTATATACAGTCTTATAAAGGCAGTGTGTTGCATTCCTGCAATACAGGACACAATGAGGTTAGCTTTTCCTTTCAGTGCCCCCAAGAGCTATGCATCCCTTCCTTTAAAACTCTCCCTCTCTCTCTTCTGTTGGCTAAGGGCCCTCTCAGGCAGCCACAGTGGGGGTGGCAGGGCGCCACGCGTTGAAAGCCCCCCAGCTCAGAGAGCAGCATGTCCCCCAGCCCATAGACTTGCCTCCAGGGGCTCGGAAGAGAAAAAGTGAAACCAATAGTTTATCCTCTAGCAGCAGGGCCTGCAGCACGCTCCAAGGGGGGCATTGTAGCACATTACCAAGACAATGTTGCCATATGGGGAACAGAAGGATCTCCAACTTGCAGCCCACCAAAAGCAAGGCAAACATCCCAGCCTGAGATGCAGAGACTGGTCATTTTGGGTTAGCTGTTTTTAACATAACAACAGAATGAAACAGAGGAGTCATTTTGTTGCCATTAAGACTTATTTTCTGGGGTGTGTGGGGGGTCACAAACTTATAGGCCACAGCCACATGACTGGGGAATAGGTTAGGGGCCCAGACTGTGTAAATGACAATAGAGCTTTGGTTACATTGGGTTTTAAATCCTATCTCAAATCCTATCTAGAGAAGACACTTCTTTCCTTTTCATCCTGTGAAAATAAGCTTAAAAGGTACAAAGAGGAGGAAATGAATACTGTCTGATATAATGGGACACTTTCTTTAATTTACAGATTGGAATCACCTGCCTTGTACAGTGCTGTCCTTATGGATAAAATGTAGAAAGAATAGAATCTTTTTTGGTCTTGCTAATGTGATAGTAATAAAATTATGTTGTTGGGGAAATACTGTATTGTACAGTCATGTCACTTAAAAAAATAGGAAATACTATAAATGATTGTTGAGTCTACAACTCAGGAAACTAAATAAGGGTAAATTATTAATTATATCAGTATTGTATTAGCTGAAAATGTCAATAATGCCATTTGGCTTTTTTAAATGAAGTTGGGGTTATCCGTTACAGTTGTGTAGGAGAATAAAAGGGTCAGTCATTAGTTTTCAAGCTGTCAATAGCATCAGCCCATCTGTAAGACAGAAAAAAAAGAGACTCTCCTCATAATCTCCCTCATGATGGTTGGAAAACACAACAGAATCCAGTGAAGAACAGCAGAACATATTGATGCTCAGAACAAATGCTCTTTAGAATATTTACAGTCTCATTTGCTTTAATGATTTCCTTCCCTGCTAAGGATTACCCAGAGTCTAGTATGCCAGACTAAGCATAAGTAAATAAAAGCAATTAGCTAGACATCCATATGACTGGCAAAAGACAGAAAATCCAGAAACATTCATTTATTCTCAATAACTTCAATCAAAAAATACATACATACTAGTAGTGTTATTTTTCTGTATTTGTATGTTTTCTGCACAGCACTTTGGACAACGTTGGTTGCTTTTAAATGTGCTTAAAGCTGCAATCCATAACTTTTTGCGTTAAATAAAATAAAAAAAACTAATTATTAAGCAAGTACAGGACAGATCAGTGCTCAAAATGGTCTTTTTACCTTGCCCAATTTGCAGCTGTAAGTTTATAATAATGATTTATAATTTGAGCTGTCGGGTCTGATTTACTAAGAAATGTCAGTTTGGCTATTGCTCAACATACATAAAGTATGTAAAGTAACATGCAATTTTATGTTACGAACAGAGATGGCGTCAGGGGCATCTGAACCTCGTGATCAATCTTAAAGCCTATGCAGATGTTTAACGTCCCTCCTTCTCATGCAGCAACATGTTTAGCTGACAAACAACTGCTCTATTTCTTTTCACTAGCAATTCTTACTTTTTATCATTGAAAGCAATGAGCCGATCTGCAATTTATGCCAGCCTGGGCAGTATGTGTGTATTCAGAACCTGGTCACACAGCCAATCTCCTGCTAAGGAGCAGTGATAATGTAATAATGCCTCACTGATGTGCGGCTAGTAATGGAGCTGAACACCTCGCATTCATCTAACACAACCTGATCATTACTTGAACAGAATAATACATTAACTCTGAGTGTGCAACTCCATCTCCTAAATGTGCACTTCTTTATTGTGAGGTGAGGGGAAAAGCTTCACTGTGTGTGTGTGTGTGTGTGTGTGTGCGTCGGCACTCAAAATGGAAGCTTGTGTGTTTAGTATTTACAGCTAAATGCATAATATAAGCTTTCAATCTCTGTCTGAATGTACACTGCACAAAGAGCCTGTTTTCATTATTATAAAAGACTAACCGTGAAAAAGTAAAACTAACTGTAAAACAATCTATGTATTTGTATTTCTGTATTTCTGCAATGTGATAAGAAACATTAGCATATATACCTTAGTAATGTGAAGTGTAAAATTAATTTGAATTGACTGAACTATTTACATTTAGACATTTGACAGATGCTTTACAGTACATTTAAATTATACATTTTGCATGTATGATTCCCCATGTGCTCCCCTGGGAATCGAACCCACAACCTTTGCGCTTCTAACTCAATGTTCTACCACATGAGCTACAGGAACATTAGTTTATACAATTTCTGATAATAAGGACGTTTAAAAATGTTCTACGCTGAAAAATATAATAAATACAGTCAAGTGTAACATTTAACACACCATGAATGAAAGATGGATTAGCCATTTACTGTGTTTCCCAGTGCCAGCCAACCAAACCTCAAAACAGAGACAAGCTACCAATACAAGACATCATCTCACCAAAGTAGAAAAACAGAGAGGCTTAATTTAGTCTCTCTATTGCTCTGCATTTAACCCACATCATACAATATTGCAAAGTGCAAACAGTCTTTAATAACCAGAGGATGTCAGCCTGCATCAGCAGGGCAGTCGACTGCTGCAGCATAACCAAATGTTACTGAGGAAAACAGCATGTCACACCACCGTTTGACATGGTGAAATGAGATTAGATGGAATTCATTTCTAAGTGGAGAAAATTATAGGCCTACTCCTGCACCGTGCACTCTGGCCCACCCTCCTCGCCTCACAACAGAGGCAGTCAGGCGTGAAAGTTGACATGCTCGAGAAATGACCTGACCACTGCTGCCACTGCCGTGACTACAGGGGTAAACTGTATTGTTTTAAGCTCTTGAGATGGGAGGCTGGTCCGGGAGATACTATGAGGGCTTGCATGAATGCACTGTTTCTGCATAAACAGGCTAAACATTATTAGTAGCTGATTGGCCGCAGTATCATGAATATTAAGCAGATGCATGTATTTTAATCATTCATTATGGGGCTGTGGCTCTACATTTGGATTCTCCTAATGAGCCCTGCACCTCCTTGGATTTTAAAGGGATAGTGTCACCCTAAAATGAAAATTTTTCTCCATCATTTACTCAACCGAATATCATTCCCAAACCTTTGACTGTTTTGCTTCTGAGGAACAGAAAAGACATTTTGAAGTACGCTGGTAACCAAACATCAATGGAACCCATTGACTTGCATTGTATGGAAACATTTAAATATACAAAAACAATTTTTTTCTCAAACATCTATATAGGTTTGGAATGACATGAGGGTGAGTAAATGATGGAAAAAAATTGGGTGAACTATCCCTTTACGCTCGTCTCAATAATACTCAAGCATTAAAATGACATTTTTAAAAGGGCCCCAATCCTTGCAGACCCAGGAAAAAAGAAGTGTCAGTCTCCCGCAGGGAGGGCTCTGCTTTTAGGTGAGGAGGTTAGCGAGTCTTCTCGGCCACACAGAGCTTGGCCTTGGCAAGGCTGCCATAATGAATGCTAATTATGTAGCCATCTGTGAGGTGGGCTGTGTTATGTAGACACCTGTTCATTAAGACAAAGCAGAAGATCTGAAAAACTAAACTGAATCTAAACTAAAAAAAACTAATCTAAATCTGCTTTTTACATGAGCTTAAGAGAGAATAATGGATGTCGACAGCTATTGTGTACTTAAATGGATTATAAAAATCCATCTTCTGACTATATTAAAATAACAAAATCCACAACAGAGAAGTCATCTTTTTTAAGGTTGTTGTTATTCATTTATTTTTACATCTTAACGCTGTGACATCATTCCTTGCATTATCTGGCACAACTAGAATAAACACAACAACTCTGATTGATGTCCTCATTTAAACCATTCATCCCACAACAGAACTCACCCAGACAGCAAGTGATTGATTTTTTTCTGTAATACCTTTACAACTTTTGGGCCTCATTGGGCTAACCACATTAGGTGGAAGAGTTGAGGAGGAAGCCAATAAAATCCTCATGGATGTTTGCGCACTAGTATTGGAGTCTGTCAATTGACTGCCCCTAAGAGGTGATTTGCCATTACCAAGCCATAGGAAACAAATGAGGCCATTTCCTCTGCCAGCTTCCAATCTGAGCTGTCAATACACACTCGCACATGGCAAGATGCTGAGAGAAAACCTTTCCATTCCCAGTCAGAGGTGGACTGCAGCAGCTTCTCTCCCAAATCACAGACAAATTGAAAGTTAAGGAGCCAAATTTCGTTAAACAATTGCCATGTATAATCATGCATCATATTTTCCATTCAAAAATTAAATGGAAACACAAAAGGTCATTTAAGAATATTTCGTTTTACTTTCATTTCTAGAATATTTTTGGTTTCAAATGATTAAACTCTCTTTGAATTAAATTCTCAAAATAAATGCAGAGAAAATAAAGCAATATTTGTAAACTGTAATAATTTCAAACTATATTTGTATTCACACTTAATACATTTTCTGCCATTAACATTTTTTCTTATTAATATTTTTCTTATTTTTTATTTTATTTTCTCATTACTCTTATTATTAAGTTCTTATTCTGGTCCTCAGTGTTCTCAGCCAAAATATTACTTTTTATTCAGAGTAAGTAGGTGGCATTAAGCTGTTAAATCTCTAAATCTGTAGGATATGCACAGCTAAAGAAATAACATCATCTTTAAAACTAAAGCGGTACAAATCTTGTTCCTATCAGCATTAAAAACACTCTCAAATACACAGACAGCTCCAGCCGGATAGAATGTGTTAAACTAAATGAACTGAAAGCATGAGAAAGCATGAAAAATAAGCATTTGGCTTTAAATCCAGTTAATTTTCAGACGCAGTTATCTGTCTTCATGCTTCCATTTCAGATTTAAGAGGCAGAAGACGCCTAAATGTCACATAATTCAAGATGTTAGCTTATGACTGCTAAGTTTCAAATTACCCCAGCATGCGATTCAAAACAGAAAACATGTTAAAGCAGCCCAATTATAGCACTGATTTATTGATTTTACAGACTGAGATGAGGTGAAGTTGATGACAGGCTGACATATCAGTGCAGCGCTTGAAATCAAATACTAAAAGGCTATATTTCATAGCGACTGCTTGTGGCAATTCATTTTTTAAAGTCGTAGCAAAACAGCAAATCAAGTCAAACAGTAAATCAACTTAAACCAAAGAGATGTGACAATGTAACTCCTTTACAAAATATATCAATTTGACTACTCTTGGCTAAACAATCAAATTTCACCAACATATTTTGACCTTGTATAAACGAAATAATGAAATCATGCTGTCATACAAAACAGTTTTAGCTTGTAAAAAATGTTTCTGTAACATTTCCATTAGGTAATAAAAATGTTAAAAGTGTTATTTGGAAAGTTCTAGAAGTTTTTTTCTAGAGGTTGTATTAATGTTATTGCTTGGCTAGAAGATCATTACTCAAAACATTTTTCCGTACTTTTTACAATGTTTAACTACTTAAAAGTAACGTGTGATATCTAACATTAAAAAATGTTGTACTAACATTGCTGCAAGAATGTTTTTGATAACTTTCAGAGATGGAACCAATGTTCTGAAAATGTTTCCTGTTAGTCTGACTACAAAAAATAGGCCAACAATGTTACAATGTCTGCCAGCACATGCAAAAACTGCCTCAGATTCTAACATATGCTCAGGTGAATTGAGTCCTGAGGGTCCAATCTGCCTTTTCCAGATCTTGGAGACAAATTGAAGAGGCCATCTCTCTCATTAAAACGTCTAAATAACCACCATATGCATTGCTATTATTAGAGGGGTAACAGAACACTTCCCATTTTCAAAGTTAAATTACCAAGTATAACCTTAATTGGTGAGAAGCGCCGTTTAGCGGATAGCATCAGAAAGAGACTGAGAAGATAATTCAACAGATGGCTTAGTCTTATGACTTGTGCTAACACCTTCTATGTTTAATGAAGTGATAATTGCTTTTCTAATATATAATGGGACTACCAGAATACCGGCAGTAATGCAAATAGATTAATGCGCTGAAGACAGATAAACACACATGGCATTCAATGTCACTGTTAAGTGGCATGAAAAACAAAACAAGGTGGGGGGACACAAGAGCGGTCACACTGAGCAGCACATAAACAATGAGGCTGGAGTTTCCATTCACATGCCGCGGCATTCGGGCTTCAGACACGTTAGACAGAACATAAGATAACACGAGAAGGGGGAAAAAGAGCTGGTGGACACTGCTTTATCTGTGATTTTTTTTATTTGCCAAAGTCCTCAAAGGATCGGAGTTCCCGAGATCATTCTCTAAAAAAGCTGAACAATGTGTTGAGGTTTGTCAAGTTAAGAATTTAGTATGCTAACAGGATGTACTGTGAGAGCCTGCCTCAAAAACCAGATGAATTATGTCCTACATAGTTTGTACACTTTACATATTCTTTTGATCTAATGATTTAATATGACATATCATATTAAAAGGTAAGACAATCGAATGCTGAGAAGAAATTCCAAAATATTTTAAGATTGCTGCCAGTTCTGTTGGCAGTATATTGAAAATCGTACAACACAACTACCCAGAAATTGTCTACATGCGAAAAAGCGGTTATTGGAAGCTTGTATTTTTAATGGCATTTTACCTTATGCACAAGGTAAATAGCTGCCTTTTAACAGCCGTTTTAGAAGGAAGAGAAGCCCACTGTAAACAGTCTTCCTAAGTCCTGTTCATTCCAACGGACACTGCAAATTTTGATAACATTCAAGGTAACTAACAACACCAGAGACACTCTCCCCATCCTTCTGAATTCAATAGCTATATTGAAAACATTGTGAAAGGTGGGAAACTCTTGTTTCAGACAAGTGCTGCACTGAAGGGCAGCCATCTTGGCACAACAAATGACAGTAACTGACAGATTAACATTATGGAATAAATAAGTCGAGAATGGTTGTACAACCTTTCACAGTATTAAAGAATTAGAACCATATTAGTATTCTAAAATGTGTTTGTGTTTTTAAAAACATAGAGCATTACATTTTTTTCCAGTGTATGGCCACTTTAATGGAGTGTTTCTTTAAGAAATAAATCAATATAAAAATTAATTATAGTGAATAAACTATAATGAATATTGTACAATACAAAGTCAGTTTCTACAAATCACGTCCATTAATAATTGTACCAACTTACAATAAAATATATCAATAAACAGGTAGTTTATAGAAATGTAAAAATGTATGTGGTATACAACACTAAATAAAATGCACAAATTATTTTCACAAAGAGACATCCTTCTGTAAAACAAACCTCTGTGTTAGGTTAGCAGTGTGATATTTCTATCATTGTCTTTTCTTATGCCAGTCTCGGAGTAATGCCACCTGTGCAAACTGTGGTTTATTAAATTAACTGCTCTTTAAGGTCAATATACTTCCCTAATAGCTTGTCACTTTTTATCACCATGGGTTTAGCAGTACCTTGATCTCCCCATTCTGTAATTGTGTTCAACTCTGTCAGAGCTAATAGGCTCACCCTGTAATGTTTTTCAAATTTCAGCGTAGACCAAGCAAGTAATGCTTTGCATGCTTAAAATCCATTTCCATAAGTAAGTGCAATTTCCGTACAGTTTGTTGCTGTTTAATGAAGTGAAATCTTGTTTGTATTCATCCCCATTTCACAAGAAAAGCCACCAGAGCGTAAGTGTCAGAATTAAAACAAATTAAAATTAAAGCCGCTGCTATCTTCAACCGAACACAACTTCACGATTCAAATGAAACACAGAGCTTTTGCATTAAAGCATTAGGAAAATTTAAAGACCTGTTTTGCGCTTTTAAATGCAACCAGTACTTTTATTATTATTCTATTATCGTGACTATTTAAGCAGCTTTAATGATGGAACATGCAAATGGCGTGGAGTAGAGAAAATGGCTAACATTTATTTATCCTGGCTGTTCCCATGTCTTGTTGGTGCCATTAGAACAGCTCGCTCGTCCCATTCGCTCACATTATCTCAGCTATCAGCGAAGCCCAACCAGATTCAAGCAGGGCCATAAATACTTCCCCTGGACCCCATACGGCTTCCACATCATCTCCCAGGCACAGCTTAATGACAGGGAAAAAACACAATGGGTTTTTGCTCTCTTTCCACTCTTCCTCCTTGCACATTTCATATCGATGGCACAAAATATGTACAGAGGCAGCAACAAAGTTACATGTAGTTAAAAGGTACATTAAACCATCATTTCCAAAATCTCTGACATGATTGATGGATGTAATCACGATGTCCTAATGCACAACTCAGGCATCTATGTTTTACAGCACCAGGGTAACAGACCAGAAGGTACATGTGGAATGAAACAGCACTGGAGGAAAAAAGAAGAGAGAGAGAAAGAAAAAGAGAGAGGGAGAGGGAAGAAGCAGAGGTAGGCATATAGTACATGTTTCAAATGGCAACTCTGTTCAGATATAGGATTATCTACCTCTTAATATAGGTAATGAATCTAAGGTAAGGATATCTGATGTGTTAAATGTCTGCTAGATCAATTAGACATCACAATGAGCCCAGTAACAGCTCACTGAAAGATGTATTACAAAAGCACACAGGTATGGCTCTTAACCACAGGTGTGAACTGGAAGTCAGGCCAACAGTGACTGTTTAACAGATTATTGTGTACAGTAATGGGAAAAAACCAAGTTTTTGGTTTTTTGGATTTTTTTACTTTTAAGCATCTTCATTATTATTAATGGATTAACAGACAAATTTAGCAAACACTGTAAGTATCAGTAAGTGTTAAGCTTTAACCACTTTGACTGGATTATGGAATTGGCCATGATGTCACAGAGAGACGCGGTACAGAAAACATTTTAATTAGATGGCTTTAAGGAAGTAGGGAGGAGATATGCACATTGACCTTTATTGTGGATTATTTAGCCCCTTGTGCACTACAGGAAATATGACACATGGTTTAAATGTGTTTTTTAGATAAAAGACAGATATTTTGTGAGGCAGGTCTTTTGTTTTATATTACATTTAGCACACATAAAAGAAAATTGCAAAAATACTTTGAAACAAACGTTGGTAATTCTTTTATTTAAAAGGGTGGGGTCACTTCTATTATGCGAAGAAAAATCTAATAAACCAGTTTATTAAAAAAAGTCCAGGTGTTTCTTTTTAATTTTGTTTTCTCTCACCAATCATGATGTTTCACTATTTCCTTTATTTGGGAGGTTATTTTGGGGATTTTTATTTATAATATTCACAACACAAACAAGTTTTTAAAGGCTACAAAGATCAAAAGTCCAGCATAACAGAAAATACCCTGTGCATCTCATTCAAAGCTTTCCATCACTTCCACATTTGTTGTTCCGCCTGATGCAGTGCATATCATTGGGAGACACAGTAAGACCGCCGTGTGCGTGCATGTCACAGGCCTGAAGACACTCTGTGACAAGTCTGAGCTTGTCGCTCAAGCAGCACTGTGGCACAATGTCATGTGTTTGTTTGGGTAATGCTTGAGAGGCGTATCTAACGCCACCCTCTAAAATGCGCTCAGGTGTTGAGGACCGTACACATTAAGACCACGAGTGTTCCTCTTCTGCGACCCAAAGTCCCTGACACAGAGGACAAAGTGTGTGCCTCATTTCCTGCTCCTAATCAATGTTTACACCCATTGGCGTGGAGACAGCCGCATACGGGCGCATATAAATCACCAGCTGACGGCGCTGTGCTAAGCATCAAAAGATGTGCTGTTCCTCTTATCCTCTCTCTCGCCCCTTTTTACTGCTTATCTGTTTTAGTGGCGACTCTCTCTCTCACTCTAATGGGTGCAGTGGAATTACAGCTAATTACGGATGTAAATGGACCCAAAGAGTGACAAAGAGCCTGCTTGTAATTCCACTCTAAATTGTCTCTTACCTCAGCAGAAAATTTATCACAGGAGACAATGTCAACTTTTACAGGGAAGGGCTATTTGCATTTGCGCATTCATTAGTGGGGCATGATCACAGGGCTTGGCAGTAATGGCAGGAGAAATGCTGCCCACCCTGCCTCTCCCCACCGAGGCACCTGATAACGCAGCTAACAGGGGAATGTTCTTAGAATGTTCTCTCAACATTTTCAAAATGTTCTTGCTGTAACGTAAGTAGTACTTTTAAATGTTATGTACCATGTAATATCAAAAACATTATTCTTTAGTTGTTAGTGGAACAGTTTAAAACATTACAGAATTTAAATAAAAATTGAGTAACATTCTTATAACCAACAATTAACATCTAAAAAAAAATGAACGTTTTGAACAAATCCACTTTTAAAATAAAGTTTTTAACATTTTTGTTACTTAATTAAAACATTAGGGAAACATTCTTACAACCTAAAATTGTTAGCTGGGAAGTTCCCCTCAACAGTCTGCCAATGACTCAAAGGGAGCAGGAGGATATTACGGGATGGGTGAAGAGGGATCTGACACAAACGCCTGATGCTCTGACAGTGTCAGACAGTCAAAGTCATCCTTTTTGCATGGCAATAACAACAGTGAGCACCACAACACACAAAGCACAATGATACTCACAGATCCAAGATTCACGATAAACACGACAATGAAGATCCCCACTATATCTAGACAGAGTGCACGGTGACTGGTGCGACAGGAAGCCTTGTTGTGATTTATGTTGCTTTAGATATGACTGCTACTTACGCAGTAGCAAGACATCGATCTGACATAGCAAAGCAAACAATAAAGAGGGTAGGAAGATGATGTGCTTAGTGAAGTGAAGCAATGGAAAGTGTACCTATAAGAGCTAATTATCTGCACACATAATTCTCCAGGTTAAGACAGGGGCTGGAATGCAGGCCAGCAAGCTTGGGTCTGGGAGATGATTGTGTCAAAGGGCAGGAATGGGGGGATACGAGGCGTCAGAGACCCCAGCCAACCAGACAAAAATGCATTACAGAAGAAAGATAAATTTATACCACCCCACTGACTGTCATCTAAATCACAGTAGTCTGAAAATATAGACTTTTTTGATACTATGAGAAGACTTGCTTGCAAAGACTATTGTTTTGTTTCAAAATTCTAGCATTACCTTGAAAACTTATAAATGTCCAACCTGGTCATATTCCAATGAGGCAAATACAACATTATATTACATTTCACAGACAGTACTCTAAGTTACTTTTTATGCAAAGTATAAAATGAGTTCATTTGAATACATTTGTATCCAGTACATTCAGTTTAGTTTTCCCTGCGATTTAAACCCATGACCTTGACGTTGAGAGCACCCTACTCTACCTGTTAAGCTACAGCAATACCTTTTCCTTTACAAAGTTTAGTTGCAGTTGAACAATATATTAGAAAATAATATGAAAATAAAAGCCACAGCTAAAAAGATCAGGAGAGTTTCAATAAATTAACCTGAATCCCAAATAACAAATACAATGAATTTATTGTTCATAAACGTTAATAAATTAAACGTGGCTTTAAAATAAAAGTGCTAAGAGTGATAAAAGCTGGAACTCACAACTTTAATAGTGGTCTATAACAATCACTGGGTGAGTTCACAACCCACCAGCCTGAATACAGATAGCCCATTATAACCTGGTCTCCAATAGCAGTAGAACAAAAACATTATTTGCTATGATTATATCCTATCTTTTGGATTCATTCCTTGGCGTAACTGTTCGGGGGTTTTAATTAGATGTACATTCTGGGCGGTTAGCATTGCGTCGTTAATAACATCATATAAAAGCAACAGAAGACAACCACTGACACTTTTAATAGCTGGAGAAACAAGATGTAATACGCTAGTGGTGCCAGGAGCAGCTCAGCTATGCTTCAGAGTTCTATACTTCATGAGAGAAAGATTATGTCAGAAATACAGATACTCAGCGACGAGTTACAAAGCACAACATGAAGGAGGTAGAAGGTCATGGAAGACTGTCATACAATTCCATAGCAGGTGCTACATATATGATGACATCATCATAAAACCATGGGAATTAAGGAGGTTTCACTTACATTCTTTCTTCCCATCATATTTAATTAAATGCTAATCAAATATAGCTGTTTAAGTGACACAATGGGAAGCTGTTTAAATCATGCATCTAGCCTATTACATGGAATGTTTGGTATTTATTCAAACATTTCTTCACTTTCTGCACTTCTGTGATTTATGTAAATCGTAAAATCATAATTCAAAAAACTCTACATTCCCATATTAACAAGTACTTGCTGCCAATGTTCAACTGGATTTCTTCCCAGAATGCAAGTTTATTGGGACACATCCTGGCACTGCAGAGGCGTGCTGAACAGTGTATATTTTCTCTCTTCACAATCACAACACATAAAGCTCTAATCTGTTTTTAGTATTTATATAAAACTTACATTTTACGTTATAAACCACATACTTGTTTTTGTAAATTTAGAAATATATGTTCTGAAAAATATATAATAAAAAGATACACTTTGGTCAAAAAAGAAATGAATAATACACACACACATACACATATGAATTATATATATACATTAGATATAGGGATTAAACTCTGTTGTTCTTCTAAACTGGTAAAACCTTTATGTGTTAAAACAGCCAAAACCAAAATGTGACATTCTGCACTTTTGCCTCATTTTAATCCTTAAAGATTTTCTGACTCCACAGAAAACAAAAAAATTTTCTTTACTGTCCCAATACTTAGGGGGGGGGCCTATTACATGAATTATGTACTATCATCCCATGTTTATCAGTTCTAAAATAAGCAAAATAATTTTTCTATGTTGCACAGTACTGCATAGGGGATGTTGTGTTTGGGCTGATCTGCTCTAGTTAGTCATTAGACAGAAGCAGAGCATTCCACTTCCTCAGCCTTTTGGCAGACATGCAACTGTGCACTTGCTGGCGTTTTGTCTCTACTGCATCTGAAGCTTGGGCTCACACAGCTGTACAAACAGTGCACAGCTCCGAGCGGCCATCTTGACGAAAGCGTTTATGGGACGCCAGCAGTCGTAATTACGCTTTGATTTGTAGATGCTCGTTCTGCGCCGTTATCTACCCGTGTCAAGAGTCACTGATAGAGGGGAAATAGTCTGCCCATCCCACTCCGTCGGAATTCAAAGTGCTCGCTAATTTCAAAGGGAGATTCATCTCCCTCCTGTTTGCATTTATTCATGGCTGTCGCTCGCTCCTGTGCCACGCGGAGTGTGGTTTTGGGGTGAGGAGCTGGGATCAGGGTGCATGTGGTATCTGCCAGGAAAAGTCTGGCTGCTTTTTTATTTACACCCACCTAAGGCCAGGGATAAAATTCATGGTGCCCTGTACAAAATGTTTTGGGTAGGTCTCCTTTTTGCAGGGCCCAGTGAGTAGACTACATCCCTCATCACAGGGCCTAGGATAATGTTCTTGATCACTCCCTCCAACGATGGCCCGGCACCCACCCATGCTTACTAGGTGGGACCCACCTCCCCTCCTTTCTCTGGAGCAGGCGCAGTAATCTCACTTCTCCTCTGCCTTTCCGTGACCCTGGCCACCCCTGCAAGTGTCTAGGGCCACTCTCCCCTCACACTTTCATCAGAATCCTATTTCCTCCCCTGTAAGGCAACCCATACTGAAATTCTACCTCTCATAGTACTGATTTTCACTGCCCATGATGGATGAGTCCCAGTCCGACTCCCTCAGCCTGTCTATCAGACTCCCGCGATTAAAAACGTACAAATGGCCGGTAACCCCCACCCGCCCCCTTTCCCAGTCACCTCCACTGCCCCTTCATCTCACTCCTGGATAGCACCTTTTCTGTTCTCCGCTCTAAAGCCCTAAACACCACTATTCATCTTGCTGAAAAAAACATCATTTATTTTGTTCTTCCCTGATAATTTACTTTTTTCTTTCTTTTCCTTTCTACAGGAATTCTCCATTTCCCTATAAAATGAAAATTCATCTAGAATTACATCTTATGTCATCATTATGTTTATTAAGCGTGGATGATGTATATGAACAGCGCTGGCTTGCCGCTGAGTGCTTAATGATGCATAAGATTAAGCCGAGGCTCTCAGCTGTGCTGTGACTCCCCTCTGGTTCCCATGCTGCAGTTGCATGCTGGGAGAACAAGCTCCAAACGGCCATCAGGTGAATGGAAATAGCACTTTGTGTGTGTGTGTTTGTGTGTGTGCCCATCTATCCTGCATTTCTGTGTCTGTGTGTGTGTGAGATTGCAAGACAGAGAATCGAAAGAACAAAAGAGAAAATAGACTGTTTCTAAATCTCGAAGTCACACCTTCAAGTTTGTCCAGATGAATTACATAAAACAATGTTGTGTGTGTTCCACTGCTCTTGTCTCTATATACCACCCACACAGGACAGTAGCTTTTCTGTCTCTCTACATCTAAAGTTCAGTCTTTGTCTTTATTCTCCCTCTATCTCTCTCTGCTGCTCCTGCTTCTGTTCTGTGTAGCCAGACTAGCGCGCTCCAGCACGACAGCAGCAGTCTATGACAAAAACATTATCCTTCTACTGCTAAACAATCCAATAAAGCTCTCTACGGGGAAGAACTTAACCTCTTGTCTCGTCTGCTGATGCTCTTCCAACCACGTGATGCCTGCTACAGTAAATTCAAATCATTAGTCTTCTCACCCCCATCAGAAAAAAGGGAAAAACTTCTATTAGTAATGGAGACCTCGTAAGAGACCTTCCTCCGAGAGGACTGCCTTCCCAATTCCCAGTGGAAAAATCCAGCGCAAAAAACTAATTCTACTTTTAATAATCTGTCACGAGGACCAGAGGCAGTCATAAATTATGTGGGGAGCATGTGCAAGAGCGAGCCACAAGAGGGAAATCGGAGGAGGGAAAAAAAAATCAAAGCCCAAGTTTGACAAAGTTTGCTGAAGATAAATAATAACTTACAAACAGGATTAGTTGTAAAGTCACAGGCGAACGCACAGCCGAGCGCTTCCCATCAGCCCATGCAGAATGAAGAATTTACAGCTACACCTGTCATTAGCTCACCCCCCTCTCATTCCTCTTTCCAATGCAGCCCCCCCTCTTCATATTCATTATCCCCTGCCTTCTTTTCTCACGTGCCGTCTTTTATCATTAACCCTTTGTGATCCACAAAAAGATGCGCGCAATAAAGGTCCCAAGGACGTGTTCTCAAGTTTTTGTCAAATGAGAAAACGTGTTCCGCACTAGGGTAAATAAAGATGAGAAACGCGCCAGAATTTGGCAGCGTTAATCGCGAGTTGAATGAGTTTGAGGGGGTCTTAACAACTGCCTTCAGTCACCCGGGCTCAAGGTTCGATTCATCAATGGGATATCAATGAGAATCATCCATGGGGGATACTGCCGCGATGCCTCTGTGTGCGTGAGTGCATGCGTGGTGCGTTAGACAAGCTACTGCTGCGGGCTGTGCTCTTTGTCCCTCTGTCAATATCTCGGCAAACTATCGACATGCATCATAATCCTGCCTCTCGATCAAGCACAGACTAAAGAACAATCTCCATTAGATGACGGCGCCTGGGTTGGGTGATAAATGCCCCCTGACGGAGGGGAAGGAACTGCGTAAAATAAAGAGGCATGTTCCTACATGTCTTGTCAAAATTGTATTGATTTAATCATCTACAGAAGCACGCATTCTTGGCTACTGTAGCGTGCAACAACCTGGGTGCAGTTTACAGTCGCCGGGCACACAACACTCTCCCTCATTGGCTTTGCAGGTGATGAAATACACAGAGAGCAGAGCTCTAATTTTTTCCTCTTATGTTGTCCCAACAAAAACACTGGCAATTCCATTTCATTTCTATTTAGAGGCTGAGGAAGTCTATATATAACACTCAAGAGTAAGCACATAGCTGGTGACACATCTAGAGGATGACGGGGGTGGAGGGGGGGTTGGATAAATAGCTCTGGTCCTTTATCATGGAGACAAAGCTGGTGTATTCCCCTGGCCGGAGAGCTCAGCCAGAGGTCTGCCCTGCTTATTTAACAGCAGGTGTTTGGAAAAACGCTCACCTTGGGAAACAAGTAGATGTTTTTTTCCCTTAGTTTCCAAGTAAACAATCAATCAGGAGGGGTCTGAAAGTCACATCCCTCCATGGGACAAAGTCACCGAAGCAGGAACTTCTTAGTCATTTGAATTATCACACGGTGATCATCCCCGCACACCTGAGTCAGACGACTTCTGCTGACTGCTAGTACACAGACGAAAACAAAACACACGTCTGATACATGTACAACACAAAACATGTACAATACTTTACATATGCCTCATGATACTGTACAGAGCAGCAGTGAACCTTCCCTAGAGGTTTACAATAGCCTAACTATATTTTAAACATCCTATAACCACATGACATCTTAAATTACAACAACAAAAACAATAATGAATTTGTTAAAATAAAATGACACCCTAATGTGCTCGCATTAGATGAGACTACATATACATTTGGAAAACTAATTGTATTCATAATGTCATCTTAAAATCATCCATAAACTTTTAATGAAATACTTCACTACTCATAATACAATAAAAAACGTGTGAAATGACCTAGATGGAAATGACATTACTGATTCCTATTGAAACACATGCCTCAGAAAGTCAAGTCCTCAATTTTCATCCTTTCTTCAATTCCAGCTGAGGAACTCAATCATATTGGGACAGTAATACAAGCCAAGGACAGCTCACTCTTTCTCAATCGTGTCCTGGTTAAAGGAACGCTTGCCGAGCACTAAAACACTGTGTTCAATTCAAATGGGAGAAGGCAGAGGCCAGCTAGATTCACCATGTCTGTGGTCTGATAGATCACCTTCCTCAGTAAGGACAAAGAGAATGAAGATGACTCTGCTGCCATCCACAATACAGATGAGGCCAACATCTCTGAGTAAGTGGAACACTAGCTGTCTGACTGTCCATTTGTTAAACCACCAACAACAAAGACAAAGCGAGTAGAAAATTGCTTACATGGTTACAAAATCATTTGAGACTTATCTTGTAAGAGGGAACCAATAAAAGGTTAGAAATATATTTAGTTCTCAGATTAAAAATGCATTGATCAGAGGTTGCTCTTTCATAGCTCAGGAGACGTCTCAGTTATGTTTAATTTAAGAATCAATTTTGTATTAAAATTTCTACACATACATTTTAAGCAGACTCTTGACATGCAGTTAAAAAAACGAAGCTATAATATTAGCATGTAGCATAGCTCTGATTTTGTGGTCTTAGAAAAACTTTATGAGAAATGTTTGAGATCATCTGACTTTTGATGGCAGAGTAAGCAAACCTGAGCATAGTTTGAGACATTGTTGAGATCTCCTTTGACACTACTGGAGACACATGTAAGATAAAAAAGTAATTACTATAAGAAAATCACAATATCACTTTTTAAAATCTCAGTTCTTTCACCTATAAAAAAAAACTTGTGATTGCCATTTAGTCTCACTGCCATTTAGTCTCACTGGAGAAACCACTGAAATAAAAGTTCTTTTGATTTTTTTCTAAAGGTGGCTACCTTTTCCTTAAAATGATTAGCTAGAATGTACATTACTTAATGCTAAGATAGTTGGAGCGTTCAAACAATCAAGAACATAAAATACCTTCAAACAATTTTTATGAATACCACCTCCAAGTTTCGCTAAGTTTCTTTAGCCAGGCACAGCAAAACGAGATGTAGCGGAGTGGGGGGGTGAGCTTTCACTCTGTGTGTGAACAGTAGTCATATATTACAGTGCTGCTGGATCAGCCAGGGCAGTAACTCATTCTCTTCCTGCTGCCTGTTCCGTCCTACCTTACTGCCAAGGAGTCACTTCAGAAGGTCATCCCTTTCATCAAGTATTCTATTTGCATCCAAAATTGTATGTACATGAAAAATGTGCCGGAGTGTTTGCCGAGGCCCAGAGAGGCAGATGAAATTTCTGTAGCCTGATGCACGCTAACCTTTGCAGATGGCACAGCTATTGCTGAAAAATGGATTGCTTAATAAAGCATATCATCCGACATATTTGCTGCTTGGCTGACCAAATAGAGGTTGTTTTTTGCACAAATTTCTTTGTCAAATTTGTCAGTGTTCATGTCATTTTTGTTTTAGGTCATGGAATGCAGCGGAAATTCCGAGCGTGTCGCGCAGGACCAATTTGTAGCTGCTTCTGGGGATGAACCGATATTTTCCACAAGGTTTATTCCATAATAAGACAGAGCTGGGTGCCGGCGCTACTAGAAATTCTTTATGTATTTCTGATTATTGCCTGGTCAGTTGTGGGCCGGGCGGGCTGTGATAAAAACCAGCCAAGCTGATTAATAGCAACATTATAAGAATATTACTGATAGCACCTCATCTTATATCTGTATAATTTAGTCTGCCTTTTCTGGACATGCCCATGTAATTATGAGCACTGGTTCAAGCAATATGAGACATACTAAGGCACTGAAACAGGCTTAACAAAGCATCTTAATTTCTCCAGCAAGTCATACAACGCTCTAACCACCATTGAACTCCTTTTGGCACAGTAATTTTGAGAGTCAAAAAAGTACAAACCAGGTGATGGATTGCCATTACCTGCATTTGGTGCTTTCATACTTTTACTTTGCAAGGGCATTTTTAAGACATCTGATACAGAAGAAGCTCCCCAGACTCAGTTTGTGAATGTCTCTCATCAAACTTGCATATGAGAGCAGCCACGTGCTACATGGGCTCTTAGCCACACGCTTTGCCTCCTCTGATGGTCCGGCCAACCAATCCATCTTCCTGAGTGCTCCCACAGATGAGAAGTGGGCACTAGGCGCTCTCATCGGTGAGCTACAGCAGGAGATGAATTGGAGTGCCATAGCCCACCTCCAGACTGTCCCAGTATAGCAATCTGGACCTCAGTGCTGTGCAGCGAGGGACGGTCTTATCTTTCCATCCACCCAGAGAAGAGGCAGACTCACCCAGCCCCAGGAGGCACAGGAAATACGGAGGCGGCCAGAATGCTGCCTGCTGGGGCCTTCCACCCATTCACAGAGGCTTGTGCGGAGATAGACCACGGGAGATGAAGCGGACACATGGATCTAGAGGCTACTGCAAGATGTTTTAATTGTTGTCCTGCTGAGGATATCTTACTATATGCAAAAGTATACAGACAACAGAAGTTGCATTGGCAAGATGGATGTAAAAGTCAAAGGAAGTCTCTGTCAGATGTTGTTCTGTTGTCCCACTGTGAACATCAATAAAAACATTTGATATTAACTTGACAAATGTGTGGCACAGACTGTGGTGACTGTCAACCATGTAACCGGTCTATTTCAGGATAAAGTGTCATTCAAATGCAACTAACGAGCCATAATAGCATTATAGTGCCGTTGACCAATCATGTAATACTAGCAAAAAGTGAGCGGCTCATTTTATTAACCAGAAAAACCCTCTGAAGTTAACGCTATGCTCCCATTTGCCCTGTATCAAATTTAGCGAAGTAATCATTCATGCTATGCTACACATTTCTTGTAAAATGTCACTTTGCGCTTTCAATTAGTTTCAAAATTAATAAGCTATATATCTGGGCTAAGGAATCAGACTAATGAAAATCTTGGTACCCAAACAATGAATCATGACACTACCTGGATTGATGGGGCGGTAACTGAAGTAACACGCTGCCAAGATGGCTGCACTTTGACCACGTAATGCTTCATTTATGTGAAGAGAGATAACTTGGGTAACAGATAGACATGTTAAGGGAGGAAAACAAACAAACCTGATCAGCCACACACATGGAAACAAACACACAGATGTTTAGATGAACTAACACAGCCAAAAATACATGCATGTGTCAGTCTCAGAGAGATTCTCTAGGCAAAAAAAAGCAACTAAACACCTGACCCCTGTCAGGCTTTGTTAAAAGCTTATGTCCTGTTCTTTGGCACCAAGCTACTGTCAGTCTTTCTCTATTGCTGATAGCATCAGAGAGCAGGGTGGCCAGACACGCAAGACAGAGAGCAAAAGTTCTAGAGGAGGACGTTGTGTTATATTACCTCCTCTGTCTAGTATCAAGTGTCCTCCATCTGATGTTAGGCATGGCCCTCTGATCAAAAGGCCTCCTGATGCAAAGGATCACTGTCTTAAGAAAGCTATTAGAGCTGAGAGTCCACACACTAAACACTGCCATGCCTCTTTCACACTAGTGCTGGTACAGAATACAGTTCAACCTTTGGGAAGATGCATTGTTAGTACTTTCTAAATGCCAAAGATCCTTGAACTGATAAACAGTCTCTCAGAGGACTAAAAGGAGACATAAACATTACATTGTTGACATACAGTTTGAACATAGATTCTGTTTTAGACACTGCTGTGAAGCTTAAAGAAGACCCCAGCTAACAATTTTAGGTTGTAGGAATGTTTCCCCAATGTTTCCATTAACAAACAAAAACTTAAAATGTTATTTTGAATGTTTAAAAATGCTATTTGAGCATTTTTAAATTCTGCAACATTTTTAAAATATTCCACTAACAAATTAAGAATAACATTTTTGATATATATATGATATAACTTAAAAAAACATTCTAAGAATTTTACAGCAAGAATGTTTTTGATAACTTTGAGTTAACTTTTAGATAACATTTGCCAACATTCTCAGAACATTCCCTGTTAACTGGGACATGTTCCTCAGTCACAGGTCTCCATTTGCTCTCCACTTTATCACATTGCTGTTTAGGAAAAACAATTATATATTAAATGTCTAATTAGCAAATTATCTTTCCTATTAGCAATGAGGATGTTTCGGACACACATTTTTAAGACTTTGAAACAAAAGGCAAAAGTATTATAAAAGCTTCACCTAAAGTTCTGTACACTGTCTCCCTCATTACCTCCCACACCTAAATAAAACTGTCCATACATTTGTCTCTGCATACATTTATCACCTATCTCCAATCATCTGTGGCTCACAGTGGAGCCGTGAACCCAGCATGTAATCGATAGACAGATACACACTCTTCATATGTTATGGTGTGGGGACAATATCTGTGCACTTCCTGTGCCATTTCACAGTTCAGCCTTCCAATTAACCTGCCCATGTTACCACGCCAATCATGGGGGGGTGGCTTTATCGACAAACAGCATACAAAGAATAATGCTGTTAGGACCATGTAGCTCACTGCAGGGGGGCTCCTCTCCGCCTGGCGACAGGGAAGTTTGCTCCAGTCATTTATCAAGTCCTGGCTGGCCACCGAAGGGCCGCCCTGTCCCTGCGGTCCGCTTGCCACTCCTGGGGGGAGCGTCGTGCAATATGTGCACTTCAGCGGTGAAGAGAAAGTGCTGATATGCCCAGCGCCGCTAAGTTTGATGGATCTGTTGTTGTCATTTGTTCACGTGCCGTCCCCCCCTCCACAAAACAAAAGGAATCATTAACTCTTTTGTGCCGCTCTGGAGTTTTATAGGTTCCAGATAATGCAGAAGGAGATGGGCTACAGATGGGGTCGGCTGACAGGGAGGTGGCAAGGGGGGGGGATTGCATTTGGAGGCAGGCCGCACTAAGACTCTGCTCTCAACATGCATGGCTGGATCTACACAGAGAGCTGATTACAGGATGATTTAGTGACTGCTGATATTGCCTCTCTCTTCCTCACACACACATGAAAATACACATATGTATTTCTCTTAACATTCATCGATATCTGTAGCAGTGATTCTCAACTGGAGGGTTGGGTGGGTCAGTTCTGGAAGGGAAAAACAATTCAAACAATCCAAACAAAAGTAAACATACGATCCTGCATAATTACGACTGCAGGATTATAAGCTTTTTAAAGGATGGGAGGATAAACAATACGTAAACAGTGTGAAAAACATCTGAGTGTGCCACAATCTGTTTTTGCAGTGAATTACTGTCTAGTGAAATTATATATTTTTTTCATTATTCATTTAAATGTGGTATATATATATATATATATATATATATATATATATATATATATATATATATATATATATTATATATATATATATATATATATATTATAAAATTATTGTAGTTTAACGATATTTTATTTACTTTTACTTGTTTTGTTCACTGTATGATAATTTTAGTACTGTGATGGGTCAGCGCTTAGGAATTCTGAACCAAAACCAGTTGATAAACACCCACTTTTAGTAGTATAGCGTAGTGTAGTACAGTGTAGTGTAGTGTAGTACAGTGTTGTGGAGTACAGTGTAGTGTAGTACAGTGCACTGTAGTACAGTGTATAGGATAATATAGTTGTAAAGCTTCAAAAGGAGTGTATTGGACTATAGGATTATGTATAGTAATTCTCTATTATTTGGAGTTATACAGCCGGTATTTACAGCTTTCCAATGTTGACCTATCACACTGAGCTAAAACAAATGAAGCTTTTGACAGTGTGATGGCTAAATGTATTCATTCTGTAAATCCTGGCATGAAGTCTAGTGGACTGCTGGGTTCTCTATTGCCATCTAATTGTGAGCACGCCTCCTTTTCTGCAGTAAACATAAGTGTAATTCTCCACTCCCTCTAGGAGACGGCAAGAAGATGGGAAGCACACAGCACCCAGTCTGTGTTGGGCATTCGGAAAACATGCAAAGTAATTTACAGTGCCGTTCAGAATACGCAAGCTCATTAACAGATGTAATGCAGTCAAGAGTTAAAACTGTGTTTCTGCAGACTATATGCTGCGGCAGAATAAAAACAAAATTACACAAATGAGCCAGGCCTAGCAATGTGAGAAACATACAAAATACATCAATGTAAATTCAGTTTATGCAAATAGAGTAAACAGAGCAAAACTGCATAATAATCTACTGTACTGAAAACACGCTAAATAAATTATTCAAAAACAAGAAACTAATTTGGCTGTTAGGATAAGAGGTAAAAAACTATATCTGTTAAAAGAGAGCAATAATAAAAGCTTCGTCATTTTTAAGTTGTTCAAGTTAAATTATTCAGTGTGTTTTGAAAATTCTGGGATCTTTTATTGTTTTGTTTCATTTAATTTATTCCTCACACAAGTTTTCAAAAACAACTTATCCCGCCTCCAGGAAGGAGATAGACTCAAACGATAGATCAATCCATTTATTTTACCATGTCAAGTCGTAACAGCCCGAGACAACATACAAATTGAGATCATAGCAAAGGGCTACTACTGCAGCCAAGTGTGGACTGCTGGCTTCCAGAGGTGATTGAGAGTGTGTTTGAATGCTCAGGGCCAAACTCAAACAGCACTGTTACATTGACAAGGTCAATTCAGTGAGAGAATTCCCTCACCTCCCTCTTCTTCATACAGCTGGGCTCCTCTGGTCGCTTTGGCCAATGGCGACTTCGGTATTGATTATTGTTAAGAAAACTGCTACTCAAGGAATACAATCATAAAGACAAATGATATCACACTCAATGTCAAGCACAAAGACTTGGGATAAACTATGTTCAAGAAACATTTATGCAGCAAGACTATTCAGATAACACAAGATCATTGTAAAATTTGAAACTGCAGAAATTGTATGTGCGTCCCCAATATACCAGACTGTAGATGCAGGCTGAAATTGCATAGGTGCTAGCTTATCACATCCAATCAGCTAACCAAACTATCAGCTAGCCCTTGTTTGTGAATTTCCATTTTCAAACCAAACCTGCACAATAAAAATCCCCACTCATCCATAAACCTAATCTTTCCTCTCCTTATTGCATTTTAATGAAACAGTGGTGCTTCTAAGCCTTTAATTCTTTTCATTTGTTATGTTTGGACAACTCATTAGCTGTCATTTGTTATCATTAGCCAGAAGTTTTAAGCCCTTCTCGGCCCAGAAAAGTAATGCAGACACTCTTATTTTCCCTGAGAAACACAGATTCTTTATTCAGGTTGTTTGCTCTAACACCTGACAAATAAACAGCATGAGTAAAAAGCACATATATGTCATTTATATAATGCTAGTGATTTTTCACTTCAAAAGCCAAAGTTCAGCAAAAATCATCACCTTGCAAGACATTAGTTGGATCACAACAGAGGTCATCTTTTTCTGAAGACAATTTTCAGTCCACACCTCCATTTTTAAGGTAAGCTATGTGCCTGATTCACTGTGTCCGACAGGAGACGTGATTGATAGTTTCCTTAATCTATTCACGACGGTAATCGAGCCCCTGTGTGTAACCTTACATAAAAATGCAAATGAACACAAGAGAAAACGCATAAAATACAGTGAGCTGCCCAATGCAAAGATCCTTGGGTGGAGGGTGTGCATATTTCTTTCCTTTGGAGTACCTGAATTACAATGTGAGGCCATTTTGGGGTCTAAAGAATTTAAGTGACAGACTGAAATACTTCTTAAAAACTCTGTAGATTAACTACGCTTGTGCTAGGCCAAGAAATGGTTAACCTTTGCAAATCTGGCCCTAACCTGAAGAGTCATGCCTGTGCGGTGAAAACTACTGGATTACAGAACAAAGCTATAAGTGTGCTATGCAAACTGTAAGTCTGAAAAAAACAGCTTATTAAGAAAAAGTCATTTTATATTTAAATCGGTTTACTTCCAGATATTCCCAAGAGTATCTTATTATGCTCTTTCGGGTTCTCCACAATGCATACACTGGTTCTTAAAAATGGTTCATTATCCTATGTAGAAGTCTGTACATATTTAGCATATTTCTCAAAGTTTATATGATTGAGCGTGTCTGGATTGCTGAGGCATTTTGCTCATTAGGATTTTTCCCCCTTACTGCATAAATAAAGTTGATTAATTAGCGAGTCAAAATTACGGAGGATGATCAATGCAGAATACATCACTGTCACGGGAGTCTCTTCTTCACTGGATTTTTCATTTACCACGCAAGCGCTCTAATTACTGAGCGTCTTGCTTTACAACATCACCAGCAAGACTGAAAGACTGAAATAAGTTTACTGAGCCATTCAGCTTCGACCTGCCCTGTGCTCTCCTGCAGTCCTTCCGTCCACTGTTCAGATCTGAAGTACTTCCTTAAAACTTTTTAACTATGAAGCTGTGAACTCCATCACTAACATATAACAGAGACTCTCACCAGGCAGGACAGGACACACGGACGCGCTATTCCCTTCCGTTTAATGAATCAAACACCTGTCGGTAAATAAAGGCGATAGCAGCACACAGAAGTATCATTGCATCCTGTTTTTATTCATTTAAGACAGAAACTGCAAATGTATGCACACAGGCTAATTTCTCTTTCTTCTTCAAGTGGCTTTAAATGCCATCTGGGCTCCATTAACAGCACGCGTGGGAACAGTAATAAAAGACAGTAATCACTCATAAGCAATTTACTTTCTGAATGTTTGTACTCGCAGGAAACAATATGTCGCGAAGTTTGAAAACGAAGGAGTGAGATACTCAGAGACCGCGATCCCATGGGACATATTAAGCAACATGATCGCTGTAATGGCGTAAGATTATTTACTCACTTCTTGATGACGTGTGTGATGTTGCTCCGCCCACTTGTCCTACCGCCACGCCACACGTTCAAAACGTACAGCGTCGCGGCTTGCGACGCTTCGAAGCATCCGCGTGGTTTATAAAACAAGACGCGCAGCATGTGCATTTTTTAATGAGTTTATCATTTAGCGTCATATCGATATGAATTTACATTTTTAAATGTAAAATGATTTACTATGGTAAACACATCCCCCTTAAAAGCATCGCCACAGTTAATGGCACTGCAGTAAAACTGCGGTAAGTTAATTACCTGTCATTAAAAAAATGGCAACGACAAGGTTACCATGGTAATTCAAGACTTAAGTATTTTCAAGCATCTCCAAGCTTCTTTGATTGGCAAACCTGTTGCTCAGTCTTCGGTCTAAGTATGCTTATCTACATCTATAACTACAGTGTGCTTTAAAACTTGGGAAAAATATGGGCAAAGCAGAAAATTTGCACTGACCCATAGAAAACTTTAAGAAGATTTATACTGATTTCATATAAATGTTATCTCAAAACACTAAGCTCAAAAATGTGTGTACCAAATGAAGATGTGGGGGAGCAAGTGTGTGTGTGTGTGTGTGTGTGTGTGTGTGTGTGTGTGTGTGTGTGTGTGTGTGTGTGTGTGTGTGTGTTATGGTACTCTTGTTAGTTTGTGGTGGAGGTAAAGTGGTCTGTGGCAGCTCACTGTGACCAGTTCCTAGTGGTCAGTGGTCCAAATCCAAAAGACTAGATTGAATTTATTGCTACTGGGCTAAAGGTAACAAATACATGCACTATAAAGAGGGAGATGGTGCTATTATTCCTAGATGGATTTTGAGCCCATCTCAAAAGGCAATCAAATGGAATAGATTGATACTGTGAGCAATATCATTATATCATCATATTTTAAGTGGACATCAGTGCCATAGTAGAATACGACTGGGTGCACTTTAATTCTGTGGAATAAAAGTAGTCTGATGTAAAGATCTAGGGGCTATGAGCAATTTATTGTATTACAGGTACGTTGGGGTGGTACAAAGTACACATTGTACTTTAGAAGTCTTTATTAGTGCTGGAGGTTTTCAGATGATGATCAGGGCATGCACATCAGTTCCCGTCCATGCTTAAATCTACTTCACCTATTTGATGTTCTGTGTGTGCATGTAAAAATATCTTCATCAGCCAAGGCAGTCGATAGGGATGTTGGGATGCCACAGAGGGCAGAAGAGAGGTTACAGGAGGTCATGTAGAACGCCTTTTTGTGACAGCGGCCTCAGATCCCCCTCCTCTGTAGACACGGACACGCTAAACAATAGCCAGCTAGGAAATTAAACACAAACACAGTCCCCGTGGCAACTCCAGTGTCACCACAGCAGATCTTCTCATCGCCGCGGATACTGCAACATCAAAGAGCTGCAGTGCAGTTAAAAGGTGACCTCACACTCAGACATCAACAAAGGCTTGTTATACAGTTACAATGGACCACAGGAGCACAATAAATCTCAGGATGTTAAATGTGTAAGATGGTTTGAAAAGCTACAATTAATAAAGCAAATAAATGAATACACAAAAGCAACATTTTTAACGGTCTGAGAATAGAGCTACAGAGAAGGGTTTAATTTTAGCTTATCAATTAAATAAATAAAATGTGCAAATAAATAAAATGTGCACATAAATAACATATGCGATGAAACTAAATGAAATGTAAATAAATAAATGCATTTTTTTTAAATATTTATAGGTGTTAATAGATTTATAATGTTCGTTTGCCAATGGCCTAAAGGCATGAATCAGTGACATTTAAAATAACTGTTGTTCCTGGAGTAATCTCCAAGGAAAAATGGCGCAAAAGCAGAGAGAAGATTTAAGTAAATGACTGTGTCAGCCTCTATTTATTTGTGACATGACTGCCAGAGGCAGAGCCCGAGGGTAACCATTAGGACTTGGACCATAAAGGAGTCAAATGCAGAGCTATTGCTGAAAAGTTAGTATGTAATACAGCAACTTATCAGTAAAGTGTTCCCTGTGGAGAAATAGAAAGAAAGAGGGAGAGCGAGGGAGGCATTATGGGAAATGAATGCCATGCACTCGCACCTTGGGCCAAATGCATCCACTCCATTAGAGTTATAATCCAAAGCCAAGAGGATCATATAGAAATAGTTGGTCATTGTCACGATATAACAGATAATCTTAATCTTACCAGGTTATAATCTATTATTTATTTGAAGAGTTAAAAAATCTGCATTAAATAATGAGGCCACCTTCATTTATACCCTGGAGCTCATGTTGGCCCTGAGAATTTATCGCTGCAATTTAATTAGAACAACGTTGCATTTACGATAATTGCATTTATTTACAAGTGCACACATACAACAGCATCTCCCTCTGAAAATTATTTGTATTCCATATATTTATACAAGTTAAAATTTTGTGTATTTTACCAAGACACCACAGGGAGATGTAAGTGAAGATGAAAAGCAAGACTGAATTAATTAAATGACACTAATGCGGCACGGAATAGAGGATGTGGGGTCGAAACAGTTTGTAAGGTCTGCTAGACAACTGGCGCAAGTCCCCACGGGGAGGAGATTATGATGGGTTCTGTGTCAGTCAAACAGGGGGAACACAATAACTTCTCTAAACAGAGAAGAATGCAGCCTAAGGCACAGCACAGCCTCCACCATGGCCTCTTCCTAAGAGGGGACCGCAGCAACCCTGGCCCCCACAAAGAATGCTTGTAATGGGCAGGTTGACTGGGGGTGATGCCGGGCCGGGTTCTGCTCTACAGCAGGCCTGCTGCTATTGTCGGCGAGCCTCAAAGATGCGGGAGGAGGCCGAGGGATTTGGGGAGGGAGGGGGTTTATGGGGCATTGGGGGAAGGGAGATGTTTTGAGGACCTTGTGAAAGCCTTGTGCCATTGTCTGGGCATTACAATTGCACTTTTTCTAATCCTTTGTGCTCTCCTGTTGACAGTGGATATTAAGTAAGCAGTCGGACATGGAAAGGATATGACTCCCTCTTCTGTCCTTTCCTTCTGAGGCTGACAGAGGAAGAGGGCCACAGGTTTACTTACTGCCCGATAGAGTGTGGGCGCAAAAGGCGTTAGAAAAGATTATGCTAAAAAAGAATGGGGTGAAAGGGGTGGAGCACAAACCCAAACAAAGACCAAAAAGCGTTGGCATGTAAATGAGAGAGAGAGAGAGACACTACAAGCAAAACAAGAGAAAGAAAAAGCTGAGACTTTTTGCATTATGGCAGACACTTTTTCTGGTTCCTCAAACAGATGCTAAGGCAGATGGCAGCGAATTAACAGAAAATGAGCGAAGAAGAAATGAGAAACTCATGACTGGTCCATGGAGGCAAAACATTAAAAAATAAAGAGTAAAGTGTGTGTGAGTATTTGTGAGTGTGCTTCAGAGAGGGAGTCAGTGAATACAGTAGGTGATCATGCCCATATTTGTGTGTGTGTGTGAGCAGAGCAGGAGGTGGGCTTGTCCTGTTAAAACAGAAGCTCAGCTGGGGAAGAAAAAAGAATGGGTGGAGGAGCAGTGCTCAGAGCTACAGTGTGCAATAATAATCAAAGGCATGAAATTACAAGGGTGATATTTGTGGGACCCCAGGGTGTGGTGTGCGGACTCTCCTGGAGCTCACCTGGGTCTCCCATCACACAGCCCATTCTGGCTCACCATCATTAATAATCAGAAGAGCAATTTATCCACCCCACGTACTGTATTATCTCAGCTAATGGGGAATGTTCTCAGAGCATTGGCTAATGTTCCCTAAAAGTTCTCTCCAAGTTCTCAGAAACAGTCTAAGTAGTAAACATTTTTAACATTATATATCATATATATCAAAATGTTATTCCTAAGTTGGCAGTGGAACGTTTTAAAAACATTACAGAATTTAAAAAATGTTTGAATAACATTTGAATAACTCATAACCTCACTTTGTAAGTTGCTCTGGATAAAAGCTTCTGCTAAATGTCTAAACATAAATGTAAATAACCAAGCAATAAAATTAATACAACTAAAAAAAACTGGACGTCTAAAAAAAAACGTTTATAAATGTTTATAAATGTTTTTAGGGCATTCAAATAAATATTTGTTACTTAATGGTAACGTTAGGAAAACCTTATTTTAACCTGAAATTGTTGACAGCAGAAGCCAGATTTCTGCAGGCTGAAGGAGCATTTTGCCCACTTCAGCTTGGTGTTTCTATAACTCAAATGGTAGAGTGCTGCATGAGCAGCACAAAGGTCATGGGTTCAAATCTCCAAGAACACACATACTGAAAAAATGCATACTTCCAATGCTATCCAATGCTGCAAGCTGCATTGGATAAAATGTCTGCCAAGTGGCTAAATTAAAATGTTTGTGTCACAGGTGGAGAGAATTTCTAAATGATTTTAGGCAAGTGGTGCTTTTAGTGGGCCAGTTCTGGCAAACCCTTTAACGAGTCAGAAGCTCATATGACAGTGGGAGGTATGTGATATTTATTTTTTAATCAACATTTATATGGCATGGACCAATAGAACCAGCAGTGAAGCATGAAAATCAATCATCAACTAGCTCATTTAAAGTGTTTATGGCAGAGGGTAGTGCCCAACACCTGTTCCAGTATGTTTTAACTCTAAAAGATGAAAACAGATGAAAAGCAATGTGAAAAGTCACAAATAAACAAATTGTTAAAATGTTGCTCAATTAAACACTTCTAAAATTCATACATACTGTATAAAAAAAACCTGCCTCTGCATATATGTTAATTACACTACTTTCAGCGTTCCTGTAGTTCCTGTAGTTCCTGTAGTCACCCAGTAGTTGGTACAGCATTGTGTTTGGAGCACAAAAGGAGCACACTTACTGATTAAATCTATAGCTATCTATTATTATTAAATCTATACGAATGCACTGTAAGTTACTTTGGATAACAGTGTTTGCCAAATGCATACAAATAAATATAAACAAATATATACTTACTAAATAGGTTAAAAATGCCTACACAACCTACTTTGAAACAGAAGCATTTAGATTTGAGCTCTAAACACATTTAGAAGAAAATGACCTTCAGTCAATGGCTCCTTTCTCCTCTGAGAATATCCCATCTTTCCATCTCCCCAGTGAAAGTAAAAGATCAGGGTGTTGTCAGAGTAAAACTGATAATAACAGGCACTGAGTGCTCTCCTCCTGCTCAGAACAGCCACATATTTTCACCACTAAAAGGCCTAATGACAGAAGGAATGAGGCACCGTCGGCTCTGTTCTGACAATGTGCTGAGTGGACATAATCAGCTATTGGCCACATACACCTTCTCTTTTGGCACACACAGTCAGCTGTAGTTTATAGGCGGGACATGACTCCTGCTGCTCCACATTCAACAGGCTCAGTGGCATTGTGAAGAAACAAGAATGATGCGTTGATTTTTTTTAATGAGATGAATTATAAATTAGTACAGTGAATGCTTTTATGTATTATTTATTTATTTATGCATTTTGCTGCTAACCCAGACAAAAAATCTCAAAGCTTAAAACATAAATTTTTTAGACGTTGTATCAGCATTATGGCTTGATTATAAGAACATTATTCAAACTTTTTTCATTCTGTAACAGTTTTAAAATGTTACACATAACATTACATTAAAAAAATAGCATTTCTGATATTTTAAGATACATTAAAATATCTTACTAACATTACTGCTAGAACATTTTTGGTAACTTTGAGAGAACTTTTAGGCAACGTTCTGAGAATGTTCCCTGTTAGCAGGGAGCCACTCTGAGCAATTTCTATAGGTGAGTTAAATGTTTTAATACAAGCCTGAGATGTCATAGCTCCATACAGATGACATGCAGCATGATATAGCCACATTTTGCATTAAAACGTACTAAAACCATACCATTTTGCCCCTGATGTTTTAGTCCCCTCGACAATGGCTCCCCTCCCAGTTTGGAAATACAAGCAGGCTCATTGGAGACCTGCAGATTAAGTGCATATTATAGCAGCCATCTTATCAGACCCACAATGCATTCCTGGAGGCCGGTGATTTTTCCGGGATTAATGCCAGTCGGGCACTTTCTCTCTGAATGTGCTGTCATCTGGGGGATCTGAATGACTGCCACCCGTTCTCGTAATCACTTCACGAGCTCATTCCCCTCTGACTGTCACCACCCCCATTCTGCTGATGGAGGCATCTTTCATAGAGACACAGCATGGCACGCCAAGGGGAGAGATGCTAAATGAAGGGCAACAGGCTAAAGATATTGCAGACTGTGACCCCGCCAGGCTTCGGGGTAACATTAATGTGTGCATACTGTACAGGTGAGGCTGAGGAACAGATACTGTAACGTTGACATTTACAAAGCAGTCAGTTACCCAGCTAATAATTACCCAGCAGGTAATTCTGTAACATTTTTAAAACATTTCATTAACAACTTACGAAAATCACTTTTTTGATATATATATAGAATGTTAAAAAATTCTACTAACATTACTGCAAGAACATTTTTGATAATTTTGAGAGAACTTTTGGAGAATATTAGCTAATGTTCTGGAGAATTTCCTGTTAGCTGGGTACCTGTTAGGAAAGGCATAAAAAATACAGGAAGGATGAAATTCTAGGAGGCTGTAGGGGGTGAAATCTGTAAAGGGCACTATATGTATCTATGGCCCCATTAAAATACACAATAATGGGCTGCTGAATAGAGTTATAGCACATATAGCACAAGCTAGCCGAGTGGGAAGAACGCACTTTGTTTTCAGACATGAAAACAACAGCAGCAGTGTTACAATTCCATCAGGGGCCACAGCAAAATTGCTGTTTTTACATTTCTGTATCATTTTTGCCCATAAGGAATATGGATAACAAATAAAATATTCAGGCCTATTGTCTGATTTATTTCTTTTATTATCCACAAATATCAGGCAGGCAGTTTAAAGGATAGCTCACCTCATTCGGGGCCTCTCGCTGGGGGCCTGACAACCTATCAACTCTGCTTGCATAAACAGGTCAGGATTGTCTGAACATTCCAATATGTTCTACTTTAAGCTTTCAGCATGCAGAATCTCTAAGTAGAGACTGAGAGGGGGAAAAAAAGGGGGAAGAATATCCTTGGGGGAACAATGGAGGCTGCTATCTCTCAGATAACAAATGTATGCTGAATGTCCTGAAATTGAGAAACAAAATGGTATTAATTTTCAAATAACAAGGGACCAGGAACTTCTCAGGTTTTCTGGCATTGTCTAGTTAAGAGGTTGTGCTTCTAGCCCTTGAGTACTGAAAGGTTTTCTATTATTTGTTTAGGAGGCAGCAGGGATTGGTTAGGCTTGAAAGAGGGTTGTCTAGTGTCTAGAGTTGATGACACAGTGGGGCCCATGAGCTCTAAGTAATTGACCATTAATGAACTACAAAAGAGTGCCCACTGAGGAATATCCACAAGGGCTCATGGGATATCATAATAGAGGCAATAAAGAGGTGTGGCTTCAACCCATTAACATTACTCCCAAGACTACAATGGGATTTTAAATAGCCAATCAATAAAAGACATCATGATGTTATGCTAATTACATGACCTTTAGATTACAGAAATCTGTGGAAAATACAGGAGCTGGCAAAAGAAAAAAAAGAAGTTGATCACATTATTAAGCCACACAAACAGCTGGGGCACTTATTTGATTTTCAGTCCATAGCTCACATCATAGAAACATGTCCAATATCACAATGCTGTAACATCACAATAGTTCTTTTGAGAGAGCCATAGTAAAATATTTATATTTGTTTGGTCCCAAAAATTATATTGTTCATTTGCAGTTTTGGTCTATTTAAGATCCTAAAAAGAGAGAAAGAGAAAACAGGCATTTACTTGCAATTTTTTCAGACATGGACAAGGGCATCACAAATTGTGTCTGACATTTACTATACAGTATTTTACAACAGCTTTAGTTGCATATGAATACCACCCCGGTCATTTTTACTTTTAATTTTTCCACTAGGTTATACGACACTATGAAACGATTGGATATAATACTATACGCTTCCATACAAATACCAAGTAATGTCCTTGAAGGCTAAATAAAAAATGGTTTATCATTGGCGAACAAATGGCAAGAGAAATTTATGCGCCGCTGATGTCCCTCATCATTACTGCAAAGTACTCAGTAAAATTTCATCGTAACTTTCAGGGAAATAAATAAATTTGGCCCTCTGACCTTGAGGAAAAATGCCAGAGCGGCGATGATGGCCCTCTCTCTTTCCATCACCATCTCTCACTCGCCCTGTGTTTCCAAACATACAGGCAGGCTAAAGATATTCCACCTTGATTCGCTCTACACCGGCCCCCAGAGAGACGGCCCCTGTGCCGAGACACCCTGTGCCGCCCAATCTCAGGCTCTGACAGAGGAAAGGAAATGACAGCACAGGAATATGCAGTGAGCTTCACTTTAAATCAAGATAAAAGACAGAAATGGAAAATAATGGGAGGAACGAACCCCCCGGACGGTTCAGTCCCCTAATGGAAACACATGGCTGAGACTGAGGTGTTGTCAGCAGCCCGCGCCATGACATTCCTTTTTGATAATCTGGCCTGCCATAAAATTAGAATAGCAAATACGTCCTGACAAAGATGCATGTTCCCCCTCTATTGTGCTATCATAAAAAACTCGGCTGGTGACTCTGAACGCCACAAACTTCAATTTAAATTTACAGCGCCGCGAAAGAAGAAGTGATATGCACTCAAAAATTTTAATAACCTATTAAGTTACGACTTCAATTTCATTTTATGAATATTTTCCTTGGGAGCACAGCTATCACCAGAGAAAGATAGAAATTTAAAAAAGATAAATAGTGCCATTAATCTACAACATTTCTCTTCCATTATCCTTGAGATGAGGAGTTATTTTTGCTCAGATCCTCACGTAATTAGCTCCTTACACTTGATTCACAAGCCAGAAAATGACCATGTTCAGAAAATTAAAAATTTGTCATTAAGTGGAATTTAACATAATACCATTTATCTTTATATAGTCCCCAGCTGACAAGCGTCTGCGAGGGAAGTTGATCAGGCTGCAGTGGTAAATGCTTCAATGAGACAAATATCTCAGAACAAAAGCAGAACCCTTGAAGCTCTTGCATAAAAACACGGCGTAAGAATATAAGTAGCCTACTATATCCCAGCTAACAACTTTAGGTTTAAAATTTAGGTTCTTAAGTAACAAAATTTTAAAAACATTAGTTAAAAAAGGTTTTTGAATGTTCAAAATGGGAATTTTTTTTATGCTATAGTATTAACATTATTGGTTGGTTTAAGGTTTAAGAATGTTATTCAAATGTTTTTTAATTCTGTAACATTTGAAAAACATTCGACTAACAACTTAAGAATAGCATTTTTTGATTACGTATCAAAAGATAAAGTAATTTTTAAATATTTTTAGTTACTTAGGAATGTTTTTGATAAAACTTTAAGAGAACAGTAGCCAACGTTCTGAGAATGTTCCCTATTAGCCAAGCTCACATATAAGAGGAATATGAAACTATAACGGCTGTTTGTAAATGTAAAAGAGAGGCTTTATAGTAACGTGCAAATAATATATTATAAATAATTAAAATAAGCTTTATAATTTCAATAAGATATGCACTAAATTATAAAACATTCTTGGGGTGAATAGTTTAAAAGGTGATATGTGGATATTTGCCGTATTAAATTATTGGGGTATGACCTCTCAGATACTTATTTTTAATTGTTTTCTTTTATATGGGATTGTTTTCAATAGCAGCAACAACAATATTGCTAATATCTGAATATTTAGTGTCCCTCACTACAAAACTTGTTAGACTTTCAGATGAGAGATAATGTTAGGAAGTTTTTAAAATCTAGTTATTGTTTGTCTCTTGGGCATTAAACACAAATTTGGTAAGATCATGACTACGGATCTCACAGCAGGCTGCCCCATAATATCTAATGGGTCATCAAAGGGAATTGTTGGTGGAGAGCGACCATTTACTCAAATAGTTATGGAAAACCCCATGAGGTGTCACATGACTCATTACCGCCAAGCTCTTTGCTTAGTTATCAGACTCATATGGCTATTAGAAAGGCAGGTTAAAATAGACAGGCATTTGGCACTCTTCTTATTCTATTAAAAAGCTCAAGCTAATGCTGATTGTAATGAACTGGTGTAATGCACATGATCATAACCATAAAATATACTGCCAGCGTAGCTATAAATACAAAGACCTTATTATCTGCAAGTGAATTGCTGCCTTTATATTCTTCGCAATTATGATTTATGACTGCCAAGCGAAATCATGGCAATGTAGATTACAACATAAATACGAGTGGAGAAAAAAATCATGTTCCAATAGAAAAAATTGGAATTGGTTTGGTGGTCTCCAATTGACCTGCCTGTTTATCTGAGGGAATAACAAGCCATGACTGGTACTCAGTGAGAGTCCCCAATGTTCATTCTAAATACAAATCACAGGCAGAAATACTCCTGTAGTTCAGGCCTGTTTTATTAGCACAGAAGTAAGAGCTTTGCTAGATTAACCAGATGAGTGTTCCAAAATAAAGGCATTATAAGCAAGTGTTTCACGCAAGCCTCCATGAAACCTTCACGATCAGGCATTTTGCCTCACTGAAAATTGCACGTAAGGCCCTAAACAGCGATGCATAACCAGTAGATTTAAAGCTAATAAACTCATTTCATAATAATATGTGTGACTATGCTGGCAATCAATCATGATGGGGAGTTTACGTGTCCTGATGTTGAATTGAGCCATTGACCTCAATCAGTCCATGTGACAAATGTTTAGAATTACAGTGGGAGTTGATTAATTTTACATGAACTCTGTTGCAAAGGAGGGAAATACATTCTGGTTGCACATGAGGGCTAACTTCACTGTAGTGAATTGCTCTGCCAAATTCAGTGTGGGTGTGCTGTCTGAAGACTGGAGAGGGTAAGCTCTCAGTCATAATCCAGGAGCAATTTGAATGTGTTGTTTCTCAGAATGTGGAACAAACCCAATTTTGCCCACAAACAGGAAAAATGCAGGTGACCGCCACCCATTTAAAAAACAGCATAGAGTTTATTCAGTGATGCCAGATTAGATGGCTCTCAGACTGACTCTATTTATCTTACACAAAAATAAGTTTGATATGGTAATAAGACTACATTTATTTTAGAATTATGCTAATAAAATGCCTATACATTCAGTAAAAATGAATGGTTTATTATAGACACCTAAAACACAGCACAAGTAAAAAATGAATGCCTGTACACT
The DNA here is from genome assembly GCA_036877525.1 of Chromobotia macracanthus. Taxonomy (NCBI): domain Eukaryota; kingdom Metazoa; phylum Chordata; class Actinopteri; order Cypriniformes; family Botiidae; genus Chromobotia; species Chromobotia macracanthus. Next base: position 7,126,072 of record JAZGTH010000073.1, on the reverse strand, counting down.
GAACATCACCACCACCCCCCAATACCCCCTTCACCTCACATTCACACCTGCCTTTACAAGCTCGCTGCCTGTGGCCTGAGTGCTCAGACAGGCTGCAGAGATGAATGGAACATCCACCATTTGGTCCTCATTACATTTGGCCACAGAAAATGGATTTTGATTTTTGTCACAGCTGCTAACCTGCTTGGGCCCCTTTCAGGAAGACTTGAGGAAACCTGGTTTATGACAGGATATAATCAAAATAATATATTAAAATATGTAAAAATTTAACAACAAAACTGAGTTTTTAAGAATTGCTTAGTTATAATATTTATTTACTTAAAGAGGTAGTGTCATTTTAAACCTGTATGACTTTTTTTGCTTTTGAAATGCACAAAGAAGATATTTTGTATGTTAAATGTTGGTAACCAAACAAACATTGGCATTTATTGAGTTCCATTGTATGGGCACAAAACCACAGAGATATTTCTCAAAATATCCTCTTTTTCTACCTCACATAGGTAGAAAAGAGAAAAGTCATGTAGGTTGAACTATCCTTTAATTAAGAAAGGTTGTAAAACTAATTTTATTCTAAAACAAATATTTCATATTCTTCTGCCTCTCTTTTTCTCTTCACTGCTTACATGCTACTCACATCGATTCGGCTCCCAGGGGCCCAAACCAATTTCTCTTGTTTTCTGCCTGTCTCCTGCCTGAACCTGCAACAGCCATCAGACCCATTAATCCTTCCACCCAAGATGACTATGACTGATCTGGCCGCTGAACAATCAATTTGTATCTCTCTCACTCCTTTACTCATGCCTTATCTTCTGTGGATGTAAAGAATATCATGAAAAAGTGTCAATGGTAACAGTTTCACAACGGTGAAGTAATAGAGTAATAAGACAATCACAGTTTGACCTTGGAAGACAACTAATTCATCTGCTCATCTGTCTTAATTATTTCACTCTTCAGACAGCGAAAGAGAAATTATGTGAGTCATTCAAACCTCTGAGGCCGACACTTTCTATTGTATTGTGTTTTACAGGATTCAGTGTAGCCCAATAAAACACAACCCTGAAACACAAAGTTAACCCACAGCTCATAAAATAATTAATAATGAATGCAGTGGAAACCCATTTTGAATACTACATTTTGAGGACCAACGTTAGAGCCATGGCTGTTTTTTGTTTTATAAAACCATCTCTCTTGTTCTCTCTCCACAGCTAACAATTTAAGGGTTATAAGAATGTTTCCCTAACATTTCCATTAAGTAATAAAAATAATAAAAATTTTATTTTGAAACATAGGAATGTTTAAAATGTCCAGTTTTTTGGACATTGTATTAACATTATTGCTTGGTTATTGGTTATACAACTGTTATTCAAACTTTAATTCTTTAATAACATTTTTAAAACGCTCCATTAAATAACTTAACCGCGTTTTTGATATATGATATATATAATGCGAAAAAAACTTTCTACTAATGTTACTGCAAGAACATTCTGGATAACTTTCAGCGAACGTGAGCCAAAGTTCTAAGACCGTTTCCCATTAACTAGGTCATTGGCATGTTTATTTTCTTATAATACCTGCTGTAAACTGACAACATCACTTCACAATGGATTTGACTCATTCTGTGTCTTTGAGTAAGAGCCTTAATGGTTTCATTGCAGATTACTATGCTCATCTAGTGAAGAGGAACATGAGGCCAGAACCCCCCTCTGAATGGTGAGGAGCAGAAGGTAGGGTCGGCCATGTCTGGGAAAAGCTGCAGAGGAACATTTGTCAGAAGACGGTGACAAAAAGAGGGTGGAGGGTGGGGAGGCAAAGCTCCTCACTATTCAGAGACAATTTGTAAGCACGGCTGTTGAAGTCAGGCCAAAGACTGGCGAACAGCTGGAGCCCCTCCATGATTGATAAACGTGGGCCCCAAGAACTTCATTTCGATGTGAATGAAGACAAAAGCCCGACAATGTTCAGCGAGTGTGTAATGTTAGCGTCATTAAGTGTCAGCTCTGGACATGCCCTGGCTCTCAGATGTGTGCCTGAGAGATGCCATGAGGGAGGTCAGGACCCATGCTAATTACCATTTCAGCATAAAACCCTCTTTTGTAGCTCAGCAACTATTGATTTTTGTCTGAGGATCATAATAGAATTTGTTGTACATTATAAAGATATACAAATGTACCAATTTAATACACAACATAAAAACAGAATATTTATATTTACATGAAAATGTTCTGAATTTATGACTGAAGTTATTTTCTTATAAAGTTAGGTTTGTTTTTTCCTAAATGGTCAGGATTTGAAAGACGTGTTTATGGTTGTTAAACATTTCATAATTCTGTAATAATTAATTGATTTATTGAATACACAGCTGCAACAGCTACAATGCATTTAAAGGTTCGTAGTAACATTTACATCACAATCAAGACATCATTAAGCCACTCCCTGCTTTAGCAGACTTGCTGTAATATACTCTTGCAGTAAATAGTATTACAGTAATCGTACATTTTGTTCAAAAACAGTATAGCAGTTATTTCCAAACTGGCATTGTTCACATACAAATTGACTGTGGGCATACACAAACTTTTTTGTTAATAAAAATACAGGTTTATGCATTTCTCACAGGCAGAAAGACTAATGTAAACCTTCTAGTGTACACACAGCACAAAGCTCATGTCAATGTAAAATAAAATGGCCACTTTGTTTTTTGTTTGTGTCAGAGTTTTACTTATTTTTTGACCCAAGCAACTAAACTATAATGACTGGGTGTTTTACAGTTAACACAAGTTGTTTATTATTATGAAATTCTTTCGATGTTTTAAAACAAACATAAGGTCATTCACGTCATGTTATAAAAAACAGAACATATTTCAATGTTACGCTCTTTGCATGCACGCTCCAACTGCCTAACTTTTGCAAATGTATGCACTTTCCATAAGTTTAGCTTAATAAAAATACTTTTAGACTCTCTTCAAAAGTTTTAATGGCCTAAATATTACGTGACAGATTTATGTTCAGCAATAAATATTAGATTTATGACAACCTTCTTTAGTAGTGCTTTCCTTCACCATTTTATTTGTAAAGAAAAGTTTACAAAACCTCTTTGCCAAAAATGCCATATTTGGCAAACACACAGATGCTTTTTCTCACGGAGTCAGAAAGCAGAACAAAGCAGATACATCTATTCCTGACCTATTAAATGGCTGGATACTCTTATGGACTTACAAAGCAAATTAAAAAGTTTTTTCTGTCACTGTATAAAATATAGAGATCAATCTGCAGTTCATAAAATTGTGTATTGTTCTTTATTAATCCTAAAACTCAGTTGCAGACTTTTATGGCGACAAAGTGAATACCTGGGTCATCCATTCAGCTACTGGGCTGAATTTCAGCTGCCATGGCTCACGATGAATGAGTGAATATTGATGAACATGGAAGATCTAGAGGGACAATCTTTTTTTCTCCTCTTTTGGCGGGGCAAGGGAGGAGAGAAGCGTCTCTGTGGTCTCGAGGGAGGAGTGCACTTCTCTCCATATTCAGAATATTCTGGTTGGAGTTCAGAGAGAGATATCAATCTCACTTTGAAGCGCCAGGCCTTCATTTGTTTGTGAGAGATGTGAGGTGTTCTCCACATGACTGTGCCAATTCTTCAAAAGCCACTTACAGTAAAGACACTCACTGTAGCGTTTGCTTTTGTTGCTTGAGCTCAGATGACTCTCAAACCCAATACCAGAGTCCTGATTGAACCAGTGCACCCAATTCACCTGTGCGTTAAGGGGAATGCACAACTTTTGTTATGACAGAGTGATGCTGAGGGCAGATAAAATTGCCAACAAATATTAAAGCAAAAACAGGATAGAGCATGTGAATTATTATAATCAAAGAAAAAGCTAGACCTTTTTGCAATTGATATCTTAAGAATTCATTTTCTTCTCTCTACACTCTTTTGAATGTGATTCCTTTACCAAAAAGGAAAACACTAAATTAACAAAATTAAATATGGGCTGATAGCATTATTGTTTGTTTGTTTTTTGCAATAGATACCGCAATAATACAGTTACTGTGATTCTGATACCCTGGATCCAACCCTAAAAAAATATTTTGTTGGTGTAATCAAATGTTATAAGGTTAATTCAGTAGTAAACAATATTTTGACTCAAAACTAAAACCAGGTAATATAGATGTCACCACAAATTAAGCATTAATGTGTTTAGCACAAAACAACATTTTCACAGGGTTCAGTTGTTTCCTTTTGTAATAGATTCATAAGAATCATTCTAATACACATTTTAAGGTATCGTCAAAAAAGCCATAAAAGCCATTTTGAGAAGAATATGCAGATGAATCTGACAATTTAGTTATTATTCTGCAAGTGACTTTAAATATAAAATGCCATAAAAATGACACGTTAAACAGCCATTTCAAATAGCTTCAAACATATTCCACTCCTGTACATTTCCAACCCACTGTCAGGACTTCACAGATATAATGATTCCATGTGGCAAAAATAAATTACATAAATCTTCCATCTCTCACTCCAGTGGGCTTTTTCTCTCACTTGCTTCACACTTTTCTACAGTAATACCACCCACCAGCATTTATAAACACGTTTTCATGGCTGTCAATTTGCCTCTATTTTTGTCACTTTAAAGAGGATTTCATCACCTGGAGGCTTCACTTACCCAGGAGGTGCTGTTATTTTTCTTTTCTTTGTCATCAACACTTGTTTTCAGAGTGGTGGCATGTGTGGTGTGTGTGGATCTTGGTTGTGGTTTTAGCAAAGCAATGGGCCATGCAGGCCTCTCTGCGAGTGTGTTTATAAGGGGAGTCTTCATGGCCACTCAGTTGAGCCTGGTTTACCAACACTATTGATTGCAGGTGATGTTCTGGACAGAGTCCATCTGACCTCACAGGGGACTTAAATACATCATTGTTCTGGAGGGGGACCTCAGGAGACCTCCTGACCGCAGCAGAGCACACAGACATGCAACCACTATGACATAATTTTGAAGACAAAGTCATCTTCTCATAACGAATTCAAATTTTTAGGTTATTTACATGACATTTTTTTAAAAAATGAATATAGATTTACATAGATAAACAATGAGTCTGTTCAGATGGTGTAAAAATGGGGAAACGTTATGGAATGTTTTCTTTTAGATATGCATTATCGTAACACAATTCAGCTCTTCTCTTTTGATTCCCTTGAATACTAATTAGATTTCTTAATATGCAATCATGTTAACATTTAGCCTAATTTGCGTACTGTGCATCTTTGTTTTGAAACACACCTTTGAGCAGTTGATGGTAATCCAATGAGACGTGGGCTTACCTGCCATGAAACAACCACGTCTACCGCCGACACGAGGCAGGGACAGGGGGAAGTACAGTGTAAATTAATTACCATCAGGCCCCTTGTAACTGTTCACTTTTGTAAACAAACATTCTAATATGCAGTAATTAATTAAATCTGCCAGTGTTTCCCTCTCTTCTCATTGATCTTTCTTGGTTTTAGCTCCTACATCTACTGAAGGTGCTTTCTTTGGTTATCTGGTCCAAGTGAGAGTCTCATTTTAATATATGGTCTTCTTTCCCTTCAGGTGGCCCTGTGGTCCTCACCAAACTTAAGTCTTTAAATTCTTCTCAAACACCATGTAAAATCTGCAGGCATTTTGCAGCAGGTAAGTGTTAAGCTTCAGAAATTTATTTTCAAGAGTGTAGAAATGGTCTTTATGGCTTTGGATGCAGTTGGTCTGGGCTATAGCTGAGAGCTTAGGGGACTCCTCTGCTTTTGGCCAAATCACCAGGAGCCCTGGGCAGGCATGACTGCTTCTCATCATGAAGAATAATGTCTGGCCTGGCAGACCATTAGGGATGCTAATTTGTGTTGGCTTTGTGATGTCACTTCTGATATTCTGGCAATCTGGCAGGGATTACCCAACGTGGACGTACAACCTGGTTTGCCAGGTTCTATTCCTTGTTTCAGCCTCAGTTGAAGCTCTAACGCCACCTGCCTGCTAATGAGCGCTGGCGATGGTGATGCCCATGTGGAGCATGTGGCAGGAACCACCACACACTACCATCACCTAAAGCTTTATGTGAGCGATTGTGGCACACGTGTGACAGATGTTGTGCTGTGTAGAGACTATTAGAGGGAGATCAAAGACACAGATACAAACAAACCCTGTATGATTCACCTCTGGCTCAGAATCATCCATTTAGAACAGAAATGATCCTCACTGCTAGAATGGCTGTGATGCTTTGTGCAAATGGAATTTCTTCAGTGTGCATACAGAACATCCTAACTGAGTCTTCTTTTAGAGCTTATGAAATTAGGTTGAACATCTATTCAAATTTGTTCTTTTGTTAGTTTGAAAATGAACAGTTATATAAGCATTTTCATTTACTCAATTTGAAAAATATGAACTTCAGAACACTCAAGAGCTCACGCTTACTTGTCTAGGAGTCGCGTTCCAATTAAGACATTCTGAGTAGCTGTGACCAGTGAAGAATGCTTATAATTTGTAATATAACACACCACTACTGTAATTTTGGAGCACAGCGATGCTTGCCCGGTGAGCTACTTTTGGAGAGTCCATGCAAATCCGTAAAAGTCAAAAAGTCAATTACACGAGCAGCTCAAGCGTACACTATTGAAAGCTGCTGATGTTTTATTGAAGAGGTCCTTTAATTCAGCATCGCTGGTGCTCACATGAAATCCAGTGCCGTGCACCTTCTCCAAGAACACTGGTGTCAGGTGACCTCCCAGGGTCCAGAAAACAACCCTCAGGTGGTCTGTCATGCTCCAGTAGGCTGCTCATTTACCCCCCATACACCCAAATGCATCAAAGGAACCTCTGAGCATATCAGACTAGGCAAGTCCTGGGTCAACTTCCTAGTGAAAGCATAAGCCTATAAATAAACAACATCTAAAAGTAATTTGAGGTATGATGCCTTATTAATGGTATCAGGTACGTTTACATGTACACATTTGGCAGACACTTTTATCCAAAGCAACTTACAGTGCATTCAAGGTATACATTTAATCGGTATGTGCGTTCCCTGGGAATCGAACCCACAGCACTGCTAACACAAAAAAGCTCTACCAGTTGAGCTACAGGAACACAGGAATTGTTTCTGCTTCTCCAATGGGCAGTGCTAATTAAGGCATGGCAAGACTAACAAAACACCAATTCATTACAATTACAAAAAGATCAGATGTAGCTGATCACAGTGTGGGAGATGGGAAACTTTAATCTGTGATAAATGTGTCCATATTAGGAGGCGTGACTGTTTCATATACACCGGTCAACCAAACACAGCACTTTTGATCGCATTAATACAGCAGATTTATAGATGGAAGTATTTAAAGCGTGCAGGCATCACACAGACATTATCTGAAAGATTATCTCTGCACTCGTACCAAACTACATGCCAAGCTGTTACAGAGGGCAACATGCTGTCGCCGCAAATCAATCTGAAAACAGAAGCATCTGCATCTGGAGATGAGGGCTAATGGAGGCATTGCCTTGGGTGTGTGATGGAGACAGCTTATTTTTTCCATGTGATTATCCTAACAGTGCTGCTTATATACAAATGTAAATGGGCTGCTTAGAAGCTCCCCCTCCCTCCATGTTTCTCTCTCCTTCTCTCGCTCTCTTCCATCTGCTAGACAATAGTTTTTAATCTTTAATCCATGAGCAACCACTGAACACCAGTGAATTGCAAATTACAGATGTTTTACTGTCTCAGCTATTTTTTTCTCCCCCATTTTGCTTTCCAGCTTCCCACTGTCAGTCAGTGTCTCGCACATATCCAGTGCCATCATGGCACCATATGACACTGTCATCATTTGGTAATTAAACCCGTACTGGCTTTAAATATGAAACGCTGGCAAGGGGAGATGAGTTGATGGGGCTCGCTGTTGTGGGGACCAGATTTCACAAAACCATCCAGATTTCTGCAGGGAGAATTTTTTTTACTTTTCCTCATTTATTGTCTTTTACTACCACTTTCGGTGGACTTCACAAAGTTACTATCTGCTGACCTACCATTTTTTCTTTAAATATTATTTCATTTTACCATGACTAAATAATACAAAAAGTTAGCAAACTATGTTTATCCTGACTTTATTTCATAACAATAACATTAACAATGCTATAGGACTTTTACAAATAGAACACATATGTTCTACAAATAGTATAACTTCAGAGGCAGGCAAAATGCTCTTTTATCTCATTTAAAGAATAAATGTAAATGTAATGTAAACATACACTCTTAACAATAAAGGTGATAAAAAGGTTCCTCACAATCATGGCATATAGAAGAAACATTTTTGGTTCTTAAAACATTTTGTTTTTTTAAAAGAACCATTTCTTACCTTTTAATAGTCTATAGAACCTTTATCCACTACGAAGAACCTTTTGTGTAACAGAAATAATCTCTGAATGTTAAAGCTTTTTACAGCATGGCAAAGAAACTTTTAGGAACCTTTATGTTTTATATCAGTGTACATTCACAATTATGCATTTAACAGACACTTTTATCCAAAGCAACTTACAGTACATTCAAGTTATACATTTTGTCAGTACATGTGTTCCCTGGGAATTGAACCCACAACCTTTTGCACTACTAACGCAATGCTCTATCAGCTGAGCTACAGGAACACAGTTTCCAGAACGTTCCTTAGGCATTACAGAGGAGTCAATGACACAGTATTGTTCATCCTTTCCCAAAAAAACAGTGAGGATGATAAATGATGAGTGCTGAGCGCATAGGGTGTATGAACCCGCTGTGCCCTTCTTTAAAGAGCCATGGAGGGTGAAACTTATTTAAAGCAAAATCTGCCAGGAACTGGGACATATTCAAAAAAGTCTCGCTGAAGGGAAGGAAAGGTGCAATTACTGCATGTCTGAGGGGGCTGGAGTGAACAGAAGAGCTGCCCCATTAATCCACCACAGCCTTTGCTTGGAGAAACTGTGTGTACTGTTGACCAGTGTAATGGACTATGCAATAAAACCATAATCAGCTACTCCCTGAGCTTTCAATCTGGAATCACATCAGTCTATGCCCCATCCAAATGGATGATAACAGGAGAGATCTCGCATCCATTACAGACACTCCAACAAGCTTTATTGCCAATCAAACATGGCCCTGTTCAGAACCCTCCTTTGGCTTCTCCTGTGCGATGGGCTTCGCTGTTCTATCTGAGTGCTGAGTGTGGGAGAGACGCTTTCTTCTCTATTATGGCTCGCCATAGATCAAGGTCACAGTTGCTGTGATCATTACACCATTGAAGGTGACAGGCTGCATTTACAAGGAGATGATCAGACGCCAGTGTGGGAGCCCAGAAGATCTGCATTTCTCAGAAGGACAGCAGATATGCAGTCATACACACACAAGATTATTTACAGTGACATACATCTCCAGCGCAGGGGAAATTCAAGTCTCTCTCTATCACACTCCAGGCAAAAGTTAACAAATGCTCATGAGGCGCTACTGAAACAAGTCAAGGTCCCTATCTCCAAAACATCTAAACGAATGAAGCTCTCAGAAATACAGATTTTACCTGCTATGTATTTTCCAAAAACAGGTCAAATGTAAAACTGTTTGTTTAACAAAAGTATGTGTGTGTGTGGGATATAAGAATCATGCCATGGGGTGTATTAGGAGGTCGCTGCTTTCCATATTGCAGTCATGTTAGTGGAAGCTGTTTCCTGTCTGTTTAAAACAGTGGCAGCTGGCTGGAGAGCACCCTGGGCTGCCTCAGGGTCCAACACACACACACAAATGGCAACTGAAAAATCATTACATAAAAATAATAAATTCATTTATAAACCATTAGCTTTAGACAAATAAAATATGCATGTTACATAAAATTACAAACAGGACTCAAACCTAGTAATACATTATTATTATTATTATTCAGATAAAGATTTATCTCTTTTGAGTCACTTTGTTTGGTTTCTCAATTGACTGACAATATTTCTCAGCTAATCCTTTAACGAAAAGAAAGGAAAAGTCCGTACTGCTTACTAAAATAAAAATAGTATAGTAATAACCCTTGTCTAAACAGGAAAAAAAGAAAAGAAGCATTCATACATGCGGAGAAATATATATTTATTGAATGTATTTATTTCTGTAGATCATTTGGGCGTTAAAACATTGCTTCTCACACCTACAACGAATAATACGAATATGATTCGGCATAAAACCCATAACTGGTTTATTGCAAAATGCCAACTATGCGAGGAGAACAGTCATGCCACAAGGCTTCAGTACATTAAAGAAGCAAAATGATAAGGAGTTATGTTGTGAGCAATATGACTCAAATGTTTAGTACAGTTGCATGTTTAGTACATTGCATACAGCGGGTGAATGAAACTTCAGCCAGAGTTAAACGGTGCGAACAATAGGGAAGGAAAAAATAGGAAAGGGATGATAAAGTCTACTAACTGGAACATTAACAGACAAGTAACTTGCGAAAATGCCATATTACAATATCTAAAAGAACGACAGAGCGTGGTGAAGCCATAAAATTGCACATTAAATTATTATGGCCCCTACTTCGCCTAGTTAACAAACATTTTGTGTGAATCCACGTTTGTCAGAATTGTGCTCACTGAAGCCAGAGAGAAGCAAAGAAATCGATTTCATTAAAACATGAGTGGACGCCTTGTTACAAGTGCTATGCTTTACCTCCGACTAATTTAATTGATCTGTATGTTAATTACTAGTGACAGAGACGTGGACCCGTTATAATTCTATGGATGAAGGCTAGTGATGGTAAACTAGGACTATTTGTGGTTCTATGTGACCTAACACTAGTAAAAAAATATATATTGTCAATATCCTTTTTATATTTAATCCCTGGGCGAAAAAAAATGTTATTTACAAAATGTAAAGCTGTAACTTCTTGTTTTATAAACGGATTTATGAATCTGAATGCAGCTGATCAGTTTTTGTCAATAATCAAGTAATAGCTAAATAATTTGTCAATCAGAATTGTAAATAAAAATATTGATAATATGCTTTAAGGTGCTTTTATGTACTGTATATTCTGAACTAATACAATAATTAACTGCTGATGATGCACGAACTGTAGTGGATTTTAGTATAAAACTTTAAACTGGTTTAAAATACAACTATCTTCGCAAACAAATGACTACAGGCTTGTTTCCGTGATAGAGGATAACACCTTTCACTGCTCATCTGAAAACTTTGGCCTTTTTTTCTGTCGTCTGATCTCTGCGTCTCAGGTCTCTTAAAAGTTTGAAATAATGTATTGATGTGACTTATACATACATTCTGGGCAAGTCTATGAAAAAGCATAAATGTATATGTTAAAAGCATTAATCATGAGAGACCACAAAAAGGTAATAGCGTGGTATGATTAAAATTATTATTAAACAAGGAACGATTTTTAAAAACCATTAAACTTCTTGAATGTTTTATTCACGAGCAGGTTTCTAATGGAAATATAATCTGATTTTTACGGTGTTATAGAAAAAAGGAAAACGAATGACAAATTAGCACAGCCGTTTCTTAAAATGTACAATTAATGTGCATAAAAGACTTTCACCTTTCACGGATGTTTATCTACCTCCAGTCACAGCTGGAGGCAGAAGTGATGTGGAGGGAGGGGGCTGGGATCGGTCTGTTTCTATTGGTGAACATTTGTAAAATGTCAGAAAATACATGCTAAAGGGCCTTAACCTTATGAACTTTACCAAATACATTTTGCATATATTGAACCCAATATGTCTGCCCAACATCAAAGACTTCTCTGTACCCAGTTTCATTACATCTAGCTAACAGGATTCTCAATTAACGTGATTTAAATGATCTAAACAGACGACAACTTGTTTCACCCATTTTCTTAATTATTATTACAATATATTAATTATAATTATTTTCATTATTTAATATAGCGTATACGACCAACGCATAAAGACTAGTTGGGCATAATGATGTGTAGGCTATAGTAAAACTTTCTAGGCTATATAAATATATATTATATTTATATATAAAATCTATATTCATCTTTAAACATCACCTGGCGAATGCAAGTCAAATATGCAAGTCAAAACGTCATATAACTTGCATTCATAATATATTAACGTGCATTCAGATCCACTATCAGCTGGTTTAAGAAGCTGGACCCTCCCACAGAGAACAGGTTCACCTTAAAGTTCAGCCAATGAGCAGCACGAATCCGTTTGCACAATTATGACCCAGACTTTACAGTTAACGATCAGGACTTTATAATCCATATAAGCATATAGATATTTTCGTATAATCATGAATATTCATTGATTTAAGTCCTACCTTTGAGTATCCCATAAACGCATAAACCCGGGTGCGAAAGTGAACATGTCCATACCCACAGTCCCCTTTAAACTTCCAGTAGTTTTATTCTTTCTTCTTATACAACACCTGCAACGCTTTATTTGCTATTTTCCATCCTTTATCAATCTAGTTCACTGGAGCAGAGGTTGCTCTCCTTTTTTGTTGTCGTATAAACCGTTTAGTTTTGGATGATCGGTCAAAGGTTGTGAAAAGCAGCGGGGAGAGGCAGGACGCCCAGCCGAGGAGGGAACGCAGGAGGCCGGGCAGATCTAGTGGGTTGCATCGACGAAACGGACCATTAGACAGGGAAAAGCCATGGCTCACAGCTCCGGTGGATCAGGTAAGAGGACTCTCTTTCCGTCTCGCCAAACAGTGTCAGTGTTTATTTTCTAGCGGTATGGGCCGTATGAGTCGCCGTCAGCTCAGGTAAGAACTCACACCAGGTGTACCAAACTACTTTTTAAACCTTTTTTTTAATGCAATCTGCTCTGACGGTAGTAATTTACGCGGAGAAAGTCAGACATCCGTGAATGTAAAATGCCAAACGATGCACGCTGGGATTATATTATTATGCGGCGTTATTATCTGGGCCCATGCGTTGACATAAGCGCTCACTGTAATCCATATCAGTATACAGCCAATGCATCATTAATGTTTATTAATCTTAAAACATGATCTTATTTGCAAGCGCATAATTTGATCAGGGAATGGGACTGTTTCTTAGCATTATTTCATTGATATGATGAGGATTATTATGGGTGTTGTTTATGCCGTTCGGTTAATAGAGGACATAGCTCATATGATAATTCACCTTTCTATTCTTGGTGTAAATGAGAAGGTCGATAAAAGCAGTTGTAATAATCTTAATTCATTATGGTTCAATTAAAAGCAAGTACAAAATCGATCTCCGATGCTGCAGACAGAACTGAGTTGATGGTCCATCTGTTCACTCTATAGACAACATAAAAGGGTACTCAAAAGGCACAGCTGATAGCGGTCATTTTTGGGCACTTCATATTTGGGGAAACTGAAGTGAAACAGTTTTAACACCGAAACCTTTTTTTGTCATTATTAAACAGAGGATCAATAAATGTATACAATAATATACATAATGTATGTGCATTATAATGTAAAGAAAGTAATAATAATTTAAATAAAAACATCAATAATAATAGCTAATACGTATTATTTTTATTATTCTTATTCTTATTGGGCTATTATAATACAGTTTCATTATTTGTAAACACACTCAGCTTTATTAATTGAAATGAACATGGAAAAGTCTTAGAAAATCGTTCAACTTTTCTTTTACTTTTCCCCCAGGGATACATTGTGGGACTCACGTATGTTTTTAAACAGCTCTTGAAAAACACGACTTAACCATTTTAAACAATCGGTTTAGTGAAAATCGCAGTAAGCTTATCAGTAGGCTTAAAATGACAATGTGGGCAACTCTTGCTGCAAGGAAACAAGCATTCAGCTATAGCACACGTAACGTGACGTGGACAGTGAGTTTAGTGGAGGGGAGAGTATCGATTGATGATGTTGACAATATTACAGTGAATGAGAAGGACCCACAGGCTGTAGAGAAACGGAATAATTTATTTTCTGCGTTTTTATTGCAAGTTCATTGCTGTCCAAGTTGGCTGATAAACTCTGGTATATACCAGAGACTGTCAAAAAAAAAGAGACAACGGATTCTCTCTCTCTCCACGCATTCAGTCTCTCTTTCTCTCAGTCTTTCTCCTAAAAGTAAAACTCTCTGTTAAATATTAAGGGTTGATCTAAAGAAAAAAAACGAAATGTACAATATAGTCAAATAAATCTAAAGCACGTCTTAAAAAGGGTCTTGCAGTTACATTTTATAATCAAATAAACATGCTATTATTTACAGCTGTGACAGAACTAATATCCTCCAAAAGAAAATATTTCTAACAACGTTTTGACTGGCAACATAATAATAATGATATTTTCCAGCATACACAATGTCACGGTTTAGTATTCAAAGGCCGCTCTGATCAGTTGCAATTAGTTTTTATATCATTTAACAGAGGAAGTAACTAATATACTAAAAGGGTGCGGAGGCAAAAAAACTGGGGTCTTGCGGGGAAATAAAAGCAGCTTTAAGGGAAATGTGTAGTCGAGTGTGAAATTACAGCCCATGGTGTTACATATTGTACCAGAAGCTCCCTCCAAAAATACTAACAAAAAGAAGAATCGTCCCAAATTTGGCCCCGAGGCATAACATAACATGGCCTCCTGTTCTTTTAGCAGAACAGTACGAATAGTTTATAAATCTTAGTGCTTTCTTCAGTGAAGCCAAATACTACAGTTTATATCTATCAATACATGCACTTTTAAACACAGCATGTAGGGTTCTTATATTTAACTTTATTATTCAACGTGTGCTTGGCATATAGCCTCAGTAAACAGCAAAACAGTAATAATAATGATAACATCAATACGTATGAATATGTATCATCATGTTTGGACATAGTCAGACCATCTGCACAAATGAAAGAGTGCAAAATGATTATACTGGAGTTTTACGATATAAAAATCTATTTTTTTTATTATAACATTTGAAATGGGAGGAAAACATGATGTTATCTATTGCTTCCGCTGCAGTGATAATAAATAAATATGCTAACTAGGAACCACATAAGCCAGGATCTGAAATCAAATAAGATTGCTCTAAAATTAAAATTTCTAAGATAATTATATAAACATTTTACACTGTTGTATTACAGTATAGCCTTAAGAAATGTTTTATTTTTTATTGGTTGACATATGTAATAGATCAAACGCTGTATAAAATTACATACATGCATATGTCATATAAACTAGACACATATATTCGTCCTTCTTATAATAAAATGTAAACCATATGTAAAGCCTAGTAAAGCAGCTGTCTAAACTATAAACTATAACTACAACTATACACAAACTGATCAAATCATAGTGATGGCCAACAAAACATTTCTCCATGGGCTACATCTGAGCTGTGCGTTAAAAATAAAATAAATAAAACTTATAAATCGCCTACAAAACATTAAGTTAATCGCTTGTTGTCGATCATCAAAAAAATTATGAATATCCATAAAACAAACTTCAAGAGCCTCGCTTAGGTAAATAAAGCAAACTAAGCAGCGCCATCTACAGAAATATATACAACACAACAGTCCAAACCGCACGGCCAAGGCACAACCCTTCACTAACGTACATGACAAGCAGCAAACCTTGTTATGATATCAAAAGCAATGTAGACAATATTACAGTAATGCTTGTATGTCAGAAAGCTGTAAAAAACATGAGCAAGTCTCTGTCAGAAATCGTAAGCATATATTTAGTCCTATTTTCAGAGAATGCTTCATAGTATTGTTTGCGTTTTTCAAATGACCAGATAAATAAAGAGTTAAAATTAATACAATTAAATAAAATATACTATATAAGTAAATGCAAAAAAAAAGTAACGTATCATAATATAAACATAATCGGTGTTCTGCGAAAACATCCGATAAGACCCTAATAAGAAAACAGAGAGGGGATGCAAAATATGATTATGAATTTGGGACCATCGTCCAAAAATTGCACAAAAATTAAAAACTCCATCTTTAAAACTAGTGCCAACTTGGCAACAATGCGCCTGTATCCACACTGCACAATATTTCACATTCAGTTTCTACGTTTAGGTCACCGGTATGATGCAAACATGAGTCGCTTAGTTTGACAGCATATATAGTTTTAAAATACCGCGATGCTTGGTCGCTGGTGTTACCGCTTCCTTTCCACTCGTCTTTTAATTTCCTCGATTTTTTAACCCATCTCTCCTCATTTCCCTGTTTGCATCCCTCCCCTTCCGAAGTGTCAGATGAAGAGACCTCCTCATTTGGTGCTCCAGCTTTTTGCGTTGGCGAATCACAAAGTGTTGGAATCTATTGCCTTTGTCTGACATGTCATCCATCTCTATGCGAGGGGGGATCTGGGGAGGAGGGGTGGTGGACTGCAGCTTTTAGAAACAGACACACTGAGAAGAGGGGTTTCAGTCTCAGCCCAAAGCTTCTAACAGGCACATCCCATTCTTGAAGAGGGGGGACCGAGAGACACTCGCCGTGTCCATGTTTTTTCCTGTCATCCCCGCACGAACCTGACTGTGCCCCTCAGACTTGAGCAGAAACGCTTCTCCACACCGAGGAATTTACACCGAGGTGTCGCCAGAGGATACCGGAGGAGATGCAAATGTTTGCGTTCCCTTAAATATGTAGCTAACACATATTAACTGAACGACTGATTGCGCAAACGGTTGTGCGTAATTTTTGGAGAGACTAGTGCAGGACATGATCCGCACCTGACCAGCCTCGTCTCTTCATTGAATGGACTGAAGAACCCGAGATAAAGTTCATCGTGCGCTGAAGAACTTCTGTGCACCGGGTACCGGAAGCACTCGACTTGGAACGGATAGCAATCTTTATTAATTTCCATTTTAGCGACATAATCAAGGCGAGACGGCGACCTCAGTCGATTATCTTTCCTTCCTTTGCTATCCCATGGATATTCACTGCAAAGCAGACCCCTTCTCGGCCATGCACCGTGAGTAAAATATCAGTTTATTACTTAACAATCTCTGCCTGCTTGAGACTAGATTTGTACCAGTTTTGATGAAGCAAAGAAGTCCACAACCTGTTCGTTTAAGCAGCCGACGTTTTACAAGTTCAAAGCCCTTAAACAAAACGTATTAATATTTTTTTATTATTATTATTTTGTACTCATCCCCCCCTGTTAAGCAAATACGGAAAGTAGTCACAGTACAGCAATATTAGTGATTGTTTATTTTGGCATAAAGGCGTTCATAATGTCGATTTCAATATTAAGCATAATTAATAATTTTATATGAATTATTCGTCGTTTACACAAAACGTAACTGCATCACGCACACGCCGCGTTAATATTTCTGATTTTTTAATTAAAGGCTTGAAGTAAAATATTGGTACAAGTGGGGTGGAAAGTGGCGTACCGCAAGGAATATATAAAAATCTCATTAAAAAAAAACTAACAAATGTAATTTCAGGAAAATGTAGCTTATTTGCAAAACTTTAGATTATTTATCAAATATTGCTTGTAGATCTGTAGACAGTGAAGCACGAAATATTCAATATCCAGCTTCGCAAATTGGTAAAACGTGTTTGCTGTTAAGTGATCATTTATCAATTAAATACTAATTTAAAAATTAGTTTATTGTGAGATAATTGTTTAAAATGCGATATTGTAATAAGACGACGCAAGGCCTGGGTCTAATTTAAATAATTAATTCTTAATTATTTTGCAGTAGCCTATTCCATGGTTGTAATATGAGTTATCAAAGCGCTTTTTAATTATTTACAATAATTGTGCAAGGAAAATTAAACAGGTTGAAACATAATCTATGCGACATGTGTTTGCCTGCAATGGAAGTAGAGGAAAATACTGACTGCGGCACTTATGGGAAGAGTAGCACATAACTTTAGCAGTTTTCAACATAAGTAAAAAGAAAACGATAGTTATGGACTTAAAAATATTTGTATTGTTACGTGTAATTGTTTATTATCATATCATATTATTGTGACACGTCGCAAAATATGATCTAATATAAATATGAATCGTGTTTATTATAAACTATTGGCCAACGTACAACAAAGTTTATAACTATATGTGAAAACAGCATAAACTGCCTCCCAGTGACACTTTAGATCATTTTGAACCAATATAGTCATAGTACAAAAAAAAATAAATGCAAATACAAACAAAAAAGTAAGAATGATGAGAACAAAAACGAAAAAAATCAAACAGTGCATCGTTGTTGTCTTTGAATTCGTTGTCCACACAACATTTGTACACACGCAAATATGTTTAAAGCTATACAAATAGACTACTATTAGCTACACAAATAGTATTAATGTAAATACGGTATACTGTATAAATAATGTATTAATGTGAACAAGTGTAAATGTATTAAAGCTTTGGTGAAATGCATGATAACGGGACAGCCTGTCTTCTGTATGTATGTAATGTTATGCTTTTGTCTCTGTGTTGTTGTATCCCATATAGGGCACGGCGGTGTGAACCAGCTAGGAGGGGTGTTTGTGAATGGCAGACCCCTACCTGACGTGGTCAGGCAAAGAATCGTGGAGCTCGCGCACCAAGGAGTCAGACCGTGTGACATCTCAAGACAATTACGGGTCAGCCACGGCTGTGTCAGCAAAATCCTCGGAAGGTACGAAAACGTGCAAAAACACACATGCATCAGATTTGTGCAGTTATTTCCGCAGTTAATGTGTATACTGAGCTTATTGCTTAATGTAAATGGAATCTTATTGTTTGTTATTGAGAAAGTGGTTTCTTTTTAATGGAAAGGTCTAACATGAATTGGCCTTAGATTCATTGTAAAGGAGGAGGATGTTTTCTAGGAATGTTGTTATGGATGTTTGAATTTTATGAAATATTTTTCAGCTATCAAAAGGATCCTAAAAGGTATTCTGCACTTTAAATGTTCATTAGAAATATGAGATGTGTTGGTGGCATGTATTAATCGTAGGGTGCATGGGACCTCAGTCGCCGAGGAAACTTTTTAATAAATGGCTGATTACGATTTTTAATTGCAGGCTACGAATGTTATTGATTCAAGACGCAAAACCTTTGTGTTAAAAAAAGAAATGAGCTACAGTGGTGTTTCTATACGGTTTACCATAAGGCTCACAAGAGTGAGAAAAATATATCAGTATTGAATAAAAAAGGCCAAAACAATAGACCATTTAGATATTTATAAACCGTATTCATAACTCACTGTGTACAAATATATACAGAATGCCACACGCTAGCAAAATCACCACTGCGCCAGTATTACGACACGTCAGGAAAATGTTATAATAACGAATTATCGTTCATCTTTTTACAGATACTATGAAACCGGCAGTATTAAACCTGGAGTTATTGGGGGGTCCAAACCAAAAGTGGCGACGCCCAAAGTTGTGGATAAAATTGCAGAATACAAGCGGCAGAATCCCACAATGTTTGCCTGGGAAATCAGAGACCGACTTCTTGCCGAGGGCGTGTGTGACAATGACACTGTACCCAGTGTTTCATCTATAAACAGGTAAACGCCATTTAAAAACCCAAATTCAGATGTAAATCCGATTAAAAATGTGCAATGAATGCAAAAGCATGATGCCACAAAACGAGAGATGGTGTCACATATATTCCCAAGCCCATAAAGAACACCCTTATTCTATAATAAAACCCTTATTCTGTTCCCTATAGATCATCAGCAGGGTTATTAAAACAGTAATCTCGACCAAATTATCCTCAACTAACTTGAAATCCTTCTAAGTCGCCAATGTAGCTGAATGCATCTTATGCGTCGTTTCCGGTTTACGCTCGTTTCATGCGTGCATGTGTTGATTTTTTTCGTTTTCATTTTTCCTCTCGGGGTGGTTTAACGTGTGCAATTCCCAAATCCCAAATCCGTCCACGGCCTGCATGGGATCTATAGTCGAGGTCGCGAAAATCACATCTGTCTCGTTGAAAACCGATCAATACTCCGCAACCGGATCCACTGAACTCACCGTAATGCCTCAGCCGTAATCTCATCTAAAAACTACACGAATGCAAAAAAACAACAACTGAAGTTTGTGTGTTAAACACGCACAATGTTGAGAAAACTAGTAGTCATTATATATAGGAAGTTTGTTTGCTGCATTGAATTATTGATTTTTATTTACCATTTACGATTAATAATTGCAACAAAAACTTTACTCGTTGAAAACGCCCCAGCTAACAATTTAGGTTGTCAGGATGTTTTCCTAACGTTTCCATTA
This sequence comes from Chromobotia macracanthus, assembly GCA_036877525.1. Lineage (NCBI taxonomy): Eukaryota > Metazoa > Chordata > Actinopteri > Cypriniformes > Botiidae > Chromobotia > Chromobotia macracanthus. The sequence goes on along the minus strand of JAZGTH010000073.1, from coordinate 7,105,886 downwards.
AGTAACAAAAACGTTACAAATGTTATTCTGAATGCTGTAGGTACCGTCGTTATGTTAACATTATTGCTTAATTATTGAAACATTAATTCTGTAACGTTTTTGAGATATTATATATATTTATATATATATATATATATATATATATATATATATATATATATATATATATATATATATAATGTTAATACTTTTAAGGTTACTGCAAGAACGTTTTTAAAACCTTTTGTTGTGAGAGAATGTTCAGTGTTAGCTAGGGCAGTGGGTGTGTAACTATTTTTATCCATTTAACTTACTAAAAATATAATAATATAATACAAGGGACATCAGATGCAATACTACATCACTTATATGCATGCGCACATTAAATCCATCACTTGAAGAAATAAGTAGCGTATACTATCATTGTCCTTCTTATTTCTTATTAAAATACAAAGCCTAGCAAGATTGTCCCAAGTGTGTGTGTGGTGGAGTGAGTTAGAGAGGAATGGAAGAACAAGGTGAAAAGGCCTACCTGCGAGCAGGAGTAATGAACTTTGGTTAGGAGGCACTCTTCCATAGAGCTGGCCAGCAGCATTACATTTTAATGAGCTGAAGAGAGATCATGGGCCGACCCGCATAAGACATTTCCTAGAAGAAAACCGGGGGAGAGAGAGGCTGAAAAAATTCATTTCATGCACTATGACTGCTTAAAGGGGCCATTTGAACAGGTCTCAACACATGTAAGTGGTAAATTTTAAATCTGCATTAATGACACAGAAGAAGAAACAATGAACCTTCATTTCCAATAATGTTTGAGTTATCACCTCAGAGGAGACTAATGTAAGGACCTTTGTTTATGTGTAAGATGAATAAGGATGTAGATTTTGTTTTTTAGATTTGTTGCAATCAAAGAAAGTTGGGTTTTCTGAGCAGGAAACATAGATAAAAGATCTGCCTGAGCTAATTACTTTTCAAATGTGCCTGTAGAGTACAAACATCAGTTACTACAGTCAACATCAGTAATGGCTGTGTAGAATAGTGAAATGAACAGATTTCAGTCTAAATGCACTAAAATACGAACTGTCCTTTAGTATACCAAAAATCAGTCAACTCTACTACACAATGTCTTTATTTTTCTTATAATTTCAGCAGAATAAGTAATTATCATTAAGTAATCATTCATAGCTTATAAAGGCTGTAGTTGCCTAGTCGAACTCTAACCCTTGTGCCATTTCAAACAGGTGTTCTTGTACCCTGTGTAAAAGAATTCCCTCTCCAGCGAGCAGACATCAGAGACAGGACCCTCACGTACTGAGCGCTCAAGAGGTTGACCTCTGCTCTGTTGACATTAGATGTCGCAGCTTTAAGCACATTTTCTCCGCATGAATTATTAAAGATTACACACATTCTGGGGTGTTCTCTGTGTCCTCCTCACAGCAGGAAGCCACTGGATCCTAAGCGTCCTTTCAATAGCATTGATTCATATTTTCATTTTTCTACAGGGATTTCTCAGCACCCGGCAGGTCATTAATTCACACCTTCCAAACAGCTCATTCAATAGCAAGAACATGGATTCAAGCTATTGAATTTGTCTGACTAGCATGAGTCACAAGGTCAAACCCTTGTTTAAGTTCAATGTTAAAAATGTAAGAAAATTCTGATATATGATACATGCAAAAGGAGAGCCCTTATAAATTTTCCAATTTTATCTGCAGGACAAACTAAAGAAATGGAGAAATAAAACAGCCACTGTGGGATATATATATATATATATATATATATATATATTGTGTGTGTGTGTGTGTGTGTGTATGGAGAATGTATATATGCATTGTATATATTCACTGTGTATTTACTTATACATTTAATAATTAGTTCAGTTTACATTTATTTGTATATCTCTTTTCACAAAACATATGGTTTCAAAGCCGCTTTACAGAAAAAGCATGTTTCTATGTTACCAGAATAATAATAATTTAATAATCTTTTTTTATTTTTAATAATCATTTGCTGAAATTTTATCTGTGAGGACTGCCTTCTGCAGCACATTCAGTAATGAAATTTACAGCCACATCATAGTTTAAACAAATGTAAAAAAATATATAAATGTCTTCCTAGTATAAGGTGACAGCTTTTTCTTTTAAAAGCGTGCCCCAGATTAAAGACATCAGATGCTGCAGTGGGCTTTGGTGAAGCAATGAGATACTATTGCTTTCCTGTCACATATAATTTATAGCCTTCCATTTGCATCTGTTCTTCCCTGCCTCTAATTCCCAACTTTTTTATCCCGAAGTCTCAATCAATAGGGCCCTCTCTGCCCTGGCACCCCTGAATGTTTGTGCTAGAACAATATGTCGGATCTGGGAAGTCAGTATCTACACTCTACAAGCAATCGTCACTTGCTTCAGTGAGGAGGAGGACAGAGAGAGAGAGAGATTGAGATAGATAAAGAAGAAGAGGGAGAGAGAGAGATTATTAAAGCTAAGGCCAGTTCGAAGCAGTGAAGCTCATCATTGAGGTGAATTGATGTGATTTCATGCTTTGTTTGCAAGATCATTCAGACTGAAGTGCAATGAAGACTTTCCCCCATATCACACCTTGAGGTAGCGGGACTTTATCATATTTCTAAAGATGGGATCCCATTTGATTGAATTCACTCTCTCTGAGGTAGCTCCCACCCTGCCTCGCACATCTACTCCGTGAGCCAATCATAATAATAAGTAATACCCTTAGATTGGTTATTTGTGACAGTATCAGTGCACCTATATAGCAAGGCCCAAAACAACAATAGAGTTTTATACACGTCATGGGTCATATAAGGCTATGTGAAAGCTCGAGCAGTCCATCTCACCCTGGATGTGTCTGGTAACAACTCATTGTATTCGTTTGAATTTTTCAGGATAATTCGAACCAAAGTCCAGCAGCCTTTCCATCCATCCTCCGACGGCACGGGAACACCTCTCACCCCAGCAGGACACACTATCGGTAAGAACACATCAATGTAAAGATCACAATATCAGTGGCATCAAAAACATACATGGTCTAATGTTAAATCATTCTTGGTACAGGTGATCTGTAGAGCAGTTTGTGTATATTAACCCATTCCTTCCTGCTTTGCCAGTACCCAGCACAGCCTCCCCACCTGTGTCGAGCGCTTCCAATGACCCAGTGGGCTCTTACTCTATTAACGGCATCCTCGGAATCCCTCGCTCCAATGGTGAAAAGAGAAAACGCGATGATGGTAAGAGACTGGATTTTTCTCCATTGTTTTCATTCCACTCCTACTCCTTTTCTAGGCCTCTCTAGAGCCCTCTGTAATTTCCAATTTGAGTGGGGAGATAAAGATGGTGTTTTGATAGCACTGGACAAAGCATTTTGTTAAAAAAATAAAGCGCTCTCAAGTGACTTGTTTTGTAGCAAAGCAGATTGGACAATTTCTTTCAGCTGGGTTGATACTCTGCTGTTTGTAGGGTTGTAGCACATTGTATTTGATGATACAGTACCTCTGCACAAACAAGAATATGCCTACATAGCATGAGGTGCCATCATTCGCTGGAATCATGACAGTGTTGTGCTTATGTAGTGCGTCAGGGTCACGGCTTTATGCTTTTGCAAATAATACAGGTCAACAGACTCAAAGACAACTAAATCAGCAACATAATGCAAGAGATGCATAAGGAAATGGCAACAAAAATGTACTAGAGCAGACTGGAATTTTAAAAAATAAAGCAAAAACTGCCAAATGTGTGAATTAGGGTAGTATTATGAAATCTTTATGGATTGTATTTGATGTAAAAAAAACACCTAAAGCTGATTTTGTCTACAACAGAAATGTTCATGAATTTCTGGCTGTATATTTCTTTGTTTGAAGAACTGAAATAGAGGCAAAAATGGGAGCTAACCATGCCAACATTCTCTCTACTTTTCTAAATGAGGGGGCACATACTGCCTGAGGCCTAATGGCTGATCGGCTCTTCATACAATCGCCTTTTGAATGCTAGTGAATAAACATCCATGTGGCACTGGGCCGAAAGGGAACACAGATAGTGCTGTAGTCAAAGGGAGGCAGGGTGAAGTGGTTGGAAATGATCTCTTAAAACATTTATCAAAGCAGGGCTACTTGCTTCTTTTATGTTTCCGTCTCTTTAGTTCTCTGGAGTGGCAACCACTTGGATGGGAGGAAAATAGGATATTGTAAGTTCTGTTAGCCCACCTTCTTTTTGCTTGCTCAATTATAAGCCACTCGAACCTGATCAAGTGCTCTGTGAGGGTGTGTGTTTTGTGTGTGCGTGCTGGTGGGTGTGTTTACTTAACCATATATTGGGGACAAATTTGTACCCAAAAGTCAGCAAAACCTGAAAAATCTGAGCAAAACCTCATTTTGGCGATGTTCTCATTTGTAAAAATGCAGTAAATAAATAGCATTTTTGAAATGGTAAAGATGTAGAATGTTTTCTGTAAAAGTGTTGTTAGGCTGCATTGTTTTTAACTAGCTGTGTATCACAACAATAGAAGTCTATGGCATGTCCCCATTTAAATAGATAAGTAAACATGAGTGTGTATGAGTGAGTGTGTATGAGTGAGTGTGTATGTGTGAGTGTGTATGAGTGAGTGTGTATGAGTGAGTGTGTATGAGTGAGTGTGTATGAGTGAGTGTGTATGAGTGAGTGTGTATGTGGGTGTGTAGGCTTGTGGGCGGGGTGTGTGAGATGTAGCGCAGTGACGCTTAATGATATCTTTATGGGGAGAGCTGTAGATCATATATAAAGACTGTGAAAAGCGATTGTGGAAAATCACATTGCCATGGCATGGCATGCTGGGGCTTTTCCAGTGTGACTCTCGCAGAGCGTTCGCTAGGAACAGAGGAGGAGCGTAAAGCAAGAGAGAGGGGATTTATACAGTCAAATTTCCAGTTTGGGCAGTTATTCCTGGTTTGATTAGAACTGACAGGACGTGAAGAGTGGATGAAGGGGCTGAGCGTAATTGGATCATAAAACACCGGGCGGGAAAACACAAGTTTACTTGTGTGTGCAATATCAAATTTAATATCGCTTCAGTGAGGATTATTTTCTCTGTGATTATTATTATAATGACTGGAGTAAATATTCCTGGTGTTGCCAGTGTGTTTCCTTCTTGACACAGTGACCTTATGCAGGTCTCTCCAGGTGTAGTAACACATTTGCAGGGCAGTAATCCTGGGTGAACGTGTCACGCCGTGCCCCTAATGAAGATCTCATGGCTGGTAATTTGATACAGTGCCAAATGTCTAAAAAGCTTTGTGTTATTTAAACGTAGCCCTTATTTCACACCAAGACATCAGGGAGGCAGAGCGACAGTCAGTGTATGGTTTCAATTTCATAGCTGCCCAGCAGCCTTGGGCTACCTGAGCCTTATTTAGCTGGGTACAGCCAGTCTTCTCTTCATTAGATGATGACATAACAGAAAATATGCTAATCCGATTTAAGGCCGAGGAAGAGATGCACAGATGCACTTTGAAACTCATACACCTAATGCATGTAAGGTGAGATTCAAAGCTTCCAGAAAGTTTCCAGATAAGCCCAGCTAACCTGGAATATTCTCAGAACATTGCCTAACATTCAGAAAACATAAGGTTTTCTCAAAATTCTCCCAAAGTTCTCAAAAACATTCTTGCAGCAATGTTAGTGGAATGTTTTTAATGTTATACATATATCAAAAACGTTATTCTTAAATTGTTAGAGGAATGCTTTTAAAAAACGTTACAGAATTTAAAATTGTTGGAACAACTTTCTTATAACTTTCATACTAACCAACAGCATTCATACAATGTCTAGAAACATTTTTAGACATTATGTTATGTTTTAGACATTATACTATAAACGTTCCATTTTTATTGTTTTTGGTACTTAATGGAAACATTAGGTAAGTGTTCTTGCATCCTAAAATTGTTAGCAGGAAAAGGCCTGGGAACATTTTGAACAGTAATGAGTTATCAGCGCTTGATTTAAGGGACAGATGTAGGATTTCTGCAGTTGTTATATTCGATGATGGCAGTGCCCTTTAAAAAAAAAGGTCCCTATTACAAGAGCGTTATGGAGATAATGTAGTGTGACACGCGTTATATACACCAGGTCTTTGTAAGAGCAGCTTCAGGGACACAGGTGTCATAAGAATCATTAATCTGTCATTTTCATGTGTTACTGCAAATTAAAAGTAGCATGTTGCTCTGCGGCTACGGGTGACGTCGTGTGTGGTGCGGCAGGGGTTGGGGGGAGGCTCCCAAGATTAGTTCTTCGGTGGCAATAGCTCCCTGCAAGTTGAACATAGTGACATTTAAGAGAATTTGCAATTCTGCAGAGAAAAGCTATTAATTCACAAATTAGCACCCCCTTCTTCTATCATGGATGTGCAAGCTATTGAGGAGACAAAAGAAATAGCCTAAAGGGGAAAAGAGAGACACAGCCCTATCTGTGTAAAGATTGGTTTATATGTCTGCAAGCAGTGATACCAATTATGCCAACACACAGCGAATGCGCCTCAACCTTATTGCTGCCCTCACAGCCCCTTCAAACCATTGCCAGATTTATTTGTGTATCTCATTATGGAAAACAGAATGCCTCTCTTGCCAAATGCATTAATGGCAAAAGAAGGAAATTAACCCTGTTTGGGATTTCTCATTTGTCAAAGTTAATACTTTGTTATAAAATGACACAAATGAGTGAACTGAATTAATTACTACTATGCAGGCATGATTCATGTATTAAAAACATATTTCTGTTCTGTTTTGCTCTCACCTGTCCTTGTGTCGACTGATTAGCGGGTTGGTATGACCTAGCGCTCTTCTCCGTCAGTATCAATCTGGAGTAAAAAACACAAAAGGGAGTTTTAGGTTATATGGGCAGTTGCAATAAATTAGCTACAAAAATGCAAAGTGACACTTGAATCAGGTGTGGGAAGGAACAACAGTGTGTTTAGAAGAAAAAGAAATTAAAGTGGGATGATTTAAAAGGCCTAGTGGTGTATTTATTTGACATTATCGTTATGACGATAATGAGATTACAGCAGCATGGCCCATGGCGTCATGGTACGAGAACGTGAAAGTTTCATTTAGTAGCTTGTTTGTTCATGTCAAAGTATGCTTGGCACACCTTAAAATCCCCGTGTTAAAATAGTTTGTCCCGCAGCTGGAATGCTTTCACCTGTGCTTCCATTTCATGGCTTGTGAGATTCTATTGTGTCAATATGGATTGTGCTTTTAAAAAGAATAGAAATGAAATGCATCCAAACCAAGAAATGGATTGGCCTGTCGAAATCGAATAAGAACATCCCACCGATCTCATCATGACGATGGCTTCTGTATGAAAAAGAAAACTCAGATTTGAGCGAGGCTGCGGAGCGTAACCAGCAGAGAGGAAGGTGCCGGGCTCCTTATCAAAGGACACAAAGGGTCTGTGCCCCCGCTATGCCGAATCATCTGCATTCAAGCAGACCCGCTGCCCATGCAGCCAACTGACTGCCCGCCTTCACCAAACTAATACCACCAAAATCTGCTGTACAAAAACATCTCAGGCCAGGGTCCTAGCTAACATGGAAAGTTTTCAGAACGTTGGGTAATGTTCTTCAAAAATGTTTTTGTAATATTGGTAGTAAAATGTTTTTTTAAACATTTCATATAATCTGTATTTCTTTTTAAGTAGTTATTGGAATGTTTTAATAGCATTACAGAATTAAAAAAATATTTAATTAAAATTCTTAAGCAATAATGTTAATACAATGTCTAAAAAACTGATTACTTCACCGTTCCTAAAATTTTCGAAATAACATTTTTAATATCTTTGTTACTTAATGGAAACATTAAGGAAATGTTCTTACAACCTAAAATGGTTAGCTGGGGTGGTTCTTTTAAAGAGGAATCTTGTCAGAGAAAAGTCAATTATGAACACTGATGCTGAGAATTAATGGTGCGCTGCATTACGCAGATTTTAAAAGGAAAGAGAGTGAGGGAGATGCGTTCATTAATTGCGTTCCAGAACGCTGCGTCACATGAGGCCGATGTGCTAAATGACGGACCGGGTGTGAGTACAGCAAAAGATGTGTGTTATGGGTGAGAGAAGAAACCCATGCTGACAGCGGTAGCCTGAGAATGAGAAAAGGATGAGGGGAGCAAGCGCATCTCCTGCTGCCATCCAGCACACTGCTGAACGCCTCTAAATTGAATTAATAAAGCCTTTAAACACACTGTAACATAACAGGAAATTAACAGCCTCGGTTGTGCCTCTGCTGCTGCCACCTCTCTCTCTCTGGCTCTTTTTCTCCTATCATCTCGTCGTCTTCAGATTTAGTCATTTGCTGTGCACTTTTGCTTCATTGAAGATTTTATAAATAGGAGATTGCCCACAAATTCCTGATGTTTCAGCAAGCATAAAAATTCACTTTTTAACAGATTGCAATCAAATCAGTACCATCAGAATTTGCTGCTGTACTTTGATTGGACAGACCACTCGACAGATGAATGACCACCCAAATGACACTGGTAATTTAGAATACCATCGTAAACTACGCGTGAGAGTAAAGTAATACAGAAAAAGAAAAACAATAGACGTGTGATGTCAGGTCAAGGGTCACGGGGGTTTTTAAACAGCTCTTATCTGATGGGATGAAAGCAGGAAAGCAGGGTTGTTCTGCTAAAAGAATGTCACACCTGCCTAGAGGACCCTAAACACACACCTCCTATAACCTAAATGTTTGTGATCTCCCTAAACAAACCCTAAAGTTTTTCTTGGGTACATTTAAGAAATATTTGATTACTGTATTTGAAAGCACTTGAAAATCAAAATGCAACACATGCAGAACCTCTATTAATATGAGACGTTCACCACAATAAGCCCTTCACCGTCTCTTTTTCTTAGTTTTATTTGAACTGGCCTCTCCAGAGGAGGAAGCCCAAGGGAAGCCTGCTTTATGGACTCTGGTTATCTGATCTGACAGAGCTCTGGTCCCATAGCACCAGAGTGCTAATGCAATGGGATGTCAAAACAAACACACTCAAGTGTTCCAATGAAATCAATATCATATAACCACAGGGAGAGCACCGATGTAAACAGGAGCCATATACACAGTCTAGACAAAATCACGGTATTCACAGTAAATCCCTCTGAAATTATGCTACATTACAGTGTAGGTTGTCAAATGGGTGTGTGAGATTTCCTAACACAACAAAAACATTAACAATCTTACTTTGAAAATTCTAGGAACATTCAAAACATCCCCTTTTTAGATGTTATATTAACGTTATTGCTTGGTTATATGAACGTTATTCAAACATTTTGTTAATTCTGTAATGTTTTTAAAATGTTCTGCTAACAACTTAAGAATAATGTTTTTATATCACATATATCTTAAAAAACGTTCCTAACGTTACGGCTAGAACGTTTGATAACTTTGAGAAAGCTTTTAGAGAATGATAGCCACCATTCTGAAAACGTTCCCTGTTAGCTGGGTATAACCTTGGTCTAACCTGAATCTTGTAATGTAACAGAGTAGACCAGACCAGCCCCCCCGTGTCGACTTGCAGCACTGCTCGCGGTGGGCTTTTGAGTATGGGAAACATGCTGCACCAAAGCAAATGACAAACGCCTGCTTATTGATCGCAGTCCGCACTTAGACCAGCTGATAGAAAGTAATTAATGACTCTATTTTCTTCTGTACCGAAGAGAACAATTGTGGTTTATACAGCAACAGCACGCGGCCTTATAGAAGGCCCCCAAGGGAGCTGTCTATAAAAAATGCCTGCACTCAGATATGAATGCATGGAATGACTCCGATGACGCTGAGAGAAAAACAAAAACAAAACAACGTCGACGGGAATTAATAGCAAAAAGAAAACAATTGCCTCACTGTAGCTTAAAAACACACACAAATACACAGAGACACGCACACAGACACATACAAAAGGCTCTTACCTCAGCTCTCTGTGGATCTATTTCTCCTGAAAGTCAGTTCATCCTGTGGCCCCAGTCGTTGAAAAAGGTCAAGCTGGCGGGTAGAATGGCAATAAAGCCCCTGAAATGGTACTATCAGTGGAACATGATTGATCAATTGAATTCCATAGCACAGAAAAACGTGGGATTAAGTAGAGTATTATACGCACAATGAGTTGAGGCATGATGTTCATTTCAAGTTCATTTCGCCTCTCTCCTGCCACCAGATCAGGCAATCAATAGGGGCCTTGCATATCATATATCACTACACTCTCGTGGAGGAGAGAACATAATCTGCTGCAAATTTAGAATGACAGATTTGTAAGGGAGCAAAAAGCCCCTCCACTACCAGACACCAGCAGGCTGGAGGCTGCAGACAGGGCACCGGGGTTGTGCGGACATTTGCTGAATGTTTGCAGAGGGGTTTCTGCGAGCATTACAAGCTGTCCGGGAAGCAACCATACCTGCACTGGCAGGGTGATGAGATCATGGGCTGAGGGGAAACTGTTCATTTGTTTATAAAGAGCGAAACAGAGGAAAATGCATAAGCCGGCAGTCAAGCTGTGTAATTGTATTCAAGCTGGGACCGGCCTTCCATTTTTCCTGGGAAAAGCAATCTGAGAGTGAAAGCAGCATTACATTCGAAAGGAAATTGTGCCTTTTAAATAATAGCTCTCCATTTTCCACCAACCACTGACAGGAAACGAAAACCACACCCCCCACTCCACCCCACTTGCTACTGCTCATGCTGAAACACACAGCATTGCCAACAAGTTTATGTTTGCTCTGAAGGTATTCCATCAATTACTGCAGGCCTCTCATATGATGGTGCTGATGCTGAGGTGGAATGGGGGAGGTGTGGGTCTTACTCTCTTTGCACCGTCCACATCGCTCTCTCTCTTCCTCTCTCTCAGCCTCATGTGCTCTATCTTTCCACTGCGATTAGGATCAGTTTGAGGCTAGCACTGACTGAATTTCAGCTGATATGCTCCAGTCATTCATCCCTGCGCTGAGAGGTTCACTAGACTTAGCGGTTATCGAGTAAGAGGGGTGGGGTGGTCAAATGGGCCCATAACGACTGGTACTAGCATGTGGCCTTGTCCCTCTCTCTTCTCATAGATGGTTCAGATGGCTCTGGCCCAAACAGTGATTCTCAGGGTAGTGTGGAGAGTTTACGGAAGCACCTGAGGGCTGATGCCTTTACTCAGCAGCAGCTGGAGGCTCTGGACCGGGTGTTTGAGCGGCCATCATACCCTGACGTCTTCCCCACGTCAGAGCACATCAAGCCAGAGCAGGTTAGTAATACTAAGGTTAACAGATTAATTCACTGCAATGCTTCCTGCTAGTAACAAACTAAGTAACTTAGTAACTAAGTAACAAAAAGATCAACTTCAAAATCTGAAGCTGGTTAGACAGTCAGCAGTAATAAATGAATTTTGGTTAAGACTTTTGCAAAAATGCTGCAATTAGCTAGCAATATCATAACAGCAGAGCTTATTCAAACCCACAGATAATGCTTGACATTTATGAAATTATTTAAATATAAACTGATATGATTTTAACTCTAAATGTTTTAAAAATAAAAAAAACTCATGCAGCTTGCCCAGACATCACTAATGTACAGTATGCAAAAATAGCGTAAGTGTATTAAAGTCAGATCAATTTAGTTTTTTTATTACTTACACGTCGACAAGATTTTTATCAGTATAACATGAAACCCCTGATAGGAGCCAATAACAACAGACGAATCTCAACAAATACTAAAGCAGGACTAAAAGGAGTTTTGTCACTAGTATAAACTGCTTTTGAATTAAATGCCCACTAAACGTGTTTTGTTGCAGTCATAATTAGGAGTCTCGTTAATTTATGCAGCCAAAAACCCTAAACATTAAAAAAAGGTGTATATACAACTGCTTATTTAAATTTTTTGTCCTTTTACAATAGATTAGCTTTATTTACTTCCATTAAACTATCAAACAACCAGTGACTATTAATGTTTCCCTTGAAACTCCATATAGAGGCCCATAAAGCAAAAGCAGTGGCCTAATTGAGTTCATTTTAATTTCTCTCCGATCGCAGAGCATTACACTGGTGATAAATCAGGGGGACAGCCCTCACCCCTAGTAGAGGGCCTAATTTGCAGCTAATTATAAAACTGATTTCTACTGGAAGATCAATACCAAAATGAATTGGAAATGACTCGCAATCACCAAGAGAAGCCAAGAAGGTATTAAAAAGGCAAGGAAAGAGGCTAAACGTGGGAAAAAACAGCCCTGGAACAGTCCAGAAAAATCACTTTTAATTTAATGTAATATTAATCAGACTACATTCCCATTTATTGGTCGGTTTTTGTGCCCCCTTTTTAACTCCTGAAAGAACGGACCTATTAGCTTTGTCTGCTGTGTGAGGCTGGACATTAAAAAGCCATTTTGGAAATGCTAAACTCAATGGGCTTATCCCTCCCACACTTCTGCCAGCCATTTGGTCATCCTTTTCAAATGGCTCTTCAGTTGCCCCACGCCCAACTTGCCCCTATCTGCATGATAAAATAGCTGCTGTGCATCTGAGGCCAGACCAAATAGAGAGAAACATCCGCTACTGGCCAACTGAACATTTGTAGCAGACAATTAGAGTTTATCTGGAATAGAGAGAGACAAGTCTGAGGTCATAGCATTCCCTTTGGGACACTGGCCCATTGTGGTGCACAGATGCACGAACGTATAGACGTATACACGCAGGAGAGAACATATGTACGTTCACACTTTAATACACAAGGAACAATGGTTGCCGGAAATCTCATCTCATTTGTTGCATCAGTAACAACAAGTCTATTTTGGAGAAATTCTTTTTGGAGCGGCACAAATACTTATTTTATATTAATATATATTAACCTAATTCAAATGCGTCAACAATACATTTCTAAAAAAACAATACACACTATAAGAAATTCAGAAAACATACATAGATCTGCACAGAGAAAACACAGAGAAAACAACAGAGATCTGCTTTTGTCTTTATGTACATGTCATCATTTCCTGAAGAAAACAATTACAAACGGTTGATTCTGTGTCTGGAAACGAGGACATGTTGGTAATGTAACAAAGCGGCCCGTCTCCTCCCTTGGCTGGTCAGGGGAATGACTGCAGTCAAGCACAAAGAGACAGCTGACACCCTTTCCATTCAGTCTGCTCCAAATCCTACTCTCTGTCCCGCTCCCAACCTTAATGTATGCACACACGGTTCACATTCACTCCAAAACACACAGGCACACATCACAGTCTCTTTTACTCTGTGACTGGAGGACATAAACATAATGTGAAAGTTTAGTGTAACTTAATTCCCAGTGCTTATTTGTAAAGCCGTATTATAAAACTGAGAGCTGTAATTCAAAATTATGATTAGACGAGTTATGTTTGAAGCCGTTGTAAAATGATGATAAACGCACACTTGTGATCACACAGTCTGTATTAATACAGAAAGTTGCTTGGCAACCACAAACAGCCTACAGTTAGGATAATATATATAATCATATAATATAGATAATACAGAAAATAGAATAATTATATTACCAAATAATTATTTTAATAATTATTAATAAATGTAATTAATAAATGTTTTTCTAAACATTAATGTCTTCTATCAAAGTGTTGTTTTAAAACAAGCAAAACACATGAGGATGTCCATTACAGTAATTTTAGTATGGCTAATGCCTAAGAACACTGTAAAATCAGTGTAATGTACAACCGCTCATGGCTTATTAATAAAGTAAACTGTCTAACCCTGATGTCATTAAAACACTTTTCCCATCTTAAGCAACTGTAAGCCGTAAAACATCACACAGTGTAGTAGAAGAGTCTTTGGACTGGCCGCTTTCTAACTGGACACCTTAATAAATGGTGCTTGGATCGCAAAATATATATTTGCTTAAAAGTGTCCACTTCATTGGCAGGCTAATGAATACTCGCTACCAGCACTGAACCCCGGACTGGATGAAGTCAAGCCCAGTCTTTCAACCAGTTCAGATTTGGGCTCCAGCGTGTCACAGAGCTACCCGGTAGTGACAGGTAAGAGAGCTGAACCACCGTCCCTGAGCTGGCAGGAGGTTCATATTCAGAGTTAATTTAGACTGTGTGAATTTTTTATGTGTTGAACAGTAAAGCGAGCTTTAGAAGTTGAGAGTACAGGTGACTGTGGAATGTGACATTGATTTAAAGTGGATGGATTAGGGCTGTCTGCTGTGAGGGCCCAAGTAAGAGATGGACAATCTAAACAGACAGGTGGTGTTACTTGCATGAAAGATTCAAATATTCAAAGTGATGATTTTGATGACCAACGCTGAGGGATTTACTGTGGGAAGTTTTAAAGACCGAAGCAGACAGGACTTACTTTATAAACGTGGGTAGGCAAAGAAATGTTTTCTTCAGCTCATATTGCTCTGCTAGAAATATTCCAGCATGGTTTGGCCTTTAATTCTGCAGTTCTGCTTTTTTACTCTACTTGTCTTCTCTTGGTATGCGGTGGTTAATGTCAGCCTGGCTAATTGAAATATTGTTTCATTGTTGCAGCTGTTATTACCTCGGAGAAGGTTAAGTTTACTGATAGCCAACTGTCTGCCTGAGATTAATACGCTGAGCTTTTAATAAAATTCACATAATTATGCTGGAGCCATCAAAGCCAATGAGTTGTGTGTGGGTAGAGGACAGGATGATGAAAAATTGCTGTGCCCCCTTCTCACATGATAGCTGGATAATGTTATGTGAAAAGAAAGGGTTTTTTCCCCCTCAGTAATATGTGGGAGGTAGAGTTCCCTCCAGAAAGTTGGGCCTCTGGAGAAGAAAGGTGTGTTTTTGTCCTTTGTATGAAGCAGTCTCGGTCTGGGGAGCACCCTCATGGCAGGTGGCCCTTCTTGCACCTGGGACGGGCTACACTGGGGGTCTCAGACCACCTCTTGCTTCTCTCAGAAGGATAGAAAACGTCCCTGCTGAAAGATGTTTAAATAATTAGTTACGTTTTCATTGCTGTTCTTAATGATTTTGAAGTTGTACAGGTTTTAGAGATACAATTATACATTAAAACATTCAGTGTGTGTTAAAGATTTATGCATTAGTCTATGAACGTGACGTTTAGCATTAATTGAAACAGAAAAATACAGTTACAATACAGTTAATTATTTTTCAAAATGCACATGGACCAAATAGCCTTTCTTGATAGACTTCAATATTAACTGTTACATGTCATATTCTAAATTGCTTTTGGCAGTAATAACTTCATTTATATAAAACAACATTGCAAGGGAGGAATGCAGTAACTGAATGTAATGGGTACTAGCATGTGATAAACTGGAAATAGGAATAAGGGCAGAGTTAAAAGAGGTGCTAAATTACCCCACGCATTTACACTGAGAGCTAATTCTGAATAAATGACTCCCTCTCGTTGGATAGAGCTGGAGATTATGCTCATTCCCAGCAATGTTTTCCTGAGCCAATTAAAATTCCCGCTGCCATTGATCTTGTTGATTTTATGTCATGAGATTTGCATAATCTATTAAAGATGAATGATTAATGAACTCTTCATTAGAAAACAGAAATTGGAATTTTAAGGGCACTACAAGACATAGGAGACTTGTTTTGTTTGTGTTCAATGTTTACTCAGTTATGTTTAGGGGTTACTGCTGCTTTGTACCTAAAGGCAGAGGGAAGAAAGAAAGAAAAGCAAACTGATGGGTATCTATTACACTGACTTTTGTGACTGACACTGGATGTTATCTACTGTATTTTTCAAGTCATTTTAATAGAAAAAGGTATAGAGATTCCATACCTTTAAGAGGTTATGTTAGCCTAATAATACATTTATATTTTAATATATATACATATATAGATATGTATATATCTATACATGTATATAACTATGTATATATGTATAATATATTTTTCATGGAATTTAATTTTTAATCTATAGCAATCTATAACAGAAACAGATTCACTATATACCAAAATAAACAATGCCAGGCTGAGTTGTATAACATGCTAATCTGTGTCTCTTAAAGGGCTTCAGACTTATCAGGAGCCCATACAGTACTAGTCATGCACATTCCTCACTTTCATGTATTAACTATAGAGATATAAAACAATGGCATGATTTATTCAAACTGCAGTAAAACACCTGGATGCTGTCCAGATACGGCCAGCCTTTAAAAAGCCTGTTTGCACATCCCTTCACAACGAACGACAGCACAGATTCTTAAGCGCCGTCCCTGCCGAGCTGTATAATGGAGTCTTCCCGGTGCCAGTGGGATGGTACCATGTAAATGGGCACCCCTCTGACCTGCTGAAAACCTGAGCAGGTGCTGAAGGGTTTCCCCTTGTTCCAAATCTCTTCAGAGACGTGGGAGGAGAGATATGGGGAGGGGGATGAGTGCCCAGGCCTGAAAGCAACAGAGCTCAATGTCTAAAAAAAAAAAAAAAACGGACACATGAAGCAAGAAAAGTTAGAAAGAAAAGCAGCATACGCAGGCAGAGCAAAAGAAAAGACTGCTTTGTGTCGGCTTATTCTGCTGATGAACCCCAGCTGAAATATATCCGCCAGAGAGCCATTTTTTAAGTGTGGCCTGCTATTCTCCACTGAGCAGCAAACAACACGCTGCCGGCTAAACTGAGCTACCTGATGTGTGGCCCGGTGACAAACTGCCTCTGTCTGGAGTCACTAGCAGCCCCGCCAGGCCCTAGTGCCCAAATTAATGTTTATTTCATCCCCACAATAGCACACTAACCTTTGAGCACACATTTGATAATGAATGACTTTTAGGACTTATTTTGGGGATTCAAGCAATTTGGCTGTCCAAACATTACATTGCTGTAATTGATTGGGGTGAAGCAGTCTAATATGTTTTTTTCTGCGGGCTCGTGATAAACTGCAGATTCTGGAATGTCGAAAATTGAGGTCAAAGATTTCAACGGCTGTTTTTGTAACAAACACGAAGGTGTTCGTGAATATAGTTTTTAATTTTTAAAGACTCAAAGGCAGGTGACTTTGCGGCAACCACTGGTTTTAGAAAAGGAATCTCTATTTCTCGCTCTCACACACACACAGTTTTCCTCTCTCTCTCCCTCCCTCCTTCTCTCTCTCTCTCTCACACCCATGTGAAACTGTGCATTCACGTGGGGAAAATATATATCACTCTATATTGCTGGTTCATGTTCAAATGTGATGTGGCTCCACATAGATCAGTGTTTATCTTCCATCTCAGTTATCAGCAGGTTGACAGTCTTTCTTTCTGAAAGGTCCTGCTAGTCTCCAGGACAATAAGCAACAGCACCTCTGATTAGTTTCAGAGTTCAGTGATGTCGAACACTGGGTATCGGCCAGTGTAACATCTGCCCTTGTTTGCTTTACAACGGCAAAGCAGAGCATGTGAAAACATGAGGCCTAATGTCTTCGACAGCCTCTCTTCTGTTCTCCTTTATTGGCCTCTAAGGTTCTTATTTTTAGATTAGACTTTATGTCCATCATCTTCCCTCTCTGAAATATAGTCATCTAAGCTTTACAACGCCTCACTGGGGGAACGGCAACAGAAATAACCCTTTTTATGTACCTCCCAATTATAAAGCAATATTTATTATGCATGAAGAATCAGCTGTTACTTTCAGAGTTATACAGGAAAGGAAATTCTGCCATTGATTTGTGTGAGAAAGAGGCCAGTTAAGTTGCCTGATTTCCTAGCGTTAAGTCGGGACGGGTTGTCAGGGTTGCGTCTGACAACAAGGAGGCCTCATCTTAATGAGGGACTCCGCGCACATAGCTTGGTTGTAAAACAACAATAGTTGGGAAGCAGCTAATGAGGCTATCATGAAGCTGTGAGAGCCCTCCCCACAGACCACGATAACAGCACAGGATGTTAAAGAGGATGAGCTAGAGAGAGAGAGATGAAGACAGAGCTCACATTGATTGCTCATGCTGCAGTGACAAACCCACTAAGATGAAAAATGCCAAACCTCATCAGGCAAATGATATTAGGGCTGGTGCTGCAAAGGGGCCGTTTGCCGATTTGTGGTGTTTTTTGTTTTAAAATGCATCTCTGTTTATTCCTACGCACAAACCTGAGGGAAATTTCAGTGTATTTGAGCTTGATTGATTTGCACATTGTAGATGCTGTTTGCTGATGGTATTTTAGAGATATTGTATGAAAATGATTTCGCCATTCACAGAGGAAAATATTCATTTATTTCTGAATAGATTATCTAACAGGTGAGAATTTACTTTCACTTGGCTTATTGGATTGGTAATTTCAATCAGATTTGTAAAAAATGTAACTATTTAGATTTCGTTATACTGTACTAAAGATGATAGATGACCATAAATAGACTTCTGTTATGGAACAAAATATTTGTCACTTTAATTTAAAGAAAAACTAAAGAGAGTTAAAAAAACAAGGGGTTACGTTAAAAATATCTATTCTTACTACTTGGATATACATTACCAATAACAATATCTCACAAACGGTTATACACAAACAGAATAAAACTTCATCAACTCCTATACCACACAAACAGAATATTGATGAAGTTATATTTTGTTTATTGTGTGTGTGTGAGGTATCTGTGCTGTAATCATTTGTGGATTGGTGCACTGAGTTGTGTCTAATTAAGGGCAAACCCTTCACATGCCCTTTTACACAGTTTTAAAAAACCCACACAGCCACATTTCCCAGCGTACCGCGACCAATTCCCTTCGTATCACAACCAAATCCCCTTGTGCACACAGAAATGTATTTTGAAAGCATGTGTCTCTGTGTTACAACTCCTAAACCTCAAGAATCAGGTCAGAGGAACATAACGCCAGACATAACTTCGCATAAATTCTCTTTTCTATTAAACACAACATAGAGTCACCAAAACACCAAACACTGTCAGCCAAAGTTCGCTTTCCTTTTCTTTTACACCTTCCATTCAGTACCTCCATCTGTCATGACTCATTTTTGTTTTTTGCTGAGTGCGAGCGATTGTGCATTGTCTGATTGTGTGTGTGTTTGGCTTTTTTGTTGTTTTTCTTCACCTGGCAGAGTTGCATTCATCGTCCATGTGCGTAAAGCAGGAGCCGCATGAGGCTTCCCTGGCTCCGTTCACCCCCTCCTCGCTGGCAGTCTCGGGCCTAGCAGAACTGTTACCCCTCCAGCCCAGCGTGTCAGTAGATGCCTCCACCCCCTGCTACGGTGCCTATGGCCATCATGCTCCCTGCTACGGCCAGTATGCAAGCCAGCCTATTATAGCAGGTACAACCCTACGAGAAAGAAAAGATAGTGTACCCTGCGCTGGTTGGGGGGAGACAGCTACTGTCCTACTGTAGGCCAGTAATACTTCAGTCTCTAGTCTACAGTGGTATTTTCTGATGGTTTAGTTACACACCTATAAAGTGCATATTGTATCCACTGTGCGCTGATATTTCCAGGCTCATTAATGTGTGTTTGGAACTGTTTGTTTGTCACTTACTCTAAATGTGACAAAAAAATTAGCAAAAATGTGCACAAATTGGTGCAATCCGTAACTTTTTTGGGTTATTGAGCAAGTACTTAATAGATTATTGTTCAAAACTATCTCTATACCTTAACCCGATTCGTAAAGTGAGCTCATAATAATGATTTTTTTATACAAATTTTTTGATAATTACCAAAATGTCCTAGTAAATGCCGGTTTGGCTTCATTTGACTTCAACCTATGCAATAAAAAGTATGTAAAGTAACCTGTAATTTTATGTTTTAAACAGAGGTGGCAGTAGAGACGAAAGTTACGGATTGCAGCTTTTCTTTTTGTTCATACTTCAATACAGTCTTGTAATTTTTAGGTAGGAAACAAACATCTTTTAATTCTTGCTAATTAAACACAGTAAAGGGAAAACATCTTTTCTCTGTCTATAAATTCAGTATATAAATTCATAATTCAGTACCTCCAGGGCATATAGACTAAGGGGCATGGATAAATTACCACACTACTGTAGTATACTGTACATACCATGGGTACCTCTGTTATATACACAGTAAGCAGTTTTGATTGGTGGCTCTCTTGTTAATAACCAGACTGTGGAAACACTTTCCCCATGACTCTCACAGGGTCCTCTTCAAACAATGATGCAGGACCCTGTGAGGGAACATTTGGGGCTGACGACGGTCTACGTGCTCCAGAGCTTGAGCCAGCATGATCGCTAGCTGTCACCTCTAATTACAGAACTGAATATGGAGGCCATGAGCGTGTCTGACTCTCTGGGCTTTTCAGCAGCAGCAGTGATGCCACCAGCAGGCTGATGGCATTCTGTGCTTCTCTCTGCTAAAACACTCAGTCAAAACAGGCCGGCAGCGCCACTCTGTGTATTAGAGGAAGTGAAAAGGCCGAGTGACCTGGAAAAAAGCTGCGGAGGTGTTTTTAGCTTCTGCATGGTCATCAGGTTTTAAAGTTGTTAATTTAAGGAGAGCTGTTGTTGGTGCTTTTTAAGATCCTTGATTTTGAGAGAAATTATTAAGCAGGGTTTTAGAATTTATACAATAGTGTGTTTATTTTTTAAAAATACATAATTTTTTTTATTGCTCTGCAAGGTGATCTTGGGTGTTACTTTTGCACTTTGAAGTAGTTCACTGCTTAGGGCACTTTTCATTTTATTCTATGCATCATAAACTTTTATGTATTAAATATGTGCTCTTCCGTATATCCTTTTTACAGCATATTAAAAACCAGCTGGTTTTTGATAAGTGTACAATTACTAAATTTATTTTGGTGGTTTATGAAAATAATCTTACAATTCTAAAAATCAATCCTGCCTGACTTTTCTTTTTAGTTGCGCTTTCTGTTTCCTAAGAAGATGCAATTTGTACACACATTTCATTAAATACCAAAATAATTGTTTGAAATGTATTTATTTACTTGGTTCTGGGGCTGCTCTCACAGTTTTTTCTTTCTTCACAGGTCGAGACATGGCCAGCACGACCCTACCAGGGTACCCACCTCACGTTCCCCCCACTGGGCAGGGCAGCTACCCCACCTCTACACTTGCTGGAATGGTGCCTGGTAAGAGAAATTACTGTTTTACGAGGGCATTAATTTTAGGACAGCTCGTAATCTTTTCAGTGAGCCCTCAACAATTGATCATCTTCAGGAAACCTGAGGTCATGCAAAGCCAATGTGAAGTTATTCAGAACTGTTTCAAGGAGGTATTTTGATATATTTAGGTATTGCAAGACATTTATAAAATCCAAAATGACTCAAAGACAAGATGGCACTGATAAAAAATGTATTTAAATCTTGTTCGCTTTCATTGGAGCTAACCTGATTTATTAAGGCTTTGCTAGCTTGAATGCATTAAAGGGATAGTTCACCCAAAAAAGAAAATTCTTCCATCATTTACTCACCTTCATGTTGTTTCAAACCTGTATGACTTTTTTCCTCCTGTATGAGGAGCGCAAAAGAAGATTTTTGAAAGTATGTTGGTAACCAAACAACAGTGGCTGCCATTGACTTCCATTGTATGGACACAAAACCACTGAGACATTTCTCCAAATATCTTCCTTTGTGTTCCACAGAAGATAAAAGTCATACAGGTTTGGAATAACATGAGAGTGAGTAAATGATGGAAAAAGTTTCATTTTTGAGTGAACTCTATCCCTTTCAGTGCAGAAAGTCAGGGAACATTTTATAAATGATTGTTAGAGAAGCGACACAAAAGCTACAAACATATTGTCTGTGACATTTCTGGTGATGCTAATGTTTATTAAACAGGGTAATATTAATGAAGAGCACAATATTAATGAGGATAAGATTAATGAGGAGCCCTAATTGCAGGACAGTGGCAGTCTAAATAATGACACTGATGGGCAGTGTGAATCTCTCTCGTGTACATCAATACCCTGTGAAGGAGCCTCATCTTATTGGCTGTTGAGGAAAAAATTAGCGCCCCTCAATAAGTGATCAAGCACATACGTGCTGTATATAGGACAGTTCCACTCGGGGTCCGACGCTCTCACAGACCATCAATAAACAGCTCTTTCCAGCCCTGACTCCGGTGCTGCAGAGCGTATCTCTTTTCCCCTCCACTTAACCTGCAGTTCAGGTTCATAGCAAACAGTTAAGGGTCACAAAACAATGGGCGGGAAGGCCTGTAAATATTTAAATCACTGTCTCTCAGAGGGACCCGACTTGAGTTCCACTGCCAGGACAGGATGCAATCTGGCAGCAGATTGGTGCCCTCTCCCCAAACGGCACAAATGCACAGGAACGTACAGTACACAAACGCCCACAAACACACAGCCTGAGGGCTGCCTGCGACACAGCAGCTGACAATTTTTGGTTGTAGGAACAAATTACTAAGGTTTCCATTAAGTAATAAAAATGTTAAAAATGTTGTTTTGAACACTCTAGGAATGTTCACAATGGCCATTTTTATTTTAGACCTTGTATTAATGTTATTGCTTAGTTATTGCTTGGAACTTTCTTCAATCATTCTGTAACATTTTTTAAACATTCCACTCAGAACTCAGAATATTGTTTTTCATACATGATAACGTTAACAAAATATTCTAGTAACATTACTGTAAGGACGTTTTTGATAACTTTGAGAGAACATTAGCCAATGTTCTGAAAACATTCCTTGTTAGCTAGTATGGTGTAATATGGTGCCACAGAGCAGTTATCGTCATCCTGGAAAAGTGTAAATGCCATTGTATAGAGTCAGGGGATAATATCACTCACAAAGTTGGACTTGAAGTGCCCAAGTACAAACATACAGTGTGCAGAAACTGGAAAACAAATATTTTACATCAAACACGGGGAGGGATTCTTTTCTCGGTCACTGTTGAGTGGCTCAGATGGATTCTGTCTCTGGTTTCCATGGCCCACAAACATGAATACTTTTCAGGAACAAATTTAATTCACTGACAGGATTCATTTGCTGGGCAAACATATCTTTACAGGTACATCAAATATGTTTTCATCAAAGATTCATTTTCATTGGTCACACAAGCTGAGAAATCCTCTTAAATCCTAGAACCAAAGGTTTTGTGTGCACTTCCATTCATCTGGCTCTCGAACGACTAAGATTTAGTGACAGACCCCAAACACTGTTAAAGCAAAAGCCATTCCTCACCAGCTTCATATAAAACCCTGCCTTTATTGTCTCATAAAAGAAAAAGAAACGTGGGGGACCAACAGCATTGCTCACTGACATGGACAGAGGCGCTTCCTGAAAGTCGAAATCGGCTGTATAAAAAGGGGCGAGTGTATGCGAGAATAAATCCATTGGGCCGTTTTTGAAGCCAGGCTTTGGTGCGAGCAGAGAATAGAGAATCTTAAGAGTGCAATCGAAGAAAGAAACTTCAAAAACCCTGCTTACAATGAATGCAACAAACTCAGCCAAAATGGACGAGCACCAGGGTGCCAAAAAAAAGGACAGGGCAAGCCATCTGCTAGCTAGCCCAGTGAAACAATGCCAATAGCTCCATTCTGATGTACCAGCCTATGCTAGAAATGTACCAGCAGTACTGCAGTGACGACGAACACCAGATACAATTATCCAATAAGCCATTAGTTTATTGTTTAGGATGTTACAATGTTTCCTAGTACAGAGGCGTGATCTTTATTGCTAACCTGTGATTTGTGTTTGATTTTAGGAAGTGACTTTTCAGGAAATCCCTACTCCCACCCACAGTACACAACCTACAATGAAGCGTGGCGCTTCAGCAACCCCGCGTTATTAAGTGAGTATTAACCCTTTTTGCTTATCCCTTATGGGATTAGTCGCTTTAAAGTGGGATTAATATAATCACGTTTTACAATGATATTATTTGCATACAGCTTTACTAAACTAGGTACAGTTTTATTTCTTTTTTGATTACCGAGGTCATAACACACTGCACCTCTAAATTAACTCCAGATGCACATAAGCCCTGTACCAGTGTGAGTGCTGAGGTTTCAGAGCATAATATATATATTTTTTTATTTTATGTAAGCAAAATTATCCCCGGAGGAAATTTCTAAGCAAAAAGCGATGCAAAACAATTACTTTCGGCGTCCTTGCTTAATGCGATCAAACTAAGACTCAACTCCTTTTGTTTCGGAGTGGGGGTACATGTTGTCTTACTGTGGTTGGTTTCAAACGCTCCGCTCTTCTGTTAACTTCCAGGTTCCCCTTATTATTATAGTGCCGCATCCCGGGGCTCCGCCCCTCCCACTGCTGCCACTGCCTATGACCGCCACTAGTTACCATGGCAACCCAATCAAACTGCAGGACCATGGCTGCGGCCTCCATATCGTACCAGTGTGAATGGCGTTAAGGTTGGAGGGACTAAAGATGGCTACACAATCTTCAGTTTCATGGGGCCGAGATCGGATTAGGAGGGTCAAGCAACAGCCCCCCCCAGACATTAACTTTACCCTCCTACGTCATCAACAATAAGGCTCTCATTCTCTAAACCACTGGACAATGACTGAACTATTTCCTGAAAGACTTTGAAAGATTCTACGAAATATATATTATACAAGCTATAAAACAAGACAAACCGTGTGAAGAATACAAAGTAACAATTGATGTGTATGTTGTTTTTTTCTCTCTTTAAATCAATCAATACATTCCTTTACATGTTGTATTTAGTATCGCTAACAGTTCAAACACAAGGTTGCCTGAGGCCTTTACGTAATTTACTCATGTCCTGTCATTTCACGAGTGTCTTACCTCTCATGGACAGAACAGCGACATGTACAACTTCATCGGCATAAAGAGAAACTGCTCCTTTTTCTGTCAAACAGAATATGTAACAGTTTTTGAAGCCATCACTGACTCATGGTATAAAATTACCAACCAATTTAACATTTTCTGTGATACACAATCAAAATAGGGGAAAAGAAAATAAGAAAAATCAGGTCAAACACTGAAGATAAAACTGTTGCTGTACATGAGCTGAAAAGAAATCGGTTTATTAAATTATTGTTTTGGTTTAGCTGATGGTTGGCATGTGTGTGTACGTTTGTGTGTGTCACATTTTCAACATATTTTGTTTTATCATATGTAATATCCAATATCATGATTGGTGCCGCTTTTCTCATTTGCACTATTTTGCATTACTGGATTTGTATGTACAAATGAATGACCGTTATCCAAGTTTGTCAGATTACATGTTATATTTAAGGACAAAGGTCTCTCTAACTGACAGAGTGACAGCAACACTGGACTGAAATATACTAGCTGTTCGATTGTTTTTTATTTTAAATTATACTTCACAAACTTGTATGTCTTTTTGTTCTTCAGTATGAATCACAAAGAATTCCTTAAACTTTAAAAAACTATTTCTATATTGTGTATCTGAGACAGACCAGTCCTGTCTGGCTCAGTACCAAAGTAATTATTAGTAGTCATAAACTGTACAACAAGTTCAACAAATGCCTTACAGCTTTTTAAATTATTATTTTTCTTTTTATATTTGGCTATGGTCCTGAGAGGTAGACATGCACGTAAACTCTTTTGTGGTTCAACAAACATCTTTTTTTAAAGGTTAAGTGGTATATTGAGGAAAGGAATGAAAACGATTCATACACACACTCCTGGAAATGTAAAGTGAATGTACCTTAAACCACGTTTGCCAAAGACTTAGTTGGATATTTAATATTTTATTTGCTGTATCTGTCAATAAAACAGTATTATGTTTTAATATTAGTCAATACTGATTGTATGTGATAATGTTGAACAACAGGAGAAGATCCATCTTAGCCCCACAGCGATGTACACAAAAAAGGTCAATTCTGTTACTTAAAGGTACGTCATCTGCAACAAATTGCTGCTTTGTAGAATGATTTGTGTATAATGTGAAAAAGTTCTTCTATGTATATAAGATCACCTGCATTTCATCATTGCAGTATCGTACTAATTTACTGATTCCATTTGTAGATATGAGAATTGAAAGAAAAAAGATTGACATTACATTTGTGTCTTCAATGTGTTGTGCTTTGCCGAGACGCACAACAAAAAGTTTGAAACTCATTCGGTGGGTTTCAAATGCTGTCACCACATGTGCGGCTGTTTGTATGTTTTGTTCAGTTAGGTCTTTCTTAACTTGTTCATACTGTTTAAGTCTCTATGCAAATGAAGTAAAATGGTATTCTGTATTCTCCTTTATTGCTGCATTCATTTTTACTCTAATTTTAAATGATCCCTTAATCCTGTATAAAGGATTAACAAATACATTACACATGCCTGGTTTTGTGGATTGTTTTTGTACTTTGAATCTTGCTGTACTTTTCAACACAATTGAACAGAATACTTCAGAGCTCTGAAGTTTGTTGCCAACACAGAGTTATTTATAAGACCTGATTCTCTGTTGAGTCAACATTCATCACATGCAAAGGAAAATCAAAGCAAATATATGTACACACGGGACAGCCACAAATTCTAATTCATACAGTACACTAAAGACAAAATATTTTGGGTTTTCCGTAGTCAATTGTTAGGTTAAACTACAGCCCACTTAGAATAAAGAGATTTTTTCTTTATTATAAAACAGAAACAGGAAGTGGCTCATATCTGCTGAAAATATCTTGCTAAAAAGTAAACAGCAGCAGAACAAAGAGGGAAGACGATGCTCCTCACCTTCCTTTAAAATAACACATATTTTGTTATGAATGTTAGAATTTCTGATGAATTTATGTAACAAACGACACATGGCCTCAGCCATCACCTTACTCAGCCTCTGTCCGGTTCTTTTTTGTGCATATGAGAAATAATTTTGTATGTCAGCGTGTGAGTGTAATGTGATTACTGGGCCTTTCCTGAGGGAGTCTTTCAGAGTTCAAGGATACACAGAGCTGCACGTCATTGTCTGTATGATCACCATCTGTATGAACGGATCATATCTGTTAGTCTCCAGTAAATAAAATGTCACATTGTGTTTGTGTGTTAGTGTAGTGTGTTTTAAGAGCAGAGACCTGACGCAGTAAGACAGTGAAGTGACAGATTATTTCACTACAGTGACAGATTATTTTTAAACAATAAGTTTTAAAATAATCCAAAGATTTTACAAAAAAAAAAAATATATATATATACATACATATAACCCTTCATATTAAGTGAGAGATGTTGGCATGTAAAATTTGCTTGTACTGACTTCACACAAAAACTAAAATAATGGATTTTCAAAGCTTCTTATCTGAGTGCCTCAAAGATGCAAGAGGAAATTAGCAGGAACAGAGCAGAAGGAAGCAAAACTCAAAGCAAAATGCAAAAGAAATGAAAATATACGTGAGAAAACACAGAACGAAAGTGTAAGCAAGAGAAGACGGCATGTAAGATCACAGTGAGGGTATAAAACAGAGTGTGGACTATTTAATGATGCATTAGGTTTCCTCTGCAGTTGACTGCTGCCTGCAGCAGACTCCTCCAGCCCGAGCAGACAATCCTACCCCACTGTAATTCAATTTCTCTGCCTATTGTTTATTTCATAGCTCCCCTGTGAAGCATCCAAAGCTGCTGTTCTGTCAGCCTTTTACTGTCATATATGTTTGTCATTCAGCCCTTGTTAAAATAAGAGAAAAAAGGCCTGCCTCTGTTCTTCCCCCAGCTGAGAATTCCCAGTGGTAAAATTATTCCATTTAGATGGAAACTTTTTTGTCACTCCCCTGTCTAAATTGGCATATCTGCTTCTTTTGCTGGAACCAATAAACTGTGAACCCGGATGCAGCTGTCAATCAGGCTCATCTTTACTTTAGCATGCCAGATGACAACAGGGGAGATGGGGAAAAAAAGCAGCAGAATGGAATCAGCTGATTGGCTCTCATCAGCAAGGCATTACAAAAAGCACCTGTCATCCTCTCGGCTCCTTAAAAACTGCGAGGGGCCCCGGCTCTGTACTGCTGGAGACGATTATACAAACAATTGCAAGACACTTTAGACTCATTTGGGCCAGGGCAACATTCAATAGTTTTGCAAAGTAAACTTTAGGGATAAGGTTAGGTTAAGGTATAGATATTTACAATATTCAAAAACTTTCAATTATTTAAATCATACATTTAAATCAATTTGTATTATTGCATTATGATGATACTGTATATTCATTTTTTGCATTTATTGCTTGTTTGGGAACTCAGAAATATTATAAAATATTATAATGTATGCATTTATGGGTAGCCTGTTGAAAAGAATTCTTAGCATTATAAACATTAAATAGCCATTCCAGTTCTTGCCCAACTAACAGGGAACATTCTCAGAATGTTAGCTAATTAGCTAATGTTCTCTAAAAGTTCTCTCAAAAACGAAAAAAGGAAACATTCTTACAACATAAAATTCTTAGCTGGTCAGATTAACAAATAATCTATTGTTAATTTAGCATAAAGAATCACCATTTAAGGTGAGCACAGGTAATGTTAAGACATATTCTGATAAATTGTTGTTTTGTACAACAATAGGATGCTTACACCTCACATAACCAAACACCAAAGATCTACACTACACAACAGAAAGGAAAAATAAACATACTAAATACAAGCGCATCACTTTGACAAGCACAATCTGCATTGACCCTTTTGCTATAGAATCACCACATCCAAGAACTATTCCAATTGACTGGAACTGCACATCTATGACTGTATTATGCTGATTTTTACAAGAATAACCTGATCACTGACATGTTAGCAAGAAACAGGCCAGTGTGACACCGCCTGCATCTCATTAAGCATTAGTCACATTGGTAATAGCACGGAAAATGCGTCCATGTAGTTCTATGTAAATTTTCCACAGGCGATAAAGAGTCGCAGACACATTACTCATAAGAAATGGGAAAACGTTGGGTGATTTCTGAGGCTTGAATGGGGAGAAAACTGCATCATCTGTCATGGGACGTCACACTGGAGATAGAAGGAGTACCAGAGGAGTTTCGCTGGACAGCACTCACTGGTACGTCCTGTCACATGTCTATGTGTTCATCATCATCATCATCGTTGTCATTTTTGATGCTGGGGGAGAGGCCAACTTGGGGCTGTCAATCAAAATCCACCTCATTAGGGACATTGCTAATTATGAAATTTTCTCTGATGTCTGACAATGGAGGTGTGCATTCTTTCTTAGGTACTGTATATCACATTTTCATGCTGCCTATGAAATAAAGAAGAATGAAATATAAAGAATGAAATACCTGGGTCATTTGTGTACATGTATGCAGAACATTTACATGCCCGCATTGTATGACTTGGTAATCATATTACATGGTTTCTGTTTCATCACAATATCCCAATTTATGGACCATAGGGTCAATTCATTTTGCCATGTCCCCATATACTATGATTGTAACATAAAAATGTTATTAAAGCTTCAATCCATAACTTTTAGGGCACTAAAAATGAACAAAATTAAGTTTTTTCCTTTCTCTAATCAAAATGTCTTAACCAAAACAACTTCTGAATAGTTTTAATCGATACCAGGTGTTTTCAAATTGCATACTAAGCAGTATTGTACACCATTTTGTATTATAAATGCAAGTAGACATACTGTGTACCTGGATAACACACTTTAAAAAACAAAACGTGGAATGTTGGACACCTTCTGCACTCAACATTCACACCTTTATTTATATAGCGGACGTAGCCGGGCTAAATGTGTTAAAGCTAGCAGCAACGTCACATTCATTTGAATTTCCCTTAGAAATAATGAATGGGTCTTTGCAGTTAAACAGCTTTGAGGGTATCAGACACCAAATTTAACACTAGTAATGGCCAACTTTAGCGCTGTTTCCATCCTGTTACATTCCATCCTGACAATTTTCTTGCCATTGAGAAAATACGATACAACTGACAAGACCAGAAAGTATTTCTGAACGTCTGGTATATCCTTTTACAGAAGTACTCCTTAAATTACAACACATACTTTTTTGAAAGTTCATTAAAACATTTTACGGGGCATTAATGATTTTGTAAAAACAATATAATGACACTCAGTGTCGTTACTGGAAGTGGCAATACTGAGCGAGAATAAAAGAGTGGGCATGACTTTTCTCTGTAATGTTGCCGTATACGAGCACAGTGGCAGTGAAGCAGAGACTCTCTTGATGGCTGCACTGTAATTATGAGGTCAATTTTACCCAAGCTGTGTGAGCCTATTCAAGAGACGCTTACATAAGTTTGCGAGCGTCCTAATGAGCGAGCGCTGATTGACTTTGCATTGTAAAAAGCACCATGTGGGTGGGGTTCCGCCTGGGTTTTATTAGTTGTATTATTAGCCCAGGTATCTGGGCTAATAATAATCTCTTAATAACAATCTCTTCACCAAATCTGGCCACTTCCCTCGTTAGCCAAAACTCATTTACTTTTAGCGACTAAATGATTGCTATTGCTATTGCTATTGCGTGACATATTATGTAATTAAGAGCTGTCACCTAGTCCATAAAGACACTGCACAAGAAATCAAACTATCTAAAAGCGAGAGCTGAGCTTTCCTCTGACCCGGCTGTCAAATCAAGTGGAGATCTTCTAGAAAACCGACAAAGGCCGTACCTAAGGGGGATTGTTTGTTTGCAACCCCAGGGCACCCTTAACATCCGAGAGAGGGGCTAAAACAACATGCAATCCCCCGTTTACACTCCTCAAGACTGCACACAGAGGCTCATCCTTCCTGCTAAGTGTCTGAGTGGAAAAAGAGAAAAAAAACACCAACCCCCCATTGTCCCTCCTAACCCCAACCTCCCCCTTCACACCCTCCTCCAGCTCACTGTTCCTCTCTACACCCCTCCCCAACACCCAGTCACTGTCAGGCCAAACACATGATGAATTGCCCTGTCAACAGAATTCATTCAGGGACCAATTAATTCAGCAGAAATGAACCAGAGCCATCAGTCGCTGAAAAACTCAGTGCAAAGAGAGCAAAGTAGCTTACTTTGGAAAAGAGAGAGCATGAGGACATAGAGAAGCGAGAGAGAAAGAACGAGAGAGTGCGTAGAGGAAGTTAGTCTGACAGAAATTGGTCATTTAATGCTTTAGCGCACTGGAGACAGCCCCTGTCATAGAGAAAAGGCATGGCAGGGCTCCCCTGGTGCTTTATTTATTAATTATCCAAAGCAGCAAGGGGCATTTAACTGTCTCACTCCAGGGCTGTCAACGCCATTTCTTGTCATTTCCTCTCCATAAACAGATCCTTTAACACCGCACTCAGGTTAATAGAATAGAATCCCATCACATAATTTCAAACTGTATAAAAAATACTTATTGAAAAAGCCCATGTATTATACATGTATAGTCGCTTCTCTTTGGACTGTAGAAAGTCTTTAATAAAAGACGAGGACCTTTTACCTTTAACTCAACATATTATTTCAATAATGTCATGATTAATCACAGGTCTGGTAAAACAGCAGGAGATACAGTATTACAGTATTTATTTAGCTAAGTTACAGCTAAATAATTATATACATTAAGTATTTATGTAATGTCTATGTAATTGTAAATTCCCAATACAAATAGTAATGGTTTCCATTACAAATTCAGTTATGAACCATCAGCACTTTTAAAACCATTACGAAACAAAATGTAGTGTTTTGGGCCTTATTCCAGCAGAATTTAATAATGTTCTATTGGTTTCCATCCGCCAGAAAACATCCCACCAATAGAACCCAACACATTACTAGTAGAACCCTTGGAGACCATTGTAGCTTTCATTAAAACATTACAAAATTCCTTTATGTAGGTGTGTTTTGAGTCTTATTAAATTAAATCCATTATCATTTCTGTGATGGTCTCTAGTGTTTTTTTTTATCAGGGAGGTTTTGTTGTTGTATTCAAGACAAGAGACTGACAGCCACACGTGGTATCAAGTACAGGACAGTCCTTCAAAGTAAACACAGAGCTTCTCCTGTTTTTCTTAGTGCTTTTTGTGCACATTTCCAGAATGAGATTAGAATGAATTAGTATCTATGGAATCTCGTCTATCAGAAAACATCATTACAGCAGTGGATTAGTCCAGAATGGGCTCTGAAGCAGCCCAAACTAATTAAAGCTGTTGTGTGATTTTTGGCCTGCTGATCAAGAGACGGTTTCCTCATCCCATTGGTAATTATGATGTCCATATGGTCAATGCAAAGCTATCTAAGCATGGGAAATACTATCAGTGTGCTGTGGATGCTGTGAAGCCAAAAGTTTGTTCATCCCTATTGTGGAGGTCTGATCTGGAGGCTGAATTATTGATGAGGCCTTTTCTCTAGCCAAGATGCTGGGCCTGCTGTAAGGGGAAGCTAGAACCCAGGCATCTGTGGAACATCAAGTCTCAACCAAGAGGAAGTAAAATTTGTGACTCTGGCCACTGCCAGAGTGGGTACTAGGTACCATAATGGTCTTCCATAGTCATCTAAAATAGTGGAATTTATATTTATCACAGGTGTCCAGTAAGGACACACTACATCTTGGTTTATTAACATGGTTTATCCTCATCATATACAAATGACATTAGTATAGTTAAAGAAAATGAAAAATGAAACATTTTCTATCATTTACTTACCCTGATGTCATTCCAAACCTATTTGACTTTTATATTATGTGGAACACAAAAGAAGATATGTTGAGAAATTTCTTGGTGGTTCTGTGTTCATACAATGGATGTCAATGGGTGCCACTGTTGTTTGGTTACCAACATACTTCAAAATATCTTCTTTTGTGTTTCTCAGAAGCAAAAAGTCATACAGGTTGGGAATCACGAGGGTGAGTAAATGATGCAAGAATTTTCATTTTGGGGTAAACTACACCTTTAACTATAGAACAGTTATTTATGTGTTCTATAATAAAGTAATGTGAGAAATTGTTCTCCATCAAAAACCCAACAAAGTTCTCCATAATTGACCTCAACTGATCCTTAGAGATCTAACTGAAACTCCCAATACAGGGAACTCTACCAAATGCCTTTATCAAACCTCAAATGATGAGTGATCACCCACAGGCCCTCCGATCAGTCTAAACTCCACATGTTAGGTCCACTTGAATCTCTGCTCCTTTATCGGGTTCCTTCAGTCCACATTCTGCTGAGAGATCGCTATTTATCAAAGCCCCAGTAAACCTGATAGACAACAGCGGCACGCAAGCTGAGTGAATCTGACAAATAAAATAGAGAAAGTAACAGAGAAGAAAGAAGGTGCTTAGGTAAACTGTGCTGAGAAGTGCTCCTAACAGCATCTCACTTGCCATGTTTAAAGTTGACTTGTTTTCTTAGGTGAGGTAAAGAGACGACGGATGAGCACTTCAGTAACTAAATGCGAAGCAGTGAGGCCTTCAGCATGAGGATTGCTGACGGAGGCCACATATCAGATTGACTCTAAGTGACCAGTTAATGGATGAATAAACAGCAGAGTTACTGTAGTTTTGTTTTTAGGGTTGTTGTAGTTTAATTCCTATTTTGAATTGGCGTTTATTTTTATATTTTTAGTTGTTTTCATAGTTCTCAATAATTTTTAGCTATCTTGTTATGTGCTTTTCTCATTTTGTTTTTTTATATTGCTATTTAAAACAAAAAAAATGTTTAGTTTCTTGATAAGGCACTTAGTTTAAGTTTTTTACATAATATTTATGCCTGTACTTTATTTGATTTCAGTTAACAGAAATGTTTTAATAGGTTTAATTTTAGTGAACTGTAATAACTCTGATAAACAGGCATGGGAAATTTGGAGAGGCTCAAAGATATACTTTGTGCATATGTGAATTTGAGGTGATATTCAGCTTTCTTGCTTTAATGTTTATTGATATTCATTAATGTATTAAGAAATAAGAGACCCAAGGCTAGTTGTCACACTTTTTCCGCTAATGAATATTTTGGCTGAACTTTTCATGACTTTTGCCCTAATGTCTTCAAATAGATTTATAGTGTTTATTCATCTACTGACAAACTATAGCAAAACTATATACTAACCCTAACCTACTTAACCTAACTCTAACATACTTAAATTGTACTATGGAGGACAGAAATCTAATAATCTAATAATAATTTTATACTATAAATAAAAATAGTGCTAAAGAAAAAGTGTAATTAGACTTAACCCGAGACCTAGTGGCTTTCTTGTGTGATAACTAGTGTCAGTGCCCCAGTACTGAGCATCAAACTCATTCTTATCAAAAACTCTTGAAAATGAGTTAAACAAGTGCGTCATTTAAAGCACTAATAAAGTGACACCGGCCCCTAGATGTCCTACAGTTTTAAGAGAGGCAACGTTTTTTCAATTTCACTACACAAAGATAAGAAGCTAATTTCTCAGCCTAGTTCAAATGAAGAAAAAAAAAGAACACAGAGGAAGATAAGGAGATGTGCAGCAGAATATAATTAATTAAATGAGACTAATTAGGAACATGAGAGCAGGTGCCAGGCTATGAGCTGACAGCACAGACAGCGAGACAACATGAGAGACAGAGAGAGAGAGAGAGAGAGAGAGAGAGAGAGAGAGAGAGAGAGAGAGAGAGAGAGAGAGAGAATAAAAACACTCCGGTTAAGGGGTGTAACATGACAGAAAGAGGGACAAAACAACTTTCTGCATTTTGTCATGTGAAACCCCACAGGAATAGGTATGACAGAAACCATAGACCCCGGCACCATAGGGGGCTTTCCTTTGTTTGAGACAGATTATTTTTTTGGCAATTGGAAGTTTGCACAAGCACAAGATTTTTCCCCCTAATTATTCCAACATATGCTCAGCACCGGTGGTGGCATAAATTGTTCTCTCTCTCTTTCTCTCTCTCTCTCACTGTAGTACAGAATGGGTGAAGCATGTTTCCCCTCTGGAAAACTTAAGTGAGATTTCATATTTAAAAATCAAGATGACAAGACTTTCAGCCTTTCTTACAAGCTCACCTGTACTTATTGAGACATGTTTTGCTTCCAGTGCACTGCAGATTAGAAAAAAAATAGTACATATTAGAAACACTTTCTCTGCACTTTTCTATAAGACAAATATTGAAAACCATAAGAAACCATAAACCATAAGCTTTTAAACCAAGCCCAATAAAAACAAACTTTAAACAGGTTGCAAATCTGTTAAATCCTTGTTTTCGTTCGAACAAAAAACATTTTTGTTTTCATCTGTGCTTATATAGAAAGTGCTAACAGCTAACACACAATTCTTACCATGTGAACACTAGCATGCGAAATGGTTTACACAAAAGTCAGATCCTCTGAGTGTATAGAAAAGCTATAAATGAGTTCATTCAAACCATGGAGAAAGTATTCAAATTAGTAAGAGAAGATATATGAGGTAGCAGATGAGGAAGAGGAGGCAGAGGAAGGCCAATGAGAATACATACTGTAGTTGATCACATCCCTCTGTATGGAAGGCAGAAAAATATATGACAGAAATCTGTATGAGCAGACAAAACCTCTCTAGGCAATGTAGGGTGATTTGTGAGGATTCTGCCTTCCCTAAATCTTGCCTGAAGTTTATAAGGGGCCATTTCCACCTGCAGTATGGCTAGAGCTATTGGACACTAACATTGACTGTAATTTAGATTCTCTGGCCTGATCTAAATTATAGACAAGATGCTGATTCAGATTAAATTTGATTTCAAATTCTTTTCAGTTTACATTTCATTGTACAGTACATTCAGGGAAATTGAGACTTTAGACATAGACCAGACATCACAGTTTTTTGTTTTTATTATTAAAGGTACTTCTCAAGTAATGCTCCATTTACCAAAAAAAATACTGTAGTATGTTGTATCTATTCTATTCTATTCTATTCTATTCTATTCTATTCTATTCTATTCTATAAAAAACAACATTGTGCATAACATATACTTGAATACTATACTTTTGTAGACGTAGCTTAAAACTAACACATTAATTACTTGGGGGGCCAAATGCGTCATAAGAACACACTTTGGTAAACACTTTAGTAACATTGGTGCATGTCTGTTTTACCTAGATCTTTAATTATGGTCTATTTTTCTCTTGACACAAAGCCTTTTAACGGCATGGCACAATAGGTTAAAACAACAAGATGAGAGGCAGCAGCGACGAGTGCATCTCTCACTGAGAGAAACTCCAGAGAATGCGGGTTAAAAAGTCATTTCTGCTGAAAACCAAATGAGTTCATTAAACAGACTCATCGTCTGATGTTCTCTGTTTACTACAGATGAGGTTCAGCACCTCCAACCAGCCTCTCCAAATAAATGTCATATT
Organism: Chromobotia macracanthus; assembly: GCA_036877525.1. Lineage (NCBI taxonomy): Eukaryota > Metazoa > Chordata > Actinopteri > Cypriniformes > Botiidae > Chromobotia > Chromobotia macracanthus. Next base: position 7,069,800 of record JAZGTH010000073.1, on the reverse strand, counting down.
CTTCATTTTGCTGCCCAGAGGATCAGCGCACTGCAGATTTCATCCAGACACAATGTACTCTTGTGTCAAGCTTTGAAATGTGTTAGATAAGAATTCATGGCAGAAACTGCAGAAAATATAACAGGGCCAAAGCCACCCAATTAACCCTGTGGTGCACTCAACACACAGAGAACGGCTTCTGTGTGAGAGTGCAGATAGGGACGAGATGCCAGCTGATATTAGCACAATTTACTCCTCTAACAGGTTACAAATATGGCATGTGATGAATATAATGAGGTTTGATGTCACTTAGCCTGTGGTCATGTGTGAAATAACAAAATACTAGCTAAGACAGGGAAAGACAGAGATAGAGAGAGAGCGAGAGAGAGAGACATTTCCCTGTTGATAAAACGGCTAATACCAGCCTCTTAGCTGGTCTCCCAGCCTGGTTTTGGCAGGTTAAGCTGGTTTACCAGGCTGGTTTTAAAGGTTTTTTTCTACCTTTTTAGCAGGTGAAGCTGATTTTAGCTGGTCAGGCTGTAAAACTAGCTTGGCCAGCTTTGCCAGACTGGAAGGCCAGTCTTAAACCAGCTATTTCCAGCTTAAACCAGCTAAGACCAACCAATGGACTTACGGTTATGGGCTTCAGGAAAGAAAGAAAGATGTATAAAAATGCTAAAATAAGAATTAATTAAATAATATAAAAATGTAATATTGTGCCGGACAAATGTTATCAAAAACTAATAAACAAACAAACAAAACTTTACTTAAACCTGTGACAAAGTTTTGCAAGACTTGTAGCGAGAGGCACCCCGCATAACATGAGAGTACACTTAAAAATCCTGTCAGTCATGAGCAGAACACCAACAGCTCTTGAAAGAGCACAAGAGACTGTTTGAAGAACTCGATGCTGGCAGTCAGGATGCTGCCAAGAGGACAGCTCAATATTTCTCTTGTGCTCAGCTGTCAATGAGCCAAAAGTAAAGGCTGAGAGAGAAAGTCCGAGCTTTCTTTTTTTTAATTATCTCTGACTCAAGCCCACTGTGCATCATCATTAGAGAAACTAAATATCACTGGTCACTTACTCAGGTAGTGGTAAACGGCACAGTTAATGGGCTGAGAGGGGGAAACTGTATTCAATTTGAAAGCCTTCTCTCCTAATCCATCTCCACTGATCACGGCATGTGCTGAGCTACACGCTTTTACATTCAATTACAATAATTGGTTAATTCTGAGTAAAAAAGCCAATGTTTTAATCGGGGACTGACAATCTATTCTTACCCAGTGCTGAGACAAAGAATGCAATATATATGTTAAATATAACACGTGTATAACATAAGTGTGTGTGTGTATATTGCAAGGGTTATAGATGTAGTAGCTTTATTAGCCAGGTAAACGAGATATTGTACAACACGCAAGCAGCTACAGCACTACTTCATGTCACTGCTCTAAACCCTTTACCTTTTTCCAGTACTAAACAGACACAAATCCAACCAAATGTAACAAAAGTTCATGCTAGTTATTGCAATGTATGCCAATTAAAACAAAATGACACCTGCAAATGTCTTTTCACTGTTGTAACAGAATTGCAAAAGCTTTAATGTGAATCAAAACTTTGTTAGGACTAGCATTTGTTTCACCATGCATACTGTCTTTTACTGCCTTGTGCATTTTTGTTTTCAACAGTAAGTGACCCTGAAACCTGGTCCTGAATAACAAGAAAATTCACAGCAGTGTGTTTAATCACACCGGACAGAAGTTAGAACAGCTCAATAGAAGAGATAACAACTCTTTGATTCAAACAGCCATGCAGAACCTAGAGGTAACGCTGTCAGAAAATGTACTGTCAGGAATTTCGTATTTAAATTCGACCTTATTAGCATTGCAGGGATAAATGCAATAAATGCAGGAGACTGCATGACAACACCAACTGGACGATATCTAGACCACATCTTTCATTAGAAAACAGCTGCTTTATTTGATGCAATTCGATTACAAACAAAGACCAATATGTCTAAGATATTTCAAATATAATGGGTCCTCAAAAAAGGTCAAATTTACCTACATTATTTGTTTGTTTAAGAGACTTAAAGAGCATATACTTATAAAAATGTAAAACCAAAGAATGTGTATATCAAACAAAGAAATAGATTTGTGTCAAGGAATTAACAGTGAGGCGTGTGGTTTGTGTTTATTAGCTTTGAGGCCACCTATATTCCAATGTGCTCATGTAAGTGGACAAAATTATACCCGTAAGGTGTTACAGCATCTATCAGTCTGCCATAACAAGCTACACCTTGACTCTTTCTGAATGCCACTTTCGATTTGATACAACTCACCTCAACCCCTTGTGCCAACAGCAAATACATCAGCATACTACTGGCACACATAACACTAAGAGTACCAGAGATAATGAATCTTTTGTAGTAAGAATCTATTTCCCAGCTAACAGTTGTTGTAATGCTGGCTAATGTTCTCTAAACGTGCTTTTAAAGTTATCAAATACGTTCTTGCAGTAACATTATGTATATATTTTTTAAATGTTAATTTTTAGTATGTAGTGGAACATACAAAAATGTTACAAAATGTAAACGTTTGAATAATGTTCTTATAACCAAGAATAACATTAATATAACATCTACAAATGTTTTGAACATTCCTAAAACTTTCCAAATAATGTTTTATATTACTAAATGAAGACGATACAAAAACATTCCTACAATCTACCATTGTTAGCTGGGTTCCCCCAGCCCTATGTAAATCATGTTCGTAGACACAGGTTGATCATCTCTTTGATACAATAACACGTCTTTAATTAATATATATGCCTTTTAAACAGACATTTGCCGAGACACCATCAGCCTCCCCCTTCTCAAACAGTCTGTGTTAATTGCTTGGATATCGTTAGCTGTCCAAATCCCCCGGTACCTGTGTTCATCCTCAGGCGGCCAGCGTGAGGTTTTTCTTTCTTCTCAACACTATCGAAACACGCCTTCACCAGCCATCTCCTTCTCAAGCACAGCTTCCTCCACTAACACGCACCTCAGGGGCAGTCGTCAGACTCTGCTGTTGATTTTCATTAATTCACAGACACTAAATTTGCCAGTTCGAGGCTCACCCTACCTCACCCCGCCTGCCCCTGTGCTCCAGGGCAGGTAGAGAGCAGCTCACACGCTATTGTCCCCTGGCAGCTGAATTAAACGAAAAGCAGTGTGATTGCTGGAAATCACAGGGTTGGTGATAATGGTGAAGCAATTAAGGCTAATTCTAATTCTTTAGCCAGGAAAGGGTTGGCCCGGGCCTGGGAGGTAATTAACTATATATAATGAAATCCTTTTTATTAACTCATTTTTTATTTGATTTGTGTTTCTAATGCTGCTTGCTGCATAGGAGTGAGGTTTGGGTGGCAGGGGTCTCTCCTGTCCTAAGTTGTCCAGCAGATGAAAACAGATCTTTAGTTAATAGGTTCTCCATGGACAGATGAGGTCCATTAGAAGGTTAATTTGAAAATGAATGGGGGGGACCGCAAGAGAAAGACCATGAACAGAGACAACACAGGAGCCTCATAAACATTGTCTACGGTAATAATCCTCTTGCTATCAATAACCATATACCTTTCATTTCATAAACTAGAAGTAACAAAGGGTGTTCCAGTAGCTCAGTTGGTGACGCATTGCGTTAGCAATGCAAAGGTTATGGGTTAGATTCCCAAGAAACACATTCTGATTAAAAAATATATACCTTCAATGGGCTATAAGTTGCTTTGGATAAAAGCATCTGCAAATTGAATAAATGTAAGTAAAAGGTCATAAAAAAGGAATAGATTTTATAGGCTCTTTTTATTACTAAGTTATTTAAAAAAGATTAATAAAGAGAGACATACACATATATGTATAACAACACATATTACATAGTCCCTGATTTAGCAGTATTCCACTTCAAATATTACCACTTTTAACATGGAAAGTAAAAAAAAAAAGTATAAATTTCTTAAATCTAGGAATTTTGTCACTTGCATAAGACAAACTATTGAATATTTCCTTTATCTGCAAATCAAATTCAGCTCAACACTGTTCTTTCTGCTTCGAGAACATCTCAGAGAATAAAAATTCACCCAGAAATACCAAAAAAGCAAATAGGAATTTCTTTCACAGACCTGAACTTCTCCATGGAGTCATTTTATAAAACAGCAAAGCATTGTTCAAATGCACAGCACCACCCTCCTTCCCATTTCCATTTTTTTCCCACTGCCCGGGAAAATATGATCCGAGCTCATTGGTGTGTGTATAATGAGGAGGTTACGGTGAGCTGAGAGAGGTCGTGTAATTCCTCGTACCGAGGGACAGGCTTTTTGGGGGAGTTGGCTGAGCACTCCTGCTCTGTGATGCATGTACTCGTGTGTGCCAGTGACGACCCTTCCAAATCCATGGTTCTTCCTCAGCATCGGGTGCATAAAACAGACCGTATAAAACGGATATGGTCGTACTGTATTAATATTTCCCGCTTTGCACATGATTTTTCCAACCTAAAACCAAAAATGAACTAAATGAATGATTTATAAATTGAGAAAATCGATGTACTCCCATTTTATTCAGAACAGTATTTTTAAGAATTTTAAAAAGAATAGGAAAATCTTAATCTTGACTACTTTCGTTTTATAAGGTGGTCTTATTTTGTCCTACAACAGAGATAAAGAAATAAATAATCATGTATGAACTATGCCAACATGACCAAAGATAAAGATAAAAAACAGTGTCCAGTTTTTTAGACTTGTATTCACGTTATTGCTTGGTTATAAGAAAGTTATTCAAACATTTTTTAATTCTGTAACTTTTTAAAACATTCCACTAAAGAATAGCAATTTAGAGATAATATATAAAGTTCGAAAACAACATTATTGCAAGAACATTTAAGAACTTTCAGAGAACATTAGCCAACATTTCTGAGAACGTTTCCTGTTAGCTGAGTAGATGTGGGAGTGGCTCATCCATACCATAGGTCACTGCTATTAGCATATCATTTGACAATATGGCTAGCCATTGTGGGAGAGCTTCCCTGAGGAGGTCTGCTCGTGCCTCCCAATGGACATGAAGAAGCATATCATTCCAGGGTTAAGTATCCCCACTTAATTATGATAAAGACATACAGCACAGCACCATTCAGTCTCCGTGGTTTGTGTCAATACTCCGTATGGTCAATGCTCTTTTCCCTCTGACCGCCTGACCTTTTAAGAAAGCTTCATCCATCATCAAACTCCTCACCCCTGATCACCGCAAATCATGGTGTCCGGACACGGCTGGCCTCTGGTGGTTGTGGCTGGGTATTCTGCTGGGGGTGATCAATCACGCCTGTGGCACACTTACATCAGGGTCTTGATAGAACCTTATTGGGTGCTAATGTCAAAAGTGAGCCAATCATCTCAACACGTCAACACTATTTTGAGTCAAAGATCTCACATTTAAAACTGCAATCTGTAACTTTCACCTCGGTTTGAAACATAAAATTGTATGGTATTCGAGTTATTTTCTTAACGTGGGTTTAAACGACAAGTTTAATACTACACAACAGCTTTAAGAACAAGCTACAAACACCACACCATCTACAGTATCCACATGTGACATAGTAGCCAGAACTTCTTTCCATTTACAGATTGACATTTCCCAGGAAATCAGAGCCAACAGTTCAAATTAAATCATTATTCATTTGCAACAGTAAGTTTATAAGGTAAGATACAGAGATTGTGTTGAATGCTTAATAACTGATTTTTTTTCATTTTTAACCCAAACAATTTAACCCCAAAAATTTGATTGCAGCTTTAACACATTTAATCTTTCACGCACAAATCACTTTTTCTAAGCGCCAAATAAAAACACAGAGAAAAAACAGAGAAAAAATGTCCAAGCAGCTCTTTTCATAGATGTCAATGATGAGAGTAAATGTATAAAAGTGGTTCATTTGATTTATTATGGCTATATTCCAAGTCTTCAGAAGTGTTGTAATAGCTTTCACTATTTTTGATTTGTTATAATGCCTTTATTGTCTTTATTGCAGCTTGGTAGTAAAAATCACTATCTACTTTTGTTATTTGATAAAGAGCAGCTCAGACAGTCTGTCTAACATTTTGTGTTACATGAAAAAGAAAATATAATGGGATTTGAATAACATGAGGGTAAGAAAGTGATGGCAATACATTAATTGTTATGTGAACAATTCCTTTTTAGTATCTGCTCATTTATCGTTAATGCACATTTGAGCCAAATATATAAATAAGGACACTATTTTTCACCCTATCTTCTGTCTGAGTACCTGTCTGTCTCCTCCCCTCTCTAAAAATGTTCTCCTGACCCGACTAGCTTTGCAAAACTAGTGCAGTGATCTAACCCGAGGGTATGTGTTGTCATGCAAGGGAGATAAGTTTATTCCGCATGCGGCCGGCATTTGTTCCGTCAGGCGGAGTGGGCTCTGGACCCTGAGCACTAGCAGTGGGGAGCCCAGCTCAGCACCTGCAGTGCTTGCGAGGTGGCTATGGAGACGCTTTGGCCACAACCCAAATATCTGCTTCTACCTTCTGCGCCGAGCCCAGCCTAGGGAAAGCAGGAGGCAGCAATATTGTGGAACAAATGTCCTCTAATGTGAGCCTGCTGGTTGGAGGCTCCAGTGGGGCCCGTCGCCGCACGGCCTGAATTTACCCTTCACGCAGACCGACCGGCAGCATGACGGAGGAGGTGCTAAAGGCAGGTTAACGCTGTGGGGACCTCCAGATGCTCCACAGCCCGGGCACTTTGGCCCGGCAACAAAACGGTGCTGACAAAAAGAGACAGGCTCAAAGTTTAGGCATGCCAATGACTACAGGGGGTTATTGAAGACCTATAAATTGCCAAAAGTTGCGCTTTTAGGGGTGTTTACTTGCTCTATTTATGTCCGCTTTGGGACAGGTATAGTAGTCGCTTAAGATAAAAGTAACGTTCAACTAACTAGTTTAAAAGTATCCAGTCAGACCCCCTTGTAGGACCTGATTGAAATGGAGAATGTAGCTTTGGGTTGGAATGGTTCTCCTTTAGTTTAAAGCACTAAACCGAGTCTTTGAAGTTCATTTTTACGACTCTCAGAAGAAAAACAACAATTACAAGCACAGCTGCATACAAAGCTGATAATGTTCGCCCTGCAAGAGACGTGCCTCTCACTAGAGGAAATGTTTTTGTTTGTCTGCTTGTGTTGCTCTGTGATTTGAGAAGATTCTGAGATAAGGAGCGCAGTCTCTCTCAGGGTTGCTAACAAAGAGAGGGGAGATGTACTAATTTAGAGCTGAAAGTGACAGCAGTGACAAAAATTTATCCATATGTGCCGGTCCCCCATTAGCAGATTAACAGTGCTGCTAGAAATAAACTGCCAGAATGAGTTCATCTCTACACACTCATTCATACACAGATTCTAAGATCACAAAACTGCACTGAGATCAGTACAAATACTGATACAATATTACTGATTGTTTATGTGTCCGTATAACAGAAATACACAAACATAAAAATGATCGTGCTGCAATATTTTCAGTACTGGACTAAACAAGGTAAAAACAATCTAAAAAATCATTGTGCTTCTTCTATTTTCTCACAAAGTGATATGTTTTTCCTCAACTATCAATCAACATGGTGCAACACTGTCAGATTCAAACGTAATGTGTCAAATAACTATTCATAAACATTGATAAATCCAGAATTCACTTTAATGAATGCATGAACTGAGACTACAGGATGGTTGCTTATGATTTTCAGCTCCATCTTTTGAAATGTCACAGTCAGACAGATAATCTGACATGTTGACAGCTTACAGTGTTGACAAAATAATATAGTTTGCCCGTTTGAAAAGATAAAGATAGTTTGTTTTTCTGGGGTTTCTTAGATTTAATCTAGGTCCCTAATTTTAATCTATATCAAGAAATAACTTCAGGGTCTGAGAGCAGGTTTTTTTCTCAATTTTGTTGAAATGAGAATAATTAAAAAAAAAACGGAGATGTTGCTATTTAAAAATAAAGAGCATGTACAGTTTCGGAGCATGTTTAGTCATGTCTCAAAAATCAATATCACCGGAAAAAATATACTATACTGGTCAAAAGTGTTACTGTTTTATTAATACAAGATAAACCATATTTAAAGTCCAATATACTCCACAAAAAGAACAACTTGACTGCATTTGATTTAATAGAAGATTTCACTACAATAAATATGGCTACATTTGCAACCATTTTAATAAATTCTCTGCACAGAACATCAATAAACACGCTCACAATTCCTGCGCTACTACAAAGGGCAGAGCTGCGGGGGGGCACTAGTGAAAACTATTTGAAATAATTTTCCTGATCAGTGGCCTCACTATCAATTGGAAAGCTTCCATCTGCAGTGCTGCGCTCTGTAGAGAGCAATATAAACTGGAGGAAGGTTGTCTTGTGTGACTGGAATTTACTTTTAGTGTTCCAAAAATGACTTTCCATTTTTATGCGATCGGTTTAATTTGTGCGCAATTAAAAGTTGCAAACGCGTGAAAACAAAGCGGGTACAGTTACAGCCAAATGCCATAAGCAAATCAAAAAAGAGAGAGAGAGCGGGGGAAAGGCCGTATGGAAGTTTACTGATCTCCAGATCATTGTTTCGAATGGGTGGTGGACTGCTCCAGTCTCAAATGAGCAGTCTGGGGCAACAGAAGGAGGCGTAACCATAGCAACCGCCCAGTCCCCAGCTGTCATGCAGCACTGGAGATGGGTGCTGTGAGCACAGAGACCACTTAACCTCGGCCGCACTTCAACTTAGGGGAGTCAAGATGCTGTTCAACTCTTCACAGAATCCCACTTAATATGGAGACAATAAGCCCCCTGCGTAGACAAAGGGTGCCTTTGAAGCAGCCAATGAATAAATGAGCTATGCAAGGGCTCTTCATATACATTAAGTTCTTATCAGAACATTGGATGTCACCTTTCAGAAAAAGACAGAAAGGAGCTCAAGGCTGTGCTTGGTTAAGCTCTCAAAAATGTGCACATCACATGTTCATTATGATTCATGAAATCACCAACATCCCTTTTATTTGTCTCGGCCAAGAATAACCTTCATTCAGACGCGCTGTAAGATATTCATTGGACGACAATGACAACGCAGCGGCTGAGCACGCAAAAAAAATAGCAGCACGTCTGCTGCGGGTATTCAATTACTGACCTGCAGCCAATATGGGTAACTAGGTAACCGAGGTCAAGCCATCCCATAATCGACAGCATGCATAATGTCAGCAATAATAATCTTTATTCAAAAAAGACGATCATGGCATCATAAATACAGTCACATCTTTTAAAGAAAGATGTAAAATCTTATGGGCAGATTAGGGACACTGTTTAGTGCGCTTATGTTGGCACGGAACCCTGAATCTGGGGCCTGATAACAAGTTATTTAACTGCTTTTATATTTACAGCTGGCTGATGGGTCTTTTCTCAGTGCATGTCTTACACATGTTTGTGTCAGCAAGACATGCAGCGCTCCCTCGCAATACCAAATTGTTCTTTAAAGGAAATCGGTTTCCAGAAAGAAAAAAAATAATAGAAAAAGAATGAAAGTGCTTGAAACATTGTAGCAAGAATAAGATCCATTCCTCGGCCACGTCTTCTTTATTGTTGCCATGCATTGAGCCAGCAATACCAGCGCCAGACCTTTTTGAATCATTTCCAAAAAACACACAAGCCATTTGTTTTCCAAATGCATGTTTGCATGATTAATGCAGCGTAAACAATGCCACCAACACAAATTTATAACATGTGACTTTTTAGGGATTGCAAGGTTATGGGCACCAATTTGAATATGACACTATGATGCATAAGTATTTTGTGGCATATCTCAAATAGCAATTGGTATTCATCATAATTTGTGGCTAAGCAAAACCAGCCCCCTCCTGAGAAGGTCATCTCCATATTAATATGAGAGAACAATACTCAGATGAGTAACGATCCATTCCAAATGACAATGTTTGTTTCTAATGACCACTTCACCCAAGCCTGACTTGTGGAAACTTGCCATATTGCAGCACATCAGCAGAGTTAGTGAGGCAATCGGCTCAGCCATCAGCTGAATCTGATAAACGCAAAAAATGCCTTTGTATATATTGTGGTTGTTTTGTTTTCATTTAGGATCTCCCCAGCTAACAGATAACATTTTCAGAACATTGGCGTCCGAACGTTCTCTAAAAGTTTTTCAAAGTTATGAAAAATGTTCTTGCAGTAAGATTAGCAGAGCATTTTTAATGTTATGTATCACATATAAACAATATTATTCTTAAGCTGTTAGTGAAATGTTACAGTTAAAAATGTTACAGAATTTAAAAACGTTTGAATAACTTTCCTCTAACCAAGTAATAACATTAATACAACGTCTAAAAAGTGGTTTCGAAAAAGTTTCAAACTTTCCTAGAACTTTCAAAATAACATTTTTAAAGTTTTTGTTACTTAACAGAAACGTAAGGGAAACATTCTTGCAATCTGGCACAATCTATATATTCTCAATATAAAAGATTAACAAACAAAATCATCATACGTTCCTGCGTTAACCTCATGTAAAGGATTCGTCTTGCTAAAGCCCACACGGGGTGCGCATTAGTATTCTGTTAGGTATGTATGAAAGCTCATAGTTCTATCAGATATTTTGCTGGGGGCTGAATGCAGAACATCACTCCAGGACTCCCAGCCCCAAAAGCCTCTTCTGCAGCACTAGAGCTGTGTTTCCTATCTCCATCCAGCTCAGTGATATATCGCACACAGCACAGATAGCGAATTCCATGCACACCTGTACAGAGGAGCTTTAAAAAGATTCCCATACGTCTTGGGCATTTTTTCTTGCTCTGCCTTTCCTTTTCCTTCCCTAGTAAGGCCTGCAAATCACATCCCTTTCCTACGAATAAAAATTCTGCTCTAATGCCAAACTATGAAAATTGCTATATAAATAAATAAACCTGAAACTTAAAATAGCAAAAGTAAGCTACTCACAAGCATAAACATTATGACAGACTGAATATTCTAGAGGTGTGTGTGTGTTCATAACCTTCTGGCACCAAAGAGCATTGTATTTCAAGCATTGCATACAAAGTAAAATGTACAGAGTACACTCAGAGAACAGACATTTACATAAAACAGAACCTATCATGCAAGTATCTCCCTCTGCTTTGTTGTTTGTGAATGTGCGTGTGGGGATCTGTTTGTGTGTGTGTGCGCGTGTCATCTACGCAGTGACACACACTGGTGGTGACAGAGGTCAGACGGGCTGGCCTGTTGTTTTGAAATGGAAAATGCTGCATTGTCCTGCTGTAGTCTCTTTTGGCTGGAGGCAATGCTCTAATCAGCACTATCCCCCTTTCAGCGCAGCCCGAGACAAGTGAGAAACAGCCTGCGGTCTCCGAGGGGACCTGCCTTCACCCATCCTCTGGGACCCCTCAATGGGCTTTAGAGGCCAAATGAGGTGTAAGTCTATTAAAAGGAGGTTTGTCTGCAGTTTTCAAGTGCATTTAGAGTCTTTGCTGTGTCAGTCAGGTGCAGTTAATGTTAGTCCAATCAAACTGCAGCAATAGCACCTACACAGAGACCCCTGTGGAAAACTGAGCATGGACAGATTAGGAATGAAGGTGGGAAAGCAAGAATATTTAGAGCTGCAATGCGTAACTTTTTTAGTTTACAATTGAACAAAAATGTACATGACATCTCCCTACCTTGATTCACAACAGTAAGTTTAAAATAATGATTTATAATTTGAGCTGTCGGGTTTGATTTCTTGGAAATAGCCTGTTTGGCTTCACTTGACCTCAACAAATGTAATGAAAAGTATGAAAAAGTAACCTGCAATTTTATGTTTCAAACAGAGATGGCGGTAAAGAGGCAAAAGTTACGGATTGCAACTAAGATGATGTTAAAAAAAAATCATCTATACACTGATTTTGGTAATTTTAATATAAATATACAAATAATACACAAAAATTATTTTGTATATTTGTTAGATTTACAAGCCAGTCTACCAGGGTAGATTGTAAAAGCAAAAGACAATACAGACATCAGTTAAAATTTCTTATATCAAATTTGCTGTCCAAAATAATTATGCAGAACAGCATGCAAACTGGAAACAAACACAGAACAAATGCATTAAGAAAACTTAAGTAAGATGGCGGTCATGTGCTGTATTGATCTGAACGGCCTCTACTTTGTTGAAATGACGGTGTTACAATTAATGATTAAACAAAATTAAACATTAGTCCCTGGTCTCCCCTGTTTAAATCTGTCTGCTTAAAAACAGCTAAAACGATTGAAAACAACTTAATTAATGAGCGCTTCAAAGACAAAGCTTGGTGGATGCTTGCAGAGGCTGAAGCCATATGTCCTACAAACAGATGAAGGAAAGATAAATTGAACAAGGCTGTTTATTCATATGAAGAACTGAGATAAAGAACGGTTTGCAGCATGCAGTGCTTTTGGAGGACGCTGTCGTCACACTGTTCATTATATAGGAGTGCCTGTGGGTCATCATGCTTTATCTAAATCAGGTTCTAGCCTATTTTTCCCCAATACCATGTGTTCTCTGATTAACCTACTTCAGGAGGAGTCTTCAAGACCTGCCCTTCCAATGTGATCTTCTTGAGAATATATCGCTTGCATGATTATTCTTGGTCATATGATATAACAATTTTAGGTTATAAGAACTTTTCCCTAACATTTCCATTAAGTAATTAAAATGTTCCTGTAACTTCAAATAACATTCAAAATGTCCAGTTTTTAGACACATTAACATTATTGCTTGGCTATAAGAACATATTTAAACATTTTTTTTAAATTCTGTAACATTTCTAAAACGTTCCACTGACAACTTAAGAATAACGTTTCAAAATATATGATACAACATTAAAGAAATGGTTTTACAAACATTACTGCAAGTACGTTTTTTGATAACTTTGAGAGAACTTTTAGAAAACCTTAGCCTACATTCTAAGAACGTTCCCTGTTAGCTGGGAGTGAGAACAATCTGACACTTTTGTTCATGAAATTTACAATGATGTACAGTACGAAAGAGCCCGTGGCTTCACAAAGGCATTCCCCATTTGAAAAAGACATTTCCACAAATTTACACTGAATCTAAGGTCTCCACATAAACAAACTGGTTTGTGGCCTTGGGATCACATTTTGTTCTATTATCTTTTAATTAAGGGTCCAAAGTTTACTGGTAGTTGATGTTAATGAACTCTTGGTTAATGTCTAATACTAGGAAAGATGTTTTAGCCTTGAAGGTATGATAAACAGCACAGCCACACCATGAGTTCAACGCGAGACATTGAAATGCACCATAAAGCATCGGTGTGCCCTAATCCAAAGCAGACCTAAAAAACTGGTTACGTGACAAGAGGCAGCAATCTAATTCAGCCTGGGATGGACTGTCAGGGCTAATTACACGTGATTCAGAAAGTGCGCCTTCGTGCCGAAAAATTTAATTTGCTATTGATTCGCCACTTAAATGGCTCACGTCCATTCTTATCATTATTACATGGAAGCTACAATGCCAATATGCAGAGAGCAAAGCAACAAAGTCCAGACTCAAGGTGCTTTCTTTAGCTAAATAAATAAACCTCAACATGACTGTTGGATTAATTCCTCTCCATCAACTCGACCTTAGAACACAAGACCTTATTCTGTCAGTTGTAGTGTGGGACAAGAAACCATCTGATTAATATTCATGAAAATTAATTTAACTACACTCTGATCATGTTTCTTTATACAACCCTTTCAAATCCATTTGAACATTAAACCAACCAGCAGACATTTATTTGTTATTAAAAACATCACAACAAACATGCATTATAAATAAGACTAACAAAAAAGTATAAATGTGTAAAATTTGTAAATATAATATACATTTATAATATACAAGTAAAAATAATAAAAGCGATAAGCCCTAAGCGATCTATAGCTGTGAGAGTGAATATATTTTACAAACCAAAGTGTGCTGACACAACCATTTGAGAGATACGGAGTACTGTGCAGGGATTTATTTAGACAAATTATGTACTTGGTTTCATGGTGTGGGATGTTTTTATGCTTGTTGCTCTAAAATGTGAGGTACACCAAATAAAATATATTGGCTCACGGGGGTAAAAATGGGCCTAAAATGTTTTGACAGCTTCTTTCGCTCTGAATTGCTGGTGGCTCAGATTTGGTGCTTATTAAAGAATCTACAAATACTGTTTCTTTAGTTTTAGTCAGTTTTAACAACAAAGCTTATTGGCTTGTTTATTAGCTGCCAGCTTCTTCCTACCTTACTGTAACTCTGCAGATATTTGCTGAGGTTAAACTTCTAACAAAAAAAATCGAAGCATACTACCACTTGAAAACAAAGTTGATTTGTTGGTCAAGCAACAAATACTGTCTTGTAAATATTTCGAGGAGGTAAGCAGTGTTTATTGAACAGCACTGCAGGGGAAGTGTGGGAGAGCGGTGTGTTTTTTAGGCAAGATGAGGCTGAGGGTGATGCTTGGGTGGCTGTGAATCAGAATTAGCGCAACACATTGACTGGTATAAGAGCACTGGACTGATGTTCTACCTGTTACAGAGAACCTCTAAAGATTTCCCTTCAGCAAGACTCAGCTACAGCTCCTTAGAAGTCAACTCTTCCCTGATGAAATCATTCTCTTACAGCTGCAAAGCAGTACATAACCTTCTTAGATGCATTCTGCTGTGTTTGTATTACTGTGGTTATTTAGTTATGAATTTTTGGTATCGCTTTATTATGACGGTCCCTTAACAGGCATTCTACTGACTATAAGTAACTTTGCAAGAACATGTTAACTTATTCTACGAACCTAACCCCTTATTCTACTAACCCAACCCCTAACCATCTACAAATACTCAACTAATATTCTAATAATAAGATTGATAAGATCTTTATTGTCAATGTACATGTACAATGAAATTCCTTACAGTCCACAGAATGTCTAAAGGAGTACCATCCAATAAAATGTCCTATAATGACTTCATTCATGTTACTTTTATACTTAAGTTTTGAAGCCTTATATAACTGACTATACAGACAACTGTGATGAGATAAATGCTTCTTTTTGGAACATTAAAGAAAGATACTTGGATACATAATTGTCTTTGGATTTGAATAATTTAAAAACAGTAACCTGAAAACAACCAGTAATTATCAATGTCAATACATTGCATTACATCACAACAGACCACATATGTGCACCACCGATGCACAAGATGCACAAATTTTTGCCCTGAAAGTCAGTCTTCAAACACCAAGCTCTTTTGTTTGTGTCTGTGGCTGTATTTGCCCCCAGAGACCGTGACTGCAAGTGTAAAACCACTCCGGTCTTGGTTGCTGGGGCTGAGGTCACCAAACCAACATTGACCTTTGCAGGTCTATTTCAGTGATGAGCATTTGTCACTCTGTGGAGGCCAGTGTGCGGTAATAGATTATTGACCATTGCACCAAGTCTCATCTCACCGTGTGGCCAAAGCCCTGCTGTTTTCTTTATCATCAGTACAGAACCTGCAGCATGAAGAGAGACGTGCCTAATCCACATTTTACACTTCAAATACTTCAAATAACTCATAACATAAAGGGGACACATCCTATACTGTCTTATCTACTTACATCCTTAACACCTGGTCTTGTCTTACAGGATATGGCTTCTCATTTGTAAATACAGCTAACCATGATTGGAAGTTACTCTGTCCAGCTCTAAGAAAGTAATTAATTGCAAATTTTTTATTACATTCTCTTAATTAATTAGAGGGATTACTCTGTTAATTAATTAGATGGACTCCAAATCAGTCTTTCAATGCTTCACTCAGGAAGTCATTCATATACTAACAACATTAGAAGTAAAGATACAAGCAGAATCTCCAAGCAGTGTTCTAGTCTTTAAACGGATAGTTCACATGAGAAATAAAGTTGTTCCAAACCTGTATAAATTTCTTTTTTCTGCTGAACACAAAGAAAGATGTTGAAGAATGTTTGTAAATCAAACCATTTTGGGGCACCAATAACATTCATAGTAGAAAACAATATACTATGGAAGTCAAGGGTGAATTTGTTTTTACTTTTAGCATTTTTTTTAACTATCCTTTTAACAATCAAGAAACCTTTTAAATATTTACTCTCTGTTATGCGGCCCTTAAATTTCAATTCCGATTCTCATCTCTTTTGTAAAGCTTGATCGGTATGCATGGGTTAAAATTCACAAATGTGAACCGTTCAAAAGTAATATGTAACATAAGAGCATCATAAGAGAAATATCACGATTACTGAAAATGATTATTGTAAAATAAAGCCTAGTCTTTACATCAATTTTACTTTGTACTTCTGAAACTGTGACACTACAGTCTTCATTATCAATAACAATTCTGAGTGTAAATCACTCCTCAGATTTTCTATGTAAATAAATACAACAGGAGAAAAATACACTTATAATCTAAAAGTGAGGAATAGAAAGCAGTGAAAGAGTGATTTGCTCAATGTTGTGTATTTTGTTTTTGGTGCAGTCTGGAATTTTGATTATATGATAATTCATCTCTGAGCTCCAATTTACCCCCTGCTGCTCACTTTCTATGTTGGACCATTTTGCGAACAGTCCCCCAGAATGCTAAATGAGCGACTCGTTAAAAAAAAGCCTGTCTTCCAGCTAAACCACATATTTATGGACATATTTGTTAGCTGTTTGTCAACATTAAACCTTTAGGCAAATGACTGTCCATATGTGTTATTATCCGCAAAAAAAAGTTTCTGAACTTTGATGTATTTTTTCATGAATTTGGTTACATCGTCTCCAAAAGTAATGACTCAAGCTGGCCAAAAGATTACACATTAATTAGTCTGGCTGGTCACAGTCCTTCGTAAGTGATTTTTTGCATTGTAATGGGTTTGATGACTCAAGGATGGAAATATGTCCCCTGTAGAATAATGTATAATAACTACCTGCTGTTCTGAGTCTCTGGCCCTGTCTGTCAAACAATCTGGGGACATTTTGTGTTTCACCAATGCTTATTTAGCCACAGGAAGTCAATTAATGTCAGCTTCCAAAAAGGATGCTGCCAGCTATTAAAAGAGCGCTTATGTGTCATTGATTTAATATATGTACATCTGTGGCCCCTGAACACTGTCAGCCACTCCACCGATAACTTTCTGTACAACTCATATCTTAGACACATTACAAAATCATGAATGACATCAAATAAATTGTCTTATTGGTGAATTACCTTCCACGATAACTCATGTTTCTTTGACATCTTAAAATCGATACTTTCTGGCACTGTCCCAAACATTTCTTACCCTTAAAGTGAACCACATCTGTAAATGTAGTGCCCCAGGTAATGAAAGACTGTATTTTATTAGTTGATACAAGGAACAAACACACTTTGACTGGTTCTGTTGCAGTACCAACAGAAAACATCATAGAATATTAACCCTTTTTGTTGTCTGGCATTGGTAGCAGATGGTGCCGCACATTGGAGCGGGATAACAGCTGTCAATTTTAAGGTACTGCCTCTAGTGGAGCAATTTTTTCTTTTTTTGCCTCATAGGGAGCGGTAGATGATTTTTAAAAAACATAATAACCGACGCACTTTTTCACCCGAATGAACTGCCTCCCCTTAAAAACCTTAGAGATGAATCAGCGCATGCCTGCGTGTACACAATAGACGGACCGAAGGTGATGCATTATGGGAAATAAACACACTAGCGCCCCAGTTGTCTTGAACACACACACACAAACCATGACTACCGGGTCCTACTCCCTTGAGTCGCTTACTCTTTTTAAATTAAAACTGAATCCCCCCAAAAAATTCATCATTGTGGGTCCTCAAAGCACAGGAAAGTTGCATTTCACCCAAGTGGCGGCTTGGGAATTGTCCTCCTAACCCACTCCCAATCTTTTGATTTACATGAGAAAGGCAAAGTCTCAGAGAACTGGCCCCAGAGCTGAACTGCTTCTCATTTATTCATTTCTTTACTAACATCACTCGCTTTCCATCAGGGGGCTACTGAGGAAATCATAGTAGCAATTTAGATTTGGTTTAACATACTCCCGGGGAAAGAGGACAGGGAATTGCCACTGTGTAGTGTATTTCCTTCAGTCTGAGAGGCAAGAGATCAGAGAAGAGAAAGCAGCATTCAGCCCAGAATAAATGCACAAAAAACTGCATTTTTTACTGCATTGGAGTTGAGGTCAATTTCAGGTTGTAACACCATTTATTTCAGTAATGTGGCATATTTCTGAGTGAAACAGGATATTCAATAAGAAGAAATGTAGGGCGGATTGAATTGTATAATAAATGTATACCACAATGGAGCCAGACCAAATACAAGCTAAAACAATGCCTAAATAAATGTTTCACTATTAGATATTTGATTATTGGTTAACATCACACAAAAGCCTGCATGGCCAAAGTGACCTGAGCTAAAATGGAAAGATGGGTTTTGAGAAATAACAAGCTCAACTAGTACAGCATGACGGTAACAATGCCACAATCATGGGTTCGAATCCCAGAGACACATACATATTGAAAAATGTATAGCCTGATAGCACTATAAGTTACTTTGAATAAAAGCATCTGCCAAATACACAAATGTAGTAAATGTTGGTTAAAGATTATCAAGACAAACGTTAAAAAAATGTATAATCATGCACAGATTAATAATTCACAATAAAAACAATGACCAAGGGTCAAATTTTTATTTACTATTGTTAACTTTAAAACTCCTCAAAATTACTTGCTACCAACCTAAATGACTTTAAACCAAGTAACAACATAGTTGGGCACACTGGCTGATAGCCGATTATACATGGTGCATGGCTCAGTTTCACACCTGCTCTGAGAACGTTTTGACACACCACAGTCAATTCTAATACACGCGCCTGATCAGTTTGTAAATTGCAATGGCAAAGTTTCATGATCAAATGGAACACATCAATTCTGCACTTGAAAGAAATCAATTTGAAATTGACCTCAGTGCTCTCATCATCTAGGGTGACATTGCCTCTTTATATGCCTGTCTGCTTTCGCACTCATCAGCAACAGCTCAGTGCTGGAGTCAGACTGGTTTCAGGACCACAGAACCTGCAGAATCAGTCTATGTTATGCAATGGCTCTGTTCCAAAATCTAGTGAGCTGCCTACATAAGCAGCTGCCTTCTAAGGCAGCATTCTAACAGAAATAGAAACTCAAAAGTGAATAATTTGCTTTAGATAGGCAGCCACCCTCTATGGTACACGCACAGTGCTGCCATCTTACTACACTAACCACAATACTCTAAATTAGCATATAAAATCAAAGTGCACACATGTTGGATACATCAGTTTCTTCTGATTTTTTTGGAGCTTGGAGCATAATGCATTCTGAGATTGCTTTATCTGTGAAGGTGAATGGGTGCCTTACAATTTGGCCAAAAAGAAGTCCCAGCTAAAAGGGAACGTTCTCAGAACAATGGCTAACATTTTCTAAACGTTTGAACTTTCCTATAATTTCAGAATAACATTTATTACGTTTTGTTACTTAATGGAAACATTATGGACATGTTCTTACAGGTTAAAATTGTTAGCTGGGGCTAACTTAATTGATGATGCCATTTAATTTTTGGAACAGCCTTTGCATCTCATCTAGGGCACATCTATAGTAAGCCACTAAAAAGATGGTGAATTTTTTTTTACCAATGAAGATGGTGAAAAATGTAACTGTTTTTTGAAAGTTTGTTTACTATTCACTGTTAACTTGCTAATGAATGTTTAGGAAATTGTTAAGCAATGTGATAAGATGGCAAAAAATACATTATTCTTATGTATTATCATAAGCTGACCTGGGTATAAATATAAACTCCCTATGCCAAGGAAAGCTTTGGGCAAATATTTATTTCCTGCATAACAACAGAAAATCTCTCTCTTACTTGGATGCACAGCAGAGCTTAAAATAAATGCATATCATTTACATAAATAAAGGTTTTCATTTTTATAATTATCATAGTTTACTGTTTAGCTCCTCAGTACATTCTGCTTAGCTCCCCCGTTATTTAAACTAAATGGTATCCTCCCCCAGAAAGATTAATTGAGGCTGGGATAAAACAAAATGGCTCCCAGGGGGTGGACGGCTGTTTGTTATTCATGCTGGTCTGAAAAAGGTAACAGTAAATCCTCTAAGTTGTTGTTAAGCTGGTGTATTACCATATGTGTGCCATTTCCACATAGTGACAGCCCCCTTGGATCAACTGGGGACTATTGATCCAACAGCACTCCATTTCAAGTTAATTGTGCTTGAAATGAGGTACGCACTCATGAGCATACCTTTGTTCGAAAGGTGGTTATTTATTTTTATTTGGCCGGATGTTGATATCAGGAAAACAGGAAATATTCCACGCTATTTGTTGTTACTGATTCCGGACCTGTGATTAGCCTACATCAAACTGTCAATATTTGATATGTTCTCAGAACATTCTTGCAATAACATTAGCAGCTTTTTAGTACATTACCTTTTTGTTATTATGTATCATATATATCAAAAATGTTATTGTTAAGTAGTTAGTGGAACGTTTTAAAAACGTTACAGAATTTAAAAGATGTTTGATTAACCTTGCATTAACATTATTGATTGGTTATAAGAACATCTAAAAAACAAACATTTTGAACTTCCTGATAATGTTATAGAAATGGGTTGTTGGGCTGGGTTGTTGCTCATCTATGTCTGTAATATCTTAATTGGCAAAACACTTGTCATAGCTAAACAGGTAATTACAAAGAGAAATCGACTCAGATATGGCCCAATAATATCTTACAATTCAAAACAAAAGATGCTGTCTATGCAACTCGCTTATGTAACATATTAAGTTAATTAAGCATTTATTTAAAAATGTATTTAATGTAAAAAAAAACAACTGAACTCCATTATTTAACATACTACCTTTAACTGCTGTTTTGAGATTTTAAAATGAATAAATAAACCCCACCACCTGCTAAGAGCTCTTTTATGAAGAACATTTCCTTACTTTGTGAAGCAGATAACGCTCCCACACGAGAAATCATTTTACAGCCACAGGGAACAAATAAATTGCACATAAACCAGGCATTTGACTAAAAGAAAGATAATGTGCAGCTACTTATTCTATACGTCCTAGGTATTTTCCACCTCCAGCTGAGTTAAACTTTACTTTCTGATTGGTATAATGTGTCTGTGGCCCAAGCCTTGTTCAGATGGGTCAACCCCGTGTGGCACACCACCCAGAAACTGAAAGCCAAAGTGCTATACGCTGTATAATCTCTGTCATCATTAAGACCAAAGCCGATTATCTTATGCGTGGTACACGAGGCGGCGTACCTTCGACTCTTAACAAGAGGTACAGTAACATGATGCAGAACATATACGACGTATGCTCTCATTAGCCCAATAAAAGAGAGAGGGAGAAGGAGAGTGAGGGAGGAAACAGCAGGGTAAGCTCAGTTACGGAGCAAACAGTGGCACTTGCTTGGATTAGAGTCCTAAGTGGCTGGCATTTCCCAACAGCCACTGAGAGATGGAAGTGAAATAAGAGGAAAACTGAGAGAAGGAAATTACAGAATATAACTTGTATCTCCTGCCTGATGATCAGGGTTTGTCCTCGGGCACTCTGTGCCCCAAAACACCTTTCATCTTTCTGAGCAATTACTGCTGTTGCACGGGTTGGCTCAATGAACTTGAAAGAGTATTACTTCTAAACAAATACAGGGGTAACAGTAACAGACTGCAATAAATAGACATACTGAGGTAGGATTTCATTTGCATGCTAGATTATTGTGATACTGGTGGCGGAGTGGCCTCAAGGGCGGCACTGTTATTAATAGGATCTAGTCTCTTAAAAACCATTAAGTCAATTGAGCGGACACATATATAATATGATTTCAAATCCACCATGACAATGTTTAACCGGTAGCCTCTGCCCCAGGCTGCCCCAAATCCCATTTCCCACAGAGAGGAAGCCCACACAGAAAGTATCCTCCTAAAACCTGCCATATGAGATGAATAAAAATCACAATTTAATCAACAAAAACAAGCATATATACAAACAACACAAACATACATATATACATATATACATATATATATATATATAATACATATCATATATACATATATATATATATATATATATATATATATATACATTATGTAAATTTTTCTTGACTTTGCTTTCCCTCTGATTCACTATATAACATAAACAGTATATATATGCAGTTTTGTTACTTACATCCCAAAAGCAAAGGATGCAAAGCTGTGTGAGAAATGAGAGGATCTACCAGGGTTGTATATGAATGAGGGTGGAGAGGTTTCTGCTGCCAACTAAATCCCTGTTTGTGAGCCGGGCAGAAGACGCTGCTGGAAGCGCCCAGTTCTGTGCCCCCAGCACACACAGCCTGACATGGTCAGGGTCACGCCTGAGTGCCTCAGCCTGCCACCCTTCTCCAGCCACTCGGCTCTCTCACAGCTGGGGTGGCAGGGGGATAGACAGCCAGAGAGTAGAGCTTCACACCGGCCAGCTGCACAGGGCAGGAGGATGCACCCGCACTGGGGCAAATTCATGTTGTTTATAATTGGGGCCACAACCAGAGGGGGATGAGGAAAGGGGGCAAGAAATCCAACAAGAGGGTGAACGTTAAAGCTTTGTATGTTTTGGTCTTTCACATGACTGGGCAGTGTTTCATTTGTTTTGTGTTAGCTTCTTGCTTGGTAGGGGTTGCTGCATGAAATGAAAACCAATAAAACAAAAAAGTTGTGAGACTCACTTGACTGCATTTGAAAAAAGTAGCTCCTAAGGACGACAAATAGATCAAAGATAAACAAAAGTGTTTATTTATTAAAATGTGTCTTGCTTTTTGCTTGATGGGGTGAAATGAAAACCAGTGAAAATAAAATTTCAGATATTTCTGTTCACTACAACCACAGGGACTCACTGTAGTGTATTTTTTACAAAGTAGCTCCAATTAGGACAGGAATCCAGATGAACCCAAGCCAAATGTATTTTTAAACAATATGACACACCTAAACTCCTTTAGAGCTTAGCACATACACACTCAGACATATGCAAAACATTTATATAACATCTAGCAGGTGCTTTTCTTTCCAAAAACGCATTCGAAAAATACCAATGCTTGTCATAAATAACAATGGCGTTCTTTCCTTGTGAATACCATTATTAAACCTTGCAGGGACAAGGTTTGCTGACACTTCATGCATTAACACACATGGGAGGTACAGCACATCCACGCATTTCAAGCACAAAGGCTTCCAAGTGCCGTGTTGTAGCAACAGAGTCCTAAAAATAAGAGTCGTTTTGTCTGCTTCCTGGAGGAAGCCCCCACCACCCGATCCCTTCCTCCTGACAGCTGACCGTGCTGCAGTTTGCCCATCACTGATTAATAAAACCTCCATTCTCCTGAGCGGCACCCAACCGGCACAAACCTTGTCCGAGGATGTTGACAACAACATCACCGAGTGAAGCGTTCAACCTGGATACAATAGAATTAAGTACTGAACAACGGTCAACTGCGAACACAAACACAGATTTCATTTGTAAAACACAGACCACAAAAAACTTAATCGGACGAGGCAATTAGTAATGTTCCTCCTGAAGACTTTACTATGCCCCTAACCTTTACACAACAGTTTATGTCAAAGGAATTGTCACCTCCACTGTGAGGCCGTCTTGGCTTTTCAAAAACACATAATAGGAAAAAGAAAAGGGGGGGGCACTCCTCCAAGCCTCCGCTGAGGATTTGGGCACTTATATAACTCCCAATTATCAAAAGTTCACCAGGCAGCCTCTACACTGTTTATATGACTCGCAAAATATATAATACTCAACTGTGTATAATGCCACTGTGGCCACATGACTGCAGAAAAGGCTCTTGCGTTTCTGCCCCACTGAATCAGGCATAATAGGTGTCTTGAAGGCTGCGGGCTCAGGCCAGCAATGCTAACAAAGCCTGGGTGGCTCGCAGGGAAGAGCATGTCTTCAAGCAACTTGCCAAAACTCATTTTCAGGAGCACTCAGGGGTTTCCTCAGGATGCTTTTGTGGTGCTATGACATGGCAGGCTTTAGATATCATGGCGCATGAGGGATCTGGGGATGCGTTGCATTTAAATGATCAAAATAAAAGGCATCAACCAAAAATATATATTAATGATATATTGTACATATTTTGTCTTTATATTTATTGGTTTTGTTATACACACACACACATATACATACACAGATGAATTGTGTGTGAATTATACAAAGCTGACAACATTTGTTGGTTTCGAGTTGGTTGCAGTATACCTGCCTGAGCAGGTCAAATAACAGTCCCTCTGGATTAAACGCATTCTGTGTAAATCAAGAGGAAATAAAAAGGCATTATCCTCAATGGCGACCGCCCCTGATCACTGACCACATCTTTCTCTCTTTCCCCTTGACTTTTGCTCTCTCTCTTTAGGCCCACATTAATGTACCTGTTTACCTGATGGGTGGTCCTGAGCTGGGCTCAAATAAAGCCTCTTTCCCTGCAGATCTAAGTGTAGAGTAGCTGCTAATCCGATTTCAGGAAACAGCCAAGCCGCCCTCTAGCTTCCCAGCTTATTTCTACACCACCGTGGGGAGGAGGTAAGGTAGCGGGTGCGAGGGGGGGTGCATCATTCAGCAAATATTCTGAGCCAGACTTTGGGACCACCTAACCTGTGGCTTTTATTGCCGACCCCGTAATGAGGAGGGGAATATTACCTTTTCACTGCCTGTGCTTTCTTAACTAGGCTCTGTCCTCATGGGGACATTACAGTGGCCAAATATAAAGCCCGGTTTCATGGAGCCCAGGCTTATCTGGCCTCGGAAAGTATGTGAGACATGCCGATGAACAAAGGGCCATCTCTCTGCCAGCAAGCAGGGTGAGGGGATCTCTTTCAGTGGCCACAGATTGCCCTGTGTTTCCTTAATTGACAGACCCTGGCTGGCTGGGACAAAAATGACATGTGGCTGCCCCTGAGCCAGCCTGCACAGGTAGACCACCTTTCAGCAGGAAATTGTCTCCAATCCTCTATTCTGCACGGAGGTCTTTTACCTGAGCCCCACCACCATGGCCAAGAACTTACTGTAAGTTATTCTGTAATATACTGTAAATTTACTCATACAGAAAGGCTGGGCAGTAAAAGTCTACTGGCAGCAGGTGAAGGCTTTTTTTTTTACAATATCAGTTTTGTTTTAATGCCAAAGCAAATGATGATTTGCTGTTTAAATGTGCAAGTATGTCCATAAAAGAGGGTAATGCAGTAAATAAATGAAACTGAGAGGGAGGGCTGAAAATAGGCTTCTGTGTTTGAAGAGAACAGACACAGACTCTCTAATCTGGTCACTTTCTGCCCAGTTTGGGGAAAGAATGGCCTCAACTGGCCAAATACAGGCAATGCAGTTCCTTAAAAACTCCCCTTTAAACAATTTCATGAGAACCCATTATAATAATGCCTAAACGATTTTAGTTGTTTTTCTTTTTTCTGTTTGACTTAAGCGTTTTTTACAAACACAATAATTAAATGTAAAGGTCTACATTTCTTAAATGTAAATTTCTCTCTTAAGTTCATGGAACCTCATGTTCTGTTAAGACTGACTTTGCTTTTTACACAAACATCATTAGGGTATCAGTAATTTCACAATTACCCTCTTTATCTCTTAAAATTCTTTAATATGTTCTGTTGTTTCTGTTGGGGGGAAATCTGATTTAATAAATTAAAGAATTTAAAAAGTTACAAAATTGGTTGGTGATTCTCTATTGAGTAAAAATGAATAACTAATGTTAGGGGTGTAAAACAAAATTAATGTAGCATTTTTAATGGATGATGTTGTCATCAAAAGCATGAATCAACCTGATACTTTAATGTTAAGGTATATTTTTAAAATAACTAAAATTAAAATAACTTGGGATATTTTAGATCCCAGAGAGAAAATGACGGTTACATTTTAGAGTGGTATAATTTCCTCTTTATGTTTCCTTTTTACCCTGGCAGAAATCAAGCCCAGCAGCTACTGACATATTACAGTTTGCAGAATTCCAGAAATAACACATCATCAGTGTGCACTAAACAGTGAGGGAGCGAACGCATCAGCAGACAGATGACATCACCTCGCGTGTGTGTTAGCACGGGTCGGTGTGGTACATACGATGCCATCAGAAGAGGAGAGTGTCAGTGCTGATCTCTGATGTACTGTCAGATGTCAGCAGACCTCAGGGGTCTCTTTCTGCTGGGAATATATCACCCACCATACGGCATCTGTCACTGGTGCTCAAATCTGACCCGCACCACACCAAACCTGTGCTACAACACACACCACTGACAGATTTTACAAGCTACTTAGATTGTTCAACCTTTACACAATTTCTTTATGTAATATGTGTGTGTATTTAAAAAGCAAATGTAAATTTACTTAAAAAAAATAATTCAGTCTATTATTTTAAAAAGAGGACACCAGGGCTAGTTGTCACTAAAGATAAAAAAAATAAGAAAGAAAGAAAAGATAAACTTCAAATCAAATCCAACAACCTTCGATGCAAATACTCAGATTCTGAATATATTTACGTAATTAAAATACCCAAATATCCCCTTCTTTCATCCTGCAGGGACATTTCATACAGGGAAATGTCCCTGCAACTACAAACAGACTATTCAATCATATGTTAAATATGAAGAAAAGTCTTTTATGTGATCCATGATGTTGGTTAGAATAAAGAAGCCCACACAGCAGAAGTAACTTTGGATCTTGGCCCTGCCTCCGTTCCTCAGGTAACAGTGTTACACTGAAGTCAATAAAGCTCTTGTGTCTATCTGAGCTCATTCACTGCTCTCTTTGATGCCCCATCATTGTACTATTGCTCGATGACCGAGATGACCTCGATCCCACATTTACTCCACAGCTGAGGGAGCCTGGGAGCCTGTAAACACCCTCAGCTTCTTAGCAGCCACACACTATGCAAACAAAAGTAAATAACACATGGCTTTGAATGTGAAGGGTCCATTTTCTCTGGTACCTGGATGTCTGCATGCCCCCCCTCTGGTACCTGGATGTTGTACCCCCTTCTTCTAGGTACACACTGGGATGTTAAATATTCAGGACTCACACTTGCATTATAAGAGTGAATTCAGTAAGCCTTCAGTAAGAATTCAGTAAGGGAAACGTAGAAAAGAGGCTTTTGGCTATTTATTTCTACAAACAATATTCAATCCACTACTGTTAGATGTTGTATGAACAATTTGAGAGTCACACCTGTTGCATACCAGGTAAATACAATTACAGTCTTGAATACTGACAGTGTAAATGTAGCCATTTAATGTTAGACAGGTGCCTAACTCTCCAATTGAATAAAGGACATTTAAAATCTTTTGTTACAACTTAAAAAAATAAGGCAAGACTTTAATACTTAATCAAAATAAGTATCTAAATGTATTACATTTTTTCTATAAAAATGATGGAAGCATAACATTAGACGTTAGACAACAGAGGCATTATCTCTGTTCTTAGAGAATAAAAGGTTAAAGTGAAACTAAAACAGAGTTTAAATTCAGCAACTCCTTCACATTCGAACCCATCCTACACCATATAATCAGGACTGCAGCTCAAGACACTGTCTGAGGTTCTTGTCTATGTAACCAAACCTGTTTTCTTTGCCTTTGTTAAGCCAAATGCTCAGGTAGACTGAACTCTTAAGAGCACTGGTATAAATGCCCCTCCACCGGCTCCCGTGGAACACTCAGAGAACGACTCTCGTCTCAAGCACATAAAATGTTATTGCGTGCTCAGTGGAGCTGTAACCAGGGCACCCACAATAGCCATCACCACTTTTTGGCTCCAGTGGGAGCTAATGAAACTCAAAGAAAACAGAGCTAATTCTGACACTGGTACCTAAAATGGTGTTGACAATTTTGAGTCGTCTCTTAAAATAAATGTCTCTTTGTAGGTTTTGAGAGACATGACAAATGATATCTGATTTAAATGACAAACGTACGCTGTGAAAATATAACAGAAATCTGTTTAGAAATGATTTCTTTGCTATATAAAGTGTTATAGTTTATTAAAAGCACTGTGGCTTTGTAATACATTTGTAAAGATTTTTTTGATAAGGGAAACCATTAAGGAATAATGCCAGGAAATGACAACTAAATTGCAGTCATGTACTATTTAATCTTCTATATTAAAAACTATATTATCACAGATTTCCGTGATGAAGAAAAACATAATGAAACTTCAGACTTATTCTATTCTAAAACCCATTTTAAATAATAACAGATGCAACAGAACTTCCTTCAATAACCTGCACGTTTTCAAACAAACGAATAAATGAATAATGTTGCTTATTCATATATCTGCACTGTTTCTGTGAAATGTTTTGAATCGAATACACATTCTTAACACTAAAATCCCAATTTTACATCTATCCTCAACCTCAAGGAAACAAATGACTATTAAGAATCAACAGTGAACACAAAGCACAACATTAAATGCAAATATAACGGCAATGAGTAATTTTAACATGAGAGCCTAAAAAAAGTGTTTAACACTTCCGAGTTACAAGTACAGTGAACAAAACTTTATCCAATCTCATAGACTCAAACATCTAAAAATAATAATACAAAACCTATCCCTCAAAGAAATGAACATGTTTACCTAATATACAGGATCAGAGAGAAACAATGAAAAAGAACATGGTTTTTTAACATCATTGCCTTTAAATAAAAACCAGTACAGTAGCAGCCACCCGATCACAGTATATCTGTGTATAAGTTTAACATAAGCAAGCCACACACAGTCAAGCGTCACAGAGATCTCCTTTATTGCTCTGCTCATCGCTGTAATTTCTCGACTGCTGGCCACTGATTGCACTTCACTGCAATAGAGGTGACTATTACTTGCTCACTTAGCACCTGAGATCATACAGACCGTTGTGTCTTCCCCTCCACTGGGTACTTGGCACAGCAAAACTCTGTGAACGTAATACAAACTACAGCTCATACAGCAGACAACCACATCTGTGAGCAGAGCACATAAGAATGTGTACAGTATGTGTGAGCGTATGTGCGTCTCTTTGTGTAAATAAAGCCATTTACCCAGCTAACAGGGAACGTTCTGAGAACATTGAATGCTCATGTTCTCTAAAAGTTCTTTCAGTTATCAAAAAACTGAGATTGTAGTAACAATAGTATAACTTTTTCTTAGCATTATATATCATATATATCAAAAAGGTTATTCTTAAGTAGTTAGTGGGACATTTAAAAAACGTTACAGAATTAAAATGTTTGAATAACGTTCTTGTAACCATGTTAATACAATTAATACAATGTCTAAAAAAGTGTCCAGACATTTTGAACGTTCCTAGAACTTCCTCAATAACATATTTAACATTTTTGTTACTTAATGGAAATGTTAGGAAGACGTTCTGACAACCTAAAATTATCTAAGTAGAGGCCGACTCAAATTAAAACCGTGTACAATTGTATGGAAGTAGGCCTGTCAACTGGAAAATACTTCTCAAGCTAAACTAGCAAAGCATGGTACTAACAACACCAAGATCATGGGTTCGATTCCCAGGTACACAGAGGCTGATAAAATATGTACATTGAAAGCAATGTAAGTCACTTTGAATAAAAATTCATGTGTTAATAACTTAGAGCCCTATACAGAACTAACCCGTCTGTTCGTCAAAATTAGGTCAATATTTTGAAATGCAAACAAAAGGCATAAATCACACAAACAATCAGCGTTCCACAAATGTCATTTAACATCAGGACGAATAAGAGCAACAATCACTTCTCCTGCAATAGGAGTTGAACGCATTAGAAAACAGTGGATGTGGCTGAGAGTTGTTTTGTGTATTCACAGGCAGTGGAGGACTTAACCCTGCTATAAAGGGGTGAGGATACAATAGCTCAGGCACTGGGGGTCTGAAACTATACACTTTAATAAAGTCACCAACGGCTAAATGAGGAGCTGCTATCGCACTCGCATTACCAACAACAAGGGCAGCACTATGCCTTTGAGGGGTTTGTTTTACACAAATATGCTAAGCTAATGCTGACCCGAAAACACAGAAACCCGATCACAACTCAAGGCTAAGGTTGTTTGGGTTTTAGCTGCTGTTTTTTTTGTACAAGCAACATCAAGAGCTTAACAAAGAAGCAAAGCTGTGGAACTTGGGCTTTAAAGCTGCAATCCGTAACCTTTTTGGGTAAAAAATGAACAAAAATTAGTTATTAAGCAAATACATAACAGATAAGTGTTCAACATGATCTCCTTACCTTACCCCGATTCCCAACGTTAAGTTTATAATAATAATTATAATAATTTTAGCTGGCAGGTCCTATTTCCTGGGAAATGTCTGATTGACTTTATTTTACTTCAACATACCTAATGAAAAGTACGTAAAGTAACCTGCAGTTTTACGTTTCAAACAGAGATGGCGATAGAGAGGCAAAAGTTATGGACTGCAGCTTTAAAAAAAATCCTACGCATGCTAAAACATGAAACAAAGGAAGCTGCTTGGCTCTGGTTTGATGGCTTTCTCGGGCCGTGTTGGCGCTGGGCGGTGAGCTACCTGATGGCTTTCCCCAGGCCTGTGTTTGAGTGCTAAATAAATTGTTATCTGGTACGGTTTTTGTCATTTCTGGTTTGGTGCCAGGAACATCCCTCCCAGCCACCTGTCTTTAGATAGAGAGAGCGAGTGAGAGAGGCAAACTTTGGATAGGCTCTCTTTTGGGCCTCCCATTTGGACACAGGAGAGGTCGTAACCTCCCTCTTTATTTTTCCCAAGGCTGTTGGGCTAATGAAGTAACAACAAACTGGGCCGGCGGCTAATTTGGAGTGGCATATCCTGGCCCCTCTTGGCCCACGGAGATGTGTTTCATTTTCTCTTATCAGTGCTTCAGTCATGTGGCTTTCCGCATGGACGCCCCTGTCTCCCCCCATCGCTGGCCTAATGGAAACTTCGTTAATGTCATTAATCTGCCGTCGAGGACATGCACTAAACACACATCAGCCTGTTTGTACCAGCTTCGGGGAGAAAACACCAGAGGCTGTTTAGACTCGGGCTTTAAACAGAGAAATGACAATAACAGAATCTCCTCATCTGTATTTGTTTCTGCAGCAGCAGGTTTTTTATGTGCATCATGTTTGATTTCACAACCAACTATAAGTAATAGTTCAACTTGGGGACAAAACAACAGAGAATATTAGAACTATAAAAAAATCAAGAACACTATATTGCTATGTATAAATGTGTATTTAGTGTATTTTACTAACTTCACCCTCAGCTGTAGAAATCCTTAATTTGTTTTCCATTCATCCCAGCTAACAATTTTAGGCAGTAAGAACGTTTCCCTAATGTTTCCATTAAGTTACAAAAACACAAAAATGTTATTTTGAATGTTCCAAGAACTATCTAAACAGCCAGTTTTTTGGACATTGCATTAATGTTGCTTGTTTGCTTGTTTTGTAACTTAAGTAATATTTATTAATATATACGTTACAAAACTATTCTACTATTGTTACTGCAAGAATGTTTTTGGATAACTTTGAGAGAACTTTAAGAAAATGTTAGCCAATGTTCTGAGAATGTTCCTTGGTAGCTGGGATCTTGGAGGCCACTGTGCCGCATGTCATGTCTGACCCTCGCACAAAGGGACGCTCTTTCCTCTGGTCATATTAAAACAGGGGCCTCGCTTAATGCCATCTTAATGATGAGTCAGGTGACTTTGTAAGGTCACTCTAATTAAGAGGCTTCATTCATACTTCCCTCAACTCCATGAATGGACACTAAGACAGACATGTCATATATTTCCATTCAACGCCAGCAAAAACACAAGGGGGAGCAGAGCTCAGCTGGGAGGGATGGGTAACTGAGGGGACAGTCTCTTTTGTGTGCTGCTAAGCTTCTGGGGCCAAATGCCAGCAGGCTAACCCCTGCGCTGGCTGCCCATGTGTTTCTCCTTCCTCCCGAACGGAGTAATTAGGAAGATCTTAATGGGTTTCCAGGTTTATTAGTGCCCAAGAAAAGCTTCAAATGTCACTTTAATTAAAGGGGATTCCACAGACAGCTTGTGTGGCAATGTCAACCCCTCCAAAAATTCCTTGTTTGGGCAGCAGGAGTGGAACTGGCCAAGTCTTCAATACACAAAGAAAATTGAAGTTCTAAATGGCAGCTGTCTAGACGTGTGGTCAGAGACAAAATAGATCATCTGACCTCGACAAAACACTAAACTGACAGCGATTATCTGCTTATAAATGCCACACATGCGTAGAGGAGAGCCCCTGCGGTTCATATCAGCGCCAACAATCCGACTCCCCAAAAATCATCCCATTCAGAAAGCGCCCTCCCAAATTATTTTGGGGGATGAATTTATTCCTGGCATATCTTATGTTCGTTCATGCAGGATATAAAATCCTAGATTATTTCTTGCTTGGTTAACCTGCATCCGGTGGCCTCGTTGGCAAAACCACTCTAATGTTGCCATTAGTTATGCTTCTATGGTGGCCAAAAGATGAATCCCGAGGTCTCCACATTCAATAAATGTGTACATGAATGGTGGCGGAAGATAAAATGTATCGAAGAGATAAAGAAGGGGCCAGTTCATTACTGGAACATCAGAGGGGCAGATAATTAATCAATATGAAAATGACATGGGCTCCACTGTTAAATCAGAGACACGTAAAAGCCACTCTGCCTTTCTCACCTTGAAAAAGCTTTAATATTAATTATCTCTGAAGACAACAGCGAAAATAGCAACATGGCAACATGAAAATCATGAGATTTTATACATTGCCTACGCATTTTTATATATTTAGCTCTGCTACAACTGATGTTGAATTAGCAACCAACTGACTTTTTACATTATTATTATATTATTATTTATATATCTCAGCACGCCCTTCTGGCCCACTAATGTAAAACTGCAACATTTGTTTTTAACATTTATTTGTTTATTCATGTATTTTTTTACTAAATATTAGTAAAAACTGAAACATCTAATGAATCAGATTAGCACAAAATGTGTAATAACAATTTTGGGTTAGCCTTACGTAAAAACTGCAAATAACATTATGTTTTAAGTTTATTAGCAATAAAAGCAAGGCTAAAACAACTATGGCTCTTAAAACAGCTTGACAAACACATTTCTACCTCACTTTAAGTGACCTTTAAGCTACAACTGCTTTTGTGGAATGGAAAACCTCAGCTCAATAACTGCGAGTAACTGGTGTTGTCTCACTGAATGGAGAGAAAACATTTCTGAGTTTTATAGCACAGGTGTGTAATCGTACAGACCAGGAGCCTGGAGAGGTGATCTGGTAATTGGCCATGGGAAAACAACTGTGTGTCAAAGGATTGTCTGCGCTAGATAAGAGACAGGAACTTGTAATCAGGTTTTATTATTATGTGTCAATCTGCAACCACAATGCACTTCAACAGATGTGTGTGTAAACTTCAGAACACCCCAAAGACTCGATATCATCTTCACAGAGCTAATACAACTAACATTTGACATCTGATTAATAAATTATATATTTGGATGACAAGACTCAATAAATCATTAATTATGGGAGCACAAATAGAAGAGGCTGATGTCTTAATGATGTCTTAAAATTTTAAAATGAACGCTTACTTATATACAACGCTTACTTAAATTATACATATATAATTTGTGAGAAAGCTGTTCTTCTGATCTCCAAAATAAGAAAAATACAAAAGAAGAAAACGATCCAATTGTATTATTCGGAAATAAAAGGGGTGAGTTTTGAGTAGAAAGCACCCTGCGATTTTTTTTGCACAAAGCACAGAGCCCAGAGACTCCGCCGCCCGTATTTCATGCTGCGAATTGCATCTGGCGGCAGCAAAGCGAAACAGCGAGCTTTATTTTCTTCAGACAGTAATGCTAGCGTACCTTTGGCACAGAGAGCCAGCGTCTCTCATAGCTCACTCGGGGCAGCTCAGTCAATGGAACAAAGTTAGAAGAATGGAACACAGTTTCAGAACAAAACGCACACACTGCCGAGAAACGGAGGAGACCAGAGCTGGAATTCCACTCGCTGTGCAAGATGAGCAATATGGTGA
Organism: Chromobotia macracanthus; assembly: GCA_036877525.1. Lineage (NCBI taxonomy): Eukaryota > Metazoa > Chordata > Actinopteri > Cypriniformes > Botiidae > Chromobotia > Chromobotia macracanthus. Next base: position 7,035,675 of record JAZGTH010000073.1, on the reverse strand, counting down.
CAGGCAGGAGTGGCACAGGGCCCTTCCTCAGAAGCCAAGCATGTTTTTGTCCTGAAATAACCAGCAAGACTAAGCAAGACCAGTTTTCATAAGCAAGACTATCTTTACAGAGGGCCGGTGAACACGGTAACCATCTGTGCATCCAACTGCAACATTGTGGCTGAGCTTATGCTGAGTTCATCTACTTGTGAGCGCTTTATTTTCCTTTGGATTTTTGTCATGTGCCGTAAAAGCTCTTGACACAGAGCTGTGATTACAATGACAATGAAAGGAGCGAAAAATCAAATCCAATTATGTCAACCCAAACTGTACAGAGATGACTATGAGCTATCAATAAATTAACTATTAAAGTGTCGATAATACTTGTACCATATGAAACACCCGTCAATATCTTATTGAAATAAAATTCTCTTAATAGAAATCAGGTGCCACTGAGCTAAAATGTAGAAGTAGAGCAGCCTCATTAGAGATATTATACAACTCCACAAGTAGTGGTCTACTACATACAATTCTTCATTAACCAAATGCCTGAAATGCAATTTAGTAGCTACAAAAACGCATTTATGAAAAACTGTCCAAAAATTAAAGCATTGCTCATTCTTATAGCTACATATGGGATATTCTTATCCATTAAAGTTTATGAGGATGGAAGTTTATCCCAGCTAACAATTTTAAATTGTAAGAACATTTCCATAACATTTTCATTAAGTAACAAACTTTATTTTGAAAGTTCTAGGAACATTCAAACATCCAGTTTTTGATATACAAGAAATATAATGTAAAAAAAGTTCTATTAACGTTAATGCAAGAACATTTTCAATAACTTTGAAAGAACTTTTAGAGAACATTAGCCAACTCTGAGAACATTTCTTTAGCTGGGACGCTGCTTTGACAGCCTGTGCGCCCTTATTTATGAATTCCAGTGGTATAGAAATAAGGCCGAGCCATTTTTTGAAGTGGCTCTAATGTCAAGACAAGATGAAGAATCACAAGTTGCTCTCTGACACAAGATAAATGGCGGTTGACCCAAAGACATCAGGAGGTGAGAAGCCTTGTAGCATTGTTGTGTTGCTGCTCTGAAAACATTTCCTGTGTTGCTCGAGAGACGACACACCTTCAGGCCATTTTAGACATGGATAAATCTGATCCATGAAAACTTTGAGATAAGGGCACCCCAATGAGACTCTCTGTACCTGTACACAGTTTAAATCTACCTCACCTATCATGTTCAAAGCCTATGGGAACCCAATACCTGAAAACAAATTATCACAAATTGTTACTGAAAAGCTAAAATAATTAAAGATTAACGACAGGTGTGTTGGTTTCTCTAAGTCAGCGGTTCTTAAAGGTTTGTAGATGGCAGACTTGATCCTTAAAGTCTGCTGTTTTATTCTAATATCATTTAAATTAACAACACAGCAAGCTGACCATTCAGTAGCTAATGAAACTGTGAGTTATTGAAGCAAGACACCAGAAACACTACTTTAAAATGAATGGCAATGCAATATTGATGCTTTCCGTCATTTATAATCATTTTATTTATTTGGGTCTGGTTTTTTTATCTGTCATTCAGCTCACAAACAAGTTTGAGAAGCAGTGTACTAGGCCCCTAAGAGCACACAAATATAAATATGCAAAAAAGATACATGAAAAAGTCACAATTTAACATTCAGAAGAGTGATTCGATGGGGAAAATTTTATTCTTTTCATTACAGCTAACTCATTACCTTTCACTGTTGTATTTTGTTTCGGTGACAAAAACAACAAGATCTCTCCTCAAAATGCAATCGAAAGACTGTATAGACGCAGAGTTACTCAACTGCATGAACGCACGCCCAGTTCTGCTACAATATTCTGTGAGCCGCGCAGATGATCAAACCTGATGACAAGCTCAGTCTGAGGAAGAGACGGAGCCTACAAAAGGAAATGTGACAGGCTCTTTTACAACAGATGTTTTTACCGAGGGGAGTCTACTCTCCACTGAGCAGTCTCACACATGAAAGACACCCAAAAGCTCTGGAAACCGTCCTGAAAATGTCCGTTCACTGGTAAAAACACACGCCATCCCCCTCACCCCCCCAACTGGGCGACCCACCCCTGCATATTCCAGTCACAAACACAGAGGGGTAATAAAACATAAGCCACAAAGTATTGCTGCCAAGGTTTTACAAATAGCTAGACAGAAACCTTCGTTATAGCAAAACAAAACACATGAAAACGAAAAACAAAGACCGAAGAAGCCTTGCCACACAGAGCGTTTGCCTCTATTGATCCATAATCCGGAGAAGAGCTGCGTTATCGACTGAAAACAAAACACATTAGAAAGGCCATTTATCAGAAATGTTGCCGTTCTATCTGATCTATCACCAAAAGCAACATTTTCCCACTGTAAACGATAACACACATCTGTTCTTCATTTCCAACAGATCAATGTTAATATGTAAGGGTGCTGAAGATGGATTGCGGACACACTTTAACCAGTTAAGTTCTGGGGTCAAAGCACAGACAGGCCTGATGAGCAGCAGGAGCCAGACACAAGCTCTTTATTTGATATGAAGCATGTCATATATCATACAACACCAGCTGTCTGTACAACACATATCCCATATCTCTCATATACAAACACGTGCATGTATACTGTACTGCATACTCTATACTAAACTGTCCCAAGTAGAGAGATGTATATATTTTATATCTAAATAGACAGATAGTCAACTGCTTGGCTAACAGGGAACATTCTCATAACGTTGGCTAACGTTCTCTAAAAGTTCTTCTAAAGTTTTCAAAAACATTTTTGCAGTAACGATAGTAGAATGTTTTTAACATTATGTATCAAAACATTATTCTTATGTAGTTAGTGAAATGTTTTAAAAACATTACAGAATTAATTTTTTTTAATAATCAAGCAATAATGTTTATACAATGTCTAAAAAACTGGACGTTTTGAAGGTTCCTATAACTCTTAAAATAACATTTTAATGTTTTGTTAATTAATAGAAACATTAGGAAACATTATTACAACCTAAATTTGTTAGCCGGGTTCATATATCCACCTAAAGTCGTTTTAACACCAATTGAAAATAAACTCCTAAATTGACTATGAGAAGCAGTTAGCTCTGAAAAAAGACCTATTGTTATTTGTTTACTTTAAATGACACCAAATGCTGTTTTTCGATGCCACTTATAAGGTTCGATAACTTGTTTCAAATGAAATAAAACTCATTAGTATGTGTGACTTATGTAACCAGAACTACGTGTGTACATATATATTATAGAATTCCCTACATCAACATATGCACAGGGTTCAGTTATATTTCAGTGCAGTTAAATTAAAGTACAGGACAGCGTTTACTGCACAAGACTGTATTATGGCTCCTGTTTATGGTGGGTCTTAGAGAACAGTGACCAGTCTGGTGCCTATTTCCTTGAGACAGGATCTAAGCAGGAGCCAGACAGGAAAGCAAGCATTGCCTTGCAGGAGGCCGGATAAGCCAGCTCTGATGGCTTGATACAGCTCCAGACCCTCAAGCCTGTTTGCCATGCCTGCAGAACGCATGCTACTGTGACACTGAGCTTCCTGCTAATGGTCTTCCATACTGTATTGAAGGACAAATCTAATGTGTGTCAGCATCACAACCTGTCAGCAAACAACTGATAATGCACCATTTAAGAGTGAAAAACGGTCCATTAAATAATATATTAAACAAATATTATACAAGTAGTGTACCATTTAATGTATATAACGATATATATTGTCTCTTCTAGAAGTATAACATAGTTCAGACACAATCTGTTTGATCTGAAGCATTTTGAAAATACTGTAGAGCACAGATCATGAAACTGCATGTGTTTTACAAATATATCAACATACAAATATATATTACAAATATATAATCTCTTTTCCCTTATATAAGTGATGGTGAACTTTAAAGCAGGTTTCATGCAGTTTTGGCTGTGTGATTCTATTCAGTCATCTCACTGTTTGAGGGCTGGAGGACAAATTGTGAAAAGCTTCAAAAAACTCATTAATAAAACTTGGTGCCATCAATTACACAATAGATTTGTTCAATTTTTATCAATATCTGCGAGAAGAAAACAAAAATCTGTTGATTTGATTTTGGCACTTGGGTAATTCGATTCAAAATCTAATATATGATATAATATAATAATACACATTCACGTCAAAGTATAATAAAGTTAATAAGAAATGTGAAACCACTGTACCTGAACTGTGAATCAAACATTAATAAAATAATTAGAGATGTGTTCCGACAGACGGCTCCTGGTATTATTGTCTAAAGTTGAGGAAAAGGTAATTAATTTGGCAGTAAATTTATTCACACTGTGTTGGGGTCCTTTAACGAAGGAGAGGAAATTGCAAAAGCGGAGATCAAGTCTTCTATTGTGTCTGATCAATTGGAAATCTTTCTCTTTTAACACAATATGCATATTGTGTATCGTGGCCTACCATTGCTGAATGACATGCCTGAGCATACCGGTAACTATGAGTAAAACCTCTTGAATTACTTTTTAATGTTTTAAACGTGAAAATGTTTTAAATGTGATTATTTCTTTATAACAGATATTAAAATAAACTAACCCAGAAGTCATGTGTGTATGTATTTTCTCAAAGCCATACAAGCTAGAATTATACATAAAACTACAAAATAATACTAGTTATGTTATCAACCATCCTACACATAAAAGGGTCACATTCTTTATTCTAGTATATTTTAGTAAATTGCATCTTTAGAATGAACACACTTAAATTAAAAAACACATAACAATACTTCCAGCACACCTCATACGATACATTTTGAGTTACAGATGCAGTTACAGCACACACATTTGAGGCAACCTTAACTAACACTGATAACTTTAGATAATCAATGTATAACACAGGTTTTTATGATACAGCTGTAGGCTGTTCATTTAACATCTGGTTACTGAGCGCACAAGCAACAAAGGGGTGTGTTTAACAAACATGAGAGATGGTATCAGAGTGCCATAACATATGCAAGTGCATTGCGATGCATTTAGCATGTTAAAGCTGTACTGTTATAGGATGTGTTTGATGAGACCCTGCAGTTCCAGTACAGGGTCTCTGTGGCCCACCTTAAGCACAAGGGCTTTAGCACAATGGCAGATGGTACATGTCATGCCTTCAACTGGAAAAGTGGTTCTCATGTGTCAATAATGACAAATAAGAGAATAAAAAGCAAGGCTAGTGTTTAAACCAACTATAACATTGCCTCCAGCGCCAGTACAAAAGCTACAAAAAGTAATAACATTCACTGTTATACATTAAACCATAAAATTCTTTTGTATATCCACAACATCAACTATGTACACGGTCACATTACAAGGAAATAAAATAGCATTTAAAAATAAATGTAATGTTTCTCTTACATCTCTTATATTATAGTAAAACTATAGTTACAGCAATAATACGAATTTACCATGAGTTATAAGCGTTTCCTGTAAACCCCATTAATTCTCAAAGTGTTGAACTTCTGTTTTAAAGGAATATATCATCAATATATATATTAATATATCCCATCAAGTGCTACAATGCTTCTGGTTGCAAACATGTAACGTGACTCAATGGCGCCACCTTGTGTACAGGTCGTGAAAAAAATGCTTGTTTTGCAAGTCGGTCGATTTTCATATTGGATTCAGTATAGTGGTTTTGAATAAATTGTTTAAAAGCATCAGAATAATGTTAAAGTTGCCACATTCATATATGATATCTATTTACAATTTATTAAATTATAATGTATATTGGTCTGATGGTTTTGTATGTGATATTTTATATGTTTGCTGTTTTGTATTTAAATGTATAGTTAAAATTTAAAGTTTACCTTTTGCTTAAGAAAGGATATATAAAATACCCTATAAAAGATGCACAGTGTGGAACAACATGCCTTGATATTGGATATGTTCTTACAAAAGGTCAATGTGTGCCAAGTGATTTTTATCATTTATGTGGACCAAAAAAACGGTGGAAATGTTCAGTAGCTTTTCTGTAGGCAAGACTCATGGTATGTGCCTAATAAAAACCTGATTTTCAAACATTAACCTGTGAAATATTCAAAGGACATAAACAACTAACAACAAGTGTAACAACTAGCTATAGCCTACATTAAAAATGAAAACAGGCATCCATATGAAACTTTCTTGCTATAAGCTATTGCTTGCCCTAACCCAGTACTAACACGCTCTGCTGCTACAAACAGAACAACTTCCAAATGGTGTATGATCATTTTTTACACCATAGACTTGTTTAACATTCATCAAGTAAAATGCAACTAAAATTAAGAATACATATACACAGATATGCCTAAAAGCTGACATGCATTATCTAAACAAGTGGGCTAGATGAACTTCACTTTCAAGTCAACTTCAATTAGTCTGAAATAGCCTTATATTAACTCTAATACAACACACTGCTACATTCTTATTAAATGTACCTAAATATGGGGAACAAATATGTTTCATTCATGCATTCAGTTTGTAAAACAATTCTGCATGCCACTGACCCAAGAGGGTTAAACAGGGTCCAGCCAAGATGAGACCTTTTTCTTCTGTACTCATTATTAGCCTCGTGTGCTGGATTTCTCACACTAACTAATGAAACCTTGCAGCTGGATAAGACACAAGGGTGTGATGAAGCATTAATTATTATTATTTCATACATCTATGAAACCAATTTGTAATCAGAAGGCGTGACAGCATACACAAGTGTAATAACACTGTGGTTCAGAAACCACTGGAGTAGTATTCACCCCTTGTATGCGGTCTAACAAATGATGATGATGATGTATGTGAGGGCATTATTAAAGATCAACAACACATCACACTTGTTATTGCTTATCAATTTTTAAAAATGCTAAGGTGGCGTTCATCCACTGCGCCTGAGTAAATTGCATGACAATTACAGTCACTGCGAAGGCCTATTGTACACAAAGCAATAAATACAAAGCCTGTTATACAACTCCGCTTTGTGCATCACAAAATAAATACGGTTACTTGATAAACGCACTGTATTATATGACTGAATAGCGAAATTATAGAGAAAACATTACGCGTGTGGCGCCGTTATGGCAAACACAACGACACGAGGGAGTGTTTACATTACAACGGATGTGACGTCACTGGTTTTAAACTACAGCGACCGCGCGCACGGCTAATGAATTAGATAAACGTTTAAGACTTTAAGACAGAAGTCACACCGTTTCCGCAATTGATCTTTTCTCCTGTTTTTCTCAAGCCTGCGTTTGGATCCGAAAGGTGAGATGAAAAGCTGAAGGCCTTTGCGCGAATTACGCACGATGCTAGTTAGCCGTCAGCTACTCCTCTGTGCAAAAGTAAACAAACCGTGATGGCTGTATCAGATGCGTTTATTTAGCAGCTGAGTGCATTGGTCTTGTCTAATGTATTGCTGTTGCAGCTTTGTGCAGAATGTGAGGCTGAAATGAAAGTCAAATCATATTTAATCCTTTATGATGTAAATCGTGGATATTTGGTGGTAACTGTTTGTTCAGATATTGAGAGAAATGTTGTCTCGTTTGTTTCCATACACTGCGTGTAACCTTCCACTTTGCGACAAAGCAGAAATGAGCTCCTAAACATGTTGTTATTTGGTTCTCCCTTCTGTATTTTTGATTGATTGCTGAAAGGATGGACATCCAGAAAATCATTCAAGATACACTATACGAGTTCATTCAGTCCTACATACCTCAAGCAGACCTCAGGTGAGGGCGTCGTCTTCTTCCCAAAGGCGCGCCAGTGCACGTTTAAATAAAGTTTTCATCATCATCATCATCATCATTATTATTTTAATATCCTGTGCAAATTACATTCCCATATTTATCAGTACTCTAGATGACGTGATTCTGTCATACATCACCGGAGTGCTGGAAGATCTGGGATCCCAGGAAAGTGTGGAGGAAAACTTTGATGTGGAGGTGTTTGTTGAAATGCTGGAGGCTTACATCCCTGGTTTTTCTGATATTGACAGGTAACGTGAGTTCACAATTAGTTTTAATGTTCGGAGTTCATTTCTGTGTTGTTTTGAAAGGGTATATTTTATACATTCCCACGCAATCTTGCTTGCAGTGTCAAAGTGTGTGAGATGATGTTTAGTCTGGCATCAAAGTTGGCCTCAGCACGTGACACGGGTAATGTGGTGTTTTATTTGAGATGTTTTTACTTCATTTTATAAACATTTATGGAAGACATTTCCACTCAGCTGTGCTGTTTGTGTTTAAGAATCTGGAGAGATGAAAATAGAGGAGAATAAATGTCCCTTGTCAGAAAGCTCGGTGTTAACTCAGGAACACGCAGGAGAAAAGACCCACAGGCTCACATCACAAGCAGAGGGAGCCACAGCTGAGGTATCAGGCCTTTTTAAGCACATCCATAATCTATAATGTTTTTAATAGCCAATTGATGCTCATATCTGGATACGTAGATATCTGAAGCTTAGTATAATAGATCTCTGTTTGTGAATGTGTTTTCAGGTGACTGAATGTGCATGGGATAACCAGGAGAAGCATCTTCTTGAGATGTTTCCCAAATGCAGTGTGACCGAGGCCAGAAGTGCCTTGTCCATTGCTAAAGGAGATATGGAGGAAGCTGTCCGTCTTATTATTGAGGGAGATGTCCAGCTTAACTGTCCAACCTCTCTTACCGTGAGCTCATATGAGTTTTCACTAGATAAGTTTAACCAAGAACAAATATAAAAATTGCAGAGCTGAGGTATTTTGTTTTTTGTGTAAACACCTTGTTATATTTTACCATGTTATTTTTCAGTCAAACCAAGGGAAAACCGTATCTGCTGAAGTCGATCAGAAACTCAAAGCAAGCATTTTAGAAAAGTATGTTTTGTTACAACTGAGCCTTCATGTTTTTTGTTTCTTAGACTCAGATCAGATTCATATCAAATGTTTCAAACGTAATTTAGAAATAAGACATCTGTGTGATTGTTTTATTACAGAGTATTTTTCTTTTCCCCCAGGTACATGCTGGTTGATAATGAAGAAGATAAAAAAGTGCACCGACCGGTCACTCCAAAAGATGTGAGTCTCATTTTTTAAAAACATTTGATTTTTGTTCCATCTTTATTGAAATGTACTTTTTTTGCAATGTCACGTAAGCATGTCTGATAGCATTGAGACTTGTTTTTGGAAGAAAAGTGCATGTAGCTTTCTTGTATGGGTAACACAGAACATCATTTAAAGAAATTCATTATTTAAAATCAATTCTTTGTCTGCATGGTAATCTGCAGGCCCCTAAGAAACTGGTGCGCTACCATGGTAACCAGGTGGTTACCACAAAGGGCGAACGCTACCATCTAGTCAAGACAGAAGAAACTGAAGACATGAAGAAGACTTACGTTAGTCTGAAACCAGCACGCAAATATCGCTTTCATTGATGAAAAGCATCTGGTTGATGGACCGTTTTAAACTGTTTTATTCTGTTTTATTTATAACCCAAGTTTTTATTCCTTAAGAGTATTGATGGATTTAAATTGTTTTTGCTTTTGTTGTCTATATAACTCCCAGCAGGTCTCCCTTTTTTCAAGTCCTTATGAGTTACTGTATTTATTTTTCTAACTTTTTTCTAAACCATTAAGCTATATACTTAAGAACATTTAACTTGTAAAGCCAAACCCTGTTTTAAATGTACCTTCGTTAAGAGTCATTAAAGCACGCAGCTAAGTGGTTGTTTTGTTCTAAAATCAACCAATATAGCACACTTTCAGTGGCAGGAAAACAGATGAACATCAGCATTTGTATTTTGCGCCCTCTCTTTATTTTTATATGCAGAAATAAGACTTCATATGTGTTCCTATAGAGATTAAGGAAAAGCAGGGTCTGTGTGATTTCTGTTGCAGTTCACAAACAAGGTCTGTCTGTTAATTCAGGACTCATCTTACTGGGAATTTTCACATACACTGGAAACGTTTGCATGGATCTAACCTTTGCCTGGATATTTATTAAGTAGCTTTTAAGTATTGTGTACTTGGCTGGCTATGCATAGTTTTAAAAGTGGATGTGATTTGTATTCACAGTAAACAACTGTATTGTTGTCATATCTGTATTATGATGCTATTTTCAGGAGACTGTTTGTGTTGTGTGTTAACTTGTTGCTCGTGTTGTGTTTTGCATAGAAACTTGGTGTCAGTTGACATTACCAGTCACTTCCAACACCACCATGGCCCTGACACTAAAGTGCGTGATTAGATTTTAACATATTAACGTTATTTTTTAAAGACTGATCATGTTTCTGAAAGTAACTAGTAAAGTGTAATGTTTTAAAAACACTGTCTTTCCTCAGTTCTGTCTGTTTTAATACAAATAGTTTTACATTGAAATTGTGTTTGTTTTAGAGTGGTGAGAATTGCTGAAATACATAAGCATAAATATCTAAAGACATAAAGGTATAAAAAGACATTTTCTTTTTAATTAAAGAACTACATGCAGTACCGCTCTTAAATCAGTGCCAAGAAGTACAGAGATCATGCAGGAAGTTTTCCCTTAAAATTCTAAGATCAAGCTTAAAAGCATGAGAGCTTCAGTACATTAAACCCGTGTTAATTCTTTACAGACAAAAGCCACAAGCAAAGTATAATTTGTGTGTCTTTGTGTGAATTGCAGTTCTTACAGGATTTTTTTGTCCCTGTATGTTTATTAGGATTTTAAGTGTGAAATAGCAACAAGTATTCCCAGAACGTCCCAGTGTGCTAAGAGTATATTTAATCTTTCTTTTAGGAAATATAGGTAGATGGCTATAATCATGACAAACATGGAACACTTTGATATTATCAGAATTAAATGTGAACATGTTACAAACAATGTCAAGCCAGTTTAACTAACCCAAACGTAATCTAAAACTAACATTACCATAGGTATGATTACAACATTCATATAGGATGATTTTGGCACACTGCATGTTGAATGTCAGGAGGTTGGTTGTTGGTTTCCCTGAACATAAGTAAACATCACTTACAGCTTTGAAGAACATAAATTTTATAACCTAAAAACATATCAGAGCCCTGAAATGCACCAACTTTAATAAAAAATTGTAATAATTTTAATTCAAAACATACGTTTTCAAACTAATATAACATAAGATCAACCAATTCAAAATCAGTTATCACCTTACAAACAAAGTTATTAACCCTTAGCAAGTGTAGTTTGTTTCGAATTACAATTCTGACTGAAATGGTACCATGTAATGTTACATAAAAGCACTTAACACCAAGAAACTAAAACATTTGCCTTAATATATACAGCTAAAAAAAGAACAAAATGATCACAATGCATTTACAATGCCAAATTTAATACAGTGAGTCAGGTACAAAAGGATCAGAAATTTCCTTCTGTTTTAAAAACATTTTGGCCGACCATTGCATTCCGCATTGCATTCTTGATCCTAACATGAAGTGAAAAGCAAGCACCCTCATTACTGTTGCTCAGAAAACAGTTAACAGTTAAAACTGTTCAATGGGTTGATGGTACGTTTCAAGTTGTAAATCTATCTCCATTATAAGTATTCTGGAGGCCAATTTCATTCTGCAGACTCGAAACCACAGGAGTCTAATCATGTAATATGGCACCTTCTTTGTCCCAACATGGGACCAAAACTGACAACAGGCGCTCTGGGTGGTGCAAAAGTGCTTTACAGGATCTGCGAATGCATTAGACCAGGAGTGTCCAATCCTGCTCCTGGATGACTGGTGTCCTGCAGAGATTAGCTCCAGCTGCCTCAACACACCTGCCTGGAAGTTTCTAACCTGCCTACGAATGCCTTGATTAGCCGGTTCAGGTGTGTTTGATTAGTGTTGGAGCTAAACTCAGGACACTGGCCCTCCAGGAGCAGGATTGGGCACCACTGCATTAGACTACCAGTATGTAATGCTTCGGACATATGGATAAGGGCTCTTATTAAGGAGAGATCAAATAAAGATTTCTCACTAGTGGTATTTTCCTCACACCAACATAGAACTAGACAAAAGGCAGATGTTTTAATAGTGCCATGTACTGGCATTTCAACAGTCTGTATGTACTCACAAGCATATGCTCATATTATCCACACATACACATAAAAAGACCATCCTAGCAGCACACTAAAGAGGTTCAGCTCCGGCCATTAACTCGGTACATGATCATATCTGCCCTTGATCATCATGTTTAGCAATGGACCAACCTGTTGAAAACAATGGAATAATCAGTCCAAAATATCTCAATAACTTTTAGTCCCAATAACACATCTTTACAAACTAGATTAAATTAAGAAAATATTTTCCAAAAATACAAGCTATGGCATCGCTGTAAGGAACCTTTTAAGAACCTTTCCTTTTGAGAGTGTACAATACGTTAAGGAATAGTGAAATGAGAAAGGTTACTCTTTTTTGCTTTAGACAGTCAAAGGTAGGCACACACAATTTTACTCAGGTTTAAAGCAGGTTAGCCACAAATATACTTGGAATTAGGTTATTGTCAAGGTCAAAATACACAGGGAATTGCTTAATGCATTATTCATAGCTAGGGACTGAAAATGGAAATGAATTTGATTGACTGTTCTTTTTCTCTCTACCTCACGTGGGTCCCCCAAGGCCTCTCCCAACATCTTCTCTATGTTCCTCATAATGGCCACCTTCTGATGAGCTTTCAATGGATACTCTATCCTCTTGGGAGTGGGCGCCCCCTGGAAATATTTTGTGCAGTATTAGTTGACTCGTGCAAAGATTCCACATGCGCAGAAGACACAGAATGTTCAAGATGATCTTGCAAAATCATACCTTGTACCAGAAGTTTACTGTGATGGTTACTCCTCCATTTAACAGGGACTCAATGTGATGCCACCTTCATCAAGTAAAAATGGAAACACATTTATTTCTGGACATTTAAATACCATAGAAACAAGATGATTATTATAAATCCCTAAACCTACAGATGGCATGTTTTCTAGATTACATGTCAGTTATATTACATTCAATGTATATTTACGATTGGGTGTTTTGCTAAAAGTACCACACCTGCAGGAAACTGAAACTAACAAACAGTGTGGGCACCTCCTTTGTACACTTAAGGAAGACATGCAGCATGTACCCTGTACTCTCATTTTGTCCATGTGTCAAATTAGATTATTTATGCACAGAATCAATTAGAGAAACTAGGTACAGCCAGAAAAGAGAAGCATTTTATGTCTGCCCTCTAATTCAGATGGGTCTTTCTGTGATGCTAGGTTACAAATTGAGGGAAGATGTTCACACTCAGGCAGGCATGGGGAAAACGTAAAAATTACACAGCTGGTTGGCATTATTTTGCCCTCCAGTGACTAGGGGGAACAAGGAGTTGGAGGAGGAAGCTGTCATGAATAAGTCACTCTCACAGGCTTAAAACTAAGCCAGCAGCCGATACAGGCAGAGAGGCAGAGGCCTGCTAAATGAGGCACTGTACTGAAAGAGGGCCAACAGCAGATGGGTCACTTCAGGTCTACACGTCAATGACATTTTCAAGACTGAGCCAAATACACCCCATTTATATACAAATTAGAACTTTTTTAACTAAACCACAAGAATGTAAATATGGGTGAGAACAGCGAGACCCCATAAACTACTTTAATACATTAAAGTAAAAATGTTAAAGAAGTATGTCTAGTGTCACCAAATGGAATTATAATGGAATAGTGAACTAACCCTGGCACATAACCAGCTCTGGAGCAGCTTACAGTAAGTTGCTATGGTTACTAACATAACCTGACAGCTACTACGAAAGTTGGAATTAGCTGCTTAATCCGAGGAAACGTACTCAGGTTTAACATGCTTTCTGAACAAACTCCAGAGCAATGTGTTGATAGCACCACACTGTTATGCTTTCCAGGAAATTCTATAAATTGCTTATTGACAATGCATATACTTGAAAGTATTTTAACCTAAAAAAATGAGAAGGTCATCAACCTTCTATGAATATTTTAAAGCAACTCTTACCAATACATTGGGATGTACAGAACATCACCTGGTCCCACAACAGCCTCATATCCAACAGCATTTTTGAAATTAGGAAACTTGTCATAATCCGGATTTTCAAAATCAACCTAAAATAGCAAAAGAATTTGCTAAAATTGATTATTACAGACTGAAAACATATGACGTAAAAAAACATTTTAGTTTAAACCACTGGTTCTCAAATTTTTCAGGCCATGTAACACCATTAAAAATGTCAGAAGAACATTCAAGTATCACCTGGCCACAATAAATTTCCCATGCTCCTCTATTAGCCTTTAATAAACCTAGACTAAATTTGTGGCATGCATTCTAACCATCATGGCCAAGCCACCGTACAGCTTGAGAACCACAAATGTAAATATTTCTGCTGCATTTACATTTATGCAAATTGGTGTACAAATATTACTCTGCCCATGCAAATCTTTATTTTTGAACAAGGTTTACATTTTTTCGATTTTTACTCTGCAGCGAGTGAGAACCACTGGTCTAGGCTGTCATCAAACATATAATACCTGACTCTGTCTGTCACATGGATGATGAACAGGGTAGGGATAAAGGCAGTCGAACTGATCAGGAGGAAAGAGGATGCACCTTTTATATCCTTTAATTTGTGCAAAGAAATTCTGTTGCTCATCATAGTGTGCTGGTGTCACATTGCCTTTTGACATTTTGAGAAGATAAACGAACAAAAACATTAGATTACAGCCTCCGCATCGCCAATTTATCATCTTATAAACACAGGCATACAACTGAGACAAGCACAATTCTTAAGAGGAAAAATCCACTCAAAACTCAAGACAAATTTTGGCTGTGCTGGGTTTTTGTTTTAACTATTTTAAATGAAGACGGTATTAATCTGGATGGATAATTCACAATAAAGAGTACTGGAACTATACCTTCCATGCCTATGAGCAGCAAATTTGAGGTCAGCGGTCCCCAGTTTCGTTTAGCTTGCTGTCTGTTAATCCAGTTCCAATTGAATCCAAGGAAATCCACCACTATTTTTCGGCCTACTGTATCATTCAAAGTTTGCTGCAAGTACACTCTACAAATCAAACAACAGATAAAGTCAACTCACGATGTAGTGAGCTGAGACAAAAATCATTTGGTGCTTTAATTTTTTTATATCAGTCCCTCAGAAACAAAGATTATAGTAAATTGATTATCCTTCTGTACTGACTTTTATTTAGTACGGTCAAAAACAAGTAGAAGGTGAAGAACTAGATGACTGTAGATGATATAAGGAACCAGAGTAACAAAGTGAAAGGTCAAAGATGTGGCCTGGTCACTTGCTGAATAAACTGCTTAATCATGAAGCAAGTCATTTCCTGGATTGGATTTCATGCATCTCAAGCATTTGTTTACTGCATCACACATCTCATGTTTACAGCAAACACCTTACAGCTACTAGAGCTGCTCAATTATAACAAAAATCATAATCACGATTATTTTGCTCAATATTGTAATCACGATTATTTAATACAATTACTCACTGATTTCAAAAACAACATGTTTATTGCATTTATTAAATACAGAAACAAACAAAAGTCTTTAAAAAACGGATTCAACTGAAAAACTAAATCATGTAAAAAGTAGATTTATAACAAGAAGAAATAAGACAATCCTTGTGAAATAGATTTTGGTGCAATAATCGTTTTACCTCAATTATTTTGTTTTGTAATCATTGGAAGTCATAATTGAAATTGAAAATCGATTAATTGCACAGCCCTAATAGTTACATTTGTACATAAATGTATAATTATTTGTTATTGAAAGTTTATTTAATATGTGAAAGAATAAAGATAAAAGGCTATTTTTGTTGTGTTTAAGTTCAAGCACTTTTTTTAGGCAAATACATAAAAAAACAATTTGTTTTCAGCACAGAAAAATAACAAATGAACTACTGAACCGACATAATAGGAACATAAATAAAAAGTGGACATACCTTTCATTTCCGCCTTGCTCTTCTGCTTGACACATCTTGTCCACAAAGTCCGAAAACTTCCTTTCTATGCGACGAGACTTGGGCACAAAGTCCTCAAAGTTTGCCATTTTCTTCTCATCATAATACAAGAACTTATGATTTTCTGATATGTAAACAGAGAAGTCCCCATTTCCAATGTTCTCTTGCAAGTAGGGTATGTCCCATTTTAGGGCTGGATATACCAGGTTGGTGTCTGTTAACACAACAGGTTCCTAAGAAAGATTAAAAAAAAATTAAAATCTTCAGAGAAATAAAATGCACACAATCAAAAACATGACTTCAAAACACACTGCTTAATCTTTAACCAGGGTTGCGCCATTTGTAGTTTCGCTTGTGTAAACAGGGTCACTTCTTATTCTGCACACATGGGCACCATTAACCGTATGTTTTCTGCAGCAAATACTTGGATTGGACCTCAAATACTTAAGCAGACCTGCAAAAAAATAGTCTTATTTTGTTAACAACCACCCCGAGGTCCAGTTTTTACTTCAAATACAATAAAACTAACGCTGGACCGTAAACAAATGAGTACGTGACTACAGGAACGTACTCTGTTCCGGCGAGCCTCCTCTCGCCCTCCGCCGCGCCTCCTCTCGCCCTCCGCCGCAGCTACAGACGCACAGACCCGAGCATCACTCATGCATGTACCCAACAATGTGTGAAAAAATATTGCATGTACAATTATTATTCATACTGCACTACTGGTTACGTACAAATCGTGTTTAAGGCGTCCCTATTGTAATATAAGTGTATATTACTGTATTGCCCCTGTATTGTAAAATACAAGCGAAAGCGGAAATCGTAAACTCTCAAATATTGCAAGCGTATTTCATTATTATAGCATGAATGTTGTTACTTTTATTATTTATTTTCACGTGATTTATTATTATTAGTAATCCATTATAAAGGCAATGCTAAATATAGGGATGCACGCCTATAAAAGTCGGCTGGCGCTGTTTACACCCATAAAACAACGTGCTTTGACGGGACTGTGTCCTCATTATAAACTAACACAGCAGTGTCCTCAATAACTTCTGGTCACGATGCATTTTGCATTAAATGTTACTGATGTTTTGTTTTTCATCACTACGGAAACCTTTACCCAGTCCATGAAAGGTGAATTATTATTATTATTATTATTATTGTAATTCATTCATTTAATGTAATACCTCAATGTATGGGAATAACAGTATTACAAAGCCACAGCTCTAGCATCTTCTAACTCATATATTCTCCATAATCACCATGCAGAAACCAAGCAGAAATGACCAACTTACCACAACTAAAGCTTATTTTAATCATGACACACAGTTACTGAACATTAACTATTACGAGTATTAATAAATAAAGTACAATAAGAGATCGGATCATCCACGGTAATGTGAATTGATATTATGAACGATATTGCAATCTATGCAAACTCGGTGTAAGACTTAATGGGAATTGATTTGTTAATGGGGATTTTATTTGTTTCTGTTTCAGTTTAGGAAAGTCATGCATCTGGCAACACAATGAACTGGGTGAGCCTATAGAAATTAGTTTGGTCTATAGAAATGAGTTTGGTCCATAGAAATGAGTTGCAGCTCCTTCACCTGTCATTATAATATAACCCGGGATAAATCTGCAAGCATACCTCGTTATTTATGAGAATCTCGGCCCGTGGATCCGTATGCGACAGTCTCGGTATCTGTCTGGTTTTGAAAGGATATTGCCGGAGCTGCGATTCATCCCAGCCCGGGTCCCGTAGATCGGCGGAGGCGGCAGCTCCGTCGGTCTCGGCGGGGTCGGCTTCAGCCACGGTCGCGGCTGCCATGTCCTCCGAGCGCAACCGAGGGTTATCTCAGACCGCAGAGCCTCAAGAGGAGCAACCGTGGACAGAAATCACAGACACCCGCTTCCCCACACGCCTTCCTCCGCACACCGCTAAACGACGAGCGGATGATAGTCGCAGTCCCACCAGCGAGGCGAGCAAACGTCCCCGATGTTTTCACAACTCCCACCGGAAGTGCGTGATTTTAAAATAAAAGTCCCCAAGCCTTTGGATGCGTGTGTTCACAACTAAACTCACCAACAAGTCATAGGGACACTCCACGTGTGTTTATTTATATTTTAAATATAAAAAGGATTACAACAAACTAAAAAAATGTTTCATTATTTTTATTGAATAGCGCTTTTTTGTTGAACGGAGACAGGGACATAAAAATCATACAGAAATAATAGGTTTACAAATACATTTAAGCGCAAATGCAGCGACTGATTTCATGTGGTGGTGGAAATTAAAATGCCATGTTGTACAATCCAAATCATGTCCAGCTGAACCCCAGAACAAACCCCCAGATATTATACCCTAAAGTCCTGAACATGTATTTATTAAACTCTTCTTAACTCTTCTTATTCCTCTTATGTGACACAGGAGGTGTTTCTCAAACTGTGTCAACTATTTTTTTCTTTACTCTTGAGCCCTTTATTTCTGAAAAATGTAGGCCACCTCCAGAGGGCGCATAGAAAATCATACCTTTCCTACCTTGCAACAAAAGCAGTTCTCCTACAAGCATGTACCATAGCATCATAGATGCAATAAATGTCACAATAAATGAATAATATAATATAATACAATAATATTAAGTTGCAAATATTATATTTTGATGGTTTGTTTGGTTGTTTTGCAGAATACATTGCAACCGCATAGGTGATAAGTAGATAAATCCTAAAATCTTGATCAGAAGACAATTTTATATGAATATAAGTTAATTGCATACCCTCCATTAGAATTATAAAATATAGCACAGTGCATTTGTTAGTTGCAGGAATCTCTTTACCTGTAGATGGCGCTATTGTGCTGAAGTCAGATGTTTCAGACTGCTTTAAATGTGAATGAGGTATACACATCTTTAGAGAAGTAAGCCTACTTAATGATTATGAGTTATTGGAATGAGTTTGGCATGTATCTTTTAAATTTATGTTTGTACAAACTGGGGAATGTCAAAGGGAGAAGATAAATCGTTCTTTCCCACCCACCGTCTCACTCACACCCATGACGTTAGTTACCTCTTGGTGCTGTTCCCCCAGATGTCTTAAGTCATAAATCCTGTTAGTCAAGGTTTCTCAGAGCCATTACATTTAATTTTCCCAATCTCTGTGGATTATATCATCATTCCAGTCAGCTGAGTGAGTATGAATACTGTGGATACACATTCCAGCAAAATTTTTATCTCTCCTATGACTTCCAGAGTCACCTCACTCCTATGCGCTTGCATTTATGCATTTGGCAGACGCTTTTGTCCAAAGTGACTTACAGTGCATTCCAGTTATACACTTTATTACTATGTGTGTTCCTTGAGAATCAAACTCACAACCTTTATGCTGCTAATGCAATTCTCTACCAGTTGAGCTACAGAAATATAATCCACCTCAAACTCAAAGTCCTGATCCTGCTTTCATTATAACACACCATAAAGGAAGTTTAGCAGCGGTTTAAAGTTTAAACAACTGGGGCTTGAGTTATTAACCATGCCTTAGTTTGCTGATTTATTATTCTTGTTTTAATTTTATTCATATGATGATGAAGTGAAATTACTATTTGAACATCACATTTCATATTTGAATTTGTCTCATTTAAATACCACCTAACAGCAGATTTTGAGTAACGTCAGCTTAAGCCATTCGTTCTACGCGGTGTGAATGTTTTTAAAAACAGAAGGAAATTTCTGAAACTCGCAGAATTAGTGAGGTGTCAAGGAGAGTTTTTATGTTGATCTCGATTTCGTAAATAAGATGTCAATGGGGTATTTCATTAGGAACTAAGCAAAGACCTCACAACCAAGCTTAATTTGTGAGTTTTAATTTGTTTTTTTAGTCAGCTTTTAAAGGGCCATGGTTTGTCACAGTGTTTTACTGTAGGGTTGGCACTTTCACAGATGGGATGGTTGCTGGCAAGTATTTGTTTATAAACCCTACTTGTTTGGGTACAATACTTGAACTAACTTCTATTCAGCAAACATTGTGAATCCCTGCAAAGCCTTTTTCTCAAAGTCCTTTTGAAGGCGACAGGCCATTCCTCCAAGGAGGGGGAGAGAGGGATTAACGTCTTCAACAGCAGTGCATTTCTGAGGGAGCTGACCATTAGCTCACCATTCATTGTTAAATCGAGCAAAGGAAGGCCCTAGAATCCTGAAAAGAGCCGAATAGGTGGGCCTGAAATAAAACATCCACAGGAAGCCCAATACAGGCTAGATGAAGTTTTCTCAACAATTTTTTTTTGTCCCGAGATGGCGGCATGAAAAAGGAGATTAGCATACAAAATTAAACGCTGGATGATTTGTGGGGCGACTTGGTTCATGTTTTCCCTCTGTCTCACTAGTTTAAGTTAATTAAACTAGTCGTAAACAGTAAATAAACATCCATTGAGAGTGCTTTAAGGATTACTAAGACAGAAAAGGAGGCATTTGGGAAGAAGAAATTGAGAGAGGCGCAAAGGAAGGAAAACTATAATCAACTGCTGTCTCCCGAATGTCTCTCTGCCCCAGGGTTAGATGACATCAAGCTGAAGAACACAGTAAAAAGAAAAAGGTTATAGGTGCTGAAGACAAAGAAATAATCAGACCTGACCTACAGTAAATGATCTGATTTTAGAATAAGATATACTAGGATTTTTACTAGGATTTAACAGTATGAATTTGGTAAAATTCAGTATTGGTCTTTCGTGCCTGATGAGTTTTCAGTTTACTAATAACATAATCCTAGATTATCCAAAAAGAATAAAACATTTACAATCAGTGCGACAAATCCTCCTTGTTGATTTTTGATTTTGCCATTATTGTAAAGTTGTTTATTTGTATATATATATATATATATATATATTATAGATATAACTTAGCACAGGATATTAGTAGACATAAACAGCGGCCCAGATAAATTCAGAAGAATGCAATAAATGAATGAAAATATTATTAGAAAGATTACATATCTTTAATTATTAAAGTAAGACAATAAAGGCAACATAGAAAGAAACTATTATAGAAAAACAGCACTATAGTATCTGTGCAATAAATAAACAATATACAAAGTGCTTCCTCTTATTTACAGTTCATAAACAGAATCAGAGTAAAACGATTATCAGGATGCTAAACAGACAAGAAAACATTAGGCAGAAATGTTTTTATGTAATTTGGAAAGGTGATCCATCTTTTGTATGATCATTGCAATAAATTGTTAAGTACTTAACTCCCTGTTGGTGAAATCTCAATGAAAAGATTATTTACAGTCTTTTGTGGTCTGTATGCTTTGACGCAGTGATTAGTGCTATCTAAAAATTCAGACAAATGTATTGGAGTCTCCTGCTGCATATGCATTTACAACTCAAGTCATACCAGCAGGTAAAATAATACAGAAAAAATGTGCTTACAGTATCAGCTAACACCCCCTAAAGAGATCTAAGCCTCCAATCAAGCATTCTTTACTGTATTTTTCCCCAGTAATATTTATATATCAAGTTATTTCATTCACGAGATAAGGGTGTATTCTGAAACAATCACATCTGCAGGTGTATCAAAATCTTACCCCCTGTGAAATTATTACTCCCCTGTGTTTCTTTACTAAGGTTAGGATTAGGTGTTTACGGGCTTTACATTTAAAAATCAGGTAGCAGCACCACCAGTGTATGAACCAATCAGAAGAAGGAGTCGTACTCTCATGGAGGGTTGAACACCAGCACATCTGGTAGGCCACCACTGCAAATAGTTCAGAGCTTCTTTAATTGATAGTTTTTCCTGCGGCTGGCAGTGCTATCATTCTTGACCCATTTGCTCCTCTTCACACAGTAGTACTTTGTGACAGTTTTATGGCACTGCTCGCATTTTACAGCGCAGCACCAGTGGAATTTGCAGTTGCAGCTGGAGACGGTCTCAGCCCTGTGCTCCTCTATGGCCAGACCGCAATCTAAGCACAGCCGCTTGCAGCTGCGCTTTTCCCATTTGGTCAGGTTCTTGCCCTTTCTCAAACATTCACGACCTTCTGTACCTGGCAGGCCCAGAGTCTGTTTTTTCAAGCAGTAGTGAGGAGAATCCTCCAAATGCACCAGTTCTTTACGTGAGATAGAGCTGAAGGTCTCTGCAATTGCCCCGCGGCTGGCTGCACTGTTGCCTGTGCTGCACCGCAGGTCCACCTTCAGATCTCTGTGATATTTATCCTTCAGATAGTTGCCCACCTCTGGCAACTGCAGCCAGCAGGTCTGAGTGGTGCAGCTGCCAGACACTCCATGACACTTGCACGTTCTCTGCATGGTTCCTTTAACTGCCTGATCTCATGTTAAAGAATTACCAATGCACTTCTGTGGAGAGCACATTTCATTCAATGGTTTGTTCAGAATGAACGGTCCATATTTGTCATTCATTCATGCATTCTAGAGCAAATTTCAAAACATTCAAATTTCAAAACATTCTAACTAGTACTGAACTCATTGGTCTAAACATACAATGATCTCTTTACTACACAGGCTATACATCCTAAAAGCTCCACTTAAAAAAAAGGGAAAAAAAAGGAAACGTTGAGTTAGGAGGAACCGGTTCAAGGTTCAAGTCTGGGGTTTTCACCTTTCTGGTACCCATACAATAATTTCTGACTTCAGCTGAAACAAACAGCTGTTCCTTTAAAAGGAACGACTCTTTTCTCAGGGAGGCACTTGCTCCACTTTAGATGCAGAATCAGGTTTCACATTGAGCGAGATTGTTCAGGACAGGAAGTGGGTGTATTTATTTTGCATAGCCATTGTTGAGATGTTCTCTGTCATGGATAGACTCCATGGTAAGTCCATTGAAGAGGAAGTGAAAAAGAATTCTTTCACATTTTGTCAGTTACAATGATGCTCCAGGTGCGAATCAATTGACCAAACCTGCAGATGGGGCACAGACAGGATAAACAAAGCGCACTTCAGCCACATGGCTGTGATCCCTGTGGCTTTCTCAAGTACAACAAAGACCAACATAAATGTAAGATCCTTATTGCAAGAATATCACTAAACACTTATTTGGAAAGCAACAGAATACAGAACCTTTGCAATGTGTGGACCCCTAAGTCGTCTAATTAAACACGCACCGCTGATCCCAAGAATCTTAAGTTAAGGCCCCGTCATAAAGGACATTCAATGTTTGTAAATAGGCCCTTCTGGTACAGCGCACACTCTATTGGAGGAATGTGGCACCTTGCTTATAAGACCGCAAATGAAACTCTTGGGTGGTACGCTATCATTAGAAGTGCTGAAAATTGATTAAAAAAGCACTCCACAATCGGTCAATGGCCAACACAAATGCCTGAGTTTTGGGCCCAATCTCATGGCGCAAGTGCAAAGATCTGAATCAGCCCAGCTCAATTATCTATCTTCTTCAAGGCTAAAAGCTAAGAGAGAGTACCTTGTGTCTCACTTCATTATTGTGCAAGTTCATGGCCACTCTCGCATCCTGTCCGGTTTCAAGCGTGTCCACAAACTGCTTGGAGATTGCCTCCCCGAAGCCCACATTATCACTGCAGCCTACCCACAGCCATCCCTGCCCACCTGAGACAGCAACAGCATCAAGCTTTATGCCAGACTGTAAAAGTAAAAATACAGGTTCTTGAAAAGTTCTTCACAGAGATGCCACAGAACCATTTTGGTTCCCCAAAGAACCATTCAGTCAAAGTTTCTTAAAACAACTATTTCTTTCTTATCTTTTTAAAGTCTAAAGAACCTTTTTCCACTACAAAGAACTGTTTGTTTACTCTTACTTTGGTTTATTATCTCGTTGTCCGTTCTGGGTATCATCACAGCCGCAATTGTCAAAATCCCCGAGGCTGCAGTTCCTGGTGAGGGTGTACATGACCCTAGCAGAGCTGATAGCATGGAAGAATGCTGCCTCTCTGTTTGCTGGGAACAAGCAACAATGACATAAATACCTTCTTGTCATTTTCCTTGATCTTCACTGATGTTCAATTCTTATGTTCTACATTGTAAAAGTTGTAAAATGCACCTTGTTAGCCACTTCAACCTCATCCATCCCCAAAAAATTACATTTATTATCATATTTTAAACTTAAATAAAACCAGTTTATTTAGATGTAACCACATGGACCTCTTTGTCAGGTTACCTTATAAAATTTTTAAAGTACATGTAGCTCAGTCCAAATGACAAATTTTATTCTCATTAAATACTCACTACTAAATTAAATGCTTAAATCTCTTATTTAACAACAGATAAACACTCAACAACCTCATTTGGTTAGTATTTTATTGTATATAAAAATGTATTATTTTATTTATTCTTTTACATTAATAAATAATTGTTTTCATTTTAAATGAAACAGGGATGACTTTTGATACTTTTCCCCAGCATCAAACATAGAGGAGAAGAGTTGTTCTGCTCTCATACATCGACAGTTTGAGGTCCAGACACTGGACCGCACCAGGTCCCTCTTTGGCACTTGAGGAATGCCTGATGAAAAGAGTTGAAGGCAAACCATTGACTCACACCCTTTGGCTCGGGAGGGCATCCATTTCACTCACTCTGTTTGCTTTTTGTCTTTTTATGCACATTGGGACAATGTTGGGACATCACAACATTGGAAGATGTTTCTTGGTCTGGACAGTTCCAACGGTCCCATGCAAACTGATACTTGCACTCTTCAATTCCAGCGGCCACACTGCTGGAGTAGATCAAGTAAGCCTGAAACAATACAAACCAAATGATGTGAATGTATTAAGCACTGAATGTAATACACATAAAGTGGCCACAAAAACACTACAACCAAAAGCCATGGTGAAGTGTTTTTCTCGCAGTAAATTATCAACGAACAATTTGTATAAAAATACATATTTTCTAAATGTTCAAAAAAGCTGTAATCCGTAACTTTTGCCTCTCTACCGCCATCTCTATTTGAGACATGAAATTGCAGGTGAATTTACATACTTTTCTTTAAAGTGAAATAACCCAAACTGACATTTCCTGTGAAATCGGACCAGACAGCTCAAATTATAAATCATTAATTATAAGCTAACCTTTGTGAACTGGGGTAAGGTAAAGAGACCGTTTTGAGCACTGATCTGCTACAAACGTGCTTAATAACTCATTTTTATTCATTTTTAACCAAAACAAATACAGATTGCAGCTTTATTTAATAGTAAACAATGAGAAAATCACGTCACAAAAATCAAGTGTCAGAATTATTCCTAAAGCTATGAAAAAAGTAGAAGATATATTAGGGTAAAATGTTTCCCCGTGGTTAAACCTCAAAGACAGAAATCCACACAAAATGTAAACAGTAAGGGTCTACCCAGCTTACAATTTTAGGTAGTAAAAACGTTTCCCTAACGTTGCCATTAAGTAACAAAAACATTAAAAATGTTATTGTGAAAGTTCTAGGAATGTTCAAATCAACCAGCTTTTTAGATGTTGTATTAACGTTATTGCTTAGTTATAAGAATGCTATTTAAACATTTTGTACTGCCTTTAAAACGCTCCACTAACTATAATGTTTTTGATATAGGATAATGTTAAACAATGTTCTACTGGTGTTACTGCAATAACTTTTGTGATAGCTCTGAGAGACCTTTCAGAGAACATTAGCCAACATTCTGAGAACGTTCCCTGTTAGCTGGGTATGTGTCGTGCTGAAACTGTGGTTTATACAATCGAATATGTCTCAAGTGGTTTAGAAGAGACAGCACTACAAGTGCTCTCACGGGCGGTTGGGTTTCTGATGATGACCACCCACCAAACGCCCCTTCCCTGGCCACTTAGTAAAATGTCCTCACAACTTCACATTGTGAATGAGCTCAAGCATGTGAAAGATATATGGTCCAGCCCACCCGAAGAAGCAAGTAATACCTCACAGAAGATACATGTTTAAGAATTACAGCACCTGTGGTGCGGATCCTTTGACTTGCCACTTGCTCGCATTGTGATCAGGCCTATGTGAAACATTAACTAATCAAGTCCATGAATTATTAAGACTATCTGAAGCTTCCCTCTGTTGATAAAGTTTAGAAAAGGAGATCAAAAGATGTTGACTTACCTTTGGGCCAGTCATCAGGAAATTTTTCACTGACCTGGAAGACAGATCAGCCCATTAGATCAGCATAAGAATGTTCAGTCTGACCCATCACATATAGAGAGACTAATTTTTTCATGTTCATCATCAAATGACAAGAAAAAGCGCATTGAAATACACTGAAAAGCATTGCTAACATCACTACATTTTAAAAACAACCATTTAACACCAATTATCTTACTAATTATGTTAGTAAGATACTACTCTGATGTTAAAAGTAAATCCTAAAATTACATTCAGTGATACAGTATCAAAATACACAGCTTGGATAAGTTTTAAATAAGCAAGTTAAACTTTATATTTCAACCATTTACAATGTGTTTAGGTGCAAAATGTTATTAAAAATTATGTTCTGCGTGGTATCAGTGTAATAAGGTTTAAAGAGTCCTTATCATGACATAATTAGTTGAAATGTTTAAACAGGAAGAAAACTGACAAACAAATGACGACCATACATAAATAATAGGCTAAAATGTTTTTGTTTTAATTGTAATGTAGGAGAAAATCTAGGCTACTAGATGTTACCATCATAGTTGTCTGCGTTAGAGAATATAAAACGATGAACTTACCAACTGCAGCAAGTCTTCATATGCACCATCAGGATGAAGGAATAATAATAAACTTCCAAATGCATGAACATTCTGAGAGAGGACCGGCTGACTTTTCGTCACCTGGGAAAGCAGAGGAGTCTGCGAAAGCCCTATATAACCTACATCCAGACGTTGGAGGCTGGGGGTCTCATGTGTGAGCCAGAGGGGTTCTGAAATGGAGCTCCTCTCATCCCAACAAGAGGTGATCTGCTTAATTAAAGATTTTCCCTTTTCTTAGTCATTCAGCCAATCAGAACTATTGTACCAGAGAGAGATTGCAATGATCAAAAGGGCACCCTGGGTTCCTCCAGGACAAATAGCTGGGAAGAACTGGGAAGAACCCAGTTGGAGTAACAGTTGGAGTGAATGTATCTGAAATCAGGATGGCATCTGTAAGGTTGTGCCTTAAAACTCAATTTCAAGAGCAGCATGAAAAGGCTTTGATACAGTCGTGTATCATTATCGCTGGCATTATCTGGCGGATCAAACAACCAATGTTGTTTGTAGTGTTAAGATGCATTTTGGACATCACAGGCCTGACGAAAGCAACTGTGCAAATGTATTCATAGATCATGACGTATTAGCATAAAGATGTTACAAATGCAAAAATTTTACAAATTAAAAAGCAATGGAATAAAACACAAATCTCAGAAATACAAACCATCTTTTATAAACAAAAGGGGAAAACAATTTCATACGCATGTTATTTATTAATTTAATTCATCATTTTGCTCATGTGAGTGTTATTTTACCTTTTCTCTCAGTTGAATCCTTAGCTGACCCTTCACGACTATTAGGATCTGATTCTTTTCTGATTTTCTGGTCCAAATTAGAATTAAAGAAATTATTTGGGAGATTTCAGAGGGATGTTTTTGGATTATGCCCTGAATGAGATTTAAGTAAAACAAATTTGGCAGTATACACGAAAACACAATTTTCACAGAGAAAAATCTCTCCGTCTGATATAAAACACCATATTCTTAATTTTAATGCATAATGTTTTATGCATAAACTTTTCAATAAACCAAAAACATAAACAAGATAAAAAAGTTTAATTCGTGTTTCAGGATGACCGCATTGCTAAAGACGACAGCCAACAAATGAATGTTCAATGTTTACGTTGGATAAACATCGAGATGAAATTTCCTTACAGTTTTCCCGGTCTCGCCCATGCATTCATAATAAATAAGCCAAGAAAAGAAAAGGTTGCTGAGACCAAATTTTCAGATGTACACACGTTTTATTCAATTAAGAAAAGATTAATATTGATTCATAACAAAACTCATGGTACAACTTGCAAAACTCTCTCACTTATAAGTTTGATTTATCTCATGGTACAGTGAAAGAACATTCTTTGAAAATGTGCCCAATTAAGGCTCCCAGACAACAAAAATCAACACTATAAATTACAAATAGCTGTAAAACATAAAGAAAATGGGTGTGTTTTAAATATGGATTTTATATAGTTTCTATTGAAGGAATATTTTGAGCAAGCCAGTGGTCATTCGTCACAGAATGCATCCACACCTAATCGTACATTTTAGTATTTTATTTAAAACTTTGTAAAGACCCTAAACATTTATCGGATGATATAAATCATGATCTCTGTATCCTAGCGCAAACGTCTGAAGATATATATTATATAAGGCATAGGGCAAGTTATGAAGACCACCTTTAAATATTTTAATTCTCTGTTTAAGGAATAAGGTTAATTTCCCACAATAAATATGTCATGAATTAAAATTACACTTACCCCAACAGATAAACTGAGTTACTGTTATCACACAGCATCTCATATAGTTGCTTGATGCTTCAGTGCATTTATAATAAGAAACAGATCACTGCACACCTGGCCACCATATTTGCCAGATCTTTTACAGTACCACAGTAAAGTCTAGGGAAGCCAGGTGAAGAGGTGTACAACATAGAAAATAATTACCAATTCAGATTTTCTGGTGAATTACTCATTTTTCTTGAGGAAGGTCCTCAACATTAGCACCATTTATCTGACGATGCATGTAGCATCTTTTCATGGTTATCGCCAATGTTTTTAACAACAATGACAGAAGATGAATAATCCACAACTTTTCCACATATGCTGTCCATACTGACAAACAGTTACTTATTATAAATAGAGCTCAAAGCTGTTACATGATAATTCAGTATAAATACTGTTGTTAAATCAAGTTGGATTTTTCAGTGGACTCAAACATCCATTTTCTATGGCACAGCAAAAAGTTTAGCCTTGTGTTTGACTATGTTTAGCTGTAAATACAAACCCTTTAAGTGCTCAGTAAATATTATTTGTGTTTCTGATAGAAATCAGCTTTTATCATCTAAACCTCAAAGCAATGCAAAATAGTACCAGGAGATTAGTATGTCATCTTATACAGCTCACACAGCACGCTGGAATGATATTTCTAAATCAGAGTAGTAACCGTTTAGCCTGAGAAAACATGGGTCAACCTAGTTATGAGAGAGGGCTGTAATGAGGCACACGGCTGTTCAACTAGTGAAGTACCAACAGCTGCCACTTGAGGCAGAATGAGGCATAAATGAGGCCTATCCTCTAAAAATCATCCCAACAGTCCAGTACACATCATGAAAAGGAAAAGGTTCTTTAGAACGAATAGCTTCTAATTTTATATGAGAGTGGATACATATCAATCTTCATTGCACATTGTGAAATGCTGCAAATGCATTTGAATATTTTGGCTTATTGTGTTTGTATGTATTGAACAAATCAACCACTTTTGTGGCTGCCATCACCAGTGCGTTTAACACGGGCCATGACTGTCTCATGAGGTACCCTTTTGCAGTCCCAGGCCAGGCCAAAGTAGCACATGAGATCTATAAATGCTTTGGTCACATTCAGTTGACTGCCAAACTCACTTGTGGCATAATCATGAGGGAATGTGTGATGGTAGTTGTGAAATCCTTCACCTGAAATGCAGGATATATTATCCAGTTATTATCTCATGCAAACTGATTGTGGTGGCACTTTACATAAATAATGCTGTAGACGGCAACTGCATTCATTTTGTACAACAACCAGAACTTGAAACACCTTGGAACATCTGTCAGCCAATCAGAATTAAGCATTCAACAGCACTGTGATATATTTGAAATGTATTTTATACATTTATATTATTTATATATTATATATATATTATTTTATAAGGCATATAACGGCTTATTTAATATGTCCTTGTTGGAAGTTGTACCAATAAGTATAATATATATATAAATGGATAAAAGGAAATATAGTTCTCACCAATGGCACTGAAGGCAACCAGCTTGTTCTCTCTAGGATTAATGTTGTGGTCATAGGGTCTCATTCCCCACATGTGAGCTGCACTGTTGACCAGCCAGGTCGCATTAAGCACCAATGTGTATCTCAGCAGACCAGGGATGAGGTAACCCATCCAAAGACTCTCTTCCCAGAACAACCAAGGCACAGCCGTGGGAATGAGAAAACACATGATGACCACAGACAACTTGTAATGCCTAGAAAAGAGAAATAAAGCTTAATCAGTACAAACAATAAATAAAAAAAATATCCATCCAACCGCTAAAAGGCACTGCCTTACTGTGTATTTGTTTGTCATGTGTTTTAATAGCTTCCAAACAGTGTCAAAACAAACCGACTGAAATGCTGACTAACCAGCTACTCTCCCACTATCTGATTTTGCAATCCTGTGACATGTGTTTTTGAAACCTTATCAAAGCATTAAACCCTTATCAAATAGTTCAGAAAACTGTGGGACTTCATCCAGTCAGATGGACTTGGTGTCTGGACAGTGATTAACCAGGGGGTGTGAGAAAACCACAAATATCTACAATACCATCTTTTTGGTCATTAAAAAGGACAAAACCTGGACCAAACTGGACCAACAGTAAATAGTTATCATATCAGAACTACAGAATATTTTTCTTAACTTTTAATAGCCATTTCACTGCACCATCAAATTACATTTTGTTATAAATGACAGGACAGCCACAAAGCATTTGCACAAAACAGCAGTAATGTAAGTAGGTCAGATTTAAAAGATAACATTCTCTTACTGACCTCCTCTGAAACATTACAACTCCATCTGCTTTAAGATCACTGAGCTCCAGCCTGCTTCCTTTCTCAATAACATCTGGGTGTTTACGGACCAGCAGCCAGCCAATGTGAGCGAAGAAAAATCCTCTCTGAGCATTGTGCGGATCTGCGTCAGTCTCGGAAAACTTGTGGTGAACACGATGGTCTCTGGCCCACTCATAGACGTCATTCTGAATAGACAATATAACCAGTTATTTGGCAGGTGCTTCTTTCCCAAAATGACTTACAGTACATTTAAAGTGGCCAATCTTGTGGAGCAGTCTTGGGTTAAAGGCAGGTTGGGCAACTTGTTCCCGAAACATTTTTTTGTTATGCTGGTTGAAAGTCTCTTCACGTCCTGATAGCAATCACTAAGTAAGGTGGTCTAAATGTATTTATATATTTATATATTTGTCCAATCACTGCATTCCATCTAAATGCAATAATAGGATGTCCTATTTGCCTGTCAAACTATGTAGGCGTTGATGTGTTGGAGGAGGCGTGGCTTTAGAGAGCATTATGAAGGAGGCGGGATCTTATGCTTTAGTTAGGTTGCTGTTGCTAGATGCACCAAAACTGCTACCCTGCCTTTGCTCAAGGGCAAATGGTGATAGCTCATGGATCACCCCTTGTGGGGCCTGAACCTATTAGGTCAATTTTTACCCACTATGCCACACCACCTCCATATAACGTTCTACTTTTTACGGCATTATTTATTTTGAACACATTCTCCACCGTGACTCCAGCATGTCCATTCTGCTGCATTTTCATGGTTGCATCAACTTAATAAATGGTTTACCTGAAAAGCCATAGAGTTTGCAACTGCCAGAAAGATTCTTAATGGCAGTGAGGCTTTGTAGGACCTGTGGCTCCAAAGGCGATGGGCACCGGCAGTAATTCCTAGAGCACTTATCATGAAACACACGGCGCCTGTCAAGGGAGAAAACACAAAAACAAATTGTGAATAAAATGCACAGTCATTCTGAGTCATTCTGTAGTTTGTATGGGTGTGTGTGCTCTTGATTTTTTCAGTGAGAGGATAAAATATCTGGCTGTGTGTTGTCATGTGGGATACTAAGAGCCAGACTGTGAAGAGGGCACTGTTGTGACCCCGCTCAGTTTACAATAGAGAGCCTATTTAAACAGCAATCGCTCATTGTTCTACAAAGTGCAATATTATTCAGTTCTGCAATGCAAAACATGCACAAAACAGTGAAGCACAGTTTCAGCTATTGGTGGAATTTGAAGCTATTCTTAGTAGTCTCTCACACACAGACCAAAACCTTTTGAATACCCTTCACAATAAAACATTAAGCCGAGACGAATCGTCCAGGGGCATATTTGAAGGCAAATCATTTTGGAGAAAAAATATTTCCGTACACATTGTTTACCGGTCACATTGATTGATTATATCTGAGAATAATCGCAACTTTGGATCTTCAGAGGACGCCTACAAGCTCACGTGAAAAATACCATCATCACCAGACCATGAAAAAACAGAAAACCAAATAACAAATAGGTTTGTTATTATAATAAACCCAAACCCAACTGAGAAATCCAAGAATATACATAACATTACTTACTCCATATGAGGGTTAAGACAGAGGTGGATGGGATAAGACAAAGGCCATAAAGAGCTGCCAGGTGCAGTAGAGACATTAACACAACGTTTCTCCATACTATTTGCCTCGGAGGTTTAGGGCCTTCTTTCGGTTTGTAAGCATCATCATACGCATCTTCTGCCAGGGTTGCTCCGTCCATTGCTTTCATGCTCTTTATTATCTTCTGTCGAGAGAGGCGATTATATTTCACGCTTTTTTACAAATACCATTACAAAACGTTCATCTCCAAACCACGCATGCAATGAATAACAGTTAATGCATTATGCATTTTACACAAAATGGGTGCGACGCGTCTCTTCGCAGCCAGCAGAGACGCGCTGAAACAAACGCGCATTAACGCGACATTTTCATCTTACCTTTTTCTGAGACGCAACCATGAAGGCTTGTTGCGATACGACCGACGCTTGATTCGTCCAGTGATGTTTTTCTCACCTAAACCTCTGATGGTTTTGGGTTTTTTTAAAATGATGCAAGTGGGCGAGGCTGAAGGGATGCCATCTACCCCTACCAGTTTCATTGGTTGCCTGGTTATCTGATGCGCATGTTGAGAACGACATGTACAATATGCGTTATGATTGCCACTGAAATACCTCAGTGTGACACAGATTGTGTTTCCATAAATAAAGCATAAAACAATTTTCCATCATCTACGTTACGCAGGACAGCTGCAGTAATGTGTGACTTTCTTACAGAAAGGGATGTTGAAGATTTAGAGAATTGCCAGTGACACAAACACATGTTAATAATACATTTACTTTAGCGTTTAATAATTCATAGAGGCAATATGTTCACCCAGTGTTGCGAATGTGCATAAATACACTTCTGGTGGGAAAGTAGCCCCCAAAATGTATGCATTATAAAGTTTATATTTGTATGCTAACCAGTGAGAAATGCTACACTATCTGGCAAACATCCTTCTAGTATGCATGAATATTAAAGCTTATTTAAACATGACGTATAGCGCTACAAAAAATAGAAGGATGACACAATTGCACCCCCTAGTGGTCATATTTTTGGTTTTTTTGCTGATTTTATAATAAAATCAAAACAATAGTATTCCAAATAAATATTGGTTTAAAGGGTTTAAAAATAAAATACTTTTTAAATATCGAGTCTTTCAGGATTTAATCCATGGTTTCATTATTCATTATACTGACAATTCTGCATCAACATTTAATGGCATGAATAAACATGTTTTGATCCAAAACGATGTTTTGCTCCCAAAAAGTTCACTTTTATTTAATCACCATATTCTAGCTCTCAAAAACAAGCACCATTTTACAGTGTGGGAGTGTGTGGAGACGTCCACTATGAACGCTTCTCATCTTCATCTTCATCTTTAAAGTTTCTCGTTGCCTCACCATCAGGTTGTTTCATAGGTGGATAGTTGCTAATCTGCTTGATAATAATTTGATATACAGTAATATAAGTCCATCAATGATCGGAATATATCTTGCACAATGTCATAAAACCTACATACTGCCAACAGTTCAGTAGATCAGCTTGGAAATTCAGAGGCCTGTTCACTTATTAAGAACTTATTTTATTCACTAGCACAAACACTCTGCATTGAGAAAGCAACAGTTGATTACCGAAGGTGAAAGATTTTATTCAGCTTCTCCAGAGAATCACATTTGTATGGATAACATATAAACCTTACATGGAAACTAAAATAAAACAAGCAAAAAAAAAAGAAAGATAACTAGAGCAGAACTCCGTTAAAACAAAGGGAAAAGTTACTAATTGCATATTAATCGTATGTAATAGTATAGTTTCTTATACTTTTTACAAAGTTTATACAGTATCGCCTAATATTATTTATGCAAATTAACACGACGTTTCTATTTATTGTTTTTTGTTTGTTTGTTTGTTTTTGTGCGCAAGGTGGACCGTCTACGCTCTGCTCAAACGTCTTTAAATGGTTGTACACGTCATCAAGGTGCGCCTGGAGGGTCAGCAAAGCGACGCGTCATCAGTTCCGCTGTCGCGATGGACTCAAACAAGGACGAAGCGGATCGCTGCATCGAAATTGCAATCGCAGCGCTGCGAGATAACCAACACGACAAAGCCAGACGGTTTCTGGAGAAGGCACAGAGACTGTTTCCCACCGATAAGGTGAAAGGTACGTGTGCAGTAAATACGCGTTTATCGTACATCGTAAGCGGTCTGTTACAGGGCTACAGAAAAACCTGAACTCAGTAATTATATGCAAGTTAAAACCTGTGCAACCTCGATCCTTCATTAGTAGTTTTTCTCCTCCCAAATAATTAAGTTTTGTGTGTTTGAAGCATGTTTTGCGTTTTTATTTAGTTATATTACCCACATTGAATAGAGCCGATGCCCATGTGTAAATATTGATATATTTTGTACGTATATACGTAATATCACCGCATTAATTAAACAGTTTACAATATACTTCATAAAAAAACATATAAGATATAGCTCTGTAATGTTAACTGTTTATATATAGTGTGCCAGGTCTTTCTCATGTCATATGATGCAGTGGCTTCTGTCTTAGCTTTGCTAGAGTCTCTTTCTGAGAATGGAAAACCTTCCCCAAGTGAAGAAAATAGTAGAGAAAATGATGGTGCTGGTTTACGAAGCAGAATGCACAACTCTGAAGGCCACTCCGCTGGACATGGTGCAACAGACTCGGCCAAACCATACACAACAGAACAGCTGGATGCTGTCAAAAGGTCTGGTATTTGTTACCGACCGCTTTCCTAAAAGACCATAACGTGGCCGTTCTTTATTTCATGTGCGTTCACTGCAGTTTCACCAGCAAGTGCTCTTACACTGTTTCCCTTGATGCAGAATCAAAAGGTGTAAGGACTATTACGAGATTCTTGGAGTCACTAAAGAGGCCTCTGAGGATGACCTAAAAAAAGCTTACAGAAAGCTGGCTCTGAAGTTCCACCCAGATAAAAACCACGCGCCTGGTGCCACTGAAGCGTTTAAAGGTAAAATATGTGCGTTTGACATGTATTTTAGCAGTCTTTATGCAGGCCATTTACATGTGGTTGTTACAGAAGTGGTTTGTTCTGTTTCCCTGTATTCCACAGCTATAGGTAATGCTTATGCAGTTCTTAGTAACCCAGAGAAAAGAAGACAGTATGATGTCTATGGTGAAGAAAAAGACCATCCGTCTCGTCATAGGACCTATCACAGAAATTTTGAGGCTGATATTTCCCCTGAAGATCTATTTAACATGTTCTTTGGAGGTGGCTTTCCTACTAGTGAGTAATCAGCCACACTATGTATCTCTTTGCATATATATGTTTAATGTGTTAGTGAATGTGATGTAGTAGATTTCTGTGACATCATTGTTTGCTCTTCATCTAGGTAATGTGCATGTGTACAGCAATGGCAGGATGAGGTTCGGTCATCACCAGAGACACGAACGACGAGAACAGCAGCGAGAGGTAAAATGATGCTCTATAACAGCAGTGTCATGCTTTTAAATGTATATTTCTGTGCCACAGATGTGTTTACATGAGTATGCAATTATTACTAATATAAGTATATGGTATATTATTATGAGGGAAAATTATTTGAGTCATTGTACTAACAGAGCATTTGTCTTGTAAATGTATGAGAATTATTTGAGTACTGGAATATATCAGCAGTTTGTTCATGATGTCATGATGTCCTGCTTATTAAAATGAATGATTTTATTATCCAGGGTGGCCTTGCCTTGTTTGTACAGCTGATGCCCATACTGATTCTAATCATAGTCTCAGCTCTCAGCCAAATGATGGTCTCCAGCCCTCCCTATAGCCTCAGCCACAGACCGTAAGACCCTGTTCATTATGATTTAAAACCATTGTTTGTATTATTTGTGTATAATCTAAATTATTAGAGTATAGTTATATGATAGTAATAATATGACAGAAAAAAAGATCACGTTTCGGTCATGTTGTGCATATTGAGTTAGCTTTGATTGGACAGAAAAATTTGATGAGAAGCTGAAGTGCAGAGTGATGTCATCAAAATCATAAGTTCATCAGGTTTTTTTGAGTGTAAGTTTTAAATGGTTATATCTTCTAAAGATGAATTTTGCTGATGTTTTGGAGCATACCAGCATATAAACAACCTTAAGACTAACATATTTATGCTAAAATAAATAGTTAACTTGCGGATGATAAATATATCTGACGTTATTTATTTTACCATCGCAGATCCATGGGCCACACACACAGGCGACAGACTACCACTCTGAAGGTGCCTTACTATGTGGGTGACCACTTCTCAGAGGAATATACTGGGATGAATCTGAAGAATGTTGAAAAAAGTGTGGAGGAGGACTATATATCAAACCTGAGGAACAACTGCTGGAAGGAGAAACAACAAAGTATGTGCAGTAAAGATGTTATTGGATTGTTTCTGAAAAGCAGCAGATATCTCTGTCAATGCATCTGATAAGCTTGCCATAGTTCTTACGCTCTGCTATGAAACTATGAAGTTGCTCAATAATGCATGTTTATATATGATGTGCTTGTATATAAAATGTTGGTGAGAGAGCTTCTAAATTTGAGCTTTCTTGTAAAATTCATAAATGCATGAAAATGCTTTCGATATGTGTGGAGGGTAGTAGATAACATCAGCAGTTCATACATAGTTTTGCAGTCCTCGTTTCTGAAAGCTGTTATGATGATAAAAGACATACTCAGTGCTGGACATGTTAAGATTGATGGACCAAAAGTGTAGAGAAATAAAGTAACTTCATTTAAGCAGCAATAACTTAAACTTATCGCAATAACTTAACTTAATAAATTCACCTAAGCAGCAATAGAGGTTTTCAACTTGGCATGTCCAATCAAGAAATGAAATTTAAATTTAGTTTGATATTCAGATAACCCAGACATCTGTGTTCTGATTTTCAGAGGAAGGCTTGTTGTATCGGGCACGTTATTTTGGAGACTCAGACTTGTACCAAAGGGCGCAAAAAATGGCGACACCCAGCTGCTCAAAGCTTTCAGACATACAAGTTCTGTTACATGGACATTGAGTAGCGAAAAGTAAGTTGATGCATCATAATTCACTTTCCTTATCTGATTTCCTACCTGTGCCCATAAACATCTTGGATCTTGATTTTGTTTTCTTTCAGATAGCAAAGTCCAGTTTTGAAGTGGTGAGATGATCATGTACAGAAATGTTCTGCTGTGCTAAACTGGTACACTACATTGTACCTGCTGAAGAGAATCAAAGACAGATCATGCTGGTGCCACAGGGGCTCTCTCATCTGTCCTTCAAAACTCCTGGAAGATCTCAACAGTGATTAAAAATGCTATGAATTAAGAATGAAAAACAGAAAATTGGATTATTTGGCGGTAGAGAGGAAGGTAAACGTCTGTTTATTGGTAATCAATGCTGCTAGCTTACAGCTTTCTTTATTTCATTTACAAGTCTTATTCTCGATGTTTTTTGAACACCCATATTTGGGTTTTCTGAGCCAGCTGTAAGATTGTAAGTGTTTGGATCTGTTCATCTTACTACAGGAAGATGGCTGGGGTCCTTCAGCATATAATGAATTGTTCACTGTGGTTTTGCCTGTTAGATTTTTAAGAAGAATGTTTAAGATTTATGCAAATGAGCAAATAATATTTGTATTTATTAAATGGTATCATGCAGCACATTTTATTCATTAATTTATTAATAAAGATAGGAAACGACCGTTATAAGCATTAATTTTTTGCTGACGTGTTTGGAAAAGTGTAGCTTGAGGGTTCGAAAGCATATTCAAGTGCCTTGCCAGCTCCAGTCTTTACTGTACACTGTAACTTACTACATGCGTGTAACATAGGAAAAAACATCAGTGTTTGGACCGATGTGTTTAGTGTTTAGACCAGTTAGCCATTGATCTAGGCAGATCCATGACTTTTTTTCCCGTATTTCACATTCTCTCACCTTAATATAACATTTCATGAACGTTTAATGAAATGTTTCTGGTTGTTGTAAAAAGCCTGTAATGTATACAATATAGTTACCCCAAAATGACATGAACAGTAATAAATTTTCTTTCTAAAGTTCAGAGCTTTAATAAGTGTGCTTACTGTATGAAATCCATACCATGCATTTGAGGTAAAGAACATTTTTGAAGGTGAATTTTTATTGCTGGTAAATGATTTGATTGAGGTGTTAACTCTGTGTTGTAGTACCGAAATGACACACTAGGCGGCAGTCACAAGCTTTGCCATCAGAAATCAAGAAGCGTAACACTGCGCCTTTGATAACTCTGTTCTGTGTATACACATACATAAACATACATGCATAACAAACATACCTGAAATATTGCTGAAATTGTCACCAACATTTAAATGACCAATGCACACTTTATTAAAAGCCCTTGGTCATAATCCTTCCCAAGTTTATTGTCTTATCAATGATACAGATTTTCAGTCATAGTCATGCTTTTTTATAAGGATAAAATTAAAGCAATGTAAAAAAAATGAGTTCTGGGTTGACAGTCTGAGCTGAATTATGGGCAGCACAGAGAGGGGAGGAGCTACAGAACAGTCCCTGGACTGCTTTGAGTGGTCCGTAACCATAGAAACAACATGCTTTTAGGAAGGAAGACAGACTCTTTGTTTTGTCTGTGGCTACTGATGTTTCAAGTCTTGAAACCATAATTATCTCTGGAACTATGGACTTATTGTGCACATGGTATTACACTGCCAGGTCACTACAATACAGGCTACTAAAATGTGCCGGTGATGCTGAGTGTGAATTTATTCCAGAGAAGTTTATAATAATTTTATATAACCTCTGTCAAGCAAATATGAGGAAGATTGTGTGTTGATATCAGGTGAGAATATGCGCCACCATAGACACACACTGTTCCTAAATTGTGTGTGTGTTTGTGTCTTAATCCAAAACAGTGTTCCATTTAGGATTTGATTTATTGCACAAGAGGATGAAAAGGATCGCAGCTCCCAGGGGGTGGTGGTGGCAGAAGAAACTCTGATGTCGGCTAATTCATGCTGAGATGTGTTTTTTCATGAGTTCTAATATGCAGTACGGTTTAAGTGTAAGGTTAGACTTAAGGTTCACATAGAGATCTGAGGCACTTAACCAGCGGCCCATGAAATATGTCTGAGGAAAGTCAATTTCCTTCAGCTACAGTATATTGCACTGATGAGTGATTTATAAAAATGTCACGCCATTTTAAGTCTCGTCCCCTTTTTGAGGAGCCTGACCCTATAACAACTCTAAAATCATTCCGTCAGCAAAACTGTGCAAGGATAATGTCTGCTGGTTTTGCTGTGTTTGGAGGAAGGCAATAGTGGGCTAAGCTATTGTTGAACACCTTTAGTTCAGATTAATTAAGACCCTTTAAGCATTACACTGTTTACAGGAAGAAAATGTTGCTGGTGACATTTTGAGTGCAAATTTTCACTGGTGAGGAAGCACAGACAAAATAACACATTGGGACACTGAGCTGAGAATTAGAGCTTTAAGAGACTTTTAGAAACAGGATGAATGAAATTGCTATTCAGTCTACATTATGAAAAATGCATTAACATAAATTATATAAATTAAAATATAAATAAACATAAGTACTGTGTTGTTCTTGCATAGCATTTGAAGCAGGCACACAGCCTGCTCACAGCAGCCTTAACTCAGCTATCCAAAGACTCCAAACGACTATAAAAACCTAAAGGAAGGTCACATCCCATAAGATCCATATGCTGCACTTTAAAATAAAACCTTGTGACATGAGAGCTTTCCTATAGCCACATTAATGCTCTTGCCCAGGTATAAATATTTCCACCTGTCTCCAGTTACCCCTGAGGAAGTGCCACCAGGAATCCACAAAACCAAAACGACAGAAAAAATATATCTGTATCACTAACAATCACTAAAGGCAAACGTGAATGGCTTGCTGTGCAAGGTAATAATAACATCACAGCAGATGAAAGGCAATGAAATGAAGGAGGGTAAGTGTGGAATTTGCCTTCCCTGCAGTATATCAGTGGCAGAAGTGACACTGTACTGCAGTGCTGGGAAGTGCTGAGAGAAGTAAAAAACTGCAGCCCCGTCCCAGCCCATGTGGTACAACATCACCTCCAAAAATTGACGTGTCTCTCTCAGCATGAGCGTCAATGTATCTATTTGGTTGCACAAACAAAATATGTTCTCTCTGAGACACTGACGCATGTAACAACAACAAAAAGTGTGCTTGGCTTGCGTGTTAGTACATTGAGATTTACACTGCACGCCTACAGCATGTGTTCATTTGAAGCTGGTGTTCTCACACTCGAACATGAGTGACAGCCATGATCAAAAATGAAGACCACTTGAAACACCCCACGGGACTTTCAGGATCGAGTTATACTACACATTGACAGATTCACACACACAAAAACAATGTCATGTATTTTTGGGCAACTGTTCTGTCAGTCAGTGCTTTGTATGTAAAATTATGGTGTCAGTTTCAGGGTGCATGTTTCCCCCTAACCACTTTAAGTTTCTCTTTTATTATAATTAAGATGAAAAAATGCATATTTGGCTGTACACCTGATAGAAATGTGTTTCCTGCAGTGTAATAGCTCATGTGAAGCCTTTTCACAAACAAATCAGTGGAAACCATTTAAAACTTTTTTTCTGATGCATGACTCTTTACGAACAGGTTATTGCTACCAAATACATTCATTTGTCATATTCCATCTTCTGGTTTAGATTAATATTATCAGCAAAGGTTATCTGAGTCACAGAACATTGACAGCTTTGCCACAATTACAAATATAGGAGAGAGCAGGGCAAGTTGTCACATAGGGAAGTTATCACAAGGGCAACAACTATGCAATTAAACGACGCTGGCATAAATTCAGGGCAATATATTTTATATAATGTATAATGTTGTCTCAACTCAATGCATGTTTTTATAAGTTCAGTATTTAAGCAGTATTTAATTTATAAAGAAATGTGTATTGTTTAATGATGAGTTTCAGTGTGTGACAACATACCCCATGATCTCTCTGTATCTTCTGTCCATTGTTTCTTTTGTTTCTTCTATTATCCACCACTGGGCACAAACTGATATGTGATTGTATTTTAGGTTCAGAATACATTTCTTCTCGTCACTGACATCCAGATTATTCCGATGTCACTTTTACTGTCTTTTCTTTAAGGCTCTTTTCTCTCCTTAAGTAGTCTCTCTCTCTCTCTCTCTCTCTCTCTCTCTCTCTCTCTCTCTCTCTCTCTCTTAGGAAAGACGCATATCGTAATCAGGTCACATTTCACTGTCGTCTCAGCATCAGTCTCTCTCTTTACAGCAGAGTCATCAGACAAGAGGAATAATAATGGTGGGGATGAATGATCTGGGATGTCTTCTCGTCCCGTTACTAATGCTCGTACGGTTTTCCGTGCAGGTGGACGTCAAGAACGGGAAGGAAGCCGAGAAAACCGGGAATTTTATGGAAGACGAACAGTGGCTGTCCACCATTTCCCAGTACAGTCGCAAGATCAAGCACTGGAACCGCTTCAGAGATGTGAGTTTTCTTTAAGAGTATGAAGGATGACTTAGCAGGGCTGTATCTCCTTCAGCTCATAGAAACACTGATGGGAAAAGATTTGTAAGTCATTAGTGCTGTTCCTGAGATACCTGCAGTCCTTTAGCTGTGCTCGAGTTTATTAAATAATATGTTTAATATTAAAATAATCAATCAGACACTTCAAATACACGGCAGTGCTTTGCATCTTGGATAGCCATCACTGCTCTGCTGATGCTTGCACAGACTTGATTCAAGACAATGTACCATCTGTTTCTGTTTTTATTTTTTATTTTTTGACGCCATAGGTTTGATTACAGAATAAAGCAGATTGCAATAATAGGCAGATTTAATAATTGATCAGTTTCACATGTATTCAGAGGGAGATTTATGAATTGATTCATATCCCAAAGGTCATGCTGTATTGTAGCGTGAAGTCATGACACTGTACAGGTGTGTTATTTGATCCCGTTTCCAGTGGTTCTTCAGGGTAAATATGCAGAAGATCACGTCTCGTCCCGGGCATTGTAAGAAAAATTCTTTGTAATATAACATAAATGCTTAATGACAGTCAGTAAGAAATCAATGATCCTAATGAATATATAACACTATTAAAAACAGGTTTAATGATAATTAACATAAGGACTTATGAGGCTCTCAGTCATTCTCTGTTTTTGTAGGCTGTGCTGCTCAAATTGAAACATTAAACCGCCAAATAGAAACCATGATTTATCTCCATCAGTGTTTAGCTGGCAGCTATTTTTACCCTTCTGGAAGTGGATTAAGTGTATAACTCCTTGAATGATTACGCAGAAAAACACATCCAGGAGAACCAGGAATTTGTCAAAATGTGGGCATGACAAGATTAAGTGTGAATTAGACCAGGATTATAAATGGATGGGTACAGAATTTTACATCAGCTTACGTTCAAACCGGGCCCTGCAGCAGACTCTGTATTCTCCGATCAATGGCCATTGATCACACCATCTCGCATGTATGAATAGCAGAGGAGCAGTGCTTGCCCAACACACGCGGGTGTTTTGCTAAAATAGCAGGCCTCCTTCCTTTCAGGAAAATCAAAACAGCTTTGGAAAAAAAGCTGCCTTTTCTGTGTCCCTGTGGCCATCTAATTAAATTGCTCGTTTTTACTTGGACTGTGTTGTTGGAGAAAGACTTGAGGATGAAATGGTTGCTGCTGTATTGTTTGGGTTGTTGTTGCAGAGATGATGGGAAATCTGTTGTTATTATTATTGATAAATAAACAGAATTTAGGGAATGTTAAATTGAAGTTGGTCCGGGGTAGGACAGAAGCGGGGAACCTTGGATTAAA
Organism: Chromobotia macracanthus; assembly: GCA_036877525.1. Classification (NCBI taxonomy): domain Eukaryota; kingdom Metazoa; phylum Chordata; class Actinopteri; order Cypriniformes; family Botiidae; genus Chromobotia; species Chromobotia macracanthus. The sequence continues at coordinate 6,992,481 of JAZGTH010000073.1, read as the reverse complement.
AAAGATACACCACAAAAGCACACAGCAAATGTCTAACACATTTAAAGCAACAGTTTTTATTATAGCTGGCTGCCTTAGCAACAAAAGCTTGGTTGAGTCAGACAGGAACATCAACTCATTTCAGATTAGGTTTATTTAACAGTTCGCCCTCCTGCTGACAAAGAACAACAGGCGTGCATCTGAAATAAAGCCAGTTACTGTTCTGGAGTCAGCCAAAAGCTATATTTTCCATTTTCTTTCAAAAGAACTCCTTACCATTACCCCAGCTAAAATTTTAGGATGTAAGAGCATTTCCCTAACATTCCCATAAGGAACAAATATGTTAAAAATGTTATTTTGAGCGTTCCAAGAATGTTCAAAATGTCCTGTTTTTTAGGGGTTGTATTAATGTTACTGCATAGTTGACTTTATTCAAAGATTTTTTAATTCTGTAACATTTTCAGAACATTTTGATATGTATCATGTAAGGCTAAAAACTTTATACAAACTTTACTGCAAGTTTTTCAGAACTTTGAGAGAACTTTTAGAGAACGTTCTGATAGCATTCCCTGTTGTCTGGGACATGTCCCTCCACACATGGATTAACATAATTTGCATTGTAGATATTGATTTAAATGCAGTCTTGAGCCAGTCCCCTGTGTTTTTAATTAATCGCTATAAATTATTTTAAAATGTTTAGATAAATGGGTTCAGATCACTGCAAACTCATGATTTCTGGTGCTACTAAATGTATTTATAATTCTGAGATTGCAGGGATAAGCAACAGGTCCTCTGACACAGTTCAGCACCATTTTAATTGTCACCTGTTATCTCTGATCAGAGAGAGAGATAAAACTGTTGAAGACTGTGAAAATGAATCTCTTTCTTGAATCTCTCGCTTGTGACAAAGGCAAAGGCAATCCAAATTGAGGCTGGCTTTCAAAATCCTTTGAGGTTCTCAGAGCTGAATAACTCAAGCTAACACAGATGAAAGCAGGACACGAAAGAGTCATAATCACACACTGGTACACATACACACAGACTCCTGATTTTACATAAATATTTAACATACTCTTTCCATTTATTGTTGATTCTGTCAACAGGAAGTGTAATTTTGGTTAATATAGTACAAGCAGTTTGAATGCAACTGTTGTTGCCTTGGTTTTTAAATTAAGTTCTGCAAATTTTGGTTTAATTATGAACCCAAACATTTAAATTAAATGTCTTGCTTTCAATTAAAAAATATATTAGCTTCTGTTGTATTATGGTAATGCAGGACCATAACTGAAATGTTAAAAAGATTGAATATGAACTACCAAACCACAGACAGGCCTCTTGTAATGGAGTTTATTATGGGATCCAAATATGTTTTATTACCTTGTTTTTTCATATCTACAAATAGAAAGTGGGCACAAAGACACCCAGATAGCCTGTTTACCACTTATATAAATTATGAACTCAAATGGAAAAAGTCAACATAAATCATCATTCACAGCCCATTTTACTTCTGTGAGATACAACATTCAACAGGATAAAATGTAAAGTGGAATTAGATTTTATCCAGTTGAAGACATTTGTTATTTTGAATAATATGCACTTACAATCATTCGTAATAAAACCAGCAACATACATTAGGAGAGTAAACGGTGAATTTTAATCTCATGATGACTTGTTATGGTGTGATCAAGTTGGTGATTTTTGTAATCACAATGACTGTGTTAGAAAAGATTACATACATTTAATGATAATTACATATTGCTCAACCCTAACTGCTGAAATAGACTGGAATCAGGATTAGCCAAGAACATCACACAGACACTCAAAACTCACAGTGTGGGTTTAAACCACTCTTGTCATGCTTATCTGTTTCCATACAAGTGGAAAATTAAATCTTATTTCATGGTCGGCATTTTAGACCAAATATACTGCAGAATGTAATAGATTAGATCATTTAAAATGACAAATCCCTGCTGGACACAATTCTAACCACAATTGCCTATGCAACATTAATTTTAACTCGGCTGTATATCAGATTTCCCTATATAATATATACATGCAGGGGAAAGCTGATTATGTATACACACACACAAACACACATATATATATATATATATATTTATATATATATATAAACAAGATAATTAAAGAGAGTAGTGCACACATTGTTTGCATTTTCTCCCAATAAATATCTCAAGGTTTGATGCGTTCATTATCTGTAACACAGTTGCTGGGAGTGAGTGGCTCTGTCTGATTGCACCCCTCACCCTTCCCGGCTGTTACACAGAGTGTCTTACAAACCAGGAGTGAATCTGTTATCCATTCTGCTGAAAGTAAACAAGTGGCAGTGCTGACCAATCCTCTGGTGGCTGGCAAACCCTCTCATTCTCTCTCCCCTTTCACAGTGTAGAAGAAGCTCATTAAAACCCAGAGCTTTCCCTCTGCTTCTGAACACTGTCGGCGTGCACCTGTTATTTCACTGCTACATTTTTAATGAAGCCAAAATGTTTTAAGTCTACACTGAAAATGCATTTAACCATTCATTAGCGTTTCATTTAAAATGCACATTTGTTCATTCGGAGTAGGTGGAGGAACGTTTCTCCTGATCGCTTTGGATGTGTCTGTTGCTTAATTTATGACATTTTCACTGTGGCTTTAATATTAAATGTGTTTGTCTTTGTTTTGGACAGAACTCTGTCAAAAGCTGTATTTGGCACAGCTAAGATATTTGGTGTTAATCTGTAATGAAAATAGCTTTTAGATACCTCTGGATCCTTCCCACATCAGTCCGCTCTGAATTAATTAACCATGGTTTTACTACAAATAAAACAAACAAAAAACATGATTAATATAATTAAAACCACGGTAAACCACAACTTTACCCATAGTTTTGCCACTGTAACCATTGTTTTACCACAGTATTTGAAGTAAAATTGTGGTTATACCAATAGTAATCCATCTGCCAAAAAACATGATTATAACTCATTTTACTATATTAAAATGTTAATGTAAATGTTTAATTTTAAATAGGGATGACATAGAAACTGCACAGTATATGTCAATCAAAACAGGCGAGTGATTTCATCTAACAGCCCACCTACAACAGAGAACCTCGGAGCTGACCTGTCATGGCCCTGGTCCATCAGGATTCCAGCTCGCGTAGGTGGGAATGCCCTAGCACCTGCCAGAGCAGCGTAGCATATGGTCCATAATTACTTATAATGCAGAATAAGATGCTACACCCAAATGCCCATTAAGATTTCATCGTGATAAATCAGCATTTATTGCAGTGACACACAAATGCAAAAACGTTATGCTTTCTTTGGAGCACAATCAACGCATGCTTATGCACATCTGTTTGTCACTCTCAGGCTCTATTCAGAGACACAGCAGGCTGTTTTTTGTCCAGCGGAGGAGGTTGTAGGCCTGCAGGGGAGGGAATTTGAGTGCAGGAGGATGGCTGTTGACAAAAGCGAATGAGGGCAATGCAGTAGCATTCCTTGGCCAAAGACCAGCAATGTAGGTGGGCTTTAATTGAGTGGAGAGAAACTGGCCTTTCATCACGCTGCTCACAGGGTCTGCGCCTTTCCTGTCGAATTTGACTTTTTATCGGCAGAGTGCAGGTGCAGAACACAGTAGGACCCAGGGTAATTTTTAAAGGTCTCTTTGGTCTCTCCTAACATGCCTTTCCACCAATATCCACAAGGGCATTCTCCTGGCTGTTCTCTTCAGCTCTTCAATTCTCTTCGTAGTCTGGGTTCCAATCACAGTGTTCTGTAAAGATCAAGCTGACCTACCAAATAAAAAGGCTTCTGTTCCAGGCATCCAATTACAAATACTAGCATGATGATGCTATTTTCTCCCCCTGAGGTCTCCTGTCCCTGAAGCCAGCAGAATTCATTCCTTCCAAGTCTACTTGAAATAAGACATGCTTTTTGGAAAAAGCTGGAGTTAAGTGATTTATTTTCAAAACTCCAAAAAATCACATTATGCCTTAAGAAATAATGAGGCAGGGAAAACTAGGATTAATCCAGGAGAGAGCTGTAAAGGTATGGGGCTGACGTGACCTGTCAGGCCCCCCTCCCTCCATCTCAGATGTTCAGTCTTCCACACCCAGAGAATGCCTTATTGACTGCTCCTGGTGTCAGATTTGCTCATTTGAAGGCAGCTCCTGCTTCCGCTGTGTTGCTCTCTCTCACTCTCACTTTCAGGGCTGTCAGTTGGTCCCATTGAGTCGTCGGGGGTGTTATTGAGGCTGGAAGAGGCAGAGAGATTGAAGATAACTGACTTAAGGACCTTTACTGAGTGTGCGAGAACATTTTTAAGATCATTTACGCTTGCATTAGCCATTAAGAACAAACAGGCTTGAATGTGTTTTACATCAGTAGAATCAGCAATAGAATCTCCAGACAGGAAAAGTATTTTAACAAACATATTAACAGATATACATATTATATACTGTATTAGATATTTTATATATTACATATTTTAGAAGAAAATTACATCACCTTTGTACCATAGGTCAACATGTGTATATAAATTACTAGGCTCACCTTAGTTAGATGGAACACTACCATTACAGAAAATACATTTACATGGGATTCATCTGATCACGTTTTTTCACATGTCCACATGAATTTCAAATGTGCAAAAACACGTGATCAAATGTACAATGTGTGGTTTTGGATGTGCATCCCATTTTCATGTGAATCCTATGTAAATTCCCATGGAAAACCCATGTGGTAACATGTTTTTCACATGTGATCATGTCTTTTCTGTAAGGGTAATTTCCATGATTAAATGTTCAAAGTGCTTATGTCCCCAAAACACAGGTCTCCCAAATGAAACAGAGAATACATCTTAAAAGCCCACTTTATGTAGTAAAATTAAGAACTTGATCATATAAAATTTACTTTGAGTAACATTTCAGAGTCCGGTGTCAAGAAATAAAAAAACTGATGCATCTCTTATGCATTTGTAACTCCTCTGTGACTGAGAACGGATGCTTTTACCCTCAGTTGTGTTTCATTTAAGACTTGAGTCAGTGACAAGCACTCTCAGTGAAAAGTCAGCTGTTTTCTTTCTGTGCTGACTCTGAGTCTCATGATGATCTGTCTGTCTGGGTCTGAAGTTCTACTGTGGAGGAGCAGCTCCACTCTCTCCTCATCTCTACAAAACCCCCAACAGACTGGCAGGCCTCTGAACTTTCTTCCTCCACATGAGGAAAGGCAGGATGTGTTCACAGTCAAGGGAGTGGGCTGTTAGCAGAGCTTTTTGATGTGCTTGTGTACGGTTAATCTGAAAATCCCAGTCGGAAAGGCCTCATGCATAAATCAAGTAGGAGGCTTGTGCATGCCTGTCAGCTATAGCCGTGGTGTGACAGTGAAAACATAGTTTGGAAGTTACTGATAATACAGTGTCTGTTTTTCTCTCAATTTTTCTCCTTGCGGAACATGAGTGATTAGATTCAGAGTCAAAGGCTGAATGAACGTGTCGACCTCGGCGTTATGCACTGCCAGAGGTGTTTACGAACTGCAAGGGGTCTGCGGGATTGCTGGCGACATGGTAGTGTGATAAATGTGTGGGTGAGGCCATGGTGAGGTCATCACCAGCAGGATCCATCCAGCTTTAATCAATTATAGAAGGCTGTTTCACTGAGGGCTTTCAACAAGCCATAATTATAAGCACGCCATGCAAAATTTGTCTGAGAAATTTCCTAATACGTGCGGAAACGAAAAGGCAATGTAGTGACAGCCAAACTTGAATCACCTCAAAGCTCCAACGCCTGACGTGAAATAAAACAGACAGTGAGGTGGGAGGCCACAGGCTGAACGTAAAATTAGTCATCACAACAAATGACAGAACAATATGTGCTATTTTTTCTGATTACTTTAACTGGTGAGTTAAGAGTCAATTTAAAGAATAGCCTACCGTTTAAATGAGCATTCTGTCTATATAATCACCATCATGTTAGACGAATGTTAAAAAAATTTGAGCAATTTTTTATTAATTTTATTTTTCATGCAAAGCTATCATATAAGTTTTCAATACTTAGAAATGTATATTTTCTATACTTGTTTGTATTATTATGGTGTTTTTGTATTATGGAAGAGTATAGAACACATTCTTCAAAATGTCACCTTTTGTGTTTCGAGGTAGAGAGAAGATCAATAAACCTGCATTTCATATTGATGTTTCCTGCTGTAGGTTTGCTTTATGTCACTGTCAAAAGTGTTTTCGTAGCAGCTGCGACACAAGCACAATGGTACATTCCTGCATAACACTCTCTGTCTGTCTGCTTTGTGATGTAGCTGTCAAATATGAGTGGAAAAGACAGATTCAGTTCACATACTAGCTGCTGCTAGAACATTCACACACATAGACGTGTATGTATCTTTTTTATCCAAGCTAAAAATTTTAGTTGTAAGAATGTTTCCTCGTTTCTATTAAGTAACAAAAACAGTACAAATGCCATTTTGAATGATCTAGGAATGTTCAAAACGTCCATTCTTTTTGACATTCTTTTCTTCAAGCGTCTTGGAGACGCTGCCACAGTTCTTCTGGATTTAGTCTGTCTCAGTTTTTTCTGTTGGTTTATAATGTAATCACAGACAGACTTGATGATTGTGAGATCAGATCTCTCTGTGGAGCACTGGCTGTTGTCAGTCTCCCTGTGCATACAAAAATCTCACTGGATTATTACAATTATTGGCAAAAAGAATGTTACATTTAAATGTAAACTTACAACTCCTACTAACACTACAACAAAAGATATAAAAAACTTGCTTAAAACCATTTTCGGGTGTGAAAATACTAATGTGCCTAAGACTTTTGCACAGTACTGTATATATTAAAAAAAATTCTATTAACATTACTTTTTTGAATATTTTTTGATAACCTTGGGAGAACTTTTAGAGAACGTTAGACAATGTTCTGAGAATGTTTCCTGTTAGCTGGGCTCTTTTTTTTGTATGCCAATGAAATGCTTACTTTTCACATAGACATTTACAGGTGGTTTCGGGGCCTTCAAATCACAGCTGAATTTACAGAGTGCATGTTCAGACATGTTGTATTACATAGCAGAGCTGAGAGGGATAAAAGAGTTGTCCATCAGCACAGCGGGGGGGGGAGGCCCTCTGTGATGTTTTTCATGAGACGAGGGTCCTCTGAGAGATGCTCCTGCCAGCCTTCACTCACTGCAGGGCAAAGATGAGCTGACTCTGGATACAGGAGGTGCTCATCTGCAGATGCTTCTAGACTTTGTCTTGAGCAGCAGTCTGATGTGTTCATGCATTCAAAGAAAAACATTTTGTACATTAAATTTACAAACATTTTGTAAATTAAATTGTTTATGTGTTTCAGGGCAAACAACATACAAAAGGCTTGAATCAGATCTGCACATTCAGAGTTCAGTTCTGACTTTGTGTTTTCATGACAAACTTCCTTGCTGCATAACAGCAATAATGTGATCAAACTGAAAGTTGCATAGGGTTGAGCTGAAAAAAATTGTGAGGGGCTCATAAATATTAATTAGGTAATGTAGAATTTACCCAGAAGTCCTCAATGAAGGCCATGGAACAGGGGTCTCCAATCCATGTTCCTGGAGCACCACAGACCTGCAGAGTTTAGCTCAAACCTACTCCAACACACCTGCCTGGATGTTTCTAGTGATCTCAAAGACCTTTATAAGATGGTTCAGGTGTGCTTAATAAGTAAACACTGCAGTTCTGTGGACCTTGCTGGAGATCTCTGCCATTGAAGATTACAGCTTACTGCATACACAACCGACTGGCATAAGATTTTAAGAGAAAAACATTTTCATATGCCAGTGTTAAGAAATCAACATGCTGGTGGTGATATGTTGTGATGGTGGTGATATTACATTTGATGATGTTGATGTGCTATGGTAATATCTGTGTTAGTGGTGGCAACATTTCCTTGCTCTGACTCATCCTTGCCTCTCTTCAGAGAGGGGGAACACACTGATGTCATTGATGTGACAGTATTTTCCACAAACTTCACACTCACCGGATGCACAACTCACATACAGGCATGTATAAATATTTTACATTGTGTCGGCATGGATGGCTGCTCCAATCTGCATCCCTTGACAGGGCCTCACTACTCTGCCTTTGTAGAACATTAGGTATTTACTGATATAGACATCTAATATGTCAGTACAGCACACAGTATCTCATTTGCCGGGACTTAAATAATGCAGATATCAGGAAATCAATAACAAGGTCGTCCACTGTCATCTATTATTGCTGATAAGTACTGCAGCAGTGAAGTTCTGAGCCTCTTGTCTTTTATAGAATGAGTTGATTTCTTTTGACAAGGTTGTCATATTAGAGACTTGCAAGGATAATAGTGTTTATGATATGTCATTGTAAGTGATCCAGGAATCGTCTTAAACAAATGTTTGGTCATTCAGTTCAAATGCACATGGAAGAACTGGTTCAGTGATAATCAGTGAGAGAATCCTGCGAAAGACTATGTAAACTCCACATCAGTGGATACAGAAGGTTTTTGTTTGTGCTGTAAAGATTTTTCTGTGGTGTCTTTCATCAAGACCTTCCAAATTTCTGAAGCAGACATATTAAGACAAATAATCGTATACCCAGCTAACAATTTTAGGTTGTAAGAACATTTCTGTAACATTTCCATTAGGTAAACAAAAATGTTTAAAGGTTATTTTGAGAGCTGTAGTAATGCTCAAAACGTCTGTTAGATGTTGTATTAACATTATTGCTTGGTTAAAAGAACGTTGAATTATTTTTTTTAATTCCGCAATGACACTTAAGAATATTATTTTTGATATATATGATATGATATAACATAAAAAAAAACATTCTGCTAACATTACTGCAAGAACGTTTTTTGATAACTTTGAAAGAGCCTTGTTAGCCAAAGTTCTAAGAACGTTCCCTGTTAGCTGGGCAACCTCTGGTTAAAGAAAACATCATTTCAACACCCATTTGACTTGCGACTTCAGCATTTTCTGCAGAGAAGTAATAATTTATTTCACTGTTGTAACTGACAAAGCCAAATTCAATCAGTTTGCGATTTCACCTCCTGTTTGCACTTACAACAGCACTTACAAGAGACCACTACATGATAAATGCAGATATGTAAAGTTCACCACAAAAAATGGATTTATTAATCACTACAGTAAAATATTTTAAGTGCTAAAAGCACCGAGTGTATAATTATTTTAAAGCAAATGCTTATTTTATGAGAACACATGGGAAAATATTACAGCTGTATTCAAAGTTCTGCCCAGGAGGCAAATAGATGTTTTTAGCAGTTGTAGCCTGTCTTTATTTTCTTGATAGTTACTCCTCAGAGATGCATCTCTCTCTCCTCTAACTGTCTGCTCCTCTTTTCTCTTTTATTCATCTTCCTCACATTTCACCAGGAGGTGGAGGTTAGTAGTGCTTGCCTCATGACTTTGTCTGTGTTTGATGTCTCTTTTAAAAAGCTGTGCATGAGTTCAAGCCATCTAATATTTTGTATCATAATTTTAACCTGCATTTTAATACCGTCTTAGTCATCTCATTACATTGTTACATTTACATTAATTTCTCCATTAATTCCTCACGCTGTTCTATACATCCTTTGTCCATTAGTGATTTCGTTCTGCTTACCACAAAAATGTGATTGCCTGTGTAAGTTCACGCCATAATTGACTGACAACTTCTGTTTCTTTGTCAGGATGATTACATCAGATCATGGGATGAAAATCAAGGCTCAAATGAAAGTAAGTCTTTTTTATATCATTACAAATAATATAAAATATTGAATGTACTTTAGCCCCTCTATTTACAGACTCAGATCTCATGATGTGCCAAACAATGGCCCATTTTAAAAAGAACTAAATTTGCATTTCCTGCAGGAAACAGTACCAGTGCTGGAGGACAGCTGAACAATAGTGTTAAAGTTTACAAGGTTAGCTTAGGTTACAGGCTTTGGTTCTGCCTAAATGAAATGCCATATCAAAGCAGTTTTGCTAAATCTTGTTTTCTGTCCGTCACACACAAGGATCAAAATAGTATAAAGGCAGCTATTAAATAGAAGAAGGGACCAATCACAACTCTGTATGCAGATAATATGATCTTTTTGCTGTAGGTTCAATGGGTAATTTCCTAATAATATATATAATATATTAATATAAGTATAATAGCAGAGTTTACAAATAAATTTTCTACAAAGTTTGAATTCAGTCTGTATGTTAGGTGATGCAATGTAAACCAGCAAAGTTTCAATGCAGTGCCTTTAATTACAAGCCCTATAATTATAATTCGATGATGTGGTGTATTCGATGCTCTGTGTTAATTTGTCCCAACAGAGAGCCCGTCTTTTCTCTTTGATTGCCAGACACTAAGTGTGCGCTAGTATAGAAAAGGCCCGACCACATTTAAACATTGTCTTGATTTTCAGTTTAAATGAAGTCCTCAGAATACAGGAGTCCATTACCAAATATCTCAGGATGTAATTAATGGGTAATTGCTTGTTCCACTGAAGGCCAAGTAAGAGCCCTGGAGGTTTGATTTAGTACTGACTGACATTGGCTTTGTTCCTTCAAAGCACAAATCCACTTAATCGTCATATGTCCAGAACAGAGGTCCATGAACCTGATGGTCCATTTCTGAGTTCAAACTAAAGCTTCTTGAGCAGCTATCACTAATCCTACCTCTTGAAACTCATTCAATGCAGTTACTTTTCTGTGACACTCTTCTGTGATCCATTTTATAAAGGTGTTAGAAAGAGAATGCACACATATCACAGCAAATGTAACACCTAAAAGGAACAGAATGAAAATTGTGTCATCACCTTCACTAGTGTTGCAAATACATGCGCTGTTCTTTCTTCTGTGGAAAGTCTGAGAAATGTTGAATGCTGCTCTTTTTAATAACCCTAGCTGTAACATTTTTAAACGTTCCACTAACTCTTTAAGAATAACATTTTTATTTAGATATATAACGTTAACAAACATTCTACTAACATTACCGTAAGAACATTTTTGAGAACGTTGATAGACCTTTTAGAGAACATTAGCCAACGTTCTGAGAATGTTCCCTGTTAGCTGGGTACATGTTTGTCATTTTTGGGTAAATTATGCCTTTAAGAATTTATACTTGTGCCATATCATTAATTTGAATATTTTAATATTTATATCTGAGCTGAGTGGCTGCACCAACCATAGCATAAATAAAACAGGACAGAGAATTTCCAACCAGATGTATTAATCACACACACCGTGAAGTTTAAAAATGTATTATTCCCAAACAATAATACCTATTCATCTTACCACATTGGCCGCATTGTGTCTCATTTATGAGTGAATTACCAGGATAAGAGTAAAGTGCCTTTCCTGTCCAAAGAAATATGTTTCCACTTAAAAGCAGCCTGTGCAGACATCCGTCCAATTTAGGTTTTTGTTTACTGTAAAAGAGAAAAACAAGGATGCTGTATCACAGTTGTATTTTAGAAAGAACTACAATTTCTGAAGTCAGGCTCACACCTCCAAAGGGATTTATCTCACAGCAGATACAATATTGTTAAAGTAATGCCCTTGAAACAAAACGATTGTTATAAACATAAGGTTAGATAAAAGTGTAGAACAAACGTTGATGAAATACTAGTTATGTTCTTTGTATTGATGGCTAATTGGTTGTTTATTTCAGATTTTATTTATAGCGTAACGTTGCAGGAGCGTCTGCTCCTGTTTCCATGTAGCAGACGACTAACAGATACCGATGTAGCAGCAGCAATTCCCAGAGAGGCTTATTTACGGTGGCTTCTTAGAAGGTACCTCAAGTCCTTCCTTTTTTAATGAGGAATGGATTTGCATTTTACATGTTATTAACGCAGTAGCTGTCACACAGCCTAAACCTTTAGTTTTGAAATGCAACTTTATTTTGACACTGATGCCAGCCACATACGTGCGCGTTAACGTGGAAGCGCGCTGGGTCGGGAAGCTCCGTAAGGTTGGTGGGAGCACCAAGCGGGGCATCGTCAAATGCCCCTAACCTCACACCCACACCTAAAGGCCCTCTTTAGGGCCACTTTTTGAGTTCCCGCCCCATTTAGGAGAGCTCAGGTCTGCAGTTAAATCTTCTTGGCTCTTTAAACCGTAGGTATCAATGGCGCCAAGCTACAGCGCTGTTGCATCGTAGGCGCCATTGATTTCTTACCAGTTTTGCCAGCTTACCGACTCTGTTTGTCTTTAACCCTGCCAGATAAAGGGGTTAAGGGCCGACAACACCAGTCAGGATGCAAATATGACACTATCTACATACTAACTAGATGTTAAGCGACTTCTCTAGCTGACATTAGCTACTTTCTACCTTGAAAATAGTTGCCAGCAGCGTTTCTTCTCAAGAGGAAACGATAAGCGTCAGGCCCCCAATAAACAAACCTGAAAACTGAAAACTGCATAGACTTTAGATAAATCTTGTGAATTACACCCTGATGCCCATGTGTATTGGTGATCATGTATGAACAGGATCAAAATAAGGCTCAACTAAGACAAAACTTACCAACAGGTACATAATTCATCTAGCTTTGGGCTCCAAATTGAGAATGTGCCACATTTTTCGGCCACAGCTAGATACGCATTTGATTTTTACCTAGAATAATATTGCACTGCAATGATCAAAAATATCTTTTTTGAAACCTTTTGCTTACTGGTTGCTATACCAACATAACTTACTTGTTATAGTTCATGCAGCACACGTGGTCAGCATGTCAACAAGTGTTGATAATACACGTACAGATTTTTAACAAGCTTGTTTATTTCCCAGTGTGTGTACCTGTGGAAAGAACATTTCATCACTATTTCACTGTGTTCATTTGTAAGTTAGTTAAGAGAGGAAATGAAGCTTCAGTTCAGTAAAGAAAAGAGATATGGAGATATCTTTATTCAATCAGCTTGTGTGTGATTATTTATTCCTGTGTAAGCAGTGTGTGTCACATCCGTATGTCTGTGTGACTGACTGCTGGTGTATATTGCTGAAGTAGCTTAGGCTTTAGTTGGACTTGATATCAGTAGCTCCTTACGTCCACTTTGAGATTGTAATGATCACATTAAATGCTGCCGTGTGTGTAAACAGGATAAGAGAGATGGTGCGGTGGCTGCTGGGCGAGATTCCTCGGTTCTCTAAGCCGGATTTGGCATCGCTCAGACATGGAGACCTACGTAATGTGTTTCACAGGACTCAAACTCAAAGGGCCACTGCTCATAGAGACTGACAGAAATGCTGGTTATGGACTGAGAGAAAGAAAGTTTTTTGTTTCTTTCTTCATAACACTTATACAAGCTTATAATCAGTCCTCTGTTGCTATAGCAACATCATTATTCTTGTGTTCTCTTGATTTGCTTCACAGATCAGTCTTGTGCTGTTGTTTATAGATCACAAAAATCTGTTATAATCCTAGAATGATGTTTCTTATTCAGTGAGGATTATGATGTTACATTACTGAGTTCAGCCATGGTTATAATAATACATATAGAAAAGCAATGATGTGTGAATATGTATGTTTAAGTATAAGATCCACCAGTAAACATTTTGATTGATTGATTTTATTGATTTTGATTGACTTGAAAATAGCAATCTGTTTGTCTCTTGCTGATGGGTGGTTGCTGTTGAACTTTATAAATGAATTTGTAATTTCTCAAAATCAAAAGTGTGCATGTTATTGGATGAGTCCTTTGCTGTAGATACGTAATTCTGTCATTTTAGAAACTATCTGTGATTTACTATCTGTGAAAGTGAAAGAAAAGAGGCAAAATGTTTGTGTAGATGGTGCAGGAGATTTTTATAGCATTTTTTATGGCACTTTTTTGGCATGACAAGTGTTTACTCGGCTGTGTATAAATGAATCAATGCACACCACTGTAACTCTAAATGTAAAGAGGGTAAAATACTGATAAAATGTGTACAGTGTGTAACTGAAAGTTAAAATGAATCTCTGCAGATGTGGACACCACTAAAGATCCTTGCCAGAAGGTGAAGTGCAGCCGGCACAAGGTGTGTGTTGCCCAGGGTTACCAGCGTGCTGTGTGCGTCAACCGCAAGAAGCTGGAGCACAGGTAAGCCCACCTCTCTCTTCTCATGCAGGTTAAAAACAACATGAGTGTGAATAAATGATCACAGAAATATTTTATCATTATAAACTATCACTTTAATAAAATGCATTTAGTGCATATAGGGTTAATCTATGCAAAAAAAAATAAAAACAGCATTACAGCGTGATTATGTGTGTGGGGGGAGGTTGAGGTATGAGATAGTATTTGCAGTTTGCAGTGGTTTGATCAGAGTGGCCCTCAATTGGTGTTTGAAATTGTTTATGGATGGCAAAACATGATGATTTAGAAATATTTTAGCGCATACAAATGTCTACAGCATATGATTAAATTTGAGTATTGGATTTGGAATTAAATGTTTATTTTTTGCATGTATATTAATGATCCTTGTGTGTGTGTTCCTGTAGCTCAGTTGGTATTGTGTTAGCAGTGCAAAGGTTGTGGGTTTGCTTCCCAGGGAACACACATTGATAAAATGCATAGCTTGAATGTAATGTAAGTCGATTTGGATAAAAGCGTCCGCCAAATGCATAAATGTGTGTATGTTCAACATCAGGTTGCTCCACAAGGACTGTCACTGTAATAATTATACTGTAAATCACCATATATTAAAGCATATGCTTGATTATGGCTTGTTATTTACTTTGTTACAGTTTGTTATTTACTAAATATAAATCTAAACATGTACATGATATCGCACATTGCCCTTATGGAATTATCACGTGTAAAAATAACAGATGGAAAACTGAAACAAAAAATTACTCATATCTAAACTAGATATATTAATACAAACTACATGTTAATATAAAAACAGTAAACTAAATAAACCTTAATTTGAGAAACTCCTCCAGTATTGAATGAAATAATACATATATAACATATAGCCAATGAAATGGACACATGCATACAGTATCATATTTAACAGAGGTGAGAAAAGCCATGTGTTGTCTGGTTGTAAGAAACAAACATTTATTCCCGGGGTAGGTTTTTCAGAATCTGCATAGGTTCCAAAGGCCACCACTAACGAGTAACATAGACAGAATTCAATGTAACCTGTTGCAGTTTAATAAAGTGACCAGGCTATGCCTCACCTTATGTTTTCTATATACAGATGTGAATGTTGTTGTTGATGTGTGTTAGGGTGAAGCAGCAGGTCATAAGGCAGGAGCAGGAGAGCAGCTGTAAGCCCTGCTCAGCATCTTCTGTTGGGCCAGTCTGCGGCTCTGATGGACACAACTACGCCTCGCAGGTACTGCACTGCATGCAGCTCTTTCTCCCAGCAGCTATATAATCCATTTCTATGCAGTTGAGCTCATTTTAATACAATTGAATTTGTAATAGATTTGTTCCCACCTTGTAGGTTTGTTACTTTTGACTGGATGGACTTTATGCTCTGTAAAAAATTGTCAGGTAACTTGAAGCAGCAATCTGTAACTTTCACCTCTCTACCACCATTGCAGCTTACTTTACATATTTTTCTGTACATATGATGAAGTCAAATGAAGCCAAATGAGCATTTTCTGTGAATCAGACCTCAAATTATAAACTCATTATTATAAACGTAACGTTGCGAATCAGGGCTGTCCACTGTTTTGAACACTGATCTGTCATGTACTGGCTTAATAACAAATTTTTGTTCATTTTAACCAAAAAAGTTACAGATTGTAGCTTTAAAGATGGTGGTAACATCTAAATCAACTGAATTGTATTAAACACAAAAGCATAATATAATATAACTGAGATAACCAGACTAGATAAGATTACACCAAAAAAAGCTTTTTTTAGGGTTAGATCTGGTAAAACAAATTTACACTACATGGCCAAAAGTATTTACACTTGAACACCACATATATTGAACAATTAATTTCCAAACCATGAGCATTATCAGGAATGACTGCACGTTTTCATCTTATGTGTGTGATTTTCGGTGTGACTCATGGATCAATCTGCCTGAGCAACATGGATAATGGTCTATATTATATCCTGTAGTCTGGCCCCTGACATCTTCAGAAATCAAAGAGGAATTGTCTGAGGCGATTCAGAATGCACAGAAATGAAAAGCCCATTCTATTGAATTATGTATTATCTCTATTATCTATATCTATTTTTGACCATGTGAGGGAAGAAATGAAGGTGGACTTCAGCTTCTCTTTAATAGAGATGTCATGTTTGAATGAGCGATTTTCATTCGCCTTTAGAAATAATTATTTTGTAGCTGGGCTATAATTCATTCGAAGTGACACTGGACAAGTTTTACAGAAGCTCTGGTAATCCTGTGTTGTGTGTGTGTGTGCACCCATAAATCAGTGCAAACTGGAGCAGCAGGCTTGTCTCACAGGCAAGGAGCTGATAGTACGATGTGCCGGTCTCTGCCCCTGTACCACCACTGTGGCACCTTCCATGGATGCGGACGACAAACATGGTACCCACCTGCCACACACTGCCACACACTACAACATACAGCAGTCTTGCTTTGCGAAGCTTGTCAAGCTGCCCTTGAAAAATAGAATGGGAAAATGGAATAACCTGCTGAACTATATATAGCACAGGAGAAAGGGCTCATTTTGACCAGCTTTTAAATTTATATGATCTTACTTTGATGATAAATTGAGAGATGGCTGCAGTGTGTATACGCCTCCACTGAGCAGTACGCAGCTCTACCTAACAAAGGCTTTTTTATCAACACACTCCGCTCTGTGTCCTTCGTCTCACTCTAGAGATGTGCTGACTTTTGATTGTCTGATTTATATCTGCAGTGTCTGTAGATTTTGCTTGTCAAGTTCAGAAGGGCAAAATCAGAACACAGTTGGATTTTCAGTCTTTTTTAACCAACATATGGCAACACTCCCTTATCTCCTTTGTTGCACTGTTTCTGCTCTCTCCCCCTCTGCCAACAGAGAGTTGCACAGGGCAGGACCTGGCAGATCTGGGCGATCGCCTGCGAGACTGGTTCCAGCTGCTCCAAGGCAACGGCAAGCAGAACAACACAGGGCATCCTGTCGCCAGCTCTGCATCAAGTGAGGCGCTCATGTCCACTGTAACAGTGCTGTTATTTTCCGTAATGTCACAGGATTGAGATCAAGCAGCCTCTGATACACATAGACTACAGACCAGCCATATCTAAGGTCTAAATATCTGAGGCCACTAATAAAAACGCTTCTGATGTGTATTTTTCATTCTTAATACAGAAAATACAATTTTTTTACAAATAGTTAATATCGTGAATAATTCATATTGATTTTAGGCCATAACAAAAAACATAACGGGTCTACAATAAGTTTAGATTCCAGCTGTTCACTGTGGTCTGAGACTTTTACACCCTATTTTCCTCACCCTATTTTCTGACTCTTTATACAGTGTTTTTATATTGTGGTTTTATACTGTGTAACTATAATACCAATCGAGACCACAAATGATGTAATAATGACTGCATGTTCTCTGAGTCTTCTTAAAGATGGTCTTATGATAGTAGCACTGCATTTTCTATACAATTTACATAAGGACCAGTAGACTCAATGCCATTATGTATTATACTATTATATTAAATTGTTTCCAATCCTGTAAGAACAGACCCATCAACAAATAGCAGGAGCAGCATTTTACTCCCGAAAAGCAGTTCTGCTGAATTGGTAAATGCCAGTAGCTTAAGCACTCCATTCGCTTCTGCTTTAAATTAAAATGCAAGTTTAATGGCAAAAATATGGCCAGATTCACCACACGCCTCATCAGTTCTCAAACTAGCTGTACACTAGCTATGGCTCTCTTGTGGTTGAGTTTCTATTATTTGCTCCTGTTTTACTTAAAATAGATCCCAGTTTTAGGCCATCTGACATGTTCATGTCATTGATCCACAAATTATTGTAGGATATTCGGTGGGCTGGTTTATTTGTAGAATCAATATGTTGTTGAATATGAATATTCAAACATAACCACATTACAAACAAAAATACACTATGTCTGACAAGGGCTTCCATTAGAGTGATTTACTGGCTTATGGAAAACATATTAAGAGCAGTTTTGCTTTTAAAAGGAAGCTGATTGAATTTTAACAACTGCAGATTCTGATCTAAGCCAATCAGCTCTTCTGGGGAATATGCTCTAATTTTCCACTTCAGAAAGAGAGTAGTATATATAAGCTATAGTATTACTTTGTGAACAAGTAGTTTAAAACATCTAAAATATGCCTGTGTGTTTTTGTACAGTTGTGGACCGGACTCTTGTTGCGACCTGTAAGGATTCGATTGGCTGGATGTTCTCTAAGTTGGACACAAACAGTGACCTGTATCTGGACCAAGCCGAGCTGGCTGCCATTAATCTGGACAAGTATGAAGTGTGCATACAGCCCTTCTTCAACTCCTGTGATTCGTACCGCGATGGCAAAGTCTCTACAGCTGAGTGGTGCCTCTGCTTCTGGAGAGAAAGTGAGTTTTAGTATCTCTATTATCACAATTTAACCAGATTTCATTGACTTTCACTAGTAACATAATAATAAATATTTTCTAAATGTTTCCCTAACCTTGGAATAGTTAACGTGGTGGATTGATAAACAAAATGTACATCGCAGCTGAACATAATTTTCAACAAAATTACTGTTTGTGGTATGACTGTGTGTAATTTATGCTGTAGAAAAAACTATTCTAAAATGCAATTACAAATTCATGAGGGAACCCACCCATAGGAAGAAAAAGCACAGATAATATCTCTTTAATATCTCAAGCAATGACATTAAATGGAGAGCAAATTAACATTTTGCTGAAGTCTCCTGTGTCTCAGACATTTCTCCTCAGAAAAAGACCCAAAAATCTCACAGATATCTTCATTCGAGTTTCAGAAGAGATCTCAACAATGTCACAAACCGAGCTCAGATTTGCCAAGTCTGCAATCAAAAGTCAATGTCAATTATTTAATTTGTTTCTGTTTTTATATCTCCTAAGCAATTTTAGGAGAAACATCTGAGACAAAGTTGATACTTGAAACATGCATCTCCATTAAATCTCCTGAGCTTTGAAAGAGAAACCTTTGAGAAATACAAATTTCCCTTGGACATAGTTTGAAAGTGCTAATTCTCTTCCGGGTTCTAGGACTACAAACAGAATAGCTGAAATAAGCCCAAATAGGAGAAAGTATTAGAAGATTGAGAAAATAAACTTCTTCAGCTTTAAAGTCAGCTAACTGGGATCATTGCCTGGGCTTTGCACATTTGTGCCCTCCACCCTGCTGGTTAGTGCCATGGTCCACAGTTTGCTCTGCTTGGTTATATCAGCATGACAGAAGGGGGACACATGGCTGAACATCAGTGCCAGCACAAGTCAGTGTCTGAGTGTGCTGAACACAGCTTTAGAGAGCTGGGAGTTTAAAATCTGAACTCATGTTTGAGGGGGGGTGTTTGGTTTTTTCGTTACAAAGAATAGGAGAAAGATATTGAATGCAAAGACTTGGTAGCGCAGAGTGTGTATTTTACGATGCAGTGCGCAGTGCTCACTGGACTGATTTTAAAGATAAAGATACTAGTTAGGGCTTTAGGAAAATCCAGCTATCTATGTGCAGAGTTATCTAGACTCGCACCACTAACTCGTTCGGTTTGCACTGGATTAAACTTAATTGGTTTTCGGATATAATCAAATATTGAAAGGGGCGAATTGAACCATATGCGGGATGTTTGGATTATTGTAATCCAGCGCTTTCATTTTCTTCACACACTCTCTTACAACCCCTCCGGCTAGAAAACGAGAGATGAGAGAGCGAGAGACAGTGTGAGTTGACCTTTAGTTGTTTGTGGTATGCGGCAAGAGTCATCTGAAGTGTTTATTTGAGAAGATGCACAAGTCTTTGCAGCATAAGCAGTATGTGTGGGGGAATTGGTATTCAGTGTGTGTTGCTAGGGTGACTGACAGTAAGCGTGTGTGTGTGTGTATGTGTGTGTTGTATATCATCACAAGAGCACAAGTCTGTTGACATGTGCATGTGTTTATTAGCAACTTGTTATACATATTAATGAGGCTCGTCAGAGTGTGAGTGTGTTTCTTTGTTTAAGGAATTCCTGCTTTGTGTGTGTGTGTATTTACTTAAGCCATGGAGCATGGCAAGCTTCTTGACACAAACAGACGTGCTCTACTCTGCATCTCATCGGAGGGCACAGAGCTGTATATAAACTCCACACACACACAGACACACACACTAGACCAGCTTGCTTCTTGTTTGATGTGATTCTGCTCACGATGTGGCTGGGCACTCTCATCTCTCCAGGGGGAGGGCACAGTTGATTTTGGCCTGTCACACTTTGTCTTCCCCTTGTATTTCCCCTGGTGGAAGGGAAGTGGTTATTGCAGAGAGAAAACAACATCACTGTTGGTTGTTGACAGGCTGCTCAGACTCAAACTCTCTGGGACTGAAACCAAGTCACATAGAAACCCATTGTGTTTTTTTAGACTTGACCTGACCGGCCTTCACATGTAGTTGTAAAACATGAAACCTTCAAAGCATTTGCTGATATTACCATGTTCCTGTAGCTCAGCTGGTAGAGCCTTGCATTAGCAGCACAAAGGTTGTGGGTTTGATTCCCACATGTAAAATGTATACTGTAAGTTGCTTCAGTTAAATGTATCTGCCAAATGTGTAAATGTAAATTTACTGTACAGCCAACTGTAAAGGCTGTTGGGTGTTATTACCCTGAATTAAAAAGTGTTTATCTGATTATTATTTGAGCAGTTATTATTATTCAGTTTACTGTTAAAACGATTGTACATTTTGCCTTCCAGCCATAAAAAGAAAATTACAATATAAAAATATTTAATATTTAACGCATGTTAATTTACTCAAACTTTCAAAATCTATCCAAAACAAGTTATTACTCAAAATGTAATTTACTCTTTATTTTAAGAATTACATTGGCATATAACTAAAGATTAAAACAGTGATTAAAAGTGTTTGGGTGTGATAGTGTGATTTGATTGTGCGGGTGCATACAGAGAAGCTCTGCTGTAATGCTGCCTCATCTGGGAGCTGGTGGAGAGCTTGTGTGAAGCGTTCGTCTGGGGGAGATTAGCGCCGACTCTTCCCTAAAGACACAGATTGTTTTTCTTCCTCAGAGCCTCCCTGCCTGGCTGAGCTAGAGAGAATCCAAGTGCAAGAGGGAGCCAAAAAGAAACCGGGTAAGAATGAACGCTCCACTGAGACACACTGTGCTATCTCAGGATAAAGAAGGTGAGGTGTGAAGGAGAGGAACAAGGGGAGATTCAGACAAAAGAACCTGAGAGAGAGATAGAGAGACAGAGCCTGTATGTGGACAATGTATACAGCTAAAAGAAGAAAGGAAGAAAGAAGGTCAATTTAAGTAAAAAATGGAGACAGAGAATGAAAGTGATTTATTTATATAACAGATGACAAGCACAGGGCTGGGATTAGATCTTAATCAGGTGTGGGGATTGGAGCAAAGCCCCTGGCAGTGGTCAGCGCTGCATGTTGGGCTGCACTGCATCTAGGACTCTCCAAGGGCAGGCTGCAGGTGCAGGAGCCAGAGTCAACCAAAATGCAAAAGCCCCTGATGCTTCAAAACAGCAATGTATACAATAAAAGCATGTGTTTAATATTTATTTTGAAAGCTTAACCTGTGTTTTACCTTCAGATGCATTAATTATAACACAAAACATTCAAAAGTATTTTTATTTCAATATTTTTGTTTCTGCAAAATTATGTATTTTGATAGGGTTTTTGTCAATTGCAGTAGAAGATAATGGTAAATAGTGGTAATGTTGCCATAAATAAAAAAGAAACAAAGGACATACACCTCTGCATAGAAGCACAGAATTATGGGTAGGGTCGAACATGCATACTAGTGCATATTAGAGGTTTTGTTGTGTGCCTTTGTAACATATAAGGTGCTCGATTTGCATCAGCGGCTTATTGTAAACTGATAGATTTTTAAAATAACATTTACTCATGAACATAACATTTACTCAACATTTACATAACATTACTCATGGTGATGCAACATCACACCCTGAATGACTAAAAGACTTCTAGATCTGTCCACTGTGGCACACTATATATATCAGAAGGTTAAATCCTGCATTTCAGTGTAGCCTCTTTTTAACCGTGCATCATGGGACGAGATGCTGCAGACAGAATCCCAGCCCTCAACCTCTCCAGGGTTACATTTTCTGCATTACAATGAGAAACGTCACTTGGGTCTGTCGCATGATTTGCAGCCAGCGATATGTAAACTAGTTTTTTAATGTCACCCATGATGCAGCACTCATTTTATATGCAATTCTTTAAAAATATGACAATGAATGCACTGTCTGTGTGTGTGTGTTTGTCTCTTTTCCTTGTTGTTATTTTAGAAACATACATTCCCAGCTGTGATGAGGATGGCTTTTACAGGAGATTGCAGTGTGACAAGAGCAGAAGGGAGTGCTGGTGTGTGGACCAGCATGGAGGAGAGTTAATGGGCTCCAGGATCCATGGCAACCCTGACTGTGGTAAGCACAAGCACATACACACGTACACACATTTACACACGCAGAGGACAATGATCCTTCTGTAGCTACAGGGCTTGGATCCACCAGAACATCAGTCACCCATCTGACAAAAAACCAAGTGCTACATTCATTAGGCCAAGTTCATTTCCATTCCAAAAGAGCAGTTGTCTCACTGAAATAAAGGTCCAAAAGATTAATTACTACTGGCTGAGTTGGACCCACAGGTGATAAGAACTATAAGAAGAGTCCCTGACTAGACATAAAATAGCGATTAAAAAGCCCCAAGTCATACGTCCTGTTTGCTTTTTGTTTACATGCCAAGTGCATATTAGAGGTTTTGTTTAGCCTTTGTCTGTTTGCACCAGTTGTAACGTGACGCATGCCCCAGCTAACAATTGTTTAGTATTAGACCCGATGTTTCCATTACATAACAAAAACGTTGAAAATGTTGTTTTGAAAGTTCTAGAAATGTAAAAATGTTTTCAGACATGTATTAATCTTATTGCTTGGTTGTAGGAACATTATTTAAACATTTTCTTAATTCTGTAACTTTTTAAAACATTCCACTAACAACCTAAGAATATCATTTTTGATGTAGGATATATTAACGTAAAAATGTTCTACTAATGTTACTGCAAGGATATTTTTGATAACTTTTAGAAAACTTTAGCCAGTGTTCTGAGAACCTTCCCTGTTTGCTGGTGTATTAATACATAACGGTTCTCTTGTCCAGATGAGGTCGTCACATACTCGGGCGATTTTGGCAGCGGGCTCGGATGGGGGGATGAAGAGGAGAAAGAGGTGGAGGAGAATGGCGAGGAGGCTGAGGAGGAAGAAGGGGATGTGGGGGAGATAGACGATGGTGGATACATTTGGTAGAACATCAAAACATATCCGCCTTGTTCAACGTAGCTTTCTGTGGCCCATCACGACAGAGGCAGCTCTATCTTCTGACATTAAATGGTGGACACTGGAGGGTCGATCATCTTTATACTGCACTCCAAACAGCATTGAGTTAGGGAGGGGGTGGGGAGGGGTTCACCGGTTCGTGTTAGCTGTAGTGAGATTATGGTATATCGGCAGTTTTCAATTATTGGGCTTATGAATACTTGTGAACCATCATATTTTTTGTTGAATCAGTGAATCAGTCTCTAGCATCCGCGAACACAAGCTCAGAATTAGGCGCTTGATAGGTGTGATGTGATACGTTCTTATGCAAGTCTAATACAAACATACTTTATCACTATACACTTGAATGAAATCTGTCATTCTAAATTGTTCAAGGTTCAGATCTGACTTTATAATGAATGTATACTTAAGATGGGCACAACTTTGGGTCCAACCAGGTTGCTTACTGCTTCGTTAGATCTTCTGTCAACCAATTGTTACATTCCATGGCTTTGGCTTTTTGAGATAATGTCTGCTCTTAGAGTTCATGTAAATTGCAAGTTTCTATGTCCTCCAGACTGCTACTCTGAAGATGCTCTAAAAAATTGTAGAGCCAAGACTGTTACCCTCTTCTGTCAACAATGCAATGTCTGAACAAAATCAGTGTCTGTATCTTTAAATCTAAAACTTTGCACTGGAGCAACTCTGAAGAAGATCTAGTCTTAAGATGAGGTCGCCTTCATCAATGTTTTTGAACTTATGTGATTTATTTCTCTGCCGTCACCAACTACAACAAATTTTTGCCTGTTTGCCAGAAATACACAATGCACCTCTTCGAGATAATCCTTTTCCTAAAGGCACTGTTTTTTTCCTCTTTTGTGTAATAATCCAACTGAAACCAGAGCTTGGCAAAGCATTATATTTTCATATAAACCATCTTAATGCAGTAGCTTTCTCTCCCACAAGCCCCGACGTCCAAATCATTGTTTTCTCTTTTGAAATGCACAGTAATAAATCCGGAGAAATGTGCTCTTGGGTTTCATATTTCTATCATAATAGAATTTGCTTATACTCCACTAGGTCAGGCTGTAATATGGTACCTCTGAGGCAACGTGGCTATTATAACGAGGAAGTATATGGATAAACAGGAGAGTCAGGAATGAGCTTTTGGAAATGCAGTCTGACATAGTCTCCCTCATATACCCAAAGGGACCAATCTGTCTTTGCAGATGCTCCTAATCAGATCTTCCCATCATTTGCAGTGAAGGATGAGTTAGCTGTAACGTAACAAGGTGTAAATCTGATGCTGAGAGGATTTATAATCTAGGCCTAAATTTATAATCTAAGACTGAACGTAAAATACAGGAGCGGTAAGTCTTGCTTGTATAAAACTCTTAAAGCATCACGGTTTTGTTCTCCTCTTTGTGTATTTATGAGCAAAAACAGTTTTGCTATGGAATCAAAACAGCTAGCTAGCTTTACAGGATGTTTTTTATTCCACACGGGTTATTGTAGTATCACTTGCTATAGCACACAAATTGTAAAATGTGGATGAGTTATAGACTCGGTCTGGTATGCTAATTTATTCGGATGTGGTTTCTGAGCTCCAAATGGGGAAGAGAAAATGTATTTGATACGGTAACGTCCAAACGAGTAAACATTCATCAACGTACAGCTGCTTCTCGTGCCGAATACAAATCCTCTATACAATAGAAATGTCAATGAGACACAGCTTGGGGATATTTGAATTACATCTGGATTATCAGATAACATCTCTCTGGTTTGACGGGGTGAAAAGACAGTCTACTCATTAAAAGTCAATAGTGAATGTTCTGATGTCTTAATCAGCTGTGTACAGGAGTCTGTTAACAGTGATGTTATACCACTTGGACTAGTGTATGATTGTATTGTACTGTACATGCCATTATTATTGTAAATACTTGGATTTTACTGATTAGAAAATGTTCTATTTACGCTGAGTTGCAGTATATTTGCATTTAGTTGCATGTTTCTTTGTCTGAGTGTCACCTTTCTTGCCTGAATATGATTAAAGGCTTTGGGCCCTAAATGCTTTTACTTTGTTCTTTTCATTACTCTTAACATCTTTGCTACATGCTCATTTTCATGTGCCGCTGGAGACATGACAGGAAACAAATCTTTTCAAGCCATTTTTTAACAAAATTGTGGCATTTTTAACTATAGAAAATACCCAACAAAAGCTGAATGGTTCTGAGAATTCATGAGTCACTATTACGTTCAAATTATTCTGTGGCAAAAAAATATAAATGTCAATTTGAATAGAAGGCATGAAGTAAACACACATCTTTTAAACGTCCATGCAACGTCCATAAACGTCCTTTCATATTATGAAGAAAATATACATGTAAAACTGCTGTGTTATGGTTAAAATGGTAAAAACAAATCAAGCAAAATACAGTTTACATTTTCAAGTTTTTAAATTTTTTTACAATTTAAGCGACAAATGGAAAATAAATAATTAGGCCATAAACTTTACAATGGCATTACGAAACACTTTCTACATAAAATCTATTAAAAATCAATTTTAGGGAAATTTAAGCAGTACTACATGCAAAACGCCTAAATTAATCAATTCTATTTTCCTGTCAAACTGAGCTGAGTTGTTTGTTGTAATCTAATGTCCATCTAATGCATTACATTCCTTATTCATTGTCTTATTTACATTTAGGCATTTAGCAGACGCTTTTATCCAAAGCAACTTACAGTGCATTCAAGTTATACATTTTCTTAGTACATGTACTCCCTGTCAAACTGAGTTGAGCTGTTGTAAGCTAATGTCCATCTAATGCATCGCATTCCTTATTCATTGTCTTATTTACATTTAGGCATTTAGCAGACACTTTTATCCAAAGCGACTTACAAGGTGAGGAAAACGAAGCGATAAATCATAAGGAGGCAATAACATCAGCCGTGGTTAGAATTTTTACCAAGAGTACAACATTTCAGTGCTTTATAGAGGCGATACCTGTTGGGAGAGGAAAAAAAAGTTAAGTTATAGTTATAAAGTTGTCATACTTGTGTCAGGTATTCGTGGAAGAGGCAGGTTTTTAGCTGTTTCTTGAATACAGTGAGGGATGCAGCTGACCGAACAGAGTTTGGAAGATCATTCCACCAGCAAGAGCCAGAAAAGATGAAAAGTGACATAAGAAATAAACCATTTATTGTGTCCATACACTGCTAAATAGCATTAATTTTCCTACCTCAGCTACTTCATAAAACAATGATTCATTTTACTACTGATATCATCATTCAGCTCACATTTCGCATTACATTTGATTGATAAGGACAATGAAAGCTTGCTCTGATGCAGTCCCCATGTGTCTGACATTATCCTCTGCACTAAGACCTTAAATACAGCAGTATTTCCAGTCTGAGCAAAGAGTCTCAGCAGAGGTTCCAGAACTGTCAATGGGATGCTAAAGTGAGGATATGTCACTTTTCTGTGGTCTCTTGTGTTACTAGTAACAATGCCAAAAATAAAAGGGTATTAGATAAAAAACATAAAAGCTTGATTTAGCCAGGCATTATAATTGATGGCCCTTTAAAGGGATGAGAAATATTTTTTTCCTATCATATACTGACCCTCATGTCACTTCAAACCTATATGACCTTTATCAAGATAAAAAGGAGATATTTCAAGAAATATCTGAAGTCAATGGGTACCACTGTTGTTTGGTTACCAGCGTACTTCAAAACATCTTCGTGTTCCTCAGAAGCAAAAGTAAACAGATTTGGAATGACATTAGGGTAAGTAAATAATGGAAGAATTTTCATTTTTGGGCTACTTATCCTTTTAAGACAGAGCTTTACGTTTAAAGAAAACATATGTTTATTTGGTACACAGTGACCCCTTCTGGTTAGAGAAGGTATAGTGTAATAGAATCATTTATGTGGTTGTCTGTTAAGGGTCAAGTGTGTAATTTCTGCACCTCAAATGGCAGATAACAGAATTCCAGAAATAATGACTATTTTCAACCCCCCTGCTCCCAAATACTTGGTTTCACCCCTCTCACAACATTGGTTGTTGCATTTTCTGATGTTGTACACAATGATTTGGATTTTCCATTCCTATCTGAAAACAAACAGGAATAATATTACCCAACAATTTATCAGTGCCAGAACGAACCACAGGGCCACCACTGGCTCCAGACTGCACTGCACATGTAGTCTGCAACATCACAGGTTGTGACTTATGGGTGATGACTAAGATGACTGATGTCAAGGAAGGGCCACAGCTAGCTCCTAAAGCCCCATAACCCATGACAACTACATCTTCACCTAAACAAACGTTTAGAAAACATCAGGTGAACATTAGAGAACAAACAGGGCTTAAACACTTTTAATAAAACAGCATTGTGGAGCATTGCCTGGGTGAAAGAGTTTGGCAAACCGGGGAGTTACTAGGTTTAAGAGTGACTCCTACAGCTCCACTACAGCAATATCATAGGGAGATGATGGTGCTGATGAGTAAAGCACCTTACCAGTCACTGCATGAAATTTGTAATGTGGAAAATGCATTTATGTTACTATAAATGAAATGACATGAGCCATTTCAAAGACAGTAGTAGACAGCAGTGATGCTGTCTAGATAATGTTCGGACCCTGATTGTTTCTTTGTTAATGGTGCCTGGAGAGAATTAGTGATGAACTGTGAGGACATTCCTGTCAGCGACTGAGAAGCAACAGTCTTAACATGTTTTTCAGAATCAAGTGAACAGGACACACAAGTGTCAGCCCAGTCCAATCGTCTGATTTCCAGCATAGTGGTGAAATGATCAAACCCACAAGGTAAGCTCTATCTCCTTCACTAACAAACAGTCCACCTCCTTCGGTGCCAGGCAAGCAGCGGGCATCGGTGAGGATCAGTGTGTTCTCATCTCCAGCGAGATTACTCACAGTACCCTTACTGACTGTGTTCATGAAGAGATCTGGACATAAACCACCAAAAGGAGACCCACAGGCGAGCACAGCAAATCCCTTTTTAAGAGTGCCACTGCACAACCAAGAAACAGGTTTACTATAGGTGGATAAAGCAGGCACTTTAAGAAAGGAAAATCAACGTAAGAACCAAGTTTCTTCCAGAAACTCTGTATCCTCACAGCCACTAAATCCCTAGTTATCTTCCCTCTTAAAGATTTTGTGAAATGCATCTTGAAACTCTACACAGTTAATCATCATTAACAGTTTGGCCTCCTGGCAGATCACGCTGCGTCAGTTCATTACACACGGCTGGTTGACGCAGTGGTTTACAGATACATCAGTGCATTCTGTGTAATCTACATAAACTTTCATCGTTACTGAAACTGTCAGAACGCAAATGTCTTTGAGTATTTCTCTGCAGAATGTTTCTCATGTTTATAATCAGAAAATATAACACCAGTACAACAATTCCAGACTGGTTGTTTAGAAATACTCCACTACAACTCCTAGCTTCATTCTGAGAGCCAGAACAGAGGTGGAGGGGCATCTCAGAGATTGTGACAACACAACATGCCTCCTCAATAGCCCTCATTTTCGATAATAACCTATAAAACAAATTTCAACAAAATAAAATAAGGTTATAGCTTTTAGGTGTTCAGCACCTGAGTTCGTCTTCTTGCATGGCTTTCATGAGAACTGTTCCCTAATTATACAGTCACAGAAATGTCAACCTCAGGACTGGCAAGTAAAAAACAAAGCAACTGGCTAACAACAAATCGTTCTTCAAATTCCTCCCTGAAATTCTTCAGCAAGTCCAATGATGTGGTCAGTTTATATTTATCTATCGGCGACCTGATGTTCTGAAAATTACCCACTGAAGTTCTACAACTATGCCACTTCCTGATAAGATTTCACTGGTGTAGACATGATCATGTGGTGGATGGCGGGTCGATCAATTAGCTCATTCACAGTTTATCTACCTACTAGTACTACACATATGGGACCAATTACTTGTTAAAGGCTGTATTGCTTTCCTAACAAATGTAAACTTCTGTTTTGGCACATAACTGGTTTTATCTAATATATGATTTCACTTTGTCACAAAGGCTCTTTCTGTTAACCAAATGGGTTCAATTATTCATATATGCTTGTGTGATCACTTTGAAGAAATATATGAACATGTGAAATAAATGCCATATACACAATGCAAATTTAAAATATTTATTTGTATTTTATTTGCCTACTTTCATAAATATTGTGCTACAAAGTAGCATGTGCACAATTAGCCATTTCAAAAGCTAAGCAGCACTAACAAAACCCAATCCTTTAAATGTGACCCCGTAATGACACACATTTTTAAATTGCACAGGCAACTTTCTATGAATTAATAAAACCTCTGTACTCTCATGCCAAAGCTGCGAATTCAGCTGACAGTCAAAAAGTACCTGTTGCACAGATTTGTCAGGTAGTCTAGTGTTGAAACAGTCAAATGTAGACACATCTAAACCTGAAGTGTTACATCAGCACTGTTTTTAAAATATCAGAATATTACATACAAGCACATCCACTTAAATACTGGATACAAATAAATATTCCATTGTAGATCTCAAACCATATTTATGAATGTGTATACATTGACAATACACACATCATCACTTTCCTGTTCCATACCATTTGTTCCACATTCCATGTTTCCTTTGTGCAGGTTAAAAAAACAGAACTAGGAAAATTAAGCTGAAGTATTGTAAGTACTGGTGTAAGTAACAAGTATTGGTGTAAAAGACCACCAGCATTAAGGCACTGAGGTAACGTAAAGACAAAACACTTATTTTGTATCATTTGATGATTTTGACATCATCAAAATGTATCACAGCACAAGTCATTTTTACCTGAATTTAACACTTCAATTCAAATACTTTCTAGCAGGGCATGTTACTGACATTAGTGTGAGAAAGATGTTCTGTAACAGAAGGCCAACTGTAATAGCATATTGTTTTTCTACCCTGCTTTTAGTGAAAGAAAACAGCATATTCAACTAAGGGACTTATGTAACCAATTGATAACAAAATATACAACACTCCCTGGTTACTATAGTTTTATTACAAGATCAATTAATAAATAAGGTTACATGGATGTTGGATTAATAAATAGTTTAATAACATTGAACATATTAATCAATATATTGAGAAAGCCATCGAAAACCTTCACCATAACCTTGTCGCTTCAACACGCTGCACATAAAAACTTCCATTGGCCTCAAGTTGAGTTCCTTCAGTGACACATTCCCCTGTGTTGACATATACAAACAAAATGAGACCCTCTAATACCCCAGAAAAAAACTATTTTGCACCTAACACCTATGTAAGTTAAGTAAGTTTTCAACACTTACATATTGTATTTTAAAGACACGATAACCAGTAGAAGGTTCTGTTTAGAATACATTGTTACTTTAAAGAAAATATCTACATATTTCCACATTAACTTACCTTTCCAGTGGTGTGTCCATAAAGACCAAACATTCCTCTTAAGGCATCCTCGCTTATTGCTTCCGGCCGATCAATTTTATTTCCCAAAATAAGGACTGGCACATTGGAGATGGTTTCATCAGCTAAGAGTGCCTATGATTTAGAAAGCGAATCAGCTGAAGAATAAGGTGCCTTTATTTTTAAAAATACGACAGGCCAGTGCTATGAGTTACTTAGTGGGTTCACGGTAAAACATTCAATTGTAAAGACGTTACAATGCAAAAAATCATGATTTAAAGAGTAAACCTACATCCAACTCAACTTTGGCCTCAGGTAGGCGCTCATGGTCAGCACAATCAACAAGGTAGACTATTCCATTTATTGCTGGGAGATAATTCTTCCAAACCCTTCTTGCTGGGATTAAAGAACAGACTCATTTGTTACATTGTATTAAAGGTTCTGCATGCTAAATTACTGCTTTGATAAATCTGTTTTTGTTAGATGTTGAAGTAGAGTGTTGAACGTTTTATCATTACTCATTTAAAATGCTCTGTTTAACTGTTTTAATACTAAAGGAATCATAATAATACTGTCATAATAATAAGGAATTCCATGTCTCTGCATTTACCTTGAGCATGTCCACCCAGGTCAAATGTTGTGAAAGTCATGCCAGCAATCGAGAGCTCTTCAGATGCTGGAAGACAACACATAGGGCCATTTTTAATGATAAAGGGCATTTAAGATGTCCTGTTTTCTAAACTATTCTTGCAAACAATATACAGCATATATAAAAGGGTTAAACTACATGGCACTGAAAGAAACCTTCACTTACTAGGGTGAAGTGTTGGAACATGTTGCCCAAGTCGATCGTCTTTAAGCATGTGCAATAAAGTTGTTTTTCCAGCATTGTCTAATCCGAGAAAAACGAGTTTCCCAGACTTTTTATATAGTCCTAAAGCAAAAAAAAAAAAAAATGTAATCACATGAAGATGTGCCTGCCAAATGATGCATAAAAGCTGAAGGGCATTTTCTTAAAAAAAAAAAAAAAAAACATTCTGGCTGATACTTTACCTAATAATTGTAATACATTGCTGAATCCTCTGTAGAGCCAGTCAAATATGAAAGACATATTTGTATCTTGCTCCCTGAAATGAAATGGCAACAAAATGAGAGAATTGTTCCCACGATTTAAACATTTTAAAGAGCTTTGTTAACTACAAAGTAAGCTCTTACCCAAATCTACTGTAAGCAGATGAAAAACCCAGCAGATTACCAAATGACCAACACAATTGTTTGCTGCATAACGTTAGAAAAACAGACGCTCTAAGAATACATTGAAAAGAAAAGAAAGGCAAACCCTCACAGCTATTAACAAATTTGCTGCACACAACATAAACAATGAACTATTTCTAGTTGGGAGACCTTGTCACTTGCCATGGATATGTCGCACAGACATAGCTGTCAATCAAATGACGGCAACTCAGTGCGTTTCTATACATTAGCAGTATGATCGTATATTTCGAAATGTAAATTACATTAGTCTTATTAGTCTTTGTGCAACCCAATGGTTTTATTTCAGTAATTTATCCTTAACGCAATCGTCACAGTTTGCAAACACTTATGAGCCCAAATGTGTCTTATGAGCCTAAACGCGCACTTCTCATAAACGCGTCGATACGCTGTAAAATGCATTGAAAACAACAGCCAAACACGCCAGCAAAACTCAAGCAATGCTTTGATCAAGTCAAACTGGTGAATGCAAACAGAGATCAACACATTTTTATACAGGGAAGACATAAAGGGCTGGTGCAAATTTCCCGTTAAGCGTTTTATTATCCGGTAAGTCTTTCTTAACAGGCGCATAAATAGTGCGTCATCAAACAATAAAGCCGCACGGGACACACGGCGTCACAAAAAGAAGAAAGATATATGGCAAAACCTCAAAGGATCCGGTTCGGTAGTAAACCAGTCTAGTAAACCAGTCGCTGCCGTACGCCAATCCAAACCGGACTGTTTAACCGGAACTGCGTAGCTGTATTGGGCGGTCCCAGATCAGTTCTACGTACAAGTGATCCGACCGTGCACTTACAGTGCGTTTGATTCAGCAGGTCTATAGGACATGCTTTACGACACGATAGGCGTCCTTTTTAATATTTTTATAAAAATATAATGCTAATAATTAATAAATAATAATAATAATCATACATCGTTTTATGTTAATATTAACAAAAAGTCACACACATCACTAAAAGCAGGGTCATATGAGAAAAGCTTTATTAAAGCAAGTGCTCACAATCTAACAGTACCTGAGTTTGACCAGACTGCTTCCTAACTTTACTCTCTGTTAACCAGAATATCAAGCCTTTATCATATAGGAAACCTAACAAGACATCGATTAGTAATATTAATTATTATAGCGAAGGTGTAACTGTTTTTCTAAAATATACATCATCCTATACAGATACAGACATATTCTAAACATGTCATCAGGCTGGTCCTTCCACAACGTTATGCTCTTCAGTTCTTCGCATAGTAGAACCATTTGTCAACTGTAAAAACAAAATAATGTAAATACATGTGGAAGAGTAAAAAACAATGTTTAATGAATGCTGAGGATTTTTACGAGATCAGTGCACAAAAAAAGAGACAAAAATAATATCAAACCTGAGCAAGGAATTGAGCTGGCATCTCCACATGGGCATGACTGAAAATGCAAAGAAAGAAATAAAAACACACATTTTGTCATATAATGTGGAGTAACAAATATAAGCCCTGTGGAAGGATGTCAAAGAGTGTGTTTGTACCACTATAAATGCAATACATCTGTACATTTCTAAGTTATCAAGTTCTAAGTTAAGTGATATTTCTAAGTTATCAAGCAGGGAATTAAATTCTGATAATAAAAGAGAAAGTTCTTACTCCATTAACAACTGCTTTGGCTTCATCTGCTGAACAGCGGAAAGGACTGTCTCCCCCTGAGACACACGTGTTTTTGCTGCACAGTAAAAAAAAACATTAAAAAATTATATGACTTCTGATGGCAAAAAAAAGAAATAACTTCAGATTGCATTCTGACAAATATCTCTTGTAAACTGGATATTATAATGATATAAAACAGCTATGGAATACAAGCAAACAAATGCTTATTTTGTGGTAAATTCTTTAATATGCATGTATATCACTGTTGACGGAAGAATCTCTTACCAGTTTAGTTCTCCAGCATTGGTTTTCTGTGAAATAAGTGCCTTCCAAAAGCCATGGGTGGCTTTGATTGTCTCAATGGCAAAGTCCTGGAATAAGTATACCATATTAACCATGATATAAAGTAGGTTTTACAAGAGAACTACAGGACAAACTGTCTTCTTAAATCAATTTATGTGTGGTGGTGTATTAGAAATTCCCAAAGCAAACAGAACTTTATTCATGAGGTTAATTTATTAAAAAACACACCTTGTCTTTGAACTCTCCATTGAAGGCAAACTGGTTTTCAGGTTTTCCATCAGGCACCTTGTACCTCCTGAACCAATCAACTGTGGCCTCAAGGTAGCCTGGCTTAAGTCTTCTCACATCGCTAATACCTACGTTTCATAACAGAGGGACAATCACACATCCACTCTTCTGAGTCAAATGTAATGCACAATTACATTTATGAATTTTGGCAGATGCTTTAATCCAAAGCAACTTACAGAGCATTCAATGTTTACATTTTATCAGTGCATGTGTTCCCAGAGAAATCGAACCCACAAGCTTTGTGCTGCTAATGCAATGCTCTACTGACCAACTGAGCTTCAGGAACACAAATACTTACTGTTGAAGTCTTTTGCCTCTGGGTCATCAACGTTTATTGCGATGACTTTCCAATCAGTTTCACCTTCATCAATCATCGCCAAAACACCCAGCACTTTGACTTTGATAACATCTCCACGAGAGGACACCTAAAACAATCAAACATCCAATCAAAGTATGACTGATGATATAACAACATTGATCTGTTTCACAGAACATTTCCAAAGACAGACACTGATAGCAAAAAACGTTTTGATACCTTGTTGCCAATTTCACAGACATCAATCGGGTCATTGTCACCACAACACCCTGTGTCACTGTCCTTGTGTCCAGGATCTTCCCAAGTCTGTCAGAAAACACACACACACACGGTCAATAAAGAGTTACTTTCTTTTGATTGCTCTGTAAAACAACAGTAATAAACCCTGACTTGAAAATCTGTGTGACTTTATTTACATTTAGATAAGTCATAAAGATAAGTCGTTTGCATACTAAATGCATTTGTTTACTCTGTTATAAAGGTGAATGAAGATTTAATGCATGTGCGTTAGTGCTTTAATTATCTATTTGTTCTAAAAACCCTCAGTCTGTTTTGTTTAAAGTGTTCAAAGTACATACTTTTGGAGGTCAGTCTGTTTAGATGACTTACTTGTGGGATTGCTCCATAATTCCAAATATAGCCTCTGTGTGGGAAAACATTGGCCACATAGCGCAAATTGCCCTTCTTCACATCTTGCTTGATTGGGTTCAGAGGGTCTTTTGTAGCAATCTGAAAGTAAATCATAATGTTGATTTACAGAATAACAGAATATTTACACAGACACTATTTTGTTGGTTTGCTATTTCGTCACTATACAATATAAAACATAAAATATTTTGTATTCTTAAGGTCTTTTATTTTTAACATTACATTGTACCTGTCCTATAACCACTACTATTTTATTTGAATATGCATCTGCATGTAAATATATTGCTATGTAACAGCCATTTACAAAGTGCAGGGGTTCTCCAACTGTACCAAATTTCTGGAGTTGTTGAGCACAACACTTGAAATTTACAGAATTAAAAAATAGACATTGTTATTTTTCCATGCTTTGTATTAAATAACACAGATCCATAAATCTCAACAGGCGTAATCTATTGAATCCTCTTCATACCTCCATTTTTGCATTTGTCCATCTCGGCACTTCAACAACCATGTGAAAAATATTCTGCAGAGCAAATAAAAGTCATTTAGTGACTTATGAAGGTAGCAAAGAAGGTAATTATTAAGAAGGTAAATTCTTTCTTCACTTAAGCACTATAAATGTAAAATGTAAAGGTACTATGTTGACACCCAAATATAATTCTGATCCTTGATTAAAAAAAAGACTGACAAACCGAGTTACATTATACAAAGGTACGATAACAGACCAGTACAAAGTACTGAATGATGACACTATGTTAAAAGCGTAAAGATAATTCCCCTTACCAAGTACCTCACCCATTCAGTTTGGCTGACAAAAGAACTGATAGACACCATTCTGGATTGTGAAATGATGGTTTACTGCCAAATGATTCCCACAAGTGAAGAGACATTTACACTGTCAAGATATATCTTGACAGATGACGTTGAGAAGGTACCTAACAACACAGTATTTTAAGATACTCTACCTGAGCTTCATCAGCATACATAGGTATGTCATGGAATGGTGAAATGTACTTTCCATCTGAGTTCTCTGTTAAAATAAATTAAAAATGTTTTAATCGCATATGAACATGTATGCACAAATACATATTTCAAACAAAACAGTAACGGTGTGATTGAGTTACTGGTACATCTGATCACAATGAGTATGTCATTTGTCAACTTAATGTTTCCCAGCACTCAAAACCTCAAATCCACCTGCCACCATCTGATTTATCCTGTAATTCATTACCACTGAATGATGAGTTGCGTTTGAAGCATTTTAAGTCTCTTAAACTTTCCCAGTACAATTGGTTAAAGATGTTATGGATCTCCGTTCAGTTTGTCTTATTGTGCACTTCATCTGTCAATCATGTTACTATCAAAAGTGAATTATGTAATGCTGCTAAGGGTGGGGCGTTTAATTCACAGGTGGCAACTAAACAAACATATAAAACACGCCCTTTTTTGACTAAAACCGTAAATCTTTTCTTTATGCAATGCAG
Organism: Chromobotia macracanthus; assembly: GCA_036877525.1. Lineage (NCBI taxonomy): Eukaryota > Metazoa > Chordata > Actinopteri > Cypriniformes > Botiidae > Chromobotia > Chromobotia macracanthus. Next base: position 6,955,666 of record JAZGTH010000073.1, on the reverse strand, counting down.
TGTTTCCTTTCTTTAGATAATGCATATTCAAAGACAAAATATGCATTTATCCAATTCACACAATGCAATAAATACAATATTGCTTGTTAAATATTCCACTACTTGGTAGAAATAAAATAAATGCATCTCTGACTTGCTTTCAATTTGTGCCGTATAACCGGCATAGCAGGTTTATTGTTATTAGCATTTAAGAGCGTTTTATAAAGTTCACCAATTAATAGCCATCCATAAATCAATACAGTCCGGTCCGCCTATCCAAATTTTAATATCATATCGTAAATCTATAAATTTTACTGTTGCTTTGGTTAAGTTTTAGATGATGAATGACGCAAGGAAAAGTGACACGTGGGACTTGCGGCCCAACCCCTTTCATCTCCATTCAATAAACCGCCCTGATCTCACAAACTTCCCATCACCAAATCCTAAAGATTACCCTTCATACTTACTGAAGTACACCCTGTAGCTCAGGGTGTTAGGGTTTCCTCTTTCTTCAACCGTGAAACTCATGCTGCGCTCGGCTGTGTATTGATTCCGGTAGACTGTGACGAGCAGCAGCGACTTAGCTGGTGTAAATCAGACATGCGCAGAAACTGTTGCGCAAACTGGGTGATCAACGTGAGATTTGTGAACAACGTGAAGATTCATATGACCCACACAAAGCCTCTACAAGCCACATTTTATCACTTATATTGTGATTATTATACTTGTGCTCTTGCATTATGCATTTTGATCGAAGAACCACAAAGCATCTAGGAACATCCATAAAAAATATTCGCGTATCTAGAATCAATAAACGTACATTTTATGCATCATAAACACTTGAAAGGCTAGGTTTAAGGCGTTACAATGGATGACTGTTTACGCCTATAAACGCGTAGCCATCATGCCACTCAAAACATTAGCATGACAATGGTGACGCGCGCGCGGGGTGGGCGTTCACGTGACGCGGCTATCCGTTGACGTCACATCCTCCCAGCGCTCTTCGCTTCCTGCCTGGCGGAGGGAGGGGACGGTGCTGACGGCTGGGAGGACGAGCTGTACGTTAAGAAAGCCTTGGAAAGCGATAATAAAAGAGGGAAAAGGGTCCGAGGTTTTATCTTCCATCGGGAGAACTTATCGCTCGACTCTGATTAGCACCCGAAGCAAGTGCAATGTCGTCCAGTCGTCAGCTTAGCGAGAGCAGGGCCATCCCGACCAGGACGGTGCTGATCAACGACTCAACCCAGCTACCTCACGACTATTGCACCACTCCAGGGGGCACTTTATTTTCCACCACCCCGGGAGGTAATGCACTCCTGATATCACAGCTAACATCTGGTGGTGATCTGAATGGAGACAGTGTAATGTTAGAGGATGGCCTATGTTGGCCAGGAAGCCGTAAGCACATATAGGCTCCGTCCCAAACGGCATTTTTGGGCATCATTTTTGGGCTGGTTGGATTGTTGCACTTTGCTTGGAAACGTTTTAATAGTGTTGGGAAAGGTTGGGATGCTTAAATTGATGATGCAAAAATGTTGTCTAGGAAGGCGGCTTACTAGGTTCAAAACAAAAACAACGATGCACGATAAACGCCGCTCTGATCCATCTGATTGGTCTGCAGTGATGGACAGAATAGAAAAGAATAGAATAGAACAAAGGAATGCATTAATTTCAATGCATACAGAGGAAGACGCCTATTGATATGAGTTAAAAATAAATGCCATTGTTATGCCTTTTGTTTGTATTGGATCAGGTCAAATTGTTTTGCACCGTTTGAAGTAATCAATTATTGCTTGTTGTGACTAGTCACACTAAATTGGTCATGAATTATATTGCTCTGAGATGGTCATTAATATGTTAATATTATATTGTTCAACTGGCTTGTAACATTATGCAACCCTGACAGTTGTTATGACAATGCAGGTACCCGAATAATCTATGATCGTAAATTTCTGTTGGACCGACGTAACTCCCCCATTGCCCAGACCCCACCAGCACACCTGCCTGTTATCCCGGGAGTGACAAACAAAAATATCCGGAATGAAAACAAGAGGAATGAAGTTAACAACATCAACAATCATGATGGCAAACCAGGGCAAGGTTAGTCTTTCAAACTGATCTAACTGGAACTGTTTCTATGAAAACCGCCCTACTCTTTAATCTGTCATCTTTTGTACACAATTAATCTGTGGGTCTGGATAAAGGTTTAGTAATATGTAAATGACTATGTAATTACTATACAGTAATATATAGTGTAATGTTATACTGTAATGTACTCATACAGTAAGCATTATCACTTTGTCTGTTAGTTTTTAAAAATTAAATGCATTTTTTTTGTTTCACAGGTGAAGATGCTCAGTTTGAGATGGACATCTAAAGAAGAGGAACCAACTTGGAAGAATGATTATTTACCTGGTACCTGTGTGCCAGTGGCTTGGCTTGTAGAAACCAATGTTGTGAGCCCTCTCCTTTAGCTCTCTCTAGCTGCGGGGTGCTGCATAATCATGGGGATAAATGTTAAAGTTTGCCCAGTGGGGCTGCTGGTGCCCTGAAAGTTAACTTGAGCTTGCTCTGTTTGATTAAGTTTCAGGGCTACCATTAGCTGTACTTGCTTACGTTACAGAGCAAGGGAAAAATTCTGTATTGCAAGTGCCCAGATTTATTACCTGTTTACTGTAATAGACTCATAAACAAATCGGCCATCAGAGATTCACTGCTGATAGTAAAGAGTTGTTTTCAAAGTACACTGTTACAGTTGATACCTTGTAAAGGCGATTACTACAGTCTACTTTGTCCACACGTAAACTCATTTCCAGTCAGGTCAGAAAAAGCAGTAATTAGTATGTACGTGTTTTCCCAAATTTAATTTTTGTTAAAGAAAGAAAATGGTCTCCAAAAATGGAAAATACTAAATCCTTTGAGATTTCTGGTAATGCTAATAAGGGACAGCAGGATCATAATTTTGGTGATTTTTGCATCATTCCAAGTATTTTATATCAGTTAAACATCTGTATACTTTTGACTTTTCTGTTTTTAAGATTTCAAGGTTTTCAGGCTGTTGGTTTAGCAAAGTTTGATAGAATCTTAAAAAAAACACAGCCCTTAATCACTCATACTGAAACACGATGCCAAACAAACGCACAGATTTTGTAGGTTTATGTAGAACTTTCCTTGAAATCAGCATTTTAGTCAATATTCTTCCAATTTCCTTTCATCCGTTCTCCTTAAGAAGTAAATGTTAATTTAAGCTTAAAAAAACATCTGATCACACATTTGAAGAACAGACTGTTACTTTTAGTCAGAGTGAATGGTTGTAGAGTTCATACCCATCCTGGTAACAGTATGGTTTGTTTCTAGCTTGCATGGTGAGTTTGTTCAGGTGATACTTGAAGCATCAACATCAGCTCTGTAGTCACTGTAGCTGGTAAACACTTCTGGTCAAAGGTAGACAATACCTAATGCTGTTAGACTGGATACAGGATTTCATATACTCTGTGAAAAAACTACAACAAAAGAGAGCTGGTCTCAGGAAGTACTTGCGCTATGTACCTAACAAATAAACCTCTTACTGCCCCTTTCATAGGAGGAATAACAGTGAATATATAACATTAATATCAGCTACGACATCTACTGTCACTTTCCAATTACTACAATTCTTACAAACCTTGATAATCAAATCAAAGGTAGAAAAGCACTGAAGTGTTGTTTTGGTCATTTTACTGTTGTCTATCTCACAACTACACAATGTGAAAGTTCAAAGATTCTTTTAAAGGTGGATAGTTTTGCAGTGACCAGACATTTGTATTTTGATTCAGATCAAAAACCCTTGAAAACTTGAATTGAATCTTTCCAATGCTCTTCTATGCATGTATGTTGTTTTGATCTGCTCTTTAGTTCAGTTGTCAGAATCGTTAAAACATTACGATTTATCTTGTTTTTGGGGATGCCAAATATTGTGGAAGACGAGAAGCTTTGATTATTATTGAAAGATAATTAAACAAAGAGATTATCCAAACAAAGTGGCTTAAAAGAGGATACTTATTCTCATGACTTTGTCTCTTACTGTGTTTCAGTAATTTCATTGAACAGAGGAAGTTTGTTTTCTCTCCAAACAATCTCTGTGCTTAGCCTCTGTATTCATGCCTTACTTTACTAAGCTGAGCGGCTGTGTCAAACGCATACCTTACAGCAGGATTCATTCCTTTCCACTTCATTTCTTTTATTCTTTTTCCCTGTTATTAAATTGAGAGTAAGATCAAGGTATTGCTGTTTTACTAGAAAACGTTTATATTTTTGGAAACCTGTTTAATATCATTTACTTTCTTACAGAGATTAAAACATTAGGAGATACATCAGTGTAATGTTTGTAATACAAGTAATGGGTTGGATGACGTTAAAATTAATTAATTTTTAAGCCAAATTAAAAATTAATCTGGCTTAGGTTTCACCATATTCAGTTACATTTAAACTTGACTTTAAATCCTTGATGCACATTGCCTGGTTTAAATCTTTTTTCAGATTTTTGAAGTCACATTTAAGAATAATGATTTAACCCTTTAACTTATTTACTGTCCTCTGTGAGTTGTAAAATCTCACTCTGAAATACAAAGGTTTAGCCTTTTAAAAAGATCACTGCTTACTTTTGCTTCATACTTCCCCTAAGTCTCTTGAAGTATATGAAATGCATTTATCTCTGTACGAGGGGATTTGGGATGCAAGTCTTTTATCAGATGTGGCAGACATTTATAACAATTTTTTTTCTCTAAGACCCTGTTGAGTTTAATTTTAATAAAATGCCAATGCCAGTGGACACTGTTGCAGCGAGATCAATAAAAGTTCCTTGATATCAACTCTTGGTGTTGGTTCTTAAGCATTTTAATATGCTTGAATGTCGTGATCTGTTGAATGTGAAATACTAGCTGTAGCCACTAGGTGGGGCACTGTAGTAAAGTGCAGAATTGTCAGTTTTGAGTCTTTCAAAGTTAATTAAGCAAGGATTTGTTTTCAAATGTGCATGTATATACATTAGCATTGTAATGATGAACTTTCCACAGTGACAGTGAAATGGAAAACTTATCCAGTAAGCTATTCTTGCAAACTACATGCGCTAAATAGGCATCTTATGAAAATGATTATAATTAAACTCTTTATAATCATTTAAAAGAGACTTAAAGCATAATTTCATACGCCACTGAGCACTCAACACCTTTCTTTTACAAATAGCTGCACTACATTGACATAAAATAATGTTGAAAACACGTGTACAAAGCAACGAAGGAATTGAATGAATATATTTAGTTCATTCAAACTAAATATATTGACGTAAAGGACTCCCCTGCTTCTGATTGGTTCATACACTAGAGAGGCTGCTATCCGATTGGTTCGTATCAGTAAAGCCCGCCCCACAGCTAAAGCTATATATTCTCCCTCGCTCCGCCTCCTCTCCGCCTTTTCTCCGCCCCGTGCAGCGGTCGCATCGTCGGCTGTAAGATGTTGTGGCTCGGTCATGATGCTCAGCTGGATGCGCTTCAGACTTCATGGCTTGGATCAGCCGGAGAACTTATATATTAACTGACAGGACTCAAGATGAGTGTGACACGGTCTGTACATCTGACCTTTCATCGCAACTCCACAGCAAAGTCCTGAGAGAGGTGAGGAAGTAATGTTTACTAAGCTTGGCTCAGCCAATCATATTGTCTCTCCTAGAGGTTTATATATAATTGTGTTAAATCTTGGGACATATATGTTCATTTTTACTCTGTGAGACTTGATTTACATGCTGTAGAACATTTATGTCAAATGTATGACAAATGTAAACTGCTCAGGTAGTTGATTTTGATGATGATCACAAGGTAAAAATACAAATATAAACACAGTGGTGCAGTATAACCATGACATGGGAGGTAAAACAATGTGAAAGACTAGTTTGTAAACACTAGTTAAGCATAATTTGATCATATTTGTTAATATTAAGTTATTGTACAGGGTTGGCTGTGACTCTCAGTAGGGGTCGGGGGGGTGACAAAAGTTTGACAGCCCCTGCTCCGAAGGGCATTGAATATTGTGATAGACTGTTTTATGAGAAGACAAACATATATGGAGTATCAGCATGTACAACAAAGTATGTACAACACACTTGAGGTGGATTATAGTAGATGCTACAAAGTCTACACAAATGTTTGATCTTGTGCTCTCTTTCCTCTCACGTTTGGTGTCTCTGTCATGGCCTGAGAACTTTTCATGGGCGGACCCTGTGGATGTCTGGTGCCACCCACACTGCCGTCTGGCTGCCAGATGTGCTGTATTTCTCTTTGCCCCCCTCAAGGGTTGGAACTGTTATTCTGTCACTGTGAGAAAAGAACCAGAGAGGCATTGAGCAAAAAAAAACGAATCTGACAAAAGTGCAACTTGGCTGAGTTGAAACAAAAGGCTTTGGGGATTCTGCTGGCAACTTGAAACCAAGTTTGTTTTGACAGGATTAACAGATAGAGACCCGAACATCTTTCTGAGATGCTAAAACCAAAGGATGTGAGGGTACACGGCACAGACGTGAAACTGTAAGACATTCATTTAATGACCAAATAACACATGAACAATTGAGATGCATGTATAATTGAATGTGAATTTGATTGTGTGAGCCAGTTTTTGGTATAGTATTCAATATGTCCTCTAATTGAATACATATTGAACATATGTTCAATATGTATTCAATTAGAGGATATTCTTACCACTCGAAAGCTTCTGTAGTTCATTAATGTGTTTTATAACAGATTTTGTTGTGTGTTAAATGTTTAAGAGGAAGGAAATTAAATCTTTGTGGTCTCCCCACTCAACTCAAGTGCATCTGTGTGTTTGTTTGTTATTAGTCACAATATAAGTCCATTGCAGCTCTGTGCAGGTTATGGGTATGAGCACCAGTGCAACATTCCAGGCTGCTCCGTTGGCACCTACACAACAGGCTGATCACCAAGGTATCGGCATGGCTGAGGACAGGCACTCACTACAGTCACTGAGCATTCACAACTGCAAAGCCAAATCCATCATCACAAACAAGGTGGCCCCTGTTGTCATCACGTAAGTGTAGAGTGCAACACAATGCTATTTAAAACCGTGTGTGTTTGCATAACTTCACACCTGTGTGCAACTCCTTGACAGAAATGCAGTGAGCAAAAAGATCTTCATGCTTTACAATGATTTTTCTAATCAGTATTTTTCATCTTAATTTCCAGGAAAAAATCTGAACATAAACAAGACTAATATACATAAAGAGCAAAATTCATAACATGTTAAGACATGATTTTAAATAATATCATTATTGTTTTATTTTTCCCCATTGTCAAACTGTTTCTCATATTAAACATAAATTTAACAACACTGACATTCAAAATGTTCTCAGTTTTCCTTGACTTCAGGAGACATTTACATTTATGCATTTAGCACATGCTTTTATCCAAGGTGACTTACAATGCATTCAGGCTATACAATTTATCAGTGTGTGTTCCCTGGGAATTGAACCCACAGCCTTTGCCCTGCTAACACAATGGTCTACCAACTGAGCTACAGGAACATTTATTAATGTAATAATACCATAACAAAAATTTCTTATCAGTTGTGTCATTTCTTATCAGTTGTGTGTTTTTTTTAATAAATGAAATTTGATATATACTTACACACATGTCCTGGTCTCCCATACATTTCCCCCTTATGTCCCTGAAGTTCATGTCAGCTCTGCTCTATTTATAGCTGATGATTTGTGTCTTAGAAGCAATAATTCATACTAAGAACCCAAAACCTTCGACTGAACAGGGAATCTTATTTATATTTTATTGTCACTAGTAACATCAATCTTTGAAAACTGTATTAACAGTTAAAAAGTTTAAATTTTAGCTTTAGACCATGAAAAATGTCTTCAGGTATCTGCTTATAATCGGAAAATGGCAGATTATTTTTAGACATTTTAATCCATTTTTTTCCACCATGAGTTTCCTTTCTAACTTGAATTTCTATCAAAATACTCTTTATTTTTTATGGTTTTATTGACATTTTTGTGTGTTCCTGGTTTTGAGGTTACAAAAATCTGTACAGAAATCTTAAAATAATCACTGCTTATAATCAGTGATGGGTATAAACAAAACCTCATTAATCACATTTGAACTTTGCCTACATTAAATACAAGTGGCCTTTTTGTAGCCTCTTTGTAGCTGTTTACCAGGCAAATTTAAACAGTGCACACACACAACTCACATGTTGGTACTGCTGTTGTAATGAGGACTTTCCAGTGACTTAATGGTTTGAGCTAATGATATGAATGATCCCACGCAAACCTTTTGACATTTTCATTAAAACAGTATTTAGTATGTTTACTAAGCCATTTGAATCACAATGACAGTAGATATATGACCTCACAATATATGCCAGGTTGTCCTACACTGTGAGTTCACTGACCGCTCTGCTGTATGCAGGAGACCCCAAACCTCTCTGTGATGCGGGATAACTCCAAACCTCCACCTTCATTTCTCTTCAGCTCCAGGTGGGTGTGGGTCGCACCAATCTTGGCTTAATTCAAGGTGCATTAGTCTTTCATCACCTGCAGGGGGCGTCACAAAACCTCAGGTACCTACAGTACACTGTTTACTTCAGTACTCTTATTTAAAAGAAGCACACTAGTTGTTCATTATTTAGACACTACTTTAAATGATAATGAGTTCATTTATCAGTTAATCTTGCACCTCAATCTTAAGCACTCTTTCTGTTTAATAGCCATGATGAGGAAATACAGAAGAGCACGCACAAATTGGATTTCCAAGTGATTCAATTGCTAATCAGTCGCCTACCTAAAGGTCAACTAGTCCTTAATGAGGTTAGAATATGTTAATAGTGTTTATGTAGACATTGTAACTAATGGTTGAATAAAGACAGCATGCAGTGGCACAGTATTCTGATAGGGAGCATCTGAAATAAGGCTTTTACCTTACATGTACATTACATTTACGCATTTGGCAGACGCTTTTATCCAAAGCGACTTACAGTACATTCAAGTTTTTTGCATTTTGTCAGTACATATGAGCTACAGGAACACTTTATATAAAGACATAAAACACATTTGACTTTACACTCTTTATTATTTATACATATATTTATATAAATATATATTTATATATTTAAACATATTTATTGATTTTTTAATATAACCCATTTAATTTGTTTATGTTTATATATATATATATCATAGGTCGATGATGCTATTGCCATGTGTTCCAAGATGCATAACATAAAATATGCCGTGTATGAAAACAAACTAACGCTGGAAGGCATTGGTGAAGATTACCAGATTCAAGTGAGACTCAAGTATTGATTATTTAAACCTTCTAAATGATAGTCAATTTATTCATTTGCAGTGTTATTCATTTATTTATTCATGCTTTCATTCAATCATGCACTCATTAATTCATGTTTTTGTTTGCAGGAAAGCAGCACAAAAAAGCTCTGAACTGTCAGCACTGGCCAGCCTTATAACTGATGGGATCAGAGTGCTGGTGAGGGATTAAGTACAAAGACACAAAGGATAAATATTAAAACATAATAAATTCACAGCCATAAACCACACTGTGTTACAGGCGTGTTCACTTGAGCCACAGTATTGAATTTTCCTTCTCTGTGAGGAGATCCGACATGCCAGAGCTTATGAAATCGAAATAATAACACCATAGATTGAATTTTAATTAAATTAGGATGTTCTATAGCTTGGCTCATTAAAGCTAACAAAGACTAACAGTTTTAGGTTGTGAAAACGCAGGTTGTTTAGGTTGTTTCCGTAACATTTCCATTAAGTAATGAAAATGTTATTTTGAACGTTTTAATAATGTCAAGTTTTTTAGACGCTGTATTACTGCTATCACTTCATTAGACGAACATTATTCAAACATTTTTTCAATTCTGTAACATTTTTAAAACGTTCCACTAACTTCTTAGGAATAAAGTTTTTGCTATATAACGTTATATACTTTTGAGAGAACTTTTAGAGAAAGTTACTGAAAATGTTTCCTGTTAGCTAGGTTAAAGATTCTTCAACATATGCCCTTACACATATAGGCATGCACATAATAACTTCAATTACTTTGAAAGGTATCCAGCAAATTTTAGTAACAGATCTGCTCAGCACAGCCAAGAAGATGAAAGTGGCCAATTTCAGACGTGTTTCCAAAATGCCTCTGTATGGAATGGGCCAGCCAAGTTCCGAGGTAAACACATTCCAAGGTGCTTTTTAGCTGGATATGTGCAGCCCAATCTTCTAATCCGAGGTTGTCTGCAGTGTCTGAATCAAAGCTTGTTTGTGTCTATTTCAGGCTCTGTCTGTTGTGCTGTCATACCTGACGGACTGCAGACGAGGGCATTCCAGAATTCTCTGGATAAATTTACAAGAGTAGCTTGTGCTGAAGCGAAATGGACAAGTGTTCACGCCACGAGGGACAGGCTATTTGGAACAGCCCATTCCAGTGTGGGTTCAACACCCACAGCAGCTCCAGGTGTATTGAACTAAATTATTTGTGTATCTTGACCACTGCATATCAGGACATAATGACTTTCGTGTTATCTTTTACACAGTCATTTCTGTTTAGGGGTGGATCTGAACTTATTTTTAAACATGTAACTACAGGCGATCTACTGCCTGTTTCACTCCACACACGTAAGCAGCGTATAGTTATTTTTGCCCACATACAGCACTTTCTGTTCAGTGAGTCTGACTGAATCTAGATGATTTCAACGGTTTACAGCTGACCTTTGTGATTTGAGTTCCATTCTGTATAAATTAATTACCGTTTGAATGAAACATTTAATGGCCCTCTACATGTAAATTAATTTGTCATAGTTTGCAATCAGCCACTCTCGAATACGTTTTATAATTTATGGCTGTATGAAGTAAATACTTAGTGTGTAATATATTATAACTCAGAAATCACAATATGTTTTTTAATATAAAATTAATTAGGTAGCAGTAGCAGATACACTGTCAGTATAGAGTATGAAACACCTTATTTAAGTACATATTTGATTTGTTATTTTATAGTTTGAGGATCCAGAAATTAAGGACACATAAGGGGACACATTTAAAAATAAATCACAACCCACAAGAATTACTGCTGTGATCCCAAAAAACCTAAAATAGGATCTTTAGCAACAGTGAATGGCTGATCCACAGGAACTAGAGCTGGCACTGAAGGAGAACATCCTGAGGTCAGAGAAGTGGCTGGAGGTGATTACAGAACAAGAAAAACAGATGTGGATGTTGAGTTGTCAGACAATAGAAGAGCTCTTTATTCATCAGAAGAGCATCTATCCAGGTCTCACCTACCAACTGATTCCTCTATCTGACTGCTGTGCACCTAAAGAAGAGGCAAGTCAAAACACGGTACTGTACTTGCATTTGTTTTCTGTCTTCAAGGCAGGTGCAGGACCATAAAATGCTTGTCCAATCATTGCATTCAGTCCAAATGCAATGATAGGATATCCTACTTGTCTGTCAAACTATGTATGCCTTCTTGTATTGGAGGAGGCGTGGCTTTGGAGAGTGCTCTGAAGGGAGGGCAGGATCAAATTTTCATTCTTCTTTAGGTATTTGACCAGTTGTTGGAGGCCATGAAGAGGAGTCTGGCTGACGACCCCTGCTGTGCTTTCATCTTTAACTGCCATGATGGGAAAGACAGAACTATTGCAGCTCTGGTCGTCGCCACTCTCACCCTGTGGCACGTCAATGTGGGTCATTTTCAGCGATTGGCTGTCTAAGTGGAAGGGATTAAAGAGTATGCAGTTGTGATGTAGCTGCAGGAAAAGTATCTAAACTGAGCTCATAATAGTTTTATACACCATGACCTGACACTATTTTTTGCAGGGCTTTCCAGATTGTGAAGATGATGAGATTGTTAGCGTCCCAGATGCCAAGTACACCAAGGGAAAGTTTGAGGTACGATTTAAGGTTTAAGGTCAAAATCTCGATTGTCATTCACTTATTATTAGGGTTTAAATCTACAGTAGTTTCGTGTAATGTATGTGATTTTGTTGAAAAAAAATTTTTTTTTTTTTTTTTTTTTTTTAATAAAAATTTTTTTAAAAAATTTTTTTTTTTAAACCTTTTTTTTTTTTTTTTTTTTATTTTTTTTTTTTTTCCCGGTTTGTGACAGGAGGAGTCAATATGGACAATTAATCCAAAACTGTTGCATTGCTACAGGTGTTTCAAAAGTGCTGTACTGATTTTTTTATGTCATTGCTGAAAATGTCATAAAGCCTGGTTCCAATACTGAAAACAAATTTGACAACTGTCAAGTGACCACTCGCCTGCTGTATGTGTGTGGATGCGTGTTAAGGTGGTGATGCAGGTGGTAAGGCTTTTACCTGATGGTCATCGAGTGAAGAGAGAAGTGGATGCTGCTCTGGATGTTGTTAGTGAGACGATGACCCCCATGCATTACCATTTACGGGAAATCATTATATCCACTTACAGACAGGTGACATGTACTGTATATAGCCATACGTCACAGTATCTTTTATGTGCTTTATGTTCTTTAATCTGTTTTTGCATTAAAAAAATGAATAGGCAAATCTCAATTACAGGTAATATGGAAGCCAATCAGGGCTCTTTACTTTAAATCACTGAGAACACCCATGTTAAGTGTCCATAGGATAGCAGAACACAATAGAAAGACAAGAAAATCTTTTAATTTTCAAGAGAATGGCCAAGACATAATCACTGTACATTACAATGGCTCATAATATGTGCATTAGCCTTTATTTCCAGACAGAAGCACGTTTCTTTTCTGAAGGCCTTTGAAACAGAGTGAAATAAGCTGCTTTGAAAAACTCTGCAAATGACTGTACAGAGGTACCTTTTGAAATGTGTTCTGAGGTACTGCTGCAGCTCATTTGTGGCAAACAATCTTAAGAATGACTAAGTGTTTTAGACCGAAAGCTTGTACACAAACAGAGCGACGCAGAGTACTTCTTCAGTCACTTCCGTGACTTTACCAGGCCTAATTAAAGCTCCAGAGTTCGAAAGGTTCTTTCAGTAATAAGGGATGAAAAGTCGATGCAACCTCTCATCATATGATAGTCATTTTGTTTGCATAGACAGAAAGGAAAACAATGATAAAAAATGATGCTCATCAAGGGCTTATGGAGCTCAGCACCCTCCCAACCCCTCCTCACCATATAAACAGAATCAAAATGAGGATTATTTGCCAAGTGTGCACATGCACACACACACACACACACACACAAGGAAATTGTTGTGGTTTCCAGGAGCACTTACATGCATATATACATAGCACAAGAAATGGAAAGAGAACTTAATCTAAGTATAATATAAGCATAAACTGAATATGTCTTGGCCTTAGCACTGAAGGGTGCAAATTTAAATCCTCAATAATCTTTAAAAAACAGTTACATTTCTATCTGCCACTAGTGGCAGCAAGCAGAATTGCAAATATAATGACAGTCAAATGGTATTAATTTCGTCTGCCATTGGTCGTGAAATGCTGAGCCATTTTCAACAGATAACAAAAACTAAATCAGCCAAGGAATTTGAATCTGATCCTTGAACATCAGTCAGCCCAGCTAATGATGTAACCACTCATTTGAGCCCTGTTACGTAGATCTCAAAGCCTTCTCCAAGATATGCTTAGTAAATTGCACATGTAATAGAGAAACAGTAATCATTTTCAGTATCAAAATCATTAACAGTAATCAAAGCACAGTAATCAAACAGTATCATCTAAAAAAATAAAAAGCTATGTTCATCAGACACTGTGTTCATTAGATTTTATAACTAAATATGAGGGAAACAGGAATAACAATGAGTTTGCTGGCATTTCTCCTCAGATTAAGACAGCAAAATCAGAGGCTGATGCTGAGTGTTTACGGTTAAGAAGCCTGAAGTACCTGAAGCGCTACATTTATCTCATTTTGTTCATCTGCTTCCTCCATCTGGAGAAGAAAGACTCCTGGAGGCGATCCTTCAGTCAGTGGATGCACCAGGTGGGATCCTCACATTACTCATCACATGCTATAGCTGTTCTGTGAAAGAGAGAGTTTGCCCACGGAAACAAATAACATTAACAGTATCACATCATATATTCATGTTACAGAATGTTCGAAACCCTTAAAATAGGAAGTAAAAGGAATAGGAAAAGCAAAGCAGAAGAACAAACAAATCACACCATTTTAGAGCAGTTTTATTAAATGAAAATTAAAGGAAAATAATAACAGTGTTGTATGTACATCAAGAGAGTTTTTTATGTATTCTCAAAGGGGAGATCATATCAGCCAGAATTTGTCAGATTTTTTATGTTTATCATAAGTGAGCTTTTCAAGCAGCAGAGAGTTTTAATACATTCATTTCAAATGATAGCGATAATATTTGTTGGGAGAAACATTTCTTAAATAGTTGGTTAGTTCACTCAAAACTGAAAATTCTTCCATCATTTACTCACCCTCTTGTCATTCCAAACCTGTTTGACTTTTTTGCTTTTGAGGAGCAGAAGATATTTTGAAGTACATTGGTAACCAAACAGTGGCACCCATTGACTTCTATTGAATGGACCACCAAAACAATTTTCAAAATATCTTTTTGTGTTCCAAAGTTTAAAAAAAGTCATGGGTTTGGAATGACAGGTCATGAAAGAACAGGATCTTAACATTTATTGGTAATGTCACATATAAGATGGATAAATGTACAAATCTGAGAATTCTGAGCAAAAATTCTTTGAAACGGGGTACTAAAGTGTAATGTATTCGAAACAGAAATATATAATAGTTTATGTAATGTTGGTTTTGTTTTACAGCATTCTTGACTGGTGATCATTTCCTTATTTCCATATTCTTGAGTGTCAAGGTCAAGATGAAATAAATATGTAGAATTATTAATACACATGGTTTAATAGTATAAAGAAAGATTCAGGTAATCTGTCACTCACAACCCCAACATGCAAGCCAATCTATCGTTTGACCTCTCTGTACCTTTAAATACCAGATGGTAGGGAACGTATGGTGCAGAAGACAAATGTCTTATTGCAAGATGCATGACTGAACCCTCTTCAGACTTTATTAGACGAATTAAAAGACTGTAGGTCATCTACTGTTCCTCAGGAAGATTTTTAGTAGAAGCATTTCATCCAAAAAAACTTACACTAAACATTGTAGAAGCAAATCAAACAGAACATGCTGTGTGAGGGAGCTTGCAAAGGGGAATAAAGGTTGTAGAGCAGGAATGTAATTTCTGGTTCCTGTGTCTTCTCAAGCTTTTTGCCAGCAGCCCAATAGCTAAATGACTGCTTCCTCTGCTCCAGGTGTTCCTCTGCCCATCACTTCCACCTTTCAGCAGATACACAATAAAAAATATCCAGCTAGACTCAGCTGGTGAAGAACCTCATAGATTTTTATAATAGCCGAACATTTTCTGAATTGAAAAAGCAGACAGAAAACTAACCAGCTGCAAATTCTGTTAAGGCCATAAAAGCATTTTCTTTCAATATTCCATTTCCTGTGGGCAAGTGTGCACACCTAAGCCACTTACGGACTTCATGTATTAAAGAACTGAAGTAAACCTCTCTTACATATTCATAAATCTTCCATTAAAGTACTGTGTATTGATTAATAATTTATTTTAATGTCACAGGTGG
Source organism: Chromobotia macracanthus (assembly GCA_036877525.1). Classification (NCBI taxonomy): domain Eukaryota; kingdom Metazoa; phylum Chordata; class Actinopteri; order Cypriniformes; family Botiidae; genus Chromobotia; species Chromobotia macracanthus. Next base: position 6,940,016 of record JAZGTH010000073.1, on the reverse strand, counting down.
CAGCGAGAGCTGGCATCTATGCCATCCTCAACCATCTGGGCTTTTCTGAGTTTGAGAACCCTGAAGACTCTCTGATGGCCAATCTGCGTTACCGCTGGCTCCCACACAGTGTCCAGTCTTTTCCCATGAGAGGGAAACTTGTTTAGAAAGACTCAGCAGGCCAAACTGACTCACATTTCATAAATCCTTTTTATAAGAACTGTTTCTATTTTCAGAACTCATTAAACTTTTAAAAGAAGTTGTCACTTCTTTGTCATGATCCATTTAATTGCTATATGCAAATTTAATGCTGACTTATGTGATTACAGAGTTTATGTGTGAGTTTACAGATGTACTATAACATACATGGAAGATTGCTGTTGAAAGCTGTGGATAGTCTAATGGGATGGTAGGCACTGTGGTATGAATAGGATTTAAACATCCCCAGGTCATATTTATTGGATGTTAATGTTATTTTGTAATTGCATAACATGTAAAACAGGGTAAACACATTAAAAAGGCATAAAGGCATCATCATTAAAAAGGCTGATGGTTCTCAGCCAGACGCACACGCAAAAATTCAAACCTCCGCTTCAATTGCTATAGTGACAAGTTATTTTTTACCTTTTCAAAGATCATGTTTATTTTATTTATTTATTTTTCTGCTGACATTTCATAAATTGGAGGACACAAACATTTTCCTCCAGTATCAGCTAAGTCAGCCTCAAGCATTTTTAGATTTGTCAGCCCATGAAAGTTGATGTGAAATGAATTCCCTGAACAATCGTATGTAGGCGTAAAATAAAGGCAACACTTCTATCCGAAACCTATGAATGCTTTAATCACTCAGTTGACAGTGGGATTGTGGCTATGTATATCATAATGCAGAGGGAAACGTACAGATTTTTGTAGACAGGTTTTGTCATAATAGGCACCAAGCTATGCAGAACATTGTTGGTGTTGCTAGAGTTATTATGGTTGTTGGAGTTATTGTTAGTAGTCTTCTCATAGTTACTTTATACATATTCTGCTGGCATCAATACTGTAAATTTCATCATTCCTGTCCTGTTTACTTGCAGGTTACATACAATTGCATACAAAAGTTTTCTACACTTTTCACAGTTTCACAGTTTTCACAGACTTTTATTCTAATGGTGTGTAACAGGACAGGAATGATGAAATATACAAGATTAATGCCTGTAGACTGTTACAACGTAACAATGGGAAACGTGTCCCTCTTCCATAATTTTTTGAGCTTGTACATTGCCTCTTTTAAGTGAATACAGTTTGAGTTAAAAACTCCACTATACACGCTCCACACATCTGTATAAAGGAGCAGAGGAGGTTTTGTAAGCACTATATGTGACTTTTGATGGATGAATATAGCAGATATTAAAGATACTAATGGCAGATAACACTGAGCAGATGGGGCCAAAAGGACACATCAGATTGTGATAAAGACTTTTTATTTTGTCTGTAAAATATCTATTCTGTTGAACTGCACAGACTGAAACTTAGAGAAACTGAGAGAATTGAGTCAGGTGAATCATGTTTGCTCACTCCTCTCTAGTCTACTAATTAAACAGCTATTTTTAAAAAAGGCTTAATTTTATCATTATGATTATATATAACGACAGCAGACAGTAGAGTAATGATCCTCGCATGTTCAACAATGAAAAGCTCTTTTGAATCGAAACTTGCATGAGCACTTTGACCTCCGGCTCATCAGAATACAATAGCATCATTAATCCATGTACAAATGCGCTGTAACTGCAAATTAAATGAATCTGTAGAATGAATCTATGAGCACTCGAGAGTGTGATTTCATGTTTTCTTCTTGTAGCTCTGTTGAGGATTTGCCATGTTGAAGCTGCCAATAATGTTATGATTGCCATTATCCTTAGAGAGCAGAGCGGCCCCTTAAGTTTCAAATGCATTCCCAATAGTGCCCGTTTGTTGTTATAGGATGATGGCGTTGCATTTGATATGAGTGGATTCCATTTAAGAATAGCAATAGCTTTAATATATATTATATCTATAATGTCTGAGAAAATGTTTCCAAACTGCTCTGTAGTAATTTGACTGAATAACCTGTAACCTGGAGAGAGGCCATTAATGACTGTTGTTTTGCACAAAACATGTAATCTCAACATTTAATAACCACATACAACCTGATGCAAAGCATGCTGGGAACTACATATCTGCTGCCCAACTCTGGCCATGTTAAGATTTATTTTAACTCGAAAAAGGGGGCACCAAGGTCAGCACAGAAATGGGTTTTGATGCTTATGAAATGTGCCTGAGTGGCTATCATCTATACTTTTCATTAATATATTATATATTTCATTTCTACCTTGCCTAATAGATAGCTATATGACAATACAAAGAGCCACTAATGAGCTGCTTTTGTTGGTTGTCAAGGTTTTGAATGAATGGCTCCATGACAATACCCGCCTCATCACAGGTCACCAAGTTCTTATTGTCATTTTATGAATGTTAAAAACATCAGGTTTTGCTGTCTCAGTATACAGCATGTAGTGTGCAAAACCATATGCAAACCACATATTTCTGTGTCATGCTTCATATCTCCGCTGTGTTTTCCAGAGGTGTCTGCTTGTATCTTGGCCAGATGTGTTGGAAAATATGTTTAAGTTATTCTTTCATTGAAACTGCAGTGATCTATCGGGTTCTTGATAAGGATCTCAAGTGAGAAAAATCAATAGTGAATTTGGTGAACGGCCTGGATGTGTCTGATGTAACCTGATGAAAGATATCTTGAGGGATGCTGTTCCTTGTATTGATTACATGTATTAATCTATTTTTAAAAGTTGTATTTGGATTCACAAGGTAGCATCTGACTGATATGAAAAGTGACCAGTCACAGCTTTTTATATGGGGATATAAAAACATGTAGAGAATAATATAAATATAAGAGAATAAGTTTGCGTTACTGCCATGAACAAAAGAAACTTTAAGAGTGTGATAGCATCCCTTTTCTATAAAATGCACTGAGATAATGAACAAATAATGAACTGTTGGAGCAGAGGTCTGTAACATTATACAAATAGTTTGTTTGTGAATGGGTGAACGATTAAAGTTAGAAAGATGTTGGTTTGACACGTCATTGTGCTTCCTCTTCATATTTCTCCCTAAAACAACATTAAAGCCGACGTTTTGTTTTCAAGATTTAATACAGAGGTCATTGCATGCTGAATATTTGATAATTGAATATTTTGTCATCACCAGCACAGCACACGGATTGACTTGATCTTATGAGCGTTGCCATAGAAACTAATCATTTCTCAGTGTAATGCATTGAGTACAATCTCCGAGTTTCCATCTGGCAATGCAGTAATTCTGGCACCATGTAAATGCATCAAGTAAATAAAATATACGATAAGTACGATGGAAAAAAATGGATTACCTCTAATTTCAGATATCTTTTCTCATGCTCAGCCTATGCTTCATCCCACTGTTCCACTATAAACTTTCATTATTAGGCCAATTGTGTTATTATGTTATTTATTTTGTATAATTATCTCCATATAATATACTTGTTCCATAGTGTATGTTCTTTTCCCGGTCTGTATTGTTTGCGTACATTTTATATTTTCGTGCATTTCATATTACATATTGTTTACATTCTGTCTATAGATCGTATCCCGTGTGTTATATGGATTGTTATAATAAGCTATTTTTATGCATTTATATGTCGTCAAAAGCGTCCCAGATCTGCAGGGCATGACGCTGTCTGAGGCAGCTCAGTAGGCGTCAAGCCACCGAAAATCTCGGTGTCAGATGCTGCTCATGTAGTGCACTTTGTAGTGCATGTAGTGCACTTCTTTGGGAGCTTGCAAAACTTTTAATTACTTTAAGGATTTGAAGGATAAGATTTACACATGGGTGATACGCAGATTACCCCAGAAGTGCTGGAGCAACTACTGCAATTGCACAACCTCACTCGTCAGGAGTTCATTGAGACGTACAGGATTCAGCCGCTGGTGTACGTCCCTGAGTTACCGTCCAGCGCCAAAACTATATTTGTAATCGTGTACACAGTGATTTTCCTCCTGGCTTTCGTTGGTAACAGTCTGGTCGTCTGTATTGTGTTAAGAAAGCGAGGGATGCAAACAGCCACAAATATTTTTATCTGCTCTCTGGCCGTCAGCGACCTGCTCATATGTTTCTTCTGCATCCCATTCACTTTGCTTCAGAATATCTCCTCTGAGTGGTTCGGGGGTGAGTCTTTACATACTCCTGAAACCTTTTTTTATCATTAAACAAAGTTTTGGAGGAAATGCATGTTCTGTGAAAATGCACAATGTTGCAAATTATTTCATTTTATGGCATGTTTTGTTTTACCAAACTAATCTGAGCGCTTGTTTTATTGCATTGCATATTGCAGGTTGTGAAGACCTAAATGTAAACGTGCATGTATCTTATACAGTTACTCAGCTTTAACTAAAGTAATTTAACCAAATGACATAATCCGGGATCAGAATCCATGTTAGTCTAGAAACATTTGTATTAGCCAGTCCAGATTATTTGTCTTGTTATATTTAGGACTGGGATTAAGTGATTTAACAACTTCTCATACAAATCTATAATTTCCCTCTAATTTCAGGTAGGTTGCCTAAAGACATGAGGGCTGTAAATGTTTGATTAATATGTTGTTCCATGTCGTACAATCATATGGCGTGTAAACCCTCATAATCCTGACAGTCCAAATAAATAAACAGCATAATAAATACATCAATTAATGAATTAATTAACTTGGCTGAGGTTGAAGCCATTTTTCTTTTGCATTTTACAAGGTTTTCACCTCCAGGCGTGTAAAAGCACGAACAACCCTGAGTGCATATTATCCAAGAGTGTCCATAAAGTTATATTTATTTAAATATTTAAAGAATTTTAATTAAAAAATAAGAGTAATTTAAATTACCGCCAGACTTTGAGTTATAATTTAAGGTTTGATTAAAACATTTTTGGCAAAGGCTTAGTTATCTCAGAGGACTCTAAGTGATTAAATCATTGTTTTTCTTATTATATTGTAGGTGTGTTGGTGTGCAAAACAGTCCCGTTTGTCCAGACCACTGCCATAGTAACTGGCATTCTTACTATGACCTGTATTGCGGTGGAGAGATACCAGGGGATTGTTCACCCTCTGAAAATTAAAAGACAGTGCAGCCCACAAAGAGCTTACAGAATGCTGGGTTTGAAGTTTCTGAGAACCTTTGCTTTTTATTTTTATTCATATGCATTTTCTATATATATATATTGATGCTATACTATATAATTTATATATAGTTTGCATTATGTATATTTCTGTAATGCATTCTAACTGTGATGTTTTCATCAATGTTAGGGGCTGTCTGGATTGCAGCCATGACAGTTGGGTCCCCAATGCTGTTTGTGCAACAACTGGAGGCAAGTATAGGTGAACTGTGTTTCCCTTAAAATATACAATTTTAACCTTCTCCTATTGGGAACATCTATTAGTATTTCATGATTTATTTATGCTTTACTTCTATATTGATATATGTTATACTTCTATATTTGCACTTTGTTTTGTATTCTTAAACATTTGCATTGAGCTGATGTCTGCTTCTCTACCTCATAACCTTGCATTGTATACAAATCTTTAGTGTACACATATGCATTTGTGCTCATACATATATTTATACTGTAAACATATTGTTATTTACACTTCTTCTTAGATGCTAACTGCATTTCAGTGGCTTTGTACTTCTGCTCTGCACAATGACAATAAAGTTGAGTCTAATCTAATGTACTATGCTAGTGTATGCTTGCAGATTTCCCCAGGGTTTGACTAATCATCCCAACCTTTAGCTGGATAAATGCTCTGGTCTTGGGAAATAACATAGCATTATAGATGTATTCAAATTCTTGAAACATAATTGGTCCATTTAATCTGCTGCTGCTGTATAAATACTGATTTCCATATTTTTTATCTAAACAATCTGTTCTGTTCCTATGCACTCAGGTGAAATATGATTTCTTATATGAGCTCCATCATGTATGCTGTCAGGAACGCTGGAGCTCAAGTGTCCACAGAAAGCAGTATGCTACCTTTATTCTGGTGTTCCTCTTTCTCCTGCCACTGGTGGTGATGCTGCTAATCTACACTAGAATTGCCATTGAGCTCTGGATTTGCAAACAAGTTGGGGACTCCTCAGTCCTAAATGCCATGAACCACAGAGAGATCAGCAAAATATCAAGGTAACTTTTCATGAAACAATGCTTAGTGTTTTCAGTCTTAATCTTTTTTTAACATATACTGGACTGTATACTGGATTTGTTTTGTAACAACAGTCATTGCATCTTATAATTTAAATCTCACTACTGATTATGACTCTCAAACGCTCATTATTCAATCCCCCTCCTTAACAGAAAGAAGCGCCGGGCAATCAAGATGATGGTCACCATTGTTGTGTTGTTTACCGTCTGCTGGGCACCTTTTCACACAGTGCACATGCTGTTTGAGTACAGTAAGAGAATGTTTAAAAATATACTTGTGCACATTACCATCTTAAAGTGTGACTTCGTTTAGATCAGCTTGACTTTATTTCTAGGTTACCTGGGCAAGAAGTATGATGACATCACAGTCAGTATGATTATTGCTGTTGCACAGGCTATTGGGTTCTCTAATTCTTTCAACAATCCCATTGTTTATGCTTTTATGAATGAAAACTTTCAGAAGAACTGCATGTCCACCATTTCCCTCTGCATCAGGAGGTCCAGTCACCGCGTGGATGTGAGGGAGAAATCAAAAGTACGCTTTTGTAAATCTACTAGACAGGAAGAAGACATCTTTGTCATGCCCAAAATACATATAGTTGATCAGGTGCCATCTGGAAGATCAAACATACATGCACCTTTATCCTTTCTGCAGGAGAGAATATCTGTTGAGGGCAGTGAGATGCATACGAGATGTATTGGAGAATGATGTCATAATATACTATTAAACTTATTCCAGAAACAACATAATATTTAAATCATTTATTAAATTCATTAAATGCATCAATAAAAATGTGTGTTATGTCTTTTATGTGTAATACAGTGCATGTAATGCATTTATGCATCTAGCAAGGACTATGTATTTTATATAATATTAAATTATAAACAAATACATTGCATTAGTACTTTTTTGTGTCTGAGTGATTTGTGTCCATCATTGTGAAATCAGATTAAAGTACACTTAAAATACTGTAAAAAGAATGAATAAAACTGACCTAAAAACAGTTTCACATTTAATTAAATAAACCAATACAACTTAAAGCTAATTGTTAATAGCTTATAATTTCAGAGGGAATTTAAGAGAGGACTTTTAGGCTATTTGAGATGGTGCATGGCTGACATCTAGCTGTAGAATCGTCTATGCTGTGTACAACATGCATTAGTATTATTGTTTACTGAAACGCTTTGAATCGTTCACATAGTAAAATAGTTAAAAAATATTTGACGATTTACATGGTTACATTAAAAATATACATTTTGTTTTACACACATACATATACACATATACACACATATATATATATATATATATATATATATATATATATATATATATATATATATATATATATATATATATATATATATATATATATATATATATTTAGGGAATCCAAGATTGGTCAATAACTTAATTACATAGATCTCTGGTGTTCCGGCATAAGAGGTGTTAATAATTATGTTTCCGTATAATAACAATATTATTTTTTTAATACTTAAAAATTCAGTAGCCTATAGAAACGAATAGCTTTTCATTTTTCGTTCAGGCGATATCTCCGTATACTACAACACGGCTCAGGCATATTCGCGGACACCTACGGCCCCTTCTTCCTTTTCGTCGTCCCTAAGCGAGCTGACGCCAAGATGGTGAGTTTAGTGTAGAGAAATGATTCAGAAAATCGTATTAAATCTTCACCATCCGACAGATTTGTATCATTATTTTTACCGTAAAGCACACGGCATACACATTAAAGTCTACGTGCAGTCTTATTGAGAGGAATATACAAGAGTCAAGATTAATATTTTCGATCCGCTCAACATTATCTCCCCCCATAACATCGTGGTGCTGTCACCCTTAAACCACGCAGGCCATGTCTGTATCCCTGTGTGTGAAAACGACAAGATGGAGAAAAATAAAAGCTCGTAGAAACCCCAGTGCTTGATTCGAGTCCGTGGAGCTAATATGGCTAAATTGCTAACTATGTTTTGCTTGCAAAGTGTAAGGAATTGTCCGCATCTGTACAATATGCTCACTTTGTGTTAGTGTGGCTACAGTTGCTCTTATAAACATCATTGGCTTTCTCCAGCCTGTAGTGTAAGTGTATTATAAGAGCTATTGCTGTCTCAGGAAGATGAATCCCTTAGAAAGGGAGGAAAACCTGCCTGCAAAGTTCAGCTACAACCCTTTTGTTAAAGGCAGGGTAGGCGATTTGTTCTAGAAACGTTTTTGTTATGTTGGTTGAAAGTCTCTTTACATCCTGATGGCGATCGTTAAAGTAGTGGCCTCAGTGAATTTATATATTTGTATATCATCTGTAGATGATGATCTGTTAAATGCCTGTCCAATCTTTGCATTCGTTACAAAAGCTATGATGTCCTACTTGCCTGCCGGACTGTATTTGTATCACGTATGTGTGCTGCTTATGGGGCAGAAGTAATCATCCCTGCTCTTATTTTTAGCTTATTTTTGTTTTGTGTCTCTTACAAATGTCTCTCTATGCAGAACGACACAGTCACTGTCAGGACCCGAAAGTTTATGACAAACCGTCTGCTTCAGAGGAAGCAAATGGTAAGTGTGTGAATGGCGGCTTATTGAAGTTAAGCGTGGTCTGCATGTTTTAATGTGCATATGCTCATTTAAGTTTTTCTTGTTTTAGGTTGTTGATGTCCTGCATCCGGGCAAAGCAACAGTCCCAAAGACAGAGATCAGGGAAAAGCTTGCAAAAATGTACAAAACCACACCAGATGTGGTGTTCGTCTTCGGCTTCAAAACTCAGTTTGGTGGTGGGAAGACAACAGGGTTTGCCATGGTTTATGACTCGCTGGACTACGCCAAGAAAAATGAGCCCAAATACAGGCTGCAGAGGGTAGGTTACTAACCTGTGCTTTCCTTGTTGAAGGGCAAAACTTGGAGCACTAACTGATAGTGCCGACCCTTCACAGACTCAAGCAGATGAATCTGGCTGCTGGAATAGCTGCTTGTGCAATGCTAAGGCTTGACTTGATTTGTCTTTCCTCTTCAGCATGGTCTGTATGAGAGAAAGAAGACATCCAGAAAACAGCGCAAGGAGCGCAAGAACAGAATGAAGAAAGTTAGAGGAACCAAGAAAGCCAGTGTCGGTGCTTCTGGCAAGAAGGTAACGTTTGTTAAAACTTTGTTTCTCCCATTTGTTATCTTGTGCAATAGTAGTGTCTGCCTGTCATGGATCTTTTCTGTTACACACTGACTTTGATGTGTCATTTTTTCCTCCTTTATCAAATGTACATCTGGACTGTAGAAGGTAAATTCTTTCACAAGTAGACTAACTGCTGTGGAAGGAGAGACTGGAGTGACCTGTAAAGTTAACTTCAAACATCTAGCTATGATGTTGATGGCTAATGCAATTGACCATTATGTGGTTGTGTACTACATACATGGCTTGGTTGAGAATAATTTTAGGTGCTTCAGTTTAATCTCACACAAGTAGTAGAAGTAGTGTGTTTGAAGTACTCTAATAGTGAAATTGTGGACTATGTAGTTAAACAATAAAGCTCTAATGCAGTTGATGCCTGAAAACATTACTTAACTTGCAGCTGTCCCATAGACTCTGTACAGTTCACCTTTCCAGCATGAAATTCTGTATTTCGTAAAGCAATTCTAGACATTGATTAGGGCTGGGTATTGTGACCAGTTTGGTGTTTCGGTTTGTATTTATATAGTTTGGATTAGATTCAGTATCGATTAGTTAGAATATTTTATTAAAAATGTTAGTTTTACAGACATGGAGTCTGCATTTGAGTATACATTTTGGTGAAACTGAAACCCTCCTACTTAGCTGTATTACTGAAATATGCATTTATATTAACAGTAGGCCCACACAGGACAAGAGGCGAAGTACAGATAATATTTGCATACTCTTTAGTAAAGCCCGCACTGCAAAAATCAATTTGGAGATTTCTCGAATCAGTGTTTTTTCAGTTGAAGATTAATCTTAAAATCGGAGAATCTATATATTTTTTTTTTACCCAGCCCTAACATTGACCCTGTTCATTCAAAGATCTCATTTGTTTTCAATCTTTTGCCCTCTTCTGCCTTCCGTGGATCTTTACAGAAGTAAAAGAAATGAGGTTTCAGGAGAAGGTAGAGTGGTAATCGGCATGGTGTGCTGATGTGATCCACTTTTACCAGTTTCTTGAAGTGCTTTGCATGTTAAATCCCAATGCTTCCCTTCACTAGCGGATCTTTTTTAAAGGAGCCTGGATTTCTAACTCAGATGAAAGATCAGCTTTCGTTTTTAGGTCAAACTACTTATCCTAGTATACACTGTTCACATATCATTATTTGACCATTATAAATCTACTAATTTGTAGCATGCTTTGTGTGGTTAGCATTCACTAATTTGAAATAAACTAGCCACTTGACTGCATGTCTGCAACTGTGACAGTCCCCACTGAAATATTCAGAACAACCTGTTCCTTAACCCTGATAAATGACCAGTGCATTTGTTCTTGATATAGAAAATGTAAGAATTTTGTGTAGATAATTTGTGTCTCCTTTTTTTATCTCCTTTAGTTTCACAGTTCCATGATGTGTAATATGTAAGTGACAATTTGTTGTCTTTTCTCTTACAGTAAGACCTTCAGGGAAGACCATCATCCTGAAAATGTTCTTGTACATTGTCAACAAATAAATTCTTTAAAAAAGGATAACATCTTTTTATTTATGCACATCTTCTCCATGGTTTTGCTTTAAGTTTCAAATTTAGAATGGCACCCTCAGTGAACTAAATAGATGCTGAATATAACACTGGAGAGATTACTGTAGACAATGAATTTTCTCTGATAAATTCATCCAGTTTTGTCTGTGTGCTCCGATTCAGCAGAACTTTAATGATCATGAGTGTAAAAAATGTTTATAGAAGGATTTAATTAGACTGCAACAGTAGAAAATAAATTAATGGGTAGTGAACGTTACTTCCTGAAGGTACAAAGTTCAGCTTGTGTTGAAGTGTTAATGAAGCGCTTTTGTTCTTTTATTATCCTACAGTTATTTAATGTAGTTAATTTTCAGCGAAGTCTGTAGGTTTGCTACTCGTGTGTGCACAAACAGCTCATTTATTGCGCTCATGAAATTAATGAGCAAAGATGCCGCTGACCTGTTCAAGGTCTGACTTCTGTTGGGGAAAAAAACTGCTTTTGACAGTAGTTTTGTGCAAATGATGTCTTCAGGGCTCCCATGCAACCACAGTAACCTGCTGTCCCTGTGCGCAGAGAACTGTATTCGCTTTGTGATTCATAAAACTACGAACAGGATGGAGAAATCTTCGGGTTTATTCTGCTTTGTGTTGCATCCTGAGGGCATGGCATTTCTCTGAGGAATGTTATTGACAACACTTTGCTTTGCTTTGCATTGCATTGCGCCAAGCTTGCACTGTGTTCCCAGTAACATCTTTCAGAATATTATTTTGCTTTATGTAATGCTTTCTCACATTTAATGGGCTCGTTCAATCTGAAAGTGTAGATTAAACAGTAGGGGAAACGATGTAGAAAAAAGTTGGCCTGTATTTGAAATCCTACCTCTGCTTTCAAGGTTTCGAACAAAAAAGACCTGTTCGACATTCTCCAAAAAGCATTTCATTAGCATGCCTGTAAACAGCTATTAAAAATGCACATCATCTTGGCAGATAACAATGATGCTCCCCGTAAGGATCACTGAGGATTGAAGTGCATGATAACATTTATTTGCCCTGCAGAAGTCCTTACCTTGGGCAATATGCAGCAATTATATGGTGACACTGATTGGTGCTGCTTTTCAAGGCCATGCAGTTTCTACAACCCATTTGGCCACATGGGGGCGCTATAAACCTGGTTTTGTGCCTTGCTTCTTTGTCATAATCAGGCACACATACCACACACAAAACACATTCCCTGTGGTGAGGCTGATTCAATATTCCACCAGCTGATTTATGCAGAACAATTCTCCACAGGAATGGCTGGAGCCGGGGAGTGGAGGGGGTGAAAACATCTCAAAAAAGACTGTGGTAAAAAATAATTATCTCTGGTGTCACTGTAGCAATAATCTTTGAGGCCGATGTCAATAAAATATTGAAGAGCACAATCACTTTGAATGTGATCTGAGGAGAGCCGGCGGTGGGTCAGGCAGAGCCGCAGGAGCGCGCTCAGAATGCACCGGAAACGTGGGCTGAATGCAGAGCGGGGAGAGCATCACTGTCTGCAGTCATTTAATATGTCAAACATTCTGGCTGCAGACCTGGCTTCTGCCAGTTTGGGTTTTCTAAACAAATCTCACACCTGAGAAATATATATAATGAATATCACGTTAGATTATTTCTCGTTTTGATGCTGAATTCCATATTCTTCTGTCTTTGTGTATGGCAGGAGGGCAGTGTTTTCCATTTGCTTTGTTTTTAGAAACACAAACACAGTGAGTTTGTCATTGCCTCGATGATGTGGAAAGCAGGATACGACCCACCGTTCTCATGCCCCGGCTGTCTGATTTCCTTGGCTTGGTGTTTACCTTGCTTCACCGCACACAGCAATTGGTCAGTGAAAAGTCTTTAATTTAGCAATGTCATCACAACGACCATGACCTTTAAAAGAAATTTGCATAGAAGTCCTTCATGACAAAGATGCAGACAGATGATTGTTTTTAAAGGTTACAGATTTAAAGTCCTTGTGAACTGGGTTAAAAGCATATTTTCATTGACATATTTAGCACTGAAATTTTCATAATCACATAACATAATCAAAAGGAAATCATTCAGTTTTTCAATGGTTTTAAGCAATTGGACAAACTAAGTATGTGTTTCTGTAACTCAACAGGTAGAGAATTGTGTTAGCAGTGCAAAGGTCGTGGGTTTGATTCCCAGGGAACACACATACTGTACTGATAAAAATGCACACCTTGATTTCACTTCACTTTGGCAGCATCTGCTTGCATAAATGTGAGTGCAGTTTGAGTCATCAGTATTTTTCATACTGTGTATTTTAAATGTGTACGTCTGCTAAAAATTAATTTTGTCAACATTCAGTACACTAGCATATAGATGGCCTCAGAGCTAACGCATGGACTAAAAGCCACAAAACTCCAATTCTGATTTCACGCAGTCTTTAAATAAGTACATTATGTGAAATTACAGCCGTTTCAGTCATATTTCTAAGTGGCTGTGACTTGAAACATCTGGATGATGAGAATGACAACACCACTCTTCCTTTGAGAATATTCTGAAAGTTTGTCAGTCCATAAGACCGTCCTGACAGTAGCATGATGCTCTTACGAAAAGGTGTCTTACACCTGAATAGCTAAAATGCTTTGTAATGCAGCTAACCCGCAGTGACCTCAACATTACAGTATGGCTTTATAAATCTTTATCGCCTACATTTAAGAGGCTTGTTTTTTCGCTCTTTGTGAAACTGAGTATATGACACACTTAACTCTGACCAACTCTCAAGTAGGACGAATCAGTTGAAGCGTTGAATCAGCTGAAGTTGAAGCCCTTGCTGTATGTCTTATGGGAAGAATGAAACACGAGGTCCCCTAGACTCTTTCCCTTTCTGTACTTTTAGTAACAGAAACATTTTCTATAGGCCACCTCACTAACTTCTTAGAATGTGAGAAAATTACTTGCACAGTATAAACAGGTATCACTGTGAATGTTTCGATCGATGCCGTTTTCAATACATGAATGCCGTTGTTTGCCGTTCTTATTCATCTCCTTGGAAGTATGTTTTCAAATCTGCTGATGGGACTGCAGGACTAAGCATGCATCAAGGATTAAATGCTTATGGGAATGTTTAAATAGAATAATGAACTGACAGTAAGCAATTAGGTTTGTGGGTTAAAGCAGTGGTTCCCCCTGCAAAGGTACACGAGGTGACGATGGGGATAAGCAAACTTTTAAAAATGATAATTAAAGACTACAATAACATGCAAACTGAGTTTATGAGTATCTCATATGCATAATGTAACAGGAGCACAATAGCGGCCATGTAAAATATGCAGTCACGTGATCGTGCGTCTGACGTGCGCATTTACAAAACCTGGGTAACAGGATTCGCTGTTGCACCGAATTTGCCGAATTTGTTTATGGAGCCTAAATCAGTAAAGACATTGCTGCCTTTAAATACAGACATTGACTGTGTGTACAAAACGATTCAGACTCTGTCCAACAACCAGACATCGCTAAGTCATGCAAGTGACTTCACATGCTCATTAACATGAGTAATATTTATTCAAAATGTTATGATTTTGGGAAGTAACCAATTTTATATAAGGGGGTTATTTTTGCAAAGTTGTATGTGTTGCATTATTTCAATATTAATATAGGCGACTATATATAGTGTGGCTTCAATATATATTAAGAAAGTATACGCAGTAGATGGTTTATTGTTTGGAGGTGTACGCCGTTGTAAAAGGTGGGAAATAGTGTGTTAACAAGCAAAAATCTGCATTTCAACAGATTTGTTTGCCATAGTTTTTTAACCACAGTGTTTGTTGTTTAAGGCTGTTATGCACAAACAACTTTTTTTGTTTTTTATGTTGTTAGGTTACCAGGTTAGGCTAACCAGACATTTCTTCAATACAAGTATAGTGTGTGGGTGGCCTCGGGTTCGATATCTTCTGGACACCCCTGCATCCCGCTGCAAAGGTTACAGTGTGATCTCCCCACAAATTGATTAAAGGAAGGTCTCACTCAGCCACAGTAGTGCAAACAATTCAAGCTCCCATCAATAGGAAATAGTCAGCCAGGCAAACTACTGCTCTCCTCGCTCGGGGCTTTGAACACAGCACGCATGGCTTTTTTTATTTTCTGTGCCTGCTTCTTAACACCTTCCTGCGTTTATTCTCTGTTCCTTAGCTATCGCTGTCAGTCTTTTCCTTCTGTTTCCTTTGCTGTACTTCAGACTTCTGTTGTAAAAATGTAGAGTAACACTTCTGGCAGCTGTTGCTTTGAATCTTTAATGCTTTAAATCAGAAATAACTGAGCGGAGCATTAAATCTAGGCAGGCATTGGTGTACGTTCTGATGTTATTCTTTATAGTGCAGAATCAGAGTTGTGATATATTTATGATATAATATTTAAGCAAACCTTTTCTATATAAGCTCTACATCAACAATATATGGACACCCCCTTCTAAGTAATAGGTTTCACCTACACCTATTATTGACGGATGCATAAAAACAAGAATACAGATATACAATCTCCTTCCTTAGACAAACATTTTCAGTAGAAAGGAGTGTACTAAAGTGCCCAGTTAACCATTTAACTAAATATAACGTGGAACAACTTGACTGGCCTGCGCAAAGCTCAGATATGACCGCATATCTTGTCATATATTTAAATCATCTTTTGTTTAACGGCACAAATATGCCATTTCACTGTCAGAATAACAGAGTGCTGGTGAAAGAGGCAGTCGTGTAGTGTGAACAGAAGAAGGACTCAAGATCCAGCTCTGCTTTGCTTGTGTGGCAGTGGCAAGAATGACATAAATGGAGCTTTCAGCTCAGGGACTGGTAACAGATGGTCTTGGAAAATGAGGTTCTTCTCAGCAGTGCTGACGTGCCCTCAACTGGCCCCCACTTCCCCCATCTCTCTCTTGCTCTCTCTTTCCACTTTCTACCACTATCTCTCATTTTTCTCTTTGTAATCTTTCTCTCTCTTTCTCTCTCTCTCTCGTAGCCCTTATGATTTTGTAAAGGTGATAAAGCAAGGGAGCTCGTAGGAAAAGTCCTACATTAGATTGCTTTATCCAGGAGAGGAGAGGAGAGATGTGGGGTGCTCCTAATTGGGAAGAACATCCAGAAAGATCTACTGACTCCTTGTTCCTCACGACTGTCTGGTTTTCTTCAAGTGTTCTTAAACTTGCCACCTAATGGCATTTTCTGAAACCTTTTCTGAGTATTTAAAACCATAATTGCACACACCACATTTTGTAAAGCCCCTTTATGATGGATGTAACTAATTGATTTCAAGATCTTAACCCAGTATTCTAATAACCTGTGTGAGCTTAAACTAACATATCAATCTACTGAAGTGGGTTCCAGTTTGTGTAGGTGTTATGTGGTGTGGCGTAGGCCCTCAGAGTCAGACTCTAGTGTCACAGTCAAGTAAGTGTCAGGAGGTGAATAGAAGAATAAGAGAAAATGAGGGATGCATAAAGTAAAGGCACAGTTGCAGGTTCATCATGCATGGATTTCTGAGGTTAAGCTGGCCAGCTCTGTCACCTGGGCCCTGGCAGCCATTCTGGCTCTTCCAGACGCAATTAGCAGATGGCGGGGCTGTGCTTGCTCTTCTCCAGAGGCTTCTGCAGATAGAAAGAGAAACTGAGACGACAGTTTTGCTGCTGTACATTTGTTACAAACCAGGACAACCCCTTAGCTAAGGAGTATATCAATGTCAGGGTGTTGTCAACATTATATCAATGTATATCAATGTCAACATTAGTTCTGAGAAGATTCCCTGTTAGCTGGGGAGATGCATATAAAAATATCACCACTGAGCAAATTAATTTTGTAACTTTTTGTAAAATTGCTGAATTAATGACTTTGATTTCTGATGGTTCATATCATGATTTACATAATTTATATGCAGCAATTATCCAGACACTGTTATCCAAAGCATCTTACAAATAACACACATAACAGTTTATCATAACAGAGCCGACAGTACTCATTTTTGTAAATAAATAGAACAGTCAGTATTAATGCCAGACATTTCACTCTAATAAAGAAAGATCATTCTAAACGCTTTTTATTTTATTTATTGCTTTTGGTTAATGTGTTGTACGAAATAGCTCGTAGACGCAAGCTTTCAGGAAAGACAAGATTATCAAATAATCATAATCATTTAAATTCTGTTCTGTTTTACAGTTGTGGTCACTATGAACTGTTGTATGCCAGGAGCTGCTTAATATGACAGAATTGACATATTTAGATGAACTATTCCTTTATGAAATGGGATGTGCTGGCTGTTTCCATTATGTGTTGCTGTTTTGAGCATTTGTCTGTTGTATCAGTTTTACTCTGCCTGCATTGTGTCAGTTGCTAGGTACTAATATGTAAAATGTGTTGCCTTTAACTCCCCTCAGGACCTGGCAAATGATTCGCTCCAGAGGCCGTGTAGGGTTGCTAGAATTCTAATCATGTGCTCTGAATCCCAAGCTTGGCTCTGGCTGCAATTCTTTCCAAACACAAAGAATAAAATTATGAAGCATGAAGAAAACAAGCTGAATCCCCCACAGACCGCGTCACATCTCTCACTCCGGGTGGATATGTGTGGTGGTATTGCTACATATCAGCTCCAATGCTTCAGGTCACTAGACCTCCCTCCTCGCTCTTTCTGTCTCTTCTGTTTGGAAATTGTCTGAGTTCTTGTCTTTTTATAATGCATCTTAGAGTTGTTTTGGTGTCTAATTTTCACTACGCAGTTATAATGGCCGAAAGAATAAACAGGAACCGTATTGTTGCGGTATGTGTGTCTGTTGTGCATCTCGCTCGGGTGATTGTGCAGGAAAACAGTGTGAATGAGA
This sequence comes from Chromobotia macracanthus, assembly GCA_036877525.1. Taxonomy (NCBI): domain Eukaryota; kingdom Metazoa; phylum Chordata; class Actinopteri; order Cypriniformes; family Botiidae; genus Chromobotia; species Chromobotia macracanthus. Next base: position 6,922,250 of record JAZGTH010000073.1, on the reverse strand, counting down.
TCGCAGCATGCAGTGAGCCGGCAGCAGGGCTGCTCTGCCTCCTTGTGCTCACATCCCTGTTGTTTTCATGCGGAGAGAGGGAGCATGTGAGAAGTCGTGGCTTCAGCAGGCCAGCAGATGTTCAGTTCACTAAAGGAGACAAGGCTAGACTGAGAAACAGGCTCTGGCTGTCCAACCAAATGACAAATTTGATGCACTGGTGAGGGCACACAATTTGTTGAACAGGTTGCAGAGTGATGGCATTATGCACTAGTCTGATTGGACACCGTGTAGATTGATTTTGTATAGGACTGATCCAAGAACAGGTTTTTTGTTCCTTGTCACTAAAGAACAAGCCTGTGATTGACTGGCTCAAACCAGTCCGACAGATCTTGAGCTCAAATGCATCAGTCTTTGGATGCATTTCATTCTTTTATCTGAACCGAGGCTGTTATCACACAGGCTGAAACGTCTGTCGTCTGTCACTTACCTGTGGAGGATTATCTTCAGGCTAATCAGAAACTGTGGAATTGACTGAAAATAATTCAATCAGCTGTCTGGATTAAACCATCTTCATTCACCCAGTGCTGGACTGCATCATACATCAGCTTTATGTACAAACACTTCCCAACAATGTTTATTCCACAAGCTAAGAGTTTTAGGTTCTAAGAATGTTTCTCTAACGCTTCCATTAGTAACAAAAACATTTTATTTTAGATTATATTATTATAGGTTTATTATTAATACCTATTATTATAGGTATTAATATTAATGTTATTAGAAAGCTTTCATAACTTTGAGGTTTTTTTTATAGAATGTTCCTTTTTAGCTAGACCTGCTGTGATTTTGAAGAGCTGCGTATGAAACTCTTGCCTCTGCATCATTTTCAAAAAGAGCAGCCCTGCACTGATACATCTTGTTGTGATGCAGTAAGCTTCCTGAAATTAAGATGGATCCAGTAAAGCTACTTTAGAAGACACACATTGGCAATAGTTACAGATGCATTTCTATGATAAAAAAAAATAACATAAAGGGAACCATAATAAAATGCTTAATTTCTTGAGTGTTTCTGTATTTGTATGCCGAACTGTTTTTAATCAAATACAGATGAAATAATTTCATTACTGTGTGAACTAAATCTAATTTATTAAATGTGTAGATAAGAGGGTTCAGAATTGGCTTTCAGATCCAATTAAATGTTCCGCTTTATGTACCATGTTTAATTCATAGGTGGTGGCTGCTGCTTTATTGCATAAGCTGTCATTTGTAAAGGAACATTTAAGTCATGTGTCAACAGCCCTTTTGGCCATAAATTCTGCATGCATGATATAAGGTGCACGTTTATGCAAATTCAGTAATGGACCTTAGTAATTTCAACACGGTAATATGTGTTAGCAAATATAATTCATCTGTAATGGATGCCACTATTTCAGCAGCGCAATAAATCGCTGGGTCATAAATGATTTATTTTTTTGCCTGTTACCAATACTGTACAGTAAACTAACAAGAGGGGCGCCAATAAAGCAAACAAGTAACTGTTGACTGAGGATGATATTTTTCATTTGAAAGTCAACAACACTGCATATGCTCTTTTGTTTATAGTAACTAAATAAGCTTTAATCACATATCTATGATGCATATGCATATTAGATATGCGTATGATTCTCATTAGTAGGTCTGTGTCTTTATAATTTTAGCCAATTTAGGATATGGCAAATGTCCTCTAAAAGTTCTGTTAAAATGATAAAAAAGGTTCTTGCAGTAACATTAATAGAACATTTTTAATGTTTTATCGCATATATCACAAATGTTAAGTTGTTAGTGGAACTTGTTACAGAATTAAAAAAGTGTTTGAATACACATTCTCTTTAACCACACAAAGTTAATACAAAGTCTAAAAAACTGGATGTTTAAATGTTCCCTGAACATTCAAAATATCGTTTTCAGCATTTTTGTTACTTAATAGAAATGTTAGGGAAATGTTCTTACCACCTAAAATTGTTAGCTGGGTATTTGTTAGAGCTGTGATTCATCCAGTTAAATGAACATAATCCTTACAACTCCATATTATGTGTTTTACTGTACATTCATCACAGCAGGTCTAGACTCAATCCATTTTAATATTAGGCTGCGCTAGTGAGAGTATAGTCTGGTTTTCGAACAGTCAGGCAGGTGTCATTAGTGCTCTTCATTTGCAAGGTAAGTGACTATGGGCTGTGACAGTGCTGGAATTAGTAATGTGCTCCTGCTGTCATTTTTATCAACACAGCCTGCAGGGAGGACATGACAAAATGGATATTCCTCCCTCTGCATTAATACCCTCTGCCCCACTTTCAATTCCATTTACCTACCCGAGAGGATATTATATATGATATAAAATACATATATATTATATATAAAGAACTTTGCAGCTAGCATCTGCTCTGTGTGTGTGTGTGTACTATGTATGTACAAATAAGATATGTCAATTTTACAAAGAATGATTATTAATGTTACCCATTCTGAATGTTCTAGGTTTTGAGAACATTATTCAAACTTTTTAAAATTCTTTAGCATTTTTGAAACGCTTCACTAACAACTTAGGAATAACGTTTTCGATATACATGATAATGTTTAAAAGTAATGTAAGATAATGTAAGATAATGTAAAAAGTTCTACTAACATTACAGTTCTACATTAGTTCTACTTACAGTTCTATATTACGTCATTCCGGTTAGCTGGGGAGGAATTTTTTATGGATTAAAATAACGATTCCAACATTATAACAATGCGATAAAGTGATTTAATGATGAAAAAGATTCCACCACTAGTTTCATTATAAAAATAACATCTAAGATCTATGCTCACCAGTTGGACCTTCATGAAGCCAACTAAAATCAAGGTTGGACAAGATGAAGGAAGGTTTCCCTTCACATTTCATATGTGCGGTGATTGCCAAGACAACAGGGTGATGCAAGTGGTTCAGTGTTAGTAGATCAACGATGTTTTGTTTCATGCCCAAGTGCAGCTTACGTGCTGGGCGGGGGAACCAGATCAATAGCCATTGACCTTATGTCTGCTTTTCTGCTGCAGTGACTGACCACTGAGCAACATAAGCTATTCTGTACTGCCCTTGTGTTTTATACAGCCAGTCTCATACATCAACAGAAATTCACGTCATTAGGATCACATTCATGAAGGCTATTAAAAGGGTTTGTTTTAATACAATGCACACTTGGTAAATATGCATACAACGCTATTAATCCATAATAAAAGTCCTAATGTGTGCTGAGCCACTCTGATGTTGAAGCAAGGTTTACATGAAAGAGCAGTTATAAAGGAATTAAATGGCAAAAAGTACTGTTTAAATATGCATGTGATGTGAAGATAGCCAGGAGGTCAAACTCTTAACTAACTTAACCAATCAGTTATTCATGATGAAAAATACACCGCCACTCATATTTACCTGCTCTTGGATTTGACAGTGTATGTGAAAAGACAAGAGACTAGAGCATCGGCTGTGGACGAAAAGCTTTTTGGGATTTGAACTGGAGACCCTGGTATGGTATCTCTCTGCCATAAGCATCGCAATATTCAACATTCATGAGGCTCTGATTTATGAGCTGGCAACTGCACAGGTCATGCTTGTTTCTGCAAAAGCATCAGAGGAGTGTGGGGTCCCACAACTGGTCAACTGGCCCTACATCCTGATAGCAATCACTAAATAAAGTTTGTCCAAATTTATTTATATATTTATATCTTCTGTGGAAAGCACAGGACCATAAAATGATTGTCCAATCATTGCATTTAGTCCGAACTGTTTTTGCAAGCCTCTGCTCGCTGTTGGAGGAGGTGTGGCTTTGAAGAGTGCTCTAAATGAAGGGTGGGATCTTATGCTTTGGAAGCTAGCTTGCTATTTATTGTAACATCTCAAAGCAACACTTCTCCACATGTGTGAGTTGCAACAGAAATGCAACAGAACCGAATAGTGACAAAAGTGTATCTCTTACATTCTTAATGAGGCTGAATGTATGCGTGACTTAGTGCCTGCAGCCATAACTATTTCAGGAACAACTGATGCTCGGCCTCCCCACGGAGAGCCTGTTCATCCTGCATGAAATCGTTGCGGAAAAAATCATGGGCTTTTATGGAACCTAAAACAATGTTATGAATGTGACAATTAATGGTATTATCATGCCGGCACTGTGATGGTCGGTTTAACGCACAGTCAGGGCTTGCAGTGGGTATCCAGAGAGAACTGTAGGTGTCACTCCTGACATGGAATGCGGGGCTGAGTCTGTTCAGGAGACGCTGTCATTCCGAGCCAGTGAGCTCTGTCTCACTGAAGAGAGCCCCAGTCAGATGTTCACTATGCGTGCTGCATTGTCTGCTTGCCTGTTCGATAGGGCTGGCAGCAAAAGGTGACATCTGGTGACTAATGTGCTCCCATGTTCCCCCTCTTCTCTGGGCGGCAGATGCTCTGCACAGGCAGATAGGAGGAGAGGGTGGGGGAGTGGGGTGACATGGACAGGCAGGGTAACGTCCGTGTGTGTGTAATAAATGGAATCTTTTGTAGTGCTTTTTCAGTGGATTTGTTATTCTTCTGAGAAAAATAAGGAAAGATTTAATTTGTTGAACACTGGTGGAATTAATATGATTGAAATATTTAAGACTTTATATATTATAGTCCAAAATACTATATATATTTTATAAAATACTATATGTACGATGTTATATAGTATAATATAATATTATATAGTGTAATAATACTATATATTGGTTATATATTATTATTATTATGGGTTTCTGGAATAATGGATTCAGATTGGTCGCAGTTTCACATGACTTTATAATTACAACTGTTGTTTAATTTTGCGATAATGTTTAGATGACTCCACATTATGCCCTACTTAATCAAACCCAAAATGTTAAAAATATATATTTTTTAATTTGTAGAAGTATGTGAGCTATACGTTGTTAATACAGCTATACATTTGGGAGCAGTTGTGGTCTACTGGTTAGTGAGTCAGACTTTGTTGGTTGCAACTGAAGTGCCCTTGAGCAAGGCACCTAACCCCTGATTGCTGCCTGGGCACAGCAGTGCTACTCACTGTTCTGGGTGTGTGTGTTCAAGACTTGCAGTGTGTGTTCACTTCTCACCAGTGATGGGTTAAATGCAGAGGTCGCATTTCGGGTATGGGTTACCATACCACTTTCACTTAAATGTTATTATTGAGCTGCCTGGGTTTCACTGTATTATTCTGTGGTACTTCTAGAAGCGGCCCAGACATTAAGTGTCATGCTGTTTAGAGAGTATAGTTCAGGTGATCTGAAGAATAGCACTTTTAATGGATTACAGCTTTGCCCCCACACTGCTGCATAGTTCTAACACTTCATGTCACCCAGACAGCTGTGCTTAACCTCCCCCTGGCCTTTTTGCACAGCTGCAAGTGGACTCTTTTCCCCCTGTCTTACTCATGAGTGGGCCTGCAATTCCAAATACATGTGACAAGAGAGGACGGCCTCCATTTCAGCTCTTAACTACCCTTGTTGTTTCTTAGCCACACAGAGAGTTACAGCAGAAGTTCACACAATGCCACGCTGTGTCAGACAGGGTGTGCAAAGCTGTGCTGTTTCTAGACAGCCTCCAGTGTAAAACAAACACAAAGTAACTGGGACAGACAGATGTGCAGAAGAAATGCCTCCACTGTGACTAGATGTTTCTATTTGGATTTGTGTTTTTTATTTTTAAGGTTTTTATTTCAATTATATATGCCAGTATACATTTGCAGTCCTTCTTAGCATCATATACTTATACAGTCACTTATAGTACTTATGTAGTACTTATGTACTGTTATGACAGTGAAGTGTCATCGGTTTGTTTCTCATATTGCTCTGTGGCTTAATGTGGGGATATTTTCATATATTTGTCACCACAAGTTATGGGAACAAAAAAAGGCAACCTGAATATATAACCTGAAGTATAATCTGACTTTAAATGCACTGTAAAAAATGTTGATTTTTACATTTTTAACTGAGGTGTGGTAAATGTTGTAAATTTTCACTGTGGTAAACTTAACACTGAATAAAACATTGTTAGGGATAACAGTGAGGGTCAGACTATAGTTCTTGTGATTTATGTAGTTCATACTAAAATTGACAGCCAAACAGATGTATTTACCTAACAGTGTCGAGCGAATAATTGCTTGCATTTGGCACTTGGTACATGTTAATTTTGGCCCTGGACACAAAGAACATGGGTTCCACTTAGTACTGGTGACAGTCCCTCTTGTTGTCAACACAGAAGTGATTGAACTGCCTTTATGCTGATAAGGCAATTCACACATTCCACAGGATGACGTTATTAAAATCCTTTTCGTTTTAAGCTATATTGCCTTGTCTTTTCTGAGAAAAGACCGTTCTCTTTGAGATAAAAAAATCTGCAGGGAGAAAATGAATTTGTAGGTTGCTTCCCCCGAGGCCTCCTCTATCAGTCAGTGCACTGGGTGACAAAATGCAGCGCATGTGTTCCCAATACAAACCGTATTCCATCTGTGACCCTATCAGCCAGGAAATGACATATTTATCAAAGCAGTGTGGCCCTTACAGGCAGCATAGGGGCTGCTGACTGTGAAATCTCCCAGAATTAACTGGGGCTGTCCTTTTTACCCCCCACATTACTGTTCCCTGAGAGCCACGGTTCAAAGTGTCCTGCATCCAATTGCTTTTCTATTTGTTGTGGTGCATACAATTGATAACAATTGCTTTGACTGAATAAATGATCTAAAATAATGTCATTTTAAGAGTGGGATACTGACTTAACACATGCAATCTAAATTTCATGAGACAAACGTGTAAGTAAGACACAAATTGGAAGGATTGTATTAGGCAAAATGAAATTCCTACCCAGCGCTGAGACTGAATCCACCCTTACCGTCCTCAGAGCTAAGATAAAACTGCACGCTGTCTGTGCTGAAGCGTTCAGAAGAGCCTGAGGAAATTGCTTCTAATATCGTCTCAGTTTCCGTGTTTTTCACCAAACTGTTTATGCATGAAGGGCTGAAATGCAAAACATCAGAAGTATTTTTGGACCACAGAGTTGTTAGGCCACAGCTAAATGATTCCCCCTAAATCCATTTGAAATTGATGAGTAACATCCTATGTTATGAGTAACTACTAATAAATTTGGTTTTAATCCAGAGAATAAACAGAATTGACATTTATTTAATTAATTACAAATTCAAGACCAAGGCCATGTTATTCTGTTACATTATACAGTTTGTATTTTTTTTACTTCTTCTACTTTTCTACTTTATTATTTCTAATTTGTTTATATACATAATAATACAAAACAACTAAGAATGAATAATGACCTGTGTTTTACATACACACACACACACACACTTATGTAAGGTGGTAAGATGGGGTGCGCAATACATGAGCTGGAGATGTGTAAACAGATGTGGTGTCAGTGTGGGGCACAATGCCAGGGGTGTGTGCTTGACTGTGTAAACAGCAACAGACCAGCTTACTTCTACACACACACACACACACACACACACACATGTGCCACAATGTCAATCCAAGTTCATTTCAGATTAGATCTGTCTGTTCCTCTTTATTTTGGTCTGTAAGGTTGCAGACTGAGGAAAAATGTTCTTCTTTAACAGGGAACATTCTCAAAACACTGGCTAACATTCTCTAAAAGTTCTCTCAATGTTATCAAAAAAGTTCTTGCAGTAACGTTAGTAGAACATTTTTTAATGTTATACATCATTTTTAACATTAAATAAACTGGATGATTTGAACGTTCCTAGAACTTTTAAAACATAATTTGTAACATTTTCAGTACGAATGGAAACATTAGGGAACGTTCTTACAACCTGACATTGTTAGCTGGGAATAGATTTGGTTGATAGGATCCATGGGGACCACTGACTGATCAACAGTCCAACAAGGAAAAGTATTGTACCCCTCTATCCTGTTTCAGTGAAGTAGATTTTCAAATCACACACTCTCAATTTAATTAATAAAATTAGGAGCATCGGCATAACAGGAAGTGAACCGCTTTGATGATCAGTGGGATGAGCAATTCAGATTACATTCAGATCGCAGGTTGAAACAGGTAACACTCAAATGCATTCCAAACAGCACTGAAGAGAGTGCAACTGCTGCATGAAACTGCACTACTGTTTGTGTCTAAAATCATGCTGCACTACTGCAAACTGATTATGTAAAATTGAACTTCCTTTATTAGAAGAACAGTGGCACAGAAATACTGTACTATCCACGTCTTGCTTTATGTGTATTTAGGGGCAACTGGCCTCTGGCAGGCTGTACAGTATATTTTAATCATCTAGTGCTCACCAGGAGTACACAATGTAGAGAATATCCATTGAATATTTCATGACCCGTTTCCTTCGGCTAACAGAGAAAATCTGATTAAATGGATATATTAACTCACACAGCAAATGATATTATGTGAAAAGGCTGTATTTGTTTTTAGTTGGCTGAATAAATCACATCTTCCACTGTGTTATTAATCCATCAGTTTGCTTTAAAAGCATGTCATTAAAATGGCAGTTTTGTGCTTTGTGTTTTTCTCTAATCAATCCTCTGTAATGTTCCCACAGGACTGTCCCAGCTGTCCCAGAGAACAGGGAATGTTCTCAGAGCATTGGCTAACGTTGTGTAAAAGTTCTCTCAAAGTTCTCTCAAAGTTCTCAAATTGCAGTAATGTTAGTAAAATGTTTTTTAACATTAAACTTCATATCAAAAAAGTAATTTTTATGTTGTTGGTGGAAAACGTTACAGATCATTAAAAAATGCTTGTATAAAGTTATTTTGACCATGCAATAACATTAATACAATTTATAAAAGCTGGACGTTTTGAACATTTCTACAGCATTCAAAATAACATTTTTGTTAACTAATGAAAACATTAGGGAAACATCCTTACAATGTAATATTGTTAGCTGGGGTAAACAAGAACTCTCCAACCTTTTAGTCTCCATATAAGAGCTGTACCGTGCAGATAGCGAGAAAACCCATCAGATCACTATTAGCTGGATAAAGTCTTCTCCTGTGTAATTACAATGTTCCACTTCAAAGACTTTGACAGGAAGGCTGGTTCAGGAGTGAGATCTCCTTAAAACAGCAATTAAAGAAGCTGAGGAATAAAATGACCTTCACGTCCTTGGGTCACAACACTGAAGAGACTGAGTTTTATTGAGATCCTTAGCCGTACCTTTCAGCCACAGTTCAGAGCTTTAATATCAACTTCGCTGCTTGTCTGATTAACATTTCCTCGCTTAAAGGATTATAATGTCACATCGTGCCTCTGTTTAGGCTCTTCATCATAAGTACATATGGTAATTCAGTGGTGGGTTCATTTGATACGTCCAATATGCTGCTGCCAGCTACAAAAATGTCACTTTTTAATGGCTCTGGCAAACATGATAATTAAATGCAACTTTTCTGGAACATTCTGAAACATTTTGCAGATCCAGCAAAGGCTTCTGAGGATATTTCTCTTTAGATTTTATTACTTGTTTGTAATGTATTGTTGAGAGGTTTACAGCAAAAAGAAAAGTTATTTTTATGTAGCAAAAACACAATTCAATTTAATATTTTGATTTAAACGGCAATCTGTAACTTTCTGTGTTTAAAAATGAACAAAAATCAGTTATTGCACAGGCACTAATGATTTGATCTGATTTATTATTAGTTATAATAAAGATTTATAATTTCAGCCGTACAGTTTCCCAGGAAATGCCAGTTTGGCTTCATTTGACTTCAACATAAGAAAAGTATATAAAGAAACCTGCAATTTTATGTTTTAAACGGAGATGGCAGTAGATATGAAAGTTACAGATTGCATCTTAAATAACTTAATTGTATAATCTCATGAAATGTAATGTTGTTTGGATGTAATAAATCATCTTTGCCTTTAGAATAATAAGGTCATCACAGGATTTTGTTGATATATGCATTTTTACTTTTTGTGTAAGCTTCACAGCAAGTAAAGGAATCAGCATAACAATAAGCAGATAGGAAGTAGTAAAACTTACTCCTTGCCACATATGTCACAGTAGCATGTATGATGCTGTCTGGGTTGGTGGCCTGATTTCCATTTTGGAATGAGCCTCTGTTTGCCAGTGCTGCCTAGTAACGGTCAAATCTGGAGTGTGATTTATGTAAAAGGACCGGCAGGGGCTCGGGGGTCAGATACGATCTGTTGTGAGACCACTGACGGGCAGCTGTACAACATAAACAGAACAAAACTCCACCATCTGAATCACCTATAACCAATAGATAGAACAGAATACCCAACACCTTCTAATTTGAAGTCACTATTTATTTGCATCATAAATTGAAGCTGCTGAATTTACAAAAGTTTTTCCTGATATGTAATCCTTAATCTTAACAGTTAACAGGCGACCTTTAATAGGTGCTGAACATTGATATACACACAAGCTTAGGTAAACAGATGTTTCATCTCGTAGCTTTTAATAATTAAATCAAAGTGTTTATATTTAATGTCTACTTCAGCAGGTCTGGAATGATGTATTTCAGCTTTCAGGACTGAAATTCTCCATTTTGTTATACACCTATGATGCATTGTGTTAATCTGATTACTCAGTCAATAAACAGAATATTATAAGGGTGAATCTGAATCACAGTCATCTAAGTAAAATCTGAAATTGTTTCGCATTTGTGAAAAAACAATTTAATTGGAGATGTAAAGCTTCTGCAGAATTCTGTCTATGAACAACCAAGATGAAAAAAAGATCATTTTTATTTTGTCAAAATCAGCCGTTGTTAAAAAGCACAAATCATTTTTGTTTCAATATGATGCATTTGCCACCATTGAAGAATGGACCCTTCCTTGTGATGTACTGCCCCATCAATACAACATACACCCGGGATGCCCCTCTGTGATTATGTCACAAACTTCAAAGAATTCACACAATGCCTGAGCATGCCAATGGGTTTTGCTGTGAGTGTAATTGCATTTGCAGCTGGGTTTGAATTAGAGTGTTGATCAGAGAGCTGTCATAAAGCTTCAAGCCTTTCTTATCTCCTTTTTGCAGCATGGCTTAACAATGCCTGCATTTGGATCACCAGCACAACAAAACTGGGTAAAACAGAAGCAGAAATTAGTCTGTTTCTCTTTATCCCCTTGTCTTCAGAAATGTTAACATGTGACATGGTGAATAATTCAAGAGGTTAGCTTTCAAAAATCCACGGGAGTCGCGAGCATTAACTGTCCAATGTGCATTTCCCGGGCTAGCAATTTTAGGTTGTAAGAGCGTTTCACTTGATGTTTACATGAAGTAACATAAACATTAAAAATGATTTTTTAGGCATGTTGTATTAATCAACATCAGAGTAATGTTTTTAATATATGATATATATAACGTTAAAAAAAGGTCCTTCTAACATTACCGCAAGAGTATTTTTGATAACTTTGAGAGGACTTTAAGAGAACTTTTGGAGAACGTTACCCAACGTTCTGAGAATGTTACCTGTTAGCTGGGCCTATGCTTTGCCTTATTAGATTAATGATATCCAGATGATGCGTTCAGGGAGTGTGTCAACCCACGCAGACAATCCTTTAAATAGAGGCAAAGTATCATAAAATAATAAGAGCACCACGTGGCAGTCCCTCGCGACAGGCGAAACTCGCTTTATTTTTTGAAGAGTGCAATCTGAAACGACTTGTGAGGGTGAGCATTCTGATACAGCGTTCTGATAACTGTACAGATGGTCTCGGGGCCATATGTGCCAATGGGAAATTTAATTGCGCTGCATTTAAAAGTATCTGTTTTAATAGCAGGGTTCTGGAGTTTCCCGCTGGCACGTTTTAATTAGTTTGAATACATTAGGCTCCTGTTTGAGCTCTACCTGCCAGGATTGATCACCGGACTGGGACAACACAGGAGCCATTTGCATCCACACCCGTTGGCCTCGTAGATTGACTGCAAAGCTTTGAATGTGCACTTCTGCTCTTTATCTACAGCAGGAAAAAATGGAAACCTATTGGTCTGATGGATTACTGCAGTTTTTAAGGGTGTGAAAGAGTACAGGCAGAAAAACCAGGAACTGAGCAGCTGCATTAACCGATTTTCACTGTTAACGTTTTTATAGGAAAAAGTGAGGAAAGGTTAAATCCATTATGATTAAATCACACAGTACAATTAGGGCACTGGGGCTAGTTGTCACATTTTTAGTCCATTAAATTCTTTCAGGGTAGGATTATTTTGAAAATCAATTTATGTATATATGTTTATAGACCTGGTTACGAAATGACATTGACCGTTTCTGTTGCCCAGGAAATAAATGTGTGAGAGAAACATTTGTGTAGTTAGACTTTTAAATAAACACTTTATTCCTCTGTGTGTGTATTTAACTAACCCCAATCTCAATGTAATAATGTCTCTTTTATTTCTCATCATGCTGTCATTATTTATTGATGTGATGATGTACCTTTTGCACCAAGGTCATAACAGTTAATCTTAAAGAACTGTTCCACGATTTTATACTTTCACCAATGCAATAGAAATTCAGTTTCTTATAAGGATGATGTATTCCTTTCAACACACGCATATGCTGTTGATCATCACAGTTATCTAATCCAGATGTGAACAGAGAGATTGCATCCCTGAAACAGCTTTCTCCTCTTTCACAATCATAAGTTGGGCATAAAAAACAAGTTACAGCTACAGTGTGTCTTGGAAAACTGCAGTAAAGCACTGCTGATGAGAATCCCCCAGCTTCTTATCTCCGCCAGTGAAAGTGCACATATAGCTCATCGAGACCTCGACTCAAGCTTTATATCGTCAGCAAAAAACAGCCGACTTCAGTCTAATTTGTGTTATGAAGGAAGAAGTGAGAAGATCAGAATCCGAAAAGACCTGCATCACGAGCCTGCAGGCTTAAGGTTGGCAAATACTTCATAGCCATCAGTACTGCAGAGGCTGAAATGCTGTTTGTCTATGCTGCCTTAATATCACGATTTCCGCTGTGCCTGTATAGCGGCCACTATGCAGAAGTGTTTCCTTTTATGTTAAAAACACCATAAACCCACCCAACAATTTTAGATTGTAAGAGTGTTTCCCTTAAGTTTCCATTAAGTAACAAAATGTTAAAAATGTTACTTTAAATGGTCTAGGAACATTCAAAACATCCAGTTATGTCGACATTGCAGTAACGTTAATGCTTGGTGTTAAGAACATTATTAAAACATTTTTTAATTCTGCAGAGAGTAAGAATAAGGTTTTTGATATAGGATACATAATGATAAAAAACATTCCACTAACATTACTGCAGGAGTGTTTTTGAACTTTGAGAGAACTTCTAGAGAATGTTAGAAAACATTCTGAGAACGTTCTCTGTTAGCTGGGAAGGTGGTCCAAATGATGGCACTGTATTTCTAAAGCCATACATTTGCTTTGTGTGGGAAAAAGACAGTCATTTAAATTTAAAATTCATGTCTTTAAAGAAAATAAATAAATTGCACTTTAAAAAGTAAATGACAGAATTTTCATTTTTGAGTGAACTATCCCTTTAAGGCAAATTCATATGAAAGTTACATAAATGCTTTTTAAATCATATCTGTCTTAAGTTAATCTCACTTAAATCCCACAAAATACTGCCTAGATACTGCAGGGTTTTGTGGTACATCATGCTGAAAGAATTTTGCATTGCTTCCTGTCTGTTTCAACACTGGATAACTGATGATGAGTAGACATAAGGAATTGAGATCTCATCTCTATCTGGAAGAAAAACATGCATATAAAACCGCAAGAAATACTTTAATTTATGGTCACACATAAATCAATGCACAGTAAATGGAAAACAGAGAAAAAATGTGGCAGGAATATCATCTTTATCCTGGTGTCTGAAAGAGAGCAGATAGTGAGTTAGTAAGAGAGGAAGTCCTCTAACAACCAAAGCCTTACAGAGAGCTCACTAGTAAAAGCAGATGTTCACCTGAGACCCTGCCAAAGATATGTGATGTAACAGGTTGAGCTGTGAAGAACCTCCTTAAATCTCTTCTCGCTGGTTCCCCACAGGCCTAAACAGATTGAAAGGAGTTCTGTTATATATCATATATCAAAAACGTTATTCTAAAATTGTCTGTGGAACATTTGAATAAAACTTTACAGAATTTGAACAAGTGTGATAATATTGTTATAAACAAGCAGTAATGTTTAATACAACAAACTTTTAAAATAACATTTTTTAACGTTTTTTTTACTAAATGGAAATGTTAGGGAAATGTTTTTATAACCTAAAATTGTTAGCTGCGGCAAAGGTTATCGGTCCGAGTTCCAGGAAACACACATACTGATAAAATGTTCACATTAAATGCACTGTTAAAAATGTACTCCATTCAAATACCAGCACGTGTAACACAGTTGCTGTGTAAGTGTGTTTTGGTTACAGAGAAGGCACCCTGTATTTTACTGGTAATTATTAATAGGCCCAGTTTCTGTTCATGACATTAACTTTGTAATTTATGTTATTTTAATGAAGCATCAACATACCTGCTACCAATAGATGGCAACAGCTAATGCAAATTTAACCACTCAGCCTTAATTCTGATAAAAGCCATGTTGCGTTTTAAAAAATTACAATGTGATCATTATGTCCAACTAATTTCAGTGTCGCTCTGAGGTGATGTATTTTTAAAGATGAACAATGAGGATGATAACATACCTAAGCATAAATAAAAAAATATGTTCCACAAATGAGTGCATTAAAAAACTATATCTTGAATATAACTGTGTGTAACCAGTTCAAATATGCAAAGTGTGAAAGCACAGAATAAAAAACACCATCTCATAAATTATTTCACATAGCCTAATGATTTATCACTACTGTTATTTTATGGAACTATATCCCCAGCTTACAGTTTAGGTTAATCAACGTTATAGGAATGTTCAAAACGTTCAGTTTTTTAGACATTGTATTAATGTTATTGCTTGGATGTAAAATCGCTATGCAGCGTTCCACTAAAAACTTTGAGAGAACTTTTAGAGAATGTTAGACAACATTCTGTGTTAGCTCGTCTATGTTCTTTTTTAGGAAAATAGCCACGAATTGTTGTTTGAATTCTTGTAGTTCACAGAGAGTATGACGCTTCGAGTCTTAGACAGCACACAATCTCAGATGTATACTGTAAATGAACTGTGAGTTGCTGGATTGAAGCATCTGAAAATGAGTAAAGGTATTACAGCACAGAGGTTGGATAAGGACCAGCTGCAACGCACAGCAGCATGTTTTTGTCATTTCATAGAATGTATTTTTTGTCTCTTGAAAACCTATGTCTCTATTTGAGAAGCTTGAAGATATGGTAGTGGAAGTGAAGGACTCACAGCACCCTGAGGGTGTTTTGTTGTTAAGGAAACCAGGCGGGAGTGTGTTACAAGGCATCAGTTCACTCCGAGCCTCCTGTCCTCCACTGTGAGCCAGCAGAGTGGGTAATGGATCAGACCTGGACCCAGGAGATCTCTGCCTGAATCAAACCGTTCAATACATGCCAACACATGCTCCTCTCCCTCCAAGCAGCAAACAGAAGAAAGAGTAGAAAAGAGACAGCGTTTCAGGCATTAGCTCTGCACATACAAACTTAGATGAATAAGCATATTCAATTAACACTCCACCTAACAGGAAATGTTCTTAGAACATTTTCTAAAAGTTCTCTCAAGGTTATCAAAAAAACACTCTTGCAGTAACATTAGTAGATTTTTTTAAAATGTTACATACCATATATATAAAAATATTATTCCTAAGTTGTTGGTGAAATATTTTAAAAATGTTACAGAATTAAAAAAAAGTTTGAATAACAAACAATAATGTTAATACAATGTCTAAAAATTACTGGATGTTTTGAACGTTCACATTGTTAACGTTTTTGTTACTCAGTGGAAATGTAAGGGAAACGTTCTTACAATGTAAAATTGTTAGCTTAGACATTCTGTTAATGCTGAGGGAAGTAAAACTGAGCGTGGGTACACAAGATTGGTCTGATTGATCTGGTGTGTTCGTATATAAAAGGCTGTTGTGCTAACATGGCTTTGTTTCCTAACCACAGAGCTTTCGTATCAGTCACTGTCCTGTTAAGACTGTCTGCAAATTAGTCTCTGCCTGCTTTTCTTTCCAGGATGCAAAATAAAGGAGTTACAAATGATGAAGTGCAAATGTACACAGAGGTGTGTTTGCCCTCTTTAGGACTAATTTAAGTGAATTTGATTACTACACGCTAGACTCATTACCCTAAGAATTAGTAGTTAACTAAACTACTCAGAGACATACAGCTACATTGAAAGCACATAGTTTTAATGGGTTCCATGAACACTAAATAAACCCTTTATGCCACATATTATGTATTTGTATTATGTATATATGCATCAGCTTTAAATGTCATTATAAAAAGTAGAAATAAATAATCAGCAGAACCCCATGACAATCACGCTGTACAATAACAACTCGCTTCATAATTTACTGAATGCTATTGATAGGCATTATTATTAGCAAAATATTAAAATATTAGCAAATTATTATTAGCAATGATTAGAAAAACACTACACTCTTGGAACCACTTGCAATAGTTTGAAGTTTTTTCAGCTTAAATGTAGCCGGGAATATGGATATTATTATTTGTTTGGAGACCAGGTCACTTCCAGAAGACCACTTTAAAAGTGGATAGAGCAGCTGACATTTATCAAAAGGGCAGACGCATTTTATACCATTAGGGCCTTTGTCTGCGTCTAGAGAGACTTAGCTAAACCAATCTAGAACCCAAATGTCATAGCATCGTACTTAGTCTATTCAACCTGTTGTAAAATCAAAGTGGCAAAGGCACATTGCTTTATATTGATACTGATTTCCTACATCAGTGGTGTGGAGGCCTTATAGTGTTAGTATGTTCATTACACGTTTCTCTGGGGAGTGTGTTCTTCCTCTGCTCTGAGGACGTCCTTGTCTGGTGTGTCGGGCCTCAGCGGCTCTAATTCAGGTGATACATGTTCTATCCGTGACCTGCCTCGCTTTCTCCTGTCTGCTCACCATTATTACATCACATCTAAGAGTGTCTTGTACTCCATTAAAGTACCCAGCTAATAATTTTAGGTTGTAAGAATGTTTCCCTAACGTTTCCATTAAGTAACAAAAATGTTAAAGTTCTAGAAATGTTCAAAACATCCAGTTTTTTAAATACGTTGTTGCTTGGTTATACAAACGTTATTCAAAAAATGTTTTAATTGTGTAATGTTTTTAAAACGTTCCACTAACTTAAGAATAACATTATTGATATATGACAGATAACATTAAAAAAAGTTTTACTGATGTTACAGCAAGACTATTTTTGATCATTTTGAGAAGCAGTAGAGAATGTGAGCCATCGTTCTGAGAATGTTTCCTGTTAGATGGGTATGTGCTGCATGAATGTTTGTACAGTTTGGATAGCTGGTTTCTGGCACAGCTCCATTGTTTTTTTGTCACTGCAGTTGACACACTACAAGGGACACAGGCTACTCTCTGCAAACACGTGTCATGGGGCATGGCAAATTGCCATAGCAACAATACTGTAAATCTTCCACCAGACTGTTTGATTCACTTGTAAATGTATTCTGATTTTGGCTGCATGCCTAATGTTATAAACAGTCAGTTTACATTAACCCTAACTGAGTTCACATTAGGTAGCACATTTACAAAAAATGTGGTGCAGTATGAGTCCTAAAACTGAAGGGTTGTCAGATCACTAAAAGAACGCAGTTATCACTCTCGTTAAAAGCCGTCTGTACATGTAACCATATTGAGTATACTAAAACAGGACTGACAACCATGGTATGTCATTGTGTGTACCTAGCCAAATGGCTGATTTAATTCAGTAGAAGAATGCATTTGTCACTCTCGCATTTGATCAAACCGTGAGTATAGTTGAAAATTAAGCACTGAGGGGCAACTCTATAGGAGTCTCTGAAGATAAGAATTTCCTAAACCTAATCATGAAATAAAGGTAAAGGAATTATACTGCATAAGCTGTCAGAAATACTCTATTCAATATAAAGTCTGATATGCACTTTTAAAGACAGAAGATTATTTATATAAGATGAACAAGTTTCAATAAAGCCTTACAACTCTTGCGTGAGATTATCCATTTAACTCAAACTGGAGATAAAGACAGGACATAAAATGATGGCGCCAGTCGTTTCTTGAAGTGCCTCTTACAAGAGGACAAAATACAACCGACTGCCTTGAGGATATTAAAAATGAAATACAGAGTCATTTGCTGCACAGGGTCAGCCTTTACTGATCTGTTTTTGATTAAAAACAAGGAGCTTAGAGGCTTTCCTGTTGCCATGATAAGGCATCATGTCATAAGTGTGATTTCAACCATAGCCATGTGGACAGCAGCAGTGAGCTCTGGCCATGCCTTAATAATCTTCCATCTAAATGTGTGAGAACTCTCTGAACCCCACAGCATCAGAGACTGCTTTTAAGCTCGCAGGTTTTGGCTTTGATGAATCTCTCTTTCTTACACACTTCCATTTGAAAAATATGTGTCTCTCTCTCTTTCTCTCCCCTTTTTCCTGTCGTGCACTCTTTCTGGTTGAGGGCAGGATATGAAGAACCCATTTTGCTTCTTAGTACTTTTGGAAGCTTTTTGGATTTTCATATTCTGAACACAGAAAAGACGATTGACAAAATACATTTAGGAAAGCAATAGATTAGGGATGCGGTTTCAGTTTGCATTGCACACACATATATTATTCTGGATATCAGGAAGAGCTAAGCTGAAAATTACTCATTTTAACAGTGTAAATGTTGAATTTTCTGCATGGCTGACATCCACAAATGCTTACTTGGAGAAATCACGCTCTGGTTTTATTAGTCTTGCTCTCAGAGCTATGTAGATGAGTGTGCCTGAGATCCATTTGCTTGTATTGTTCGTGCAGAGGATACACGCCAATTGTTTGCACATGCGCTAGCTGGGCCATTAGACCTTCTCCAGGTCAATAAACATTTATGATAAGAGCAGCCCCTTTTCAGAAAATGTTATTTTACACTCCCAGTATGGCCTAGCCTTTCTCAGCTGTATTGTGCAAAACACTTTAATCCATCCAGTAGGGACTTAGTCGGGATTGTGGGGGCCCTCTGTCCCCCTTTCTTCTTTTTGCAGAGGTTCAATAGCAGAAAATCCATAGTCTCTCTAACAGGAGGAATTCCATTAGATAATAGATATGGAATCCATCTCGATTCTCCACCTTATCTTCTCTTGGGCTGAGAAATCAATACAGAAGCTTCAGCTGAACTGCCAGCAATAACAATAAATTGATAGGCTTGTGAGAGACGAGGGGTGAGGAGGCGCGTTAATGGACAAGACGTCACACTTTACATCGACAATGACGTAAATCATGGTGTTAATTGCGCAAACAGTCGTTCAAACGAGGAAAAGAGGATCAGGTAACCATAAGGACTCAGCATTTTATGTTAGTTTCATTCTTGAGAGGTCATTTTTTGCAAGTTATAGGACTGAATATTTTTGGCAACATATAGGATTGGATATTTGCTCAAATCTCTGTTTAAAGAGACACCAGTGTGCAGTGGCCCAGCTAACCGGGAACGTTCCCAGAATGTTCTCTAAAAGTTCTCTCAAACGTATCAGAAATGTTCATGCAGTAATGTTAGTATGTAACGTTTTTCCCCGTTATATTTCAGGCCGGTATATCAAAAACGCTGTTCTGAAGTTGTTAGTAGAATGTTTTAGAAACATTACAGAATTTAAAAATGTTTGAATAACATATAACCTAAATACAATGATTAAAGACACATTTTTGAACGTTCCTAGGACAATTTTTGTTACTTACAGTAAAAGTTAGAGAATTGTTTTTACAATCTAATATTGTTAGCTGAGGGGCAGGCCATCCTGAGTTCTTAAGGTGTGGTGTTTGCTGTGGATGTTGCCACGGTGACATTCCAAACAGTGTTGACAGCAGTCAGGGAATGAGATTGTCCCCAGAGATCAACCACTTATTGATCAACTCTCCTTTATTCAAGTCTTTTAGCTCAAATGAATAAGTAAGCACATTACAATAATTAACCTTACACTGGTATTGCAGTACAGCCTAGTTAGACATATTAAATAGACTATATAAAGTTTCCCAGAATTCCACAGAACAATCAGCTCCTGAATTCCAAGTGTGAAACTCTCTTCAGTATTGACAGAGGCCACATCTGAATCCACAGTAAGGAATGAGTAAAGAATAACATTCCATACTACATATGCGCTTTTTATTGGCTGTTTGACCAAGAGCGTTTACTTATTCTTCATATTGTAGAATCAAAAAGAGTAAATAATTTACAGTGACGATGTTTTTCTTCATACATCTGACATGTAAACAGAGTAACTAGACAGAGATTTTCAAGTCTAATTTAGAAGTGGTGTTGAGATGAAGTGGTGATGCATATTTGTAGATACAGTTAATATAAGGTGAGACTGAGATGAGTAGCCTGTTCATGCTTAGCATAATGTTATATGACTCTTTAATGCTTCAAAACTGATTTCGTATAATCCCTTTAAAAACACTAATCTTAACAACTGAAAATATGTGACTTTAAAGTCTGCGTGAACAGGACGTTACAACCGACTTCTTGTCACGTAATTCAGAAATTAGGGATGTGGTTTGTTTTTTCTACCGGGAATTGATTGGATCTAGAAAAGTAGGCGTTTCAAAGCTTGCAGTAGACTGACTGTTGGAGGCAATATTTCATAAATAAATTACAATGGTATAATTTGAGTTCCTGGTGAATTTAGAGGAAACTAGAAACACCATACATAGTGTGTCTCTGCTGACCTCAACCTGCCTTTGGTACTGATGCTTAGCCAGCAGATGTCAGTCTTTTCTGTAGTATTAATGGCACATTGAAACTGACATTGCCCTGGAGGTGAATTTAAAGGTGAAGTGTACAGATTTTGAGCCATTTGAGTCACCAAAAATTGGCCAAAAAAGTGGCAAAAATATAAGCTCTTTATAACCAAACATTCACCATCAGACAGATAGCCACGGCCCAAACTCATGCCATTGTTTCCCGAAGTTGTTTATTGAGTATTGGACTATAATAAAGCATAGTATAATAAAGCGTCACAATGTTTACACTTTTAGAGAAAATCAAGCTACAGATACCTATAGTTGTCTCTGAATGATAATGTTTTTCTATTTAAACTTCACTTCAGACCAGAATTTAATTTATGTATGAGCAAACCATTTAATCAGCCTATACCCAGCTAACAGGGAACAATCTCAGAACATTGGCAAATATTCTCTAAAAGTTATCAAAAAGGTTCTTGCAGTAATGGTAGCTGAATGTTATATATCAAATATATATGTGATATATGTTATATATCATTATTCTTAAGTTATTAGTGGAACATTTTAAAAACATTACAGAATTTAAAATGTTTATAACTAAATGTATATAACTTAAATAATGTTAATACAACATCTAAAAAATTGGATGTTTTGAACATTCCTAGAACTTCCAAAATAACATTTTTTTTAACATTTTTATTATGTAATGATAACGTTAGGTAAACATTCTTACAACCTAAAATTGTAGGTCCTTCATGGAGCAGAAACATGGTGTTAAACCACAATTCAACAACAGTCAAAGAGACCAGCCTCTAGCCATAAAGATTAGACTTTAGACAGCAGTCACACACCACTGCTGGACCATTTGCCCAGTTAACTAGCACTTTTACAATAACACTCAAAAGTACATGATGATATTACAGCTTTCCTAGAAATTTCAGAGCACTTATAATGAATGAATTAGCACCCAGACGCATTCATCAGGGGCTGCAGAAAATCAAATCAGAACAATAGTACGCCGCTAATATATTTAAACCGTGTCACATCTACGCGTCTTACACAACTTATCTATTACGGCTTGCGTGGGATCTGTTAGGCGGTTTCCTTTTTCATGTCGAGCCGTGTATGAAGGGAAGACCACCCTCATTGGGAATTGAGTGCAAGTTAATTTCAGCCCACACAATGACACAATCTAGAAGACTACAGAACAGTCTATTGTGTGGCTTCTTTCCCCTAACCAGGCAGTGGGAGGCATTAGAGTCCCTATCATCAGAGTCTGAGAGCCATCACTCCTTTGAAGGATTAACTTCATTAGCATGTTTTCATGCCACTCGTGGTCTAATTGGCCAATTGAAGCGTCCACTTGTTGTGCTTGTGAAACATGCCTGAACTCACAAGACACGAGTCTGAGGCTCATGTCTGAAGGTTATCGCTTTTGTTTCATCATATTATGTTAATGAGATTTATTAATATGATTGTGTTTCAAACCTTTGGAGCTGTTTTGTTCAACACTGGATGCTAAGTCATGAAGTACAGACAGATTTTCAGTTCAGAGTGCCACGCCTCCTCCAACCAAAGCCATGCTTCCTCCAGCACATGAACGCATACATAGTTTGACAGGCAAGTAGGATATCCTATCATTGCATTCGGACCAGATGCAATGATTGGACAATGACTGGTCCTGCGCCTTCCACAAAAGATATATATTTACTGTATGTAAATTTATTTACACCACTTAGTGATTGCTATTAGAATGTGAAGATAACAATTTTAGGATGTAAGAACATTTCCATTAAGTAACAAAAATGTTTAAAAACATTTCTTGAAAGTTCTAGGAATGTTCAAAACATGCAGTTTTTTTAAACATTCTAACTTAAAGCTTAAAACATTAGAATGGCGTTTTTGATCTATACAATATATAACATTAAAACCTGTTCTACTGTTCTACCAACAATACTTCAAGAATGCTTTTTTATAACTGTGAGAGAACTTCTAGAAAACGCTAGTCAATATTCTGAGAACGTTATCTGTTAGCAGGGTTCAACCAGCATGACAAATGTAAAACAACAAGAGAAAGAGAGAGACAGAGAGAGAGAGTGAGAGAGAGAGAGAGAGAGAGAGAGAGAGAGAGAGAGAGAGAGAGAGAGAGAGAGAGAGAGAGAGAGAGAGAGAGAGAGAGAGAAAACAAGGAAGTGGCACCCTGCCTCAATGACCACAGTGAGAGGGATAGAGAGTAACAGGTATGCATAGCCTTGGGCCCTCCTCTCATTTCTCTTATGAATCAGACACTACATGCTTAAACTAAAGCTGTTGCTCTCTGAAGTTCTCTACTACTATGATGTCATATACAGGAAGACGTTCCTCAGCCTCAACCTGCCTGCTCATGCCAGTTCACCAGTAACACGATACACATCTGAAGGCTCTGAGAAAACGCTGGTCATTCTCAAACAAGGACTTCATTTATATCCTAAAAAGGAGGCTTATTTTCCTGCAATGCAGTCTAGACTGCGTATTTATGCACCAAATAAAAAAAGTGTATGCACTCATTTCATGATTGTTTTCTCCAGAACATGCAAATGACTTCATATTATATTAGAATTTTCCATGTTCATTTCTTTTAGCTTGGACTATATTCCTGTAGGCCTATAATTACTTTCTAATTATGTTAAACGAATCTGTAAATCAAACTAGCAAATTCTTTGTACCTTCAGAAAGAACACGTTCAACAATATTGTATGATGGGCTTTGTATTTCGAAAAGCAAATGCTTTTTGAAATACTGTATAAGACCAGATCAAATCTAATTATACAACTTGCATTCTAAAATTGTGGAACAGATTGAAGCATATATCAAAAAATGTTGGAAAGCTTTATACATAAAAAAACACTTTAGAAGCAGTAAATATGAGAGATTAGAGAAAGTGATATAAGGACCCAGAACTAATAGACTTAAAATGTCTTGAAATGTTTACTTTGCTCAGTCTGAATATTGTTAACACTATCATTTCATTATTGTGGTCTTGAAAAACAGAAAACATTATATTTTAAATATGAACAAAATGTCTTTAGGTTCTTATATGCTTTATGAATGAATGTATTTGTACTTTTACTTTTTTATTGTTTTGGAAGGTGGAGCTGGAAAGTATTCAGTCAGGAGGGAATTTAGGACTCTTTAGCCTCCAGGTTCTGCTTCTCACACACCTTGTTTCATGTCATGTAATGAGGCTAATTAACAATCAAGGAGAATACAACAGCTAACTTTAGTCTGTCTTTAGTGTCTCTGTTGCTCCAAGTTTAAATGCTGAAATTAATCTCGAGGGAGTGGCATGAATTCATTTTTGTGGATTTGCAATTCAAACGCATAACCACAGGAAACACAAACACACTTATAGTACTGACTTTTATAAACTACCTACATTACAAATAGTGTACTTAATCATTTTTAAAAAGTTTACCCCCAAAGTAATAGTACTTTTGGTATAACAAATGAAGAATGCAGTCACATCAGTAGCCCTGAGGAAGCTCATTTATCACACACATGAAATAGAGCTGCTTTATGGGGCCTTCCATGACAAGATCACTTGACCACCCCGCCAAAAATTGTAGGTTGTAAGAATATTTCTGTAATGTTTCTATTAAGTAACAAAAACATTAAAAATGTTACTGTGAAAGTTCTATGAAGATTCAAAACATCCATTTGTAAACGCTGTATTAACGTCATTGCATGGTTATTCTGGCATTTTTTATTCAGTAACTTTTTGAACCGGTCCACTAACATTACTTCAAGAACATTTCTGATAACTTGGAGAGAACTTTTGGAGAATGTTAGCCAATGTTCTGAGAACATTTTCTGTTAGGTGGGCAGTTGAATGCTATTCTGTTACTTTGCTAACCACCCACTTAAAAAACCTAAATTATAAGCACATTTATGATTAATAGCACATTTTAACAAACGAACATGACTTTGAACATAAGTTTGAATCAAGACTTTGTCCAAACATTATTCACTGTTAAAAAGGAGAAAATAAACAGCTACAGCACTGGCTCCTTATGAAGTTCCAGATGAACCCTAACTTTATCTCCATCTTCTACCTCTCCTCCATCTCTCTTCCTCCCCCTTTCTCTTCCTTCTTACATGTCCCAAGCGCTCTGAATGCTCCTGCTCTATTGTGAGCTCACATTGATTGTCTCTACCCTCTCCAAAGCCAGTCGGGCCGGTCAGCATGGGGTACAGGCTGTCTGCTTTATCCACCATGCCTCACATTTTTCTCAGAAATAAAAGAGGGGGGAGAGAGAGAGTCTGCAAGTGAGTTCCTCCTCCACTCCTGCAAACAGAGCCAGATGCATCTGTTTTACTCCCCCTCTTCTCTCTCTCTCTCTCTCTCTGCTCTCCTGCCTCTGCTCTCAGTGGCTGTACTCTAAAGGGAATCAATAGTGTACTTAAACGGATTTCTCTTGTGTCTTGTTGTCAAATACATTGTGCACCTCTGCCTTTCTCCGTGTGGGCTGATCTTTGTGTTCCACTGTCACGTCTTCTCGTTTATATCACCCTTGATCTGCATTTCCTCTCTTTGTCTGTTTTACACCTCTGTAATATCCTTTACACCTACCCAGTTAATGGTGCTTTGGCACAATCACTTGTGTTTCCTCTAAGGAGGTCTGTGGGGCGATAGAGCGCTGCGTAAAGGAGCTGTAAATAATCTGTGAACGCTCAGTCTGTGTGTGAAAGCTTATGTCAGCAGAACTGAAACTCTCCTTCCATCATGTAGCTATGAAGTCCCAGCTGCATCAATCATTTCCCCTGTGATTGTCAAGGAATTAGCTGAGCTGTGGTGCTGGGTTAAACCAGCTAACAATTTTAGGTTGCAAGAACGTTCCCATAATGTTTCAATGTTTGTTTAAGTAACAAAATCATTAAAAAAAATTTTGAAAGTGCTAGAAATGTTCAAAACATAACATTTTTTAGATGTTGTATTAACATTATCGCTTGATTATAAGAAAATTCGCTTTTCATTCTGTAATGTTTTTAACATGTTTCAGTAACAATTTAAGAATAACATTTTTGAGATATGACATAAAATGTTAAAAACATTCTAATAATGTTACTACAAGAATGTTTTTGATACTTGAGAGGAACTTGAGAGAACATTAGCCAACGTTCTAAGAATGTTCATGTCAGCTCAGGTCGAAAAGCATATGAGAGCACAGAGGAACCTGGATAGGTCTCCAAATTATTCCAGATTATTAATATTAAGTCTGTCTGACACACTGCGCAACACATTCACAAATGCTCATTTCTGCATCCTAAACCTTTTTGATTTAAATTGCATTTTGATTTCCTGCATCTGAGTACGTCTAATATTATACAGAAGTTCAGTCAAGCCTGTCACTCCATCTAAAGTCCATCCATCTTCTTGGCAGCCATCTGGTCATATTGTCTCTAAACGCAAGAGTTGAGGGCTTCTCCATGAACGCTAGGAGCCCTTACAACAACCAGTTTTTGTGCTGTTCACGGATTGCCTGTGATTTTGTTCACATGAACCGTGGCGTCTTTAAAGCACTTCACAAAAACATGATTAATGGCCCAGAATACAAGCAGCTTAAAGGTAATTACAAAAGACAGCGAGGTATTCAGCATTACTCCCTTTGATACTGATGTTACATGGGGACATCTATGCTTGGACATCTATACCATCTGAGGCACCAGTCACTCTATCAACAAATACAACAGCATCTGTTAAATCACTTTAACAGTCAGGCTTTGAGATTGTGACTTAACGGCAAAAGTGCATGTCAACAAAGACACAGTCAAACCAGCCAGTAAGTAATGATGTCATATCTGGATTGTGAAGGAAGTGTAGCTGATAAAAAAAAATGATGGAAAAATATGCCTGGAACTAGGGAAGAGGTGCTATGACATTGAGTGTAGTCTTTAAATTGTCATTCGGCGGATGGCCATCTCCTTGTAAGAACGGGACAGAAATAAATATGAATGACTGCCTGTGACCGATGATGTCATCTGCTAGATTTATCCCTGCCAACTTGGATAACTGTACAGGAGCAAGTGTCCTTGAGACAAAGTGCTGGGAGAATGAGCCCCATGCATTAATGTCAACAGGCTTGCGGTGGAGATGCTAAGGATGTCAAAATACACTTCCAAACACTTCCTTTGAAAGCACCCATCAGAGATGTTTAGAAATAAACTGGCAGGTGCCAGAGAACCATCTTCCACTCTGTTGGGAAACGTGTCACCGTGATCCTAAAATAAAAAGAAGGCAAATTGCGTTTAGAACCTATAACATGAACATATTATAACATAATATATATATATATATATATATGGTGTCGCTTGTCATAACGTGCGTCTTATAAAATGGGAAATAGAAACCCAAGGTGCCAAATCCCAGGCGGCGTTTTTCAGATCTCGGTAAGTCATTCAGGCATGGAGGAATTTGGTTCGGGCGGTGCGAGCATGCAAAGTGAGCGATGCTGTCCGATGCGGTACCGCTCGGCCCCGGACAGTTCAGCGGTGCGCACTGGCTGAGGACGCGGCGGATGAGCTCTGGGTCTCGGCAGCGTTGGAGAGTCATTGTTCCTTGACGTCACCACTCCGCCAAGCCTGGCGCTGCTGCTCTCAAACACGTCTTTGTTATTCTGAGCTTTCCATCAGAGACCGGCGAGTCGCAAAACACGGAGAGCCGCTCGCTTTATCCAGGGAACGGGCGGACGCGCACGGGCGCGCATCTGTTTGTTTTGCTGGAGGAGAACTTGAGAGTACGATCATGATTCCCAAAACCGCGCTTATTATCAAAACGGACAAGTGCGTTTTAATTGCATAAGTGCTTAAGTTTCACGGTGAACTGACGGGCAACCTAACGGGAACGTAACACCCAACCCGCGTCCGGGTTAATGATTGCAATACTCGAGATACGTGTCTGGTGTGTTCAAGTTTTATTCGGGAATTGATCAACGCGCTTCGTTTTCTTAAAGATGTGGGAGAGTCTGTTGGATGCGATTGCGTTAAAACAAAGCCGTGAGATGTCTGGGAGGCATTAAAAAAAGACGATTCAAACAGTAAACGAAATGCTTACGCACAACAACCAGTCGTGCGTAAATCCAGTCCGTTTATCCGCGCACGCCGCCTGGTGTCTTCAAGCCCGAATGCGCGACCGCTTTACGGGACTCTGGGACACATTTTGTCAGCAACCAGCAAGCATGGCTTAGCGGTAACAGAATAGCCCGTGTAATCTGACACTTCAACTTGCCGTGCGCCGCGTTAGTTGCTCCAGACGGTCACACTTAACGAAACGCCGTGCGCTTTTTTCCCCCAGCGTTTGTAAAGTGCGAGGATAGAAAACCGGATCGCAACTTTAAGTCCGGGAGCATTTCAGCGCCGTTCCGTGACTGGACCAGAAAGTAAGTTCTGTGCGTTTTCCTATCATTTTCACACCTCGCCGTCCGGGACCGGGGAGCGCTTTTTGTGCATCGCATTGCATTGAATCCGTAGCCCCGGAGCTGGTAGCTCCATCCTCCGCTAACAATAGAGCCGCTTAAAGAGTCGCCAAAGTATCGCGGAGATTTGTGGACCGTACAGACCTCGGCGCAGGAAGCGAGCGGGTTTGAATCGCAGGTCTGAAAGGTTGGCGGCACGGCATTGTGTTTCCAAAGCAAAACGACAATCGCTCGCTATTGAGCGCTTTTTTCCCCGGACGGTGGCGTTGAAATCCGGGTCGGTGAACCGTGCGCTTAGACGCGCACCGGAGAAGCCCACCGTTACATGCCGCGTATCGGTCCGGTGCGTTGCATTGTTCGGATGGAGAGGGCACTGTCATGCGGTGGACGCTTGGTTGGCACGTATAGATGGGCATGTATAGATGGGTAAAAATGGACTACGAGCCGCTTCGCTGCATAAATGTGGTTTAAATGCACCTTTTTGGTAATTGATAACAGATGAATTAAGTAGATAAGCGGGAAGAAGAAACGCTTTGAAGCGTGTGCTGAAATGTGCCCGGTGTGCCACACTGCGGTCTGGTTACACCGCTTCGTTTAATCTGGACAGCCGCGTTGGAAACGACGATCCCCGCTGACACACTGTATCATTTTTCCAGCATCTTTACACGTTAAATGCTCGATTGTTACATCAATCAAATTACGTGACAGTGTTACGAGACGCAATGCCAAGAAAACAGCAAGATCCTCGTTGACCCATAGGCTGTTTTTGGGCTTCGTAAAAACGACCGGGTTGGAAATGATACGATTTTGGTTAATAAGAGCAAATAAGGTTTTCCTGCATGATGATTTTTTCTTCTTACCCAGAGTCATGTTAATATTTCAGATTATGACAGAAATGATTCATATTTAGGTGACTTTGTCCATACGAATAGATATTAAGAAGTCTAAGCAGGTAGCCACAGTGAGTTTTTTCCAACAGTAGTTTGATTGTTTTAGTCAAATCTTTGTTTCCTTTACATTAAATTGCACTTTGTAGAGTTTCTATTGAAGTGTAGATGTTCTTGGACGTTTTCTGCACGATGTTTCCGTCTAAGTTTCCATTTGATGACATTTGTTTGGTCACAATCACAGTCAATGTTTACATGGCTGTGTGAACACTGATAATGTAGAAACTTCCCCCTTACTTCAGGGTGGATTGCTTTGGGAACAAAGGTGAAAGTTCCCAGTCCTTTGCGTACTCATTTTGAACTGTGGTGTTGACTCGTAAACATTGTTGCATAGGTGTCATACCAGTAATAAAAGTATGTTTGCAAATGTTCAAAAATGATATAAACTTACACCCTAAATCAACGAGTCTTTGATGAGTCTTAGTGTGTATTTTAAAAGACTGCAGATTCACCCACCAGTGTGATGTCCCCTCAAAAAGTGGCATAACTTGTGCCAGTCAGGAATGGAGAATATGTTTAGGAGATGAGTTTGTTTTCCTCCCTCCTTTAGACAGGGCCCCCAGGTCGAGGATTATCATTACCAAGAGGGTAAACTTTAGCCACAGTCATATAAAAACGCACATAGAGCTCAAGTCATTCTGTAAACAGTATCACGCAGGATTTAATTGAGCTTAATGTAGAATAACTGGATTAAACTCGCATAGGATTGTTGAAATAGTTGTTTTCAGCATGCGCCAGGATGGGCTGGGAAAGAATCGCTAGATATGTCATTTGAGCAAATGAACATCGTCAAAATCATCTTTCAGATTTGTACACTTAATTTATTCCCTAACAGGTTTATTAGTCATTAATGCTCATATCACTGCCTGTTTGTGCACTTTTGTGTCTCTATTGTGTCTCGCCTAACAAATGTGTTCAAGGTTGTCCGGTTTAGGAGCAGAGTCTTTCTGATCCCTTTTCACATTCAAATTCTTGGCATGTGTGACAAAAGCTTGCTTAATTCACTGGGCGATTTAAGGGTGGGAATTGCGAGTGATCCCGCTGTACAATTTATCATTATACTCAGGTCACGATACCATACATATTGTGATTAATTCCAGTCACAATAAATAAAGAATTGTGATCTTTGAAATGGATCTTAATCATTTTAACTGCAGTGTGAAAACATGGCACCAGTGTATTATTTCAGCATTGTGTTTGGAGATTATACAATACAATATTAATCTGTTTCTCCCACGTTTAGACGATCTATTAGAATTTATCAGAGGAAAAATTGGTTTAATTTTAGAAGCTTATATGTTCTTGTGTTTGTTATGACTGACCTTAGGGCAAAAGGAGGGTTAATAATGTCTTTGATCATTCTCATATTTGTAGAGTTTTAAACTGATTCAGTTTCTTCTGTATTGCTTTGAACCGGAATAAGATGTTAACGCTTTAAACCTGCTGAACACTAATCAGTGTTTTGACAGCTTGACATTTAACTGTTAGTACACAGTTGTGGGGAGATTGTGAAACAGTTGGCCCACATTCATTCATCATAAAGCTGAGCAGTTGTCTAGTTGCCACCTGCACACGCCCACTCTTGAACCCCAGTCAGGCTTTGTTTCCGAGTCCACATGCTGCTCTGTGGTGCACTGTGGATCAGCATGGCCATGTTCATTTATTATGCTTACAATCCACCAGCAGCATTTTTAATGGTTCACATTAAGTGTTTACCTTTACATAACTGCCTTTTAAACTCGCATGTGCTTTCATTTCCATGATGAGGGTTGCGGCCGGTCCACATACAGCGGGAAATTATTTTAGCCAGGCTAAAGTGAAGTACAGCATCTTCCACAGCGGCATCCAAACCACCAATTAGTCAGACAATAGGAGTGTGTGACATTTGATTTCCTTACAGGCTTATTGGTTATGAAGGTCTGCTTTTTTCTCACAGTTCGTGACCTTGGTAAAGTAGAGAAGAACTTTTGATTTTAATTACGGGCATCTGCAGCATGGTGTGGGGCCAAATTTGTTTCCAGGCTGCGTACGTTGAAGGCATGTTGAGGCTGCCTTCAAATCTCAGGCTGACAATGTGACCATGAATGCGCTGAGATGCGACGTGCAGAGCATTAGCTAGCTGGTGCAATTCTAAGTGCTTCGCCCTCAGATAGGGACGTCCAGTCCCACACTGTCACAGGCTCATGCATGTTTGATTTGACGTTCTTTGAAAAATGAACGCAGAAGATGTCACGATGGCTGTATCCCGTTTCTGTCTGCAGGAGCAAGTACTCTGAATCAGAAATGACACCCAGCTACTCTTTCAATATGAGGGCTTGATATTTGCCACTGTACGACAAAATGTCCCAACCTCACTGACAATTTTGCTCGATCACAAGCAATTACCTTCGTTTTTTGGTGCCAATAAAAGCTTGCAGTGCTTTGAAGTCTGACTGCTGTGTGCCTTGCAAATCCAGCTTAAGCAAAACAAACATATTGTCCTCAACCTGTTTTCTTTGACTGAGGCAAATGAGTCTTTATTCAGTGAGCCATGTTCTTCCTATTAAACTGTTAGTACAGCTAGTCTCCTCAGGGTTGCTTAAGGAGAACCAGCTCTGTCTTGGGAATTAAATATTTGTGCTGTTATGTACTCTGTTTATATAGAGACCTGAAGTCTCTAGGGCTTTGTACCTTTTTGGCAAGTCATTTAAAAAACTACAGTGGAGGTTGTAGAAACACTATTTAAAGGAAGGGTAGGCAGAGATCTCCTTTCTCCATAGCCACATACATAATTTGACAGGCAGGTAGGACATCCTATCATTGCATTCGGACCGAGAGCAATGGTTGGATGAACATTTTATGGTCCTGTGCCTTTTACAGAAAATATGTTTATAGAAATATATTTAGACCACTTATCTTAGTGAATGCTTTTAGGATTTGAGGAGACTTTCAACCAGCATAACAAAAAATGTAACAAATCACCTACCCTGCCTTTAATAGGTATCTCTATCCACTCTCTTTAATTTAGGCCTTGCACATGAACACTAATACATCTCTGTTCGTTTTTTTTATTGAAATGCTGTCGTGTATTCCACGATGTGCAACCCTCGGACCTCGTCACCATGTCTGAACTGTCAGTCTCTGTCTGCGAGTGGGAGATTACCTTCGTCCCCGCGAGTGATCGCTGCGATTCTGAGAGGGACGTGCAATTACATTTAACATAGCCTGGGGGATTCATATGTGTTTTCTGACAAAGTAAATTAATTAGGTTTTTTGAGGGAGGATAAATATTATTTCTCATCTAAATGGCTTGTAGGGGAAGGAGGATTTCGGGACACTCGCTAAAGGACACAAGCTCGTAACCTTGACTTAGACGTTTGTACAAGGTGAGACTAAATGAAAGCCAAATGAAAGGCAACAGCTAGATGTCGGGGGAAGTTGACAAATGGCATTAACAAATTTCATTCCAGATCCACTAAATCCCTGTGGATCACAGAAAATAAGTGAATTTATATTATGCAGAAAACTGATGCAGTTATTATATTGTTTCCTAAATTTCTCATTATTTAGAGTTTTAGAGCATTACTTAGAGGATACTTGGATATGTCATTATAGAGTTTATTTGCACCTAATGCGCTTTGATTGACCGTATTACGCTCTGATTGGGTATATACATTTCATGGCCACATAAATGTGTCTTCGTAAAACAGGTATAAATCTGTTCCAGCTCTATATGCAGTGCTATATGAGGACATTCACCCCTTGGATGATGCTGATACCAGGCAGCAAAATATTGCTGCATTTTATGTAGCCCAAACGAAACTTCTAAGTGCTGACATAGTTCTGTTCGGGAGGAGAAAATTTCCATGTGTGGTTTGAGCTACCAGATTCATTTACACTTAGCTGAGCTGAGTCCTGTATGTGTCTGTTTGTGTGATTGGATTGCTATATGTCTCAAATGTGTCATGGAGGGTGTTTGCGCTTCAGTAAAATGCATAAAGTGAAAATATTCCTGTAATATCAAAGAGTGTATGAGGATGAGCTCTTATATTGTTTGTCAAATCAGTCAGCTTTTGATTTCCAGGAACGCTTCTAGAGCAGTTTGTCAGGTTAGTTTTAAATCAATACCCGAG
Organism: Chromobotia macracanthus; assembly: GCA_036877525.1. NCBI lineage: Eukaryota > Metazoa > Chordata > Actinopteri > Cypriniformes > Botiidae > Chromobotia > Chromobotia macracanthus. The sequence continues at coordinate 6,888,900 of JAZGTH010000073.1, read as the reverse complement.
TGGTTTACAGAAGGAGATGCCATGTTATAATCTGCCTGTCTGCAGCTGGAACTTTCTTTCGGTCCAAGCACATATTATAGGTTGATGTATAGGTATGACATGAAATATCAATGACAGTGATGAAAAGAAATGAATATCACAGCATGACACTGACACGTGTGTATGTATAAACATATATGTATACACATATACACATATATGTATACACATACACACACACACACATATATATATATATATATATATATATATATATATATATATATATATATATATATATATATATATTGCTTTGAAACGTGTTAATCTTGGTTCCATCAAATCAACCGTAAGGATCAAAGCTTGCTTTAGCAGTTATTAACTATTCAAGACTGTTCTGAGACACACCTCTTGCTCCACAAATACACTTCATGCATCACAGCACCCGTGCCGAGCTCAGAAGGTGACAGCTGTAGGCAACAAAAAGACGTTCGCCAGTGCAGACTTGCCGCCAGATAGAGCATTTATAAATAAAGAAGCACGTAAGTGTGTTTGTCTGAGCGTGTATGTCCGAGCTCATATTGGCATGTGACAGCAAGTACCACTTCCCAGGAAAGTCCTGCGTGCCTGTTCCGGGGCTCTTTAATGGCCGTTTCGTAAGCCAGGCTCCTGGTGGCCTCTGTGTTCCCTCCCCTCACGTTCACCCTGGATTGCTTATGAGCTCCTGACTTTTCATTTCTCCAGCTGGGCTCTTTAGAAAAGAACTGTATTAGAACCGCTACTGTGCAAATATTATACAATAGCAGGTTTGGTATAGCAGTTTCCTCTAAGCTCATTGTAGAAAAAAGGCAACTTGATTTAACGGTGAATAGGTTCTATGAAATCCCAAGCAATTAGATTTATTTCCATGCCGAGCAGTCATAAGTTTATTGATGCTGTAACAAATTGAAACCTTAAGTTTTTATATCTTGTGAACACCAGCACAATAAAGTTGTCAGATGAAAAGTAGTGATAAGACTAAGTGATATGGCAAACTAAACCTTGATTTTTCATACCTCATTCTTGCGTGCATCTTCTCAGAGAACAGAAGCCATTGTTGCTCTGATCATTTATCATTGCTGTAATGAGATTAAACTAATCGTGTATTCCAGAGACAGCAATGATACACTGTGTGGGGCTTGCCAGGGATCATCTTCAAACAGTATTTGTCATTGTCTCTCAGTGCTTTTTAATTAACTGTTGACAAACAGCGCAAGCCATTTGGGCTGTATGATTTAAAAGCTTAATCTGGTGTATTTTAAAATCTTGCAAAACTGTAAAGAAACAAACATATTTTACCATCTTTGGCGTGTTTTCTTAGAGGATGTTTCATTTCCTACATGTGTTTAATCTATCATTAATGGCCGCTGAGATCGTTAACTCGATGCTTCGGTAGTGAGCTTGTTGCCGATGCATAAGCAAACAGTGTTCACATGAAATGTTTTAATTGCACATTAACCCACTGCTGGCATATTAATCTGGCGTGCCTTAAAGACAGCACGGCCTCTGTTATATTCCCACATTGTTTTCAGTGGTGCCATGACCCTGGGTTTAGACACGGAGCATCAGAGTGAATTGCTGTTGTATTCGCTAGATCGAGCCGGTGGCATGGTGCGTGTTGGGTGTGCGTCCTCCAAGGGTGGTTTAAAGACCCCCTGACGCTGCGTTTGCAGTAAGTAGTCAGAAGGAACGGATGGCACACGCCAGCTCGAATTGTCACGCCGGCCCTCAGATGGGGAACAGCAGACCGGCAATAACAGGCAGCTGTTTTTTCCCCTCCCTCCAAATATGGAAAAGCAAAGCACCCGTTTTAGGATGTCTGCAGTGTCTAATTGATATACTGGAGCTTTATTGAGGTTTTCTTGCTGTGCCTAGCCTTGCCCGAGCTCGTGAGAGATGTCTATTTGTACACGTTTGTCTGTTCAGTTTTCTCTGGAAGACTCCAGAACTTGGGAACGTGGAAACTCAATCTGGTGTGCCCTGAGGGGTTCCTCTGCATGAGAATTCCCACCCAGATAGCTACCAACACTCACACAAACATTTACATGGGTCTGTTTTCAAGGAAGAGAATGCGAACCTCAAACCTGCGTCACGCCACGGCCATCGACAACCGCAGGAGGAGAAGCAGCTTGTTTATAAGTGGGCAGGTGTGAAGTGTAAAGCCAGCTGAATATGTGCACAGGGGCCTCTGCTTATGTGCCACAGTCTTATTAATTAGATCGAAGTTGTACTAAAAAAGAGCTGCAATGTACATGCTTATTTATTTAACATTTGTCCCATTTTGTATTTCTGTGCTGTTCTTTGTGGAGAATTACTGTCTCTGAGATTGATGACATTTATTCTGTGGTGTATATTATGATATTTGGGTTCTTGGAGGGTCACAGGTTTTCCTCCAGTGTGACCTGTTTGACCTCATCTAAACCTGTTTTAACTGCAAAAACATCACAGAAGTGAAAAGTGTACCGTCACCAAACCTAAAACATACACATTCACTTAATTGTTTTATGTTTACTTGTGAAGATTTGAAATAAAAATATAACATTTTAAGTAAATGTCTATGTTCTTTGTCAGCTCCCTTTTTACAAGAATGACATGTAGTAGTTTAATTCATTTATGTTGTTTAAAATGACTTTGATGAACATCACATTTACAGATTGGCAGCGTGGATGTCTTCCTCCAAAAATCTTTTCGTTAACCACACAGTTTTTGGAAATTTGGCTATTTGAAAGGAAATCAATATTTTTCGGTCCTTCCCTAAAATATGTTTTGAAATCTCCTTTTCAAAGTGTTTCTATGTAGAGCAGCGCAGTTACAACCAGAATTTTATTATACCATCAAGGTCAGTGCCGTTTGTGTCTATATTAAAGTAAAGATGGTTTATTTAGACAGAAGAACAACAGTGTTTTGTCTAGAATTGACCCTAATAATGAGGCCGTGTGCCCTGTGTTGTTAGCTGCAGCTGGTGTCTGAAGAATTAGCACACGTCACTGCCCTTTGGCTATGGTTCGTCAGCTTATCTGATATTGAATAATGACTGTGGCTGGACTGTAGCAAACCACCATTCCAGTGTCTGTCACTTTAAGTGACTTCCACAATGGCAGCCTTTCTCTCCACCCCATTTGGTGGTGGCTTCTTTAAAAGGGCGAATTGAGTGCTCGGGGCCCGTGTCTGTAGCTTGTTTCCCGTTCGCGGACTCCCGCGAGGGGAAGGGGGTGGTGGCAGCGGTCACGTGAATAGTAATTGTGTTTGTGTTGGGTTCCTTTCAGGCTGTCGCCGTAAATCTGTTTGACTCGTCACTTTGTAAATCATTATGATGGCTAAAAGCCTTTTTATTGAATTAAGTTGTTCTCCTGAGCCAATGTAAGATTCCTTTTTTCTTGTTTGTTTCCCTCTTGCTCGTCTTTGGTGAAGATAACGTTCGCTTTCGTTGTGTGCTTTTGTCAGAATTGTTTGCTGAAAGAGAAAGTTGGCTTTGTGCTTGTTTTCCTTTGTTTTAAAAGACAAAAATAAACGTTCTGCAAATTTAATTTCGAATCGGAGCGGATTAGGCTACCAAAACTTTTTATACCCTCATATAAAATTGCAGATTTGCGTCAAACCTCTTAGAGGCAGATGCACTGATAAGGTTGAAGATTTAGATAATGTAAGAACTGAATGTATTAATGCTTTCAGAAGGTCAAGCAGGGTGAAAATCAGTAGATGAAGATCAACTAACTCAAAGTGTCACTCACTAGCAAAACTGGTTTTGACTGACAGAAACATGACACAGTGCATCACGTCCCAAAGATCAGCTTGGATTGTTGTCTGATAAACATCACTGTGCTGCTTTGAGCTCCTCTCTGCCACTCGCGGGTGGCATCATGCATGGCAGGAGGCATTTGTCACTCTGAGCTGATGTTCTGTCAGTACACACACTAGACAGGATAAGAGAAACAGAGATCCTCTTTATTCCTTCAGTTGTTCATAGCAGCAGCAAGAAAGTCAGGTTTTTGACAAAGAGGTCTTTTATTATTCCCTTACAGATGGAATTGTCAGCTGATGTGTTTTTGTGAGAGTCGTCATGAATGCGTTTGAATGGTTATTCTTTAAAGCCTAAAAAACTGTGTTACTTCAGTCTACAAAGGTGTGATCTGCTTAAGGTCAACATGGCGTGCTGTTATTTACCTCTATATTGTGATGTGTTTACTTGTGAAACAGGATATTTAAAGAGGGAAGCATGGGGAGGGACGTGATTTTCTAAAGACCTGCTGGTGATTGGTTAGATTTTTGGCGTTACATACCAGAATAGAGCCAGATGGTTGGATGGAGAATAAATAAGTTGGAAGCACTTACTGGTCATTTCAGTTTTTAGATTTTGATTACAGTATTACAAAGACAAATTATATTTGTATTTTAATATATGTAATTTAAAGCTCCAGTTGTGACTTTCTGGGTTAAAAATGAACACAAATCAGCTACTAAGCAAATACATAACACATCTCCTTACCTTACCTGATTTGCAAGGGTAAGCTTATAACAATGATTTATAATTAGAGTTGTCGGGTTGGATTTTCCGGAAATGTCATTGTGTCATTAATTTTACTTTAATGAACGTAAAGATAAATATGTAAAGGAGCCTGAAATTTTATGTTACAAACAGAGATGGCGACAGAGAGGCAGAAGTTACGGATTACAGTTTTAACATTTAAGTATTTGCTCTGGAGGGTGAAAGTAAACAGGGTACCTACTGAAGTGATGTTGACTCCTCAGCAGGGAGAAATTGAGTTGTATGTACTTGTTGTTTGTACTCAGGGAGGACTTGAAGTTCCTGGAAACCTACGTTTTGATGGACATCTCTACTTTTGTAGCGCGAGGGAGGAGAGAGTGCTGGAATTTCTCACAGTTGCTTGTCTGACAGAGCAACAACTCAAGCTGAAAACTCAGTTCTGGAAAATATTGATGTTGGAGGAAGTTAGTGAGCTGTCACAAGAGTGGAAGACTGTGTATGCATGGTGATAAATTTGTCCTGGCAAAACACTTTTGGAATTATATGTAGTTTTAGTTAGGCCTTTTGATATTACTTTATATATGTTTATGGCATTTCACTTAATTCCAGTCACTTTAGTAAAATATCAGTTTGGGTTTCAGTTGTTTTAACTGTTTATCAGTCCTGCAAATGATAATTATGATCATTTAGGAGAAGATTAATAATTGTGTCCCATTACAGTAATAGACACTCTTAAACTGCTTCTGGATAGATTCTGTTCTCTAAGGAACTGCAAACTATTATCTCAGACTTGATTCATTTTAGCTTTCGTGAATTATCTCAAAAGCGAATCTGACATTTTGTTTATTCAGTTTTCCCACAAAGTGTTGTTCAGAGAAAGACAGTGCAGACAGATCGCATTTGGGCCTATCAGTCACAGGTGCAGGCTTTTCCGTCTCTGATCGCTAATTAAGTCTTGACATATGTTTGGCAAGATGCCCATGTCTCAGTAGATTATGAAATTATGATAGAAGGCATTCAGAATGGAGGAGCAGAAAGATCAATATTGCATGTTTGCATAAGCTCATTACTAAGAACTTCAAACGCAGGAAACCTTGTCTGTTGTATTATGTAGTGGTTAACACTTGGTAGGCCTACTTTTATAATTGCTTCAGCAAACTAGCGACAAATGTAAGTGATATACATTTACACAAAATATTTAATGTTGGCTTAATGTACTGCCGCAGCACATGTAAACATATGGATAATCATATAGATGTTTAACAGAGACATTGTGAAACTCTGACGTTTATGGGTCTGTATAATTCAGATTTAAATTCAGATTGTGACTGATTCAGATTTGGACTTTGTATATGCTCATTAAGGCTTTGTTTGCTACTTAGTGTTTTTGTTTACATTTTTTCTATTTAGATTTAGCATTCAATTATTTTAATCATGTCAGATTTTTTAATTACTTGCTTCTAGCTACAGTATTATTATTTTTTGTTCTATGCTTCGAAGGGTCATTCTGAATTCATGTTTTGTTGAAAATTGCTCCATTATAATGCTTTTTAAACATATTTAACTTGATCAAACTTTATTAATTTAGTTAAACTCTTGTTTGCCCAGCATGGCCAAACGCATGAAATTGTAAACTGTCTTTTTCCATTTTTACCAAGTGACTTCTGCTTCCGTTTTACTTTAGGCAGCGACCAAAATCAAATAAATAAGAATGACTGGCTGAGAGCCAAGACAGATTACTGGCACAGGAACTGCTGTCAAAAACATCTCCAAGGATAATTAGTTGTGCTGTATCACTGCCGATTTTGTTCTTAAAGCCACGTTTATGTTCGTGATGCCCTGACTTGTTTAGCCTAGAGGGCATGTAATAAATTATCAAGAGTTTCATGATTATACACTTAATTTCCTGTAATTTTCCCAATTATAACCTTGTGTTTCCTAATAATGCATCAGATTGTTTATGACCACAGTCAGATACATAGCAGAACTCCCACAAGATATTTAGCCTACCTTTATAAAAGCTGTCTGTGGTTGGTTACTGTTGGCTTTCTTTGGTTGCTCTAAACTTAGGGAACTTTGCTACAACAGGAAGGAACTGAACAAAACATGTCCTGCTCATAGTCAGTCCAGTGCAGAAGTTGAAAGTCATTTAGGCACAGTGTTGTGTAATTGTCAACATTTTCAGTACATTTCTTTACGCATATCCTACTGCAGCAAGCAGAAGCTGTCATTCTGAAACATGGTAACTCTTTACCGTAATCTGTTTACAGTGCGGTATAAAATGATCTCCGCAAAGCTTACACCGATGCAGCACAAAAACACTGCTTTTAGTGGTTATCCTCAATCAAAGCTCATTTGCTTGTCGTGGAGACAAATCAGAAGCAATAACAGAATCCAGCTGAAATGTCATTTCAGACTGTAGACAGAATTAGTGGCTGTGGAGAAGCAAAAGGGCTGCAGTGACATGGAAAGTATGGGAGCTTAGTCACAGACTTGGAAATCAGCAGTAGCCTATAGTTGACGTCTTAGGAAAGCCTCAACCGCAAAAGGGATTCCCCAAATCATCATCTGCTCCACCATGAAATGGAAACCCTTTCCACCAAAAGAGAACTTTTGGAAAGAGAGACAAGGAGTGTGTTGGCATCTCTAAGGTGTCTGGTTTTGTATTAAGACATGTTTTTAAATGATGAATGGATGTTGTTGTACCTCAGTTGGTAGAACATTGCTTCAGTTGCGTAAAGGTCATGGGTTTGATTCTCAAGAAATGCTGATTTAAAAAATGTGTACCTTGAAAGCACTGGAAGTTTCTTTGGATAAAAGTGTCTTTCAAATTCATAAATATAATGGCTCCAGACTTTTGAGTAATTATGAAATTATCAGCAGTATCTTTCCTTCAAATTGACTCCCTCTTGTGTTTTTTGCTGATAGAGGAAACCTCTGATGTTTGCAAGAGGTTTCAATGACTGCTGAAGACAATGAGTAGCTCTGATGTTGGAAGGTAGACTCCATCGCTAAAGGCTGCCAGCTTTGATGTCTTGATGGCATGCCAGAAAGCTTTTGCATGCAGACACTAACTGGGCGATTGGCACAGAAAGACTTTGCGAGTCACTCTATGTTCCATTAGTCCGAGTGGGTGCGAGAGATAAAGAGAGAGTGCGGTTTGATTCTGCTTGCTATGTGCTGAAGGCATGACCTAATAGAAAATATTTGCCCAATGGGAAACTTCTTCCTAGTCTTAATATAGTTGGTTTGTAATAGGACATACTTGTAAATGTTTCCCTTTGTAACTTTAAACAACTAATTTCTAAAGTTGTTAAACATGTATTTTAGGAATGAGGTACAGTGGCCAACTAGTCAAGGCCAACAGTCAAGTAGTCTATTGGTGAAGTTGACTAGTTTTTAGTACTATTTTTTTTTTAATTGGAATGTTAATATTTTCAAGGGTGGGGCTTTAAAGGCAGAGTAGTTTTTTTTTTCTCCAGAAACATTTTTTGTTTTTGTTTTATGTTATGTAAGTAAAGTGGCCTGAATATATTTGTATAAATGTATCCATTCTGTGAAAGGCACAGGACCGTAAAATGATCGTCTAATCATTGCATTCGGTCCGATTCATGTGTTGGAGGAGGCGTGGCTTTGAAGAGTGCTTTCAAGGGGGGCAGGATCTTACGCTTTCAAAGCTTAGGTTGCTATCTCTATCCTTTCTGAAATGACCTACCCCACCTTTAATTGCCGTGCTCACATGGTATTGTTTAAAAAACATTGTTTTTTACTCCTTTTAAGCACTGCCAAATATTTAGACAGATGTTTTTGGTAGTGGTTTATTGCATTATACAGGGCTTTCAGACCAATTAGAAGACCGGTTGTTCAGGCAAGCCAACATAGTCTTTTTTGAAAATATGTTGTTTTGTTCATACCCATCACATGTGGATGTACTGGGTGGAAAATTGGTGCATGATTGTCAATCCACGCAGAATCCCTTCGACCTAGACATGCAGGGGTCCTATCAGCCATGACACAGACTTTGTTTAGGTGCGATAACAAATCCTAATTGTCTGGTTTATTTTAATCCTTTAAATGAAGTGAGATATCTAAGCACAGGCCCTCCACCTTTAAGTGAGATCCAACACTTGATGGAGTGAAGTGTTTTCGCTGGGAAGCACATGCATGATTGATAGGAGAGCAGAGCTGTTTAAAATCGTACTGCTCCCTGCTTATCAATAATTCAAAGCACTTTCTGTATTTTGGTGGCACATTAAATATCAGCCACCAGTTTGAATTCTCAATTTGATTTCTATCCGTCAAATACACTAGTGGGTTGTAGTGATTCTTTTCATTTAAATGAGTTAATTTTGCCCATGCTGGGAGTCATCTCACTTGTCGAAGTTGTCTCGTTGTTAATGCACCACGTTACAAGAGTAAAGTGTTGATTATTAATTAGGCTCTTAGAAAGGAGCATCTCTTTATCGCTTAGCTGTTAAAGTTGCTGCAAGGCATCTGAAAGGCATGTAATATAGAAAATTACTGCTAGGTAAAGGATGTATAATCAAGAGGCCACTGCAAAATAAACACCAACAGGACCCCCATAAGATGTGAAGTTGAGGGGTGTTGTCATCTTGAAGAAGTTAACTGCTTAAGTCTGCTTAACACATATAAATAAGTATTGATAAACTGAAATTGTTTTATAGACTGCAATGAGAGCCGTAAAATTAGCACAGTTATGTAGCTATGTAACTGACTATAGTCAATTATACGTTTTGGTATGCTGCAGTTGACCAATCAGAATCAAGTATTTCTAGAGCACCACGTGATAAATATTTAAAATGTGCCCTTGTCACGACATGACTAAACACGTTTCAGATGTTCTACTGTTGGGCATTATCAACATATGTTCCACATTTCCTCCTTTACCTCAGGTGATATATTGACGTTTTGACCTTTGCCTCGCGTGAGGTTGAGGAAGAGGTTGTCGTGCATTCTGATGCTTTGGTTTGTTTGTATCCACAATAGTTAACAGGATCACCGGTAAGACCAAGAAAGCTTTTAAATTTTCAAAGACAAATCGTGCGGCGTTATCGTGTAAATGTTTTCTGTACTCCACGGATCCTTGGTGTTAAAAGTTAGAGTCAGCTTTCCTATCATCTGTTCGCAGAGACGGGCAGTGTGCGGTCCATTTGCATTAACAGGGAAACACAAAAGGAAATTGCCTCTTGTAAACACAATGGCCTTTCCTGTGAGTTCTCATGATAATGTCCTGAGTGGCCTTGGGGCAGATTCTAGAACATTCCGTTGAAGAGCCCAGTCAGGTCTGCATCAGTTTGGCCTTTAGTGTGAAATGGCAGTGAGATTTGCACCCTAGATATTTAGTGAGCGCAGTGACCGGCTGATGTATACTAACAAGCTTGAATTTCAACACAGCTGTCTGGATGTGCAGTGCCCTGCGTGTCCGTCAGGCAGATCCAGAGAGCGGCAGAGAGATTATGGTTTTGGAATTCTTTAGGGACCTCCTGCATTGGCTTCCTGGGAAGGCATGCCCTGCTAGGTTGTAAGAATGTTTCCCTAACGTTTCCATTAGGTAACCAAACGTTTAAAAAGCATCACACGTTGTGTTAATGTTTTTGCTTTGTCTAAACAATGTTTTGATAACCTTCTTTTTAATTATAATGTTTTTAAAGCATTCCACTAAGAATGCTTAAGAAAACTACTTAGATGTTGCAAATCTTTCAGCCTATGGCCTTGTCAAACATGGCAAAAACAGTAAATGTGTCAGTTCTTCAGTTGTAAAATTGTGTTTTTTATTCAGTCTTTCTTGTGGACTATGACAGGCTTGTGTTGAACTGTAACTGTTAGCGGTAGGAGAGGGACAATTTACAATTTATCAGTTGACATTAGCATCCATGGCTGATTTTGTTATCGCCTGTTCCTCATCAGCTCAGCTTGTCAGTAAGCTAAAATATAGACGTGCTGTTGTGTCAACAGCTAATATTTACATAATTCCTTTTCCTCTCACACAGCTTTTTTTTTAAATGCACATCTGAATTCTCAGTGTTTAGATATAAAGGTGGCGATTTAGTTTTAGCACCAGAAATACTCAAACTGGGTTGTTTGGCTTTTTGTAAGGAGCTTATGCAGTCTCATGCAGAAACCGTGCATAAACAAAGCTTGAAATAATTAAATTTTAATTTGTGTGCAAACACTCTTTGTGTACAGTGTTGTGTCAACAGTGTAACTGTAGAGCCTTTAAACATGGCTTGTGCCTCAGACTGCACGGATACATCACAGTTTAGTATGTAAACTTCCTGTGCTTGTCTGAGGTTTTTGCTTGAAACATGCAGTAAATACAACATAATTTAGGCATCAGTGATGGTTCCTGTGGGCCATGACTGCGTAAGGTCAGCTGAATCACACAGCCCGTGGTCTGCACGCCGCTCGGCATGTCAGGGAGTTACATCTCACAGCAGCTAACTTTATTAGGTTTTGTTTACTTTGAATCCGTTATGCAGGCCTGCATCATTGACACCCCAAATCTCTTGCCGCGGGTGCACACAGAGCGCATTGTGTTGGGCCTGATAAACAACCTCACAAATCGAACAACTTCAGCGTAATTTAGTGGAGGCTGTAAAACTGAGCAAGGGAACGTGCTTGCATGCCATCCAGATGCTGCGCATGCAGACTTTTCCATGCACCCTGCAAGGAAAAGGATGGTACCAACACACACATGCACACAGACACACGCATGCAGTAAAGCTCTTGGATACAGGAAATACAGGAAGTGAAACCTGCCTGAAAAGGACTTAAAATCACGGTGGCTGTTAAAAGGAGTGGTGGCTGCTCCTGATAAGCTCAGTTTGCTTATTGCACAGGCCAGAGGATTATTGCCACTTGAGTATTTTTCTGCTTATTTTTTATCCCTCTTTAGTCAGATGGCTCATATTAGAAAATCTCGTCTGATGCGGAAGTGGAAGGCGTTTTCTCTTACCTGAATATCAAGTGAGAACACACGTACTGTCTTCCTCATGGGTGCTGGGGAGTAACTAACTAAATGTAGCAACACTACTGACTTAACTCAATTTTTACTAGTGTGACGGTAGCACAGCTGTTTTTAAAATAAAATCGCTTTTTAAGTACAAGCTGCTCTTACATCGAGAAAATTCTGAAAAAAGTCAGTGATTTCCAATTCATTTAAATATCAAATAAAACACATTAACAGAACAACACATAAATATTTCTATTAGTTAAATCCTGCTATCTGTCAATTTGTATGCGTTTTCTAGTTTTATTTGGTTGTATTTAGTGTAAATGTTTCCATTTAATGCTGTCACCATAATTAATCCTCATTTGTTTTGTAAGAGATAAAATAGGCTTTGTTTGCAAAAAATTCATAGTTCTTTATTTGTCCAGCATTGTATTTCCCCAAATAGCTTTAATGTAGTTAGCTCCTTTTTATTTGTAGCATTTGGTCTAGATATTATCTTTTAAAAAGGCACCATGACAAGCTACAGCTTCAAATTAGCATCCACAACACTGTTCCTCACACACTCACATAAACCGTCTGTAAATTTTACAGATTAGTCCAGTTTCACTTGTGTAGCAGCTATCAAAATGACCGGATAATGTTTTCTGCCATATCACACCTCACAGCAAGCTGTAGAGGCCACACCCTCTTCACAGATCTCCACCGGCCCTCGCCCTCCATGGCACGGTTTCAGCCGCCTCCTCTCGCTGTCCGCGGCGCTGACGTTATTTACATAAATGATAAACACGGCGAATGGCCAGATTGGCAGCGTAATCCACTTGCAGTGTCATTAGAGAGGAAAAGAGAGAAAGGCTATTACGGCTCTTGCTTCATCAGTGCCTCTCTCTTAGGCCATTTATGGAGGTAATGGAAACCTCTCTCATTAAGGTGCCGCTCGCTGTGGCGCTGAGAAACATCTCCACTCTGTAATTGATCTTGTTGGTCTTTAGTGCTGGAAAGTGGCCCTGAAACGCCGCCCGCCTGCTGCATTCATTTTTCAGCTCAGTCAGAGCCGCCCTGCCCACTCCGTCGCGTCCAGTCACCTTCACTGCGGCTGCCTGCGCGAGCACCTGTGTGTGTGGTCTGCACCTTGTGCCTGCTGCGATGCTTTCGGGGTAAAATGCAGAGATGTTTGCATTAAAGGTGAAGAATTTGCCACTGGCAAAACCGAACAGAACTGCAACCTGTTTGTATGGGCTTGGCATAATAATATTGATTCAACCAACTGACCTCAGTCAGGCAAGACGCCATATTTAATTTGACATCATATTTATGCATTCGGCAGACATTGCTTGCAGTGCGTGTGTGGTATACGTTTTATTAGTTTGCGTGTTCCCTATGAACGAGTTATACACAACACAGATTACACACAACACATAAGTCTGTTGTTATGTAAATCGTACAGTTAAATTGAATGCGACAATTTTCATAAGAACGGTTTTAGGTGTACATTTTTTTCTGCATGTGTTTCATAAATAAAGAATTGTCTTTAACTTACTGAAGTAAAAAGTTATAAAAGTGTTGAAGCTGTATCATCCAATGCAACATCTTTTTAGTAGAGAATTGTTTAAAAACAGTGAAAACACTGACTGTGTTTGCAGTTTTGTTATAGTAAAGAGTCTGAAAAGTGTTACACAGAAGTGCAATGAGTTGTGTATGTATCCAAATAAGCACAGTCTTCATTATCTCTGTGTTGTCTCGGTGGATGCTGTGTTTATGCATTAATGTCTGCAGCTGTTTTGCTGTGTGTGTCGAGCTCTTGGGGGCCACTGAGAGTTGTGACATGTGTGGTGTAATAATAGATGAGTTTTTGTGATCCAAACATCTCTGCTGTGCTCTGTGACTCATTGTGGCTGGGCCTCAGGTCTGCACTTACATCATCACTGGGATCTGCTGTGTGTCCGGTCATCAACCGAGAAAACAGCTTTTATTGCCTACATTTTTAGTTTGGTTTAAAAGTGATCCTAGATATCCTTAACAGTTTTAGATTGTAAGAACGTTTGTTATTTTGAATGTTCTAGACACTCAAAACGTTGTTTAAACAGTATTGCTTGGTTAAAAGAACGTAAAACTTTGAATAATAATTTTGTAACATTTGTAAAACGTTCCACGAACAACTTAAGCGTTACTTTAAGATATGATATATAACATTAAGAAAGTTCTATTAATGTTATTGGAAGATTGTTTTTGAAAACGTTGAGATAACTTTTAGGAAACATTTAGCCAACGTTCTAAGAATGTTTCCTGTTAGCTGGGTAGAACCCAGAAAAATGTGACCTTCTAGCAGAACATTTTATTGCTTTGAGGTTTTTCTTTCTTAGCTCATGGAGTCTTGTATAAGTGTCTCTTGTATAAATTTCTTAAAGTGTCAACATTGTCTCAGAGACCTGCAGTAAGAGTACAGGGCTGTATAAAGTAAATGCAGTTAGCATAGCTCAGATAATTTGGCCTTTAAAGAATTTGATAAGAAACGTTTGAGTCCATGTTGAAATCTCTGACTTTTGTTTGCATACTTTGGTCAGTTTGAAACATCACTGAGATCTCCTCTTAGACATTTGTCAGATTTTGTAATTTTTGTCAGAAAGGTATCTTTTGGGGGGTTTCAATGAGAAATTTTTGTTCAGTGTTAAAACGAATATTTTGGAGTGCTTTCTAGAGCATTTAATATTTCTGGAGAGCTGTTCCTCTCCCTGTGGCTGTGTGCTATTAAGACCCTGAAATGAATTATATTTACTGTTTGAGGTGATGTTATTGTTCATCTGAGGCTGTTGGGTTTAAACACACTCAGTCAGACCACTGTAATGTGTCTGACCTTTTGTTCCCATTGACGGATGAGGTATTGGCTCAGAGGAAAATGAGATATTTCCAGCGTTCCCTTTGACAGGCATACAAATGAATGAATCAGACAGCATGATTCCACTCAGACAGATCAGAATTCAAGCACAGTGAGCAGGAGATCATCCAGGGTGACAGAGAATGAGGAACATTTTGCCTTCAGGTTTCTTAGGAAAATGTGTTTGACCAAGATTCAAGATTTTAAATTTGTCACATGCACAGTTATGTACGCATACAACCTGTTGTGAAATGTAAATCTGTGCAAACAACAATACACAAAATACCTAGAACAGATTTTTTTTTAACTAAACATAATAACTTGCATTTAAAACTGAGAGTATATCATAAAAGCTAAAATTTGAAAAGTAAAACTAAAAAATTAGTTTTATTGTGTCAGTTTTCTTCCAGATTGAAATGACCAGTTGTCTCTCTATAGCTTCTCTATATAACAGCTCAATGCGCTTTATGTCATGGTGTCCGTGGATGTAATAAGAGGCTGCCGCTATCATCATCAGTCACTCTGCCCTTGATAAGACCTCCGACATCCCCCTCCAGTGTTATTCATAAAGAGACTCACACGAACGAGCACAGCCCTGACACTGTTTATCCCCATTGTGTTTTGGTTTATATCTAGGCCACATGTATCTGATGCAGAGACCGTTATCCCCAAAAACAAGATAGTTTTGCGGACTTGTCTGGTCATTCATTCCAATCTGCTTTTAAAGAGGCTTATGCACGATTTGCAAAACAGCTTTCTAAATGCGCAGATTTGCAGGGAACTGAACAATCTGTGACCGAATGAATGATGTCAAGAAAAGCATTCTAAGAACTCAAAAATACAAGAGCTAGCGTGTGTCATATCTTGATCATTTTACTAATGTAGGAGAATGAATCGTTAATCAAGACGCCGGGGAAGTGTGCCCAGCATGAAGCAAATTACCTGGATTAGCATAGCAAAACGCTGCATAATGTACCTTTACCGCTATGTAGAGTCTCAGTGAGAGACGGGCCTCTGTTAATTACAGTAGAAATAAACAGAATGTGATGGGGCTAAATGGAGCTGAGAGAATAGAGAAGCTAACACGGAGTCTGATTTTTATATTACCATCATGTTTGTTTTGAATATGCTGCTTGAATCTCTGACATGAGACTCGGTACGCACAAGATGTCTGATTTGATGGGTTGTTTCTTCATTTCTGTGTAGAAGATGGTGGTTGGAGTACAGTTACGTGTTTTAGGCGCAGAAAGATGTATTAAAGATGTATTAAAACTGCAATCAAAAAAAGTTTATTCTGGTCCGTGTATCATATTTTGAGAAGCATTTGCAGCAAGTTTTCCATTTGTTTTTGTGTGCATACGGAAGAAACATTTAAGGGAATATAACATTTAATAAGTGCATCTGTTCGGCTTTTTTAAAATTTTACATTATTACAAAATTTTACTTCGGTAAATGTAGTTTCCATCAAACTGGCATGCGGTAAAATTGGGGGAATTTGATAGGCTCCCACTGTCATCAACAAAAAGAAAGGTAAACAAAATGACTTCTGTTATTCCTGGAAAGACATTCCATGTTAAAGTGTAATATTTGTAATAACGGACTGTAATATGCTGTATTTAACTGTGGTTTGTTTTTGTAAGAGTGTGGGGAATGTGTGTCATTACTGTGGTAAACATGAGCTCACGCGGCTCTTAGAGCGACAGTCTCTTCACGCTCATGACAGATGTAGGTCATTTCACAAACATGGATGCGAGTTACTGTCACTGCAAAATATTATGACCTGTAATGCGAACTTGGCCACAAACAAGCATTTTGAAGTAATACGATAACATCCTCCAGTAATTTATGAAGCATTTGCAGAAATGGATATACTCTTGCAATCATAACATCGAGAACATCTTTGTAATCGTGAATGTTTTCGACATGGTAGAACTTGTTTAAGTTTTGTTTAGCTTCAAGTGCCAGTGTCATGAAAATAAGAATGGTTAAAAAGGCTTAACTGAAATATCTTTAGTCAACGTGACTAGAGCCCGCAGTTAAATCTTCTCTCACCTGAAGTCTTTATGATTTCACAATAACTGCCTGTGAAACAACAATAGCTTCAGGAAGCTTAACAACCAGCCCTGGCAGCAAATGGATGCATTTACCGAATAGAAAAGCAATATTTCTTCTAAACAAATGATAAGCAGATTGCAAAACGTAAAACAATTCTCTCAAAGTAGCAAGTAGGATTCTCAGTGAGAAGGTAGAGTTTGGTTACCGCAGGGGCCACCTGGTCCTGCCGGGTCCTTTTTCTGACTGGCATGAACATCTGTAGAGCATTGCAAAGCACTGCTGTTACGTTTGAGTTTTGTTTGTACAAAGATATTGAAACCAAAGAGCTCTGTTGTAGAGGGAGAGTATTGTTGGGAGCTTCAGCTTAAGGGGATACGTGTAATTCTACACAACTAGCTGCCCCAAACATATTAAATATAATTGCTGTTTTCAGGCAGGTTTCCTAAACAGTCTTAGCACAGAGTCCTGACCCAAACTTAAGTAACCAGTTGAGCCAAACTTGCTCTGTTGAGCTGAATGTTATGATAGCACCACAGATTACACTGACCTACAAATGGCTTACTTGTTGTCTGCATATTAAGCTTGAATAGGAAGACTATTTTAACATAAAAAAAATTACATCAACCTGAAGTGAAAAAAGGTTAAATGGGCAACATTTTGTTAAGCTTTTTAGATGGAGTTTAAAACACCAAAGCAAAGTACATTTTATCTTAATGTGTGACATTCTACAACATCATTTATATTGTGCAGTCAAAGTGGCTACAAATAGTCAATCCACTTTTAAAATTGTGTTTTTATGCTGCTGTATCCTCAGGACACTTTAGAAATTGGAGAGCAGCATGTCCAAATCAGTTTCAATTGTTGATTTTATTTATTTTTTTTACTTTTGGAGCTTCAGATTATGATGTCACTTATTAGGGAGCGATGTGGAACGCATGACCTGTTTGGTTTTTGGGAAATAGTATTCCACAGCTAATTTCCCACGGATAACTATCTGAGAACTCACAGTGTGACACATTATCTCATAGTGTGAATTGATTTTACTGGATGCTTGTGCCACTTCAAAACACTGTTTTATTTTAGAATGAACCCATTTTGTCCATTTTCTATTTGTATGTAAATGATTAATTATTGCTTTTGGCAGGATTCTGCCACCAGACTCTTGTCTCACATAGACAAGTAGACGTACTGTAGCAAGGCTCTGCAATGCTTCACCTTAACAAATGATGTTTGCAGCCCCACCTCCTCGTCCATTCGCAATTATCAGCGGTTTGCACTGCTGGAAACATTGATTTTTTTTGTATGTCATGACTCAACATTTGGGAGGCTGTATAAATTGAATTGAGGCCAGGTTGTGTGAAAATGACTTTCATTAGAGGTTCTTTGGAAGTGTTTGAATTTAGAATGCAGTGTTACAAAAATAAAAGATAGTGTCTTTAAGAAGATATTTATATATTTATTTGATACAAGGGTTAAAGAAACATCAAAATCATCAAACAGCATCAACTGCTTGTATTCTGTGTTCTATATTTCATATTTTCATGTTTTCTGTGTTATGTATTTTCGTGATATATAAAGATGCTTTAACACATTCTATAACATAAAAAGCGCTATATACATTTTATTTAAATTGAAGTGGCATATTTTTAAGTGCTCTGATTTGGCTGCACAGACAAGATCATGGAAGTCACGATTTTAAAGGATTAAAGATGATCAGTGGAATTGTGCAGGATGGTTTAGTAAAGGGTGCACATTAGAGCCCGAGATGTTTTAAGTGTAGTGATGTCATATATAACTTAAAATCTACATCTGAATTAAAAAAATCTGTTCCTTAAGAAAAATCTGTCAGATTTATATAAGCTTTATCACAAAATGGACGCAAGTGATAAATGACTTTTTTCTAGCACTATATGAAATGGAATTACACATGATCTACACATTTAAAACCACATGTAGATATTTATTCTGTATTGATGATTTCAAAAAAACATCAGTCTTATTTCAAAGCATGCTTATTCTCCGACGTTTTCTGATGTTTTTCAAACCTCATTGAAAAGCATTTGGTATTCAATATCCGTTTGATTTGCCTCCGCTTCATTCATTCTTCCTGGATCTGCACGTGAAACTTGATTACAGACATGCACCAAATTTTCCACTACATTTATTTTCTCATGAATGTTTGCATATTTCAGTGATTGCCTTCTAGTGGATTCAAATGTGCAGAAATGGCGATCTTACTCTCCTGGAGTGAAGCATGTTCTCATTTCACTGCCTCTAATTGCATTTCTGTAAAACTCTCAATTGTTCCACTTGCACAGATAGTAAAGTAGATGCTTTGAATTGACGTAATGAAGAATCCTCACTCTCATCATTCATATCGGTATTCAAGATATGGGCAAAGTAGTTGCCATGGTGATAGGGTGTTGTGTATGGTTGCCAGGGTGTTGATAGGATGTTTTTGGTTGTTTGGTAGGTGGTGGCTTACTGGTCCAATCAAAAGGTGTCTTTAGGTTCAGCAGCCACATGATTCGGGCTGTAGCGTCATGCTGATATTTGACCTTTAATATTAGGGGTTTGTCCAAAATGATGTGCTGTTGTAATAGTGATAGTTTCCCTAGCAATCACCATTAATTAAAATAATATTAGGCCCCAAAACTAGAAAAACTGCTTGAAAACAAAAAAGTTTGCTCAACAGCTGCTTAGAAACATCAACAGCTTGGCTCTTCTCCATCTGACTTTGTGCAACTTGACCAGTCCAACAGACACGCTGCGGTCCCGTGTTCCCCCCATCGCCCCATCCATGATCCTGTTCTTAGCAGCTGAGCTGTGCCGTCGGCCACCCAATCCAGTTAGCAGCCATCTGAGCCGGGTTCGATGACGGGAGCCCATCATTATCACCTGTAGATTCATGCCGAGCATTACCGTATGACCTTCCCGTTGGTGTCAATCAGAAAGCGGCCCCCGTACCCAGCCATGAGGTGACTCTTCATGCCAAGAAACCAAAGATTCTCCACCCTTATCATTTTCACAGGGTTAATGGCCACTTAATTGGTTTACCTGCCAATGTGGAATGAGTTGCGAGTTTGGTAAATTGGATTTGCTGCTGACGTGTACCACTCTGCATGTTTATGTTTTATAGCAGTGCTCCTGTAGCTCAACTGGTAGAGCATTGCAGTAGCAGTGCAAAGGTCATGGGTTCAATTCCCAGTGAACACGCATATCGACAGTGTAACATTTTGAATGTTACAACATTTTGTAAAAGTTTGAATTACAATTGAATGTAACACTGTAAGTTCCATTGGATAAAAGCGCCTGCCATATGCATAAATATAAATGTTTTGGCTCTTACAATTATCTAAAGTACCAACCTCCATGTTTTTGCTTTCTCTTATGCTCTGTCCTAACTTTGCAGTGAAGTGTGAAGGAGCTTAGCCAGCCATTCAGAAAACGTATCGTATTAAACCGCGGTAACTGCTATATGTAATGAATTTTGGATTAGGAGCGACAAAGCGGCTGTATCAATAACCTTTCGGAAGGACGTTGTTTTTAAGCAGAGAGAAATGGGCTGTAGTGGGATTTTACTCCCAGACACCCCAGAGTGCTGTGCTGTTGCCACTCTGACTGAACTATCCCACTGCAACACAAACAAAACATGCCGTATCAGACCTGTGCAGGATATATCAGTAAACGGAAAATGTCAGATCGTCGGGTGTGTGTGTGAAGTGAATTATTCGGTTTGGAGAGCATCCCCTGTGAGGATACTCTAATTTCATGTTGAAGGTGTAACATGTCTTTTATTTCTTCGCAGGTGCGGTGGACCCGAGTGGAGACGAGAGAGCTCCCATAGGGACCTTCCCCACGGACTATATGAAGGGAGGGGAGGGGGAGGGGGGCTACTGATGTGACTCCCAGCTTGCAGAACACACAGGTTGGCAGGTGTTAAATCTTAAGTCTTTATCTAATCTATAAGTCTTTAACAGTCTATAGTCTAGTACTGACTTTGTTTCTTGAAATGTTACACGGTTTAATATTTTTCCCCACTGTGTTGGTGTAATGTGTGTAAATTTAGCAGATGTTCCTATCTCTTAAGTACCTTTGTGTTTTATTTTTTAAACGTTATTAATTCTATTTTTATAACGTGTCTCTTGGCATTGTAGAATCAGAAAGGGTCACACTTTTGTACCTTTGTGTTTTAAATTTAAACGAATTTGTTGTGGTTTTAAAGCTCTTGGTACATACACACACACATACATATAAATAGACATACATATATGAAAGAGAATATAAGAACATTTAAACATGACTAAGGGAAAGAGAAATAAATAACATATGCATCTGGAATAGAACAGGGGACTTATAAACAGATATGTGCATTTAAATAACCTAAATAACCTTTACTTTATCAGTAAAGGTTATTTAGACCGCACCAAAAATAATTTTGTGTGATAAGTTGTAACGGGACAAGTACAATAGGATCCAGACATTTCATATCATTAAGTTGTTGGTCTAATAATCATGTCTGCTTCACTGATTAACCAGTGTTAATTCCTCCTTGTATCAATTTAAAAATCTACTGACGACCATTAAAAATATTTCATATGATCACTATAAGTGGATGTAAATTTGAGATGTGTGTATCAACGTGATGTCAGCCACATATTAGCCCTGTTTTCTGGATCGCTCATCTTTTTCTAGACTGACCATTTAAAAACCCATATAAGTTATTTGCATTTATTGAGCCATAAATGTTTGTAAAGAAAGATTTATGTGATCTCTATGAGTGGACGTTAATATGATTCGGATACACTCAAAGTATACACTCAATCAAAGTATATAACATCTGGATAATGGTTGACCTTTGCACACTTCCCATCTGCGGAGGCAGTAGGTCAATCTTGTTCTCGGATGTAAGTCACAAAATGTTTTCGTATTCCGTACGATTGTGCCTGTTTCATGGGAGTATGGGAGTATGGGAGTATGGGAGTATGGGAGTATGGGAGTATGGGAGTATGGGAGTATGGGAGGAACATGCTGAGTTGATTTGTCCAAATTGGAAGTTTGGTAGTGTTTATGCGCTGGGTCTGCACACAGTCTAGTTCTGCTGATGCCTCGTACCCTCAGGGTTCCAGCACCTGCATAATGGAACAACAGAGAAGAAAGAAACTAGAGGGAGATCAAATGACAGGGTCTTGGGTTTCTCACTTCAGATGTTTCTCTTCTTTTTTAACTCACACCGGGAAAGTATTTTTATGACCTTGATATAATCGAGCAGCCTTGTCATTGTTTTGTAAACATTTGTCTTATTACATGTTTGGATTTTTGCCCCACCGGCACTGTTGGAAATTCATGGTGGAAAACAAATTTTTGTGTGTGTGTTTTACACAGTGAATGTGAACTAGGGCTGTTAAGCTACAAAACCTATACAAAAAGTACAATAACAGTGGCACAAATGACTGTGTGCTATGATCCAGAGTGAAGAGCAGACTAACATTTATGTTGTTATTTATTGAGAATATCCAGTGGCCTGTTAACCACTGCAGTCGTATCCTAAAGTAAGTGAGCTAAACTAGAGATCATGCCCAAATCATTCTGGTTTTGTTTACTGAACCAGTTCCCTTAAAACGATTTCAACGAACTCAAATAATTTCTTTATAAATTAGACATTACTACTTCTCACAGGACTTTTGCAGGGGCAAAAGTCATATGGACCACTTTCATTAAACTTCTTTGGTGCTTCTTTTGTTTGTTAGTCACGTTCAGTTTCATTATATGGAAACAGTGGTCAACATATGCTTCTCCCTTTTGTGTTCCATGGAAGAAAGTCACATGGGTTTGGAAAGACATGAGCAAGTTTTGACAGAATTTTCATTTTTGGGCAAACCATTCCTTTAATATAGCAGTATTATATCTGACAGCTTTTTGTGAGTGATTAAGAATTGGGGCAGGCAGTGGCACGAAGGGATGGAAGTAAATAAATAAATAAAAGTGCTTAATCTCGCTTAGTGCAGTGTGAACGCTGAGCCGTGCTGTGGCCTGACAAACATCTGCCTCACACACACAGCAGAGCAGGATCAGCTAAAGCGATTAGTGCGCCTCACATCAGTCTGTGGAGACGGGTGCCCATTACAAAAGCCAGAACACCAGCTTTCCCTCCCACACTCCACCTGGAACCCCGACACTGCAGAGAGGGTGCCCGTTCCAACAGGCGCAGGAGAACCAGCTCGCACCCTTTATCGGCACGCGTCTTCTATTCCACTTTTTTCTTTCTTGAAACAAAGCAACATGTAGCTCAGAGCACTGAACAATCTGTTGTGATACTTCAGCAGATGCTGATCACAGCCAGAGTTTTTATCCTAAATGTAACTTCTTATTTTGCATGTTTATAATGAAATACTGCATTGTTTAAGGTCTAATTGTAATTTTACTCTTCCTTTGTACTGAGACGGGGCTTTGTGATATCGAAAAACCTTTTGACTGCTCTGTAAAGAGTGAGCATCCTGCACATGCGTTTACAGTTAACCTCATTAAAGCAGAGGAGCGATACTTCCTGAAAGTCGGTTTTCAACAGGCTTCTCTTCTTCTCTCCCCTACGATTCGTGACTCTCCTCTTACACTGTGCGGTTTCCCAAACATGGATCGATATGTGAAATGATTTTTGAGAGCAGTAGTATTTTGATTTTAATTAGGTGGGAACAAGCAAGAGCACTATTGTACCAAATATCAGCACAGCTGTGATTTGGCCACAGGTAATTATAGCTGTGCTAATATTCAGTACAACAGCGCTCTTGCTTGTGTAATATAGCAGGAATGCGGGGTGATGTTGTTCAAGGTGTGAATTCTGTGTTCTTCTGAATTCGCAATATTCATGTCTTCATTGTTTGTCATACTGCGTGACAAAGCTCGACAGTTAGAGATGACTTTGACGGTGAGGTGTTCTCTGGGCATGTGTACAAGCCACATGCTGCATTCGATAAAGAAAAGGATGTCAGCACTTGCAGGATTAACTCACGCCACAGGAATTAACATCAACCTCCCAGCTACCGTAGCACCCAGAATTTGACTTCCCTTTGATATCTTGCCTGTGCGGTTATAAGAGAAAAAAGACCTGGGCCCCAGTTTTATGTGTGAAAGTAGTCTTTACTTCTGTGATTACTCTATTAAAGCTGCTATGCATAACTTTTTTTGGTTAAAAGTGAACAAAAATCAGTTATTGAGAAAGTACATGACAGATCAGTGTTCAACACAATCTCCTTAACTTACCCCAGCTCGCAACGGTACGTTTATAAAAATATTTAAAATTTGAGTGGTTGGGATTTCAATGTGAATAAATGTCCGGCTACTGTATCGCATGTCCGTGTATTGTAGAGGGTTTAGCTTTTGTAGCTTGTTCTTACAGCAGTTGTTTAGAAATTAACCATGTCATCCACGTTAAGAAAAGAATTTCACAAGTAACCTGCGATTTTATGCTTCAAACAGAGATGGCAGTAGAGATTTTCAAAAGTTATGGATTGCGACTTTGATAATAGTAGAAGTTTGTCATCTTGCCAACAATTCTTCAGATAAAGATCTACTTGTGACAAGTTTCACAACTGAAGACAGACAATAAAATACAATTCTTACAACACATCGTCCACACTCTTGGTCATATAATACAGCATGTACAAATGTTCTCTTTTCTGGCAGGTTTTTCTTTTCTGTTTTGATTCATGGAGATCTGCCAGAGTTCCTTATCACTTTTACATTGTTGGCTCAGATTAAGTTTAACACCTTTATTCAGTGGAAGGTGTTGAAACAAGCAGAAATATCCCTTCTTCCCATGCCAGAAGTGCATTGACTGTGCAATGCAGGACAGATGTATGGATTCATCTGGAATGGCGCCTTTTGTGGAAAGGAAATCTCAGGTGTGGATTCATCTCTGAAGTCTGAGGACTCTGAATATGTGTTGTTTATGACAGAGATAATATCCTGATAAGGGTTAGAGTTTGGTATTTTATTTGAATTTACATTTCGTATTTTTTATGTGTTCGCGTTGACTGAAAAAGAGAATGAGCTTTGTATATAGGTATACTGTGTGTCACAAAAGCAACTGTTGTGTAGATGACAGTGGAGTATCTCACGTCAGCTTTCTACCAACACCACTTATTAAGTATGTTAAAGAAAAATTACACGTAGAATGCTAATGTGCACCATTAGTACTCGATTTAGTTGGGTTTCTCGGACGCAGTTGCGTTTCTCTGGCCACAATTTTTGGGGGGCTTCTCAATTTAATTATGTTTATGCTAAACCAGGTATTTGAGTGGAGTTTATAGTTAGGGTAATTTTAGAAAAACACAGTTTTTGGATAGAATTTCCTGTGGCTACAGAAGTTTATTCAAAGAATTTTTTTTTACATTGGTTTAACACTGTTATCGTAGAGCTTCTTAAACTGTTTATATAAACTTTTCCTTCGTCACTTGACCTGCTAACAAAACATATCAGTTGAACCATTAAACGCCCAAACGTGTGTTCTGCCCCTGACTTGAAGCTTTATGATTACAAAAGATGTTTTCTCTTAGCCTGCCAGGCCATGCAGCTCATGACAAATGAGTGTAATATACAGTTCATCAGAAGTGGACACATGCACTAATGGCTCCTAATAATTTGAGCAATACATTACAAATGCGGCAGGGGCTGATTGTTTCGGAATGATTTAATCTTGTTGAGTTCTGTCATTCATGTCAGTAAACAGGAAAACAATGTGCTGATTTGAATAATATCACAAATTGGGAAGTTCCTGGCAGTCCGGAGCTGTGCCGTGTGAATGCCAACCCCCGGGCTCTGACTGAACAGAAACAAATCACTGCATTGCTTACACAATTACAAACCTGTGTACAATTCATCTGCACAGGATATGTGAATTAGTTATCGGAATACGTCTCCAGATATCATCTCTAGAACACGATGATGCACAGATTGAGATGTATGAGACGTTCTCGAGGCAGATCGGTGTGTATATATGCATAGATGGCATAACAGAAGCGTCATTGTAATATCGAGACCATCAAAGTCTTGAGAACCACTCATGTGAAGGCGGAACTGAATAAAGCCTGGAGTTATCAGAACACACTGTCTCGTGCAGCTGCCACGATCATTTGAATTTTTCTCATTTATTTGCTGGTGATGTAGGCCGTTCACAATGTTGATGTTGCTCGCTGGCAAAGCTGTCTGCAGTTGATTTACGGATACAGTCTGTTGGATATAAAATTGGAGCCCATTATAATTCTGCCCAGACCAACATTAAAATGTGTATTTATTGCACTTCAAGTTTTTATATGGGATCTGTAGCAGGCGTTGTGCACCAGATTGGAAGCTCTCACTTGACAAACCTCCGTTTAGCTTGTGTCTAACAGCAATCATCGTGAAACATTACACTTAAAGTATGCATACTTCTCCAGTCCATGTATTTACATTCTCTCCTTTCAGCTATGGGGTATGTGTTACTCCATAAGGGAGAGCAGATGTTCCTGGTTCACTGGTTTCTCCCAGACACCTCTGATTGGGTCCCAGTGCCACCTTTGGTTTTGTCTATCTGAATGAAAGTGAGTTCATGTCCAGCGAGGCCTCGAAAAGAGTCCAGAGTTCAGAGTCTTTTCAAAAGAGTTTGAAAAGAGTCCAGGCTGTTTAGGCTGGTATGCGTGTGTTATTGAAGCACAGAGAGGGAAGAAAAGGGGCATGTGTTTAATTATCAAGCTAACTGACTATTAAACTTTCAGATTATATAGAGTGGGATGTCGCTTCAAATTAAGGGGTGGGATGTCGCTTTAAAAAAATCGTATGGTAGGAAGTGAACTGGAGGTAGGAAGAGGTTGGTCATGTATGTAGCCTAGTTCTACATATTGTGTCTATATGTGTGTGTGCAAATCAGCTAAAAACTTTTTGATTTGCAGACACACAGCATTTCTTTTGCTGTTGATTCAGCCTCTTTTAATTGTCTGTAATAGTGGTTTGGTTTAAATGATGTTTCTCTGGTTTTTCTCTTTTTAGAGCATTTTAAACATCATAAATAGGCTAAGAAATACTGAGATTTTTAGCTTTATCACCCAGCCCTTGCCAGTATTAATGTTAACAGAGTTATAGCACTTTATCTTTTATGACCGATTAGCTTTGTACATATTTGATGCCAAGTTTTAATGCTTGATATTAAGACATACTCAACTATGAAAGTTAAATGTCATCCTAAGCTATCCGGTTGCGCTTTCGTATATTTTGCACGTACACCGAAGCATGCTTTCCACTGTTTTGACAGGCAAATAGCTGCGCGGTGGCGCACGCTGCAGTGGATTGTGGTACTGTCCAGACCCAAATACCAGTGAGTGAGTTATTCCTTGCACTGTGACCTGATTAATTGAGAACATCTGAGGTTGTCTCTGGGTTGTGTTCAGGCTCCAGCCGTTGCCCCAGCCTCATCTATCTCAAAAGCTCACATCTAAAGGTTGGTCTCCAAACGCTGACCCCTCGCCCTGACCGCAGACAAAAAGTCCGCATACTTAAGCTGATTGAATGAAAGGGAGCAGAAGAGTGAGGGGGCATTGAGAGTGAGAGATAATGAGAGAGAGAGACCGAGAGACAAACGAGGCAACATTTAGACAGCTGCACGCGTGGCGTCATGTATCCGTGTCTGTCAGAGGAAGATATTTCTGTCTCCTTAGTGCAGCCCTCAGGCTTCCAAGCGGGCCATCTCGATGTCATCACTGCCACCCCTCCGTCATTGGCTAAAAAGGCCTGCCTGAAGTACAGCGTGCACAGGAGTTAAGGGCTCCGCTCGCCTGGGCCTAATTGAAGGGCGTCAGTCAGGCAGCTTGACTCATCGAAAATTACTAAGAGCAGTGCACTTAATAGGGAATCAGGGGGGATTGACAATAAGGTCATGATACCACTACATTCAGTGGCAACGATCGAATTTCAGGGCTGCCGTATTTGACATCACTGGGGCTTCGTCTCATGAGGACTCTGCGCTACCTGTCTGCGTAATAATGTTTTAAAATATATATATTTGTTTATAAAGTAATATGCTTGTTATCAAAAATGGAAAAGGAATGCTGCTGCATATTTAGTTGAGACTATTTCTCTTGCTTCATGTTTACAGTCCCACTAACACACATGATGTGTTGAAGTATCAGTGACATCTGAACTGCGGGAACCAAATTGAATTCAAAGATAAATGCTAAGAGATTTTTTGCATCGGGACTGCCAGTGCCTCTTGCATGCCTAGTCAGATTGATGATTTGAACCTGCTGTTGACTCACATTCCCAGAATGCATTTCACTGTTTGCTGATGTTGCTCAGTTTCGTAGCTTTTTGTTTTCAGGTAAATGTGAGTGTCACTACACAAGCTAAAATCAAATCTCAAATTACACGTGATATCGGTAGCAAAGCGCAGATGTAACGTGCCTGTTGCATTGTGGGAAATTGAAATTGGGGAGCATTTAATTGGCTGCTTCTGAAAGGTTGCTTCATAACCCTCGCAGCACACATGCATTCAGAGTGAAATGTGAGGTGGGTGTTTATGTTCTTTAGGTTAACATGGTTATCTGTGGAGGAAACCTGGCCTGCTGGCTCTGCTCAAATGAGCTGACTTCATTCCACAGCTGCAGAAATGTTCTCTTACACTGAGCTGCAGGGACATGCCAGTATTTTCATTCCTAAGTTCAGGCATTTCCGAGCTCAACAAAGCGAGAGTGAGGTGATGAAACTAGGGGTGGAAACTGTTTTCCAAAAGCACCAAATTATTTTTCTGTGTGAGCGGTTGATGCCTGACTCCCACAGAAGCTGGGACTCGTTCTGTGGAATTTGTTTTAGGAAATTTTTTTTTGTAGTAAACAATGCATATAGATGTTCTGTCATGGAGGCATGGAAAAGTCTTTATTTTTTAACAATAATAATTTAGATTAAATCTTCTCCCAAGTATTCCATGTACCATGTGGGGGGTGTTGCTTTGAATTGTGTTCTCAGGGCATGGGTAATTATCATAAACTTCAGGTTGGAGGAGGTTGTCCGTTGTGTTTTAATTGTTACATATTTATCCAAATTCTGCATTAGACAATAATCTTTCCTCAGTATTTGGTTGTATTTTTTATTGTTTTTACATTTTTGGTATAATGTTTTCGTTGTTGAATTGTTGTTTAGGTTTTTTTTGACAATTTGACAATTTAACCCAAATAGTCACAGAACATCACAACACATTATTGCGTGTACACACACACACACACACATATATATATATATATATATATATATATATATATATATGTCTTAATGCCACATGCACATCTCTCTGGTGGTAGTGGAAAATTACAAGCCTCCGCTCAGATCTCCATCTAAAGGAGCTTCTACTCTTGGCGTGCTCTTGGCATTAGCTTCCTGTCTAATGGTAGTGAGGGGACCAGAGAAACACATTGCTGGCTGAACTTTAATCTTACTCATTTTCTTTGCGTTGTTCAATCTTGTCCCATTGACCATGGGAAAACCCCTTGCTGAGAATTGACAGGGAGAGCCTTTGACAGGCAGATCCCAATAAACAGGGAATTGCCCTCCTAGAGAAAATAGCTCGGTAATTGTTGGGTACGTTCAAGTCGGCTGCAGAGAAAAGGCTGGAGCGGGCCTGTACATTTCTCTGCCCTGCGTCAGGGTTGCGGATATGTCAGCAAGCCCCTCGCTCTCGCGCACATGGCTGTGGTTGTCTGCTCGACTTGGCCCAGTGGTGGAGGCCCAGCGGTTGGCAGGCTTGGCCGCTTGCCTGTGTAACTGGAGTTTCAATGAAAAGGGCCTTGTGAGCTTTTAGGCTACTGTGGCATTTTCCAGCGGTCGACATAAGTAATTAAAAATCTGCAGCTATATTGCTGAAACGTATAGAATTACAGTGCCTGATTTGCTGGCAACACCTTGTGTGCCTAATTATCACGGTTCTCTCTAGTTTCATAATATTTCAAAGTTCAGTTTTGGCTTAATCTTGTCTATTTACTTCAAGTGACGGTTTCTGGATGCTTTTGAGGCATTTGTACTGCATTCTACATTTTTCTTGTCTCTTTTTGACTAAAATGTTTGGTTTTGAGATTTATTATTTTTTTCTATTTAGATTTATTTTCTAGTCCTGCTCGATTGATAATATATGTTAAGGATTACTGCTGTCATGAAAACCTGGAAACATTCAAGAATTTTAAATTGAAAAACATTTTAAAAAAGTGGAAAACCTGTGGAAAACGTTGTATGTCTTTTTAAACATAGTTAATATATAATCATTTTATATTATAATGTATATAATTTATTACTAGCTATGGTCAGCTGCACATTGTTGTTAACTGTTTCCTCCTCACTGATGGCTCTTGTATTTTGCCTTCCTCAGTAGCTCAGAGCTGAAGAACTTATTGTGATAGACATCTTACAACACTCGTATGATTGGCTGCAAGCTTTTTTTGATTGTCTGTGTGAAGTCTCATTATACACTGGTCTGGAATAGAGCCTAATAAGACAGTCTGCAGTCTCTGTTGAACCAGACCAAGAAAAATAAAGGTCTGCAGCACATGTAAGAACACCTGCTTGCTAATTTGTACCGGATGTCCACAAAACGTTGGTCTTACCCTTAGCTTTTTTTTTAACAATATGCTTTAACTTCAAAGCAAAAAAACAACTGGGGAAAAAAACAATGTTCCTCCAGCAAGTTGAGCCCTAGATGAATTATTCAGATGCATGTTGTGTGTTTTGTCCATCCATTTTGCTTTAATAGCATCTTTTATGGCACACATCTGAGATGACTCCAGATGCAAGACAGTTTTCCTCAACTGTTCCATTCTGCATTACCTCACTGTGTGGCCCAGAAACAAAGCTTATAATGGTGGAATTCATTTTGGCTTTAGTGTGCCCTTAATAAACCATTCGCAAATCAATGGTTGCTTTTATCATGTAATTTGTTGGCGAGCTCAATTTTGTGATAATGTTTTGCAAGCACGTCTCTTCGGATCAATATGAAATTGAGGGGGGGAAACAAAAGCCTGGATTCTATTTTTCTCTTCAAATATTTGGAAAATGCAGTTAGCGCATTATCTTATTCTGATCAATTTCACTTCATGATGGAAGGCTAGTTTTTGCACAGAGAGGAAAGGCAGAATGGTATTTAAATGAACAACGTAAAGGGATAGTTCATTCAAAAATGACTTTATTTACCGTTTACTCACTACTATGCTGTTTCAATCCCAATTGACTTTCTTCTGTAGGACACTTAAGGCAGAATATTAGAGACAGCTTTGGTCACCATTTACTTTCATTCTGTGGACAAAACAGCAGCATCAGCATTCTTCTAAATTTCTCCTGTTCCAAATAACAAAGCCATATGGGTTTGGAATGGAGTGAGGGCATGTAAATGGCCCTTTTTGGGTGAACTATCCCTTTGAGGAAAACTCCTTATTAGCATCCATTCAAACTCTGAACCATGTAGATTGCACATTGATTGTGTGCGTTACCTCTGTTGGTGTGGTTTTTTTCTGCCTGTGCTATGTCTGCTCTCTCCTCGGCTGCACCTGCAGTAATTGTAAATGTGCAGCTGTGATGTGAGAGCTGTCCTCCAGCTGGGAGAGCTTGTTGAGCTGCCACACAAACTGGGCGAGCTAAACACCCCAGTAAGTCCCTCCTTGACTCGGCTAATGAGTGTGGAGCACAGACAATACACCCCAATCCAACAGCCCATCTGAGCGCCACCACGCTCCAAGATCTGGAGGAGGTCGGCTATAGACACCTCTCAGTTTGTGCTCTGTGACCGTGAAAGTGTGGATAATCAAGCCTTTGCTGTCTCGGCCTCCTGTATCACTACTGTTTCTTTTCTTTATTGTTGGTGCCAGTCCATCTCTTCAGTTTCTTTCACGTTGAGTGACTCCAGATTAGTCATCCGACCTGAAGGTCATATTTTCCTCATAATAAGTGACATTTGTGCATTTTTTTTGCTTGCGTAAAGGCACGGAGAGGCTTTGTGGGATGTTTCCACAGACGTGGGTTTAAGTAACCTAATTGTAACTATTAAAATGGTAGTAGCCCATTAAAATCTGGAGCAGTAGCAGTCCTTAAGGAATAACCTATAACATATTAGTTTCAGGAAGTCCTTGGACATCGTTGTCTGGTGGGTGTTCCCAGGGTATTCCGTTAACGCGCGCTTCACGTTTTTTCTGCTTTCAAATGCGTAATGCAAGCACTGTCGAGTGTTTAGTTAATTAAAAGGATGTGTCCAATTTAATTTGACTCAAACACGAGACAATAAACGAGAGGGTCACGGATGCCAACACGACATAAGTGTAATTTAACAGCAGTTTTTCTTATTAATATTGTTATTATTTTGATAACTCAGTAAGTCACTGTGACCCAGCAGAATATCTGAAGTATTATGAGTTCTCACCGGGTGCTATAAATTTGTTACAAAATACAGTGGCAATAAACAAGCCCATTAATAGTCAAAGCATGATCCCATTAGGATATCAGTAGTTTCACATTTCCGAAAGCTGACTTGAAATATTCATATGAAATTACAGCCGTAGGGGTCTGCAGAGGTTGATAGCAGGGATTTAAGCAATAAACACACTTAATAGACTCGGCACTCCAGTCACATGTGGAGGGCCGAGAATCAGACGGATTGTCACTTTTTTCTTTGGATTATAAGCCCATTCATTCAGGCGCAGTGACAGTTACGTGACGGGATATGGATGGTGGAGCAGTAGAAGCTGATGGGAAAGATAAAGCAGGGTAGAAAGTTTTATATAAACAGATTATTACTGCCTCCAAGTCATGTAGGCATTATCGTGTTTACGAGAAGAGTGTGTGAACGTTGCTACGTTGTTGTGACTGTCAGTGGAAGGTTCTGGACTTTCTTTGATAAGCCCCCAGTTCATAAAGTCTGGGGTCAATTAAAATATAGTGGAAGCTAATTGTTATTGGTCATAATTGAGCTGAAATTGTGAATGTTGACTGTACAATTTAGTTTATGAGTTTGTAGCTTTTCAGAATTTTTTTCATTATGCTGCATTAGTGGTAAAAAAATGCTTCCTGTCTTTGTTGGTAAGTGGAAAAAAAATAAATTCCCATCACATTTGTTTTGACTATGACTTCCAGACTTGTTAGTAGGAACTTTCCAGGATGGCTTGCAGGAAGCATTGTTTAAAATTAAATCTGTTGTAGATCGGACCAGATATAAATGATCTAGACAGGATATAAATTCAGGTTTATGTTGTTGTTACAAATACAACCTTCTTTGCACATACAGTATGCCCATTTACTACATGGCTGCATAAAAATACATGAAATAATGATTTGATTTGATTGAGAATGTGATACAAGACACATGAAACTAGCACAGCTATGTAGAAAATTGGTTGCCTAGGGCAACGGTCAATAAGTGGTCATTATGCAAAAAATTTGACTGCAGAATTGCATGATTAACAACTAATAGTTGAATGTATGCAGGGAGGGTGTTGTTAAGGCTGCAATCCGTACATTTTGGGTAAAATTAAGCAAAAATAAGTTACAGAGCAAGTACATAACAGATCAGTGTTCAAAACTGTTTCCTTATCCTAATTCGCAATGGTAGGCTTATAATAATGATTTATATTTTGAGCTGTCGAGTCAGATTTCCCGGAAAATGTCTGTTTGGCTTTATTTGAACATTCGTAAAGAAAAGCACGTAAAGAAATGTGCAATTTTATGTTTAAAACTGAGATGGTGACAGAGAGGCAAAAATTATGGATTGCAGGTTTACATTCTTCCTTGTAGTTGTTTTGAATTATATGAACAGTTGTGGTATGGTTTGGTATGGTAAATATACCATTTAGATTGGCTCCTGTAGCTGCCACATGCCACAGGCTATAATGGTACATTTGATACATACATATACGTACGTGTAAAAATGCACAATATGAAGTTTGGTGGGGTATTTATGTTATTTTTTCTCATTCTAGATCACTTCTGTGATTGAAGAGGATATGTGAGTGAATTTGCCAAAGCCTGACCGAAAAAATCTCCTGCATCCTCTGGTAAGCTGTTTGACTGATGGTCCTTCACTGCTCGTTTGTGCTAATAATTGTTCACCTAATCATAGATTTACACACACGCGCTGCTTGGTGTTATCTTCAAAACAACTTTCCTGAATTAACTCCACCAGTGTAATTGGTGCTAAAAACGGGCAGGCACGCACACTGTCGTGTTAGGTGCTCGTATTTCTCGAGCACAGTCAAACGACAAATTTATTTAGTGTTTTTGAGTGGCAACAGAACGCTCTGTATAACATGAGTCTTAATTAGCAGCAGGGCCTCGCAAATCACTTGCTGCTTTGTTGTTTCCCATCGCAACGCTGGTGTCAGTTTTTTATGTGATTATTAAAGGCAACCACAGTTACTGAGATGTAAGATTCTTCAAGGGAAAAAAATCTATTTTAGTGAGCAGTCGAGGCATTCGTTTGAACAACACATGGCATAAAACATTTCGTCCTAAGCCTCTAAAATAGGTTCGCCCGTTCTGTTCGGTTGTGTGCACTATTGAGGCACGGAACAGCTTGAAGCTAAAAGAATATTTTCGGTGGCATCTATGTTATGCTAATGAGGTCGGGAGGGGGCGGAGCCATGCATGCCAAATCGCCAGGAGAATATAGAGGAGAAGCCTGTAAATTATGGATGCAAACTGCCATTTCTGCCAGGGAAAAGAAAAGATCAGTGGGAGAGACCTTAAGTCATGCATATCAGATTATCCTTCCCTTACCCCTCCCTCTGCTGTGACTTCACTAAATTTTCTTATCGTGCTCCTTGAGCAAACGTACACACAATCTGAGCTGTGTATCTGTACAGTCACGTGAGGGCCAGAGGTGCTGACGAGTTGGAATGTTTGGTCTGGTATTTCCTGATGCGTAGACACACACACACACAGTTCAAACACACTCATATAAACACTGGCTAGGTTATATATTTGTGGATGGGTCCATGTTTGACTTGGACACAGAGCAAGTGGCAGAAAGATATTTTCTAGGCTTTGTAGATGATTTTTGCTGCTTTAGAAGTTAGTGCACGGTCTTGGTTTTATTGCACAATTTATTGGTACGTGTTATTCAAAATTGCAATGCGTAACTTTTGCCTCTGTTGCCATCTCTGTTTGAAATATTTAATTGCAGGTTATTTTATGTTTTTTTTTTTTACGTTTGTTGAAGTCAAACAAAGCCAGACCACAACCAAATTGAACATGACAGCTTAAAATCTATAATTATATATTATAAATCAATAATATAAGCTTACGTTGTGAATTTGGGTAAGGTAAAGAGACTTGAGCACTGATCTGAACTGATATATTTGCTCAGTAACTTAGTTTATTTTTAGCTTTTTTTTACAGATGGCAGCTTTGAAAAGCATAACTTGCTCCACTTTTTTTTATAAAATGTTCTGTTTCACTCAGAAATGCACAATATTTCACACGTTAAAATGGGTTGCGACTGGCATTTCATGTTAAATATTATATGTAATATTAGAGAGATTTAACCAGTGCTGTTAAAATGAATGTTATTAAAACATACCGCTGGTTACGGTTGTGTTGATACTTATCTGGTGCGTTAAAAGTGTCTTTTACAGAACTAATTTTACTTCACTTGTAATTTCTCACAACTATTGTTGAATATATTCAATCAACATTGGTCTATAATTAATATTCTCTCTGAAAAGGCACTTTATATGCTTATTTACAGAAAGGCTAAGGAAGTTTTCCATCTGCTGTGTGGCAGGTAATTATTTTGTTGAACTGAAAGATTATAAATCAATCAGTCTGGTAATTGTGCACAATCTTCACAAAAGAGAAAAATCAATATATGTATAATAACTGAATAGTTCCACAGCTAATTAATTGTTGCATGCATTACACAAGGCAAAACCGTCAAGGATTTATGATAAAAGAAAATATTTATATATTTATTTTTTTCAGTTTCTCAGTTTGTTTCTGTTTAGTTCTCACCTTTACAAAATGAGGGAATTTCCAATAGTGGTGGGTTTCAACAAGAGCAGGTCAGAAGTGGGTGGACTTCTGTCAAAGTTTGTGTGCTCATGGGGAATAATAGAGCCATTATTCAGCTCTGTGGAGGCCGCTGTTGTACAGTGGCTTGTGGTGGACCTGCCAGAAGCTCTGGGGTCTCCTTAAAATAGCTCCAGCCCTTGAGTGTCACAAGCAGAGCTGAGACTCTGGACTGAACGCTGCCCCTTTGACCAAAAGCATTGAAGAAATCTCTTAGGACTT
This sequence comes from Chromobotia macracanthus, assembly GCA_036877525.1. Taxonomy (NCBI): domain Eukaryota; kingdom Metazoa; phylum Chordata; class Actinopteri; order Cypriniformes; family Botiidae; genus Chromobotia; species Chromobotia macracanthus. The sequence goes on along the minus strand of JAZGTH010000073.1, from coordinate 6,853,218 downwards.
CTTGAGTTTAAGCCGCAACTGAAAAAAACATCCGCTTGTAATAAGTTAATCATGGTTTGATTTTGATCTATTATCAAACGCTGCAGATGTTTGACTCTCTCGCAGTCATAAATATCTGCATCTATCTGCAAACCCACAAATCAGATCCAGATAGCTTGTGGGGAGCAGGTTGTCTGTCAGGATGTTTGTTTAGTAATAATTCAAAAGGTCATTTAGTTGGATTGTGTGGATGGGATTGTTTTTACTATATTCAGAATGATTTCTTACTAAGTCACATGTTTGACATGGGATCATGATTTCAGCGATTAATTTTACCGTTTTATGTACTAAATAGGCCACAGCCCAGAGAACAGAAGCTCGGCCCTGTCTGTCTACAAGTGGCATCAGTAAACTAACAACCCATATAAATCAGATTATTGGACCAGATTTTAAGAGGATTATTATTTTTCTTTCTTTTAAAGACCACATAACATTGGAAAACATCCAACTATAGTAGTTTAAGCTGTACATAGTAAAGAATATCATAAATGGATCATAAATATGTATTGAGCTTTTTTTGGGACGTTGTAATTATTGATTTGTCAGGAAAAAAAAAAAAAAAAAATTTTTTTTTTTTAAATTTTTTTTTTTTTTTTTTATTTTTTTTTTTTTTTTTTTTTTTTTTTTTTTTTTTTTTTTTTTTTTTTTTTGGAAAAATTTTTTTTAAAAAAAAAAATCCCTTTTTTTACCCCCCAAAAATATTTTTTTTTTTTTCCTTTTTTTTTTTTTCTCCCCTCCCCCCGGGTGTATAAAAAAAAAAAAAAAATGAATAAATAAAAAATTTTTTTTTTCAGGCTTAGCATTCAGCTATGCCATGACACTGCCTGTATACATTTCACCTTGCATGTGCAGACAGATGAGTTCTAGAATAGACCATTCAAAGGGAATTGAAGAGAGCAGAGATGAATAACGTTAGATGGGAAAAGCAGATGAGGCAAGGTGAGGTTTACTGGATCCACACACTCAGGTAACCGTGGAGGAGTTGGAACAGACCTGCTTAATTGGAACAAGCAAGGATTTCTACCATAACCCCTTTTCATTAGGCTACATCGGGGGTCTTAAACTCAATTTACCTGGGGGTCACTAGCTAGATGGTGATTTGACAAAGTGTCAGCACATGTACTTAACCAACTTTATTTAATTGATGCAATCACATAGATCACCAAGGATCACCAAGTTTACAGTTTTGCTTTACTTTCGTCTTTTAAGTCTTTATTAAGTAGTAAATGTATATTTTAGGCTGCTGTTTAATTGTTTTTAAGTGAACAACAGAGTAACACTGTTAAAGGCCAAACAAAATGCATGAAGTCAGTTTATTTGCCTGCTGGATTTAAGTATGAAAACGTACTATCTAATGAAACAATCTATCCTCACATTGACTTATAAATGTCATGAATAAAACTTTGTTAACTGACCCTCAGACAATAAGAGGGTCTGTAGTTTTACCTCGGGCCGCTTGCGTGATTTACAGCTGTGTTCCAGTCGGAACTGTAAATATTCATGTCCAAGGAGCAGGCCGAGACATGATCTCATTTACTTCTGCCAGGGCATCCTGTGTAGGCACAGGCTGCGCAGATGTAAATCGCTGTTTACTTCATTACAACATTAGCCGTGTTTCTCCTGGCCCACAAGAAATGAGGTAAAACGCACCGGTTACTGCTCACCCTTTTTGAGCCCTGTTGAGGTGGAGAGAACCGCTGGCGAAGCTTATTTCCCTCTCTCTGTTTGCAGTGAAGATATTATTTGGAGATCCTGTTGAATTTCTTGGACAAATTCAAGTTGTGTGCATGTCTGAATGATAGAAAAGCTGCCAATTTTGCTTTTTCACATGTTATCACTTTTATCATATCACTGCACCTTAATTTGCCTCTTCAGAGATTTCTGGGTGCTTTAAACACGGATGGAAAGATGGCAGATATCATTCAGAGTTTGTTTAAAACTGCTTTGCACAATAGTGCTCCAAGGTAAAGTGCTAAAAAAAGCTCTTGTTTATGAAAGGGGTGTGTAGCGCTCAGAACAGGTGCAGAAGTACTTGGAGTATAATGTCTTTATTGTGGACTTGTTGCTAGGAATGTAACGTGGTGTAATACGTTTAGTGTGTTTCACAACTGATTTTAAGAGCCACATAAACATGGGAAAGAAAAGTAGTTTTTTGTGAATGAACTTTGTTATAGAAGTCTTTAGAAAGATCCAGCGTTTTGTGAACGTTTAACATGCTAAAGAAAATAGTTCATGCATGGTGGAATTTACTGTGGGAACTGTGTTCCTGTAGCTCTACTGGTAGGGCATTGCGTTAGGGCATGCAAAGGTTGTGGGTTCGATTCCCAGGGAACACGCATATGGATCAAATGTATGGCTTAAATGTACTGTAAGTTGCTTTGGGTAAAAGTGTCTGCCAAATGCATAAATGTAATGTTATGGAATAGTGGCATTTTATGGGAAAATATGACTAATATGCTAATATTGCCAAAAAAAACCCCCAGTACTTTTGTAGATCATACTTACACACTGTTGTGTAATATACCCCAAGACATTATTATAAGAACAGGTAGACAAACACTCCAAACACACATACACATCCTTACAATTCTGTTGAGGTACACACAGCTCTCCAAACCTCTCATTACAGAGCACAGGTACACACAGCTCTCCAAACCTCTCATTAAAGAGCACAGGTACACACAGCTCTCCAAACCTCTCATTAAGAGCACAGGAAGTTTGTCAGTGTGCTGGTTAAGTGTTAGCGTGAGCAGAACCTGCGTTGCCTCTTGTACTCACTGGATTACATACCTAATCAAATCACCTGCTTGTTTATACACTCTGTACTCCTGCGTCTTTGCAGCAGCTGCGCCTCATTCATACTGCCGGTTTTCTTCAAAGGCCGTGAACAATGTTTGTAAAATGCCGGGCTGTCTTTTCTCCCAAAGGTGGAACAGTGCGGTGCATTTGAATTTCTCTGTGTGGAGGACTCGAAATCTGCATGCAGTGTGATGCGTTCAGACTGTTTTCCGTGTGCTGTAGGAATCCTCTCATGTTCTGAAGCAGTGATTGATTTGTTTAGAGCTGGTGGCATCATAATCACTCCAGAAGTGGAGGGAGCTGCCTTGCATTTTCCGCTCTGTTATACTTGCGTTATTGGAGTGTGGCTTTTCTGAATGCGAGCTTGTGGATATTGCATTACAACAATATTGTCTCTGTATGCGCTTCGTTGTTCGCCTAGACAGGCTACAAATGGCCGGGTTGCTGCTTGTTTAAATGCTCCCAAGCATTGCTAATGCCTGGATTATCTCCTAGAGAAATGATTTAGTGAATATAATGGTTCACATTGGCTCCACTGTAGCAGATATATGAACCAGCCCAATAACCAGTTCTCAGTCCTCAGAGGGAGTGTATTGATTGTGGCAACAATATTGCCCCATTTCCCCAGAAAAGAGATTTAAAAAAAGGAAAATAGATACAGTAATGTTTTTAAATATCAAACTAGGACTGAAACTAACAAATAAACTTTAAAATTGACTAACTTTTGATCCATTGATGTTCTTTATTTAAACACTGTCTTTTTATTACACTTTTTTTAAAGGTTTTTTGGTTTTGTTTTTTCTGGGATATTTATTTATCTGGGATTCTAGAAAACACTTCACACGAATCTTGTTCAAGTTACAGTAGATTTTCAAGAATATAAGTGCTTACATTGGATGTACTTGCATTGTGTAAGCACTGCATATAGGATTTTGTTTTGATGTTTAAAAGTGGATTGTATTTGAATTTAAAATTCAATGCATTATAAATATATAATAAAAAAATGTTTTTGCCTTAGGTTGAGTTTTCACAAATGTTTACACATCCAACTAAGCCAGAATGAAATTATTTGTATTACGAATTATCATTAATATTTAAACTGTTTGTCAATGCTGTCTCGTGTGACGTCCACCTGATGGTGAATCCGGAAAAGAACTCAAAAACCTTGTTACAGGATAGCAAAAATACATAAATATTTTTTCCTTTTCCTGTGAAAAGTGCAGTGATCATCAGAAATATTGGCATAAGTTCACCAAGCTCATTGTTTTTAGTCAGAGCTTCTCCACCTACACTCTGTGTTTACACTGAGACACATTCTGCCTGCCTCAGGATCATATATGACATCATTTTACCGCAGCTGTGGGCCGCACACAAGGCGTGGAGAGGGAACAATTGACCAGGGGGGACGCAGGAAGAGCCCAGTGACCTGATTGCTCAGCTGGCCAAGCAACTGGGAAGGAAGGCCCAAGGCGGAGACATAGATGAGGGGAGGGGTGATGGTGGTGGACAGTGCCCCCCGTTACCCTCCCCCTGGACGCAGTTGTGTTTGTCCTGCGCTTTGCTGTTCTGCTGCCTGCCTGTCTAAGCCAAAGCTGATTTGTGCATGAAAAATGATCTACAATCTCTGTGGCTGTATCAGCTTCCAGATATAGACGCTCCTGATAGGCCAAATCCCCTTTAAAGAGAGCTTTATCCTGCTCACTGGAAAGCCAGAGAGAACAGAATATTTTTTTATCTCTTCACCTCAGCATGTTCTAAATATGTGTCGCGTTTTGTTGCGTTCATGCACCAATCTGTTGCGATCATGCACAGAGGGTTTTTAAGTTCACATTGAAAATTTGGGATTCAGAATCGGATGTAGGCAATAGGACTGTAAAATGTATTGTAATGACCTATAATGAATGACATTTTTCTACACTACTTCTGTACTACATCACTAATGAAATGTAAGCAAACTGGTGATGTTACCAGTGTTAAAGGCAGGGTAGGTGATTTGTTCCAGAAACATTTTTGTTATGCTGGTTAAATGTCTCTTCACATCCTAAGAGCAATCACTGTGAACAATTATAAATATATTTATATAAATATATATCTTCTGTGGAAAGTGTAGGACCATAAAACGTTCATCCAATCATTGTGTTCGGTCTGAATGCAATGATAGGATGTCCTACTTGCCTGTCAAACTATTTATGCATTCATGTATTGAAGGAGGCATGGCTTTGGAGATCTGGGTGGGATCCTACGCTTTCAAACCCTACCTTTAACTCCTTTACACGCACTGTCAGATTTTCTTACTTCCACCAAAGCTCACAGGAGGTTCTTTCAGATCATGGTGGGCTAACATTTGACATGTGGAGTCAAAGTGCTTCAGTGAATTTTAGTGAATCTACATTGCATTGATCACTCTTAATTATAAGACACGCAGCTGCTGCCTGAATACAGATCAGATAGACAATGTTTCATCTATGTATAGATGGACAGCTGGAAAGGGTAGATACCCATGACCCACCACATGTTCATTTCCATATAGAGAAAGACGACACCAGTGTACGATAACTTTGTTGTGAGAAACACTTCTGTAGAAACTCTTAGAGAAAACTTAGAGAAGTTAACATCTAAACATATTTCTCTGTGTCCTCAGCCAAGTAAAATATAGGTTTACGTTCAGTACAAGGAACAAAAGCCTAAAAATAGATGACAAACCAGACCACATAAATACGGCATGGGGCAATTGGGTGAGCTTGTGTGTATATGTTTGTGTCAGGGTTACAGATTGCGATAGCCCATTTCTTCTCAAGAGATGTGTTTTCCGTGCATGGAGCCGATTCCCGCGAGGGTGGTGATCTTTTTTAATGACAGGGATTCATCTGTTAGCGTCCCTCAGGCCCCACGCGGCACCGTGCGGCGTGGCTCCCGGCAGCCCACAGAAAATGGCCGTCAGTCTCAGGAGAACTCACCTCCTCAGCCCCTCAAGATGCAGTGTGGGAGTTTAATTACTCCTGCGGCCACAAACCACAGCACACACGCTCTCATTATAACAAATGCCTTCGTTTTCTGCTTTTTTTAATCATCGTTAGGCAAAAATATCACTATGGAATTATCAGGCTGGTGCCTGTGCAAAAGTAAGGCATGGAGCAGGCGCTTCCACTGAGGTGGGGTGTGTTGGGGGTTGGATATAGTGTGTGTGTCTTGAATAAGGGGTAGAGTTGAGGCTGCTAGTCTTCAGGGAAGAGAGGGGGTTTAGAGAAAGGACTTTGGATTACTAACTATACAATAAGGACTAAACACCCATTCAGTCAGATCCCTCTGGTCAGTAGGGCCTATCCCTCCTGCTTTAATGAACTTACACTGAGGGAGTTTAGTTCATCCACCACTGCTTGAGTAAATTAGGCTGCTATTTGTCTTCCTGTATTTGCTTAAGACTTTAAAGTGTAACCCAATAATTAAAGGGACAGTGCACCCAAAAATAAAACAAATGATTATTTATTTACCCTTATGTCACTCCAAACTTGTATGACTTCATATGACTTGTACTGTACTCCAAGTCTATTCTAGACATTTAGTCTGTGATGCATCAAATCTAGCATAACATTTCTTGACTCTCTACATTACAATGTAAACCAATTACAAATAGGGCCTTTAGTGGGTAAATTTGTGCTTTTTTGACATTTTTGGAGCTTTACAGCCCCCATTCACTGTCATTGTATGAAAAAGAGTGGCCAGTACAGTCTATTAAACACGAATAGGAAAACAGTCATGGTTGTGAGTAAATGATGCAGATTTGTGCTTGCACTATTTTTAAAAAAAGATTCAAACTATCAATATTTTGCCCCAGCCCATATTATTTACTCCATTAAATGCGCTTAGACCATGCGCAAATGTTACTTCAATGCACTCCCTGTGAGGTAATGAATGGCAACCCAATATCATGGCGCAGTTTCTCTTTAATTACCATTAGTCCACTTGCAGTCATCTAATGAGGTCATGTCAGCATTGAACTGTGTGCTTCCGAAGATCACACGCACTCGCCTCTTTCCTCTCTCTGGCCAATTACTACATGTTCGTATTTTGTATATTTATTCTTTCTTTTCTCTGCCAGTCTGTTGAAAGCTCTTTAAATAGGTTTATCTCATCTGCCCTACCAAATAAGAATCCTGGTTACATTTGAAATTGGATCCGTCTGGATTCTCTTGCTTTTTTTGTCTCACTCTCTCTTTTGCTTTCTCAGCCTGGCTGTCTCTCAGAGAGTGTGAGACAGATTACTGGCTCTAACCCGGATCTCAGGGGCCTGCTTTGGGTGGCTGCCGTCTGCGTCAAGGGGAATTTCTGAAGATATTGTACAGGACTCTCAGATCATTACAACCTCTCCTTCACTGAGTCTTTGTTCCCACCCCCCGCCTGCACAGGCGGTGAGCTGACACGCCGTAAAGACCAACTGCCAAACAGCACGTCTCCTCACGTAGAGCCATGCAGAGGACACTCTGGCTGTCAGATCTCTGCCTGTTTGTCCCTCTTCCCCTGACTCTGTCATCTTAAATCTGTGCATCTGTTAACAAAGCATCAGACAGTTTATTATGAAGGTGTGAAAAGCAGTGAAAATCACTCTGCGTCCCTCCATTAAATACTGCATACTGTATCAAAAAGGCACTTTTATTGAAAGCATTTTTTTTAGTGTATATCTGTTTTAGCATGCATTACGCATACATTTTTGGTAATCTGATTGTAATCCGTGAATGTCTGACCACGTTAAACACAAGGTGTAAACACACCCAGGACACACTGAGATCAGAGTGTGATCAGATCACATTCAGATATGTAGGGGGATAGAGTCTAACTACATTCGACGTAGGTCTAAATGCTAATGCGTTATCATTATCTGCATACACTTGTGCAAGTAATATGTAATGGGGTTGCGCTACAAATAATTATTATCTGTCACTTTGATGGACTGGCTTGTTAATTTTCCGTCATGCTCTATTTTTATCTGTGAATAAAGCACTGTGTTGCAAAAAATTGTGTCAGTGTTTTTCAAATGTGCTAAATTTTCACTTAGCGCAACCTCTTGGTGTCTTTATTCATTTTACATCAGATTTTATTGGAATGCGAGGTGTAAATACAGTCCAGCTAAAGAATATCCAGACAGTGTCCTGACATGAAATGCATGCTAATACCAGGTGCCAAATCTGCATCTTCAGTTTCTAGTGAAGAGCTTGCATATGTCTTTGTTTTTCTTGGAAGAGGACCCTGGCCAGTTGTCTTGTGCATCCTAACTGAACAGCAACACAGGAGCTTAGGTTTCAACCTGTGTCTTAGCCCTGTGTTCTGGGCCCCTGTCAGGGTTCAGAGGTCACACTTGTGAGGCATGTGTGTGTAGGGGGACCCAATCCAGGGCCCCAACCTCACACAATATGTCCGTCAGTACATCAGTTGTTTTCTTTTCTCTTATACGCTCAAGTCTCCACTCAGTATGCAAGGAAATGTTGCCAATAGAGATGAGTCTGGGTAATGGTACAAGAACCTAGGGGTATGTGCCGATGCTCTGTTTGCTTTGATAAATGCGAGGTGTCCGAGCATGTCTGATTGTTTTCCTGCTGTTCTTTATTTCCCCAAGTCCTTTTCCTGCTCCTGGGGGATCCATGCATTCTGTGAACATGCGTTGGTGTGCATGCGCGCATGTGCGTGCATGTGTGAGTACTTCCATATGTCTAGACAAGAAGTGGATTCCCGGGGGCCCCACACGTTTAGACTCAGGATATTAAATGACCTAATGGTCATGTTATTTGTGTTGGATTCATTCAGAGAATCATGCGAGGTGCGTTAAATCATAATGGAGTGGGTATGAATTTTGATGGAAGGTGGAGGGCTTCATCGGATGGGAGCATGTCAAAGTAAATCTCTGCACATAAAACCCTCATTGAAAGCTGCAGGCTGAGACCTAAACCAGGTTACTGCATATAGTCTGAGCTATTCAGACATGTTTTAACAGCCAGATATAGACGCGACATGACCAGATCTCGTGCTGCTCAGACCTCTGTAGCAAGGAAAACAATTAACACCTAAACAAGACACAACACACATTCTTGTACACTCTTTTCTGCATATTAAATCCTGCTAAGAGCCTCAGATGATACACTTTCTCTTTTGTGTAAACTTGGATGGCTGCTCATTTTAGTTTCAGATTTAACAGTATGTTTGGTGACTTCAGCATCAGGTGATATCTGAAAACATCATGTTCTGATGTCTGCACCTCATTAAAATAAAAGAGGGGCTGCTTTTCAGACACTTCATATAATGACTGTCTTTGATCTTCTGGGCAGGCCAGGACAACAGTCAGTGAGTTTCTAAAGAATTTTAAGTATACTTACCATTGCTCGGAAAACATTTTGATCCTTCTTGACATTTCTTGGCAGATTGTTTTGCAGACATGTTTGTTTATGTGTAATTTTTAATTTAAATGTATTCTGTTTTATTGAATTTAGTAGAGTATGTTTTATGCTAATTGAGGTTGATGCGTGAGGTTTTTGAGGTTTACTGTGCAGGCTGTTATAAGTAAGCCATTCAGAGATTGATTTCCCAGAGGAGTGCAAGTATTATTCCAGCTAACAGGGAACATTCTCAGAATGTTAGGTAAAATTCTCGAAAAGTGCTTTCAAAATGATCAAAATGCTGCAGCTTTTTAAATGCTGCAGTATACCAAGTAACCAAGCAATAATATTAATACAGTGTCCAAAAACCATTTTAGAACATTCAAAATAACATTTTTAACTTGGAAATGGCCTGGTGGCACTTCTGGTTTGGCCAAACAATGGCAGTCATGGGTACTTTTGAGAAAACCTGGTTCGGAAACAGTCATTATTTATTTTTGCGGTTACGTTTGGTGCCACTAGCAACACATCAACTACATGCTGTGACTTTAAAGGCAATTAATGTTAGTTCACAGGCCATGAGATACCAATGTTTTTTCATTTATAAAATGTAAACTAAGGTTCTTTTGTATTCTTAATTTTTGTATGACAAGACTTTAACTATTTAGGCCAAGCAGAAATATGTGGCTCTGTTATGAAAGATTCAGTGTGGTGTGAGGCCTCTCTCTCGCTCAATGTTCCTCAGCTAACAGGAACTCCCTTATTTCCTGAACTCCCTCACCATTTAATTTGCTAACAACACACACACACAAGCACACAGCTTCAGGTGTCACCCCTGTGCAATATCCAGGGGCCACAATTAGCAACTGTAGAGGGTGAAGGCCAAGAATATAAACCAGTATGTCGGTTAGTGCCTGTGTGTGTGGACACAGACTAGCACCACATCCTAACCAGAAGCAATGCAAGAAAATTATCAGAAGCCAGTCTGAATATTTTTGGTATGTCTGCTATTCAGTTATATGGAGCTGGATTTTAGACCATGAGATTTTATTTTTTGTCCCTTTTATTGTTTTGCACCTTGTTAGGGCACTGAGTAAAGCTAGTGCTCGTGTCCTTTGTGTCTTTCTCACTTCGATGAGGTCTGTGCCTGCTGAATTAGTCTTCGTGATTGGTTCAAGATTTATAATTGATCCCTGAGTTGAGCGTGAGGTGTCATGCGTCAAAAGATCTATATCTGCCAAAAGCCCAAGGCAAACAGACCACAGGAACCAAGGAATGAGGTTGTGATCTGTTGATTAACTGGTGATATGTGAGGTAAAACAGGCAACGGATTTTTATAATGTTTTCATTAATATCCGACAGTGCTGACAAGTGGCACAGCTGTAAAACCTCAGTAGAATATATATATATATATATATGGTATATGTAACCTTTTTTTGGTTAAAAATGAACAAACAGTTGTTGAGCAAGTACATAACAGATATCAGTGCTCAAAACAGTCTATTCACAATGATAAGCTTATAATAATGATGATTTATAATTTGAGCTATCGGGTCGGATTTCCCGGTAAAAGTAAACCTGCAATTTAATGTTTCAAACAGAGATGGCTCCTTAGAGGCAGAAGTTATGTATTGCAGCTTTAATATGATATGTATTGCATGCATATTTTATAAATTGCATGCATATTTTAATCCGTATGAAGCTTTCAGATCCAGAAAAAAAGCAAGGTAAAAAGAGAGAGTGTAGGTGAGGGAGCTAAAGCGAGCTGTGACACAGGGTTGTAGACCTCTGCTCCAGGCTGATTGACCCTCTGTGCTCTGGCCAGTAGATGTTGGATTCTCAGCTCATGATCTATTGATCCACCTGAGTTCCGTCCATTCACATCCACACACATGCTCACCCCCCTCTAAACCTCTCAGATCACGCTGGAGCTGTCGCACATCAGTCAGGGATCACGCCTGCTCTCTTAGCAGAAATGTTTGTGTATTACACACACATACGTATAAAACTACGTTTTTTATTCTTGCGTACTGCATTGGGGCATAAATCAAATCATTCATAAATGTTTATGTGTGTGTGCCCGTGTTAAGAAAAGATATGTTGCACATGTGCTTTTGTGTGTCTGGGTGCACTCAGTAGTGTGTCTGTTTCTGTGTGTGTGTGGTCGCACTTTAACAGAGTTGAGGGTGGGGAGAGAGGCAATAAGGAAAGAATGATTACCAGACAGGCCTCATGCTCACTGCAGATATGCAGGCCTAGCAGTATTTTGCCTCTGCACAGTGTCAAGCATATTGATCAGTCTCTTGTAATAGAGAGAGGGCAGTGTGCAAAATCAATGTTCCATTTCTCTCTCTCTCTCTCTCTCTTCTTTCTTTTTCTCTCTTGAAACTTATTCTCACCTCTAGCTGTATACTTACTGCAATAAATAAATAGAAAAAATAGAAAAGTAAAAAAGTATTTTATGTTTTCTAGTAAAAAATGCTGAAACATTCTTACAACACGAAACATTTTATTGGAGAAGCGAAATATCCATAAGACTTGTTTTCGGGGTATATTTTATCACATTTATTTTTCTAACATTGCTGTTTTTGTTGTTAAAATGTTGCAAGCATAAATGTATCAAAACACTGGCAAAATAATTTAAAAAAGCAAGCATAGTTCGAGATATATGCTCTAAAACCATCTTACCATCTTAAAGTTTTTTCATTTCATTTCAGTGTATCTTGAATGATTAGACATGTTTAGATATTTGTTTAGAAAACAACATATAACACAATGATTTTTTGCAGGGTTTTGAGTACTTAGCATATCATCAGTGCTTCATTGTTTGAGTTTTTCCTTTAAAGAAATGCGAATGGAAAGAAAAAAACATCATTTAATATTATGTGCCATTATTCTGTTGATAACATGGATAATTCCATAAGATGTTGAAGAGTGTAAATGAGGTGTCACTGTTACAGCAGTACAAATCAGTTTATTGTAAATGGCTGTCCAGTGTAGTCCAGTCTGAGGATAAAATCCAGCTTCTCTTCTGTTATGCAAGTGTTCCCATTTGTTCTCTTTTTCTCACTCAGCGTTTGATACAGATTATAAAAAAAGATTAGGCCTGGCGTTACTGTCCCAGTCTGTCTACCAACAGAAAATAGAATTCATTTAGGTAATCCAGATGGTTTTTCCTCAGCTTGTGTGTCTGGTATTTGGCCGGCAGTCAAAGCTTTTAGCAGCTCAGGGTGAGCTTTTGTGTTTGCACAGAGCGTCGAGGACCTGACAGAGCCACTGCTCCTGCGTTCACCAGCATCATCGCTGGCACTAAATAAACGCACACCTGCTGGTCGTCAGTGAGTATTGTTAAACATTGTGAAAAATAGTACTAAACGCACTTGTTTTTTACTCGGCTTTAGATCATATTGTTGGTGGCGATGTCCTTGAAGTTTTTGGCACTCTGTTACTCTGATGCTACAGAGAAAATTGATTGATTTGTTCTGTAAACCAATTAATGTGGCTAAATGGGCCTGTGTATTATATTGTTGTTGAGGCCTGACTGTCAATAACTGTTTGGCTAGTTCATCGATTACATTTACGAGAGAGCTCATTAGAATATAGAGGATGTGAAAAAGCTGGCAGTGAAGTTTATCTTGAAGAATTTATTCCAAAAAAGCTGCAAATTTGTGAGTAAATTGCTTTCAGGACTCCCCACTGTGAATCCACAACAATACCGTATGTATTTCCTCTAATGGAGGTTGTTTAATCTTTATTCACCTTTCTGTCGTGTATGTTTCATTTCTCACTCTCCAGATTCAGCCCCCACGAGTCTTTGTTGCGCTCATGTAAATGATCTGGCGTGGGCTGCCGTATGACCTTATGGCAGCACAGACCCCACGACATCAGTCAACGCTTTTTGTCTCGAGGCTGCAGCATCTTAATGAGCGTTCCCTCTGCCAGACTTGGCCAGGCTCAGCCTCTCTGGTTTGGTTTGGAAGGTGGCCTGTGCTCCTCCAGAAACCGCCCTGCTCCACTCTCAGCCCAACCACAGACACATGCGATCCACCCAGCGGGATTATCTTACCCCACTGTTGCAGGAGTACAGGAGGAGAGGTTTTTTTTTTTCTTCTTCCCTGACACACACTCAGATACGTGATCCCTTTGTGAGCAGATGCCCTGTCTGGGACGCTTTTAGGCCCTGACGGTGCAGGTTGAGTTGGGGTAGGGCTGTTGGGCTGGGGCTGGCCAGGCTGGATAGGCCATGATGAATGGGGCTCACCTGGTGGTCTCTGTGAGGGCTGGCAGCCTGCACTGTGGGGGTCTCCCACCAGCCTGTCCCAGGCAGCGTGTGGCAGGGGGTGGCAGCCAGGGCCACATTAATCAAACCCTCCACCTGCCTTTTTCTCACTGTCTTTCTGCTCCTCTCTTTACACATTCTCCAGGAGACTCGTCACAAAGAACAATGAGCCTTTTAACAGGGCCGGTGCGACGCCAAAGGACAGTCTTTCTGATAGTGGCCGTTTTACAACTAAACCTTGGACTCATCACACTTGTGTAGTAGGTGTTTAATGCTATTACTTCAAGACAGAAGTACTTTCTGTCGAGCCCAAGTACATGTATAAATCCAAAAGCTAGATTAAGGTTTCTTTAGCACTTAACACCGGTAGACCCTTTGCCCTGTTCTTTAGTATTAGACAACCAGAGCTGTTAAGACTGGAGTTAGTGACACCTCCTTTTGAGGTCACTGAACACATAATTGGGTACTTAGTGGGGCCCAGTGCTTAGTGTGGTCACTTCAGGTTATGCTTATGCAGGTTATCTGTTGAAGAAAAGGCGAAAAATGTAAACTTTCAGCTCAATCTAAACATTTCTGAGTGTCCCTCTGCGAAAAAGGCGCTTTCAGCGTAGTTAAAATGACGGCGTGAGAAGCTCAGTCGTTACAAAACAACTCGTCCTAAATGATTATTTACTGCATGTGAAATTGACCGTCGTTTCCCTTGTGATTTTTTTGGGGGGATCTGATGAGCACTCGTGGCTCATTAAATATAGATGCTGTGTATTAAGCTGAGCAAGCCAATTAGCCGGGCTTGCTTTCGATCGCCTTATAATTGCTTGCTGTTGGCAATATCTCCAGACTCCACCTTTTCTTTGTCCGGTTTGGGGGCTCTTTGTTTTGTGATGCGATCAGTAAATAAGGTTTCCACTGGTCCACACCTCCTGAATGTAGACATTTCATGTTGATTCTTTCAAAAAGCAGCATCTCACACAGACGTTGGATCTCCACCACAAGCCGACTCGCTCTGCAGGTGGCAGCCCGACTTCATTATCGCACTTGTCTGTGTGTGCATGTGTTTGAACAGGTTTGTAGATGAAGGCTGAGATGATACAAAGTGATCTGTGCAGGAACAGCCTCTGTGTGTTAGCATCAACCGCGCATGTGTCAGAGTCTATCGTGAGAGTTGCGGTGTGGATTTCAGACATCAGTGGAGCAGTACTGATGCTTTGATGCTAAACTGCGTCATCAAAGCTGAATAAATGGTGTTTACAGCTTCACTCTTGCAGGATTAAACGGCCCTGCTTTAACCGTGTACAATCAAACACAGACCAAGTGTACGTTTTATGCTAGTTAGTGATGAAGACATCTGGTGTTTAGCATGGTGTTCTTGCTTACTGTATTCATATAAGGGTTCTGCTTATTTTCAGAAAGTTAATCTAAAATATATATGTGTATATATATATATGTGTGTGTGTGTGTGTGTGTGTGTGTGTGTGTATACGTGTATACAATACAATACAATATATACACATATATACACACACACACACATATATGTGTGTGTACATATACATACGTACATACAGTATATGTATGTATTTATGTGTAAAAATACATAAATAAATAAATAAATATATAGTTGTCACTGGCCCTGCTCGACTAGTCAGTTGTGGGATTGTTCTGACCTATCCCTTATTTGTTTCTGACGTTGGTAAACAAGTGTAATGTTTTCCTTTCTTTCATTTTAGCAGAAGCTGAAGTACTGCTCGTTTAATCGTCTTATCTTCATGTAATTAAGGGCTAGACTGGCCTTCCGTGCATTTCTCTTTAAATCATGCCAGAGATTCTGTGAGAAACAAACAGAGGCGGGCCATACACGACTCAATTACTGCATGCTGGAGGGGATCTAAAACCGTCCATTACAGCACATTTTACGCGTAAACTGTTGCTGCTAAGTCATAAATTCTGTGGCTCGTGCATGACACATCTGTTAGCGCACGTTTTTGGATTTGCATCTTTAGACTGAAGATGTCTTTAAGATCTGCGGTTGATGCATTTGTATGCATGAGTGCGTTGACGTGTACTCACAGTGTTGACGTGTATTCTCTGACCAATGAGTGGAAACACAGATCGCACGGTTTGTCAAAACGCTTGATTTGATTTGGGTTTGGAAAGCTGGCTTTCCTCTCAGGAAGTGTTGTTGCTCTCCTTTTTCTATAAACAGTGGAAAAGGGACTTGAAGAATATGTCCCAGACTCACTATTTCCATTGTAAACACTCTGAGCTGTTTCCATCCACAGCAGTGGCTTTCGGCTGGATCTGCCCAGGGCTCTTTCAGAGGAAAGATTTTCCAGGGAAGAACTGTGTTTTGATTTTTATAGCAGCATTGCTAACTGCTGTCCCTACAAGGGTGTGGATGTTTATAAAAACCATTGTGTGTCCTCAGTAGGACTGGTAACCTTTTTATTCAGAACCAATAAGAACATTTGGTAATAATGGTTCTTGAAGATTTGCATTCACCAATGCAAAACTGTTACTTTTATTAATACTTTCATCATTCACCAAGTCAAAATGAACTGATTAACATTTAATCAGTATATTTATTAGAAAATGATGTATGGAAAGAAGCATATTTTGTTTAAAAAATGTTTAAAATCATGTACATTTAAGCCTCTGGTCAGTCACAGATTTTTGTATGATATTCCAAGAAGCAGGTTATAATACAGACATTAAAAAATAAACAGAATATGTGGGTATTTTGTTATAAGCAGAATTGTTTTCAGTATATATAGTTAGGGTCTATTAGGGACCAATTATTCTTCAAGTACTAAAAGAATCATTAATGGAATCGTTAAAGAACCTAAACTTTTAAGTAAATTTGTAGCTCAACCAGAATCATTAAATCCTTATGATTCCCACCCGTAGTCCCCCGTCGAAACAGTAATAAATTTTCCAGTGAACGAGTGTTAAGAGCTTTTTAGAAACCCTGAACTCTGTTTGGGGCGACTATACGTGCTTCTATTAAAATTATATTATCGCAGAAGGGCTTTAAAGTGCGATATGTTTATGTGGGGATTTCTCTGGATCTCACTAGCTAAAACGTATTCATTTAAATAATTTCAAGACTTGTTTCTCTGTATAACTTTTAGAAGCATATTGTATTGCTACCAATTTTCCCCTTTAGCATAAAGAAGGAAAATGAATCATTTTTAAGCTTAATTTGTCCACTTTGTTGTGCTTTTGGAATATTTCCACCCCCTTACCTTTGCTGCACTGAAAAATGCTTTTTTTCATAATTTTCGTCACACAGTAGCTAAAGTAAACCATATGGTGGCCTTTTCTTTGCTAAACAGATCTTTCTCTCTCTTAGCAAGCAATTAAACTGTTGTGTTACATGATGAAAGGATTCTCTTTAAAATGGCAATATTGTACACAAGCTATCTGCCTGATAGTAGAGGTAAGCCTGTGTTTGAGACCGGAGAGCCATTTTTATTGCATCGTATCAGCCGTGAAAGAGGTGCTAAGATGGACACTCTGTACCACCAGCACGCCAAAAACTAATCTAAATGGAAAACACATTGTCTTCATTATTTTGCAAGTGCTGAAAGAACATTGTTGCCATAGTAACTGGCAGGGGAGGCCGAGGGCTGCTTCAGGGCCAGTGAATGGAGTACAGGAGAGCCCTCCCGAGCCCAAGTACAGAAATGGCCAGTAAATGCTCGCTCATGTAATTAATTTTAAGGGAGGAGAGTCCGAAATGCAAGAAAACAGATTTTACATTGATACTTAGAAGCTCTTTGCAGTGTTTAGCACTGCAAGTCATGCGACTGCCCTGGAGCACGCGAGTGAGGGACCGTATGCGGGCGTGAGGTGGGGGAAGATGAGGGTGTGTGTTTGATTAACAGCAGCGATGACGACATGCTGTTTTGCAAACATGCGGCCGAAATTGCTCGCATCCATAAAGCCATGGCTGCCAGGCATAGCTTGAGTTTTTCTCCAGAGGGTTTTTATAGAATGCCAAGAAAGCTGTTGTTTTCGTGAGGTGGTACCAGACACACAGACCAAAAAATGAAGAAAAAGCTGAAGAGCTTTATTAAAAAACATGCAGAAAAATAACATCCGTTCATATCATAAACTGTCTCAATAATCCTACCAAATCCAGCCTGTGGTGGTATTTATCTTGTCTCATATTTTGAATACCAAAACGGATGTTCTTTCCAAGCAGTCTGCTACAGTTCTGGGAATCCAAATTATGAAGGTCCTGCCAAGGGGCCGAGGCCTAATGATTTGTTATCCATAGTATGATAATTTTTGTCAGTCATCTAATGATGCTTAAACTTGTTCATTTAAAGAGCTTCAAATGATGAATGTTGGTGTTTTCTTTTTGAATAGGTTTTGAATACTTATAATATTTTTAAGTGTGCTTTGTGCAGAGTGTTGTCTTTTGCAAATATAAACGGGTGGGAAATCTGATTTGTCCAAAATATTAGATTGGAATAAATGTAGCCTGATAGATCTACAATATTTACAAGAAACAGAGAAAACCGAATAACTGAAATAAATACAATTATAACTTAAATTGTACTTAATTAGGTTGTTATTTTAAACAGCATATTGGCGCTTTGATATATGAAATTGATATGGAGTGTCTATTGAATTGCTAGTATCGTGGCAACTAACTCAGTTTCAATAGATGCTGGTTAATGATCTTGGTCAGCTAATGAGGAAGTGTTAGCAGAGGCAGGACGAGTGTCAGGGACAGAATTCGTCTGTAGGAGAGAGGATGGTGGCATGACCGCTAGTGGCTGCAGCTCTTGTTTGTGGAGGCTGTTTGTCGCTGCGATTCATGTCAGGGTGTAATTGGTTTACCTGCCTGTGTCTGTTGTAAAGCTTGTACGCATAGCTAAAAACAAATTACCCACCAATGACCTTTCAGCTACACAGACCACCTGGCTACACTGAGCGAACCGAGCGGAGATGAAGTAGGTAAAGCGGTAGAGGAGTTTTATGAGAAGGAGTGTGTTAGAAATATGGTTTGAGTGCCATTATAGAGGTGTTTCTTGACTTGCTTTTGCCTCACCGCTATTTGGAGGATGTCTTTGGGGATATTTAATTGAGCCAGTTCGCAGCATGCACAGATTTAAAAGGAACAGCTTTGTGACAGCGAGACTCCCTCGTAGACTCTTGCGTCCACCACTCCAGATGAAGGTGACTGCTGTTTTTGAAAAGCTACGGCTACGGCATGCGGCTCCGTTTGCACCACTTATCTGTCAAGAGCAGTAAAGGGGGGCGAGAGAGATGGAATTCTCTGCTTCCTGCATGAAGGATACGATATCCATTTTAGTGACAGCGTAGATGGGCCTTCATTTAAATCTTAATCCACAGGGGCTGAGTCGCAGTCGGCCGGATTGATTCTAGCCTGCTGCGTGTGCGACTGCGTGCTCCGGGCGACGCTGCACAAGTTGATTTTCTTTGTGATTGTCTGACACTTCACTGCCACCCTTCCCACGCTCATTTCTGTCTGCACTGGCATGTTTAGATGACAAAAGCTCTCTGTCGCTATTTGTTTATTTCCCTCCGTGCCAGAAGCAGCCACTTCCAGATGAGGGCTGGAGCTTTGTTTTTTTAATTAACTTGAACAACAGAGCTGCTGTTGGAATTCCCGTAGTCTGTTTAGCAGTGTTACTTGCTGGAGGATCAAACAATTAGAGCTGCAATCCATAACTTTTGGTGTTAAGTTATTGAGCAAGTACATAACAGATCACTGTTCAAAACTGTCTCCTTAGCTTACCCTGATTCGCAACAGTAAGTTTATTATAATGATTTGTAATTTGAGCTGTCCGTCCGATTTCCAGGGAAGTGCTAGGTTGGCTTCGTTTGACTTTAACATGCGTAATGAAAAGTACATAAAGTAATCTGCAACTTATGTAATGGAAGGTATGTAAAGTAACCTGCAATTTTATGTTTCAAACAGAGGTCGCGATAGGGAGACAAAAGTTTACGGATTGCAGCTTTATTTATTATATACCTGCATTCCACAGATGCAATATTTTTGCATTAAGGCACTATAATATTTAATATTTTAAATGTTTATACATAAACATTTTCTACTCAATACTAAATTCTGCATTTTCTCCTCTGAATGCTGCTGCTGTGGTGGAAGATATTTAGAAAGCACTGGGCCAGAATAATTGGCTCTCCTATAGCTACCTAAGCCTGCTGGTCGTAAATGACTTCTAACAGCTACATCAACGGTAGCTAGTGATGTCGCAATGGCACCAGTTTAAGTTATTATAGATGTTAAAAAAGTTCTCAAAACTGCTGGCTTATACAAGTGTCAATAGGACAGTATGCACCCAGCAATAATTTTTTGCAGGTCCAAGCCTTTGTGTGTGCCACCAACAGCAGAGGAAATACTGCGACCACTCCAGACTGGGTTTGGCCAAAAGATCATGTGCTAATTGTGAGCTTGATGTCAGTCCATTTTAGACTGATCCCATTAGCTGTGCAATCTGAGAGCTTTGTAAGCAGCAAACATCTGAGATTGCTCTTCTCTAACCTACTGTACTCTGACAAAGCGCACTCACAAACAGGTGTAAGAGCTCTGAGCTGTAAACACGGTGCCATTGATCAGTCTTTTAATTAGTCAGCGAGATAATTAAAACACTGTATTTTCACTCAGCTGGGTTCATCAGCAGCGCCGTATTTTTTAAACCAATAACAAAGTTGCACCCTATTGACAGGTTCTATTCCTGGAAACTATTCCTTTGCTTGTAATAGTTTTCTTTTCATTTAATTGGAGTTTCACACTAATTAGATTTGTCTTATAAAACACAAGAAAACTCGAATACAGCAGGAGGTCGGATGTTGGAGCTTTTTGAGAGATGCTAGTCTCAGTTGTGAACGATGTGCGAGTGTGTGGCTGGTTTCGAATGGCTTTGTAAATCGCAAAATCTTTTTCATAATGTGTTTTTTTGATCAGTTTTTGTTTGAACACAAATTTACTGTTGTAAATGATACAGAATGGTTTCCAAAAGAAATTCCCTCCTCCTGTTCAACCCCAGCGATCCTCCACCCCCATCAAATTAACATAGCTGTCAAAACAGAATACAGTGTTTATGTTTGTGAATGTGTGATGAAGTCGTGGACATGCAGAAGTAATGATAGACCAATATATCGGCCAGATCTGTTAATTGTGTGATTATCACCATTGCCCAATAAGTGTACATGCTTGGCTTATTAATGATGTTAACACAAAGCAAGCAGAAAGTGCTAATTTCTCCCTAGTGTTTCAACATTTTGTGAATGGATAATTCACATTTTCTGTTTTGAGTAAAGTACATAGTCATTTATTTTATCAATTTGATGTGTCTCATCTGCCATTTTTAAATTGTGTTATAGTAACAGTATTATTTTACTGTAAAGAAATATATAAAAAAATTTGTTTCTCCTAAATAGCAGTGAGATTAGATTGAGATCAGACTGAGACATTTCTCAGGTATCCTGCAAATCAGATTTTTATCTTTATGGAAAAGTAATTTCTCAACCAATTCTTTTGAATTTTTTGAGCTGTGTTACATACAGTTCAAAACTTATGTACTCTTATTATATGTCATTGGTTGTATCATTTATGTTTTTTCCTCATTTATTTCTGTGTGATCTCTCTTCTTTCTAGATATTCTCATGAAACATTAAACAAACATATCTTTCAAATATTAATATCTAGTACTAGCAGGAATGAATTATTATTGGTTGTTCTGGCATGGGGCGCAGAGATCCTGTCCGTCGGTGTGTGAGTGAGCCCAAAGCCTGCTGGCAGAGCTGCTGATGTTTCAGCACTTTACGGCAGACCTGAAACAGAAGGCCATGGAATTTCTCAGCTTACCTATTCAGCAGTAGGAGCCCTGAGGAGTCCACCAGCAGCCAAGCTGGTGTGCTGCCTGCAGGGTTCGGTTTACACCAGCCTGTCAGCTCTTCTCACTCATGGTCCACAATGTTCTGTTCTGCTGAGCTCACCTGTTTCAGATACAGCCTGAGCTTCCCTCCCTCAGTCTGAAATACAGCCACTCACTTTTTCCAACTGTGCAGGAACATAAAATGTGCTTGTTTTTCTACAAAAGGCCTGGCTTGCAGTTTCTTTTTTCTGCTGGCACCCTAAGTTAGAAACTTTAAGATTTAAGGGTCTTTATGAAAGTAAGACCACATTTTCTTTCATGCATGGCTGGGGTTTGTCTCCCTTTCAACTGATACCACACAAAAAATAAACCGGTACAGTAAATGTGCAGCGTTGCCATATTTCAGTCAAGATAAGCTGATATGTAGACCGTTGTACCTTACATAATGTGGCAAGTCTTATACTCATGCGACTGTGCCTTCTGAATCCATTTGAAAGCATCTTTTATTCTCTCAGAGATGTTCAGCAGCCTTGTTGTAATGTGTATTGAGGTCTATTTTTAAATCTGAACAGTACATGCAATTCACAATTTGTTTCTCACTGTGGCCTGATTTCAAGAAATACTGATTGTTTTGTATTAAATCATTCCATTCATAACCACATCCTGAAATAATAGGAAAGTTATAAATATAGAAGTTAAATGTTCTTGTGTCTTGTGTTTTGATTGGCTCTATAAAACAAATTCAGCTCTGTGATGGCACACTCTATACAGTTGTTTTTGTAGCTCAGCTGGTAGAGCATTGTGTTAGCAGTGCAAAGGTTTTGGGTTCGATTCCCAGGGAACACATGTACTGATGAAATTGAAAGCACTGTAAGTCGGTTTGGATTAAAACGTCTGCCAAATGCATGAATGTAAAAGTTTTTTATTATGCGCCGGGTTGCTACATGGCTTGGTTACTGTGAATGGCCAACAGCAAATTAACTATATTACTAACATTGTCTTTAATCATATTGTTGTTGCAGTGTTGTTGCAGCTGTTTACTAAAAGAAATAAACCAGGCAAGGTTGTGCATTACAGTTGTTTTACTGAGGGCAAGAAGATGTTAATTTCTCACAGCACCTTTTAACAATTGTAAAATTACTGCAACACACACACTCTCATGACTTTTGACTTATTACTGTATTTTTTATTGAAATAAAATCAGTGAAACAGAAAAAGTCCCAGTAGTGCAAGATCTGAGCTGGTTTTCTGCTCTCACCACTGTAACCTGCTGTGAGGTGGAAGCACTTCCTGGTTTATTGACACAGGTCTGTCCAGGTCTGGCAGCTGGCAATCTCTGACAAATGAGAGAATCTCAGGATGAGCCAAAGCAGGCTGAGAGAAGATTGTTTGGAATGCTGGAGATGTTTTCGCTCAGACTCATAGACAGGCGTTTGTGCACTCTCGCACACAAACAGTCACACTCTGCAATCCCGGGGAATGTGTTGATAAGAGCGAAGGGTTAAATCATGATTTACACACACCGTGATTTGTGGCCGTCTCGGGTCGGACGGGCCGTGCACCACATGGACCCGCGGAGCTTTTATCTAAGATTGCTGGAGTTTTTCACAGCTCTGGTCTCACCCTGCGTAGTGAATCAGCTGAAGTGAGCTGACACAAAGGAATGAGAGCAGAAGGCAGGGAGTGAGTTCATAGATCGTCCCAGGAACACTGTCTCTGTTCCCCCAATGTATTCATGGCATGATGGGATTGTTCTGGGGTATCTAATGACACATACCTGCCATTGTAGGGACTTCTGGCACCATACTGCTGTTCAATATTTATAGACACCAAATGCTCTCGAATATCAAATAGTTAAACAGCTGCGTACAATTTCAAAACCAGCTGCCCAGTTTGGAAAATGCACTGAGCCTCAAAAT
The DNA here is from genome assembly GCA_036877525.1 of Chromobotia macracanthus. NCBI lineage: Eukaryota > Metazoa > Chordata > Actinopteri > Cypriniformes > Botiidae > Chromobotia > Chromobotia macracanthus. Next base: position 6,829,943 of record JAZGTH010000073.1, on the reverse strand, counting down.
AGTTGCCAATATAAAGAGCTTAATTTTTTCATTGCCCTTCTTATATTGGATAATTAATTGACTTGAGAAATGTTGTACTTGTTCCACGCAGAAGCATTTGGAGTGCATAAACCAACAATGTGGTTTATAGTCTGTAGATGAGCAGTAAACCTCACTGTTTACCATTGATACAGAACAAGCTCCCTTAAACCTGAGCAAATTTCTGAATATTACCAGAGAAAAAATTTAAACTGATCCCAGATCAGTCAAAAAGGTTATTTGGAATTGGCAACATGCCGTGAGCTGGTGAAAAATGGCTGTCACATCCCCAGCCCGGTGTCAGCAGCTCCCTTGTGAGAACTTCCCCTCAGGTGAGAAATTAAAGTGGATATTATCTGTGCGGCAGCCCGGCAGCGCATCAGTATGGGGCCAGGATCCATTTTGCTCGCTGCTCACAGGAAATGCTGGGTTGACATTATTTTCAGGGTGGCCATACTCGCCCTCTGTTAGTGATGTGCTTTTCATTCACTCTGTACTCTGCACTCAAGGGCAAGGTCAAACCGACTAAGATCGTTACGCTTCTACAGAGGTGTAAAAGAATTGAGAGGTAACGCTGTGTGTTAGGAAGCACAGCGTGGAATGATTTTACACACAATTGTTTGTGTTAGCATTTCAGTATGCAAGTAAGAAAGAAAATTAAAGCGATATAAACATGGCTGATACAAAACTGTGACATCATCTGTTCTTTTAAAGACTTCTACGCAATGCCGTGCCCTGGGCTGAGCATTAACTGTGAGCTGACAGCAACTACAAGAGGCAGTCAGGCAATGATGGAAATGACCAAAATAGCGCATCATGTAACTTGCACTTACAGTGTGACAAACATATTATGTGTGCTGTAGCTATAAACAGCAGTGTTACATAATTTTGCTTTGTTGGCTGGTAGAGCGACATTTAGTTAAATGCATGAGTAGTAATAGAGCAAGTAATAGAGCAAAGACAGAAAGACAGAAAGAAAGAAAGAAAAAGAAAGAAAAAGAAAGAAAGAAAGAAAAGGGCCACCATAGCTAACAGAAGTGTTTGTTCCCTTTTGTTTCCATGTTTAAGAATTTTTAAAAAGTGTTTTCCCAATTGTATTGCTCATGTTGCTATTTCCCAGCTGTATTGCCCATGTTGCTATAATTCACTGTTAAATATCTTTTGATGTTTTTCATTTGTACAGCTGCTTTGTAACAATGTGCCATTGTGAAAAGCTCTATATAAATAAACTTGAATTGAATAATTAAACTGTATCAGCCTATATCACAGATATACTGACTATGTTATAGGTCACCCCACTCTGTAGTTATCAAAGTCAACACTGGCCATTAAAAAAATCTGTATCAGTTGACCGCTAATTAAAATAGTCTGTTAGTTCAGGGGAGGTTGCGGTGGAGGGTGGTCTGTCTGAGCGGTCCCCCTCAACAATCAGCCCACAGATGAGCTGCACCAACCTTCTGTTCCAGCAGTGATCCCAACAGATCCAAGCTCCGAAGAAATAATGAAAGAGAGAGAGACAGGTAGAAAAAGGGGGAGAAAGAACAAATTAAATCAGGCTGGAGGAACGGAGACTGTGAGAAAGTGAAGGATGAGGTAGAGGGACAGAAAAGCAGCTTCAAGTCAGTAACTAAGTGTCTTGTGACCAGAATGAAACAGAAAGCCTGAGGCAGATGTAGAGTAAAGAAGAAAGGAGGGGCTGGTAGAAAAGGGAAGGGGGGGTCGGCTGGAGTGTAAGAGGAAGGTAGAGTGAGTGAAAGAAATAAATAGAGAGCGTGAGAGGAAAAAGAGAGAGGGAGGGCGGCGGAGGGGGATTTCGTGGGCCGGTGCGGGCGTGTTGATTGGCTTGTATGAAAACACATGACTGCAGTGGGGAGCCTCTTTCTCAGGGTGAGTGGCTCTGCTTCAGACCAAACCACATTAGATGAAATGAATCCATTCCCCAGCCTGTTAAAGGAGCGTGCTGTCTGGGGTTCCGGAAAGAGGGAAAGGGAGGAGGGGTGGATTGAGTGGCGGGAGGGGATGGGAGAGCAAGAAGGGGAAAAAAGGAGAGATGGGGGCAGGAGGCGGCCAGCACACACACACACACATGGTGCTGGAGACTGCTCAGGAGATTACTGCACATTTTAGGTCAGGACAACAGAGAGCAGTGGAGAGCCTTTACGCTGCCTTTCTGAACTCACATTACAAATGCTGCCTTGTGTTGTCTGCGGGGGCTGCTGTCCAGATCACTGTCCTTGCGGAGCACACAGACTCAAATGGGTTCTGAACCCCTCAAACTGATTTTTTCCTTCAGTAATCTTTTACGCTTTACATGTTTTGTGCTTTATCTACACAGGATGTGTATTTATTAATCAATTGATAAAGAGAATTGAGGAAGAGTTGATTGTTTATTCATAGTTGTGTTACACAGTGCACTTTAAAGTATTTTGGCACTTAAGTTACCGTTATCTTTGCATTAGATAAAATATCAAACTAAATCATTTTATTCATAGCAAGATAGCACAAGAATACTTTTTAAAAAGAGTTTGTTTAAAATGATAGACCTTGGATATATTGTTTAAAATGATTATTAAACATTTATTGAAACGTGTTTATAATTAAAGTAATGAGCTAGACTTGTGGTTGTTTTGTTGCTGTAGATACCAGTGTGAACTTAAGTTAATTCTTGGAAAGTTTCCAGCATCATTTATTTCCGGATGCTGGCTTTCTATGTTATCTAAAGCAATGATAGTTATACCTTTTCAACATGGCTTAAGTATTCAAACACTTTCTGGGGCAGCTATAGGTGGCCTTTGTTTCTTTTTTTCACTTGTAACCACTCGTCTACTTCTGCTGCTCTGAAAGGTTTGTGAGTGTGGTTGTATGTTCAGCTTCCAATCGATTAGAGCAGGCGACAGACTCCCTGCCACTCAGCTGCAGCAGTCACATCAACAGGTGCTGAGAAACTGTCCCGCTTTCTTCCCTCTGTGGGCGGTCTGATCACAGTCTGACTGCACTCTGATCAGCAGAGCTGAAAGCGAGCAGGTCCCACTGGTGTCTGCATCAGATGGCACGCCCACAGCCCGCCCACAGTCCATTCACTTGCCGTCTGATGCATATTGCACACTAAAATCTGTAGAGCTGTCTGACATCAGTTTTAATCTGACTGGTCCAAAAACTGATCATAGCTTTCAATGTGTCATCAAATCTTTTTATTCAGCATTTCATTTAATGTACTTAGTAGAAAGTTATTTACTGTAGATGTCCATGAGTGTGATTGCATTTATAAAATAATCTGTACTTGATACTTTGTGGTTTTCCTTTTTCAGATAAATCCGCTATGCAGCATTTAAAATCAAAAACTGATTGGTTGTTTAACATATTAATCAGACAGAGCTTTGGTGACAGACCAGAGTTAAGAAGACAACGGTCAGTTGCATCTCATAGTCTCTTAAGCATGGCCTTTTTCTTCAGCTGTATTCCAGGCTGGTATCAGTCAGTGAATCCCTGTTCTCAGCCCAGGAGAGCCACTGATGGTATTTACAGAGAGCTGCCTTTGAGAAGGGAGTCAAGCGTAAATGGAAATGCAAAACTCACTCATGCGGTGTGTGTCTGATTATGAAGAGATAATTCTTCCTGCACAACCTCACTCTCTCTCCCAGTCTCTCTTTGTGTCTCTCTCTCCCAGCCCTCTGTCTGACCCCACCTTTCTAAAGATCAAACAGAATGTCTTTCCACTGTATTCTCCACTTCCCAGGTTTTGTTTATGTACTGAAAGTATGAATTATGTCTAGTCTTCTTCATCTAATATGATTTATTCTTCTGCTGTCTGAGGTTTCTGAGGCCGGTGTCACACACTGTTTTGTCTCCTGTATTTAAAAGTTAAAGCATTTAGATGGCATGTGTAAGCCGTAAATACAGTTTTGGTGCCAAGATTTTATTCTGTACTCAAAAAAGTGACCTATTTATTAACAGACATTTTGCAACATGTTTTAAGCCTCGTAATCGATTGAAGAATTGTAAGAAATAACATTTTATGGATTTGTTTCTTGGTTATTACCATTCAGTTATTTTAGGTTATCATAAAAGCGACAATTTAGGGAACTTATGAAAAAGAAGTACTCACTGTAGTAACCCAGAAATAATATTTTAAGTGCAAAGCCACATGCAGCAGAAAGTTAATCGCGAGCTACTGTAGTTACTGCTGCTTTACTTGTGCTTGTGGTCTGAGAGGACATGTATATATGTTCAAGAGAAATTGCCAAAGAGCAAAAGCTAACAGTAAAATAAATCCAGCTATTTTATGATTCACGATATGAATTAGGCAGAGGTAATAGCAATTAAGTACACTTGTACACTTTCTGTTGGGAATGGCTGCATGGCTAGCTTCTGCTTCGCTTTGAATAATGAGAACAAGAGTTTGTTTTCATTGAGGAGGTTGGTGTGTTATATAACTGCTGTTTTTCAGCCCTTGTTGCCTGAGGAGTGAGAGAAAGAGGATGAGCGATCAAGCTGGGCGGACTCCTGGCGTTGGTTTATGGCTCTCTGACGTCATAGATCAGGATGTTCACCAGCCGCCGTAATATTGTTTTCATGTCATCATTGCCCTCTCGACGCTCAGAGTTTGCACACCAAACAAAAAGCCGTCTCACCACAAAAAGAGAGATCGCACCCTCCCCCTCTGTCTTTCTCTTTCACTGCTGGTAGCTGGAGGTGAGAGTGAAAAGAGGGGTAAGGAGGAAAATAGTTAATCAATAGCCACAAGGTCAGACAGGCGAGCTCCTGGTTTGAGCGTCCCCGGTTAGTGGGTTGGAGCGGAGGATTTGTAGTGCTTGTAAAGGCTTAAAGGAACACTCAGCAGTTGTTAGTGGTGGCAATGATGGTCATTGTGGCAGCACCGCAGTGTGTAAGAGAGAGACACCTGCAGGCTGTTGACCATCACTGCAGCCACACAGACACAGATCATGTCTAAGCGTTTCGTCAATTTAGCACTACCTACCAGCTCAGTGTCTGTTGCCGGTTTATTAACTTAACCATGTTTGCTGCAAAAAAATCAAAAATACCTGTGTTTGAGAAGTAAAATGGCAAAGGACAAATAGGACAATTAGGTTTATTGCCATATTTTTTTTACGGGTAAATGTAACAACATGTAGTTTTTTTGCTTAAAACAAGACAAAGCAGATATTTTAGCTGGAAAACAAGAAAAATACTGATTATAATTTTGCATTGTCAGTCAGTCATATGTTCTGTGGTGGGGATTTAGTTTACAATTACTGTATGTCAGGCTTTTCTATTGCTTTCAGGCTTCATGTCACCTCATCTGTGACCTACATGCTTAAACATGTTATTCAGGTCTAAGAAAGCTTTCTAATACCTGTCCCAACATCACTTCCTAAAACTCACAGATTGCTTTAACATATATATAACACTCCTGAGAGGCAGACACTCCTCTTGCTGTCACACTCACAGCTGAGATGGTTGACGTGAGCTTTATCAGACCACAGCAGCCATCATTCATGTCTGGGATTTTTTTGTCCCATTTGCGACTAAGAATTTTTAATAGTGAAGGTAGTTCGTTTTCGGATGAGAGATGTAGTCCCGACACTCCTCTTCCCACCAATTAATCCTGCCGCACATCCGTGTCGTGAATTACGGCTTTGGCTGTGGGACCCCATATTTATTTGCCAGTGAGCGCAACTGTAAATCAGCCCGCAGCGGCTAAATTGATAACCTTGAATGTAAGGCCCGATACCTTTAACAGCATGTAATAGACACAGTGATGGGGTTCAAGCTTAGCAGAGGACTGGAAAGATGATTGGAGTGTCATTGGTCACAATTCTACCCCCAACACACACTCCAGCTCTACTGAGTCTTATCTGTGGCCTACACCATCAGGAACTGTGATTGTGTTTGTTTTATTTGTAGCTGTAAGAAACTCAAGGGGGAATGTAACTCAAGTTACACCTGACCTCCTGTTTCACAGAGAGACTCCATGAATGTGAGAGATGTATGGAGCTTTCCTCCTCACCAGTACAGAAGTGTCATCCGAACGCTCTGGGTCTTTCAGAGCTTCATTGAGCGTGAGGAGATTGTGCTGAAGTGCTCTTTCGTTTTTCTCAGTCTCTGACACACTCCTGTTCATCTGTCCATTTTTCAGAGAGAAGAACTTTAATGGCTTCCAGGTAGAGAGAACGAGGCAGCAGTCAAGATGAACTCGATTCCTTCGATGGACAGGCACATACAGCAGACCAATGACAGGCTGCTGTGCATCAAACAGGTGAGATAAAGAATCAGTGACTGTCTGTCTGTCTACCAGCCTACATATGTATCTATCTGTCTACCTACCTACCCTACCTACCTACCTTTGCAGAATTTGGCCTGAACTTGACTCTGTGAATGTGACTCTGACAGTTTAAAGCTTGTTTCTCAGTATACTCTGTGTGCACACAAGAAGGTATGACCCAAGGCAATATCTTGAGATTCTAGACTTTGATAATTACAGTGGTCTGTGTTTGTGTGACATTCAGTGCTTTATGTAAATATTTCACATGCCAGTCTGTGTTATACAGGCAGGATTTTTCACTTCCACACAGATTTCCGCTCGGCTTTGTTGTCTCTGCCTCAATTAGGCAAGTCTTAGTGCTAATAAGATCATGTCTACAGCATGTTAGAATCCATTGAAATTCTGAGCCTCTTTAATTGGCTACAAATGACATTTGTTAGCTTGGTTTTGCATGCCAGATTGAGTCTGATTCAACCTAAAGACAAAACACAATCATTTGCTGCTCATTAATCGAATTAATATGAAACATTTAGTATGATAAGGGGCAGTCATTTTAACCCGTGAGACTTTTGTCCACTAAAGGGATAGTTCACTCAAAAATGGAAAAGTTTCCATCATTTACTCACCTTTATGTCACTCCAAACCTGTATGTCTTTTCTCTGTGGAACACAAACAAAGATATTTTGAGAAATGTCTCAGTGGATTTGTGTCCATACAATGGAAGTTCGTGGGTACCACTGTTGTTTGGTTACCAACTCAATGAAGTCATGCAGGTGGAGAAATCACAGACATAATATTAACATTTGTAAAGTACTAAGTTAGTGGTGGGTGGTTGGACTAACCAGGGCAGTTAGAGTATACTCTTGTCTATAGGTGAACAAAGACACCTTATTAGACCAGCGCATTTTAAAGCTGCACTGCGTGAATAGTTGATAATCTGATTGGGTCTCATTTCCTCCTTTTATCTCACTATCGCTTCATCACTCAGTCGTCTGTCTGCCTGTCACGCAGTCTGTTCTTTCCCCAGCTTTACTCAGCTGGTTATAATGACAGTAGTGTAAAACATTACATCCAATCTTATGAGTAACAAACACCTACGCAAAGCCATTAGCATGCTGCGATTGTAATGACTATATTCTCTATATTGTAATGACTATGTTCTCTATATTGTAATGACTATATTCTCTCCATCTTGGCCCTCTCTCACACTGCCATCTGACTTTCATTTACTGAGCTTCATCCACAGAATTCCCTTGTTTTCTCAGTGCGGGCTTCCTCACCAGCGGTTAAAGCTCGCACGCTGAGCAGTCAGAAGCCAATAGCTGTCAATCACACAGAATGAGATCCTAGTCTATCTAAGAAGAGACTGACATCAAAATCAACTCAAGTCAAACTGTTGCTTCAAAATGAATAACGTGTTCGCTCAGACTAAAGCAGGGGTTGGTGTTTCCTATAGATTCTGCTTTATGGAAATGAAAATTACTTCATCTGTTACTCACCCTCGTCGTTCCAAACCTGTTTGACATTTTGGCTTCTGAGGATCACAAAAGAAGATATTTTGAAAAACGTGGGTAACCCAGCAACAGGGACACACATTGACTTCCATTGTATGGACACAAAAACCACTGAGACATTTTTACAAATATCATCTATTGTGTTTCACAGAAGGAAGAAAGTCATAGATTTGGAATGACATGAGAGTGAATTAATGAAGGAAAAATGTTCATTTCTGGGTGAACTGTCCTTTTAACTGTGGTACATATTAAACTAAACACCACTGTTTAAGCATCAGTCTAAATGTCCTACAGTACAAAAAATGTGTTGGAGTAAATGCTGTAATGCTGTAAATGCATGTTGTTAAATGAACAGCCAGCGTGTAATTCTTCTGTACTGGATTACGTCTGAGTGCATGTAACAGTAACACAGTAACCGCTGATTTTGAGTCACATGAATGAATTGATGGCTTCAATGAGTCGTTAATGAGATGTTAATTTAGTAACTGATCTGCTTGATTCGGCTAATGATTTATTTGAATAATTCAGACCTTTAATGTTTGTGTTGAATCGATTCGTTAAAAGAACTGGGTCTTTCTTTCGTCACAAAAGACGCATGTTAATGACTCAGACTAGTCATCATGCTGTATACAGAATGTGTTTATCTGTGCGCAAGCAGAGACGGCAAGACGTGTTGCCTTTGCTGTATTTTATGTAAGTTTTTATCTCATCGTGTTAAATTTAGACTTCAGTCTCACAAAATATGATGTTCTCTTGTGCTCATATGCCTATGATAAAAAAATTATTTACTTTTTTAGGCCATATAAAGTGTTGGTTGATCAGGGCAATTTTCTGTTCTCTATTCTCCCTGTTCCCTGTCAACCACATGAGGAGGAATGTAATAATTCAAAATAATAAGCAAAAGCACATTAATTAGAGCATCTTTCTTTGCCTTTTTACTTCAGCAGGAACAAATGATGGTTCATGTGAAACATGAATACAGATTTGCGCTGATGTTGAGGAGTATTCTGGTGCTGAAGGAGGCATTTATTCATGCTTCACGTCCCGTGTAGAACTGATGAAATGAGCTCACACTCAGGGATTTTCTCTGACAGATTAGCTGATTAAAGAAATTCCCCTTTAAGATTTCAAGATCCTGACTTGTTTGTCTTGTCTGACTTAAGCACTGAATATAGTCAGGGTAATTTGAAGATTAAAATGTCCTAGTGCGAGCTTCATTAACTTAAAGGGATAGTTTACCCAAGCATTTTTGGGTTAACTATCCCTTTTACGTGAGGTGTTTTCTGTACATTTTGTTTAATGGTTTATTGTAAGCATGTCTTTACTTGTGCAGCTAATAACTTAAGCACAATGTTAATGATCAGAAGTATAAATCATTATTCTTAGTCTACAGAACACAGGATTTTTCCTGAGGTGGAGAGGTCTGTTTCATACGCAGTGTGTGTAGCATTGGAAAGGTGTCCTGAAACCTGTATTGCAGTCCTGCAAAAAACCTGCTTTGCTGACACCTAATGCAGCTTTACTATCCACCATCGCACTAGTAGGCTTTTTACACCCTCTCCGACTCCTCTGTTCCCAGCCCACTTTCCTGAAAATCGTGTGGTCAAACCCAGACATCAGAACCTCCGCTTAAACAAAGAATTGCCTCCCTCAAAATGGAGATTTTATTCCACCAGCCTTTTAACAGCAGAGAGGGAATGTTTCTGCTCACATATTCCTTATGCTGTGCAGGATTTACCCAGCAGGGTTCTGCAGCAGTAGACATTGGCTCTTTGTCAGACGAGCTCTTTGTCGACACACACACACTGAAGCGACCCATTCAAATGGCGACCTCTGCTGCCCTGAGAAGACAATGCCGTTTCCTCACTGCGAGCACCGAAGAGGAGGTGTCTGTCAGAATAGAACGGCCTTCAAAGTGTTTGGCCTCCTTTCTCAGAGCAGCCAAACAGGGATGCATGTGCAAAAGCCCTGAAGAGGGTGTACAGATTGCTCGTTTGTTAAAATTTGTTGTCATGTCTTGTGCGCCACCTGTTGGTGGAGATTTTCGGGGGAGGCGGGCGGTTGTGGGGACTGATCCTTAGAAGAGGATAAACAACCTTAGCGCTCAATAAATAAAAAGCAAAAGCAGGGAAAAAAGAATAAGTCTCTCTTCATTCAATTCTTCCACAAAGCACCCCCTCTTGTGTGTGCGTTATTGGCCAGCCTGCTTGACTATTGCTTTCAGAGGTGCAGATCTGTTACATCTTAGTGGACAAAAGATGATGAAGAGTCTGGATTAGGACGTGCTGTGGTGTTGTGAGGAGGTCTTGACAAAGACTGAGGTCTTTTTCAGGAGGGTGAATCTATCCCATAATGCACAGCTGCGTTCAAACCAGGAGGCCTTGGGTTACCCGGTGGGGTTTTGCAGGGCTGTTCAGATGCTCAAGGAGCAGGAGGAGCTGGGCCACTCGATGAACTGAAAGGACAGAAGATAATTGAAAATGATGTGCACTCAGCTCAATGTATTTAAATACTGGTGGTATATAAACAAAAGATATATAAATGGAATATGCTGTATATTTCTGAAAGGAACAGAATCAGTAGTTTGTGGAGTGGTAATTCATTGTACTTTAAATATGTATAGTGGGCTTTCATTTCAATATGCTTATACAGCTTTTTGTAAATAACTGAACATCTTTCTTCATTCTAAAAGCAGGTTTCATAATTTGCGAAAGCGTTGACTGATATTTATTTATTTTAAAGGCTTTGTTTAATTCTTATAATAACATGTTTGGTCTATTTATTTTTCTTGTCCAGTTATATTATTATTTTATTCTATTGTGTTAACTGTATTTGTCATGTCTTCCAACAGCACTTACAGAATCCAGCCAATTTCCAGACGGCGGCCACAGAGCTACTGGACTGGTGCGGAGACCCACGAGCCTTCCAGCGGCCCTTTGAGCAAAGCCTGATGGGATGCTTGACGGTAAGCGCAGCTGCTTAAGTCTTGTCCTCATGTCAGAGACCAGTGATGAAGGTTAAAGCAACAGTCACACTTCACATGTCCCTCAGCCCTCCCATCTCTCTCTCTCTCTCTCTCTCTCTCTCTCTCTCTTTTTCTCTCAATGTCTCTCCCCCCCTTCTCTCGCTCACTCTTTCTCTGTCTTTCTCATTCTTTCTCTGTCGCTCAGTTTCTCTCTGTTCTCTTATAAATGTTCTCTTTATTACACTTTGGGAAGAAACTAGTGTTTGAAACTGAAGTGGGCACATTTTTTTCAATGTTTAAATGCTTTTTACTATCACAGTTTTAAATTATGAGACTATACCTCAGCCATTTGTAGGATAATTGCCCTGAAAAGTGTAAAGGTAAGTACTGGCATAATCATTCCAGCCATCCTGACATTGACTCAACCAATGATTTTAATTTGGGTGGGACTCTCTCTTAGTCCACTTAAAAGCAGAGGGGACTGTTCTGCAAACCGTCTCTGGTGATGCTAATGGCATACCAATGAAAAACTACTTTTAAACATACAGCAGGTTAAGGAAAAGCAGACCCTGCCCCCAGCCTAATTTCTCAGTGACTGTCATTGGCAGACTGCCAGTGTTCAGCACCTTCTGTCTGATACAGATTCCTGATCAGATCCTGATCAGAACATGGATGTACAGACTTTCCTTATTGATTTCCTCTGAATGTCTTTCATTCCAGCTCTTTCTGCATGTTTTGTTTTTTTGTTTTTGAACTGCAGTTAAAGAACTACCAAATTAAATATCCTAGATGAGAAAATGACTTTCATAAATAAACATCAACACAAATGACAAAGTAATCATTATTCTGTAAAAACAAGCATTACAGATCTAAACCTTCCATTACCTTGAGTTACTGATTGAACCTTTTTTATTTCATTTTAATTAATGACTGCACATGCTGTTATTAAGAAAATAACTACCAGGCATGAAAAATGAGAGTTTACTCCATTATATTTTTGACTGCCACACATCAGTGAAAGTAGAAAAGACCAGAACCCTAAACATGACTGTGTAATGTTCTGTGGACCACCGTTAGCACAGAAGCCCAGTAGATTTGACAGTGTCATGTGTGTACCGTATGTCGCTGAACACAGTTTTCACGTCTCGTGCGTTTTCACACTGGTAATGTGGAGTGTGTTTGTGTTCTGGGTTGTAATCAAATTGTCAGATGTAGTGCAGTCACTCAGAGATCAGTAAGGAGCTTCTTCTCTTCAGGTGAGGATGGTGAAGAGATTAAATAACTGTGCCGATAAGAACGTCAACTGACAGATGTGGACACGTTGTACATATTTCCCTTCAGGCAGCAGGTAGCTCTCCATTCTCTGCAGGACCGTGTGTGGAGCCTTTCTGCTATTGTTTCCAAGCTGCGCAGTATCAGCACTCAGCCAAATGATAAATGACATCTCCAAACTGCCAGTAGCTTTACTGATGGCTGATTTCCGCCATTCCACAGTTTTTCTTGTGAGCCACTGCATATTTGCAGTGCTATGGGCCGTGTGATTGGTCGGTTCTGCTTTGCTCTATGTTGGGAAGTAAACAGGTCATTCTTTTGTTTCCTAGGATCGTGTTCTGTTCACTGTTACGTGTCTTCTGCCCTTAAGCAAATCCATAAGCGAGTAGATCTGTGTGATTCAGTGACCCAAATTTTGCTGTTAAACCTTTTTATATGTTCAACCCAGTTCAGAGAAAAGAGATTAGGTGGAAAAGGCTTACGGGAGAATGTGTTTCTGAACACCGCTGAAATGTATACCAGCCCTCGTGGCAGCGCGCCTGACTGCCGCATTTGGCAAGTGCAGCTGCAGAAGGGAAATTAAAGTTTGGCAAGCGCGCAGCAATGCTGCGTGTCCAAAATCTGAAAAAGTGAGGACAAAAATATCATTTTTTTTAATAGATGCTGTTCATCTGGTGCTGGAATCCCATTAAGCCATCAAAACATTATTTGTCTGTTAAACCGTGAACAGAAATCTGCCAGCGCAGGTTTAATGTGTCATTTTTGTTGCACTGCTTTGGTAACAGATGTGTGACAGTTTATGATTAAGAGGAGTTAGGTTTGCACCCCATGTGGAAGGTAAATTGCACGGCAAGCACAGAGAATTAAGAATTGAGAAGGTTAGCATGTGGATAAATGCGGCACACAGCTGCGGCAGCTTGATACACAAGTCATTAAAGATCATGTGCAGCCTCGCTGAGATTTTACAGCAACAGATAATAGACACGGCTGAATGCCTTTCTCCTGCCATACTTTTTACTATCTTTTTAAACGATAGTATAATATATACAAGAGATGGTATAATAAAAAGATACAAGAGAGATAAAATGAAATATTAAATGTTATATTTAAACATTAAAAATGGGAAACAGGCACTTTAAAGCTGCAATCTGTATCTTTTTTGGGGTAAAAATGAGTTATGAGCAAGTACATAACAGATCAGTGTTCAAAACCTTTTCCTTACCTTACCCGATTCACAACGTATGTTTATAATAATGTTTTATAATTTGAGCTGTTTGGTCCATTTCCCTAAGAAATGGCAGTTTGGATTTATTTGACTTTAACATGCTTAATAGTAACCTGCAATTTTTTCTCTGTTTTAAACAGAGATGGTGGTAGAGAGGCTAAAGTTATGGATTGCAGGGTGTGGTTAAGATATTGCAATTTAAAATTATAAAGAACACTTGATTTTATGAAAAGATTAAAAGATTAAATAAAAGTTTTTTGTGATGTCTTAAAGAGGTTGTGAAATTCAGTGTGGCTATTTATTAAAAATTACAACTGCATGAAAATCTCAGAGGATGCTTTATATATAGTAAATAATTTAGGCCATAGGGCTTTAGCTGACGGTTTGAAAGCCCTGCCCTACTATATCATTTCTAAGATGCCAGATCCTAAGAGTACAGGTTTGGTTTTGTAATCTGTGTAGTAACATTGTCACCTACCAGCTTTGTCTTGCATGTGGCTTTAGGGGTTTATTTACATGCTTTTGAGTTTTCTGCGAAAGATAACGAGATACTTTGAATGAAGCTGGAGTTCTGAGTTCAAGGGGTAAGTGCGGGCTGTGGTCTCTGCGGATCAGGGCGTTCAGAGAACAAACAGAGATGTCTGCACACCAGACACAAAGATCTCTGGGGAAAACTCATCAATCGTACCCTGCAATATCAACATAGTCTTAACACTATTCTGCATCAGTGGAGGTGGTTGTTTTATCTTCCAATACATTATTCATGCACTTATATAAATATTTCATATGATTGCACTAAAAAAGGGAAATTGCTCTTTTAGAAGTAGTTTTTGGAGAGAGATTTTGTGTACAAGAAATGGGGGGTTGCTGGCGAGTGATGTGTGGATACCGCTGGTTTCCGCGTCTCTTGAGAGTCTGGGGTAGTTTTTCAAGAATGCTTAATTGCATATAACTCATGTGGACTATTGAAAAATTCAGCAGCCTTAATGCTAAAGACTGAGTTTACAACATGATTTTCCTTTGTACTTCCTTTGCAAACCTTTGAGTGTTTGCAGATTCAAACAAGGGAGAGACACGTGCAAATGGGCACAAGTACACAAAGACGCATTTAAACGCACACCTGCTCTCTCCCTGCAGGTTGTAAGCCGGGTTGCAGCGCAGCAGGGATTCGACTTGGACCTTGGTTATCGGCTCCTGGCTGTGTGCGCGGCCAACCGCGACAAGTTCACCCCAAAGTCCGCAGGTGAGACATACATGTTCGGTTCTCCTATCATGCAATGTGTTTTCATACCTTATTAACATTCCTCATTCAGTAACATGACAGGATATCTTTTAATTGCGACACCCATTCATCTACAAAGACATCACAGCACAATAACTTTGCAAGGTTGTCTCTTCTGCCACTTTTACGTGCCAGAACCGCCTACGAATAATTCATCCATCAGTAAAGCAGCATCGCTTTGTAATCAGCTCTGTTTGAAATCCTGACCTCCGCCAAAGCTGAGTGTCCTGTTCTTGTACATTTGTCAAAGTGAACTGCGGATGGGCATCAGCCAAACAGAGATAGATGGTTGACAATCTGTGGGGTTGAGGTGTGTGAGTGTACTTCATTTGAGAAAGGCCTGATACGGCTTGCTCTTAGGAATGAAGATAAACTGTACATTTGAACCATGGTTACAATGGGACACCTTGGGCCTTCCAAAATGAGTGTTTTGTTTTCTGGTGTTTTTGCTATTGTATGGCAGTAGTGTTTATTGAAAGTTGTGTGACAGAGGAAATATACAGTTGCAGTAGTTACACTGTAGTAAATGTAATGCCTTTCATTAGAGGTTCTCAACCTTGGGCTCACAACCCTGTCTAAGGTCACCATAGATGCATACTATTCTTTTATATGTTTAATAAAAACTTTATGATATAATAAATTAAATTGTATGACAAATTTGAATAGGCTAGCATTGTACAAAATATGCAGCTTTCCTTGTGCTTAAAATATTACATGTATTCTACATAAGCCATACACAGTGGGGAATTAAATGTAAAAATAATTTTGGTTCACTGTAGAGATGTTGCAATAAACTTGTACTGACAACTACGCACATAATAATATTGTGAATAATTCAATATCTCATGTATCTCATGATAACCATATAGTGAAAATTTGATACCGTGACAGCCCTAGTTCATTGCAATAAGTGAAATCTTATTGGTGCCTTAAAAAATAATTTGCTGATTCAAAAAAGGTTGAGAACCCGTGCCGTAGATATTGCAGTTAAAGCAGAGACGTTGCAGAGGATTCATTCAGTACCAGAGGATTCATTCAGAGCAGCAGATGATAAAGAAATGGCTGGAAGCAGATATGACTCAGACTTCCTCTCTCTGTGCATCATGGGGCATCCATCTTACCTCAATCATAAGAGCATCTGCCGCCTCAGACACACAGACGACAGTGGCAGAGCTCAGTCTCATAAACCTGCTCTTTCCATGCCTCTCGTTTTCTGTCCTCCTTTCTGTCCTACACACTTTCTCTCTTTATCTGTCTCCATCACAGAAACACACACAGAAAGAGCAAAAAGAAAGACAGAGGAAGAGAGAGAGTGATGTGTAAGATGGGTCAGGGACTTGTCCAGAAAGTGCAGCGCTAGCAAAATAAACCCAGTGGCAGGCAGGATGGCGACAGAGGGGCGGCCACCTGACACCACACACTGGAGTTCAGTGTGTCTGGCTCACCCAGAGCCCAAGAGCGGCGCGACACACCCACATTATACGATCAATGCACATTCAGTGGCCCACGGAGAAGCAGTCGCCGCCTGCAGGATGGACTCATCTTGTTTTGCTGTCTCTGTGATATACAATGCAGTTGACACCTGGCTGTGCGGATGGCCAAAAGTCAGCCACTTGCACCCAGAAATAGATTGATTTGTCTCTCATAAAAGAAACATTAAGCACCTGTAATAGATAAATGCCAGATTTCTTGTAACTTAAATGCAATTCATATAGATAAGCTGTGAGCTCTTGTTAATGTTATTTTCACAACAGTTATAGTGATATAAAACCCTCACTTTTATTATTTCTTTGTATCCAAGAGGAGATTTTGGCAGTGGTAATAAATCAAGCACACTCGGATCTCTTTGGGTGCCTGAAGGGTGCGTTTTTGAGTAACAAAGTTAATAAAAGTCGTCAAGAATGTGTTCAAAAGTGCGAAATAAGACACATTTTGCATAAAGAAAATGAAACCTAATTTCATTCTATTGTATTGCAGCGTTTTATTAAAAATAACTTGGAGTTATGAGAAGCTAATGAAAATAATGGGTGTTACAATGAAAAGTAAACATAAAACACAAGATTAAGAGTTTAAGGGGAAATGTGCTATTATGAATATTGTCATAATGCAAAAAACTTAATGGTTCCAAAATATGCTTCATTTGTTTAATGTAAAATGTAGTGTATTTTATTTTGAGGTGCAATTTAACCTGGACAGATGTTTTCATGAGATTCACCAATAAAATGCTGAAACAGTCAGAAAAGTCAGCAAGTGTGTGAGTGTCAGCAAGTGTGAGTGTGTGTGGGTTTACTTAATTGGGAAAAGTGAGCAAAACCCCTTTTTGGGGATGTCCTCATTTGTTTATATGGTATAAAAATAGTAAATCGTTTTATTTTAAATTGTAAAATGCAGAAGGTTTTCTGTTAGGTCTAGGATTAGAGTGTGGGATAGGGTTAGGTTATATTGTTTATAATTAGCTGTGTATAGTGGTGTATAAAAATAAGAGAAGTACTATAATATTAACTATAGAATGTGCCCATTTATATAGATAAGTAAACGTGTGTGTGTGATATAGTGTAGTCTGCCAAGGTTTGTGGTTTGTGAGGACTGACCTCTCTGTCAGTGGGATTATCTGGCAGTATTAATCTGTGATTATGGGAATTATCTGTCCATTGTGTATGTGTGTGTGTGTGTGTTCTTATTGAGTCTGATCTGCTCTGCCTACGGCACGTAACAGACTTTTAACCCAGGCTTTGGTTGGCACCCTGCTGCCAGTGCAATAAGATAATTGTTTTGTCTAAAATCTTCCTCTTTAGTGTGCATAGCTGCATCTGCACAAAGAATCGCTAAATACTCCATGTTAGATGCTTTTATCGGGCGTATGTTAATTACACGCAGCGTCGCAAAGGCATTTCCACAGCTCTTCAACAATATGCTGTCAGCTTCAACAGTGTGCTGTTTTAGATCAACATCAAATTTTCCGCACGTGTCACGCTGAAATTTAATCAAGAGCACATTAGTTGAGAGAGTGACAGCTGATGTGTTGGTGTATTAATGCATGTTTTTCACTCGTGTGCCCCGTTAAGAAAGCCTGTCATGATTTAAACGCTCCCCCCTTCCATAAAAACAAAGTGATCTTCCCAAATCGCATTTGTGTCACACAGGAGCTCAGATAGTGCTGCATTGTTCTGAGTGAGATGTTGCGACAAGATAATTGCAAGGTGTGTCTCCACCCGAGTGTTTCTAGAATCTGTTATTGAGCAGATTTGGCATGAGGTGCAGAAGACATTAAGCACTGGAATTTTAAACAACGCTTTTGTTCTAAAACCGTTCGAAGAATTCCATAATTGGCATCCGTTTCACACACACATATGCTTAGTCCTTTGCTTTTATCCAGAGGATACTGGTTATGGTTAGTTATGCTTCTAATTTTGCAATGTTTTAATTAGTAGGCCAAAAAGTGTAAGTTGCCTGCCCTTGGTCGCATAACAGTGATTTGCCTCTGTATTCATTTTGTGACTAAAACAGGAGTTGAAATGACAGGTTTATGCTCTCCCACTCTGAGCGATGTCACCCTCTTATAATGTGTGTCACTTTCGGT
Organism: Chromobotia macracanthus; assembly: GCA_036877525.1. NCBI lineage: Eukaryota > Metazoa > Chordata > Actinopteri > Cypriniformes > Botiidae > Chromobotia > Chromobotia macracanthus. Next base: position 6,811,825 of record JAZGTH010000073.1, on the reverse strand, counting down.
GCGAGCACCATTTTCAAGTTGGGCCCTATTTGTCTTCGTTTATTCAGAGATATAGCTGGTTGATGCATCATCTTATCAGAGAAGGGTTGCCGCATTCTCTGTTCTCTGAGCAGAGGAAGGGAAACAGACCTCTCAGCTCAGTGTTGAGGAATGCTGGTCTACACAGAAAGCCTGTCAGCGGGTTGTAAATCAGCCCAGCTGGAGGTATGTCAGGAGAGCAACCGATCCGCCATGTCAAAGGTGACGGATGGTTTTCCAGCACCCAGCCGTTAATTCACACGTCATGTACACACACAGTTTACAGAGAAGACACGAGTGCAAATACACAAGAAACTCAAGCCCAGGGTTGAGATACCACAAACCCCTCCCACCTCTCCGTCTGCCTACAGTCTTTTACTGTCTATCTACTGTCTTTGAGTTCACTACATCAAACAATACAGTAGGTAGTTAGTTGGTCACAAGCTCCTCTGTTAATATCAGAAACAGTGGAATCAGTTTCACCAGTTTTTCAGTAGAATCTCTTCTTGTTTTCTGATGAAATCACTTAGCAACAGTTCAGCAACATCCAGATGCTCCAGATTTTGTTCTTTTTCATATAGTTTATTATTTGTAACAAAAACAACAATTGCTATCAGTAGCACCAATAAAAGTTCTTACTCACTATATGACCTGGATGAGACAAGACATGACCTTGGTAGGGAAAAAAGCATTTAAACGGTTTAGTATTTTGAGATTACAAGACATGAAATTGTAGTGGTAAAGTTTTGCTTAGCATGCAAGACCAGGTTCAAACCATGAGCCATGTGGAAGTTGCATTCAGAACGTACTTGAGGGGCCGTGATGCCTTTAGGTTTGAAGTATAAGCTGGTTTGAATGTACAGCACTAAAGTGCAGAGCTGAAAAAAGTCTTTTGTTGTGATCAGTCTCTGTGTTGGTGGAGAACTATGACTCACAGCTTTGCAGTAGAAGTTAAAGGAAGCTGAAGTTCCTGTTTGAGCTGGCTTCAGCACTTCGACTCCTTTTTTCATGTAGCCTGTAGCCTTCACATGTCTCATCATTCTCACTGAGTTATTTTGTCCTCTTGTAGCTCGATATTAAAAGTATCCGTCATGCACGGCACTTTGATATCGGCCTGAGAGACGTAGACAACGTGCGTGCAGAGGTCTTGATGCATCGTGGTACATTGTACGTTTTTGTGCCTGTTTGGGAGCTTAGTAATGAATTACTCCTAATCTGGTGTGAGTGGAAATTGTTACATCGCAAATTATAGGCTTTTTTCTGCATCAAGTAAAGCCCTGCTGTTGATCCAGCGTTTTTAATAGCAGATTATGCGATGTTAATTCAAAGACTGAAGAATGGCTATTTATTGATTCATTAATCGAGCCCTGCTATTGACAGCCGGGGAAAGTGCTGGATCTCTTTCTGATGTTCAACACTTTTAGATGTGTGTAATTAGCAGTGTTAGTAAGTGTCAAGTTGGATACTTAGCGTTAAAAGCGAACACAGTTTCCATTAGTTTCACCCTCACATGACACTCAGAGGGCCACCCACCAGCCCCGGGCTTAATTAGCGTGCGTGGTCTGATGGATTTATATATCACTGTCATGTGATTAGGCTTTTCAATAGACAGGATTCACACGCTTTGATAGCAGTAATCGCGGGCTGCAAACACAGCTTCAGCTGAATTGATTTTGGACTTGTTGTTTGCTCTCTGTCTTTCTCCTGATGATTTGGTCACGAGCCAAGATACAGCCTGTCTGCCATTCTAGACCCCGCCTCCTCCTTTGCAAGTTTGAAATGTGAGCCTCCCATGCTCCCCCCCTTTCCGCCCTTCTGGCAAAGTGGCCATCGCACTGCATGGATGCATGTGTGTGTGTGTGCTTGTGTGTGTGCATGTGTGGCCTCACGCATGTATCTCCATCCATATCCAAACAATAAGGATTTTAGTTAAAAGGTCACATGTGGACGTCACTAACAACATACATGTGAGGTGAGATTTTTCTTTCTGTGTGTCTATTTTTCTCCCCCCCCATTTTCTTTTTTAACCCTTTTGAAACACGACAGTGCTTCCTGTTCATTTTGTGGTTTCGCACTGCAGACAGTTTACAGGCATTTGATTCGCTGTCATTGTGTATCGTGTGGGTGCGCAGGTTATCTTCACAAATATATTGAAACATTTCAAACACCGACTGGTAAGATCATTTGAGTTGGTTCCCACTATTTTTAAGGCACATAATATAAATTCTCCAAGTCGTGCTTTGCTTTAAATTGAATAATGTTGAAAGGTTACTGTGAGGGTTAGGTTTAGTGGTAGGGTTAGTCGTAAATATCATTAGCTTTGTATAAATACCACTAATATAGCTTCTGAGGACTCTCTCTCTTTGTGTGTGTGTGAAGTTTTGAAGTGCTTAACCTGACTCCCTGCAGGCTTCATCTTCGAGAAGAGATGCCAGGTATAACAGGAGACTATTAGCACAGAGCTCCATCTGTGATTGGCTTTGCACTGGAAACCCAGAGACCGCTGCTGAATAATTGATGTGCATTGTGCAGTCGCTGGACAGGCGAAGAGAGAGAAAACAGAGAGAGCCAGGGTGCCCCTGAGAAACAGACAATCAGAGGCAGAGACAGGGAGAAAGCTTGTAGATTTCTCTGGAGTTCCTTTTCTTCCTGCTGTTTAAATCCCATTTCTCTGTGCAATAAGAAGAATGCGATGAGAGCCACAGAGGCAGATCTCGGCCGTTGGTAAGTCAGAGAGAGGCTGAAAACACGTGACAGACATGTACAGTAGCCGGAGTTGGATTGTGGTGCTAATTTTGCTGTTTGTGGGCAAGTTGCAGGCGGGTGTTTGCACAGACTGTGTAAATCTGTTAAAGGAATGCATTTACTAATCCTTATGTCTTTGGGACGTGTATGGCTTCTTTAGAGGAATGCAAAAGGAGTTATTTATTGAAGCTGCTCTTTTGCACACAATAAAAAAGTGTGTGCTTGAAAGCTCCAGTCCCTCTTCACTGTCACTGTGTGGATGAAAGTAACTTAGACATTCTGCTAAACCAAATTGCTGGACACTTTGGTGTTCAATAAAAGAAAGAAAAGAGTTTGAAATAACATCAGGGAGAGTAAATAACATTTTATAATATAGCTTTTTTTTACATTTTGGGTGCACTGTTCCTTCAAATGCATCCTCTCATAAATGTTTTTAAGATTTTCTTTTTTATGTTTTGGGTGCGCTGTTCCCACACACACACTGAAAAACTCTCACACATAGAGGGTCATAGTGGACTTGAGGAGAGATGACCTACTTGAGGCACAGTGCTTTTGTCAGTCCTTTAGCAGTTTTACATGAGCCTAGCAACAGCATAGCTCCAACCGCTCTGCCTCTTGAATGGAGAGTCCTTCTGTCTTCCACTGTGCATAGATACTGTTTGATGCACATGCATGTTTATTCTTTACAGGGTTGTAAATCATTGGATGCAATTGGAGTTTGGATGAAAAGTTTGCCTTTAAGGTCCTGGAGGGATCATTTTCTGTTTTCAGATTGTTGCACTGTTCTGTGTTGCACTTTAAAAAGTAATAGTTATCTTCTAGAATGCAGGACATGAATGAGGAACGTGTCTGCCGAGTTACCATGATTGCTACGCCCCTGCTGTTTGTATATTTAGCCGGCAGAAACCTACCTTCATCCCAGTGCTTCTACAGTAATGTCCCAGATCTAAGCACGATCCCAAGGTATTTTTAGTAAGTAGTTTTTCTGACTGCTACAGGATGGCATTTGGTGCTTCCATGCAGAGTTGTAAAGATCATATGCTTCTCAAGCAAACTCTACAGGTGTTGTTCCAGTGACGTTTGGTTAAGGCTCTCAGGCTCAGAGTATCTACTGATGGGAAAATAAACAGTGGTTTGCTATAATCAGGATCCTGCTGTTTATGTGTGAAGCTTCCTAAGCAGTGAGGGCTTTAATAGCTCTCTGCTTTATGCACATGTGCTGTTTGTGTTTGCCAGCTTTACTTTATTTGAACATGCAAATGTTATTCTAACGTTTTAGCATACAAATGAATACAAATCATCAAGCTCTATAAGTACACCAGTTACTGCTTCCTTTTTTTCTGAATTGTCATGTAAAATGTGTTTTACGAAGTTGTGTTGCGATATTAGGACGCAACTTTGGAAGCAAAACTAAGATGATTTTCAATAACCATGTGCATAAAATGATTAATTAGTCAAATTATTAAAGGAAAACACATTTATAATCCATGTGTCTTTTCTTGCTGCACTTGCAGTAAGTGGCCTAAGTGACAAATGAGGTAGGACCTAAGAAGATTAAAAAAACTGGTGAAAAACCAGAAAACAAATCTGGTGAACAAAGTAAAAATTACATTATCACCCTATGAACAGAATGTTTATATATTATAGATCATGTTTTAGAGCTTTACACCAGCTATTGTTCAACTGAGAGCAAAAAGTGGTCTGGAGACTAACAAATGGATTTCATAAATTATCCGCAGACTGATAAAGTGCATATTGCCCAGTGCAAACATTTACTGTTGCCCCTGGATACAAAGTGGTCAATGTAAATGTTAAAAGAAGAGACTACTTTAGCAAACTAAACAAATCATAACTCTGTTGTAAAGGGTTTTGTTCACTATGCTTAGAGAAAAATTACATATATAAAAATGGATAGTACTGACACAAAATTCTGTCAGCATCTGTGACGGCACATATGTATTATTATAATTATACACTAAATTCCTGTGTTGCTTGGCAACCGTAAACAGTCTACAGTAAACAAGTTATCGCAATTATTTGGAGTACGAATTGTTAATTAATTATTAAAATTAGTACTTAGTACGGCTGTTTATTGTATTGACATTATTGCGTTTTACGTTGTCGCCGTTTTATGGTAATGGTTATAGTTTAAGTGAAAAAATCACTGTAATCACACATGCGGCCCCTTCTGGCTTATTTCTTTAATCTGGAATATTTGGAATAATAAAGCCAGTTCCAATTTCATTAGGTCATGTCTTGTTTGTTTGTCTTTGAAAGTGCACAAAAATAATGATGTTAATGCTAATGATGTTAATACATGGATATGAATAACATCTGCGCAACCGTGCACATACGTGAGCTATAAACTTTTTTAATAGTTGACTAATCATTGCAGCCCCAGTACTTATGGCCTGTACCTGAAACTGATTGATGTCATATTAGCCTGTTTTAAAGTCCAGGAGACGTTCTATATATGGTAGTCATGGTCTATAGAAAAAGATGAAAAAGAAAAAGATTGTTAATATGACTAATTTGATATTTAGAAATGATTTTCTTATACAGTGAATAGTGTGTTAGTCATCAAGTGGCATTAAGATCCGTGCATACAAATCACTGTGTTATCAGACTGCTGTCATACATCTTTTGTGGTGCTTTTTTGAGATGATTAGTAGTATAATTAGTAATATGTTTGTTATACAAAAAATACATTTATACATCAAAATACACTTGTGAAGTTTGTGTAGAGTGAAAATTCCTGACAAATGTGCAAGCAACTTGGAATGTTTCAGCAAATTTCGGATTTTAGACAGTTTCTAAAGAAGAGAATTCAGAGTTTCGTTCGGCAAACATAGTCTTCTCCAGAGCAGAACCAGGGCCCTGATAGTGCCTGCTGGAATAAACAGATTGGCAGTTCATTTTTGGAACATGGTACCTGGCTTTTAGCTGGCCTGAGATGGTTATTAGCTGGTCCACACTGGTCGTTGGCTGGTCATCATATGCCAAAAACCAGCTTGAATTTAAGCTGTTATGACCAGCTGGTAGCTGGTTTGTTGCTGGTCCACCACGTCAACCAGCTTATGACGATCTTAGACCATCTAGAACTTATTTCAAAGCACAGCAACCAGTCTAATCTGGATTTCTCAGCAGAACTCGCATCAATTCAACCAGGACATCAGCTCACTCATTGTTGACGTCAACTCTGCTTACTGATACTTAATTGTCTTAATATTGTTTTGCCCCCTTGAGTAAATTGTTGAATTTGAACCCTACAGAAACCACCACCTGCAGGAGATGTCAGAGTGACACAGGTACTCTTCTGTGTTCTAGCATTGTTTGGCTTGTGGAGAGCTCTCTCTCTCCCTCTCTCTGTTCATCGTCACCATGGGCATTCATTCTGTTTTTTAATTCATTTGTGCGCAGTCACAGGAGATGAGTTGCAATGACGCAGATGCTTTTAATGTGCTTCCTCTGTTCCAGGGTTGTTATTGATGTGGGGGGGCGGGTTCATTGGCTGCTGAATGAACATCCATACCTGTTTCACAGACTCATGTCATCTCAGATTAGCTCAGGTTGTTTGTTCCTTGTCATCTTTTATAAAGGCACTCTGTACAGTCAAGGTTTCAATCTTTTCCTCACACTGTACAGCTCATTGAACAGGAATGATTGTCTGTCCTCCCGTTTTTGTGACGTTTTATCTTCAGAATTAAGCCTTCATCAGTACGTCTCATAATTCAGGGCTGCCCTGTGTTGTGTGCTTGTTAAAACGTCTTTCTGTCAGCACTTCCTGTTTCATCAGTCATTCTGTCCCATTATAGTGGAATCCCACAATGCATTGTGCCGTGCACTTTAAATTCCACTTCAGTATAAAAAAGTATCAAGCTGTTTTGATTCTCTGAAATAGACGGCGGAGTCAGTTAGTGCGTATTGTGTGGATGTCACTGCGCTGCGGGAACTGTATGTAACAGTATTACATCTGTCATACAATTGTTTTTTATTTATTCAAATTAAAATAGTTTAATTGTTCCAGCAGCTACTGTGTGAAGTGTTTTATTCTGGTAACAGTTAGCGCTTTCTGGCGGTGCAGTAGTTATTCTGACACTGTTTACTTGTGTGTACGTGCGTGTATGTTGTGCAATACTAGAGGGGGTTGTCCTGAATGGTTACATCACCCAACGTGAGTTTGTGGCCCATCAGCCTCCTACTTTGTGTGTGTGTGTGTGTGTGTGTGTGTGTGTGTGTGTGTGTGTGTGTGTGTTAGCCTACACTCAGGTTCAGCTCTGGCTTTACAAGGAAGAACCTGCCCTGTATCATTAGTTAATTGCAGTCTGTTTTCTGAACCCAGGACTGCGGTACTGCAGGGCACTAGGTACAAGCGGAAGCCCACATTCTTAGACCTCACCATGTCACATCTCTATTTTACAATTGAGACCTTGCATATAAATTAGCAGGTCTATAAAGACAGTGTTTTGTAATTCACGTTTTCTGTATTGATTGAGATTTTTTTAATTTCAGCAGTTTGTCTGTGCTAGTCAGCCAAGCTCTTTTCCTTGTGTACACATTCACTGGCACCCTCATTCTCTTATTGCTTACTGACTACTTCACAAGTATACCGTTTTCTGCCTTGTGTATGTTGGTATTACACAAATCTCTCTTTGAAGGCTGTTAGGAAGTTCTCTCCTAAGCTGCTTACACACTGGGAAAGACCCGCATTAGCAGATTGCAGAACTCTGAATGCAAGAATTTGGGGTGAATTTGTAAAAATTAGGCAGAGTGACCCAATATTCTTGAATAGACAGATTATTTACAACTTAAAGTAGAATTTACAAAGGCATTCCTAATAATCTTAGCACAAGAACTGTGACAGTTTATCAAAATATAGTTTTGATTACACTTTAATAAGATTTGATTTGTTAACAAGTGTAGTTATATAGTTAAAAATAAACAATAGTTTTAAAGTGTTTAATCTTGGTTTTTGTATGGCCTATATTATAATTTATGTATACAGCACAAGATCCTGCAGCTCAACTGGTAGAGTATTGTGTTAGCAGTGCAAAGGTTGTGGGTTCGATTCCCAGGGAACACACATTGGGATTAAATGTATAGCTTAAATTCATTGTAAGTTTTTTTATTTTTGATAAAGTGTCTGCCATGTAATGTAAATGTAAGTATAAATTAACATTACTATGAACAAGCATGCATTAACAGTGAATGAACAGTTAATTTACCATAACCTTGTGCAGATTTTAACGTTAATAAAATCTGTGAAAATAAGTGTTCTTTAATTCATGATGACTTAATACAAAAACAAATTGAGCCTTATTGTAAAGTATTGCCATGATTTTAACAAGAACAAATCTCTTTTACTTAATTTCAGTGTTTGTGTACACTCTGCAGTTGGGCTGTTCTGATTGGCTCTGTGATATGATGATCTCAGTGGGGTGAGGATGAAGGGTAGACACAGTATGGCCGTGTAAACAGCAGGGTTGGATTTTTACACTGAGGGACTCTGAGTGGTTTAACAGTGCCAGTCGACATGTCTGCCAATACACTGCGGTATCAGTCTGAGCTGTCACACACTCACAGAGTAAGACAGAGAGAGAAGGCGAGAGAAAATATCTCTGAGGCTTTGTGGAAATTTGACTTGTGCAGAGAAATCCAGTCACAGTTACAACTTACATTGCATATGTCCTCATATAGCTCAAAGTCTAATTTCTCAGAAAGACAAAGTTTTATTTGAGTGCTTGTAGAGTAACGTTATTGAAACATTACTACTGCATTACTTCCCAAAGCTGCACTAATTGGAAAACATTCAGTGAATCAACAGTGAGCACAACAATTCAGTTTCATTCTATCAAATTCAGGTCTCTGCTTTTGTCCATTTTGGCCTCACTGTCCTATCCTAGCCTCTATTTGCAGCCGTCCACTTTTTATTAGCAACATCATAATCATAAAGCTTATTATGAGGTGTTGACGGCAGTAAAACGAGTGAGAAATGAGAGTTTGGCTGAGACAGGGTGCTGGCAGATATAAAGCAATGAACTTGAGGAGGAATGGCGGGCAAACATTCTTGGGGCGACTTCTTGAGACGATTTGGGTAACCAGAGTGACTTGAGGTTCCCGCATTTGGGGATTAAGCCTGGTCCGTTATTCAAAGCCCACTAAACCTGCTTGAAGAGCCTCTTCTGTAGACAAAGAGCAGACGTGGGGGGGTTAGTTTGTGTAGTGTCTGTCTTCCCTGGTCTGTTTTGCCAGAAGTCTGTAGAGCCACAGGCTGTTGCCCCCTCAGTGTTTCTGCTGCAGAGTGGAGCAGTCTGGCACCTTTACGAACAACAGAACATGGCTAAGATGACTCACGGTGAACAGGGACGCAGGGCTTGTGTGGATAGCATGAATTTTGTGATGCTACCACCAAATGCCATGTTTTTGAAATGGTGACAAAATTTAAATAAACTCTCAACCAATGCCCTGGTAACCTTCCAGAGCAGCACAGCAACCACATAATGTCACCCTGGCAACCACCCACAACACAACAACATAACAGTGAGTTTTAGAGGCAAGCACCACTCAGACATTTTGTTTAATATCATTTTTAATTGTTTTGTTACAACATGACAGTGACTCATTTTATTTGCAAACACTGGTAATTTTTTCCCCGCAATAAAATTACTTTTACAGTGTTTAATAGCAGTTATTGGAGCTGCTCTATTGCGATAAAAAACAGCATGCTAAGTCTAAAATTGTATAGAATCTGGCTTGTGTAAGTACACTTCAGCTTTAGTGTCTGGCTGTGGTTGGCATGGCTTCACGAGAGCTGTGCTCTGTGTCCGTGCTCCTCTGCTTTCTGGTGGGATTGCTGCCTGGTGCACACTGCTGTGATCCAGCCCTGCCCCCATAATGCCTGCTGTCATGGACCCAACACAGAGCCATGCCACCGAAATCCCCAGCACAGAGCTACAGTAGCCCACTGCCAACTTTACACTCCGCGAAAGCCTTTCTAGAGCAGGTGTCTGGCAGAGAACGCAGGACTAAATGAGAGGAGAGAGAAAAGAAGAACATTTTTAGAACGAACAATTTGATTAATGAAAAGTGAGTAGGGATGCTCAGATATTGTTTTAGAGAAATGTTCTTTTTGCTCTTCGTTTATATCTGCCTTTATTAGTAATGCTATACGTTTGGAGTATAGTACAGTGGGACTAATAATGTGAAGGGCTGTATGTTTATTATTAATAACATCAGATACAGGATACTGTAACTAATCAACAAGTCCCTGGTCATTTCTGCCTGAACAGCGTGCATGATTGTTTTATGAATCATTTACATTTACAATGTACAGATTTAGCAAAAAGCCCACACAGTCACCTGCTCTCATTGCTATAGTTTTATGAGGCACAAATGTTGTCCAAAAAAACACTGATAACTCCCGCCCTGGATTCTGAGCCTGATTATTTTGTGACCTCTTCATTTCTGTGTATATTACTGTGCAGGCCCCATAGCGAAGCGTTATTTTTGTTGCAATTTGTTCTGTTATGTAATTTTGTCGATTTGCATCAGTATCAGTGCATCCCTACTGGTCGGAACGATCATATTGAGCAAACGTTACAAATTAATAGAATTGCAGCTAAAAATTGCATAGTTGTTTTATTGCATAGCGTAGTTGTTTTTAGTTAAGTAAGAGGGATATTGTTCGTTGACAGGCAGAGCACTGGTTGTTTTCGTGAGTTTAGGAGGCAGGAAAGCTGTAGTTTTTGTTAGGAGTGGGAGGCTTGCTAGGCGGGGAACAACAGTTGAAAATTGGCAGGCGGCTTCTGACTGTAACCTGTCATATGAGCTCCAAGTTGGTCTTTTGTGAGAAAATAGCAGTTTCCAGCATGCAGAGGTAGTGATTTAGCCGGCCGATAAGCTCTCTGTAATGGCAGGGTAGAATAATTCTCATTGAAGTAGGTGGGTGATTCCAGCCTTTCTCTCATACCCTGCTGGGACGGCTTTCACGCCTGTCGCAGAGAGGTGAGAAGAGTTCTCTTTGAAACAGTCCTCTGATATATTTACACAAACGCGATTTTCTCGCTGTAATTGTGCGTTTGAACTTGGAAGGGAAAGTGAGTCAGGTGCTGCTGGGATATTAAATAACTTAAAACTGTTTCTTGGAACGACACCAGTCTGAATTCAACAGCACATTAAGGGTCCATGAATTTCTTTCTCTGAAACGGTTATTAATGTAGGCATGAAGTGACTCACAAATGTCACACAAATAAAGCCTGAAACGCTCTCTGTGGTAAATAAGAGTCGTGTGTGTGTGTTCTGTGTTTTCAATAGCGTGTGTGCTTGATTGCGTTCTCCCAACAATAAAAACGGTGGAGACAGCTGAGCAGTCTTAGTAGTCATTACTGGCTGATCGATTTTGAGAGGAAGGAGCCAAGACAGACGTCTGTCTCTCTGCACCAGACTCAAAGAGAGAGAGAAAGAAAGAGAGAGATGAGAGAGAGACATTCTGGACTCTTGACACCACCCCTGTGCTTTTTTTACTCATCTGCTGTCTGTGAAGTAGATTTAGAGAAGACAGAGGGCCATTGTTCCACGTATGAACTCGTTTTAAGGGGAAAAGAATATTTTACAAGGTCCTTTGCAGAAGCTGTTTGATGGCAGGAGAAAACATGAGGTGATGCGCTACTGAAACTGCTCCTGGCTTTATTCCTGTTCTGTCTGCTTGTGATTTCAGATTTTTTTTATTCTTCTTCTCTGTGTGCAGCTGAGTCATTCTACTGTATGAAACAGTTTCCTTTTTGGAACAGTGATTTTAAAGTGCAGTTCTGTAAGATCTCCAACACCCTGATAAAGAATGCCTTTAAGTGCTAATAAATTACATTGAGCCATCTTGTGGTAAATTAATAAAAGATTAATATGTTATGATGTTCTGAACTTGTGACAGAAGGAACATTGATGGGGTGGAACATTTGAAACCAACATGACTTCTCCTTTTCTTATTATCAAAGCCTTTTACTATTAGCTTTCGAGAGCCACAAATATGAAAGCAAAACGTTTGCATTTTATTGGCTTCTCTAAAAACACGTCACTGATGATGTCACTTCCTCCTCATGTTAATTAAAATGACAGTTCACTATTATTTTGAAGTAAATAAGTGCTGATAAAAACATAAGTATGATTGCATTGCTATATAATATATATGGCCGGTAATGTTAATAGTTACCTTTTAATTTTAACTCTATAAATATAAAAATGTCTTCATAAAAATAAATCACAAAATATGCTTTAATAAGGTTTCAAATATATTTGAAATATGTAAGCTTGTTAAACTCATAATAAGATTGAGTTCAGTTCACTTCAGATGTTGTGGACACAAAAATGTACTTCTCTTTCATGGAATGACTCAGCTGAGAGTGAGTATATAAACATGGTCAGCTGCAAAGTATAAGGACCATTTGTACAGAAAGCCCTTTAAAGCAGCCTTAGTGTTTCAGTCGTATGCAGCGTGTAGAATTGATTAGCTGCTGCCACCCTGGACCGACTCCGTCGCCATGGCGAGATGCTCATTTTGTCAGCCCTCTCAGGAATAAAGTGCTGCCAGGAGACAACACCAGCATGATTCACTATCCTCTCCTCATTTTCATCTCCCATTTCTCTTTCTCTTCCCGACTGCTTCATCATCCTCCATTCACAAGAGGGGTCTTTTGTAGTGGGATCAGTGCTTACAGTGCAGTGCAGATGAAAAGCATATGATGCAGAGACAGGCACACTGACATGGTGTTGTGGAGGTTTCCAGCTGCTTATGCCTCTGCTGGAGTGTAGTGACCTCTAGTGGTCAAGAACTAAACTGACAGAAATGTTAACAATTGAAGGGATTTTCGAGACCCCTTGTTAGTGGTGTTTACAAAGGTTTGTTTAAATTCTCAGCTTTTACTATTAAATTTTGGCATGTTCTTTTTGTACTGTCTGTGCCACAGATACCTCAAATGTTTGTTCTTTTTTTCCAACCATGAAATTCTAACTATGCAAGCAATAAATAAGGTAGAAAAATCTTATAGGCTTGCGTTAAAGGAAAGACCTGAACCATATACAGAATGTTGAGATTTGAGGTTAGTCTCTTTTGATTTGACTCTAGTATTGTGAGTGCACAGGCAAGACAGTGCAAGTTTGTCTTTGTTCTCAAGATCTTTTCTGATGTTTCTCTTTCTCTGTTTTTCTCCTCTTTTGCAGCTCTCCTGTCATCCTGGTGCGAGGAGCTGGGTCGGCTGCTCTTGTTGCGGCATCAGAAGAATCGTCAGAACGATCCACAGGGCAAAGTTCCCCTGCAGCCACCCATGAATTCCATGAAGCCCTCGCTCTCTCACGGGTCAGTACCCAGACAAAACTCTGCTCTGTAGATCGCTAGCCAACGCTCGCGGGAGCTGTTCCAGGCACTGTAAAAACCCACAGTGCTCTAGCCCCTACAGCTGCTTTCTCCGAACTACATTTTTATCTCTAAATGGAGTTACAGGTTCAGTGCAGTGATCCAGGACAGAATTGTTTGTTATTAGCTGCCTTGTGATCTTAAAGAGTAGACTTTTCCAAGAAGCTCTTGACCAAGCTTTAAACATGACTTCACTGTAAGGTTGTGTTGAAGAATTCCATTGTCACAACTTTCCAAACAACGTAAAATAAAACTTGATAATTTAACATTGGCGGCTAGGTACATCAACTAAAGGTCAAATGAGTTCTTCTTTGATTGTCGGCCAGGGAAATGGGCTGTCTGGAATGAAGAGACTGAGGAAATCCACTAGCTTAGTGATCATAGAACATTTAACTTCGTTTCATAGAACATTTTGTGCTCTAGGGCTGTCCTGTGATTGGTCTACAGAGAGTTCTCTCGTAAATGCTACAGCTTAATTTTCATGGAAAAACAAATGTCCTGTAGTCAGGACGGGAGATGTTTCATTTTTCATTAAACACCCTTAGGGCTGTATCAGCTTCAGCTTCACTCTTTATCAATGCTAATTTGCGTTCGTGCCACTAATATCACATTAACGTTTGAACTTTGGTTTTTAGTGATGGGTCCTTTCCATATGACAGCGTTCCCTGGCAACAGAATGCCAATCAGGCCCCGGGGTCATTGTCGGTGGTTACGACGGTGTGGGGAGTTACCAACACATCACAAAGCCAGGTGAGTCATATATGCAGCGTACAAAGAGAAAACCATAACGTTGATAGCGATAACATTGATATTTTAACCTAGTTGCTTTTGATCTAGGTTTTGGGGAACCCCATGGCCAATACCAACAATCCCATGAACCCTGGAGGAAATGCACTAGGGTCGGGAATGTCAGCCAGCAACCCAGGGATCAACTCACCTCAGTTCCCCAGCCAACAACAACAGTTTTCAGGCAAAGGGGGATCCAACCAGGCCTACATGCAGCAAAGCATGTATGGTCGTCCAGGGCACCCAGGAGGAGGAGGTTTTGGTGGAAGGTAGTGTTTCAAGTCAGAGCATTAAAGCGTTAGAAAGAGTTCCAGGCAGGATGATGGGAAATTGTTTGACAAAGAAAGGAGTGCTGCTTTGTTTTCCTCCAGGAGATTTAATAAGCTACAGCAGAGTCTCCCATTTGTGGTATTTGACACAAGGTTTTAATGGCAAGCCAACACTCAGTTCAAGGATGTTTTTCTCAAAAGCATGATATCACCTTCATGTTGTGCCAAGCGCGTAGACAGAATACAGATCCAGGAAAGTTCTAGAGATCTGTGAAGTTCCACTTGAGTGTTTTTGCAGACTTTATTTGTTATTCCAGTCTTAGTTGGTTGTAATATAGATGTTTATCATCAGTGCGTCTCTTCTGCTCAGTTACCCGGGTGGCCCGAATGCTCCGGGTGGTATGGGGATGACCCCTCACACGCGAACCCCATCTGACTTCACCCAACCTGCTGCAGCTGCCGCTGCTGCTGCTGTTGCTGCAGCCGCTGCCACAGCAACTGCCACTGCCACGGCAACTGTGGCAGCCCTGCAAGAAAACAACAAAGACATGAACCAGTACAACCAGGTTGGTCATTTTGAAAGAGACACTTATGCTCAAGGCAGGTTTTGGCTCCTTACCTGGCTATGACTGCACCTTTTCATTTGCTATTGGCCCTCTCCACAGGTCTGTTCCTCTTTCCAAATGGGCCCTACACAAGGCTACAACAGCCAGTTCATGAACCAGTCTGGGCCCCGAGGCCCCCCATCCATGGCAGGAGGCATGAACCCAGCTGGTATGGGAGCTGGAGTGAATACTTCCAACATGAATGGCCCGCCAATGGGCATGAACCAACCCAGAGGCCCCAGTATGGGGCCCTTTGGCAGCCAGAGCCAAAGGATGCCCCAACAAGGTTATCCAGGCCCCAGACCTCAATCCATGCCCATGCAGGGCACCAAGAGGCCCTATCCAGGAGAGGTAAAGCCACCAAGATCACAATGCCAAAGCTTTACAAAAAGTAGTTTGCTGTTTTTTGCTGAACCAGTTGCTTTTCTGCTTTCATAGCCTAACTATGGAGGTCAGCAGTTTGGACCCAATGGCCAGTTTCCCAGCCAGCAAGGGCAGTATCCTAACTCAAATGCTTCTAGAGCTCTTCCTTCACCCAATTACCCTGGTCAGAGGATGCCGGGGCAGCAGGGGTCTGGCCAGTACCCCCCCACAGGTGTAGCTATGGGCCAATATTATAAGGTACATTCATTTTGATTGTTTGGAACATTCATAATCATTAAGGTGTTATAGTGGAGCTGCTTTTTTGTCTGAAATTTCCTGTTTATTTATGCCAACCATGAACACCAAGGTTGTACTAAGGAAATTATTTCATCCTGCTTGCTTTCCATGTTTTTAATGTTTACTGCTTTTTCCTGTTTTAGCAAGAGCCTTTTAATGGCCAGAATAACAATTTCTCTGGAGGAGGTTATGGGTACAACCAAGGAAATGGGGTAGGTGAAACATATTTTATTTGCATACACAGAAATGTCAGGTAATAACGTTCTTCTATGTATTTAGTCAATGATTGTATGTTTCTTTGGTTTAAGCCGCCTCGTCAGGTGGTGAACTACCCGCACTCACCTGTTCCTGGGAACCCTACGCCACCCATGACACCCGGAAATAACATCCCGCAATACCTGTCACCCAGTCAGGATGTCAAGCCCCCGTTTGCACCAGACATGAAACCAAACATGACGTCTTTGCCTCCACCTCCAAGTGAGTCCTGTGAAGAAACCACACAAGTTTAATCGCATTGATCTCTCTTCTGTCTGTATTACAAGCTCTGTCACAGTCTATCAGAAGTAAACCCCTGAGAAGTCTTTGATCCAGCACCTGGAGCAGAGCGAAAAAAATGTCCAATTGCTCATTTATCTGAGATTCATGCATTTTTCACGTCCCCTCAAAGCTCATTTATAATACATGCATTTCTGTGGGGAAAGGGTAAAACCAGGTGAACTGCATCGCAAACTTCCTGTGCTTCCCATTCACTGATACAGGAAAAACATAGGCAGACTATGAATTAATCTATTTTTTATGTTGGGGCAGCACAGTGGCTCAGTAGCACTGTTGCCTTACAGCAAGAAGGTTCCTTGTTTAAGTTTCAGCCAGGGGGCCTTTAAGTGTTGAATTTGCGTGCTTTTGCATGTGTTGGCGTGGGTTTCTGCTGGACATGCAGGTTAGGTGAACCGGACATGCTAAATTCTCGACTTGTGTAGATTGTGTGTAGATTAACCGTTTCCATGAATATAGCCTTAGATGCTGGAATGGCATAAAACAATGAATAAATAAAATCTATCTTGATATTTGTTTCTTTAGCCAATCCCAACGAGGAGCTGCGTTTGACATTCCCTGTGAGGGATGGAGTAGTGCTGGAGCCCTTCAGACTGGAGCACAACCTGGCCGTCAGTAACCATGTCTTCCACCTGCGCCCCTCCGTCCACCAGACTCTTATGTGGAGGTTTGTGCTCCGTTGCACTGTACTGTACTGCCATGCAGTGAGCAGGCTATTGGCTATGAGATCCGTAATGTCAGAAATTCTTTTTAAAGGATGTGAGGGTGTGCAAACAATGTCGGAAAATGTTTATTTTTGGGTGAACTATTCCTTTAAGACTATGCACACTTCACAGGTCTGATCTAGAGCTGCAGTTTAAGTGCTACCACCACGAGGACCGGCAAATGAACACAAACTGGCCCGCATCCGTCCAAGTCAGTGTCAACGCCACCCCCCTCACCATTGAGAGAGGCGATAATAAGACATCCCACAAACCTCTTCACCTGAAACACGTGTGTCAGCCGGGCAGAAACACCATCCAGATCACAGTCACAGCCTGCTGTTGTGTGAGTATTCTTCAGATGCTCTGCACAGCTGTGCCCTTCAATAACGTATAGTCGGTCTTTTAATGGCCATGTCAGATAGCTGTTGTAAAGCATGTGATAGGAAATCAGATAACTCTGATTTGAAGCTGCCTCTTCTGTCCCACTCTGCTCACAGGAGGTATCAGATTTATGTTTCCCTGTTTGAAACGTGCACAACACAGATAGTGTATCATGTAAAGGATATTCTGAGGCACGGATGCATGCTAGTGGGATGTAACACGTTTGTTCGGCTTTTGTTGCAGTCGCATTTGTTCGTGCTGCAGTTAGTCCACAGGCCGTCGGTGCGATCGGTCTTGCAAGGTCTCCTAAAGAAGAGGCTCCTTCCTGCCGAGCACTGCATCACCAAAAGTAAGTAGATGCTCAAAGCAGATGCTTTAAGCTTTTCCATTGCAGCAGGTTTTGGCATTCACCTATGTCAGACATTCTGCATTATACATTCTGCGTAACCTTCTAATCTTGGCAATGCATGTTTTTCCAAAGTTAAAAGAAACTTTAGTAGCGTAGCAGCATCTTCTGGCAATGCCACACTTAATGGGGAGGACGGAGTGGAGCAAACAGCCATCAAAGTGTCTCTCAAGTGTCCGGTCACATTTCGTCGCATCCAACTTCCTGCTAGGGGACATGACTGCAAGCACGTGCAGGTGAGCACCACTGAAGGGTGTATCTTCAGGTAGGATGATCATCTTCAAGACAGAAAACTGAAATTCATTTTCACCTTTATTGCCTCATGAGGAGGGGTTTCACTTTAGAATTAGTCACTAGTAATACATGAAACTCAAAGACACCCAAACATTGTACATGCTAATTAATACATAAATGGATAGTTCACCCCAAAATGGAAATTGTTATCATTTACTAACCTTCATATTGTTCCAAAACTGCATGACTAACTTTGCTACTCTGACCACAAAAGGCAGAATGCATGAACTGTCACTTTAATAGTAGGGTAGGCAGTTTCGGAGAGGTTAGCAATTGCAAGCTAGCTTTAAAAGCACAAGATCCCACCCTCATTCAAAGCAGCCTTTAAAGCCACACCTCCTTTAATACTGTGTAGAGGAGTGAAAATAAATAGTCTGTCAGGCAAGTAGGACAGTCGGACCGAATGCAGTGATTGGATGAACATTTTATGGTCCTGCACCTTCCACAAAAAATACATATTTATATAAATATATTTAGATTCACTTTACTTAGTGATTGCTTTCAGAAAATGAAGGGACATTCAGCCAGCATAACAAAATATGTTTCTGGAACAAATCACCTACGCTGCCTTTATAGTTCTTCAGTCACTTTTTCCAAAGCTTTGTGCAGATTTTCTTTTATTTTGTTTTTGCCAAGTAGAATCTAACACAATTGACTTCAGGCCTAAAATTATAGATTCATGTCCAGGCATTAAAGATCACTGACAGTGGTACTCTGTTTCCATTGGTTGAATGTACTTATGTGCTGTTTCCTGTGGCAGTGCTTTGACTTGGAGTCGTATCTGCAGCTGAACTGTGAGAGAGGAACGTGGAGGTGTCCTGTATGCAAGTATGTAGCAGACCACAATAACGAGTGTTTTGGCCCATGAAGTTAATATGATCTCTTGTTCGTTTTGGCTTTGTGTTTAATATGTTTTTGTCTGTCCCCAGTAAAACAGCATTATTGGAAGGGCTGGAGGTGGATCAGTACATGTGGGGAATTCTCAATGCAATTCAAAAGTAAGTTTATTAGTAACACACTGGGTACCAAAAGTCCTTTAGAAAAACATGCTCGAAATTCTGATAGGAATGTTCATGCATAGACATCGCTTCACCTGAAGATGTCATGAGTTCTCCTGCCTTTTAATCTCTGACTATAATGTTCCGCTCTTCCAGTTCAGAGTTTGAGGAGGTCACCATTGACCCTACGTGTAGCTGGAGGCCTGTGCCCATAAAGTCTGACATTCATATAAAAGAGGATCCAGATGGCCCTCTGGCTAAGCGTTTTAAAACCATGAGTCCCAGTCAGACAATCATGCCTAATGTGATGGATATGATCGCCCAGCTGGGTCCAGGCCCGTCACCCTACACCCCTCTGCCCCCTCAGCACGGAGGAAATAATGGCGACTATGGGGGTCAAGGTAGAGGTCAGCACCCAATCAGGCTCCAATCTGATTCTCATAAAACAGTCTTTATAGTTTTACTAGCTTCACTGTTTAGGTATGCTTCATTTTTTCCCTTCAATCGTAACAGTCATAAGAAGTTATGCTTGCAAGCTTTTAACAGGCTGATTTGGTATCCAAGCTGTCTAAATCTTTCTAGCTCTTTGTTTGTGCACTTCTGAGGTCATCTTCATTGCTGTTCTCTGTTTTGTGCATCAGGCAGTAGTTACCAGGGCCATGGAAACTTTGACTTCACCCACAGTAACTCTGGTGGCGGAGCTCCCATGAATGACTTCATGCACGGACCCCAGCTCTCCCATCCACCAGACATGCCCAACAGCCTCATGGCTTCAGACAAGCCTCTCGCCCACGGCATGCCCGACTCGGTAAATCTCCTTAAACTTTTACAAGACAGCTTTTTGACTGAGTTTTTTTTTCAACCGTACCAACAAACTGTGGACAAGATCTCTCCATCTGTTGTTAGACCCTTTCACAGTCTGTGTGGTTTCACTTTGAAAGTTTGCTATTACCAGAAAAATAATCAACAGTAGATGGCAAATGACTTAATCTGTATTTTTTGTCTTGTTTTTCAATAAAAAATATTACATCTTTTATAAACTTAATTCAAGATACAATCTTTATTTTAATCTTAGTTTTGCTTCATAAGTATCTTGCCTTCATGATATTTCAATATTTTTACAAGAAACAAGACAAAATTTTATGTCAAACCATCATGAAATTATAATATAAGTGGCTAATGCCTTAAATTAATAGTTACCCATAAAAGACTGCAGAAAAAGATCATTTTTTTGTAGTGACATGAGGGTGAATAAATGATGACAGAATTCTCATTTTTAGATTACCTATCCTTTTAAAGGTTCATTTGACAAATCCATACTAAAGAATTCTGAGTTTTTCTTGAGGGTTTCTGTGCTCTGGATACATCTGCATGGCACTCGTCTTGCTCTCTGTCTGTCTTTGGCTGGCACTGGAGCTCTTTCAATTGGAAAGCTCCACCCTACACCTTGAGACTCATTGCTTCTCTCTCCTCCCTCTGCAGATGTCCCACTCTGTGAGCGTTGATCAATCCCATGCTTCCATGCAGCTAGGCATGCACGCATCCCCCCACCCCAACAGCCAATCAGCTCAGTCATTGCATCACAGCGGTCCCCCATCCTCCCAGCCCCCACGCCAACCCCTGCCCCCGCAGCCCGGCCCAAACAGTCACCCACATGCAGACATGACCTTCAACCCTGCTGCTGATGGGCAGGCAGGTGGCCAGGGACCTGCAGACATGCCTGAGCCCTCTCTGGATGTGAGTATTTGTACAGATAGTTGTTTTTGTGCTTATTTCATTTCTGACGTCAGGTGCTGCAGTGGTGCAATCATTTTAGCATCATGCTTTTTCATGGTCCAAAGTGATAGGAACGTTTCCTAGAAGTTGTAATTAGGGGTTCTTTGAGCATTTTTTTTCCCATGCGTTGCAATCTCAAAGTCACATACCTTAAATCAGTGAGGGTTTTTTGTCTTTTATTTTTCATCATCTAGTTTTAACGAGCCTTTAAGATTTACAGATAAGAAAACTTTCCAAGCACCCCCAGAAACTGCTTTAAAAGATGCAATCTGTAACTTTCACCTCTCTACCACCATTTCTGTTTGAAATATAAAATTGCAGGTTACTTTACATACTTTTCTTTACATATGATGAAGTCAAACAAAGCCAAACTGACATTACTGCCAAATCAGACCCGACAGCTCAAATTATAAATCATTACTATAAACCAATGCAAATCTGGGAATGGTAAGGAGATGATTTTGAACACTGATGGGTTATGTACTTGCTCAATAACTGATTTTTGCTTATTTTTAACCAGAGAAGATACAGACTGCAGCTTCAATAAAACACTGAAACTTTAAGTCTTTCTTCTTGTGGGCCAGGCATAGACAAACATTCTTGTGAAAAACCTAACAGCTAATTTATTTACAAATGAAATCCATATGGAACATTTAACACAATTAATTCACACTCTTTGTATGGTGTAATTTAAATACCATTAAAGCGCAACAAGTATGAAAAATCATCTTTCATCATCAAATCAAATTTTAATGAGGCTTTAAGACTTAATAAGAAAAACCTACAGGTTTAACAAACCAGAAAACTTTCCAAGCACCCCAGAACCTGTGTAAATAATCTCTGGGGCACAGGCAACATACTACTGGTTGTGAATCAGTGTTTTAAATAATAAAGAATGCCACAGCGCTAAACGTTCTGTATATAGTTGCCATTTGTAATGTAAATTTGCTTGTCTGTTAACCTCCGCAGCTATTGCCAGAACTGGCGAACCCAGATGAGTTGCTGTCATACTTAGATCCTCCTGACCTTCCAAGCAGCAGCAATGATGATCTGCTCTCCCTCTTTGAGAACAACTGACTTCCTGCAGTTGGCCTTTGCGATTGGCCCTAATTTGTTAGGCTGTCAGGAATCGAGAGGCACCCTGCGGACAGACTGTGTATTTTGAGAACAGGAAACAGCCATCCTTTTGCCTCTTCCTCATGTAAATATCTCACTCTTTTACAAGCAACCTTTTCCACGTGTATATGGCAGCCATGTTGATTGGCACAAAAGTGATACCTTTCAATACTAATGGAAACACGTGCAGCTATGATCAGTTCATACGAAAACGTCACACAAGACCGCGTGTGTGCTCACTAGGACAGTATTGTAGCATTTTTAAATCAGATTTTTCCTTTTGTGAAAAACACCTGAATAGAAAAAAAATATATTTCTTCCTGTAACGACCTCTGTGTGTCCGCAAATTTCTTGAACATTTGTTCTTCCAAGCTCTAGCACCACAGCTTCCCAAATCCTTGTCAAAACACCTCAGCCGGATGTTCATACTATTTGTCTATCTCTGTCTGTCCATCTCCCTTGAAAAAGCACAAGAGAACTGCGTCGAACTGCACTGAACTGCACCTGGAAGTTTGTTAAGGAGACGACAAAGGGAAGAAAGCTTTTATCACAGTCACCATGACTATTGGCACCAGAATGATGTCACGCTCCCGTCCCAGAGACTAATAATGGGAGTCTTCCAAAGTCCTCCAACAGTTCCAAACTGTCATTCGCCCAAATTCTCCATAGGACACAAGCAAACATGTTCTTTTCAACACCGCAGCATTGCACCTCATTTTGTAACGTGATGTCATATGTCCACCCACCTCCAGGCATATGCGTCATGTTCAAAGTTAAACAAATGCTAGAGGGCATCACGGCGTGCATTTTTTTTCCTTCCCGAGACACAAACATTTCAGCGCTGTACCCTTGGCATCTTTTGTCAGACTGTACTTTCCCCCTGGCAATGTATTTTGGATTCTACACACTAGAAGAAAGCAATTCACATTTCAAAGAGTAGTCAGTCTTGTCACCTTTACTCCACTGTCAGCTGCCTGTGTGATATCCTCCATGCATGAAGCTCTTGGTGTTTATGTCCTCCTTTCTACAAACTGCTGTGTTTAGACATTCAGTTTTGCCAACTGCCCCTTGTTTTAGTGATGGAGACAAAAGTTAGACTTATTTTTCTGCAATCAGTTGTTTTGTTTCTTTTATTTATTTATTTTTTTCCGCCTTTCATTCATGAACTGTTAAATTTTTATTTTATTATGCACAATTTTATTGTTCACATTAGTAATTTTTTTCTCCTGATTTTGCAATTGTACAAATGTACAAAGAATGTGCATTTATTAGAAAATGTCCATCAATTACCAAAGTTAAGCTCCCTGATTTGAGAAGGTGGCCCAAACCTGTTTTTACAAGGTTAAACTAATTTCCAGTTTGTTAATCTGAGAAATGGATGAAATGTGTAGTTTTCCTCACTTTTATCATTTTGTTTACATGTAAAATCATAGTAATGATACAACAATGAAGAAGGTGTTTTTTAGAATATGTTCTATATTTATAATTTTACTTTATAATTCATCTATATAATTAAAGCTATATATGATCTCAGTACCCATCAATGCATACATAATTACAGGAACTGTACATTTCAGTAAGAATTATGCACAGGTGTGACCTGTTGCATCTCAGTAAAACCTTTATGTCCAAGTGTACAAGGTGAATTGTTTTTTTTTTAAATAAAGAAAGATTTTTGGACTTTTTTCAGATCAGTAAGACCCTCAGATAATTGTCAGTATTTATGTGTAATGAATCCATTTCCATGATATTAATGTTACTCAAAGACAATTGAATACTGTTTGAAATGTGCTTATCATCTTTGTTTGAAACATGTTTCCATTTTAAGTTATTTTTTTATAAATTGCAATATTGGTTTTTAGTTTTTTCTGTTCTTCTTGGTGTAGAATTATGTACAAAAATAATGTTTGTCGTTGACAATTGAAATGCTTAAACTCCAACAAGAAAATGTGGGTTCAAGGTGTACAACATTTGTCTGTAGTTCACTTAAATACTTTCAGAGATGCACTGCCACATATTTGTTCCCACTTTGTAGACACAAATAGGCATAAACTGAACTTTAAGACTCCATGTAAGCGGGCAGAGGTCTGAGCTGTCACGTGATGTTGATGTACAGATGTTGAGGAGATGGTCGGTGCTGAGGCAGAAACTAAAAGAGTTCATTGAATTAAACTGCGTATGCTACTCAGCCACAGACGGGGTTTGAGGGTCGAAGAGGATCGGGGAGAGGCACATTAGGGATGCATGTACATATGTAAATGATAAATAGAGACACGTTAACAGAAATGTATTCATTTTCCCCAGGGGAATGTGCATTGTGTATTTAGAATTTGTAAAGCCTGCATCCTCGAATCAGAATCTAAACTGGGTTAAATGAATCTGTGTTTGTTAGCGTCTGTGGAACCTCTCAGCATTTGTTCACTTTTGTAAAATATTCATCCCACATGACTGAGGAATTTGGGAAGGGGATAAAAAGAGACACATTTGTTTTACATTTGTGTAATATTTAGCTTACGTGTATTGCTCCGTTTCTTGTGTACTTAATAAGGTGCTACAGAAAATAATGAAGAAAATCCTGGGGAATAATTTGGAAAATCGGGGTAGGAGCGATTCTAAAGGATTGTAACCAAAATCCAGAGTTTGTACAATTTTGATATCATGATCAGGAAAATTAAAATAATGAGGTACAATCTGAGGTGATTGGCGCCAAACGTTGCAGTTGTCTTTGCTTGTACGTTCTGTACAATCATTTCATATTCTAAACTGGTCAGAAGAAGAAAAACAAAAACTAATTGTGATTTTTAGTCTTGCAAAACTGTATGTAGTTAGATGCTGTGACATCCTAATATTTATCTAATAAATATGTATTCAGATGAAGCGATGTTTTCAATGTCTTTTGGTGTGTGTGCATACAATGTGAGAAAAGGAAATCTTTAAAAATGTTAACTTGCTAATTTTAAGATAAGGTGGTAATTAGGGAAATTAAACAGGAATTAAAAAGTCTCACAAACTTTTTTTTAAGTGAAAAAATCACTTAAATGAGTCCATCTGTCCTGTAGTATCCACAGTATGTAGTACAGTAATGTTATAAAAGAATTATAGTAATTCTATTTATTATAATAAACGATTGCAAACATGTTTATACGTTTATAGGCACAAAATTTCCTTAAGAGGGTGCATCACAGTCTTTCACCGAGCAAATGTTGGTTATTTAGGTATTCAAAATGTTAATACCAGAAATACAAAGGACTGGATAACAATCCCGTTTCAGTTCAGTTTTTTATTTGTTACAGAAAACATTTTAAGACATGTGAAATAAAAACACGATGCACCAAAACAGCAATATAGAAACAGGACAAATCTATATAACAGACAGGAAAAGACGTGAAATTCGTATTCATTTATATTACATGAAAGAATAATGTGCAACACTGAGATGCTGATTTAACTTTACGATCTGTAAAAACATTGGTGTCTATAGGACTGTAAACAGCTGCAATATTAAAATAAAATATTAAAATTTGTCTTGTTATAAATCGGTAACCCACCACACGGTGTCGCTGTGGATGTTACCATCACTGAAGGGTCACCTGTGATCTTCATGTGATCGTGTTTATGGATATTTTATAAGGATAAAGCAATAATTATTATTATCATTAAGGCGAGTTATGATTTATGAACGCTGAGTACATAATGCACAGTTATTTGTCAAATAAATGTCTGAAACAGGCCGAAAAGTCCAACTAAATCAAAGGTTTATGGTGCATTAAAAAGGTAAAGGAAAATAACATTCAGAATCGTTCTTGTTAAGCTGTCCAGTGACAGTAAATAATATGAAATATTTTCTCGGTTTATTAACTTGTGTGCGAACGATAATATCAGTTATTGACAACCGTATCATTACCAAACCACAGCAATAATAATAATAATAATTTTTACATTTTACAATGTTGTGTTTCATTAAAATAATTAGTTCTTGAAATACAATATACTGAAAAATACTGGATATAAGGGCTCAGTGTTTCACAGCATCATCCCTGAACTTATGTGTCAGGTAACTGCTTTATTAATGCTGTTATTCATGCCCAGAAGTTGTCATGTATATATTCATATCACAAAGGCATACAATGTTAACTTACCTCCTTGCATATCAATGAAATATTACATATCAATATTTTATTTTAACGATAAGTTTTAAAACATTTATTATGAGCTATATGTGTATTTTGGCCCCAGGGTTGTCTCTTAATTGATGCTTTGTTGGCAGGGTGAACATTCACTCATAATGGCACTGGTGGAAAGTCTATTTTTGGAAAGAAATTTGAGGATGAGAATTTCAATAGACAACCATTAATTCAGCTAGACAACAGAACCATTATAACTAAATATCCAAAAACTGCACATGCACTTCCTTTTGTGGCCACAGTGTGGTGCTAAAGCGCCCAAGTTGCTGAAACACTGATCTCCAAACAAATGACCTACTTTCTAAGCAAGTCAAAGCCAGTGTATCCTAGAGCATTTTTGTTGCCAGGGGGTTCCTACCCCAACAAACCCTTCTGATAGATTTAATATGGTCAAATAGTGTTGGGTTGTGTAATACATGACTGGATGTAATTGTAGTGTCGAGCACATAACTTACCAAACCCAGATGTTGTCTCTCATCCAGTAACCCCCCCCCCCACCCCCAACACACACTTTTCTAACTTTTCTTTACTCTCTGCTTGCTGGTGTGTGTCTGTTGATGATCAGAGTTTACTTTAATACACCATAAAATAATTTAAAGTGACAAATTCGCCTATTAAAAGTTATAACTCTGGAGGTGGTCCGATTCTTTCTCGTAGGTGTGCAAACTCTGGGCCGAATGCAGATGGATCCCAGTTTCTCATCTGCACTGCGAAAACAGAATAGTATGCCAATAGAAACCTTATTCAATTATTACTCATCCCAAGTGCCCTAACTGCTTTCGTTGGCTTGATGCTCCTCTCTCAGGCTTTGATGGCAAGCACGTTGTGTTTGGTCAGATCACAGAGGGCATGGAGACTGTCTCTCTCATGGAGTCTTACGGCTTACATGATGGAGGAACTATAAAGAAGATTGTCATCACAGACTGTGGAGAACTCAAGTGATTCTGGAGAGCCTCTTTATTTTAATGTTCAGACTTTTTTCTGAACTGAAACTGCTTTTGCATGTATAGTATTGTGAATGATTTATTTTTAACATAATTACTGTTTATGTTGTCATTTTTATGTGCCATTGTGTGCATTTATGAAGGTCTTCTTTGTTTACTATGTAAGTATATTACTTATGCAAACTGTAATAAAGTTACAGTACTCTGTACAGTACAGTACTTTGTAATAAAATTTTCTCATGCCCTATGGCATTTGACTATGTTAAAACAATTATGAGGTTTATAAATTAGAATAAAGGATGGATATTGTTTACTTTCTAAGAACTACGCCAGAGAAACCCGGGAGGTATTTCGAATAAATTACACATGAAACTGTTTTTGACATATGGAATTTCTTCCAGGATATTTGCATCCTGTGCCCATTTTTAATGACTTAAGGCTGTTTTCCAGATGAGGGCTGACTACAACTGCAGCAGTATATCTGGTTGTGTGGCATGCTTTTTAAATCTTCCTGAGAATGATCCCAAACCTTTTTTTAGACTATCCAGCAACAAGATTTCCTGTCCCCTAAAGCAGGCTATAACATCCTGTTCGACTGTTGAAGAATCTCCAGCTCAAATATTAAACTTAAAGCAAGAATATGTTCAACGTGAACATGTTCAATTAAAACTTGAGTGCAGAGACTGGTGTTACTTTTATGTTATAATAAATATATAACGGCAAAATTCCATTTTAACTGTAGGCAATTGACATTCACCATACCAGGTAATGAAAATGAGCAGTCACTTTCAAATGGCATGAAGGTGTAGTTTATCACAGCAGTGCCTTATGAAAGTAAATTATGAACCTTTGTGAAAAGCACTGCTCTGCTAAATGAAACCATATGGGGTCCGAAATCACAACTGCTTTGTTTGACTTCTCAGATTGCAGTGTTGCCATAGAGACATTCTCGTTCTGTTTAAGTCTGCATTGTTGCAACAAACTTGATATAATTATAGAGGGTGGAGACCCTCTCAAAAGAGGGTCTCCACCCTCTTGTGAAGTTTAAGAAATTTGGAACATGTAGACTAATTACTTAAGCTTCAGGAGAAGTCATCTCCGATGCCAAGCACCAACATTCACATGCAGAGCTCATATGTTTACAATCATTACAATTAGGTCAAGATTAAAAAAAAATGTCTATGTCTTTAGACCTGAGCTGTTGTAAAGATGGGTTCAAACCTCTCCTCGGCCCGTTGACAAGCATTCCCCACAGCTTCAGAGTTGGTTTCCAGTTACACAATCATCATTCCCCAGGACCGTATCTAAATAATTAATCAGTCCATACGGACTTCAGTGTGACTGATTTAAAATGGACAGAATTATGCAACACAAGGAGATGGGCCAAGGAGTGTTAAATTACAAAAACAGTCTGCATATATTATATATATATATTTTCGCCAAACAGAATCTTCACTGTGTGCCGTAACAAGAAATGAGATGGAGGCATGGATTGTTGTCAATGTTTTAATTAAACAAAACTTCTAAAAGCACAGTTTTCAGTTTTCCTAACTAACAAATAAGGCACATATCGGAATGCCGTTTCATGGACAACGAGCAACAGACTTGATTTCCTTTCCTTCTTCAGACCTTTCTGTTACTCGGTCCAATCCAATATGACAAATATTTTACAGATTTTACAAACACAAGTTTCTCTTTACTCACATAAAGATGGTTAAATCAGTTCATTCAGTACATTTATTAACGGTACTGTAAATACTAGCAGTGAATAGAGGCATTTATTGACTAGCAATTAGGTGTATTCTACAAAAATATCTTGCCAGGAATTAAACGTAGTAATATTAAATAATACATTGCACAAACGAAAGTTCTTGAATCAATTAAAAAAACATGCACATGCAAACTTCAGTCCCACATAGTCTTAGATTTTTCCATTTTTCCATGAAAAAAGCATTTCAGCCATTCCTGGACTTGGCTGTAACTGGTGTTACACCAACATGTAAAAAGGCTTGTAGATGGAATTCAATGTTATATCCAATCACTTGTTAGTCGTCTTTTGTCACTGTATTGTGTGTATTAAAGGCCCTACGACTTGTGTGAGTCGGTCTCTGTTATGTTAAAACAGCCGTTTGTAAATGTATGTTAAAACAAAGTGTTACAACGCTCCTATAACTGTAAATCAAAACATTCATGCTGTATAGCAGACACAAAACGATTCTAAACATGTTTAAGCACATGTATGCTTGTAACAGGTAAGATTACTATATACGAATAACATCTAAAATAACAAAACACAAAAATGGCTTGTAAGGGCATAATATGTACCAACTTTTGAATAATATTCTATGTAGTCATCATCAATATTTTCTTCATAGAGTAGCATTTGTTGCATATTTTATACAAAAAAATTGAATTGTTAAAAAAAAAGAAATCCTTCCATAAATATTTCTATAAGATATAACCAAAGATTACTGTAAAATATCAAAGAAAAACCTCCCAGCTCTTTTGCATCTCAGCAAATTGCCCTTTTTCACATACAAAGTTTTAATATTGCATCATAACATTTGAAATAGCTAACTTGATAATAATGGCAATCGAATATATACACAAAACACATACTTGTATCTTCATAAGGGAAACATTCTTGTCTGGATATCAAATTGCTCCAAAATCTTCATTATTTATATTGTTTCCAAAATACACATACCTTGAATAGAAAATAACACGTTTATACTGAAAGTGAGCTATAAAAGTCAAGTATACGTACTTCAAGACAAAAACACATGCGCGAAAAGCACTTTGTATAGTTTTAATGCATGTCCACTCTCTATACCACAAGCTCGGTCTTTTGTTCAATAAGGGAGAAACAAAAAAATGCAGAGCTAAAACACTAAAAGATCACAGAAACCCGCAACAAATAACCCCATTTGCGTAAATCTGTATTAAACATTTACAAAACTCAGGCCTGTTTCATTTTAGTCAATCGGGAAAATCTGAGATCAGTCTTGTACACAGCAACTATTTTACAATGAACCAATAAAGCAAGTTTTATAATGAAGCCTTGCTCTTGTGGTGCTTAAGATCATCTGTTCAGGTTTACAGAGCTGATGATGAATTATATTGATCCCAATGATGTAAGGAAGCCATTCTGTCAAATATCGGCAATGATATATCCACAGTAATCGTTCAGTTCATGCTTATTTTCATTACGCCATTCATTACTGTGTTTATCAAAGAGCAGAATAACTCATTCCAGCTTCAATGAAGCTTGAAGTAAACGTTGGCTTATAACAACACACGCAGTGAAGCCATTAGTGAAAACAATGTGAAAAATAGTTACTAAGAAATAAAGGCTCTCAGAAACAATAATGACGTTCGAGGAACTAAACAGCGTCAGCTTTCAGACTTCAGAAAAATTATTTTAGACATCTTATCGTTCTCTTCTTCCACAGCATTATGCATGACATCTGTTAACCAAAAATACAGACTTTTCCTAACCAAACCAAGTTACACAACTGAGGCACTGGAGACATTCCATTCAGACAAGATTAAAGTTTATCCCTATGTATCAGAAAACTAATATTCAGACAACACAAAATATGTGGACTCCAAAGTCAAGTAAACAACTGTACACATTGTATTTACTATGTAAATGCGTTTAACTTCATATGTACATCTAGGATTAGTTAAAAAAGTTGTCACGAAATCTCCCGGTGATTTACCATCCAAACATGTAAAGCTACATTTAACATTAGATGATCCTGGGTCACTGTTAAATATGACCAATTAGTACTTCATATAAACCATAACAAGAGGTAAACAACGCATTCTTTTATCCTATAGACACTTCCTTCCTTCCTTCCTCTCAATGAGACCGTCTCTCTATGAGAATTCCTCTACAACATCTCCAATGGCCAATCAGATGTACCCAAAGTGACTTATTACATCACCAAAGACTCTTCAAAATGACCTACTTTACCCTCTCTTCCCTTTACAATCATGTGTTGCCCTCCCAGACAGAAAATGCTTCTCAAAACTCACAGTTTAAACAGGGTGTAATTCATCAGTTATTCAACAAATGTACTGTATAAACATACACTAATGTTGGGTCAGGCAATGCTTAAAAATCATATCATGCCAGAAAGGCATTTAACATGGATTTCATTTCTGAAATATGAGGGTGTACTTTCAGAATGGCTGTGTAAACAGGAGAAATTCATTCATATTTTAGTGCAAGGGTCTCTAGTCAAATAAAAGGATGTAAATTACTAATTCTGAATTTCGCAAATCATGAATTGTAAGGATAGATAGGTTGTTCCTACAGTGAGGCCTGAATTTTTATACGACTGCTCTTTCCCAGAGTGTTCATACAGAGACATGGTTTCTCATGAGTAATACAAACACACTCTCCATCCTGAGGCAAATAAACTCTGTAAGGAACAGGTGTTAAGCTGAGGAACGATTTCTGAGTTTTCAAATGGTAGCATATGGACCAAAAAGCTCAAAGCTTGACCCAAAAAAGTCTTGAGCTTTACCTGGGTTTCTAAGACAATTAAAGCAGTTCTCTGGCAAGAATTGACAACATGCGTGATCACATTTCAACGGACGGTGATGGTAATTCTGCTCAGCTCTGCATATCAGCTAGCCATGGCTTTTATTTGATCATCTACACACTTTATAAAACAATATGAGAAGGGAATCTGCATAAGTTGTTATGATTTTGCATAGTTGCCAACGACTTGATTGAACGTGATGTCTGGGTGCCTCCAGGGCTATATGTAGCCGACTTCCCAACATCATCTAGCATTTGGCAATTCATACAAGTATGTGAAAAACAAACTACCTGACACAGCTAAAACGAAGCATTACACAATTCTATTCTACAGTAGATTCTAATGGCAAGATCTGTCTCTATAGAAACATAGATGTACTAATCCCAGTTTAGTTCATTCGAGTGCACTACAAGATGATAAACAAACATTACAAATAAATATGTGACACAAAAGCTAGGGATAGAAAGTCCATTATCCCTCTGTTAATTCACAGTTAATATGATGTGCTATTGACCCAAAAACTCTGTAAAAGGCACACCGGACCCTTGTTTGAGTGAACTAACACCTTTATCACTCAACACATATCTTTGTAGTTCACTTAATAGGGAGAATGAAGGGTAAGTCTGTAAACACACAATCAGAGGACACGGTGGTGAGGTAATCCACTGCGCCCGGTATGGATAACAAATACTGTCAGTGACAACTGATCCAAACACATTAAATTTTCCATTATACACATAATATGACCAAAAAATGCGATGTATGCTGCTGATACACAAAGCCGTTACTAACATTAGACATATTTACATGAATATTTTGGCATTTTTCACTTATTCCTGGATCACTTCCTGGGGCGCCGGGGGGTGGGGGGTGGAGGAAGTAATTTGACGACAGGGACCTCAAGGGACTTCCTTATTGCACACGACGGCAGTAGTAGCCCAGGACTTTGCACTTTTCACACAGATGTTGTGGATGCTCCTTGCTCTGGTCAGACACATCCAGCCCATCGGGTTTCTCCAAAGGACGCTGAGGGAAACAGGACATGTGAGTCACATTTGTTCACCATTCATGTTGAAATCTGAGAATTGTTTGAACGTTTGGCTAGACTCTTCGGAGATATGGGTTTGGAGACAAAATATCAGGAACTTGTCCAAATCTCAACCACAATGGACCAACCGCAGGGTGTGTCATAAATCAACAACCAGTTCATCCTTGTTGAGTATTAACCATAATCCCAGGCATTTCATTTTTTCCCAGTTTTTGTGCACATATAAGAGGATTCAAAGCGAAAGTGTTTTTGTTAAGCTACAGTGTAGTTCAACTGGTGGAGCATTGGGTCAACAACGCAAAGGTTGTGGGTTCGATTCCCAGGGAACACAAATACTGATCAAATGTATAGCTCAAAAGCACTGTAAGTTGCTTTGGATAAAAGTGTATTCAAATGGATAACTGTAAAGCAACTGTGGTTTACTGTGGACAAACTGTGATTATTGCCAAGCTGTAAACCAGCCCAAGCAGGCAGGGAGGATTCAAGAGTGAATCTTTGTCTTGGAGGTTATTCAAAAGACACTGAGAACACATGTGAGCCAAATCTTCTTGGCGGTTGATCACAAATAATACTTGTGCAATTATTTGTTTTCCCACCCATTGCTTTTGGAAGATTGTTTTACAATCTTGTTATTCTTTCCTGTACGTCTCAGCTGTGCTCTGTGAATTACGGAAAACCAGGTTAGAAAAGGCCACTGGGAGGAGACAGTGTTGTAACCTGAGGGAGTGTTTGCTCAAAGAGCCAAAGGATTTTGTGAATTATTTTGAGGAAATGTGCAATGCCTCTGCAAATTAATAATTTGGCTATGTCATCCTGATGCTCTCAATAAGTAAACCATACCCCGCCAAAAACAAAAAATCTCAAAGCAGGAAGTTTGGGAGGGATTTATAAAATATCTCTGTTTTATGTCTGTTTTCATACTGTAAAGATCTCAGCCTGCTTCCCTGTGCATGTCATTAAATATGAGAATGATAAAAGCAGGGATCTCCAGGCACGTGTACCTCATGCATTTAGGGTCTTTTCTGGCACAGGTCTGGATTTTTTATATGACAGTGTGGCAATGGCAATACAGAGAAAGTTTCACTTATTCACCCATAAGAAATGGCTGGAGATATAAAATACTTTACAGTATAAGAACTGCAGTATTAAATGATTTCCATACTCCACATCTTGGAAGA
Organism: Chromobotia macracanthus; assembly: GCA_036877525.1. Lineage (NCBI taxonomy): Eukaryota > Metazoa > Chordata > Actinopteri > Cypriniformes > Botiidae > Chromobotia > Chromobotia macracanthus. Next base: position 6,778,203 of record JAZGTH010000073.1, on the reverse strand, counting down.
ATGATTTCCATTGTGAGCGAACAATAAAAACAGAATATTTCATGTTCACTTGAGTTACAGGGAAATGGAACCAGCTGCGAACCCTTAACGTTATATATATATATATGTATGTATATAATATTAAAAAAAGACTGAAAAGCTAAAAGAATTTGCCTGTCAGAAGGGAATCACACATAATCCCAGCTAACATGGAACATTCTCAGATTGTTTGCTAACGTTCCCTAAAAGTTCTCTCTAAAGCACTCTTGACGTCATCATATATATAAAAATGCTTCAATAAGGAATGTTTCAAAAACATTACAGAATTTAAAAATGTTTCAATAACATTCTCATAACAAAGCAATACCAGCGTCTTAAAAATTTACATTTTGAATGTTCATAGAACTTGGAAACGTTAGGTAAACATTCTTACAACCTGAAATTGTCAGCTGGGAATACTACTTCCTATGGAAGAGCTTGCTTTTTTAACTCCTACAGTACAATCTGCATCTTTACCTGCTTAGAACTGTGTGTATGGCTACTTTAAAAGCCTGGTTAACCAGCAATGTGTTTTACATTGAGTTAATATCATTCATTCTTTATATTCATACATCATTCTGGATGTGTAGATGTTGTTTGAATAGCCATATAATATCAATATAATATAGTCATATATATATCTGTACTCTATTTATTATGAGCACATCCTGAAAAGGATTTCTTCTCATAAGTTCAATATGTATTTGGGGTAGATGGATGACTTGGATTTGTGTTTCAGGTTTCAAGGGTCCCCACTGTGCCCCATCCATAAGAACTTCTTGGAAGATTACACAGTATGTTTACACACTACACACATATGTTCCTACAGTAAACTCACAGGTTAGAAAAAACAGTGTCTGGTGTCTTAAAGAGACAGTGTCACAAATTACACAAGAACTAGAAGAGTTCCGCAGTACCTGTTTATGAGGATAAACATTGATATGGCATTTGATGCATTCCTGTCCCATGTTGGCCCAGGAGTTGCCACTCATCCACTTCCTTTTGCATTTGGGGCACTTGTATTCACCGAAGCACCTCTTCTTGCCTTGATACGGAGTCAGTCCTTCTCCTTTGGGTCTGGCCTGTGAAGGCATGATGAGGGCAAAGATTGATTCACAAGATCTTCACAGAGTTTTGTTTAAAGGATCTACTGTATGTTTATCAGATCAGCTCTGACCTGAGGCTAGGTACTGACCAATCAAAAGGCTCTGTGGATTATGCAAAAATTTGTGACTGGCCAAATGTAATGCAAATAAGGCAGGCTGGGTGCTTTGATGTTACTGAAGGACTGGAACAGGCAACTCACTTTTTATTAAACCAGCATGTCATGAAATTAAAACAGTAACTGCTCCAATAGTAAGAGAAGGAACACATTAAAATATATAGTGCTTATTGTTTATTGGTGATAAAAGACTTTTAATTCATGCTCTAAAACCAGCACAGTAAAATTTGTGACTGGCCAAATGTGATGCAAATTTTTGGTGTTATTGGAGGACTGGCCTTAGAACTAGCCTATAGCCTCTGGATTTTTTCTACAAGCAATCTTATGACACGTATTTGTAGATGATCTGGAGTCTTGAAGCCATCGGCTCTCACTTGTTTTCTTTGCAGACTGAAACTCATTTTCTTAAGTATTTAATTAAAACATTGTGCAGAATTGCATGTCAACATCTAATGCTGTCTTACATTTAAATGACAAACATTATAAATTGCAACTGCATTATAAGCAAAGGAACTAGAGTAAAAAATACAAATCAGAGGCTGTGTTTCATGAGGAAAGCATGATCATGCGGTTATACGTGAGAATCAGTGACTTTATTACAGGAGTCATTTCAAAAAGTGACTCAATGCTAACATTAACTGAAAAGAAAGTTTTTCCTTTGAGCATCACAAATATCATCATTCTGGTGGATCTCTTAAAGCACAGTTTATCCAAAGTAAACTATTATAAAAACTGAACTCAAGGGTTCCTGTAGCTTAATTGGTAGAGTACTGCCTTAGCACCACATAATGTTGTGGGCTCGAATCCCAGGAAACAAACATACTGAACATATTAAATGTATAGCTTGAATGCACTGTAAGTTGATTTGTATAAAAGCATCTGCTTTTTGAATAAACACAACTGGAAAGTCAGTCAAATCCTTAACTGCAACAACAAACATACTGTTGGTATTTATAGAGAGCTGCTAACTGGATTCATCATCTCACACTGAAGCAGTTGCTATGTGTGGTATGGCAGACTTCTCCTGAGAGCTCAGCCTCCAAACCACTGCACAAATCGGAGAACTCTGGATATGAGGAATTCTAATGATTTTCATCAAGCATGTGAATTCTAACCCCAGAAGAAAATTGTGCTGTGGTTTAAACATGCTCTCTGGTCATGGAGTTCAACATATTTCTACTCAACTCTGCAAATAAAAACACACAAACAAACAAAGAACAGACAAATAGGAATCTGTTATGAACCCATTTGGTTGGCAGTGAAATGCACAAAAAATGCATTTATGATGTAAATCCTTGCAAAACCATGGATAAACTTGCATAACAAATGTTTCCCTGGTTGCTGGAGTGTTTATTGCACACTGTTAAGGGGATAGGGAAGTCTAAAGCTGCTTTACTGGTGAGAAGATTCAGAGCTGGAGCTCCAGGTCCCATCAGAGTGACGGAAGGTGATATCACTCATTAACTTCTGCTCCACCCAACCAAAGCCAACCGGCCAACTGACATACTGCATGCGAAAGGCCCTCCTCCCCAACCCTGAAGAACATGACTCAACCACTCTTAACGAAACTGTTGACAACAGCTGGAAACCATGACGTTTGGGGCTGTTGTTTGGCTGCTTTCAAACTTCTTAGACTGACGCAAGCCGGTCCACATGACGGTACTGATCCATCTGCTATCGTAATGCTGGTGGTCTGTGTGGGTGTGAGTACTGGCGTCAAAACCACTGATGCGTGCTTGACATCACTGGTGTCTTAAACATCCAGTTATAACCCAGCTAACAAGGAATGTTCTCAGAACATTGGTGAACGTTTTCACAAAGTTCTCAAAAATGTTCTTGCAGTATAGTACTAATAACTTTTATTAACATTATATATCAAATATATCAAAAACATTATACTTAAGTTGTTAGTGGAACATTTTTAAAACATTACAAAGTAAAATGCTTGAATAATGTTCTGACCAAGCAATAAGGTTAATAGATGTTTTGAACACTGCTGAAACTTTCAAAATAACATTTTTAACATTTTTGTAACTTAATGGAAACGTTACAGAAATGTTCTAACAACCTAAAATTGTTAGCTGGGTAACTTGACATGAAAAAGGGCCGTGATGTGAAGGGCTGCTCCATGGTGTGAAATTCAGCTATATGCCACTGTGTTGAAGTATATTGTTAAATGATAATCTCTGTCATCGTATCTGTACATTTAATCATTTGTTTGGTCAACTTCAGTTTGGTCTTGAAACTGTGGTTTACAATTGCTGGCGTTTTTGACATTTTTTCTTAGCACTGCAGCCAAGCAAATATAATAATTATTGGCCAAAATATGTTGGGAACGTAGAATTGCCTAAATGTTATAATGGTGGCTAAGCCTCTGGGCATCTCTGTGAGACAGATCAGGACAGCGACCTTGAAGAATTCACTCTCTATCTCTATGAGAAAAGCTGTATATATCCTGCACAGCAGTGGTGACTGGGTGAGTGCCAGAGGACACACATGATATTTTGTTTACAGCAGTCTGACCTATTTTGGTTGTATTTTTAATAGATTTCACACCAACAGAGACACACTGACCAAATCGTGAAATTAACACTGCACCCCCAGAGAGGTTGAATCAAAAGATTCTGCAGGAGTTTGGAAATGTAAAAATAAAAATGCAAATGACTGTTGTATGAATTATGTACTGTTAAACAAGCAAAATGAAACAAAGCTCTATTACCAATATTAGGTTGTACATTTGTTCTTTAAATAAGTTGCAGTAATAAAATGTTAATCATTTGACACAGTGAACCTCTGCATATGAAATCCACAGCCCTAAAACCTTAAATTTATGTTATTGTTTTACTTTGTGAATATTCACATAAGCAACATAAGCAATGACAAAACAAAACACACAAAAACAAAACACTCTTTATTTTCTAAACGAAACAATCTCAGAGGAAATACGGCAAACAAAGTTCTACTCGCTCTACTTACAGCCGTCACCAGGGAAATGACAAACGAACAGCGTTGACAGTAACGCCACAGTCTAAACAAATCCAGAGCAAAGCCTGTGTGTTTCAGATGTGTGTTTACACAGTTCTAGCCAGTGCTCTAGAAGTAATGCGACATTTTAACTCAGCCCTGAGCTTAATGGACACAGCAGGTTTGTGTAAATCAATTTAGCTGTTTATCCAATGAAAACAGAGCTAAAAGACAGGAAGGGAATCGATAACAGCAACACTGAAGGAAGTGTTGATGTTTGATATGAGTGAGATGTGTGTGCTTCAAGTCAATGTTTACCTCATAGGCGGTATGCATTAAAGCAATACTGGAGTTCATCCAGCAATACGAATTTGCCATCATTTACTCACCCTCGTGCATTCTAACCCAGTATTATTGAGGTTGTTAGAACGTTTCTGTTAAGTTACAGAAAATGTTTTTTTGAAAGTTCTAGAAATAAATGTTGAATAAACATTATTGCATGGTTATAAGAAAATTATACAAATTATACATTTTTTAATTGTTACATTTTTAAGAATAAGAAAAATGTTTTTTAATTATGAGGTTAAAAAAGTCCTACAAACGTTACAGTAAGAAAGTTGGTTGATAACTTTGAGAGATCCTTTACCTTATAGGCTGTATGCATTAAAGCAATACTGGAGTTCATCCAGCAATATGAATTTTCCATCATTTACTCACCCTCGCGTCATTATATCTCCATATTATCTTTTAATTCTTCCGGTGAAACAAAAATAATTAGGCAATATATCCAAACTGCTCTTTTCCATGCAATGAAAGTGTATGATGATTTATAATTCCAAAACGACAACTAAGAATCATGAAGCTATCATAAAAGTAGCCCATATAAGCCCATAAGAGCTGCTTCAACATTATGCCTCACCGTTCCTTTTGTGTTACATAGAAAAAGAAAATAATAGGAGTTGGAAATAATATGGGGGTGATTAAGTACATTGTTTATCTTTGGGTAAACTATTCCCTTACGATTCATAGTTTTTGGAGAGCCTTCACTGTCCAGATGTTTGAGGGCGTCAGAAATTGTTTTGGAACAGAAAGTGGACAAGACTGTCACCCACCGTGAAAACATAACTATAAACACACACACATAAAATATTTACTGCCTGTCAACAGTGGTTAGGTGAATCCAATGTTCCAAACACCATCACTTGACTACCATTTAACAAGGAACGTTCTCAGAGCGTTGGCTAATGTTCTCTAAAAGTTCTCTCAAAGAGATTTAAAAATGTTCTTGTAGTAACAGTAGTGTCAAAATTGTTATTCTTAAGTAGTTAATGAAACATTTAAATAATGTTACAGAATTTAAAAAAATTGATGTTCTTATAACCAAGCAATAACATTAATACTGTGTCTAAAAACTGGATGTTTCAAACATTTCTACAACTTTTAAAATAACATTTTTCACATTTTTGTTACTTAATGGAAACATTAGGGAAATGTTTTTACAACTTAAAATTGTTATCTGACTATAATCCAAATAGCAGGGGCTCATATACAGGACTCAGGACATCAGAAACAAGCATTCAGTGACTGTAACCAGTCGGGGGGAGGGACACCAGATCCAGCATCTCCTCACAATCCCTCCAGCTGTGTTTCCTATGGAGACTAAAAGGGGATGGGGGGGATCTGACTGTCCTAGCAGCAAGGCCAGCCTTCCCGCAACGGGACAAATACCACAGTACAGCAGTCATCGCTCACAGCTGGAGATGTTCCTCCAATCAGGCCCAACAGGACTGAAGGGGAAGGAAATCAGAAGCAGATGAGCTCCACACTGGTATAACATGAGAAAACACTAACAGTCCCTTCTCAAATGTTTCATGTGTTTTGAATTAGACTATACAGATTAACAAAACGGTGCCAGAGGAGACCAGTGAGAGAGTGATTCGGAGAATCAGCGTTTGGAGGCATCCGCAGCAGGAGCGATAAGGCTTATCCGATGACAGAGAAATGTTAGGAAGGGTTTGTTCAGGGTGAGTTCATCAGAAAAATAGCAAATTCATTAAGAACGTTTGGACCAGACTTTAAAAAAAATAAAGAAATGTGATATAGAGCTTTTGGGCAGCTTTAAAGAGAAAACACAAAAAACTGCTTCTATAATGCTGCTATAAACATAAACATTTCTCAGTTATACAATAGAGTGCATGCTAGAAGACACGAGAGAACAGATAAGCTACAAATACAGTACATAAATCTCTCACCATTTACTTAACAGATTAAATTGAACAGTTAAATTGCATTAAATAATCATCTACATACACCACAACATATCCACCAATTAAATAAAAATGTTCCTGACCAGTTTACAAGAGGAATGTTTGGAAGATTGGCTATGATGTATAGGAGAATTCTTGAAGTTAACTGAAAAAAAGAAAAAAAATGGCTCCAGCTGCTGAAGTTTGGTTTTGAAGGGAAATGCATGTTAAGTCTTGGGGCAGAAAATCAACATAAGACTACAAAAATCCAAACACGTTTTCACTTATACAACAAATGTAGCAGCATACAAAGCTCACATAAAGTCTGGCTAATCAAACATTAGAAACCCACACAGTCTTGGATAACTGGCCTACCACAACAAACATTCTAATTCATTCCTGCAAATGTCACCCAAATCTGCCCGATCTAAATAAAGATGAACTTGTTGGCATGAATGCAAGAAGAAAAACAGCACATTTCTGAGAAACAGAGCACAGAACACTAAACACTAGTGGCTGTTGAACACAGCTGAAGTTTTCTATATGCGGTGCACACACACACAAACACACATTTTCTTAATTATCAAATTTGTACATTTTTTAAACTAAATTTTTAGAAACCCAAACTCTAATCTCACACCTAAAGGAAAACTTTCTGTATTTTTTACAAGTATTTTATTAATTAATCGGTTTTCCAGTTAAGGATGTTCCTAAATGTCGTTAAAGGAAGTTTTGGCAATTACATATTATATATACAAGCATGTTAATACTTGTTAATACTTACTATATTTAATAGTATAGTTCCAGCTAACAGATAATGTTCTCAGAAATTTGGTTATCATACAAGTTATCAAAAAACATTCTTGCAGTAACGTTACAACATTTTAAAACCTTTTTAAAATAACAATATATAACAATACTATAACCAAGCTCATTAAAACAACATCTAATAAACTGGATATTTTGAATGTTCCTTAATGTTCCTGTTTTGTTACTTAATGGAAACATTAGGGAAACGTTCTTACCACCTAAAATTGTTAGCTGAGGTCCTACAAAAGTGCTGTTAACTGGTGTCATGGCTGCACTTTACACATATAAACACGCTGAAGGTACCAGCGTGTTACAGAGTTCTGGGTCATTAGCATCACAATGTGTGAACGGATCAAGCGGAGCTCTGTCTGGACTGGATGAGCAGATTCAGGCGAGGCCAACGCAGAGCCTGCAGATGGCCTTTCCCAGAGTCTGGCGCACAAGAATGACAGTGTTGAGCTCATCAGCTGCGCCTGCGTGTGATTTCCGGACTCCAGCGAGTATTCCAGTCAGGTGCATGCTGCTGTTATTTATTAATCCCCACCAGAGCATCTAAATGAAGCTAGTGTTTTCTTGTCTCATTCTGTGTCTCTTTCTTGCGGGTGCAGCTGTCTCTTTTTATGCCTGAAAGGCAAGGACAGCATGGCGGAGACTGACAGGAGAGAACAGGTGTGGTGTTAAATGATAAATCTGTCTGCTCATAATGTCTCAGTGTTGGGAAAAAGCAATTGCTTGAGGAATTCTCAGTGACTCTTAAACCCCCAGTGAGAGAGCAGGTTAAGTTGATATTGACACATTATAGCTTTAGCAGCTGACCTGAGGTCAGCCTTGAAGTTTTTGTTATTTTGATGATTAGTATTGGAGAGTCTAGAACAGCTGATTTTGGACCTGTGCTCATACTGTGGAAGGTAAGGAACCTTGTTATTTTGATTATTAGTATTGGAGAGTCTAGAACAGCTGATTTTGGACCTGTGCTCATACAGTGGAAGGTAAGGAAGCTATTAATCACCAAAAACTGTTTTTTCACACGACAACCAGTGCACAATTACACTGATAACTCGATCACTTTTAAACACATCACTGAATCACATCACACGTTTAGCAAACCAACTGGATCTTTGGTCAAATTCCCCTTGACCATACAGTAAATATTTCCTAAACAAACTGTTTTGAATTGTGAAACTATCGCATATGCAGTGGTCACTCATAATTACTTTTAAAATGCAGCACAGATTTTGGCCCTTTCAATTTTCTAGGTTATTACAAAGCTAAGCAATGTTTTCCAAGTATTCCAGATAGTGCTGGACCTCTTCCTGGTTTTTTGGCATAGGCCCCTGGAGTTTGGCTGCTCCCTCTGCCAGCATCTGGAATCCATCAGTATAAACAATAGAGGCCCGTTGCTGGAGCCTCTCGCTCAGCCCCCAAGGGACTCCACACAGCACTAGAAGACCAATTCCACCAGATACAGTGCGCTCAATTACCCCACAGAGAAGATGAGGGGAAACTCAACTTTCTGCTAATCTCTGTTTAGTTTGGATGGGATACAGAAGAGATTGATTTGCTGATAGATGAGGAAACACACAAAGATCAAACCTGGCCATTCCTTAGGGTGCGCTCTCTGAATTGCTCTGTTTACTCTGATAATTAACTGCAAATCTTTTGATTAAGATTCTCTCATTCAGCTCATTGTGCATGAGTCAAACGAATGTACAAGATGCACCGTACGCACAAACAATGAATCAATAAATCAACCAAATAATCAATGATAAAAATCACAGCTTTCAGTCTCTCCTGATCTCCACTTTCTAGAGCAGCAGCATATGTTATAGATTACACTAAACGACAGACATTTGGCCATAGAGAACAGAAATCTCCCAGCTAACAATTTTAGGTTGTAAGAACGTTTTTGTAATGTTTCCATTAAGTAACAAAACATGTTATTTTGAAAGTTCTAGGACTATGCAAAACATCCGGTTTTTAGACATTGTATTAACGTATTAACGCATTAAATTGGTTATAAGAATAAACATTCTGTATATGCTAATTCTACATTACAGTAACATTTTAAAAAACTTTCCCTTAACAACTTATAGAATACAAGTTAAAGAATAAAGTTTTTGATATAAGATATATATGTTCTAATATTCTACTAGCGATACAGCAAGAATGGGTTTTGAGAACTTTAAGAGAACTTTTACAGAACGTTAGCCAACATTCTGAATATGTTTCCTGTTAGCTGGGCTTGCTCTGAAATGCATGGCTTTACAGAATACTTTGAGGGTACAAATCATGGTCTGTTCACTTGCTCGAACATGCTGGCAGTGAGAGTTCATCGGGTTCCAGACTAATATAGCAAACCAAACCCATATATACTGACTAGTGTGAAAGACACAGAGGATGCAGAGGTAGGCAACCCTCATAACCGGTGACAGCAAAGTGTAAGAGCGTCTTTATGCTAAATCAAGCTTGGAACACGCAACTATTTATTTATGCGATGTATTTATAATTCTAAGAAGGTTAAGTACCACTGGCATTGGGTCAGAACTAAAAGATGCCCAGATCTTTCATGACATAAAAATATATAGACTATATATGAGGCTCTGGTTGCACAAAGACAAGCATTGCTTATGCCCTTAATTTGTCCACCAGCAGCTGCTCTTTGCAAGCTGTGACTGCTGAGATAAGCATTCTTATCCTTTACAGTGGTGGCTAAATATAAAAAGCTACACACACAATGACTGCATTAAAACATTTTGTACTTGTGAAGAAAAACAAGAAAAACAAAGTTAAATGTAGTCTATATATTTTACTACAAAAGGTTTAATCTGTTCTTATATATATACATAGTTATCATTTTTATCAATTTTTTGTTCATGTGTTGTTAATGAACTATTTCTGATACAGAAATATTAGACACAACATTTGTAACTACAGTATTTATATTCTAGCAAGTTTTAAAATTATAGTTGTAACTATCAGTTATCATTCACATATATAAATATGCATGAATGATTCTTACAGCAAAAATAAGACGTCATAAATAAACTGCAGTGGTCATCATAGCCATTTTGCTCTGAATGTGACATTGGCTCAGACAAGTCAGAACTGCACAGGGTTTCCAGGGGCAGAATCCTCACCCAAAAGGCGTATTGTGCAAAACCTCCAGAAAGCTTTCCAGTCATGCACAAAAAGTAACGACGATATAAATTTCCACTGGCCTTCAATTGTTCCAAAAGTCTCAACAATAGCTTTAAGAGCAAAAACAGCGAAGAACTCAATAATGCAGCTGCATCTGGAGACTGAAAAACACAACACTCAATAAATCATTTCTTGGGAACCAGTGCTCTTCTTATTTATAGGCGATAAAATTACATTCAGTCACACTAATAAATGATCCGGTTATTAACATAGCACAGCGTTTGCTATGTACCTCGCTGCCCCAGTTCAGAAAGAAACAAAATATAGTTTCCAAGCGACCAGCCAAAATCGCACATATACTACACAAAGTTGATATGGAATATATAGCTACATATGTTATGACAATAATAACAATCATTAAACACACAGGGACGTGTTACAGGAAATCTCAGCACACTCACACAACCACTTTATTAGAAGTGGAAATGTACTGGTATTAGTATTAATGTGCAATGTGTCCAGCTAATAACCCAAATCAATCTAATATTACTGAATGTTCAGCTAGAAGTAAATATTTTTTCAAGCTCAGATAGTACGATGGCAAGACTGAAGATGCATATCCACAAAGCAGTGTTAGATTTACTATGAGGCAATCATCCCAGCACTCAGTTACAACTGGTGACAGGAAAATGGCTGGCAAACCACTGATGTTTTTCGAGAGGGCTTATCAAACACAAATGTTAGCCATTCTGCGGTAAACACTTTAAATGGGCTTGTACTATAGATCAAACCCCATATCCAGAACCCAAGAGGGTCTAATCCTGAAATAACAGTGAATTTTCCATTTAAATTTAGTCAGAACAAATGTGGGATTTAATGAAGGCCCCTCTCTGTGCACAACCACAGTCCTGCCAGGCATAGATGGCTCTGCTGAGTCTGTTACGCAGGCAAGTCTGGCATTTCCCCTCTAATTAGAAGCTCATCACACATAGTCAATGCAGTGTGAGTGAGGCCACTAACCTCGGCAGCTTTCAAACTGGGTCATTGTGTTAAATCTGACATAATTTAACATTCAGAGCTCCTTTATTGAAAAGCTGTACACACACACATACACACACAAATTGGCACTCTGGCACTCTTGGCAATGCTATAGTTTTTCTAGCAAAGTTACAAAGTATGTTCTAGCAAAGTACAGTACACAGTTCTAGCAGAACGTATGTTTTAGTAGTATACAAAGTGTGTTCAAAGTATACAGTTACCTAGAAATACATTATAGCTTTTCAATGAAAAAATAAAGAATTATATTTACACACATTATGAAAAACATGTTGTTATAATCTATATTTTTCATATGTGTGTCCGAGCTAGTAAAAAGACTTAATCTTTTTTGAAGGATCACTAATATGCATTTATAATAAGAAATATAATCCAAATGTCACTGTTTAGCCTTGTTGTGACCTATCTTTCTGCATTTATTATTTATCTGTTGCAGAAATATTTGCATTGTTTTACCCAAGAAGATTAATAATCCAGTTAATGAACACGGGCACAGTCTAGGCCAAAACCATAATTCTGCGGTTTCCTGGAACCTGGATCAGATACAAGATGTAAATAACCCAATTTATCTCCCTATCTAGAAGACACCAATGTTGGCTTCACCTATGACAGTGTAATTTCTTACACATTACTGATCCAAACCGACCTGCTATTGGCTATTACTCAGAAGAAATGAATTAAAGTGAGAAATAAACAGTCAGTTCTGACAGAGCTCAAGAGAACGCCACGGTCAGGGCTGTTTATTCTCTCTTCACATTGTGAGCTTCATTGTTGTATGTCATCTCTTCTTAGTTTTGCAGTAAAGGCATCAGAGAGAGAGAGAGAGAGAGAGAGAGAGAGAGAGAGAGAGAGAGACATTATTGGCTGTGTGCCATTACAGCTGATCCTGTATTGCAAGAGTGAATCACGACCGTCTCTGTATCGCTAAGGCTTGTCAATCAAGTTTGTAATTTAATTATAAGTGACATATTTTATGAACCAGGGGTTATGGGAACCACTTTTGCAGTCAATGCCTCTTTTGTCTGATGTTACAGTGTATAAACGAAGGATTATTGTAAAATTGTACTCTGTTACCAAGTACCCACACAGAACTAACACTGAAACAGAGCTACAACTGATATAATGAAGAGAGATTAATGGTGAAAACTAGTTTTATTATTTAAAAAAAACAGGAGAGGAATAGTTTCTCTTGCGTTTTTTAACATGCAGCACAGTGTTAGAACATTTAGCGTGGACAGAAAAGTTCACGCTAAATGGCACAGTCACTGATGTCTTGTCACATCATAAAACGTTTGTGGTGGTCATTCAGGGGCAGGGTTACTGGAAAAGATCTTGGTTAGCCTGCCAAACAACTAATGAAAGATCTCATATCAATTTCTCAATAAGGATGATGTGATCACACCCTCAGTTCAAGACTATTTTCATTCTGTTCTGAGAATAATATTTGAACAGAATACGAAAACGCTTAATTCTCAGACCTGCCTGTAAAACCCTGCTGACACTAAGCATCTGTAAGGCAGGTAAGCCCTCCTCCATCCCTTAAAACAAACCAGAGCATGTTTGCTTATCTTGAAAAGCTATTATGAATCATATCTGAAATCTCTTTGCCTGGATTACCTTTTAATATCTTTCATAACATTACTGTAAGCATTATTAATAAACTGAATCCGGGCTTACAGGTTCAGATTGGTGTTGAATTTAAAAAAAGGTGCGGGTGGGAATCGTATTTATGAATGGGCACATTGTGTTCTTCGGTTTCTCAGGAGAAGGTTTGCTTTTGGCCTGATGTGTAGATAAATGTTTTAAATGTATTTAGTTTCACGGGAAAAATGCAGGGGGTTCACATTAACACTAGCTGGCACTGGCCAAATATCTCCCACAGATAATACTGGCTCTTCTGTTAGTCATTCACGATCATGTTAGAAATCGTCTCTCTTTCACACCACACATACATTCATCATGTTAATGTAGCGTGTAGTCCTTGAAAACAGATGACACGTGAGATGAGACCTGTGGACTGTGTCGAATGGTTTCATAGCAACAGATTTACACAAACTAAATCTATGACATGAAACCCTTATCCGCTCTCTTCTACAGTATATTCTCTATAGCAATCGTTAGCAATTCAGCTAACAATTTTATGTTGTAGAAACATTTCTCTAACGTTTCCATTAAGTAACAAACACCTTAAAAACATTAAATGGTCCTAGAACATCCCAGAATGACCCCAGAAGGACCATCAAAACTCAGACATTGTATTAATGTTATTCCTTGGTTATAAGAACTTTATTCAAACATTTTCTGTAACGTTTTAAAACGTTCCACTAACAACTTAAGAAAAACATTTTTATACATATGATTCACAAAAAATTCTACTAATGTTACTGCAAGAATGATTTTTGATAACTGAGAGAACTCTGAGAGAACTTTTAGAGAAAGTTAGCCAACGTTCTGAGAATGTTCGTTTTTATCTGGGCTATAACACTTAACACACAACACTTGTTCAGAAATGTACAGCGATGTTCCACATGTTTGTAAGGCCAAATTTATGAAAGTGTTCACATGCAGACCAGGATCCTTGTTATCAGGAGCGCTACTTACAGGAAAGAACCTCTCTATTGGTCAAAAAACTCAATTCCCAAGAATCCCTGTGCCAACCCGACTAACCTTAACAACGTGTACAGCTGCAAAGCAGGATTAAATTACCGTAGCAATGAATGACATGAGCAGGTTGATTGGCTGGTGTGTAAAAAGATCGAGGTAATGTCTCTAAATGTTTCCATCTTATTTCACAGCACATGGCTGAGATAGTGAAGAGGTCATGTTGCACCACTGTTTTGGTGCGATTTCTCTTGAACAAACTGGAGCCTTCAATTCCGAGCAATAGAGAGGCCTCACCGTATGATGCATATACACAAGCCATTTTACAGTGTTGTTTGTCACTGTATCAGCACACTGTCTGTTTATCTAACTCACGTATGATAACCACAAGGGATTTATTGTGCAGTAAATACCCATGTAAACACGTCTTCCATCTTTGCTGTTTTCAAAAGAGAAGAGGCCTGTCTGTTATGACTCCAGCCTCAGATAATCCGTTTCATTATCCTCTCACTGATACCCCACCACACACACACACACACACACACACACTTGTATATGTGGTTTACAAGGACTCTCCATAGATGTAATGATTTTTACGATCAAACTTTCTATCCACTTCCCCATCCTTAACCCCAAACATAACCCTCACAGAATACTCTACAGAATACTAATATTCAAATAAAAACACCATTTAGTGTGTTTTCTAAGCCATTTGTTTTATGAGGACACAGTGTTCCTCGTAAACCATGTTTACATTGTTATACACATGTCATTATACACCTTTGTGTCCTCATAAACCACATATAACAGTACACACACACTTCATATGATATCTCTGGAGAGGCATACATAGGATCAGGAACCAGATAGACTCTAGTGTGTCAGGACTGGATGGAGCGGAATGGAAGGAAGATCACAGGTCAGACTGTAAAAACATTCTCATAATGTCCTTCCCCCCCTCGGTCACGCTTTTCCTTTTCCCCCCACCACTTCCCTGAACCCTTAACAGCCACCACAATGACTCAACACAGACCTTCCAGCTACAGCAAACTCCAGAGACAGAAGATCCAGTTCACCACAGTTTTATATTAGTTGTAATTCTTACAAATGCAAGAAGCCATTTCTTGCATATAAAGCAAAATCTTTCAGACATTTATTTCCACCACAAATCTGAAAACAAATGTTCCAGGTGATTGAACTTCAAGCAGATGGTTGCAATGTGTCAGATAAGGGTCAAACAGGTCAGTGACCTCTGTGACTAGAACGATTATGAAACCACTGTTAAAACAATTAATATGAGCAAAAGAAAGGTCTCAAGAGATAAAATGATAATGGTTTATGCTTTTCAAACTTTAGAGAAATGTTCCAGATTGACTAAAGGTATGTTCTGTGGTAAATGTAAAAAAATGCATTTGATGTTTTGAAAGCAACAATCATAATTACAGTAATATTACAGTAATATAATAAACACTGTTGAGTCAAGTGTGCCAGAATCACTACAGAGTTTGTCTTTGTAAATTTATATCCAGTCTTTTTACTTCTTTGCCATTACATAACAAGGTCAGTGTAGGTGCTTTAACAAAAATACAAACATGTCTTGTCTTGAATGCTTTGGCCCAGATGTCTTCCATTATGTTAATTTCTTTAACCACACTTTTTAGCATCATTTTAAAAACTGATGAGTCCAAGTATTTTCTGTGGAAATCAACATTATGCCAGTGTTGACTGAATATCATTGATAGAGCGTAACTTGTTTATGAAACATTTATTTAAAGGCAGGGTAGGTGATATTTTTCGGAAACGTTTTTTGTTATGCTGGTTGAAAAGTCTCTTCAGGATAGTCTCTTCTATCCTAATCGCAATCACTAAGTGGTCTAAATATATTTATATCAAGACTATAAAATGTTTGTCTAATCATTGTATTCATTCTGAATGCAAAGACAGGATGTTCCAATTGCCTGTCAAACTATGTATGAGTTCATGTATAAGAAGGCATGGCTTTGGAGAGCGCTATGAAGGGCAGGGTCGGGTCTTATGCTTTCAAAGCTAGCTTGCCAAAGTCATGTACAAAGTTAATAACAGACTCTGTTGCTAATTGAGGATTTGTCCAAAAGGAAATTGCCTTTATTGTGAGAAAGATCTGTGGCCTCGGCTTGTGCTATAGTCAGCATCCCACTGGGTGAACAATAAAAGCTGACTTCCTGACCCCTTCGTCTGGGGATCCTACAGACAAACAATGGAACCCTTAATTATCATTGGCCATTCCCAGCACTAGGCCCTTTCTGATGGTCCCGATTCCGATCTGAACACAAAGCTTGCTATGTTTTATTTCTCTGACACAGTCTTCTGTGCTTGTGTGACCTGGCCCTCAGTATGACACTCCCAGTTAGGCCCCGTAATAGTCCTTTTGAATGGAAAAGAGAATGAACGACTAGGCCTTACATATCTTTAGGTCAAATATAAACAACTGCGTTGTTGCTCAATGATAGAATTGCTCAATATAGTGACTTGGTCTAAATTAATCAATGGCACACAAGAGTGACTTTGAACAATAATGGACTCTGCGTTGAAACATCCAGATAGAGACTTCCTGTGACTATGCACTGTAAGTGTCACTACAAAACTATGAAGCTTTGACTTAATAAAAGCAAGCTGGCACAGAAACAGCACAAAGAACAAAATATAGCCCAGATGAAACACGTACGAAAACATACAAACCATTTCCAAACAATAATAATCAAAAACCTCCAAATCAAAGTGCCTCGTGTCCTTCTACCAGCCCATCATATAAGATTAGTGTTGACATGAAACCCCTCATGTTTGTTTTCTTTTGTGCTCACAGGACCAGACGTGACCGCAACCTTCCCGTTGGAAAGTGATTGAATTTTTTTTGGAAGTTTCTGTACTTATTAAAGTTAATGAAAAAGCAATTACCATGGATTTCGTAAAGAATTAAACTGAACAGGCAGATAAATTCCAGTGAAGGGCTGAGGATCTTTGTCCAAGCAATATACCCCATCTGCATTATGTCCGTTCAGAGCAAAAACTGTCTTGTTTGAAGTGATTGTTTTGAGGGTCTTTTTGAGACGGCTGGCGTGCCCTTTAATTTGTCCTCATAATTATCTTTGAGGCAGCATTCTTTAAAGAAAAACTGTCATCACCAGTTCCTATTTTTTTGTTTTCTCATTTCTAAATATGACAGCAGATCTTTAACACTCAGCTGAAGAAAGAAATGTTATCATTCTGAATTTCTGCTTGTTGACACAGAGGTCTCATGCAACGAGACATCATACAGTCCAGAAAAAGGCTCCAGTTGCTATTGTATCAGCAGAGTCGGAGGAAGAGTGGCATTATTGTACAGAACACAAAGCAGCTGGCAGGAAACACTCTGTTCATATTTTTTAACTTTGATTTCCCTTTTGAGGAAGTGTGATAAACATACTGTCCATACTGCTGACCTTCTTCAGCTGACTGTTTCCAAATCCTGCTAGTGACTTCTCTAATCATATCAGTATTTATTACATTAAAAATATTCTTTTTTATTATCAAATGAAACCTTTTATATAACTTTCATATTATAAATACCCTGCTGTACCCTGTGTCTTTAGTTTTAGTTTAGTCTTTAATTTATCTTAACTTTAAGGGCAAATATGCAATTAATTAAACTAATTACACATTGTCATTCATTTGATAAATTGCATTTTGATTAAATGATTGACAGCCCAAATTATGCACTTACGCATTATTGCACATTTTCTTTCACTAGTAGTGTAGTGTGCAAGAGTATTGCATCATTTTTATGAAGTATTAATATTAATATTAAATAAATATGGCAAATATGGCTAATAGTAGCTTTTTTATGGTGCACAGTTGTGCCATAAATAAAAACAACCAAAACACGTGTAGGAATGTGAGTACTAAATCTGTATTGCGACATCACATTGATTGTTCCCAGGACAACAGACTGACAAGCTGTAAGAAACACTGAACAGCTGGCCTAAACAAACAGATCTGTGAAGCAACACACTCAGATTCATTTACATGGACTCACTTGTGTACAATAACCTCTGTTAAATCTCTGTTGGACAACTATGGAGCCAGTTTCTTCCTATCAGTCTGTTTACATGCACATCGTACACCAGTTGCACTTAATTAAAAACATTTAGCTAACATAACCAATATGCATATGTTAATGTAAATGCACTATGTATTATAATACCTGAAGAATATTAAATACAGTGATGTTTGTTAACTTTTTAAGTAAAGACTTAAGCAAAATATGTTTAACCATCCAGTTAATTACTTAAAGACTGAAGAACCATATATGATTAGTCATGCTCATTTGAACCGATATTAAAGCATATAAAACAACTACATACACAGCCATACAATCAGAGCCTTACACATCATAAATGTAAAACTACAACTGTTATTAACTGTTAAGAACATCTGGCCCAGTGTAATCTTCAAGCAAAATCACATCAGACTATTCTATAAGTCAAAAATCAAACGAGCTTTCAAAAGGTTTCATTTAACCTAAATATTGTCTGTCCAAAACGCACTTTATTCAACAAGGTAATTTCTGGCCATGAGTACAGTTATTTATGCATTATTACTGAATATATGTGGCTTTAAAGACATTTGCTGGAAATTTTCTAGCATTCACAGGACAATGTATAACACAACAGAGCTCTCAAATCACCAAGTGCACGCTATATTTCAAAGCATTTTAACAACACACAATCACAGGTTATTACTTGGGCCTGCCAAAGTTTCTGATTGGAAATGGACTTGCTTATGTATGCAGCTTACAGCGATTTATATGATTCTATCAAGAAACAGGAAATACATTGTCATTTTGGCTCCCTATTAAAGCCATGTTTACGCAATTATCTCAGCAAGAGACTGGAAAGAGGTGACTGTCTCTAACAACTCTGTGATTGCCTCTTACAACAAACTGTTTTCCTCTTACAGGCGAGTGTAGTTCTAATGGATGTTTCTTTCAAACAAAGGTTTCTTGTCGCACTGAATTACACAACCTCGGGCTAATGTTTACAATTTTAGCATGTTACATAATTTAAATGCTGATGATAACGGCAATGAGAAACCATAAAGTTTATCACTTTGACCAACAGTGGACAAACTGCAGAGTGAAATAAAATACGCAAATTTAAAAGGTCTTTACTTGAAAATTAATGGAGTCAGTTTATGATTTGGAAGGGGTGGGGGAAAATAAAATGGACTTTTACGTATTGCAGCATTTGACATCACAACAATGTATCAAACTTTTAATGCCAAGAATGAGTTAATTATTTTGTTAAAAGAGAGATTTGGCCAATACTCAGAGGTCTGTGAGAAGCAAATGTATTATAACCTTAGAATGCTCTAGTATTTCTATTCCACCAAAATCCAAACTCAGAACATATTAAAAACACAACTGTGCAAAGCAGTTATATGCAAAGAGTTTGAAAAACAAGTAATTCAAGATTGCATGTGTTTCTGCTCAAACAGTAGAGCACTGCGCTAGCAGCGCAAAGGTTGTGGGTTCGATCTCCTGGGAACGTACTGATAAGTTGCATACCTTAAATTCACTGAAAGTCACTTTGGATAAGTGTCGGCCAAATGCATAAATGTAAATCTAAAATCACACTCATCCCACGAAGTTGTAGAGTACATTTCACTGATGCTGTTGATCTGGGGGCAGGGCCCCATTTGTTCAAAACAGCCTTCAGAGTGTTAAATCTACCACTTAATCAACAGTTAAGTGACTCACAATACTTGGAGGAAGCAAATCATGCAACATAAGGGAAACATTTGTGTTTGTTATATATTAAAACAAAGAAACCACTAGAAAAGCAAACAGCTAATCAGAAAATACCAACTGCTTGTTTTTGGGGTTTCCAGAAAATGTCCAGAACATGGATCGTTTCTATGGATGCACAACCAACAAACTTTCTGAACCACTAATAAATACAAGCATAGGCTTTAACAGCACAAAAGCTGCTGAGAAACACTGCATTTCAGCTAAAGAAAACCAAAAGGGAGAGGCCAGTTGGAAACAGGGCTATATACATACACACATTCCTTTGCCATGATTATGATTTAAACAAAAGATGTATTATTTCATAAGAATAATCAACACTCTGTATGAAATCAATGGTATTCGTATGTTTTTGCCTAACACCAGAGAATCTTCATCATTCCCATCAAAGAATATCATGACCTACAGACCCCAGCTGGGTCTCCATTGTATCTGCTTCACCACCAAGTTATATGGTTAGCATGATCATTTTGCAGTTTTTAGCATGCTTTAAATCAAACGTTCATAGAACATTTAACATCCAGTGCATTTGGGGTTGTGCCCTAACACAATATATCAAGAGGGGAAAATCTAAGTAGGAGACAGAAACATGATTGTTGTCCTGTGCTAATGTCTTACAACAAAAGACATTCTTTTACCCTGTACCATGTTTCAACGACGTCCAAACAAGACTTGCATTGATTGGGTGATGGTGGGAGTCAAAATCCTTGCTGTGAATGACAGACAGTGTCACTATGAGACCGTGCCACAAAAAAGGGCATTGGCAGCAGGGATGCATTGCAGAGTACATGACTCACGAGCCAAGCTTACATGCACGTCGCATTCCATCACACACATTTTCCATGAGGAAATCCCAGAGCACCTCTGTATGCCGGTTAGGTATGAGTGTCATTGACAGAAACAGTCAGATATTCAGCTAGCACAGCATTAACATCAAGAACTGGGCTATGGTTTTTGAGGCCTTGGCATAAAACATGACAGTGGGAATTCTGGGTAATGAATGACAGAGCAAAACTGTTCCCGTTTAGTAGAGCTTGTTGACATAACTCTTGCTAGCTGCCCATGGGCAGAGCTGACCAAACAGCTGCCTGCTCTATGGTGCTCTTTTCTAACTAGTGTTCCCTGTAGAGCTCTGCTGGGGCCAGAACCACTTCCCTCAGGTGACATGTGAGTAGGAGAGGTCTATAGCCCTGCAGTCTGCAACACACACACACCAGAAGACCTAAGCAGCACACATGCTTCCTGCCCCCACGCTCTGCTTCAACTGAGCCATGACATTCCCCAATTCCTATCTGGTCTGCATGCCTCCAGACACCCCCGCTACGGCCAGCCCCAGTCTCAGGAATGGGTGTGTTTTGTAATTCTGAGTACACTAACTGAGCAGCTTCCCAGCAAACAGAGAACGTTCTCAGAATGTTGGCTAATGTTCTCTAAACATTCTTTCTAAGTTATCAAAAAACGTTATTCTTAAGTAGTTAGTAGATTAAGAGAAAAGAAATGATCATTTACAGTATTGAAAATAACATTTTTACAACTTAATGGGAACGTTAAGGAAACATTCTTACAACCTAAAATTGTTGTCTGGGTTGGCCTTCACCTCATCTGCTGGGAAACTAATGAAGATTTAGACAGTATGCTGGGAGAACGCATGAGAATGTGATTCTCAGCACTGGCTTCAGATCACAGATCCTGCTGTGAAGTCAACTTCTATGTTTGTGTTGGCAGGGAGTTTGTAGTCCTTTGGATAGGACAAACCTTTAGTGGGGACCAGCTTATGCTGGAATTCATTTCCTTTGAGACGAGAGCTGAAAGACCAGACTCACCCTGCACATCATTTTTCAACAGGCCTTCGAGAGCGAAACATCGTGTTCGAGACACAATATTCAGAGAGGAAAATATGTGAATGCCCCATATATTACGACAAAAGGAAAGTAAATCACAGAATGTGGGACTCCAGGGGAAGGTAAATTGATTTAGTGTTGAATTGAGGGGGTGTGGACATTATCGAGGGACTTGACTTTCCTTGTGTTTTCGCTGATATTTACAGGAGAAACTGAAATGTAAAACAGAACATTTCTGACAGAGATTTACTCTCAAAGCTCAAGTCTTAGAGCTGCTCTACATATACTAACTAGTCTCCAGCTAGTATTATAAACAACTGAGCTTTGTCCTTTAGCCCTTACACTTAAAATTGGTTCTTTTAGAATATGTCTTTCTACCCTTTTTAAAACATGAGGTAATGCAATCTCGGCTCAAGCAATAGTTTACCCAAAATTCTGTCATAATTTACTCATCCTTATGTTTTTCCCAACCTGTATGACTAAAGTTCGTGGAACACAAAATGCAGAAGGCAAGTCACTGACAGCCTCAGTCCTTATTCACTTTCACTGTATGGAAAAAACAGCAGTCTTCTTCTCTTTTTCCAAAAGACAGAAGTTTTCAGAACAATATGTGAATGATTAAATGACAACATTTTTTGGCAACTGTTTGGCAAATGGCAACTGTTCCTTTAAATGCTTTAATCATGCATTAAAAATGACACCCATTTTGTAGATGCCTTAAACAATAGCTCACAGAGATTAAACTCAAAATACGACAACACGATATTTCATATTGGCAAAAACAATAATATTGCAATCATCATAACATCACTATGATGTCATTTATGACTGCTGTGTTTTCATAAATAAGGCTACGATTACATCATAGCATGGATACAACTACAGCGCAATCTGTTATATGCGATTGGGTAATATTTTCCATCAGCCAATAGGGACAGCAAACACCCTCGCAAAAAAATAAACACGAGTGTATTTCAGTGCACAATGTTAACAATGTCAGAGGAGAGGTTTGTAAATTACCTGAGCCATGCACACAGAGGTGGAGATCTTTTATCATGATTGGACTTTTAACAGCCTGCAGGGAGCCCTCATCATCTTTCATAAAGAGAGGTTTGCCATTTTAATCCCACATCTGGTCTGTATTACCATTCCATACAGCTTTGACTTGCGTCTGAGCCTGATCAAGAGCCTCACCCACGATCTGCATCCAAAGACTATTAAACCCTAACAGCCTGAAATTAAAGATGACACTGTCTCCTTCGCAAACGCTTGCATTTTATCTTTGTTTCACACATTTTGTTATTTATGAAATTAGTGTTGGAATGAAGAGAGTCAAAGAGAAGACATGGAAAATCTTATGCAAATCATTTTCAATTTCAAAAGCTGCCTAATAGTGCTCTACATTTGAAGGGATAGTTTACCCAATAACTGAAAATTCTTCCATTATTTACTCATCCTCATGTTATTCCAAACCTGTATTACTTTTTTCTTCTGTGGAAGATGTGGAAGAAGATATTTTGAGAAATGTCTCAGTGGTTTTGTGTCCATACACTGGAAGTCAACGGGTGCCACAGTTGTTTGGTTACCAACATACAAAATATCTTCTTTTGTATTCCTCAGAATCAAAAGAGTTATTCAGGTTTGGAATCACATGATGGTGAGTAAATGATGGAAGAACTTCCAGTTTTGAGTGATCTGTCACTTTAAGATTACCCCAAATGTGTTTCACCTTAAAAAGTGAGCATTATTTTTTTATTTCAGGGAGCCGTGTCCTGAGGGTATACATTGCTCTAAGAAAGTTGTAGCAATAATGGAAACAACATAAGTGGTTTCTCATGACCCAGCTCATCTAGTCCTTTTTTGTACGTTTTCCCAGTAAAAGTGAATTTAAGCGTCTAAGCAGATTTAAATCATGAACTTGTAACCTGTTTATCTGAAGGGAAAATATTTTTATTCCAGCATCTCTTCTTTTAGCCCTCTTGTTTGCATTTCTTGTCTCACAGAGTTCATTCTTACCACATTAACTTAAACCGCCATTGAAATGTGTTGTTTTGACAACATGTTGTCATTCATCTATATAAAACTGTTTCTTAATGACGCTAACGAAAAGGGCTTAAAGTTACATGTGCTTGAAGTGACCCGCACCTGCAAAACACACATGGTTCCAATAAGACACTATTTCTATGCATGCCTCATTTCCTGAACCCAGTTAGTGTCTGATATCCTTAAAGTTAATGATGTTTTTATTATCGTGGTCTGAGTTCACCAATGTCTCACATATTTCCCTGATTCAAGAGAAAGAGAAAATGGTGCAGTAAAAAATCTTAGTGCAATTGGTGGAGCATTGTGTCAGCAGCGCAAAGGTTGTGGATTCGATTCCCAGGAAATACAGGTACTAAAATATATACCTTGAATGCACTGTAAGTCACTTTGGATAAAAGCGTATGTGTAAAGTAAATGTAGATCTTCATAAAAGAAATAAAAAGATGATTTTCATATTTTAAAAACAATTGCTCAGTGGCCTCTGTATTGCCTCAGTATAGCAGCTCTCTGAATTAACTTGATACGCATGACTATAAAGACAAAAAGATGCTTGTTTGATAAGTAGGTCAATGCAGAAAAATCTTTTTCTCAGTCTCTCTTATTTTCTTTCTCCTCAGGGTGCACAGAGACTGGTGGCTCTTACCTGAGGGCAGTCTTTGATATAGTGTCCCTTGTTGAAGCAGAGATGGCACAGGTAGTTTGGTGGAGGTCTCTTGCTGGGCTTGCGTGGCTCAGAGGAGAGGGAGAGGTCCGAGAAGTGGTCTGTTAAAGAGCTCAGCCCGTCCACAATGTTGTTGAGAGAGCCATATGGGGACACATTTTTGTATAAACCATTATTCAGCGCCTGCAAAGTATAATGGAACACAAAGGACAATCCACAAAAGTTACACATCTCACAGCATCAACAAGTACATTATTCATAATATAGCACAAAGAACCAAAGAAACAATGGATTACATAATATATATATATATATATATATATATATATATATATATATATATATATATATATATATATATATATATATATATATATATATATATATATATGGATAAGTACTTAATAATTTGATCATTCGGATAAGTGCTTAATAATATAAGACTTAAAAAAAACTATTTGTCATGATGACACTAATCGATGACCATTTAAAATGTGCTACAGTGTTCATACTTCATCCCAGAGTTCCTAAACTGGTGCGACATAATCCACAAAATCCAATAATAAGTACTGTCTGAGATTTACAAATCACATACCGTATACTGTAACCACAGAACGTGTAGTAAAGCATTAAACTCTGAGAAGAGACGGTTTGGGAGGGAAGATGTTGCACAAATGATGTCTTCCTCTGGTTATGGTTTAGAGAGGTTATGGTGTTATTGAAGTCTAGTATGAAACTTTATACTTGGCAGGTTTAAATAACTGTCATCTAGTTCTCAGCAAGCCAGGACAATAAACAGTTTCAGCATGTATCTTCCAGACAAGTATCACATAATCAGTTAGATAAACTGGATACACCAAATAAGCTTTATTAAATCTTCTTCTATAGCCGTACATCTGGCGATCATTTTCCATCCAGCCCGGATAAATCCAGCTGATTTTCATTTGTTGGGAAAGAAATACATGCGAAATGTGCATTTGTATTGTATGCACACTGTATTACACATTTGCATGCAATTGTATGCCTTTTTTTAAACAATCATTTACACAATGATAGTATATATGAGCATGTACGACAAAAGATTAAGAGCTACATAAAATTAGAAATCTTTAGATGTGGTTATGTTCAGAATAAATAGACCTAAAACAAGCAGCGTTACTTGAAACTGTGTCTAACTACACTGTTATTTGGTGAGTTACGACCAACAGACAGTGAAGTCTAAGATCAAGAAGGAATATAAATAGGCATGTTGAAATTTATGAAGACGTCTTCCTAAACATAAAGCTGCGTGACGGTCACTATTTCAGACTTCATGGCAACTATCAGAAATGTTTTAATCAGAATGCATTTCTAGAAAGATCAAAATTACTTAAGTCTCTCCTGAGGGACGTGGCCTCACACACATTTACACTAGTGGAGGACATCTCTCCTCAACCCGCTACACAGCAGTGTAATCCTAGCCTGCACTGCTGCCACTCACGGTGCACTCACACACACACACACACACACACAGATTAACACTTCCTAAGAAGAAAGGGTGTTAGCAAGACATTTGGCAATTTCATTATCATCTAGATGGTATACACAGGACTTTTGCTGGCAATGAAAATAAACGTAACTTATACAGAAACTATAATACTCATACATCCCAATGTTAATGTGGTATGTGTGATACACAGCAAACTCTTGTGATATTACATATACATTTGTTATCTTGCCGAAAAGCTTCATTCTAGTGGGTCTAATCCCAACATCCCTCTGTTTGCAAGTGCATTAAAAAAGAGAAAGTGAAAGGGGAGGGAGAGGGAGAGGGGGGGAGAGAGAAAAAGACGTCACAATGTTTTCGTTAATTCTGATTACAAACGCTTTGCCCTTTCTCAAACTTTCCATTAAACATCACTTTACCTCTGTCTAAGCCACAATACTGACATTACATCATTAAAATGAAAATATGTTACTCATACGTTCAAGCTTCTGGAAGTAATTATCTCATTTAAAAAAACAAATTGAAGAACACAAAAATAATCGAAACAGTAGTTCCAAGAGCTCTCTTTAAGGATAAATTAATGTAGCTATTTAAACTCATAAACATTACAATTTAATAAAATTGTACACCCACACCCATAATAACCACACCCATATTCTTGTCTTCTTTTCTATGTTTTATGACATCAATAATTTTAAAGTCACCATAAACGTACAACATTATATAAAGATTTAAGTCTCCAAGAGTACATTAATTTCACTTGAATTTTGACTTTTGAATTGTCAATTTTACTGTAGGTGTAACACCTTCCAAACATATCCTTCAATGGAAAGTCATACAAGGGCTGAAGAAGGATCTTACAAGCATTTTTTCCTATTTTCCTTTATGTGATTTACAGTTTGCAGTCCATACTATTACAATACATTTTAGCTATTCTTACACTTTAAATGATTATTATCTGGTTGCACTGGTTACTCACTAACATAGCTAATCATTTAGACAGGATCAAATTCAAGACTTTGGCAACTCTCATCATTTTATGAGCACCTTTAGGCCTACAGAGATAACAGTCTGCCTCTATCACTATGAGACTGACTTACTGGGCCCAAACAATCTTCACTTTTTTAAAGTAGGCAAATAAAATGCATGAAATCTTACAGTCTAAACAAGATCATTTCATGGATGACAACATAATGTGGATGCCCACATGTAAATACAAAACATAATCCGAGTGCAAAACATAATAACATTGTTTCCTATTGAAATGTCACATTTTGTGATTTCACATTTAGTTTCAATGATACTAAAAGTGAAACTCCCCAGTGTGTAAATTCACAACATAAACGAAAAACTATGTTTAGCCTTTGAAAATGCATAAATGAGAGTTATGTCTTATCACACGTATCCTGTAAAAATGCGCACAAACCAACGCGCAAAATCAGACGCGATGCGTCTAATGCATGCAGAACTGCGCTTTCCATAATAAAACTTAATCCAGACCGTTATCTCCCTACACTTATTTCCATCCAAATGAAATCTGCAGGAGGAGAAAAAAACAGTTACCTCATTCCTCTGCAGCTCAAAGAGATTGTTGAGATAGTTGGAGTTGAGAGAGGAGCTCAGGTCACCGGCAGCGGTTTTGCTGTAGTTCAGGTCCGGATGGGAAGAGTTGGGTTCGGGTCGGAAGGCATCGAAGGCACTCGTCTGATGCGTGTCTTGTAAAGAAAGGTAAACCCAGTTGAGAAGCTGTGCAGGCTGGTACATTGAGGTGCTGGTGTCTATTGCGGACAACAAGCTCATGTTGTAACTTTAACCCGTCCGCTTTTACTTTTGGGCAAAACTTGGTTGTGAGTCTACTGTGAATGCGCCGTCCGGTTTTCCACACCCAAAAACTGAGCACTTCTCTCTCTTCTTCCAGCACAGCCCCTATTCGTTCGCTGGGATCCCTGTCCCAGGTTTATACTCACATAAAAGTCATTGCTTCAACATGTCAGAATAAAAAGTTTTAGCCCGCCGTCGTCGGCCCGTTATCTTGCTTTATTCGCACAGTAACAGCAAAGAGCTAATTGAATATTCATGCCGTGTCTGCTCACGTCACTGACCCAAACAGCCAATCAATACGCGCTGTTTAACATATGGGCTTGTGCTTAGTGACAACCTGTTGATTATTGGCTAACTAGCAAATTTGGATGTATGTGTATTCATTTATCACTAAAGTTATATCAAGTGCTGAACTCAAGGTTTTAAATAGAAATAAAATATAGAAATGAAAAGATTTGCAAATGTGTAGTTATATGGAGTTATATAGGAATATGGTGGTATACTGCTATATTAACATAATAAAAGGACATTACCCCCTCACTTACACCAGTTCACACGGTTGAATCATTTAAATACTTGGGGTTATATGTGAAACTAAACACCTAAACGAAGCCAACAGGGTAATACAAGCAAATGGGTTTGTTGGTTTGTTTGTTTGTTTAACAACAGGGGTGAGATTCTTCAGCATGACCAGAAACAAGTACCAGAAAACATCACTTACTTTAAAAGCATGCTAAAACTATTAAAGATTGGAGGACATAAAGTCAAAGCACATCAGAGATTAGTGTTAAAATGATCATTGGATTTTCACAGAGAAGGTAAACAAATAATTGAAGGCTACATTTTGCTTTGAATAATAGAAAACCGATGAGTTTAATATATTCTTTAAGATTCTCATACAGTATTTTAACTTTTGATTGACTCACCTGAGGTAGCTGTTGCGGCCTCGACAGTAGCAAACTGATTTGTGCTCCACTTTGTAGCATTGTTGAGATTTTCCTTGTCCTTCTGCAGACACTTCATAACAATTCACCTACTGATGAATCATTTATCCTAAAATCCATAATGTGGGAAACGGGGAACGGCTACATTCTGGCCCAACATTGTTGGATCCCATATAATCTGAATTTAGTGAGGCAACATCAACTGCATATCCCTCAACAAAGCATTCCCAAAAACAATGTAAAATACAGAAAACACAAATATTGTTTACAAGCATGTACAATCAATTATAAAGTATATCAGTCATTAATTTAAACTACCCCAAATAAAGCTTAGACAATAAATGCAATAAAATGTTTAAAAGATCACATGTACGACTTAAATGAAGTAAAATTAAAGAAGAAAATCCCTTAAAGAAGAAAAAATCTGATTCCCCATAAACTGTTACATTAAAGTATACTGATGCATATAATGGGCTCTAATCTTTCATATGCAACCTGTTACTGTACCCATACTTGTACGCTTTACCACACACAGAGCACTGGAAAGGTTTGTGCTTTGAGTGAATCCGTTTATGTCTGTTAAGTGTGTAAATGCCCTTAAAACCCTTTACACATTCAGAGCATATATAGGGTCACTCTCCTGTGTGATCTTTCTGGTGCACCCTTAGGTCATATATGTCAAAAAAAACCTCTTTTCACACCAGTTACATGGAAAACGGTCTGTCACCAGCATGTCCATGCAAGTGTATTTTAAAATAAGAAGGTTTTGCAAACATTTCACACTAGTCGCATGTGTACGGCTTCCGTCTTCTGTGAATTTTCACATGGTCCGTAAGAAGGGCTGATTGACTAAATTGTTTTCCACAAGTGTCACAACTAAATAGCTTCTCTTCATCTAGTTTGTTGGACTAATGTCCAGTGGCTTTGCTCGATGCATCAGCATTTCTCTTAGCTACTTGTCTGATCTTGTCCTGCTTGCTTGAACAGTCATCTCCTATTCTTGCTGCTCCAGAACATCTTTTGCTTACAATTCAATTTTTGTGTTCAGAGTTTTATCTAGAGAAGCATCTGTGTTCCTTGTGATTTAAAACTCTTCTTCTTCCATTACAACTGTAGGTATAAGGCCAGTGGGGAAGTTGTCACATGCTTCCTTTTCAATTTGTAGACCAAAGTCTAGAAACCTCTCTTTATCACCCAGAGAAGGAGGCCATGAGAAGACATCTTGATCAGAAAGTCAACATGTTGTCATTTTCAGTTTTTAAGCATCCACTCATGAAGTCAAGTGATGGTTCTTCTTGGTTATTAAAAGGAAACGCGACAATCATTTAACCTTTTACTTTCAATGTCTATCCCACAGTTTAAAGATCAGGTGTAAACATCAGATAAGTTGTAGCATAATTCTTATTGTGACCTAAAGATGAATAATTTTATGACAGGATCAGGGCTGTAATAAAGTATGACAGATATTCACGTATATGGAAATAAGTTGTGAGCATTACCGTGACAACATTTCCTAAACTAAATTATTAGTCCTTGGCAATTATGTTGACTTGTTGACCGAAAAACAATTTGTTGTTACTAACTGAAATGAATTGTTTATATGGCATTTTAAACTTTCATATCACAAATTATTCATTTATAGTAAATAAAACAACAATTTCAAGCGTTCACACACCATTAAAGCGACTGATCATAAATAAAAAGCTGGTTTCAGTTTGCAGATGATTAGTTGATGTTTTTTGAAGATCAAGACAGGCGCATACTGCCACCTACTACACTGGAGGTGTAATAGCATGGCTTCATTTCTAATTATAATCTGTGGCTTATTCTAGTCTCATTTTACAAACATCACTGTTTTATCCCATCTGTCCTTTTTTTATTTCTAGAAATCCTTTGGCATCCCATTTCTTTTTGTAACATTATCTGTAATTTCTTAACCGTACTCAAGTAATATGATTGTCATCTGAAAAGTTTTTTTAGTGTATTATTGTAGTGGATCTTTATTAATCTGTACCTCAACTCTTTTGCCAGTGTTTTACTATATAAAATAAACGTAACCTGAAGACTTTCTGTTTCTTTTTGTCTTCAAATGGTTTACTGCGGGATGCGAAACAACCAAAAAGCTTTATACTGCCGCCTGCTGGGCTGGATTGAAAGAGCACAACTCCACTGTTGTAGATGAATCTCAATACAGTTGTTTTTATTTGTGTGGTTCACTGTAAAAAATAAAAATATGTTTTAATGTAAAAACAATTTTTGAAAGTAATAAAAAATATTAAAATTACATAACCAACATAGCTCACAAATAAATTATATTGTAATTAGTCATTACATTCAGATTTTCCTTTCAAGGCACAAAACCCTTCAGATCTCATTAATATCACTTATATTCATGAATATCAATATCAGCTTTCAGCACATCAAAATAAATGAAATAAGATGTACCGTATAATCTGAGGTAAAGTCTCAGCAAGGTTATCTATGTCATATCTGGAGCAACCTTTGGCCACATAGGTCTAAGATCCACAGATATATGGATCGTGGAACCATTGTGATCTCAAGAACCTTCTTGGTGCACTAGTTGGATTTCCTAAAAATTGTTATGAAGGATTTTACATGCTGTTACATGTCATGTGGCTACTGGTAGTATTTTATATTTTAAATTTGCTTACTCCATTGGAATCTACAGAAATGTTAATGACATCCGTCGAGTGCAGGTCAAGCTCTTAAAATACAGATAATATAGTAATAATAAAGTTTGATGATGTTACACTAGGCAGGGTAGGCAATCTTTTCCTGATACTATTTCTGCTATGCTGATTAAAAGTGGCCTCGTGGCCTTATGCCTTCAAAGTTAGCTTGCTCTTGATAGCCTTCCTGAAATTGCAACCCCATATTTAAGCTGTGAAAAGCCTCTCATATTAGTGTAATGTTACCATTAAATTTGCAGCACTTCCAGTTCAGCCATTGTTACCAGCCATTGTTACTCATTTTCAGATTCACGACCCGCAATCCATCCACAGAGCACAAGTCCAAATCTGTACAGCATGTGAGAAGTAATAACTCATCTCATACTTAAAACAGCAGTACTGTAGCATTATATTGCATTTATGTTGTACATCTCTGCGGGCTTGAACCCAAACAACCTCCGAATCCAGAACGTCTTTATATCATCCTCACATGCATCCTCTTTATATCATCTTTTATATCATCCTCACATGCATCCTCTTTATATCATCTTTTATATCATCCTCACATGCATCCTCTTTATATCATCTTTTATATCATCCTCACATGCATCCTCTTTATATCATCTTTTATATCATCCTCATATCATTTTTATATCATCCTCACATGCATCCTCTTTATATCATCTTTTATATCATCCTCACATGCATCCTCTTTATATCATCTTTTATATCATCCTCACATGCATCCTCTTTATATCATCCTTTATATCATCCTCACATGCATCCTCTTTATATCATCCTTTATATCATCCTCACATGCATCCTCTTTATATCATCCTTTATATCATCCTCACATGCATCCTCTTTATATCATCTTTTATATCATCCTCACATGCATCCTCTTATATCATCCTTTATATCACGTCACATCATTTAATCATCTTTATATATCTCACATATCCTGCATGCATATATCACTAATATATCAGTGCTCACAAATGATAAACATAATGAAACATGGTAACCCATGAAGGCCTGCTTACAGGAAGTGTGTGTGTGATAGAGGGATGCGAGTAGAAGACGACAGAAATTATACAATTAGTTTAGTAAAGTAATAAAAGAAAACACACCATTAAATGTACAACATATCTTTAAAAATCGCATCTCCACCATAAAATCAAATGTTATCTTTATGATCTTTTAAAGAACATTTGTAACACTTCTGCTTATCACCAGACGGGGCAGTATCTCCTTTCTTTCGCTCTTTCTTGTGGTGAGTTGCTCACTGGTAACCAGAGAAAATAGTAAACAAACTTGTTAGTAGGCGAAGTGATTTACTGACTACAAGTTTAACAAAAAGTTATGTCACCTTATTTCAGGATTTAATTGTGCCAGTGAACCCAATAACACTCAAAGTGCTTTGTGCTGTGCCAAGTACAAAAGTCAAGTTGTTAAACTGGGCATAGATAAATGATAGAGACACATATAAATCAATGATTATTCAATGTATACTTTATTGTGCAACAGAACCTGCAGAAAGCAAATTAATATTTCATTTCAATTAATATTTCAAACACCATATGTTGTCAACAGGTACGATGCCCAATATCTTATGCAGTTTCTGTAAAAATAGTAATAATTATTTTTGGCAATTACATTTTTACTGTATTTAAAATAATAATAATAATAACTGAAAAATTATGCAAATAGTGGTGATATGCTGCTCTACAAGTGTACACAAGCACAGTTTTTTCTCCTAATAGTACTTTTCCAGAAAAAGGGAACCACCTTAAGTTGGGTACAGTGGTGTTCCTTGTTTCCCATGATGCCTCCCACTGTGCAACATGGGCACTCAGGCCAGAAGGCACTGACTTCATGTCTTAGTCGAACAACATTTGCCTTTAATAGCTCGTGGGAACGGACTCAGTGTAAGAGTCTCTCCAAGAACAATGAGAAACGCTTATTGTGAACATGAGGGGAAATGGCACCCAGCATTTATCTAAAGCACTGAAACAGTTACTCGAAACAATGGTTTGAGATAATGAAAATAAAGGTTATGTAAGTTTTAAAAAGTGTCTTGGCAATGCGCTGCAGCAGAATACATTAAACACTTGAACGTAATGTCATACTGGCTTTAATATAATAAAAGTCTAATATCTGCTACTATTTATTCAGAGTATCATGAATTTGATATTTCACATGCATGTATAAAACAGGACAATACTGCATAGAAAGAGCCAAATGCAATACTTAAGATCATATAAACACTTTTCATATATTTTATTTTTAAAAATGGTACAGTAGAAACAATATCAAGAGTATAATCTACATTCTCCAAGTTCAACAAAAAAGTACAAAAAACATTCATCATAAAATAACGTTCTAGGTAATTTGTCATGCCTGAGAACTGTGGGTAAAAATAGAGTTACCAATATATAGTGTACATAGTAGTCTATACTTTAATACACTAATTATTGCACTAATGTCTTCACCATAAAAAACCTATAAAACTAGCAATCCTAAGTAAATCACTGTTGTTGACCAGTGAGGAAGAAGATTCTCATGAGCTAATCAGTCAGCACATTTTCTCACACAATTTGTTTGGGTGATGTCATCTAAATTCTGCAGTAGCTTCGATCTTAGTACACTGTATCTGTGAAAGAACAAAGTACAAACAAAGTACGAACAAAGTTCAGATTAAAAGAGTCAGAATGCTTTGTGTGCGTGTGTGTGTGTATCTTGGGCAATGTGGTAAATAAATGTTCTTACTTTCTAGTCAGTTTTACGATCTCTCTCTCTTACTCCTCTTTCAACTTCTTGATGAAACTGTCCAAAACAGGCATTTCAAACTTGATATACTGTGCAACCTGAAAAACATATTGCATTAATTATAAAATAATTGAAGACTTTCAATCCATGATTTAAGGTATATGCAATGATTATAATAAAACAGAGTCTGCAATATAAATATTTGTACCATTGTTAACATTTACTCATTTGGCAGACGATTTCCAAATATCCAAATCAACTTACAGTGCATTTAAGCTATACATGTTATTAGCATGGGTATCGAACCCACAACCTTTACACTGCTAACAAAATGCTCTACCAGTTGAGCTACAAAAACAGGGCAATGCCCTTGTTAATGTTACACTTGATAGGTAGCATCTGTAGGAAATGACGTTTATCATGTTTGAACAGAATGTCAAGGGTAGTGTTTTGAATAACCTGTTCTAAACTTTGAAATGCATAAGAATACTCACATTGTATGAAATCTCTTCACCAAGGTCTTTTTCCATAATAAATATTCTGGAGATTTTTTCACATGGACCATGCAGCAGGCGAGATACCAGAGGGTGCTCTGTGTCTTTAAGTTTTGTCCTTTCTGAGGGTATGACAAACAATATCTTAGAGTCTGCAGACTTAGTTTAACACTTGTTAAAAGGAAGGTCAATTTAAAAATGAAACATCTGACCTCCTGATTGGTGGACTAGGTAAAGGACAAATTCATTTGTCGTATTCTCTACCTTTAAAGTACAGAGCACGGTAGTAATGTACAATAAAAGATCATCGTATTGTAACTAAATTAAATTAAACTTACCCAAAACTTATTTAGGAGCAGGTTAAGAACTTGCTGTGTTGTCATGGTACTGTTTACTCAAACATTAGTCACTGATCCATACGATGGAGTAAAAACAGATGTCTAAGTAAAAACGATTAAATAAAATGTGTTACTATAAGAAACATTTCAGGAAAAGTACCTGTAAGTTTTTAATAAACAATGTAATGTTAAACTGTTGTGAAATGTGACAAATTATGATTTAAAACACATGTAGACTACAACATAATAAAATGTACAATATAAACCATATAATGAACATATAAAACTCTCTGAATAAAAATCTTTGTAAGAAATTACATTTCTGGTTCATTCATATGCATTTAATTGATGCATATTTTCTTCACAATAATTTCTAATCTGAACACACTCCAGAATCGAAGTAATGACAACATTTGCAAACTATCTTTATATCAGTATAAATAAAAAGAAATACAAAATGGGAAAGTATGAAACCAAAACAATTCATTTCATCACAATTCATCAGTGAAGTTTACACAATTTTCCTTTCACACCCTTTTTTTAAGAAAATAGATGTTCTTAATACGTGTTTTAAAAATACTAATAAAAAGCCAGTATGCAAGCTAACAGACAACTTATTAGAAATGTAAACTGATCCAATGCTAAAGTGTTACTAAAATTTTAGCATCACCTATATGACCTCTGCAGATCATTTATATCCGCCTCTCAACACCTGCATCCATCTCACAACACTGATGTACAACAAAAAACACTTAGACAACTTCAAAACACTTCCCCCTACAGATGCTGCTGTGGCACTTTATTTGAGCACCAGGCCCCTTGCCAGGCAGAAGGCATGCTATCTTTCAGTGAGTCCTATTGTACTATTGTCCTGAGCGCAGAGCATGGAGGAGTTCCAACTCTTCGCTGTCCTGCTTTTCTCTAAGTCAAAGGTTTAGAGATACTCACAGTTCAAGCATACTAGGATTATTTGTGTTTATGTATCTTAAATACATCATATACGGTTTAAATAAATGAACTGTTTAGCTATAAAATTTTGTTTAAATTAGGCACGTCCTGATTTTGCTGAGTAAGAAAAAGCTCCTGGATCAAGTTTTGTTGGTCTTGGAACAACATTTTTGAAAGTTCTAACCCAATCTCTACCCCTAACCATATCTATCCCTTTAAGATGGAGGTAAACACAGGTTGATAAGAATAATGTACAAGCCCATAACATTAGCACTAAACCTAACCCTAAAATCTGATATCCAGAACCACCATGCTGCACCAGGAACGTGGAATCCAAAATCAGGATCATCTTTAAATTACCTTGTGGTTGTAGAAATGGCCATTGATGGAGAAACGGTGTCTTTTTATCCTCTGTGAATCTGCAGAGCTATGGATTTTGGATCTTCTGTGAATGTTTACAAAACTGGCATCACTTCTCATCCTCAGCAGTTGAGGAACATCCTCATCATCACCAAACCCATCCATACCTGCAGCAGAAGAGCAGAGACATGAGCAATGTCACCTACAGGGGACAGACAGACTTGTTCATGCTTGTTGTTTACTGCATTAAGGATATACAAAATTGGATAATTTAATATTCCTTTAACACTGATAACACTAATATATCTATAACTGATTCAGTTCCAGCATGTTAAAACTGAGAAACAAAGAGTCTAAACACAGTACATTAGGAGTGACAGCTATTAAGAATGAGCTAAGATAAATTTGGGGGACAACACGCAAGGAAATGAAATACATGCATTCCGTCCAAGGACTCACTATAAAACATTAAAAACAGCATAATTTAAAAGTACATGTAGCCCTCCACAAACCAACAATGTTACTTATCCAAGCACACTTTGTAAATGGAGCTGTCACTGTTTGATAGATATAAAAGTGTAGATATTGATCATTTTCGTACTCACTGGGTATGGATGTCACACTGATTCTGTTGTTGTTAGGCTCTGAAGATAACTGATGTGAATGATTCTGTTCAGCATTATCATTCCTGTCAAACAAACAAAAACATAATCATTTTTTACAATCTACATTTAGTAATATATAACAATAATTAACTATCCAGATCATAGATTACATTTCTATATTGGATTTGCTTAATCTGGAATTAAATTTAATACAATATCTTCTGCGATCATGATCTGATTATGTTCAGATGCTAAAGGCCGTTTAGTCTATTTGTTCATAGTATTAAATAAAGGTCATCACAGGCTTGGATTTGATACTTAGAGCTGCTTAAAATTTCCATGATGCAGAGGTGTGTTGCACGTGAGACTATAGAGAAGCCCAGGCCTCTGATCTACCAGTTCCTCTATCGGTGAAAAAGCAACATCACACATCAGCTTTAACCCACTTAACATGTGCCAGGAAATTTGCAGAAACCTGCATATACATATGCTTGTTTGGCTAACATTCTCTAAAAGTCATCATCCTTGCAGTAACCTTAATAGAACATTTCTTTAATGTTATATATCATATAGCAAAACAGTATTCTAAAGTTGTTACTGGAATGTTTTAAAAACATTACATAATTAAAAATGTTTGAATAATGTTCTTATAACCAAGCACTGATGTTAATACAACTAAAACACTGGACTTTTTAACATTCCTAGAACTTTCGAAATAACTTTTTAACACTTTTGCTGCTTAACGGAAACGGTACAGAAATATTCTTACAACCTAAAATTTAGCTGGGATGCTCCAGCTGTCAGTGTCTTTGGACATGTATATGAAAGATATTTAAAAATGCAGATGGGTTGGTCTTAGCTAACATTTGGGTTTAACTTTGTGGGTTTTTAACTTTAACAATTGATCTCCAATCATTAAACACACAGTTCCAGTCCTGGATACTGATTGGTCAATAGCCATAATATACTGATAATATAGCTTCCCCTAGATTCTATACGTGTGACTGCGCAGGGGGCTGGTATTTTTGTTGCATAGCAACATTCAGTTTACATGTCCTCTACAAAACATCTACAAGAAAGCTCTACACCCATAACAAAAACAGACCTATGCCTGGAGATGTTAATGACATAGAATTAATGAGAGAAACAGATGGATTTATGCCCTAATGAAGGAGAAAGGCACATGTCGGGTGTGGTGCATCAAAGTTCAGGCTGCTCCACCCACCTGGACTCATGGCTCTCCGACCTCCACGCTCCTGTGCAGGCGTAGTGAAACCTCTCATTGACATCATGCATCTAAAGTCTGATTGGCCTCCTCAGGCCCCAGGAGATGTTGAGCAAACCCTCCAAGATCAGCTTGCCCTCTTCCTGCAGCGATACAAGTAATAATAATAATGATTAAGTCTTTTGTCATATGGAGGAAATCCTGCTGGCTCATGTACATGCTGTGCTTCAAGTGTACGTGCTAAACAAGCAGTTACGAACCCCAGCTATTCAATTGAAGTCAGTGATGTTATGGAACGCCACTTTGGAAATAGCACAATAAGATGTAGTACAACAGATGTACCAAAGTTGTAACTGGGACTGAGGAATTTTTAACAGCAATTTCAGTAGTCAAAAAATGTTTTTGCTGTTATATATACTGTTTCATATTTCTATAACCCTAACATATATATATATATATATATATATATATATATATATATATTATTATTTAAAAAAAAAAAAAAAAAAAAAAATTTACCCTGTTTTATGCTTATATTATCAGATAGATAGATAGATAGATAGATAGATAGATAGATAGATAGATAGATAGATAGATAGATAGATAGATAGATAGACAGATAGACAGATAGACAGACAGACAGATAGATGCCACATGCACTTAAGCGCATTCTTAATCAGGAACTAAGTCAATAAACTAAGCCATCCGTTCTTATGCAAACTACATCAACTGACCACTGCATTTCACAGAGCCAAATATACCACAATAAGATTAAACTGTGAGATCTAGGCTAAAAAAAAGCTGGTCTGTAGCTGATCTTTCTCTGCTCTGGTTGTAACAGTCTTCTGTTTATGCACATAAAAGGTTTTAACTGGATTTGGTCAACACGTTTTTAATTAAAGTGCACAATATGTTAAAAGGTAAAAAATAGCAGAATATTATAATTCACATTTGATCTGAATTCATACCACATCTGACCAGAGGCATGTTTCACTTTATGAAACCCACAGAGTTTTCCCATGAACGGTTTACTAATGTTTACAATAAACCACAGTGGGTGGGGGTTTGAAAAACTTAATCCTAAATGTGTAATGAACATTTTTAATTCATTTTTAATTTTATTTTTAACACATTAGTTGATATAGAGCAGTATTCTGATATCAGTATATCAATAAATGTAGTTAATTAATATCAATAGAAATGATTTAACCCTAAAGGACTTATAATGTAGGTACTACTTAGATATTTGCCTTGTTAGTAACATTCTTGTAAAACGTATTATATTGTAAAGTATTTTTAAAGTGCAATTATATTCTATATATTACATGAATCTGTTTTTATTCACATTTATTTAAAATTATTTTTATAGAGGGTTATTATTCACTTTTTCCAATATACAATTGAAATGAACTTTTTGAACTCACAGAAAACACTCTATAGTTTTAATCTTTTAGAGCATTTTAACATAAATTCTGCATGAGATTCTTGACCAGCCACGATTCTTTACGTATGAAGACACAATCATTCACCACAGTCACAAAGCAAGACATGAGGTCAGAGCAGCAGCCCACCAGACTTTTCCCTAAAGGAACTCTGAGGACCTGCTCTTCAACAAAAACCCGTGACCCAAATAAAAACTGAAATGCTGTTGGCAGCTGTTGTAATTCTGAGTGATAGCAGTCAAGTGTCATCTAGGTGGAGAGCCAATGGCTCTCAGGGCCTCATTGTTAATCAGGACAGCTGCTGTGAGGTCTCATTGGTCAGCTTCCTCTCCACGCTCTGCTCAGCACACACACACTTCCTGCCAGGCATGCAAGGTCAGATCGCAGCTAAATTTAGTGCCATTAGCCTTGGCTAACAATCCCCGCCTGTCGTGACTATATAAAAGACACTGACCTGCATGTGGACCAGATCAAACCAAACACAGCCCAAAGAAAGAGAGAACCACTGCTGAATTACATTATACCTTCTACAGGCTTTGGTAACAGGTAAATTTGTTGTTGATCATAGAGAAAAAAATGTGTAAACTGATAGATGATGTGGATGTAGTATAACATAAAAGTTGTATTTGCTTTTGTTAAATTTATATACTAATTCTAACCAATTCGAACCAATTCAATTATTAACTGTCACACTCTAAAAAATGCTAGGTTGTTTGCAACCCATGGCTGGGTAAAATGTGTACAGAATAAACTGTTATATAAATGAACCTATGCTATGTTGTTGTTACCCAACCATGGATTGAAACAAAGCAGCAGAGAATGTGGAAAGAACTAACAGCCAATCTCCTTTCTTGATCCAGGATGAAACCCAAGAGATTACTGCTGTCTGTGGCCCCTCTACCCACAATAACAGAAATGCACGAGGACCTCTCTCAAACCATGGATGAATATGTCAACTCCATCAAAGAGCTCGCCCGGCCTGGCTGTGGTCCACTGAGGGTAACCAGGACTCAGAGACCTCGTCTTTTTGGTAAGCCCTTGGGGAAGCACGCTGGCTCCTCTTCCACACCACGCAACGCCTTCCGGGCCCCGCAACCCCGCCGAGGTTCCCTCGGACTGGATGAGACCATGCTGAGGTTCAGCAGTCAAAAAGACTACGGTGCTAAAGACCCACTGGACTGGCTGTTTGCACAGACACAGTTACAATCACACGACAAGGATTTGTGCAGGACTGAGAACGCACCTGCTGCTCTGTGGTTATTGTGATGAGCCAGGTAACACTGAATCTGTGACGGCTGTGGAGGATCTCATGAACTGAACTTCTTTAATTTATTGTCTGAACAGGAATTCTGTACCAATGCGCTGATGTTTACACTGTGTCAGAGTCTTGTGTTGTTATTGTTTATTAAAATAAATTCCTAATGTATTTTTTTTTGAAAGATCAGGTATATGTTTAATTTACTATTTTTAAATTAAAATGTCTGTTTTAAGAAAATCATAAACATTATTTCCTAAACAACCACAATGCTGATCCATTCCATGGTTGAAATGACAGAAAAAACCTTGATTTCAAATTTAGAGACCTTTCACTGGGACAAAGTTAAAGCTGTTTAAAAGCATCATTACGAAAATAACATGGCAGTTCTTTAGTTTCTTATAAATGACATCCAGCACTGCCATAAAGCCGTCTTGCTCTTTCCCAGATTCAACCTCTTGACTGGGCAGGATCAGCTTCCAACAGTTTCACCTCACAGCATGTAATGTGGTATAAAAAAGGTTTGAGGCTAAAACCAATACAAAACCACTAGTATTTGTTTGTGTTTATACTGTATTTCCAGTTCCCTAAGAAAGACAAGAGGGGTAACAGTAATGTTTTTGAGATAAACTGAAATTCAATTATAAAGTTATAGCAACCTCTGTTGGGTATACATAAATTAAACGCACTGTCTATAATTAACCAACAGAGGGCGCCATATAAACGTTCTCATTCTCCCTCTGTTCAGAATACAGAGAAAACATCTTTC
The DNA here is from genome assembly GCA_036877525.1 of Chromobotia macracanthus. NCBI lineage: Eukaryota > Metazoa > Chordata > Actinopteri > Cypriniformes > Botiidae > Chromobotia > Chromobotia macracanthus. Next base: position 6,736,636 of record JAZGTH010000073.1, on the reverse strand, counting down.
TGGTAGTCTAGTACCGAATTAAGCCTATTTTTACATGTTTTCTTGGTATCTTTTAGAAGTGATTTCCATCCCATAATAAAATGGAATGTATTACTTCATACAGTAAACATTATATCTGTGCAACAAATCTTAAGATACACCACAGTAATAACCCTAAATCAGTTACTGGCTTTTATTTTAACCAATTAATCCAGTAAAATAAATTCTGTCTCATGTAGGCAGAAGTACAAACGAAACGATATATCTTAAACAGACTGAGTTAACAGTGAGCAATCCGAGTGAATATTTTAACTAAAAATAATTAAAGCGCTTCCCAATTCAATTCGCTACCCAATTCCCTGTTTCCATGAAACGTAAGCAAGACGGTTTTATAGTAGAACGTCTTTTCACAACGTTGAGAGCATAAATCACGAAATGCCAGACAATACATAAATGCCAGACTTGACAACTGTTTATTTTGCCTTTAAGATGCCGCTCTTAAGCTAAAACTAGCTAGGCCACCCCGAGACACTCCTGGTTTGTTTCTTGTGTTAAATATTAACTTAATAAGTCTATGACTCACTTGGATTATTAACTACTTGATGTTTTATGCATTGTTAACTACCTGTAAATGCCTCTGATTACTTTTACCACAGAATATTTGATCCTATTTATCTAGCCTATGTTTAAGGTTTACTTGCAATCGCATCACAGATGGATCATAATCTAAAGTACAATCCGGGTTTTTCCCATTCAGGAATCTCACTTTCCATCACATCTTTATTCTTTATCTTTCGCAATGTGTCTTGCATCATAGCTTATCATGCAATCTCTCTTTCGCTCTCTTTCTCCTTTTGACATAACCCATACAATACTGGTGACTCAGTCGCATGTGATTATTTAGAAAACTGAAATTGCCCTCAAGGAGGAATTGTTCAGTGAATTCACTGCACTTCTGCTGAAGAGGTTATCTGTCCAAATACGAAATGCACACCAAGAATGTCATCACTTAGGCGTATAGCAGAACTTCTGTAATTCGATTTTGGCAATATGAAATGATAATAAACATGAGTTTCACAGTGAACTAAACCAGTGTTACAGAAAGTCTATGGGGTTGTCAACCCATAGACCCACACCCAGCTAATCACAGAGACCTCTTAATAAAAAATATTAGATTTGTTTATACATTACATCTTTTGTCTTACACTATTGTGTTCATGGTTTGGAATGAAACAAGACTGAGGAAATAATGGCGAATTTTCACTTTTGGAAATTAAAATTTCCCTTTAATAACATTAAAAATCCCATCTATCATATTTTTATAGAATACTACAACAGAATAACCACATTAGGTTAAAACAATCACATTTAGAAATCAAAATAAAAATAAACAGGGCATTTGTATATTTCTAAAGAGACTATGTTTGATATGGCAGACTACAGACCCTTGTACTGTAGAATCTTATGGTCCCACAGTGATATGTGGATCTTCGAGTTAAAAACCTCAAGTCTATGATACCAGGTCAATGAACATTGACCTAGTATGCAAGAGCATGACTGTTCATTCTCTCTCTCTCTCTCTCTCTCTCTCTCACACACACACACACACACACACACACACACACACACACACACACACACACACACACACACACACACACAGGATTTGCCTGATCCAAGACACCTGTTTGCTCTTAACCACCCAACTCCCTAGTCTTCCAGCATGGATATGTATAAATGTGACTTATGTATGGACCTATTTGATTTATGAGATTCAGATGCTAAGAATCAAATAGTGTTATTACTTATCCAAGTGTCCTGACAGTACTGAAACTGACACAGACTATTATTTTAGACACAATGTCTCTCTAAACAGTGGAAACTCACTTTAGTTTCAATATCCTATTGACTGAAGTGAAAAACTGATACACATTCACCCAGTGGGAAATTCCAGTGATTTAACTGTATCCTGCAGTTGATAAGAATGTGTCAGAATGTGTCCTGTTTGTTGACAGAACACACCAGAACTCCTACTGAAAGCAACAGATTGTAAAACATCTATGGGAAGTTTAATAAACAACTGCATGTCTTCCCATAACCAAAACAACAGATGGTGTTCTTCAGTTTCTTCTGAGATGAATCCATCAAACACAGACATGACCATATCTGGTATAAAGGAAACCAGGGCTAGTTGTCACAAAGGCCTGTATCTCATATATAAAAGTTCTACTTTATATATAAACAAAGTTTGTTGTTTTTAAGTTTTTTTAAGAGTAGGTGTATTGTTTATGGTGTTAAATGAATGTGGAGTGGAAACTTTTTGTGTAACAGTTGAGGACTAAAATGGTTAAGATATGAGAGTTTTTGTTGTGTGTCTGTAGAGAACAGTACTTGACACTTGCTATTCCAAGGTCATGGGTGTTTCAATGTACATTTCCATATGGATTGAAATGTATTCCAGTTTCTCCCAAATGAGTAAAGCCAGAAACACAATGTACAATTATTCTGTCAGTTTCCTCAGACTGTACGAACGTGATTCCAACAGACACATGCAAGAAGTCTGAAATTTTCTGTTAATCTGATTGGTTCTTGATTTGACAGTCATCGTAAAAGAAACCACACTGCAGGATTGTGCCTCAAAACTTCTGAAAAATCTGATAGCAACAGTCATTAATCGGCTGTTGGTAAAACATATCAAACAAGCAATTAAAGACTACAGATTTTGGCCTGGGATCATCTTTATGGGAATCTTTAAGGATTTTCCAAAATATGTCTCAGACAGCCAATCTGCAGCTGAAATAGTACAGTGTGCATCCAGCTTATGTGTTTATTGTAAGTGAAGCTCTTACTTTGCAATGACTTTCTTCTCATTTAACCTCACATAGCAGGTCTTGTTAGGATCCATGATGTGGTTCTCTCTACAAAAAGAGTTTCAGCTAAAAAGAATCAAAAGAGAAAGAGAGTAAGGGGGATTGATAAGTAACTGTAATAATAAGTTGGAGACACAACAGACTGTTACATGTTTTTAAAATACTCATTATCCTGTACTATTAAGGGTAAAATGAATCTTGCGTGGGAGACTCAAGGTCACATGAATGAGGAACAGTTACATGGACCTGTTCTTCAGTTAAAAGAATGTGTAATTGTTTTTAGGACAGGTCTCGTCTTGACATGCTCCTTTTGAAAAGCACATTATAAAAATATTTTTATATCTGTAGGCAACTGAGCAATAGTAACCACACATTTTTTACACAGACTTCGTTTTGAAAATGTATTCCTATTATTTTCCCAATAAGGATGTCCATAAAATATTCTAAACTGTAAACCACTTTGAATGAAAGAAACTGCTAAATGACTAAATGATGTAAAAAGACAGAAAAGATAGAAAGAAAATGGGATTTTTGTCTCATTTTTCCACCAGAAATCAAGACATGAAGCCTCAATCCTTCTACCCAAAAAAGGAAAGAAAAAGGAAAATCTTGAGGTTTTTAAAATTGCACAACAAGCTACTGTTCACAGCCTGGCTAATGTACATTGTTCCAAATTTAGCCCCTATATAATGTCTATTTAAGATTCCTTCGGTGGTGGGCATATGGAAATCCCGCTCTCAGCTCTCTCACGTGTAAAATGGGAGCTGTAACAAATGAGAGGAATTTCCAGGCGTGGCATGAGAGCAGGGAATTCCCTGATAATGAATATAAAGCTGTTGTGAGTTCAGCACCTCAGCACAGACACAGTCTCACCATGAAGCTCATAACTTTCAATTTGCTAATGTTCCTCTGCGTCCTAGTAGCAGGTGAGTGTCTCAGAATATTCTCAGGTAACTTGATCACCTGTTGTGATTTTAATCTTTAGGTAGCGGCATTTGCTTTCGATTCGTTCTTTTAACCACTGTGCAAATATAAGATTTTAGATTTTAGTTAAATTGGTAAGTGACTGTAGTGTTTTAACTAAAGCTTTGTATTAATGTAACTGTTTTTCTAAATGCAGTAGAGAGCCAGCATATTCCAAAGACCTGCCAGTGCCCACAGGTGAAAGAACGAATTCAGGGCCCATTTTCTGATTTCAAAGTGACTCCAAAAGGACCAAGCTGCCTTAAAGATGAGATCATGTAAGTAATTCATATGTACATACTTTTATAAAACATACCTTTAATTCATATACCTGTAATTCATATATCTGTCAACTGCATTTAAATATCCTGTTATTTTATTCTCTGTATTTTTCTTTAGAGTCACACTGCAGAGGAACAACCAACAGGTGTGTCTCAGTTCAGAGAAGAAGCAGGGCAAGAGACTAATGAAGTGCTGGCACAGGTAAGAGATTGTAATCGTGAAATGATACAGCATGTCCAAACTTCACTCAACATCTACAAATATTATTACTTTTTTAAAAAATATTAACGTTATCATTTTCTCTGTCTTCAAAAGGAATGGCAAAGACAGCAAGAAATGTTTACGCCGAAAAAAACAACACACAAAACAAGGAAGAAAGCAAGTCAATTACAAGAAGCGTGTCTCTTAAATTAAATAGTAAGCAAGTGGAGGCAGAGATTCTGAGATGAGTCTGGCAAGAGAATACTCTATAAAGCCTGTGCAATGCATTATGGGACTGATGTACTTTTATATGCACTATATGAGCCAAGGAGAAAAGGCTCTATTCAGAGAAGTGCACGTGTGTATGGAGGGCAAAGGGGACAGCATCTAATGAAGGCATGTTATAACAGGAAGAGAATCAGGTGAAGACATTATATAAAGTGACTAGCAGAGCCCTGCTGTGCAGGTCTAAAATTCTGGCAAGTTTTAACATACAGTTCCCTCTATAAGTATTGGGACAGTAAAGGAAAAATTGCTCTGTTTGCTGTGGAGTCAACAAATCTTTTAGGATTAAAACATGAATTGGAGGCAAAAGTACAGAATGCCACATTTTGTTATTTGGCTGTTTCAACACATAAATGTTTTACCAATTTAAAAGAACAGCAGAGTTTCATCTCTTATTTAATACACACACATTAAAAGCAGAGAATGTGTAATATCCGTTCTGTTCATTGCTTCTGCAGTCTGAATCTTGTGTTCAGTGAGAACACGCATAAGCCAAGTTGAAGATGAGGGAGCTGATTCTGAAAGAAAAGCTGTGAAAAAATGTGACATTCTGTAACATTTGTTGACTCCACAGTAAACAGAGCAATTGGTACTTTACTGTCCCAATACTTATGGAGGAAACTGTATTTGTGTGTATTATATATAATACAAGGAATCGTATATGATTCCATGAAGAAAATATATTTGTACAGTTTAGTATAATGTAATAAAAATGAACAAACATGAACATGTTTCTGTTGTTTATTGTTTTCTGATGTTCACAGAAATAAGACTTAATGCTGCTCTGATTTTGCACACAAACCCATTTACAACTGGATATCAAAACATAGGATATAGATGGTATCTAATCAATCACATCAAGATCATCTAATTTAATCATAATACATAAAAGTATTGTCAAATGTCTAAGTATCAGGATTCCAAGGCTGAAAACCTTGAAATATCAGGGAATTTTCAGGCCTGGAAAAATACTGGAAACATCTATAGTGAATGTTTTTTTTACTGTAAGACAAAATAATTGCTTAAATGTTAAATGCTTATCAAGTAACCACAAACAACTCTAATTCAAGATTATGTGAGAATTATGATCCTATCATTCTAAACAGGAATTGCAACAAACTGCGGCCATACCTTTCTAAACCACAAAATACTGGTAGAACAATAGCTTTAACACGGGCAAAACCAACCTAGACACGGTGAATAAACAGGTATTGAGAAATCACTCAAGTCTCACAGCTTTATGGGAAATCATGTGACTATGATCCTGCTTAATATGGTAAAGCAGGAAATGGGGCAAGGAGAGAAAGTGAAGGAGAAAACCAGGACAACTCCAAGCACACACCAGTGCAAATACACTTAAGATAAAAGTTCTTGCAAGCAACACAACTCCTTAAAATGGCTTTCAAGACTCTACAAGCAAGTGTCAGCCTGCTGCTGTTCTCAGCCTGCTTAAACATTATTACCGGTACAGTATTGTTTTAAGACATCATTCATATCATCTTAGTGATGTTAACAGATTTCAGATAACACATATGGAGGTGAAGTGGGAAAACAACTTTCTGAATTTGTCAGCAGATATCAGGACTGCTGCTATATCCATCCGAGAAAAATGCCAGTGTGTTGAGGAGACTGACTCTGTGCAATGGAAGAAAATCACAGACTTCACAATTATACAGAAAGATCCTCTGTGCAACAAGATTCAAATCATGTGAGTAAAACAACACTGCAACCAGAAGCCCCAACTACTAAGTTTATTTATAATTGCTTTGCAGTATTTTATCTTTCCTTGGTTACAAGATCCACAAAAAAATCATCCACTTTTGAGAACCATTCCAAATATTTAATTTCAGTTCTTATGTTTATTGATTAATGTGCAAATACATCCCTTTTTGGACATGCTGCAATGTGTACAATTGTTAACAATATGTAGAAATATATAACACAATATCTCTTGTTGGGACACATAACTGTTATTGATGTAATGTTGGGAGGATGAATTATAGAATAAGTATGTGGTTCTCTCTTATCTTGGCATGAGTGGTTCTCTGTTATCTGGGCATGAGTGGGCATGATCTATTACATTATACCAGTGAATTTTAACTCTCTCAAGAACTCCTGGAAATATTTATGCCACTACAGCAAGATCTATGGCTAGTGCTTGCCTTAAATGTGGACAATATTTTTTGTGCATTTGGTTAATGTTAAAATACAACAATATGATGTCAATAGTTTAATTAATAACCAAACAATGCAAGATGAAAATAATTAAATCAGTTTACGTGAAGTTTGGTTGAAGCGGTGTGTGGATGTCACAGTGCAGTATTGCATTATATAACTTGCTCTGATTTGCACACATCTAAAAACATGCCAATCTCCTCTGCAGACTCCAGCTGTCAAATAAACAATCTTGCCTAAATCCAGCTTCTGAGGCGGGACAGAGAATACAAAAATGCTGGGAAAAGTAAGTGAACGACTGAATCATTATAAACAAAACACTGTCACCATGTGGCAAAGAGAAATGCTACAACAAATAGCTTAAACTGAGTCTTTAAGTTCAAAGGGTGAATGGGCCTCACAGATGGCCCCCAAAGATGTAGGATGAATCTGCTCTCCAGTGTTTTTTGAATTATGCCACCATTATTTACATGTGCTGAGTTAGCATTCAGAGAATACAATACTCAAAGGGTCATTAGACGACCCTTTTTTACCTGCTCGGCTTTCTCTCCTGTAATTAAAACCCTTTACTTTATGATTGTCCAGGATTAAATTCAACACACAGGAAAAGAAGGTCTGTTTGAAACTCCGCAAGAAACAAAAAAAGGGATCAAAAAGGCCAAAGAATAATAAGAAGAATTAATTCAACAATTCTTGCCATGTCAGTGTACAGTCTATTTACCCGTCCTTTGTTACTAACTTTGTATTAACATTATATATTTGGATGGCACTTGTATATATTTAAACTATAAGATTTGTTTTTGTACAAATGTTTGTTTTTAATAAAACCTTATAAAAGCTTACGTTTTTGCATAGCCTTATATGTATTGGTTGTTGTAAATGTATCATTATAGCGGTATATACAATAAACAAATAGCTCAGACACAATTTCTCTCTCTCTCGACCTCTCTCTCTCTCTGTCTTTTTGTATATATGGATGATCCATCTTGCAGTGTGACAGGACACACTATAAAGCAATCAGCTAAAAGCCAAAGATCTTCCTATTCAGCCGAGGAAAAAGATTTAAATATTCCATAAACTGACCCCGCCTCTATTATAAGCATTCTCATGAATTATTAATCTGTTTATGTGGAAAATCCAAAGATCCTCCTCTTCAGCAGAGGAAAAAGATTTAAATATTCCATAAACTGACCCCGCCTCTATTATAAGCATTCTCATGAATTATTAATCTGTTTATGTGGAAAACCCAAAGATCCTCCTCTTCAGCAGAGGAAAAAGATTTAAATATTCCATAAGCTGACCCCGCCTCTATTATAAGCATTCTCATTAATTATTAATCTGTTTATGTGGAAAATCCAAAGATCCTCCTCTTCAGCAGAGGAAAAAGATTTAAATATTCCATAAGCTGACCCCGCCTTTATTATAAGCATTCAGGCAGGGTCATGAATTATTAATTTATATCTACGTAGAAAAACCAAAGACCCTCCTACTTCGGCAGAGGAAAAACATTTAAATATTCCATGAGCTGACCCCGCCTCTCTCTATGAGCTTTCATGAATATAATATTAATAATAATTATATAATATTGTAATATTAATTCTGTCTATCAGGTCTTCTCACAAGAAAAAGCCTTAACGTGACTATCAGCTGCAGGAATAGATCAAGCAAAGTAATAAATCATCGTAATAAATAACAGAGCCCTAAACAGCATGCTTACCTCATGTATTACTATTAAGCAGAAGTTACGGATTTGGAGCACAGCCTTTCACAAAAGTTTCACAAGGACTTATAGCTCCTCCATCCTGACGCATATTAGACAAAATATCACGATTCTGTCACAGATTTGTTGCAGATCAAGTCTATAAAAGAAACATACGTAGTCGATTGTAGTTTGTTTGATCGTTGTTTAAAGACATCATACACAAACCTAGAAACCGCTCCAAAGAAACACCTGAGCCAAGAGCTCACCTGCAGAACCATGTCCACCGACATTACACCGCAAATAAAACAACAACCCTACATGTCCCAACAATATTGTACTTTTTTACCAGTGTAATATCTGTCCATTTAGCTGCATGATGTTCCTCTTACCATCTCATGAAATGCTTTTCCTGTGTACGAGCGCTCAGTTTTATAAAGCGTCTCATCTCGTCCATTACTCGGGCTAGATGATGCTGAAGATTGACGGCTGCGTCACCCAATCCGTCCTTCGGATTATTAGGAGAGCCAATCAGAATAGCCGGTGGGCGGTAGTCTTCTGCGGTTGCCCATGGAAACGCCGGGTCCCGTTCACACCGTGTTGATTGTCTAGTCTGAGTTATGAGTCTAATTATAATAATAAATAATATAAATAATTATAAGTCTGATAACCACGAGTGGAAATGAAAGCGTGCATAACTTTATTTTACATATAACTTCATAACTTTATTTTACATATAACTTCATAACTTTATTTTACATATAACTTCATAACTTTATTCTTTATTCTTTCTTTAAAACGGTTTACAATAAAATGTGCATCGTTTATGCTCATTCATTCAACGATGCTTTACTTAGCTTTACTTAGTTAGACTGAGCCTTGTGTTTTAGTCTGACTACTGAGAGTTTTACTGATTTTTTTTGTTTTTTACTGAGACTACTGAGTTTTTAGGTCGGAAAATATGACACTGACAGAAGTAATAAAACATTTGAGGAAGTGGCTTTGAGCTTCCCCATTAAGCAGCGTTTTGTTTAAAGAGAGACTATTTAAACAGGACTAAAATATAAATAATAAAAACTAATGCAGACACAAAGCAAACAGGAAATGTTCTCTGAACGTTCTTTATAAGTGTTTTCAGAGTTATTAAAAACGTTATTGGTGTAACGTTAGTACATATCTCACACATATCTCAAAAACTTTATTCTTTGTTATCTCAAAACTTTATTATTAAGTTGTTAGTGGACCGTTTACATTACAGAATAAAAAAAGCTAATTCTAATAACCAAGCAGCACCGTCAACACAATGTCTAACAATGCAGAACATTAAAAATAATTATATAAAATAAATTTGGCTTCATTCATTGTATGTATTCATTTTGCATCTAAGCTGTACGTTTGATCAGTATGTGTGATCCAGGGAAGTTCCATGTTGGTGGATAACTAAAGGCAAGAAAACCATGTTATTAAAAAAAATTAACATTAATTATAATGTTTAATGTAAACATTAAAATTAAACAAGTAAAGCCACAAAGGCAATTAAAAATGATTTAAAGAAATGAAACCTAAACATACCCTTTCAATTAGACATGCATATACATATTAGGTTAAACCTTTTTGTTTAAGATTTAAATTTACGCTAAAAATCTTTAAAAAACAATAATAATAATTTGAAAAAGTAACTTACCGGAGGCACATTGCCAGCAGAGCATCAATGAAGCAGTCGACTTCATATTATCAGCACTGAGGAAAACCTGTTTGGTTATATAAACAACAGTATTTATTATATTGCAGTGGTTTAACAACACCTAGTTTATTTTGACCCAGAGCAAAAAGCAGTTACTGTACGTGATCTTGAATTTCCAGTCGCTTTATTATATTCTCATGTTCATGCATGACAGCTTCTTAATGTACATGAAAATATCTCCCTGTTGTTCATGCAGAGCTTTTGGTTTGGCTGTTAGCCCAGACAGATCAGATAATCTGGGACAACAGACCAACTCGCTTCCATCTGTGTGTAATTCCCCAGAGAAGCTACTGTATTGCCAACAACAGTTAGAAATTCAATGACTATATTTCTGTTGGAGATGATCTGTGGTATGATTTCTTTAACAAGTTGAAAATGATTCAGTTAAATTACTTGAAGACATCACCAAACTAATGTACTTCAACCACTAAATAAACTGGGCAGATTGTGGTGTTGTAAACCCTTTGCTGTTATTAATATGAGTTAAACAACTTGAGCCAAAGTCAACAGGGGGCTAAACTATTATAGCAATGTTCTGTGTGCTTTTAATTTATAGGTGGATTATAAAGACCACACAAACAGCTCAAGAAACACAAAGTATGAAGGCAAGGCATTGAACATTTGTTTGTTTTCTCCAGCCTCATACATTGTTTGTGGACTCTCTGGGAGAGATTATTACAGCTAACTACTGTGTTTGCTTATTGCTGTCAGAACCTTTAAAAGCTATTCCATTGCAGAAGCCCATAATACTCACAGGAGATAGATGGCCAAGGTGTGGAACTCCCCCTGTTTCAATGTCTCTATGCCCACTACACACAGCAGTTTATTTGTAAGTTTATTTGTGTTTTTCAACAAATGAACTTAAATTGGACAACATGAAACATCAGCTTTTCTATTTATTTGTTTTAACCCTGGTATGTTGTATCCAGTGGCCACCAGATGTCAGATTTGCCACACAACACAATCATACAGCACAACACAATGAGGCGCAACAGTAATTTAACTTGTGAGAATTGTGCAGTTCTCTGTGCATACAAAATCTGTGGTAAACTGGGGAAATCTCTAAACTTATTTGAAACAAAACTTGAGCTGTTCCCTTTACAACTTTAATTGATGGTCACGCTTTTCTAAAACAACAGAAGCAATCAGAACTTTAAATGTGTGCGAGAATGGCATCAAAGGCAATGCCACTGCAGCCCCATGGCTGGTAATCTTGCCAGAGCTGGAGGGAGCCATAGGCGGCATGGCTCTCAATAAAGGTTTTACCGTAGTAATCAGCCTAACATTAAAACTAAACCCAAACATTGCATTCCACCTCTATTCAAGGTGAAAACATAGCAGGCCTAGCTACATAGTTAAAGAGTACCTGACTACAGAGTATTATTCCGGCAGCTGGTTCATGAAAAACAACTGTACAATAACAGAAAATAAATGAAAAATTACAGGTTTTTCATGTTATTGTAATTAGACATGTACATTTACAGTCTATTTTTGTAATTTTCGTATTTCAAAAATTCATAAACATCTGTAAAATAAGATGTAAAACGTCTGTACAATTACAGAGTTTTACAGTGTAGGTACCAGTAAAGTGTTTGAATAATCTATGAGGAAAAAACTTGTGCATGCAAATCCTCACGGGTTATATGACCTTCCAGATGAGGTATTTTACCCTGCACTGTTTGATAGCTGCTGAGTCTAATTAAATTACCTCCAGCCAATCAGACAATTAATCAAAGTGTCTTTGGCGCAAGGTCAGATGTGTTTTTACAAAGTAAATGTACATGCACAGAGTCTCAAAAGTCTGGCCGCTAAGGCCTGTTCTCAACCAGATGATTAATGGCGGAGAAAACGGGTCTGTTGCACGTAGCAGTACTTACACAGCTCAGTCCTGACACAAGACAGATGTTAATCATTCTGCAGGAGACACACTGAACAGACACCATCTCATACAATCTTCAGTCACCCGGGTCAAAAGTCAGACTTTTCTCAGTCTAACAGATCACAAATGATCAGAACAACCCTGCGCCCGAATGACACGGCAAGGAATTGTAAAATTAAGCGTAATTGCATGTGACTACGGTAGAGCAGCATTTTAAATAGAATTACAATCAACACATGTTGGAATTACTCACTGACATTATTGATACATTATTTTCTCCTGAAGAATAAACAGCAGGAATGACAAACAAGAATCTATCCACTTGAGAAGATTTGTCGAGGAATTCATGGTCTATCAAAGAGACAATCAAAACTTACCCTGTGCAGAGTCCCTTAAGGTTAAATACCATGTCTATCCGCTCATTCTTTTGTAAAATATATTTGAACGTTCATAAACAAATAGAAAATATGGGGGATATAAGAAAATTTAACACATTACATTTCAGATTAAAAATTGTAAATTCTTCAGGTTTATGTGACCTGGACTTTCAGGGGACTAAAGAGGACCCTTGACCAGAAGACATGACATCAGTTCTCAGTTAACAGAGACCCTGGAGGAGACGACATTATGTACCATATATCCTGCTGTCCAGAATGAAATTCTGTTCTGGCAAACATTTGAAGTTTTGCTCTAATTTACAACTGTGATTTGCAAGCTGACTCCTGCTAAAAGAAAAAATGGAAATCTCCCAACACTTGAACAAGACTGCTTTTGTTTTCTGTCTGGGACAGTTTTCCAGATTAGCAGCATTTTACTCCAGGTATGTGTGTGCATTTCCATGCTTTTGATTCAGACTGTGAGCCTCCTCTGTTTACCGTGCAACTTATGGCACAAACATGTTCTCCTTATCCTCTCAAAAAGACAGTATTGATTCTGATACAGTCTGATTACCAGTCCCTGTTCTGAGATCAGTTTACTTTATTTATTAATCACACAGCTAAATCAATGAGATGCTTTGGATATAGACCCTGTTAAAAGCACTCATGCCATCTGTTGCACTTTAAATTGTACGGCCTACTTACTCAGCTGCTTGTCCTGTTCTTCATTTACATGTTGCTGTGGATAAATGTGTCTGCTAAATATAAATGTGTTTGTTCTTTGCTGACCTCACACATCTCTGTGTATTTACAATATCTTTCAAGCTTTGATCAGAGCTGTCATTCATACAAATAATGCAATAAAATCACACGCAACACAAGACACAAACTCTTAGAGAACAACTAACACACCAGGACAGTTCTCATCTTTGTGCTTGAGATATTAGATTTTAATTTAACATACTGTATAAAAATATCTTTTATATCTATTCTTTGAAGTAGTTTTAGTGAAACATTCATACAACCGTATGATAAAGAACGGGTCTTGTATGCTGTATTCTCTATGACGCAAACAGAACCCTGATCTGTAGCGTCTTGGTCATTTTTCATAGAAAAAATAAACGGACAAATGCACGAGCACACCAAATTTTAAAGCAATAAATGCACTGAAAAAAGAATTTCACATCCAACACAATATGTTGTGACAATTTAGACAGCAAGCTAGCTAGATTTGGTTTCTTAATGCCACATTTGACCTAACAAAACAGGAAAAAAACACAGTGGATAAACACATAGTTGTTTTGACAATGTCCTGAGAACATTAAACCATAAACCAAAACAAAATTCAAAAACCAAAACCTTTAATATTTAGGTTTTGGATGTCTGGTCTGTATTTGTGGCTATAACATGTCCGAGTTCTGTTTTCAAGAACACATAATTGTTTTAGTCACAGCTGAACTACATTAAATTGTCATGCTTAATGTAAAGACCATCAAATTTCATATATCATTCCCTAGAGGATGCGACAAAAATAAGACAAATCATTTCAAGGCCCATAAAAGTGATGAACATGAATGTTTTAAGGACGTTCTAATGTTTAAGAATTAGGAGTCACTTTGACATACATTTATGTTCATCACTTTTATGGGCCTTGAAATGATTTGTCCTATTTTTGTCACAGTCTTATAAAAATGTGCTAAGTGTGAATAAATCGCCTAGGGAATGATATATGAGATTTCATGGTCTCCTTAGCCGCCTGATATATTGACTTACCTCAACAAGAATAAATCTTATCGTAAGTAAAGTACAAACCTCACATATGACACAAAGCCATTTATCTTGCTGGCACACAGATGACAGACTTTTCCAAAGAGCGGATGGGATGGAAACAGACTTCATTTGGTAGTTATTGATTTTAATGAGTTTGACATCCTGGTATGCCACACATTATTTCATCACAACGCTAATCCTAGCTAACAATGTTAGGTTGTTAGAATGTTTTCTTTTGTTAGAAAGTAACAAAAACATTAAAAAATGTATTTTGAGATTTCTAGGAACGTTCAAAATGGTTCAGTGTTTTAGACATTGTATAAACATTATTGCCTAGTTATAAGAACGTTATTTAAACATTTTTTAATTCTGTAACATTTTAAAACGTTCCACTAACAACTTAAGAACATTGTTTATACATACTGTATATATAATGTTAAAAGTTATACTAACATTACTTCAATGTAATGAGTGTTTTTGATATCTTTGAGAGAACTTTTAGAGAATGTTCACCAACATTCTGAGAATGTTAGCTGGAATTGTTTACCATATATAAAAGGCCGCTGCGAGCTGTAGGGCCCTCCATTGTTGATATAACAAGAGGTCAGCACACTGAGTTTGTAAGCACTGGTTCAACCATGATTTGTAGTTCAAGTTCAGATATGATATTTATTTAAAAGGGGTGATTCACACTGTCACTTCAGTTTTGAGTTAAACATATTGTTTAAACTGTGTTTCTGGTCTCCCCTTCATTTCCCATTGTATAATAAGATCTGTGCCATGGATCTGTTTCTCATCAAGGCCTGCTGGGGTACATTTAATCTTGATTACAATGGCAATTTTATCTTTCTCTATAAACATCTCACGGGAGAATTCTCGCTCAGCATCTGAGTAAGACCTGCATGCAGTAAGAGCTCTGCTTTTATTGCAACACAAAGTATTTTTTGAGAAGGTTGTATGACTTTAAATCAATAATCTCATGATGAGTGATCGCCAACATTCTGCTGCCTTTTCATGAAAAAGAAAAAAATCTTTGAATTTGGGTTTACATTAATTCAGGTTGCAGATTGAAAGCAGACCCTAACAAATTATGAACACAAGTGGAAGAGTATACAAAATTCTTGCTCGACTGAACAGCAAATATTTTTTTTGTCCTGCTGTATGACATTCTTGTGTTGGCTATATGGCTTCATAGAAGTCATGGCCTAGTTGTGGCCTACTGGTTAGAGAGATGGACTTGTGCCTGGTGCTCCAGACTGAATGGATTGAATGCCAAATGACAAATTCTGAATATGGGGCACTGTAGTTGGCCTGCATGTCACCTAAAAGTTTCTTGATGTTAAATTGTATATTGATATTAATATAATGGTCTTCACATCAACACATTTGTATCTGGGTTCTTTACTTGTGGATTTACCAGTACATATATAATTTTCTAGAGAAAAAACAATGTTTTTTGTGGAACCTTATAAAGTTCTACTAGCATCAAACAACAGTGTGAAAATGTTTTTTGTGGCATTGAAATGTTGCATTTTATTTTGCTGTAGAGCTATAATTGTAACTTGTAAATTACATAATTCAAATTTATAAAACAATTTATTTATTTACTTTTATATCTTATTAAAGGTCTGTTTTGACCCCTATAGTAGGTGTGTTTTTTACTTCTATAATATTTGGGGGAGGGGGCACAACAGTACAATTCTGCTTGGGGCACACATTTGACCATTTCACCCTGATTGAATTCTTTAAACACATTTTGATTTTTATTTCTACCAATAATATTACCATAAACCACTCAAAAGTTTGAAATTAACATAAAGGTCTTAACATTTTATGTCACTTGATTTTGAATCAATTCAATTTGTTTTTACACCTTCAAACACCACTGCATGTTTTATAAAAGCTTCATAATGGACTACATGTATACTTTATTGCTTTACTATTTAGCATGATTATGACCATTATGACGAAAAATGAATCAGAGGCTGATTCAGAGGTCAGAGGCTGATGACAGGCTCTGTGGAGGAGCATCAGCAGAATCTGCTTGGCTTCATGCTTGAGGCAGCTGTACTCATGTCAGACCCACCATCCCAAACAGTACTTGCTGTGACCTATTGCTGTGATCCTCTCCAAAACACAGCACTATTATGAGATGGAATACATCAGAAGAGATCCTGTACTAAAGGATCTATCTCAGCTCTTCCATTTCCCAACCAACAGGAGAATTGACAAAATTACCCATAAGTCCCTTTGGGTCCAGAAGGATTTGGATGGCTTACAGACAGCTCGGTTTATACTGGGAAAGAGAATTCATTATTCCTGTTGAGCATTAGTAGAAAGCAAAGACATCTAATTACAAAAAATTTAAGTCACAGTTCACATGCTGTTACGTAAAACTTGAAATGAAACAAAATGGAAAAAGAAAAATGAAATAAAAACACGCACACAAAACATCAAAAGCATCTGTTCTGCAGAACAAATGCAAAAGAATTCATTAAATCGTGATAATCTATGAATAGGAAGGATAATCTTTGAATTCACAAATGTAATATAGCACATAACTTCCCAACCTAAGCTGTCTGACAATCAGAAAGAAAATGTTTGTCAATGTGTAGCAGGACAGCCTGCACACTATTCTCCATGTGCACACCCAGCTAATAGAAAACTTTGTCAGAAGTCTGGCTAATGTTCTCTAAAAGTTCTCTCGAAGTTCTCTCGAAGTTATCAAAAATGTTCTTGCAGTAATGTTAGTAAAACTTTTTTTTACATCATATATATATATATGATATTTGATATTCAAAATCATTATTTCTAAGTTGTTAGTGGAATGTTTAAAAATGTTACAGAATTAAAAATGTTAGAATAATGTTCTTTAAACTAAGCAATGTCTAAGAAAACGGGATGTTTTGAACAGTACCAGTTTTTCCAGTTTTGTTACTGGAAATGGTATTGCAAAATAAAATTGCTCAGATCTCAGTCATTTGCTCTCTGGGTAATCATCAGCTTTATTGAATTACTGGCCTGAGTCTCCCTTATTATTTCTGATTGCTCTACACTTTGTTTTACTGAGCTGAGTGGAGATAGAAGCTGACAAGTATGTTTTTTTTAGGGAGCCCTCACTGCACTTCATCTGGGTTAGAAAAGCCATAAGTGGATGACGGCACAGCCTGCAGTGGTGAAGAGTGTGTCCTTGTAAAGAAGCTAAGAGCTATCAAATCACTGCATTAAACAAATGAAAGGTGTTTTATCAGCAGTTTAGAGAACACAAGACATTGCATGTGTAACATGCTGTATGAGCTTCAACAAGCATGCATGCAACATGGTTCCAGATTTGAATCCGCTGGAGAGTTACATCAGCATTTAGACTCTCAGTATGACTTTTCAATAAAGATTTAAAAGAAAAAAGAAATGCTGGATACAATTCCAAGCTGAATAGTGCATGAATCTTGCATCAAACACACACACACACACACACATACACACACTTCTAAACTTCTAAAGTCACCATATATCCTTCTCAAGGTCCCTATAGGGTTGAATGTAAGGACACCAGAAGAATTTTTCATTGTAACATCTGACATCTGAAGCAAAAGCTAAATAGGTAAAACATTCCAAGTCTGTAATAACATCCTTTTGACTTCTGCTGTTTTTTGCTCTAATTTGGAGGAAGAAGGAAATCATTACAGCTCTTGTGCAAGATGGCAAGCTCATCATTATGTCAGTCAGATTTCTGCTTTAAAATAAAGACATCTGCTCTTCTGACAAAAGGAATCTACATAATGAACTCAAATAAAGGCAAGCACAATAAAAAAGCTGTTTTTAACACTGATGGCTGCAGAACCAGAACAGTTAATTAACTTTAGCATTTCAGTGAATAATAAAAAAGTAACATGCATTATTGGCTAATGTAATCAGAAAACATGAACAGTTGTAAAACATAAATACTATTCATTTCCAGACACATCATTCCTGCATTTAAAACTGCAAGAAACCCAATAATATGGCTTTAGTCTACAAACGTTACTATACAGTTAATTTTTCTGAGCATTGATGTCTTTTTCTTACATTTCACATAGTGAAGGTCATCTAAGGAAAACTGTATGTTTTAAAGAAGTAACATCAATCTCTCAAATAAAGGAAGTGGAGGAGAGACTCAGGCCGTGAGGTGAACTAATATGTTTTTTAACAGCCCATAGATCTCTCTCACTGTGGTCATTTTTCTTGAAAAGCATTTTGTGGACTGCAGTATTTCACTGAGCTGCAGTGAAATACATTACCTATCAAAATTAAGAGTAAATAATACAGTATCCATATCCTGTGAAATGAATTTGTTAGAGAAAGGCAATCACTTCACAGTTTAAATGAGCTATAGCAGAGATTTAGTGTATGATGGAGGAGATGCCTCACAGAATATTTCTGTTCATAATTCATACATACTCCCTGTATACCCTATACATCTACAAATGTGTGTATGTGTTTGTAATAAGAAGGACCATTAACTCATATTTAAAAAATGACCTTTGAACTGTTGCATTTGTTGAGCACTGATTGCTAGTGTTTCATTAAATCAATAAATCTTGCTTTGCTTGCATAAAATTCCAGGAATTTCTAAAAATCTATAAACATATGAAGACCAATATCTTTCAATATCTCTCATTATTAAGTCTGTTATTCTATCCTTTGTCTCCATGTGTTTCAAATTTTATATAGACAAAATGTAGCACAGAGCTATTATGAACCATTACTAAATTGGAACGTGTTTGGAGTACAGAGTGGGCACTGACTCCCATCAGACTGGACCACTTTAACAAGTGTATTTTAAAGAGATGCTGCATGTTTATTCTCTGCTACACCTCGTTTTGCACCAGTCACATTACAGATAGTGGTGATGAATGACTCAATTAGCTGTGGGCGGACTTATGGAGTCCAGAGACATGGAAAAGTGAAAAGATGGTAATGAGCCAGGCCTCTGTCACTGGAATGATTCGTCAGTGAGATTAATGAGTGTAAATGAACGGCTTTCAGTGTGAAAGAGTTTAATAATGCCTAACAGTTTAATTGCCTTCAACTACAGCTATCAGACAAAATAACTGTTTCCACAAACAAATGCAGTGATTTAGTCAGAATTATTTTCCACAGATTTAATGCTGATGTCATTTTAATGCAACCTATACATGTTTTCAAGCATTAGTAAGAACTATCTCCCCTAATCGTTTTGTATGCATGAGAAAATTGCAGTTTGACCGAAAGATACACTGCCCCCTTTTGGAAACTTGTAGAACGGTCATGCTCTCCAGAGGAAAGCATCTGATGCACACCATTATTATCATTTGCACTGTTGTGTATTACTAGGACAGCACAAAGGTGATTAAGGCCCATGTATATAGTACCTCTTGATCCATTATTTACCTGTTAAGTTGGCAACTGCTTGTAATTTTTAATCATGTAACTGCCCGTTGCACCAGTATTACACCTTTACGTCCCCAAATGCCTGTCATAACGCAATGCACTCCATTCATTTGTAGATAAACAATTAGATGCTTATAACCCATGTGACCCTGAAGTGCTATACCAACCAAGCCTGAATGCAAGAACCCCTCAGCCCATTTTTACCCAGCGTGTTTGGCTCCAGGTTGTGAATTTTATGGATTGTGTTTGAACCAGACTGAAGCCGGCCAAAGTCAGCAGCAGCTGGCAGCCTCCAGCCGCTCGCTCTGACAGTGTGACCAGCCTCAGAGAGCGTTCTGTCACGGCTCAGTGCTGGACTAGAATTCTGATTGTTTGTGGCAATTAATCAGGATTTGAAAGGCAATTCAACAATCTGTCTGACTGAAACTGCTTTACTGCTAAAGCAAAGGTTGAAGGGCTTTGCTTCCTGTAACCTTTGTGTGACTGTGTTTAGAGCTGTTTTAATGGCCTTTAAACAGGCTGCAGTAAGAGTCCAAAAAGCTGCAAGACAATTGCTGCATTTAATTATAAAACAGTATGTCGTAAACACTTTAGTAAGCAAATAAAGAACAAATATATAAATACACAAATAAACAAACACCTAAATATATACACAAAACAAGTATATAAACACAAATAAATATACATGAAAACTAACAAATAAATAAGTAAAAAGGTTTTGAAAACACATAAAAAATCTGACTTGGGTATTTAAAGGATGCTGTTAGGCTTGTGTAAGACATTGGCATCATGCCACAGCTGTCAAGACATACGCATACACCCAGACCAACTAAATCCAGCTGCTATTTAATCCCCTGCGTTGGATTAAAATTGATTAAATTAAAAAACTGATAGATATGCATGTGCAGTGAGGCTTTGACTTGCTTCTTCATGAATGGTGTGTGTGTCACACAACTTGATAAATTATATGATTTACAGAACAGAACACAAAGCCTAGGACCTGCCGAAGTGACATCTAAACTACAGAGCGAGTATAAAGACCCTTAACTCCAGATATTAACTAAGTCAGGATTGCACAAAACATTTGTCAAAATAATAAAAACATCAGGCTCATAAAAGGTGTTTGGGCACAAAATGTTCCATTGGGCCTAAAGTTGTTGCAAGGCCTTCATTACACCAGCCCATTGCAATTCTTGAAGCAGAGTAGGTTCTTTAAAAATGACATGGAACAAAGGTGAAGAGTAAAAAAAAGTTTTGCTTTTAATGTCAAAACATTCAAAGTTCAGATACTCTGAAGTGCTACTGTCTTCAGGCTGTTGATCTGCCCTAACCCTGCCCTGCCTGGTCTCTATGACATAGTCAACTAATAACATCTCTAAAGTGAGTTTTCTTTGGACAGATGTGCACCAACTATGAGACAGTGTTGAAAAGACGTCAAACAAGCATGTAGTAAAATGCAGCACAATAAATTTGCTTTTATTCACCATGTATCCTAATATTATATATTGTGAGTTCTGGGGCTACATAGCGTTACAGAGTGTTCTTTAAATGTTTTGGTTCCGACAAGAGGCAGAGAGATGTTGTCACATAAGAATCTATTAATTGTGTCTATTTCAAGAACTGAGGTTATATTGGCCATAGTCATAACATAACCAACATCCGTCAACATGGAAAGAATGTCTGTTAAAACTGACCTATCTTTAAAGTTGCATTTATCTTTATATCTTACATTTTATTATAGTTCTGCCCATCAATAGTTTGATTCTACCATGGCATAACAGATCAGTGATCAAAATGGTCTCTTAACTTTACCCCGATTCACAATAGTAAGCTTAATAATAATGATTTATTAGTTAAATATTTATATATTAAATATTAATATATACATTTTATTTATAATTTCAGCTGTCGGGTCAGATTTCCCAGGAAATGTCAATTTGACTATTTGATTTCAACAAACATTAAAAGTATGTACAGTAACCTGCAATTTTATGTGTCAATCAGAGATGGTGATAAAGAGGCCAATGTTACGAATTGCAGCTTTAATCAAAACCTATTTTTAAGCAATGTGTGAGTGGGTACTGTCACAAGCACTTCTGAATTATTATTATAGCACTGCATTTTTCAGAAATTCTAACAATGTGTCTACAACCCTATAATCCTAATCAGTCATCAAATGTAAACAGTAAACTGAATATGAATGTGTTGTCAACAAAGGTGAGTGACTTCCTCGCGAAGACATCTGTCTGACCCTGATGAGCCACTGAACCCTGGTTCAGTTTTAAACCCATTTGAACTCCGTGTAACATTTGAGAAACATAAAAAGACAGAGAGGAGATTTTTAAGGAGTTATTTTAGTCAACAACTGCTGAAATATAGTGTGTTTTTTGGAAGGCATTCTACAAACACAATAAAACCAAGTTTTGAAATGTTATTTGATAAATATGTTATTTGAGCAAATATTCAAAAGACTTTGAGTGTTTATTTATAGCCTATGTTTTAATTGCCCATATTAACCACAAGTATTTCTACTGTAGTGCAACACAAATTCAAATTTCATGCATTCCTTTTTCATAATTTTATTTAACACTTTGAATTATTGCACTAACGGTTGAACCAATAATGTTGTCCCACAGGCTGAAAAACAGCAGGGCCAATAGCTACAGTAAAACACTTGATTTCACAGACGGAGAACTACATGAGCCAAAAAACAAACTCCCACCTGCCACACAGGTTTAAATACACAGAATTAAACACCACATAAATGGACAGAATGAATGATTGAGGAGACAAGAGAAATAAATAGACAAGAACAGGTGAAGCCAACGTGTCACTGTGACCATCCGCAACTCATCTCTCACACTCCTGCAGAGGCCAGCTGAGCTGAATGACAAACACAAACCCACAGAGATGGGCCGCTGGGGCTTAAAAACCTATTATTACACATGGTATAGATAAACATTGGCCATGTTCTTCTGTTAGTGCAGAGTGAACATTTGATTTCAATGTATAGGTTTATTTCTGCAGGCTGTAGACAGTGGTTTAAATGACCACAGGAGCTCAATATCTTCCCTCAGAGGAACACAAGCCGCGCAGAGCTGTGTGGTCATGTCAGCAAAGCTTTGATTAAGATTAAATGGTGTTTTCAGGTGGTCATTCGAATTTATTGATTAAAACCAGATGACTATTAGGCCACAGTCAACAGCTATGAGTGTTTTTTAAATCACACCTAAGGTGCTACCCCAGTTAACAATTTTAGGTTGAAGAAACAACTCTTTGACATTTCCATTAAGTAACAAAACATTATAAATATTACTTTTCATCCTTTTCTCAATGGAAGGCACCTTTATATACATATGCAATACAAATGCAATGATTGCCATGATTGCCGATTTTGTCATTTCTGTGTAAACAGATGTAACAGGCAATGCCATGTTTTGTCTCCCTGACAAATGCTTTCCATCTGTCTTATCTACGACGTCTGCTGACACATTTCTGCCAAATCCTTCTCAGACAAATTTGACATTGTGTCATTTTGTTTCCTTCTTGCGAAAACTACTCACTTTCAGTCATGAATGTAAAAACAGAAAGACAGCTTTATGCCTCCTTTATTTGTATAGATCTTTTCATTGACAAGCCACAGCACTCCTTGTCTCTTTAAAACATTAGAGGAGAAGTGTGTTAAGTTGTATTTTTGCTTGTGCTGGATATCTGGCAAGACTTCAGTTTTCTCTGGACTGTGTACTGGAGACCGGTTTATTTTATTAAGTCAGGCACTATGCCTAAGGGTATAAGGACTCTCTAAAATACGAGAACAACATTTTGGTGGGAAATATTCCCAAATCCACTGATTAAGCTAAGATGGGTTTAAAATTTCTTTTAAACACCCTTGTAGCATGAAGCTAGTAGATGTTTAAATGCAGAATTTCCAAATAAATTCTATTAAGGTTTCTCTCTACACTGCATTGTTAAGATGCACCAACCTTTTGTAACCTCTTCAATTATAAACTGCAACCTTTCTCATTTGGAATTTTTGCTGATATCCCACTTGTATGGATCCTTTCTATCTGTGCTCACCTTACTAATGTACTGGAAGGCCCCTGACCTGTGTCTTGGCCCCATGGCCCCTAAACCCTTTTGAATAATGGCCAGAGTTCCCAGGAGAATGTGAGATCACAGCCTGCAGGATGTTAGTCATTAACAAAGACCCACTGCTTCACTTGGGGACCAGGCTTAATTGTTTTTCTCTCACCTAGGATCGGAAAAGCCCAGCTGCTGCACACACACATGCACACATAATAATTTATGGTTATATGAATGCTGATTGCAGTTTGGAATCTTTATAGCTTTTGTTAGTAACCATGCGTGTTTAGGAAAAGATAAAGGGGGTGTTGTGGGCCTGTAAAATGCGATCTGGTTCAGTTGTGGTATGATCTGGTAGCCATGCAAAACCTCCACTGTAACCCAGCTAACAATATTAGGCTACAAGAATGTTTCCCTAATGTTAAAATGTTAAAAAATTTGGAATGTTTTCGGAGCATTTAAAATGTCTAGTTTTGTAGACGTTGTATTAACGTTATTGCTTGGTTATAAGGAACGTTATTCAAACATAACTTAAGAATACATTTTTTATAAATATATCTAAAATTAAAATAGTTGTTCTTACAGTACTGCAAAAACCTTTTTGAAAACATTGAGAGAACGTTTAGAAAATGTTAGCCAACATTCTGAGAATGTTTCCTGTTAGCTGGGATGTCTATATATTGACAAGAAGCCTGACTGAACATATGAAGGAGAAAGGTTACATGTTCACGCATCATGAGGTTTATTTATCCATGTGGTTTTTAAATGACTATTAAACGCAGCAGCTTGAACAGGTCTGCTCACCCCTCACTAATGCGATGATGAGCTGCAACCTCTGCCCACGGTGCCCATTTCAAAATCCCTCTCTCTCTCCTCTGAAACCCTATATAGGCTATATAGTCTCCAAAGTGCCCCTAAATGCAGCTCATAAACCATTAGTTCCCTTTGAGTGACATCTGAATGTGAAATGAAACGGCTTTGGTCACCTGGTGTGGAATAACCTCTAGATGTTTTTAAAATGTTGTGCTGAGTCGTGAAGAACTAACAGATGAAAAACTAAGAAAAGCTAAATGATATGGAAACCAAAACACACTTTGAATGTCAGGTTGAATCCCTGACATACTCCTCCAGGTGAAAAAGTAAATGCTTGGCTTTAAAAAAAACATGATGAGATACATTAACTATTTAGGGATGAGATGAACCCTCAGTACTCGGTTCACTGAGTGACAAGACGCAAAGCAGTAATGGTGTTATTGAGGCCTTGCCTGATTCTCTGAGCAGTAAAACAATCCGATTCTGACGGATCCACTCTGACAGAGGTGGAGACAGGAGAATGTTAACATCTCTCAGTGGTCCGGCATTCCTTTCACCTTTAAATGTGGTTTAATGGCTGACCCCTGTGACTGCTCTGGCTGCCAGAGTTTACTGAGGAAATTGAAGCCTTGCTGTGGTTCACAAACAGAGGGATCTCCCTGTGACACCAACACTTAGGAACAATTAGAGGGTTTAAACACCTCTACAATCGCCTGGTAAACTTACTCAATCAGCCAGCACTGTAAATCAAAAGATCCTGAATGAACTCATGACATTCACCACCCACAAGCATTGTTCTTAGAATGTTTTTATCATTCTCAAAAAATGCTCTTTAACGTTATCAAAAACATTCTTGCAGTAACATTAGTAAAACATTTTTTAACATTACATTTTTAACATTTTTAACATCAAAAAATTTTGATTTCATTCATTATTCCTAAGTAGTTAGTGGAATGTTTTAAAAGCGTGACAGAATAAAAATGTTTGAATAACGTTCTTACAACCAAGCAATAACGTCATTACAAAAAAACGTTCCTAAAACTTTCAAATAACACTTTGCCCACCGTCTTGAATCTGCCGCAATGCATTAAGGGATTGCATTCAGTACAAAGAAAACATGTCGCTGTCTTAAAATTTGTCTCAAACAAGGTGTTTTAGTAGGTAGCATTTTATTAGCCAGACTTTTCAAACTATCTTTATTTTAATGAAGAATGTAAATGCTGCCTCCTTGACCGCTCACAAGAATGTGCAACAGAGCAAATCTCTCACAATCTAATTTGACAGAAACAGAGATGTTTAAGACAGTTAACAGATAGATGTGTTGAACATTAATTGTGACATTAATACTGAGTGAGTAACACACACACACTGGAAGTTGTTACTGGAAGTGAAGGTGTTCTTTACTTATTGGGTTTATTGGGTTTCATTTACCTTGCCTACTTGTATAAACACACATAGCATATTCTGTCATCCTCCTGCCAGCTGCACAAATATAAATGAATGGACCTTGTGGGAATATGAATTTCATGTCATGCAGAGTCATACATGAATCAGCCATGGGTCAGAGGTCTTAACCCAGCTGAACCCTCACTTTTAAGCTTTCTCAACCACTACTGGAAATTTTTGGTTTGTTTCTTGGAAGGAAATAGATGAAAAGGGAGTGTTTTTCTTGGATTTGAATATGCAAGTTGGAAATCACTCACAAAGACACATTGCAGTTGTTGTTAGGTTAACTGATAACGGTAAAGTTTATTCAGTCTGTTGTTTCAGTGGTTGTTTGCATTACATTACTGCATGTAAATCTGTAACCAGTTAAGGCTTTCAACATCATCAACAGAGAAATAAAATAGCCACATACATTTACATCGCTCAGAATATTCATCCTGTAACTTTAGCATCCTTATTCAGAACTGACGTTATGACACATCTTGAAAAACAGTGAAACACAAAACACAGTGATCAAATCTAAAGGTTAAAATCACACATAAAACATTTGAGTTCGAACCCCCAATTTGTGTATTACGTTGCGGAATATGCTACAGAGCAGCTACATGAAACCAATGAAATCAAATTTCAGATGGATTTTCATTTGCAGAGAAAGTCAAATGGCATGTTGGGGGGGTCTGGAGTGTTAAACAGATTCCAATTTCAGACACTAAACTGGCTTTAGGTCTCATGTGATGAAAACAGCCTCTTCCCTGCGCTAGTTTAACGAGCTCTCCTATCAGCGCTTATCTCTTTAAAGGCTTGTCTTCAATAGTCATGTTCGTGCACGTGCGCTACACACTACTCTCTTACCACAGCACTGATCTGTGTCCTGTCACCAGGTGGAAAGCTTATCAGAGATACATCTGAAGATACATCTCAAGCTGTCATTCAGCAGCCTCTGGGTCACAGCTCCATCCTGAGCGCGAGAAAAGGCCTGTTAGGTTGGTCCTCTCCCACAGGCCTGAACGGCAGGAAGCCACGAAACCTTCAGCTGCTACCCATAAAGATCTAAATAACCCGTCCTGTTAAAATTACACCCACAAAAAAGATAATTGTATCATTTCCAGACTTCTAAATGGGAAACAACAGTTTGCCTGACTGCACAAGCATAATATGACCATGATTTGGTATAAAATCAATGAAAACAATATGCTGTAGTGTTTTCCTACTTTAAGTAATATGACAAGTTCGTCAACAAACTTTGGAGCCAGATTCCGGCTAACAGGGAATGTTCTCAGAAAGTTGGCTAACATTCTCCAAAAGTCGTTAAAAACGTTCTTGCAGTAATGTTAGTAAAAAAAATTATATATACCACATATTAAAAATGTTATTCTTAAATTGTTTGTGGAACATTTCAAAAATGTCACAAAATGAAAAAAATATTTGTTTGAATAGAAAAAAAAACGAAGTTTTGAGCATTCCTAGAACATTTAAAATAACATTTTTGTTACTTAGTGGAAACATTAGGAAAATGTTCTTACAACCTAAAACTGTTAGCTGGCATGAAGGTGCATGAAGCTGGCAGTTCACTCTACAGTACACCTTACATTTAAATGGCACTCCAATGAAGGCAAATGATTATGGAGAATGACTCTATTTTGTCCCTATATGAATGTGACGCTAGGAAAGCCTATTCCATGGTGTACCGTTACATTTTTGGAAGTGTTCAACAGGCCATCCAGGAAGCACATGGTATTCATATGAGTCTCACCAAGGTTGCTCAATATAAAGGGCTTTCCATCATCACTTACTGCTTGTATTACAGGTTACTGGCTAGTTAAAATGTACCGGCCAGACTTACAGGCTAGATACTGTCACTGCTGTTTTGTGTTTGTAGAGCAGGATGTTGGATCTGGGAATTCTATCCATAATCTGCACCACATGGTGATTTCTCCAGTTGAGCTTTGGTTTAGCATAACAAAGAGGAAAGTATTTCTAATTTAGAGCAGGATATGTTTCATTCGTCTGTATTGTGACTCTAAATGCTGCATAGTGGAGGAAGCTGTGGACCTGTGATCCTACGCAAACGCATTTATGCCCAATGTTTATTATGTGTTAATGAGATTCAAGGCTGTGCTCAGCAGCTGCAAACCGGGCCTGCATTTCAAAGGTGGACGTGCGACAGAACACAGCAAATTATTTCAAAAGTACTTGACAATTATAATGTGCTTCAATGGAAGCGAATAAGAGCTAAATGGAATTTAAAGATCTGTGAGAAATAAAAGCAGGGGGCGGGGGGGTGGGGAGAGAAAGGCAGGAAGAAAAAGAGGAGGCTTATTTTACATTCTGCCAAAGTGGCCCAAAAGTGCACATCCAGGCTTTAGCCACAATGGACGTTTTTGTGTGACCATTCAGGGGTTAATCGAATTCCATCAGCATCCGGGGACGACCCCTCTGGATGCAGCCCAGTGTTTTCCCGGCGTTTTATTCCTGTGTTCTTTATTCAGGTCTAACAAGCGGGTCTCTTTGTGTACTTCGGGCCAAGACCAACACCCGTTTCAACAAAGTTTTGCCAGCCGAACACATTCCCAGAACCTTTCCCTAACGTTTTCATTAAGTAACAAAAATGCTAAAAATGTTATATTGAATCTTCTAGGAAGGTTCATAACATCCGGTTTTTAGATGTTGTATTAATGCCATGGCTTGGTTATAAGAATGTTACTCAAACTTCTTTTAAGTCTGTAATGTTTTTAAAACGTTCCACTAACAACTTAAGAACAACATTTGTGATATCTGATATATAACTCTTGTAAATGTTTTAGAAAACATTCTATCAATGTTACTACAAAGATTTTTTGAGAACTTTTAGAGATTGTAAGCTCTGAGACATTCTGAGAACGTTCCCTGTTAGCTGGAATATTATGCATTCACACAACATAATACCACATTATTTAACGGGCCTCTTTTCAGTATATATCAGCTTTGTCAACACCATATAAATAAAACATATCTGATGTACTGTACTGTAGGTTTTAGAGTTTTTGCTGAGGCTAGTGATCCTCTCATTAAAAGCAGAAGGCTTTGTCAACACCCTCTGCTTGCCAACAAGCAGTATAAGCCTTTGCAGACATGTGAACATGACAGGATTTTTAAGTCACTTCTAAATCTGAGGGGGAAAGACTTGGAATGCAATGGAACGCTAAGCTCTATTCAGGCTGTTTTGCACCGCACGCTTCATTTGTGGCAGCAGCCATTAAAAGCTCTCCTCATTGATTGGGGATTTTAGTCATTGTGAAAATCTGCAGCATTTAGTAACAATGTTCCAGGTAGTTATATATATATATATTGTGCCGAATATTGAACCAATGAAACAGGATTTGCATTCCTGAATAGAAAAATTAAGACACGTGAAGTGAGAGAAAAAGACATTGCTCAGAAATCACCCTTTTCAGGAAACAACACTGAGATCACCATTATCAACTCTGAGCACCGTTGGAGATCTTATCTTAAACTCCAAACTCTTGAAATGACTGGGGTCGCTTTTCTAGGAGAAAGTTCTGAGAAAGAGGAGACAATTAAGCTGCAATCTGTTCTGCCTCTCTATCGCCATCTCTGTTTGAAACATAAAATTGCAGGTTACTTTGCGTGCTTTTCTTTACGTATGTTGAAGACAAATGAAGTCAAACTGACACTGACTGAGCAAACAGACCTGACAGATGAAATTATAAAATATGATTATAATCTTACTGTTGGGAATCAGGGTACGGTAAGTAGACCATTTGAACACTTATCTGTTATGTACTTGCTCAATAACTGATTTTTTTCTGTTAATTTTTAATCAAATAAAGTTACAGTTTGCAGCTTTATATAAACAGTAAAAATAACTCATGAATATCTTGGAGAAACAAGTGAGATATTAATGAGGTCTTATAAGAGATCTTATATCAGATATGTCATTAAGTAGATTAAAATAAACAAACTAAATAAAACTAGTAAAGTCCATTTTTAGACCATCACTCATAAAGGTAAAATTATTTAATGTATGTGTCATGACTAGCAGGAATGTGTGTGTGGTGAAGTTTCTCCTTTGGTGTGTCATGGTCCTGTTTATGTAGCCTGTGGTGGGTTTACGACCTCTGGACCGGAAAGGTTGCCGAGCCCGGTCCATGTGGCTGTGTAATGATGGGGTTACTCAAAAAGTTCACTTATTTATGGCTCCCTCCCTCTTCTCTATGATGGCCACATCAAAGAGCACCTGCAGGGAGGCAAATTGGTGTTAAGTGGAGGACCTCCTGTGGATGCCGGCCCTCTCCATCATGATAAGAACATGAAGAAATCTGGATAGGATTTTATGGAGACCTGCCACACAGGAGCAGGAAGGTTTCAGCTCTTGCCAGAACACTGATTCACCTCGGGCCGCACTCACATTCAGAGCGCAGCTGGTCGCCCCGAAGAAACGCCTGCTTTCGTGCTCCAGACAGTAAATTAGAAGAATTAAAGGCCATTCCCTTCTGTAAATCTTTATTCTCCTCAAAAACAACCAGTCAGATGATCTGTAGAGCAGATAAGCACCAGTGTTAGATTTCATGCTACAGTGAAATGTGGCCATAAAATTAAACAGTAAACAATAAATGCAACGTTAAAGGAAGAGGAAGTGGATGGCTTTGATGTTGACAGGGAAAAATAAATAACAGTTGATTTTGTTTTATAAAAGGCAAGAATGGAATGAATGAATTTTTGCCTGTAATCTGCCGCCTTGGACATTTTCAAAAGGAATCTGTTTCACAGGAAATTTTTGGGATAAAAATGCCATTACAGGCATGTCATGTTAGTAACTCCAGAACTTTTGGCATATTCGTTCTTTAATTTTGCAGAAAGCTTGGTGATCCTCTGATAAAGTGTACAATAACAGAAATGCCCGAAACCTGAGTGTGTTCACATCAACGAGATGATTATGCACTTTTTCCACCTCTCACATGGCTGAGAATATATGCTGGGTGCCTAATAAGTCCTGTGTTTTCTAAACCACCTGGAATAAAAGAAAAGAAATGACTGTGGAGTTAATTGAAAACAGAGCGCGGTCGAAGCGACTAATCAAACACAGCTCTGGCAACAACCTTCTCTCAGCTGAGCCCAAAACCTTCTCTTCACTCTTTCTTTTCTTTATTCAGCCAATCATAAGGGTGACCAGGAATCTGCTGAGTGGAGTAACCAGAGAGAATTTTCACGTACTGTGGAGAATCAAGCAGACCACCAATACCAGGCTTAATACTATATACATAATTATCATCAGAACAGACAGGAAGTCCACCTGTAACCTATAAGAGAACCTCTATAAGAGCACAAAGAGGGACATTTACTCACAATCAGGCTGTGAAGACTGTGTAAACAACAGTCACCAAAAATCACTAGGCGAAACACAATGAATCATAAAGGCCATTAAGAAAAATAGAAGACCATTAATTAACAAAGGTCAAGAAACTGAAAAGTTAAGTCACCCTCCACAATTTACCATCTGTTCTCCGTCCTCCAGTCAAAATTTCACCAAAAAACAAATGTTTCATGTTTACAGATCTTAAGCTACTTCTACTTCGTTTAGCTTAAGTAAATGATTTCATTACTTTTTACTTTGCAAGAATCATAACCATTTGTGTTTTATTAACAGCTCTAATTGTGACTTTTTAAAAAAAATTGCAGTCACATTAGCCAGTCCTGAGGTCATTATATATATCATATATATATATATATATATATATATATCAAAAACATTATTCCTAAATAGTTAAAGGAATGCTCTTAAAATGATAGAGAATTACAAAAATGTTTTACCAATTAATAACATCATTGCAATGTCTAAAAAAACTAGACATTTCAAACATTCCTACAACTTTTAAAATACCATTTGTAAAAAACTTTGTACTGAAACGTTAGGGAAATGTTCTCACAACCTAAAAATGCTTGGACACTGGAGCATCTGTAATTCTTCGTAAAGGAACCTACACCCTTTTATTCCCTGAAATCAAGACGAAAAGTGTGAACAGATGTAGATTTATGGTGCAGATGGAGCTTATAAATAAGGTTTAAGTGTCAGCTCTGAGAGAAAGTTTGACGGACAACAGCATGTCTGCAGTGATGGCTGCGTGGTGTATGTGCTTTCTGTGAGTGTCTTTTACCTCCTCACTACCACTGACTCTGTGCTGACACATGCTGATTCCATTCACTGAGTCAACAAGAACTCTCTGAGGAATTAGTCACGGTGTTTTAACAACAGATGACCGAATTCATTAAAGCTTCTGGCCTGGGGAGATGTACAATGGCATCACTGCTTGCTTTGGACTATTTTAATCTTTTTTGCATATAATAATGCATGATAAATATTGTAGATTATATTGATTACTACAGAGATGAAGATCACAACTTGATATCGATCTAAAATGTAATTTTGAAACCCAGGGTCATTTGTGGAGGGAATGGGGGGTTTTTAGCAAATCAGCTTTGAAAAAATGCAGAGAAACTAAAATATGAAATATAATGAAGACAAATGAATGTTGAGTACATAATAACCACCTTTCACAAAACTGACTCAAAATCCCTGTATGCTGCTGCCCACCATGTCCTCAAAAATAATGTCATATAATCTCTTAATGCAGTTCTGTGGAATGCACATGGAGACAATGTTCTACAAAACAATCACAGTTTATAGTGACCATGGCTGTCAAGCTCGTAAAAGAGGGAGAAATAACATGAAGTACTAAACTAAGAAAGTACTTATGATTTGGGCAGTTTTAAGTTTATTTACAAGAGCTTTTAAGAGCTTTACAAAGAACATTCTTAAAAAGATGCTAACGTTCTCTACAAAAATTCTTTCAAAGTTAACAAAAAAGTTCTTGCAGTAATATTAGTTTAATATTATATATCATATATCAAAAATGTTTTTCTTAGTTAGTAGTTAGTGGAACGTTTTAAAAACGTGACAGAATTTAAAAAATGTTTGATATAAGGTTTCATATAATCAACCAACAATGTTAATACAATGTCTAAGAAATATGGATGTTTTAAATGTTCCTAGAAATTTCAAAATAACCTTCCTAACTTTTTTTGTTACTCAACGGAAACGTTACTGAAATGTTCTTACAACCCAAATATTGTTAGCTGGGTTGAGTCCTAGTTAGTTTTACATTTTGGCCTTTAGTTAATAAAATGAAAAGTGAATAAGATGCAGTAAGAGAAATCATAGATGAATAAAGTAAACACACAGCCCATGAAATATTTCCTTTTTTCACTCATAAATCACACCAGAAGCGGGAGCTCATTTACAGACTGTAAGAATCAGAGAGCTATAGGAGAAAGCCAAATGAAATCAAAGCAAACACTAATGTTTACATTTATTATTATTATTATTATTTGCTTTTTAAAGTGACTTACAAATGAGGAATGCTGCTAACACAGTGCATGGAATCTCTTAGAGATCAGCCTGTTAGTAAAAACATTTTTGTCAGTTTCCAGCTCTTTGTGGCTCATGGATCCATGAAGGAGACACTAAAAGGCCACAGTGCAGCGACACATAGTCTACATGCCTGGCTCACACTTCACCTAGACTCGCTCCACTGCCTCTGTAGTGGCACTGCCTCAATCTAACAGTCAGCAGCTTTAAAGAACTCACAGACAGATCTGTGATCCTGAAACATCCTTACAAGTAGCCAGCGTGACCTTCTTTCAAACAAATAAAAGAGCAGACTAAGTCGCAAGCCTTTTTCCTGCTCTTAGAAGTGTGGGGAACTTTTCTGTAGGAATTCTGTAGGAAGCAGGAATTCTTGTTGAGCCTGAGGCACATCTTGGACTCTGTGGTTTTAAGTTTCAGTGACAAAACAAACTCTATCTGAGCAGCCTTAATATTTATGAATGAGTAAGACTGTGTTCTTCTCTGTGTCAACATTGTTCGCCAAGTGCCTTGATTTTGAGCAGCGCTGTATTAGAATGTAATCAAAAATAATGTCTGAACATCAAGTATGAGGTCTGGACCATTGCAAATGTTTAACAAATAAGATTAATGTTGGAAAAAGAGAAACTTTCCAACATTTTTTTTCACTTGCATTTTGTGTTCACTGGAAAATGAAACACAATGTATTTTCATTTTGTTATTAGGCCATGCTCTGCTTAATTCCTGATACATACAGATCTGGGCATTCCTCTCACAGAGCAGGACGCATCAGTTCACGACTGCAGTGGTGAAACTTTCAGTGCAATTTACCAATCTGTGTCCTCTCTGCAGGCAGGCCCTCTGGGTTCGATGCTGTTGATTGATGTGTGCAAGATATCCTTCTGCCCTGATCTATTACCACAAAATGCTCTCGCACCCCACAGAATGTCCTCCTGCTGTCATTACACTGACAAAATCCTGCCTTAACACACTGTAAAACGGGATGTTTGGTGAGGTTCTTCAAAATAATTTACATAATAATCGACATAATGATCAAAATGAAATACTAACTAACCAACCAACCAACTAACTAATCAACCAAATAAATAAATGATTAATTAGTGAATTATTGAATTTAAGAAGTCTATCCTTTTTTGGATGATGATTTTCATGATTATGATCACAGCAAAATACTTCAAAACGTTTTGATAATTTATTGCACGTCTGTAATGTGTTATAAAAAAGCATAGTTATGTCAACCATGTAAGAGATTTACTTTGTTCGACTGCTGCTTTTTTAAACTGTTTCAGCCTGAATGGAGATGAAACAAAGTTTCTTTGTAGGCCAGGTGCCAGGTTCTCAGACAACTCTGAACCACTCTGCCAGAAGTCAAGCTTTTCCAGGCATTCAATTCACAACCACTTACAAAAAAAGAACAACAAATTAGAATGTTTGGAGGAATGAATGAGTCTAAAATAAGAACGGGAAAAGAAAGCTGGAGTTTTTTAAAGCAAAAAAGTTTCCTAAAGGTAAATTTACAGTCAAGTCTTTTGCTTTAGGGGCCTCTTTGTCTTTAGAAACCAATCAGAATTCAGGTTTTCAGGTTTTCAGGTCTTCCCATGGGTTACTGATGTCGAGAACTAATGGAGAACTGCATTGTCTTCATCATCAAGCAAAGCATTGATGCTTTCTGTGTGTTAGCAGTGAAAGGCTCTCTCTATTTTTGTATGGTTCTGCTCCATCTGTTGATTGGCCCAACTGGTGGTCAAAGCAGGAAAAAGTTTGTGACACAACAGAGGAGGTAAAGGGGCAAACACAAAGGCACAGCCGGTTAGTCCCTTGCCACTTTAGACCCACAATGAGTCAACAGAAATTCCCCCTGCTGAGCTTGATACCTCAATGGCTCCCTCACCCCAGGATGAGTCTTGCATGTGAGTCTAATCTGAAACTTGAAGGCCCCACTCTCATAATGTGTTCAGCCACTCGGATTCTCCTAGACCGCACTGATATGTTGTTTCACATGCTTCTAGAGATGTTGTCTAAATGGTGGAAATCAATGTTTATCAAAGCATTTTTAACTAATTTTTTAACTGTTTTTCTTATGAAAATTTTATATTAGCTAATTGACACAATATACAGGTATTGACAATAACTGCAATATTAATAACCGTGATTATTGATATTGTGTTAATACTACACATGTGACCAGTGCTTGGCAAAATTAGTCAGAATGTGCACTGGATAATTCAACGTCAGAATCTAGTGGTAACATAGTAGGTGGTGATATTGTACCCGTTTAACATTTTGCCTCTCTGCTTATCTACACTCGTATTTTGAGTGTAATTCGTTGACCAAACACAGGAAAACACAAAATAAAATTAAAGATAAATTTGACTGATAGCATTATGTATTTAGCCTTTTTATTTCAATAAATATCACAATAATATCATATCATAAATTCTTTTGGCCACAATAATCATGTAGTCAAAATCTGATATTGCAACAGCCCTATTTTTCAGCCCTACAGCTAATAAATACAAAACAACAGTAAAGAAATCTGAAATGGATTACAAATTCTGGAATTCATTTCATGCACCTGTAACCATATAAATATGGAGTTTTTTTAGTTAAAGAAAATGATGTATTACCTTTATATGGAAACTTTGGCCCACCAAAATAATGCCAAGAAGAATTCAGCAAAGCCACTTGATCTGATCCACCAAAGAAGTCAGAGAATGTTATGCCACTTTTGGTCTGTTTGAAGCTGCACTGGTGTCTGACTGTGTCCGATTGTATCATATTCAGGATTTATGGTTCAGTCAGCCATCTGAATGTGGTTGAACAGTTGTGAGCGATTAAGGTGAACAGTAAATCTCAGTGGCGGGCACATGCTCCAGGGTTGCAGTGCAGGTTTGTCATGTTTTTTTTATGAAAGTGTAGCAAATACATTGAGAAGAGAGTGGAAACTGAGCTCAGCTAATGGACCTACCTGCAGTTCTTGCCACAGAAACCTCCTGCAGAAAAGCATGCAGTGCAAATTGGTAACTGGGTTGCTTATAAATATACGTTTAAGCTTATACAAATATACATTCAGAAACATAAACAAAATACAACAGAAAATGTGGTTTATGTTAGATGAATGGGAGTTATGCCACGTACACTTTGTTCTTCTTAGGGGTTGGAAGTAACTCATGTAAACTCTGGTGTTCCTGGATGTTTAACAACTTCTCTAAACTTTACTTACTCTCCTGAATTGTGCAATACGCTTATATAACAACAAAGCTGGTAATGCAACACTTCAGACAGATCTTCAGATACAGATCCCACAGCCCTGTTTAACCTTGAGAATTCTGGACTATCAGGCGTGAGGCTTTAATCAATGAAGAAATGGTTTCATAAAAGTGCCCAAATTATTGCCTGCAGAGATTGAGCAATGCCTGAAAACTGTATTTACTGGCATGATTGTGAAGAACCCTGCATGTTTTCATTAGCCTAGACAACAAGCTTGTTATAACACTGGAGATCGATTCATTGTGCCAAAAGATTTACGTAAGCTTAAATTATTCCATTGATTACTGGAGGTTTCAATAAATCCACCGGCTCTAGAAAAAATAAAATGTGTGTTTCCAACACAACAATATTTTATTATACACAATCATTGACAGGTTTATAGATTGGGCTCAAAAACAAAGGATTAAGTTTGTTTCAAAGTCATAAAATATTCTTTTATCATTGATACTACAGTATGAGGAGAAGAATAAACTGCATTTTGTTTCTGGAAATCGACTGGAAACTTTAACCAACGTAAAAGAAAATCAACAAAATAATTGCTTTCATTTCAAGCCACAAGTTAACTGTGACTTAAGGATTCTTCCATATCTGGTAAGCATAAATCATTTTAACAGAAAACAAGGACTTCTTTCTATGGGTGATACCAAAGAAATTTCCTCAGTGAATCACAAACCGCAGCCAAGAAACAATATCTCTGTACATTAGCCATCAATGATGAGAAAACACTGTGAGTGCTCTTCTGCCTAACACAGACCCTCCATCATTCTGTGACTGTATGACATAGCTGTCACCTCAAACCTTCATCGTCATGTCTGCGGCTGTGATTTAACAGGCTACATGCAGATTTTAGACAGTGCATTGTGTCCTGTGGGACAGTGTTTCCCGCTCTACATGTTGCATGTTGCCTAGATTACACACAGATTACATGAAGAGAAGATACACCATAGGGGTACTCCAACACATCCAGACTACACACTCTGTGCAATAAAAAAACAGGATGTTTGTATGCCTGGAGACAGATTAAAAGCTGAAGTGTTAAATTTCTGCACCTCTAAGCATCACCAAAAGAAATTGCAAAAATGTTTTTTTTTTCCCAGATTTTCCTAAATTTCATATCTGCCATTGGTCCCCGGACAGATAGCTCCACCCCCAAGTAAGCCAATGTTGCTGTGCTGAGCTTGTTGGGATGCTATGCAGAGCAATGTTTTCATATTGAGACAGTGTTTAACAAGGAAATGAATCTACAATGGCGTTTGGTTGTCTCTGCATATTAAAAAAGAAACTGGACAAAAGAAAGTTTTGTAAAAGTATGACCAAAGTTGGGAGGCATTTCCTTTATTGTTGTAAGCCACACTCGGTTTACAGTACTGCATTAAAGTTCATTTCTGAGCAGCTAAGAAGACAGTTCTCTTTCTTACGTGTGATGCCTGCCAGAAGACTGTCCACACAGACACTCGCCAAGTCGACATCATCAACTGTAGTTACCATAAAGCCACAGACAAAACCAAGCGTAATGTGATTTCTTCCCCATTCACACAAAGAGCAAAAGCAGATGTCACACACATACAGTCCCACACCACACCTCTACTGCTATACTAAGCCAACTGGAGACTTTAAAGGCATAACAGGATCTACCTAATCCTCTAAAAATGAGAAAAAAAAGGAAAAGCGACAGATTAAGAGAATGAGAAAAAAGAAAATACCCACAGGCCAGAAAAATGACAAATGAGATCTCCTAAACTTCTGTTATCTCTCTTAGACAGGAATGTAATTAAACTGAGATCAAACAGAGACTTTTCTAATATAATACACAAAAAATGCGTATCCAGTAAAGATTTAAAGACATTTAACCTGAGGTCTCACTACTGAGGTTCACTATCACCAACTGATGTTTCTGGGTCATTTGATCCCACTGAGGAGGTGCATATCTGCAGCCAGCCCCTCATTTCCATCTCAGTTTGACAGTCAGAGATCAGTGTGAGATGTACAGACCAAACAGTGCAGAGGCAACCTGCTGAGAACCCATTCATGAAACTGTCCTGTGACTCATTACCAACATAAAGGCAGAAAATCATGGGGCTCATTTACGCTACATCTTCCGTATATATCTGCTAGCAGATATATTCTATAATGAAATCCTTTTGGGCAATTTAACCTCCAGAGTTCTCTCCTGGGTTCCACTCATGGGATTACAATGTTCTAACATTGTTGTGCTTTTAATGGGTTTGTCATGACAAGTTTTCCACAGAGAATTTTGTGCCAGATTTAAGAGGTTGTCACACTATTTGAGCTCCATTGACATTCACTCATACGCATTCACATGCTGCTGTATATGAATGTACATACTCTGACATGCAAATTTGTAAAACAAGAAGTCATGCAACCAATTAAAAAATGTTAAAGTTCTAGGAACGTTTAAAACATCCATTTTTTTAGATGTATTAAGGTTATTCCTTGGTTATAAGAATGTTATTCAAACATTTTGTTAATTCTGTAATGTTTTTAAAACATTCCTCTAACAACTTAAGACTAATGTTTTTGATATATATGACGTATAGTGTTAAAAAAACATTCTACTAACATTAATGAAGGAATGTTTTTGATAACTTTGAGAGAACGTTTAGAGAACATTTACAACTTATAGCTTGAAGTCTTTATGTGTTATTGCTAACACCTCTGATTTACCCGGTTGGCCTTATGTTTACTTAACTCAGGGGAGCTCCATAACATGCTCCTTGTGGGGGGCGACCACAGCAGGGCGAGATCTGAGGATGACCTAACACCTCATGTAAATTGAACTTCCCTCATTACAGAATGATGATAATCAAAAGGTTTAATGAGCTTTAATCCAGAATACCTTAATGAATATTTATATTTCATGGCTTTGAAATGCTTTGTTGAAAGTAATAGGATCTAACGGTCTGTTGAATGTATCTAATGTTAAAGGAAATTTTTAAGATCTTTGTTTTAAACAAATGGATTCTTGAAATGCTTGTTAACAGCACATTCAGAAGATGTACTTCAATGGAATCACATCATTTCTTATGTGCTCTGGATCAAATACAGTTATACTGTTTCTATTCACACTTAACCAGCATATTACCATCACAAACCAAATCCATCTGCTGTTATTCAAACACATGGCTGATCTATAAACCTGAAGACTAAACATACTAATATCTTAAATATGCTTAAACTGAAGCCATGTGGGCTTCTTTAAAACTCATATTTACTAGCAAAGAGGTCTAGTTCCAACTGCAATTAAGCAGAAACTCATTTTATAAACATTAAAATATGTAGTTTTTCAAAACCTTATTAAACTGCACAGGTGAGTAATGGTGGGATTTGTGACTGGCAAGGAAAAACTACACAAGCACTGTCTACAATCAAACATTCCCAATTTGACCCAAACACAGATGCTGTCTGGTTGGGTTGAGATATACAAATCTTTATCTGTATCAACACATTACAAGACTTTGAACTCAACATAGCTGCTGATTGGATGGCTTTAGAATTGAAGTGAAAACTGGAGTACCGTCTACCTCCATTTCTCATTATTCATGGCCAACTGGGAATGATTCTGTAGAATCGGGGTGGGTGGGTGTGAACTCTCCCACTGGTAGTACCTTGTAAAATAACATTGGCATTCACCTCCGGGCATTTGAAGAGAGGAAAGCTGACCATTCAAAGACTTTAAAAGGCATTAAAGTTATTTTAAATACTCTGTAACTAAAACTGTAAATAGGGAGCAGGAAAATAGAAACAAACATTTTAAGGACTTTCAGACAAAGGTCAAATTGTATGATGGCTTACATCTAAATGCTTCCAGTTTCTCCTGAATGTAATACACAAGCTTAAAGGTCTTAAAGGTATTGTTCTCCACAACATGAAATTCCTGTTATGTTCTCATCCTCATGTTGTTCCAAAGCGATATAATTTTTGTTATATTGCTTGGAGAAAGAAATGCAATGTTCTTTTTACTGTAAAGAAACAGCTGACAACATTCTTCCAACGTTCCTCCACAAAAGAATGTAAGTAAATAAAGACGCAAACCAACCCTAAAATAATACATTTTGTAAAAACTGTGAAGAGAGGAAGAAAATATTTATTAGTCACAGCGTGTTGCTAGTATTTACACGAGTTTTCATGTAAAATCAGGACTGCCCATCCCTCACTAAACTGTCTGCAGTGTAAGTGACTGTGAGAATGATTCAATACATGCCGACACTTGTACACTTTACCTGTATGCTGG
Organism: Chromobotia macracanthus; assembly: GCA_036877525.1. NCBI lineage: Eukaryota > Metazoa > Chordata > Actinopteri > Cypriniformes > Botiidae > Chromobotia > Chromobotia macracanthus. The sequence goes on along the minus strand of JAZGTH010000073.1, from coordinate 6,695,716 downwards.
CACTGGCAGATATGAGCCACTAAACAGCAGGTTAAACCTGGTGCATTTGGTCTGTTTAGAGTCCTGTTACATAAGAACCTCCTCAGAAGCTTTAATACAGGGGGAAGTCTAGCACAAAGCAGCATACCCTGCACATCTGTGTGCTGTTAAACAAACTAATACACTCACTCCCCGACAACATCCCCACTCTGATTTAACTGGAAGGCTCTGTGAAAAGTTCTGGCCCAATATAAAACTAATCGTCTCCCGTTCAATCTAACTTCCTCTCTGTTTCCACCTGGGTGTCTTCTGGGTACAGACAACTGCAGACGTTACATGAGATAAGAATTGATTATTTGTGAATAACTGGCTGGGTTCAATGGCTGAAATCAGGGGAAATAAAACAGCCTAACGATTATACGCAGAATGTGTGTATGTATGCATGTGTTAAAACAAAACATATACACATATATACTATTACAATACACACACAGAATATAACGGATAGGTTCACATGTAAAAAATGTATCTATCTAAATGTATCTAAGACAGAGAGAGAGAGAGAGAGAGAGAGAGAGAGAGAGAAGAGAAAGAGAGAAGAAAAAAGTGCCAAAAATATACCCTAACAGAGGATGTTTGTAATGCCAATAGCTGACAAATCATCGTGGGAACACCCACTTTTTGGAGGGGGTGTATGGGCACATTTAACTCCCAGGCTCAGTGTTCCTGTCACAGTTGCTTCTGGATTTTACTCTGTTCGGATCTCTTCTTCACACTTTTAATATGGATGTGAAAGTTATCGTAATATTCGCGCTGATGGCGGTCGCCATTCATGCACCCGTGTTAAATGGTGAGTTGCTGTCCAGTTTCGATCATTTGCAGAGGTTTACAATATTAGTTGTGCACGAATTTTACGTGCATGTTTCGGCACAATGCCTTCATTAAAGAAAATCAATGCAACTATATAAACCTTCTAATGCACCCAAATCTTATATTGCACGGGTTGTTTTATTAATATCATAATACTCTGTGTAGTGTCTACATGTGTTAACCAGTATAGTCATGTTGGTAATCTACACGGATTTGTTTTCTATAATCGAGACAAGAGGCCGGTACGCATGGGGACAGGAGAGCAGAAATCTCTCTCTACCTCGGCGTAGTTTAATGTGTGTATTTGTCGTCTTTGTTTTCCTTAATAACCCACAAATTAGAGGATAAAACAGAACCGCAGAGAAAGCGCCAGCCGTGCGTCAATGGAGACGTGCGCGCTTCTGGGTTGCGCGTTTACATGACAATGAGAGTAGATTACTGGAGATGCCATTAACATTTTACAAGTATATACGAGTGGACTAACGGGGGTAGAGCTCCGTTAGGTCGCAGGTACTTCTCACCTCTGCCCGACAAGTCTTCTTATACAATGTGAAGACGATCGAGCTGTGAAGTCTCCGCTTCCTCCAGGTTTTGGGGCAAATGGGACGATGTCGTGCATGCCCACTAGCTTGCATATCGTGCAAGAATGCATCAGTTCGACAATGTGCACGAATGCATGCACATTTCATGTCAAACAGCAAAGTATCACACTTTACTAGATGGATCAATTCTTTGGAATTGTCCATCTAGTCCATCTTGGAATTTTTGGAGTGTATGAGCAACTTCTTAATTGCATTTCCTTAAAATGCTTTAGGAAAATCAAATAGATACCCCACAGTACCTTAAACTCAATCTAAAGAGCACCTTGCATACAAGTCTGTATATGGTGTTTTCTTATTTTTTCAAGAAAGTACATCACATAAATATTACATCTGTGGTTGGTGGAGCTGACTGTTATTCTTACAACATCTTGTTTAAATTGCTATTCAAAATTCAATTAAACGTTCACTTTTCTTACAGTAGCCAACAGAACCACGTGCACACTCAGCTGGTTCTTTTCAAAGAGTGTCGCAATAGTGAATTTACAGTGCAAGGGCATTGATTACATAACAGATCCTGAAAATTGGAAAAAATCTAAATCTTCTAAGTTTCACTTTTAGTCAAGCATGCTGTGCGGTCGGGGTTTAAAGCACAGGCCAAAAAGGTGTTTTGCATTTGTGTACTCTGTAATCAAACTTCATTAATCAGTATGATTTCATCCACTATCATGCCATAAATTGAAGAAATCATGCCAACACCTCAATTGAGTTTTTTTCTGTCTTGTTCTGTCTAGCCAAGCCAATCAGTCTGGTGGAGAGGTGCTGGTGCCGTTCCACAGTCAACACAGTCCCTCAGAGAAGCATCCGCGAGCTCAAGTTCCTCCACACTCCCAACTGCCCTTTCCAAGTCATGTGAGTATCTGCTTTAGATTCTCCTCCAACACGCTCACTGATCTCACGGCTGAAGGGACACTGAATGAAGCAGGAATTGGCCCCTGTCTGGCATTATACTGCTGGACAGGCTCTCACAATTGTACACATCCAGGGGAAATGCTATACGAGGGGGTAGGACCTTTAAGGGTGGAAGTATTTGTACTTTGTACAGGAAAACAGCATCTTAGGGGTCCAACAGAATTGCTCTTTTAGCTCTTTCTCACAAACGAGTCTGTGAGAAAAAGCTAAGTCACACTTTATATTACTACACAAAATAAGGCCATAGAAGAACCATTTTTGGCTGTATGGTTCCGCAAAGAACCTTTAATGTCAGTAGAACCTTTCTGTTTCACAAAAGGTTTGTTGTAGTAGAGAAAGGTTCTTTAGACAATAAAAATGTAAAAAAGAAACTAAATGGTTCTTTAGGGAACCAAAAATCATTCTTCTATGGCATCGCTGTGAAGAACCTTTTAAGAACTGTTATTTTCAAGAGTGTACACGCAAGAATGATCCTCCCTGTGTTTTCAACCCTGTTAATTGATGTTTTCAAACCAGCTGTGAGCTTAAAATTGTTTATTTGGAATTTTAACTAAAATTAATGAGACCCCATTCAGTCCACCAGCATAACGTGGCAGGGCATGTCAAACTTTATTATAAACATCATTCATTTTCCATACCATAAATGCTCACGGTGGACTAAACAAAGTCAGATCGTGCCAAAGGGTCAGTGAGATAACAACAGCTGGTCATACTCAGAAAACACAAAGTGACTAATGATTGACACAAAATACATAGCCGAAGCCCTCGAGAGCACATCAGATCCTGAATGCCAAAGCACAAGAGCTTTTGATACTCCAAATCTGCACTGATGAGTGATGCTGGTAACCCTATCTACCCTTGTTTGCTGTTGGCCTTTGCTTACTGTGAAATAATTACTACCTGCTGTTTGGAGCCCAGACCTTCTTAAACTCTCGCTGACTAGATCTAGATAGAGCAACAAATGCCAGGCCCTGATAAACTGCTGCTACTTCAAAAGAGTGAACTAAACAAATTAGAGCATATCTGTGAATTAAAGATAAGCATTGATTAAGTTAATGATACAGATATGATGAAGGTGGACTCATACTTTAAAGCCGAGATTATCTCCAAAGTTTGTTCTCATCAGCTCCTGTACCTCATGATTTTTGAAAGGGTCTTTAAAATAGTGGCACTCTGGGTGGCGTCTTTAGGAATGTATTGGTCAGTGGATTATGAGGTCAACAACTTACAGCTGCAGGGTTTAAATGATGGCAGGAACTTTGATGTATGCCAGAAGCTGCGGCTTTAATGGGATTCATGAACATTCTGTAAGCTTTCTGACCTTCTTTAGGTCAACAGTTCCTACTTAAAAATCATTTTCACCCTAAGCACAGACAGGTCAGTTACATGTTAATGTATGGCTTTCAAAATTGCATTTCTGTAAATCTAAAACACATTTTATTCTGAAATTATAGCAGTGTAGCAAAGAGAGCACAAGTTGAACTGAAAAATTAACAGAAATTTTAGACTTTGTTAGAATGTTTTACAGAGCATCTTGTATGCTTTAGGTTATATTTTTTGTGCATCCATTGTTTTTTTCTTTATGTTTAAGCATCATTTATTTAATGTTTATTTCTGTTAGACTTGACATGGGAAAACATTTTAATGATGATTTGTTGGTACTCATAAACATAAGGGTTTGACTTCAGAACAGCCAAATAAAAACAAACAGTTCACCTGTGTTAACAAGACACCTATAATCCAATTTTACTGCCAAGAGCTACACGAGAGAGAGTGTGATAACAATCTGACAATCTGTTAAGACCTGCGGGGAAACACAGATGCAGAAAGAGAATCCCTCAGGGTGAAGAGAGAGCGCTGTTTAATATCACTTACTAGAGAGAGGAGTGACTGAGAAAGATCTGCTTGATTGAGCTTGAATGCTGTATATGCTGTGTTGTTATATATATATATATAAAACAAGATATAATGACAACGTACACTTTATCCCTGCAGTGCTAAACTGAAGAACAACAAGGAGGTATGCATCAACCCAGAGACCAAGTGGCTGCAGCAGTACCTAAAGAACGCTCTGAACAAGTAAGTCGATAACCAGCTTGACTGATAGGAGCAGATGAATGAGTTAATGTGTTTCATGTGGCCTTGCATACAACCACTAAAACTCGGTTTATAGCATTATTTTCTAAAGCACTATATATGGTCATACAGAGCTTCTCTTCTCTTCTGATTAACCCGAATTTCATCCCTTAACCAGATTAAATGATGCATGATCATGGGTCTCAACTGTTTATGTAGTGATAAAACAACAGCCTCACAATAAAACACTGCTTTTTCTCGTTTTTCACATATATCTCATGAAAACGAGCATTATTTTCTGGGCATGTCTAAGATTTCTGTCTGCTTTTAGTGCTCTGAAATGTTTATCTTATGTTGCTATGCAAGACTACCAGCTACTGCCTAGCTAATGCAAAACATACATGTCCAGGTTTTGTGGCCCTGCCCTAATAGTTCCTCAACTGATTGCTATCATAAATGTCTAAACAAAGCAAAAATTAAAGCGTTCGCTGTACTGAATCATAAGAAAAAGACATTTCCCCACATCTGAGCTCATATTAGAACATGCGTTTGGTTGCCATTGTCTTTTATTTCATTGCCAGCTACAAGATTGTCGTGCACACTCGTTAAGGAGGTATTTGAATATAAAGGAGCTCCTCCATAGTCAGTCTGTAAGGATTGAGGGTTTGTACCTGTTGGACATTAATCATTGTCTAAGAGCAGAAATGTGTGAACAGTCCAGTCTGCACAACAAAACACTTATAGCTAGAGATAAACGATGGCTCCATGGGACTGAACAGTCATGAATGACTGCTGGACGCTAATGAGCACATACTGTGCAGCCATTAGAAGCGCTCAATGAGAGAAAGAGGAAGTCGTGCATCTGCGGGTAGCACAGGGCCGTTTCTGTCATTAGCAACACCTCCGGTATGTTAGCTACAAATCAACATGATCCAACAGCTTGTAAGGGCTGGCCCCATACACATATAGCATGATATTGCGGTCATGTGAATGCACTGTGGTTAGCAGGTCTGCTGGTAAACATTGGTGTTATACAAGAGGATTTTTCATGGCTTCAGCATATTAACACTAACATGCACACGTTATCGTATACAAAATGCCTATAAAAAATACAGACACGTCTGACATGCTCGTGCCAGTGGGTTGTTCTAACTGTATCGCAACCAAAATTCTGCTGTTTTTAAAGTCATGAACATATTTAGTTGAAACAAATGGTCATTAAAGGTGGTGCGTGTACTTTATCATAAAAAAAAATTGTAAAAAAAGACATCTTAGAAACATCTTTTTAAATTCCTTTTTACATAAAAATAAACCTCTGTAACACTTAGTAAAGTGGCCTAAATATATGTATAATATAAATATATGTGCTACTTGCCGGTCAAACCATGTATACATTCATGCATTTTGAAGGAGGCATGGCTTTGTAGAGTGCTCCGAATGGAAGGCGGGTTCTTATGCTTTCAAAGCTATCTTGCTATTTCTAGCCTCTCTGAAAGTGCCTACTTTAAATGACACTTTTTAATAGAATGGTGTCTCATTTGTAATGCTTTCGTTTCTTTTTCAGAATGAAAAAATCCCAACAACAGAGCTAAGAAGTCTGCCGGATGAGAAGGGAATCTGACAGCCCACCGTCACAGATATGTACCATATAGTCCTCTGGAATGCTTGCTGACTCAGCACTTACCCTGCCAAATATGCTTCCCCTGTAAGGACTCAGCAAAAGACCTCCACTGCCACCCATGTAGTCTGTTCTGTTAGCGCCAAGTGCAATTTTATATATATATATATATGTATGACTGTGTTTTTATACTTATGATATGTATATACAATGTTTTCTTTTTATATCGTCTTGAAAACAGTAAAGAGTTATTTTTGGAATCGTGTTAGCTCCTTGTTTGTGTTGTTTTGGTAGGTTAGACAGAGCTGCACGAGATAAACGAAATCTTGTGGAGCAAACACACATTGTTGCATGGTTTAGCATCAGAACGCGGTTCCCACTTGTAAATGTAGCTTCGTAGTCTTTGTAGGCTCATTGGTTCTTAGGGCAAAATGTTTAATGCCCTCTCTCTCTTTGTAAGTCACTTTGGATAAAAGCGTCTGCTAAATGAATAAATGTTAATGTAAAACATTGTCATGAAGGGGTGGTATCCTTAGCTCCACCTTGTGGCAATCATATCCTATTTGCATATTCATAATAAATAATTAACCAGCATTTTTCTTCTATTAATAATAGTGATTGAAAAATGTTTAATTATTGATTATCAATATGTAAAAAAAAAGAATCTGATTTCCGCGAGGTGGAGCTAAGGTACCCTTCAGTCACCTTATATAAATCTGTGTCTTATGTGAATCTGTGACTGTTCACATTGACATAGAATTGAACCAAAAGCGTTCAAGGACAGGAAGAAAGGGCATTGAGCTGCAGCTATTTCATGATATATTTTACTACTTCATAAGTTACATATCTGTACCAGCATATACTGCATGTAAAACTTGTATGGCATATATGGAAAAAGTAACACGTTTGTGTTTTTAGAAAGGGAGGGTTGTTTCGCCAAACAAACAAGTATTTAGGCTTTGCATGACCCTGACAGTTCTGAATGGCTTTAGGTAATGTAATTGACTTTACTGGAAGGCATTTGTGCGGTAATAAATAGTGGAATTTTTTTGTAATGTTCCATAGACATCTGTGCCTGCAAATGGTAATTGACCACTCAGTGTGTGCGTAAGAAACTCGGCACACAGAACGCTACTCATGACGTTCAGGAGAATTACGTAACCAATGAATAAACAAAACTAGAAAGTTGTGCTTTAAAATGCCCCAGTGGTAAGTGAATTAAACAGAGAAAAGTAAAGTTTAGGACTTTACAGCCGAGTTGTAAAAGTACAAACAAGCTCATCAATTTATTAAATGATGAAAGCATCGTGGGCATAGTAACATTTATAAAAATTATAATTTGTGAAACATCTGATGTTGAATTTAAGACACAACTAATTGACTACCATTATATAACAATGCACTTTATAACCACTTGTGATCTTTTACATAAAACAGATTTTAAATGACGTCCACTACATAGTGCTCCATGTTTTCTGTTTAGAATTACATTAGTTATGACTGTATTGCCAAATTTATTAAACATTTGTATCGTCACCATCAGATTTTTTATTTGAGTGGCTTCATGTTCAAATCACTTTTATTTATTTTGTAGATCATTTGGCAATTAAACTTAAGAACAGATCAGATCAAACAATCAACAGTCAGAAACATCCCAGTTTGTGTCATATGCAGGGAAACAAATGTTATTAATGTTAAATAAAAATCTAACATACTGATTTTTGCAGAGATCTGACACTGGAAATATAAACAGAATGTCTAAATTGGTAAATACATCTCAAAACCATCCTAATGAAAAAAGACACGAACATTTTGATCACCTAATCACAGCTCTGATTTTCCTTGGCCAATTGTTCTGTCTAGATTTAAACCCAATATGCTGGATCACCAGAGCCAACATATAGCTAAGCATGCCAATGCCATGCATCTCTCCAAGGACCATTAGCATATGGAATTTGTCAGTTACACTACTGCCAAATTCAGCCCACTGACCAATTTAATGTTGAGCCATTAAACGCACCAGGCCTCAGTTGTAAACACAGCCCTCAGGCAAACAGACTATACGGAAACATAATGCCGCTCTGTGCAACAACAGAGTCAGGCATAGAAAAATCTGATAAATGAAATCTCTCAAAAATATGAGCAGACATTAGGTGGTTGCAAAGCTTATTAGCCTTATTATCATGCAAGAATCATTTTTGAATGTGGTTAAACGGCACATTGCATTCATATAGACTGGGGTATAATCTTGGGTTTAATGCAAAATGCATATTAACGTTTAATGAAAAGAATTATTGTGTTTGACGGTGAACTTAAATGTTTAAAAAAAATTATAAGCTTATTCTCAGCTTAGAGACAACATCCACAATAAGAAATGATTTTTCTCTCTCAAATTATAAAACATTTCCATGATCTAATGGAAAAATTGAAGGGGATCAAATCACCAATATTCTGACATGGTAACAAAAGTGACTGTTTTACAGCATATATTGTTGTGTTTCCCTCTGAATGTGAAGAGTATGTTTTTGTATATGGCAGCTTACTACATTCATAAAGTTCATATGTTGTTCGTTCTTTACTGAGACTGTACATTGGTGTGATTTAGACATTCAAGTGTTTATTTTGAAATAAAGCATTATGAAGGATCCTGTATGAAAGCTGTATGACATTTAACTAAATTAATCCTAATGGATGTGTATAGATCATGATGTCATGTTTGTATCGATAGACATTCTGTATACCTGTGGTTTGCCTTCCCTTTTCATATAAAGGCTTCTTCTGTCACCTGTATGTCTGCAGCAGAATCTGTATGTTAAATAAGGAAAAGTGAAAATGAAGGTTTTCAGATGGGGGTTACAAGTAGCAAGAGGACTTAAAATTCACACATTGATTTCAGACTGCTCGCATAAATAATCCTGACAGTACTGGATTTACATGACACTGTACAGCCTGTTCACCTGTACAAACATCCACTGCAGTCTAGTTTAACTGAAAATGTTTGCTTAGTAGATTTTATAAGATGTCATACACCATTTTCCTTTCAAATAGGGAAACAGAGTTAAAAAAGTGTCCGTTTACTTGCAGAACAAAAACAGGAGCATTGTGGGAGCATTGTGTTAGCAGTGCAAAGGTTGTGGGTTTGATTCCCAGGGAACACATGTACTGATAAAACGTCGAAAGCACTGTAACGTGTTGGCTAAATGTGTAAATGTAAAAATGGAAAATTCTGTTCTATTATAGTCATACAGAGCTGTCAAAATCAATGTTTTATAATGAATTAATAATATTGCCATGAAATGCTGTATAGAGGTCTTAGGAAACAAAGATGTTTATAGGGCTAAATACACAAATACATGTAAGAATAATCATGAAAATGAGGTTCCACTTCCATCTGTAATCAGGGGCAAATTCCTATAAAAACCTTCCACAAAAGCCAAACAACAGATTAAACCAAATATGTAATTCTCGATACATTAAATACATTTTTAGATACTTTAAAATCTTCACATGTACACTATGAAGAAAACATTTTTATTCAAGATTATTAATCAAGTGGTGATGGTGTATATAACGTATTCCTTTATATGAATAACAACTATTTCATGTTCATGTCTATAGTTCTACAGTATCAAATTACACTGTGTAAAAGAGAATGCCTCATTTTATAACCTGTCATCACCTACTATGTATCATAAAATACAGGATTCAAACTGAAGAAGCTGCAAAGACATAATGAACCAAATCAATGGACAGACACATATGAAATGATTTGTGAGTGTCAGTTTAACTAGACCACAGTGAATAAATGCACTGAAACATGTTATATGTTATGGGAATACACAACACATGCAAGTAGTAAAAAAAACATGGACAGGAACCACATAACAGTCTCTACCTTGTATCTAGAATGCTGCGGGGAGAAAATGCATTACATTTTTATGCATTAAATGCAGCCATAAATAGCAAATCAGCTTTTTAATGAGAATTTAAAGCAGAAAACTGCAATTATTTGATTTGGTCACTGATCTTCAGACTGTTTAAAGTAAGACTTATGATAAATAATTTATAAAACCTCAACATACCATCTTGAAATGTTTGTTTAACACTGAAGTCATGGATTGATCAGATTAGCATAGAAAATGTACTGATTAGCCTCAAGAGATATATAATGCTCAAAACGGTCCAAGCTGTCAAATAAAATTTTCCAAACTGAATGAGGAATGTATCAAACCTTAAATATTCGGAACGTATACCAAAGAATAAATATTAGCATAATTTCACATGGCACTAACATCCAAATACACACAAACCTGTGTTTACAATCTGTTTCAATACACTGTTGTTCACTGCTATAATAACAGTACTGACGTGTTATGATGTCTTACATATTTTTGTTTGGCTTTTACCCCCATCTTAACATCTGTAGGTGTATTAAATCAAACAAGAGTTACCGATAATGTAAAACATTTTTAAAAGGAAGTAAATCAGTTATACAACTTTAAAGAAATGTGTCTCATTACCTCACCTCATTGATTGAGTTTTCATTAACACAATGTAATAATGTTCTATTCATGTTATTTATTTATGCATACTATATATGTTGGAATTGGGTTTACTGTCATAAATGTGATCTTGCTGAAAATGATTTATGCCCTGTCGACATTAGCTATGTACAGATCAGTGATGGTTCACAGCAGTTAAATCTCACAAGGTTTTGAATGTCAACCCCTGTGTTACATTTTGTCTAATCTCTCAAATTGCTTGAAAACCCCCCTAATTCCATTCCCAGGGGAAGAATACAAGGGCTACTGCATTTTCTCATCGCAATCTCTCTGAAGTTGCATGACGTGGCCTATAGCCATTTAACTTAGCCCATATTCCTGCTTTATTGCAAGCATGTGCTCCAATGCTTCGAGGAGATTGTGTGACAGAATCACAAAGTCACAATCCTCCAGGGAACTGCGGCACATTGGCAAGCCCTTGTGTTTTCTATATCTGATGACCTTGCGAGATAAAGCAAACTAGTGCTTTCCTTGATATGGGCAATAATGATTCCGGAATGGCTCCGTTTGAAACTTTTCTTGATTGTACATAGTTGAAAATTCTTTTAATAGTTTTAATTGCGCTCATACTGGATGCAACCTACAGAAACATAAATCAGTTCAAGAAAAATAATTCCTCAGGGAAAAACTATTTTATAGATAAGCGACGAACAGTGTTCATGTACACAACAACAGCTGCAACTAAGTTACTTCAAAATATGACAGAGCGTTAAAAATGGCCCCCTATGGCTTCTTTAGCTACAGCTTTCATGTGTTATTATGAGACGGAGGTTATTAGATTTAATGCTCTACATCCTTATAATATAGCTAAGGGTCCAAAGGATGATACACTTAGGCTTTAGCAAGGGCGAACACAGACCTCACGGCCTCATCCAAGATCCAGACAAAGCATCACACAGTCAGATTCTTTTGGAGTGACTCAGGCTATGACAGAGGGTCCCCCATCCTCCAACCATGTGACATTCTTTCTTCAGATGACTGGCATTCTATCTGATCTCAGATCTGAACAAAACAATACTCTTTTTCATGTGGTGCAACAGCCAAAAGAAAGTCGCTTCTTTGAGGCCTAACGAGGAGCAAGGAGCCTTGTTCTCACCTCATTTACATACCTTAAACTGCAATCTGTAACTTTTTTGAGTAAAAAAACTATTATTAACCAGGTACATGACAGATCAGTGTCCAACACAATCTCCTTACCCTGATACCCAATGGTAAGTTTATAAAAAATAATATTTATGAACAATGAATAGTAGGATTCTACTAAATTCAATATTAATTGTGGTGAATCGGTTGAGACATATTGATTTGTTGGCAATAGTTGCCATGGCTTATATTTCATATTAGTAGAATACATTCTAATGTGCCATGTGATCTCTAAGAGGCCCCTTCCTAGAGTAATATAGTAAGGATATAAGTCCTAGGTGACTAAACCACTTAACTGCTGTCTAGACTGAGTAACCATGGTCAAGTTATGTGGTTTTTGTAACATTATCCAGTGGAGTTTTAACTAATTAGATTAGAAAGAGGGAAAAGTTCTATTCCAGGAAAAGGCTGGTGTGGCCAAGCATGATTTTTCAGCCGACCGAGAAACTATTATTAAAGCTAATGTGAATCTTGATGTAAAACAAAAAGCCAAAATGTAGCCCACAAACAGCAATGAACTGAAGGTTTATTGTTTTTATGACTGTTTGCATTAGAGCAAATCAGTAGTGAATTGACCAGTGCTCTGACACTCGATCACAACTCAGTCTTTCTAATTCTGGGCTGAAAACAACTGGATAGCACAATAAACACTGAATGCCTGAGTATAATGTTGGTCTCATCCAAGTTAAATATAAACTTCATATTCAGATCTTCAGATTTCTCCAGGTTTTCATTATGAGGCTTTGAGACCTTGACAGTACATCACAATATGCAATTTGTTCAGCTCACTGCACAGCAGATGTATAAAAAAGACATGGGAATTTCTTTTTCATAATATTAGTTAATTAGCTTTGCGTTACATTTTTCACTACGGTACGAACATGGCTTCGTAAGTGTTACTTTAACTGCCTGAGAATATTATTATTTGAAAGGCCAAACTGGGGTTGAATTTTTTTTTAATCTCTTTTAATTAAAAGACATATGTGAAATAATAGATGTTCATGCAATCATCTACATGGCTGCCCAATGGCAGGTGAATTTATTTTGTTTGCATTTATTTTTGTTTACTGTTTTACCATAAAGAAATATACTGAAATAGATATTTCTTAATATACATCTGCTGCACTTGTCACAAAAACATAATTTATGATGTTTATATTTAACCTATATTAATGTGAGAAACACATCACATATACAGTATGTGTCAAACAGAAAAACATGTGGCTAGAAAGGTTAGTTTATAGATCTATAGATCTCACAATTTAATCTATATTCTACTTTCATTTGGCTCTTGGCAAGCCTTAATTTTGGACCCTGCATTCAAAATTGTGTTGCTCCTGATTACATTTCTCTGGATCAACAACTGCCGTTGACTAACTGTTCAATCCACCCAAAGATCTTTACTTTAATGAAATCACAGACACAATCTGGAAAAAGTCTGAATGGCAGACAGTTGGAAAGGAGAGCGTGTCCACTGTGTGATACTGAAGCTATTCTGGGAAGGAATGGTAATGGACTACATAGTCTTTCTCTACATATGCAAAGGATTATAACAGAAGGCAAAGTAAAGTGAGACGCATTGGACAGAGAGTAAAAGACCTCAACAGTACTAGCCTTCATTTTTCTGACTGCAAGAAACCAATTCACTTTTTTGTGGATTTCAATGGCTGTTCTATAGATGCGCTGTGTCTGGTCCACAGCGCTGTGGGTTTTACACCAAAACCACTATGAATCTGCAGTGTCACATGCCCTTTTATCCAATAAAAGTTCTATGTCCAACAGAGCTCCTCCTTAACCTATTCAACTAACTCACCTCTATGCACATATGCATGCACTCAGACAAAGCCTCTATAGTACAGAACATGTCTAGAGTGCTTAACAATCAACTAGTCTTTTCACAGAGTACAAGTACACGTCTTGAGTTGTGTTTTTGTGTTGTATGAAGTATTCTTAAAACACAACCCTGACCCCAGAGTTTAATTTGGCTCGTGGCCACCGTATAACTTACTACAGGTACACTTTGTGCGTCATCTGGTTTTGGAGATCATTCATGCTCTGCCGCGCATTCAGCGTTTTACAGAAACAGTAATTATGGCCCAGATTCGTGTGAAACAAATTGCACAATCTGGTGTTCTTATACGATGAGCCTTTTTGTTTAAGGTGCTTGTTCAATGTCTGTTATTGTATGGGCAAAAGATAACAAGATTTAATACTCATCAAGGCATGGCATTACGTAATGAAACATGTAACATGTGGTACATCACAGCACATCTTAGTATGATCTGACAGATAAGAACATCTTTTTGGCTTGTCTGTTGAGTACTTTGCATATTCTCAGGGATTATCAGTTAATCTCCTGTCACAATATTGAAATAATCTATAGTGATGATCTTTCATTGGTTTGACTTTGTAAATGCACTTAATACTGTGTGGGGTTGTGATTTAAATTCTCATAGTTTTACTGTGTTTTCCAAAAATGAAACCTTTATTCAGTTGTTTAAAATATAGAGGAAAGTAAGAAAGAAAAAGAAGATTTTTAAAAAGTTAGATTTTTCTTTTTGCTGGTAACATTTATTGAATAGTACAAATTGTTTTTACATAATCTTAAAGGAGCATAGCATATGTTATGCATTAAGTTTTGTTATCCACTAATGTTTACCATTTCTCTGAGTTGCAGTTTGCTATGACAATTCATCAACCGCATACAAACTGCTGTTAATCAGATTTTTTTGCACGGTGAACCTGTGGTCACACGACACTCTCCATGATTAGAAATACATGGCAAACTGATGCGAGGCCAGTGGTGATTTGCAATCCCCACAGATGTCTTTCCACATAGTGAACTGAGAAAACCTTCACATAACATCTACATAACAAGCAAAAGTCATTCTCACTATGAAAATAAATCTGACTAAATAAAATAATGGCATCGGTTCAAAGAGAAAACGATGGCAATGTTGAATTGAGAAAGAGTAACACTCCCTTTCTAGTGTTTCAGCCGCATACTTGAGTGAAGATATGTTAAAAGGCTGAAGAAACGGTCTATGTTCTTCATTAGCATGTTCCCTTTGTTAAGAAACCCCAGAGGACGGCTGTAAGTCAATGAAAACCAAACGCTGTCTTATGAACTGTCAAATATTCAAAGGAAATCTCATTTGTTATCGCAATACATGGCAAAGCCGAACCGCACAACTAAACGGTTTGCTTGGATGAGAAATAGACAGAAATTGTCCAGATGATGTTTCAAATTGGAATATTATAATCCAAAAGAAAACTATTAAATGTAGAGAATTAAATCGGATTCATTAGACCTACAAATAATAGCCAAACTTTGAACTGGTCTCAACAAACCTTAATGATTTACAAATTTTGATTATATTTTCATGTTACATGTATCCATATCATAGGGATAGAAATTAGTTAAACATGTAACACTCTTTTTGTTTGCTCAATTGAATGCATACACATGCAAAGCATACACACGCAGAACAGCGTCTGCTTCTGCAGAAACAGCCCGCAGATGTTTTCAGCTTCCTGCACCAATAAGACATGCCACCAGATTTCCAGGCCTTATTAAAAAATAATTGAGTTGAACCAGTTAAGATCTACCTAACCACAGAGCCCACATTCCAGATTAAAGTGTGTCTGAAGTGAAAGTGTTAATGAAAACCAAACAGTTCTTGCCTCAAATACATCTTTTAAAAAAAATGTTGTTTTGACTTTTGTTGCATTATTATTTGTAACAGTATTGTATCGGCAAATTATTCTTTTACGGGATCTGAATGAATGTCACTCCCCTGCAATCCATATTTTACTGATCAAACTACAAAACACATTGTTACCTATCTGCAGGTTGAGTGAATCACACACCACCTGTCCTGCAGTTCATTTAGAGTAAACAGAGGGAGGCTGATGGACATTTAGGCTAATTAATCTATCAGTTACAAAACTAGTATTGAATGTTATGGGGAAAATATCAAGACTTTTCTCTTAATCCCACAGCTTTCTAAAGACACATTCTGAAAGTGCTCAGAAAGATTTATGTAATTGCTCATTTAGGCATTGCCAATAACATTTTAACCACTTCTGTGAAACAACCAACAATGTAATCACAATAGTCACCGAATGAAAACCTTTTGACTCACAGCCTCAGGGATTCTGGTAAATGTGAATTTGGACAGTCCCCAACCAGGCAAGAGGCTTTATGTAAAGCGCAATCAGTTCCATAACCAAAAAGTTCTATTGAAACAGACACTACATTTATAAATAACAGAACACCAGTTACAAACTTGGACTAAGAGATGTTTAAACCTTAGAGTCAACACAATAAAATACCTCTACATGAAGAACGAAAGAGAAAGAGCAGAAGAGAATGACATGGGGAAAAGAGCAAAAAAACAAACAGATACAATGTTCTCAGACAGCTTCAGACAAAAGAGAAAGACAGAAAGAGAGAGAGAGAAAGAGAGAGAGAATCATTAAATCAAGATGGGAGACATTTTGACAAAACCTGGCACAAAGCCATGGGAATTTGGGGAAGAGCAGGACTGGAGGGAGATTATTGAAACCTGAAAGACCAAAGTCATAAAAAATCAGTACAGGGGAATACAGACACTTTTAAAGAGTTAAATATAAATTAACATACCAGAGATGGCTCTGTTTGTCACATAAACTACATCTGAATACATACTTTTGTATGTTTGAATACATAGTTTTGTATGTATTGCCTATGTAATGTGTGTTCTACATAAGTTGGCAACAGGAAAGGTGAACATGAATTTACAAATCCTACTATGCCTCCAAGATTATAGTGACTTCTATATCCTTCAAGCAGACGTTACACAGCAATCAAGAGCAATAAATTCCAGAACATTTATCCTCTGATGTTCTCCAGAAGTAAAGCTACATGAGGTCTCCTATTTAAAAGTGTTCATACAAAGTGGACTCACACACTCACGCAAAGTGCACTCCTCACAATGACCTAATAATTCATACCCTCTATGCTAGACAGCTATTTAAAATTATTAATGGCCCTTCCACATTTCACCCAAAATGCTTAGATGAAACACCTGCAGTTCTTTAGATCCAGACTTCAGAGGCTGTCTGTGATTCACACCAATTCACTACAGTGTTTAAAACTGATCAGAATACAGTGTAAATGAGAACAAAAAATGATGTCATTCATGACTTTTATTATTCAAATTTTACATGGATTTGACCACAATTGAATAATGCTCCTTGGTAAGTCAAATATCTCTTTATTTCATATATTTTTATTTTTCTCAATGTATTATGCAAGTTCTCTCTCTGGTTTTAAGATTTTTGTTAAATATTACACACACACACAAACATATAAACATACATATATAACAATCATACAGATTACATGATTCTACTTTTTTAGACGTAAAAATGCTGTGCTCTCTCCTGCTATTGGGTTACAGATAAAGACTTCCTCTGGAAAAAAACATGTGCACAGGGTATAATTTCCTAAGGTGAGAGAGCAGTTTACACTATTGCTGCTTTATTATTGTAAAGGTGAGAAGTATGTGCTTTAATTTGATCCGGAGAGGGCTGAAGGATATTACTTGCACCGTTTTATTGTGGTTCAGTGAGACTGACAGAACCGTGTGTGTGAAAGTCACATTCACACCTGTTTCATTGACACGCGGGATAATTAGTATAAGGTGAGAACTTGTTTAGAATAAACTCACACACACAGACAAACAGACAGACAGATACACACTTACACACTCACGTTTACTTACCCAAATGAGGACATTGCATAGACGTAGACTGTTTTTATTAACAGCTAGGTAAAAATAATATAACCTAACCCCTACTCTAACTTTAATAATATAACCCTAACCCACACTCTAACTTTAAAAGAAAACTCTGTATTTTGGCAATTTTACATTTATTTTCATTTAGTATATTTTATACCATTTTTACAAATGAGGACATCTCCAAAAGGATGATTTGCTCAGATTTGTCCATTTTTACTGACTTTGGGTGCAACACACACATAAACTTAACATAAAAAATAAAGAGAAAACTTAGAACCTCCTTAAATTTAGACATGTCATCTGCTTATATTTATATATCAAATAAGTTTTTTAGTCTTTTTAGTCTATATATACAGCACAGATTCACCCCTATGAGCAAATAAACAATATTCTGAATATCCTAATCTTTTTCTGATAAAATTATGTTGCAATTTTGCCCTTTATAACTCTTATAATACATAATTATACAGAATCGTATAGCAAATGGATCAGTATGCTTGCTTTTAATGTTTCTGCCAACAATAAAATACTTTAAATCGAATGTACAGCATGTCAAACAAAATCAAAAGCAAGTTTTGTAGTGTGTGACAGGAAGTGCACTACAGCAGATTGTGTAAAGTAAAAAAATACAGCTGCTTTTTTTTCAGATTGTTTATAACAAAGAATGTGAGGCTGCCAGTAATTTTTAAGGTCAGTTTCATTCTGGCAGCTGCCTCAGAGCTGAGCTAAGAAAGAGATGAGTAATCAGTCTTACATTCTTACAAGTCTTAATTACCAACTATTTCTCACAGATCAGATGACCCTCACATCCACTACAGAACTCCACTGAAGCTGCAGAGAACTGATGATGACCCATCAGTGCCCCACGCAGCACAAACAGTTGTGAAAATATTTCACAGAGAGATTGCTTCACTGAGAGAGATAAACGATCAGACTCCCCGTGGAGAGCAATGCAAGCTGTTTGTGTTGCGTTGTTCTGGGCTTTCAGCTCATTTGTGCTCTGGACACTAAAACCGGGTAAGACCACAGAGATCAAATACTTTGCAATAGACACCTACAGAACAACACAGGCTGAGAACATACATCACTGCTTGCTGCGTTGAAGATGCAGATCAAAGAAAATCGTGTAGCCACTGACTACAACTGCATCAAGAAAGCCATATGGCATGCATTAAAAATGCTCTGTAAACAAAACTTAATTGTGAAAGGAAGAGAGGATATAGCAACCACAATTGGATGGTGCAAACACTCTTGACTCCAGAGCTCCGAAATAGGAAATGGTCATGAACACTTGTGGAGAGTTTAGTAGAACTGGACAAATGAGAGTGTGGTTTAGAAACAGTCCTAAGCCTAAAGCTTGGTTTGTTTTGATTGCTGTGTGTGTGTAGAGGAGACAAAGGTTATGATGTCACCCTGAACAGCAAGAGGTCAGGAAAGATGTATATTTGTTGTGCTCTGTATGCAGGTCTGAGGATGTTATTAATCACTGCTTACTTCATTGGAGTTGGTGCTATTCATCATGACTGAAACTAAAAAGTTACCTGTTGAGAACGATTAAATGTACAGCTCTTCTTATTGCATAAGAAGTGAGGCAAAACACAGGTCCAGGGCATTCTGTTCTGGAGATTTATTTTTGAATTATGGAAAAATTGCATTCCTTTAAGCCTTTAAATGGATTACATTTAAAGTAGGGTAAGTGATTTTTTCCAGAAACATTTTTTGTTATGGTGGTTGAAAGTCTCTCTTTACATCCTAATAGCAATCAAATAAACCTAAATAATTAAACGGCTAAATCAATTTTTATAAATGTATATCTTCTGTGGAAGGCGCAGGACCACTAAATGTTCATCCAATCATTGCATTCCGTCCAAATGCAATGATAGGTTGTTCTACTTGCCTGTCAAGCTATCATGAGTTGGAGGAGGCGTGGCTTTGGAGGGCACTCTGAAGGGAGGGTGGGATCATTTTTATCAAACCCATCTGTCGCTAGCCTTTCCAAAATTGCCTACCCTACTTTTAAGTTTGAAATGTTCTCAAAAAAATTATATACATATTAGCGTATAAAAACATATACTATATTTATATACTATATCACATTTTATGACTTCAGTCAAGCACACTTTTTTTTGCATGAAACAACTGACACAAAATTTATTAATACAAACAAAAATCTATTTGTTTTCCTATAACTAAAATTGTTTAAACCTCCCAGTCTTTTTATCCCACACGTGAAAATTGGAAGGAAGTTTAGATGCCTTCAGAAGACCTTTAAAAATATCTAAAGGCCAGCTTCATGTATAGGACCTTCAGGCTCTCCTGACCTTTGACTCTGCACGCCTGGGTTTCTAAAAACACCAACGTTTGGGGATTTCACATGCTTATGAGAGACCCTCAGAGCAGAAGCTTGTTTTCTGAGAGTAAGATTTTCTTTAAAGGGCTCTGTGCCGGTCTGGAAGTGTGAAGGATAATAAAGCCAGGCTTAACAGCCTGCTTAGTAGGGCTTCAACCTTTTTAGCAGCATTACAAATTAGGCCTGCATTACCCAGTGTGTTAAAAAAGAAACACTACACTAAGCCCAGCTGAGTCAATAGCATGAGTGCAGGAAATCCAGCTGCTTGATGTAGGTCAGAAAAGATGCAGAAGAGAGATGACTGGCAGAGAACATTTATTTATCCAAACTTTTAACTAGAGTATGGAGGGCCAAGTTTGTCAAAACAAAAGTGGCTTTTTAAAAGCAATATATTCAATAATATTGAAAAAAGTTAATCTCTGTTTTATCCAATGCATTTAAGCTGCAGTATAACATTTTTTATGAGCATGTGCAAACTCTGGTAATTGAACCCATGATCTTGGCTCTGCTAGTAGCATGCTCTACCAGTTAAGCTACAAGAAACAGTAATGTTGACTCACTAAGATGTCAGTCTAAAAAAGTGGTAGAGCATGGTGCTAAAATGCCAAAATCATGGGAATCGAATCCCTGAGGATGCACATACAGTGCATTTAATACATACATTGTTTAATAATTTCCTCGGATAAAAACATCTTTCAAAACGCAAACCAGCACACGCAATTTAATAAGCGTGCTCCACATAAATAAATCACAAACATCACAATGCTTTTTTACTCTTAACTTTGATATCTTATCATGCTAGTAAGCTTGAAAGACAGATCAGATTATTTCATATTTTTATAAAACAACAAATAAAAGATAACCCAGGGTTATACTAACTGATAAAATTTCTCACTCTATTGTGTTTCTAATACTGTAAGAATAAGAGAGCATGGGAAACCATAGCAGCTGACAGTGTAATACATTTTCACCATGAAGAGCCTTGCACATTTTACACACCCACTTTAAGTAAGCAAAACTAAAATCTAAATTTGCAAGGGGCAAACTGTGTCCCTACGTTTATTTTTCTCTGGCCCTGTGGGATTAGTAGAGATTGCAGTCAATTTTTGGTCTTATCTGATAGAGACGGATGGATTTTGGCTCTTGGTCCACATATATTTACCATGTTCCACACTCAGCAGTGAAAGGTTGGTGTTGAGAATAAAAGAGATGAACTGCTACTCACATTACTGGAAATACACAGACACAATGAAGATTTGTCCAGAAGCATACGATACAAATGACTAGGTTTGGATTTCCAGAATCATTTGACTGGTTTCATTTGATTAACTAGCTGTATGCAGTAAACCAAAACCCAATTTCTTTGAATAAATAAATAAAAGATACAATGTCATTACATGAATACAGCATCAATGCAGCCAATTGCCATTTTTCACTAGATATGAAGTCTAGTAGCAATTGTTGGGTTCATAACATTCATCAACACACTGAAAGTTCAGGATCAAAACACAACAAATCAAGATATGTTTTTGCTTAAAAATGCTTTGTTTCTAACTTGAATATAACTTCTCAGAAGCATGAAGAAAACAAAAGCCAGGAAGAAAACATTTGCCAATGTCTGACAACCTTCCCTGTTAGCTGGGCAGGTCCAGAGAATGTCATGCTGAAAACATCGTGCTAACAAGGGTCCTGGGAAAAGGAAACTACTCCAGTGTTTTTGCCTGCCAATTTTTAATAAATGAATAAGGCCACAGCCGTAATTTCCAACGGTCCATCTTTCACCCCCAACTGGCACCTTGACCAGGTGCTGACAGCAGCTAACCCTGAGAGCTCAGCAAGAAAAACAAATGACACAAGCAATCGCAGTGAAGAACATGCTCTGTCTGTAATGCCAATCTAACCCACATTAACATGCCTCCCTCCCTTACTGCCAGAAAGCAGCTGTGTTCCCCTTAGCTACATTTGATTAAATAACACTTACAAGGTGCCGACAGACAGATAACACAGAACACGTAAAGCTTTGGGGCTTTCACTTACTGATGTTCACTTACTGAAATGATGTTCAGGCCTGGTATGGTAACCCATATTTGGATTTTGTCCCCTACATTTAACCCATCCAGTTAATGCACACACACTGGAGTAGTGAGTTGTGAGCACACACACTGCAAACTGTGAACACAAACGTGGAGCAGTGGACAGCACTGCAGCACCTGGGGAGCAATTGGGGGCTCAATTGATCTCCTGCCCACATTCGGAATCGAACCATCTACCTTTTGGTTGCAAGCCTGACTCTCTAACCAGTAGGCGACAACTGTCTTAAAGACTGTACAATCTTCTCGAAACTACATTTAAAACTGCTGACAAAAACACAAAGCATTTCCAAAATCCTAAGGGGTCAGTTTAGAACATCTAAACATGTTGTGTGAAAGTTGCATAATCTGGATGTACAAAACCATTCATTCCCTTGAAAGTCAATGTACTGTTCTATTTTTGGTTACACTAACATATTTCTTTGGAAAGCCCTCTGGGGTACAGTGAACCTCTAACCTGTCAAAGCTGATAGACCCACACACCTTCCAAAACTTTCAGCACATCCTGTTCAGCACATTCAGTTGATTTATTATTGAATGCACTCAGCTGATTCCTGACTTTTGCATCACTCTGATTCCTGATATTGTCACATTGCACAATGTTTCTCTGAAGCAACATGAACATAAGCATCATATTTCTCCCAGAGGGAATTGTGCAACTGATACATGTTTATGCAGCATGCAAGATAAAGTGATCGCAATGTGCTTTACCTGTTTTGCCGACATTTGTTTCACACGCAGGAGGGCAAATAAAAACAAAGAAAAGCAAATTTCATGGGATGTGATTCTGTCAGAGGAGATTTGGAGCTGGTCTCAATAAACTGGAGTGTTAAACAGGCCTTCCCTGTGGGCTAGAACAAGGAGGTTGCATAGCTTCAAGCTTTATTCTGTATGACGTTACAAACCTAGAAGAACATGAATGTAGTCTACTGATGAATGACGTTTGAACCCAGTTTAAGTTTAGGCCTCAAATAAGCATGTTCCCTCAAGCCACTCAACTGACAATCTACAGTCTCTCCACATTATTGAAAACATGCCGGCAAGTTAAGTTTAACGTGTTTGTAAATTGAATGTCCATGTAAAAATCTCCAATATTTAATGTAAAACATTTGTTTAAACTGTAAGTGTGCCATTTCTGCCATCATTACCATTGGTGGCAGCAGCCTGGAGTCTGACCTCTATTTGAACTATTATTTATTATTATTAATACTTCTTAATTCATAAAACAATCTAACGCCCGCATTAACATTTGGCTTTACCTGTTAACCAGCTGTTAAAGACAGTGCAAATAACCCGAGTAAACTATGGTAAACTCATAGTCGTTTAGCAGGCGCTTTTATACAAAATAAATGACAGTACACTTAATTACAGGAAAAAATGCCTCTGAACAACATGGGGTTATGTGTCTTGCTCAAAGGCACAATGGTGATGGCTCTTAGATCTCTCATTTGAGGGGCTGGAACTGTGCACACAAGTTTCCAAACTGTTTTTGGTTGTTGTGTATATGGAAGACCTGCAGAAACAGGAAAGCAATTTGATAGCTTGGCTTGAATGTCTTCATTTATAACAGTGCCAAAAGAACCATCACTGTCCACTGAGACATGATCAACACAATGAAGTTACATAATACCACAATATGTCAGTCTACCACGGCCTTGCACGCAGTATCTGTTTCCTTAAATCCAGTCACGGCACACTGCAAGTCCTGAAACAATAGGAGTGAGGACCGAACTTTGGATTGGTGCTACCTGGAAAGGTTGTGGGTTTGATTCCCCCGAGGACTCAAGTACGGATAAAATGTATACCCTAAATACACTGTAAGCCGCTTTGGATAAAAGTGCAGCCAAATGAATAAATGTAACAAAAATGTTATTTTAATTGTACTAAATGTTTTTAAAGTTTTTTTTAGACATTGTATTAATGTTATGCTTAGTTATAAGAACATTAAAAAACATTTCCACGTAATTCCATAACATATTTTAAATGTTCCACTAACAACTAACGTTTTTAATATATGAAATATAATGTTAAAAAAGTTCTACTGCAAGAACATTTTTGAGAGAACTTTGAGTATGTTCCCTGTTAGCTGGGTCAGGGCCTGCTGTCAATGACTGGTGACTGTTCACTCTCTGACACAACCTCCAGCTACACAACAGCAACCTCACGACCCACACTCTGCCCTGAGTCAGACAGGCAATCTGTGAGCCTTCAGTTTCTTCCAGACTTTAGAAAATAGTGACTCCATCGACTGACATGGGCATGTTATGGGTGGATAGTTCATTTGACCTTAGGTGTGCGTTTCTCACTAACTTCTGGGAAAACAAAAAGCCAAAGTCCTGATCGGAACTTCAGGTCTGGCCCTGTTTAATGGCATAGACTAATTGTTCCTAATTCCCTAGGTCAATGTTTTGTTTTGGACAAAAAACAAACTATCCAGCTAACAGGGAATGTTTTCAGAACATTGGCTAACGTTCTGCAAGTTATCAAAAAATGCTCTTGCAGTAATATAGGTAGAACTTTTTTCACCGTTATATATCATATATCTAAAACCTTCTTAAATAGTGGAACATTCCAAAATGTTACGGAAATAAAAATGTTTAAACAACGTTCTTATAACCAAGCAATAACGTTAATGCAATGTCTAAAAAACTGGACATTTTGAATGTTCCTAAACATTTGTAGCGTTTTTGTTCCTTAATGGAAATGTTAAGGGAACGTTCTTACAACCTAAAATTGTTAGCTGAGTAAGATAAAAAAGAAAAACAACTACTGACATCCTCAGAGGACTTCAAGCTGCAAAGACAAAGTATCAGTTTGTTTTCCAAACAACATAATTCTTTAAAAAACAGACATGAGCATCAGACCCTGCTACTTCTGTGTTGCAACCTACCACATCTACATTTCCTGTTTTGTATGAATGGTGGGGTGAGACCTCCATTGGGACACTTCATTTTTGCTGAACAAGTCACCACACTGCTGTAAAAGACAATGCCACACACATCTGTTTATCTCATTAGAGATAATAAAGGGGCAAGGTAATATCAGGGCAATGATCTCCTCTAATCCTTCACTGCTGTTCAGACATCATTTTGTATTGCCTTCTAAATTATAAAGGCCCATTTCTCTGGCTTACTGTTAAAACCATAATTATCCCCATAAATGTAATAGCAAAGCCTGTAATTACCTGAGTCTGCTGTAATGTAACATGTAGCCTAGTTATTGTTGAGAAGACTCGTTTTCCCAATAGTACCACATGCTTGTGTTTACAGAGGAAAGAAGCTTATAAAAAAATTAATATTCAATCACGGACAGAGAGAGTCTTACAGAAGAACATTCTGATCCAGAATAATCTTCATCAGAGAGCTACAATGTGAAACCTTTTAACTTTAGATGACAGCTGAATCATCTAGCTGGAAAACAAAAAAAATCAAGTCAGTGTGTGAGGCTATTTATAAAATTATATTCAGTTGCTTATTACGAAGTTTACAATGAAAATGATCTCATTTAAATGATCAAAGCACCAGAAAATGTTTTGATGCAGAGCAAAGATAGTCATCTCCAGAGGGGATCTTTAGTAATCAGAGTAAAAGGAACTTCATTAAACTTTCATTTAAACTCTAAAGGAAAACAGCAGCAGATTTATTTACAAATGCAGCCTATTGCCACAGCTTTAGCACATTCATATGAAAACACAGATATTCTAGTATTAAATGGATTCAGTTTTTAAAAGCTAATTTTATAGCAATTATTGTGCCCAAAACAACCATAATTATGAAAATAAAATGGCTTTAAGCTTAAGGCAGTACTAGGAATTCTTACAAGGAATTCTAGGACTTACTAGGACTTAGAAATTCTTTAATAAACTGTAAAAAAAACACCTTCGCTGCCTTAATTTTAAGCTTAATCAACATGGCTACACAAGTCATTTTAACTTACTCTTTGTAATCCTGACTGGTCTTGAGTTGCTGTAACTTATAAAAATCAGCAAATTTTCAACAATTTTTAAAAAGTCACACCAGTCAGGATTTAAACTGAAGTTGAAATGGCTTGTAAAGCCAAGTTGATTAAACATAAAACTTTAAGACAGCAAAGTTTTTTTCAGTGTAGTTATTCAGTATTCTGACAATGTTTATTATCCAAAGTCACTTTCAAAACACTTGCTGCATATATGACGGAGATGAAGAATTCTCTGAGATACTACATCGTACCTTTAATCAAAACCTTAAAACATATCAACTATGAAACATCAGCAAACAACAGCAGTAAAGCTTCTCTAAGGAGTATTCATTAGACTCAATGGCAGCCTATAAAATGAAGTGTAACATATCTGCAGTCTCAGGGAAGTGGAACAGCTCATTAATAGTGCTGCTGGTAAATTATTTTTCATAATGGGAAACATGAACACAAAGGGGACGTGTCAGAGGGAAACTTATTCTGTGATAGAAAACGAGGCCCATTTGCGGGACTATAAAAGTGCCAAAGCCATATTTAACACACTAATCTCTTACATGAAAAACAATGAAGATGCAACATTTCTATTTGTGTCCTTTCACCATATATTTTACCTACAGAAGCTTGACCTGATGTCATTACAGAGAGCAAACAATCTACATGAAATTACTTCCCTCCAACATTAGCCGGTAATTGGTGCTTCCCCTACGATTGTTAAAACACAGCATACGTGACTGCTTTGAACACACACACTTTAACCACAATGACCAGATGTCGTCTCACCTGCTTCATCCTTGTGTTAATTCCAGCTGCGTTCCCTCATGTTTCACAGATTCTCGATGTGTCACCGTTTGTACTGTTGTGTAACATGACTGAGGTTAAAAAACCCTACAGATTTTCCTGTGCTTGTAATGTTATGAGCGGCAGCTATGCTAATTATTCTCTATTTGCCTCCCATTCCAGCTCCAGGATCCAGCACCTAAGATGACTTCAGATGACCCAACACTGTATAGAGATTATGCCTATCTCCACAAGGACCTGGAATGATCATTACTTTTGTTTAAATGCATGTTCAGTATAAGCCAACTGCATAATCCGTACAATCTGTAAAATTCTATAATCACTTCTAATAACACACTTGTCTGACAATGTACTTTCATTATCTGTAAAGCAGCTTTGAAACAATATGTATTGTGAAAAGCGCTATACAAATAAATGTGAATGTGAAGTGAAAAGATTATTATTTGATTGAGGCAGTTTGAAAAGCCTGTACAGATCAGCAGACTGACAAATAAGTAGCGGATGATTAGGGCCTTTTGAGCAGAGGGTAACCGATCTGACACAAACACCTCAGTATTTGTCTTCTCCACACCTTCATGCCCCATCAACCCTTCTTATGCAAGCATCCATTCAGAAGACAATAAAATGGACCTTTTCTATTACCAAATCATTTACAGATGTACATTAAACAAGACACCACTCAGCTAATGGAGATGATGCCACCAACTCATCCAAGCTAAATACGCTGCAAAGATTCAAGTCATTTATCATCCTCAAAATCATGGCAAACTGCTCTCTGCAGACATTCCCAGCACTGAGTGAAGACTGAGTAATTATTACCATGCACCAACAAATGAGGGAAAGGACATGTGCTGCTGATAAGAGATGTTATGATGAAATAACTAAAGAATTTATGTTAACACAAGTACAGCCAGTGGCAGGGACAGTTGTTGATAGGTGTACAATCAGTACATTTAATTATATAGTCAGGAAAAAATTTAACACAATGCTGAATACTGTCAACACAGTAAAGATTTTCCCCAGTGAATAAAACAATCCATTCCTGGAAATCAGCACAACTTTCCTTAAAACAAGCTCATTCGAAAGATGATTCCACAGAAGATTATTAATTATGCAACTTTTAAAAAGTGCATAACTGAAAACCAGGCAGAGACAGAATACAATTTTCAATATGAAAAGATGCGCTGAACAGAATTAAGAGTATTCATACCTGAAAACATAATAGTAAACTAAGGAGCCTGTGGAACTTTGTAATTGCAAGATATTCAGATTCTGCACAAATCTTGGGCACAGATTCCAAACTTGAAACCTGCCAGAATTGTTCAGCTCTACAAGAAAGTGAATTATTGTGGTGATTTCTTACACAACACCTGTCTGAGTTCATGAAGAGTTCATGTGCTTGACAAAAAAAAGGTCACACCTATAGATGTATGAGTCTCATTTCCTTCATTTAAAACTAATCTCCCACATCTTTATATGGTCAGGATACAATAGATCAATACAATGACAACATGCAAATGACATCAATTCATCTCACTGAACAGAACCCCAGGTCTAATATCATAAGTTATTATTTGTACATGATGATGGATGCATTCAAACAGCTGGCTCCTCATTAGCATCTCCTGAAGTGCTTTAACTGAAAGATTTAAATGTTACAACATTATAACATAAATGCAAACATCACTGAGAACTTGTGGGTCTTCACACACATTATGTGATTATGGTAGGCAGTAGGTAAAAAAGGATTATGGTTCATTTGCTTCAAAGAAATCATAAATTAGTCTTTCAACTCTCTTACTTAGTAGCGCTGGATTAGGACTGCAGGGGATTAGACAGACAGACAGACAGACAGACAGACAGGTGTCAATAGACTCAAATCTACAGGCAAGTCAGACAAAAAAATTCCTCACTATGGAGGCCTCTTACATTCCTGTTAACAGGCAGTGTTTGATTTCCACATTTAAAGGGTTTCACTTGCTAAAGCAATTCATTTGTGGCTGTGGTTTATTTGAGTAAGCTCTCCTCACCTGCTAAGCCTCTGTTTCCCCCTGAGCTACATGTTCTGACTTGTACTGGAAGCAATTTGAGCATCACTTTCAATTTCTCTCCTCTGAGCTTTCTCGTTTTCATGCACTGAACACGCTGTGTAAATATTTTAATTGTCCTTACACCTTCAGAAGAATGCACAGAGAGGAGAAAAACAATGTCCAGCAGTAAATGAGTGCTTTTTCTCCACACTTTAACACAAGTTCAGGATGCCAGGAGACCTTCGGTGCAGTCTGTAGTACTTATGTAAACATAATTAATGAATTCTGCTGGATGTGTGATCTACTGTTTTTGTATTTAGACAATATGCATTTCAACATAAACAAATATAAATACTTTTTATAGCACCAACAATTTAGTTCAGACCTGTACCTTAACAAACTATAGAGAATAGGCGACAGAATAAAAGTCATTTCATTTCTGCGTAGACCTTTTAAAAAGGCATTTAAAAAGTCAATTCAAAATGTACAAACCACAAAAAAGTCTGTCTGCCATAATATGATGTGTGTATTTTAATATTATTTGTATTTCATACGTATTTTATACGTGTATTCCAACGTTTGGATAAGATGTGTTTGCATGGAACGCAGATAAGATCTTAATTAAATCCTCTGTTTGTTTTGAAAGGCAGTGTAAATAAACTCTTAAAAATGGATTGTGTAGTTTAGCTCAGTTTCTGTTTATACTATGGAAAACTAAGTCAGAGAATATGCAAAAAAAATCTTATCAGATCATTAGGAACTAATTCTTTAAAATATACAGAGATTTCTTGATAGTGTAACTGACGTGGCTGTGTCTGTTTTTAAGGTTTTGGTGGATGTCTCCTGAAGAGTGCACTGAAAGTTCAGTTGAGGTTTATTCAGAACACTACTGGCCCTCTCAGTTGCCCACCAATTTATCAATAATCATCTAAAACTACAAGAAGTAACATTATCCCTAATATGGCACAAACATTAAACCTCAGGGGTCAGAACTACAAAGTAAGGGAAAGAGGTGACAAGTCTAATTTATAGCATCCTCTGGAGGCTTGGCAAAAGCTAACCTGAGATCTCACACACTCAGTATTTTAGATTGTATTTTACAATCTAAAGTAAAGCATTTGATTACTGAAAACTCGTATTTCGCTCATGTCAAAAAGAGAAATGTTTTGTAATGTTAATATACTCGCATTGATAAAGATAACTTACAAGTCTGGATTTTTATTTAAATAACTGGATTCAACAATCCTTTACACTACTCGTCTTTAAATGTACTTCTCTTCAAAAAATGGTGCTTCACAATGCCATAAAAGAACCATTTTGGCTGTACTGTTCCATAAAGAACCTTTAACATCCATAGAACATTTCTGTTTCACAAAAGATTCTTTGTAATGTAAAAAGGTTCTTTAGATTATAAAAAGGTAAGAAATAGTTCATTTAAGAAACTTTGTCCCCAAAGTTTGACCAGTAACGGTTCTTCTATGGCATCGCTGTGATGTGCAGGTCTTCTCAAACTATTTCACAAACAACTAGTGCAATATGATGAATATTATATAATGGTAATATTCAAGAGGGTCATATGGAAGACAACCTAAAAACAACTGGATTCGGCTGCTGTGAAAAAGTATCTAAGTATCTAAACACAGCAAATGCAGGATTTTGTGGTATGCTTTTTTCTGGCCATTTGATTTGAAGGGTCATAAACACTGACTGTCACTGTTACTTTCATCAGGAAATTGAACAAAATACAAAGCTCTTTATTAAAGTACTTTAATAATCGTCTTGTATTATCGGCTGGTTTCACACTTCATCTTTGTGCTGATGCTCAGAACGGAAGTTCAAGCAGCTCTGCTGCCACCTGCTGTTGATTCGGCAGTAACGTCACAGTTTTTAGCAAATTAAACTTATATGTTTAATTATTAAAACTTATATGAAATCTCTGTTTGTCATTTTACACGTAATAAATTCGCAAATATTGTAAAACTTCAACGGCACTGTAAAATCAGTGCAACCGTTTTACAATTATAAATGTTATATTTTATTTTTATTATATAATTCATTCATTGTATTATTATGTGTTTTTTTGTTGTATGTATTTGGGTAGATTATTGTGTCCAGCTCTTTCTGATTTTAATTCTTGTAAGAAATTGTTGCAATTATGACTGAAGAGGATATATATATATATATATATATATATTCTTAAAATAAACAATAAAATAATAATAAAAATTACCCGACCCATATAGCGACCCTGTTGTACCGTGCGACTGCTAGGACTTTTATTTTGACATGTCTCCTACGCCGGTGGTATTTAAAACTGCGTTAAACTTTCCCCCTTCACGATGCATTGACGGTAGTAAACAACAACACATCTAAAACAAAGCCTTTAATGGATTTCACGTTAAATGAATAAATTATTTTAAAAGGTTGCTGAAGGTTTGTTCTTTGTTGTTGAGCTTTTTACACTCTTAGATCAGGCTAAGGGGCAAACAAACAAAAATAATAAGCTGCCATTTAGCAGTTAGCAACAGGACAACAATATGAATAAGTAGTAAACAATAAAGTAAATAATAAAATGGTTTCCGATGCGTTTCGATTCACCACATTGTGTTACATGTTAAGATCGAGCTGTAGTCTTCATAAATTGTGAATGATTTTTGTCTGTCACTGTGATTGCTCAGTACAAATTTCACCAGTTGATGTGGCTATTTAGTAAGACGTTCAACTTTTAATTGTGTTTCTTTATATAAGCAGTTATGATTCGCTGTTATTGAAATACTTTGACACATACAAGATTGTATCTGAGATCATCTGTATTGCAGTTACTGGCAATGCCAGGAGAAAGGATCGGACCCTTCCTCACTTATACAGCCCTGTCAGTGTCCAAGAAGAAAATGGCCTTTCCATCCCAGGAAGCAGTAGGGAAGAGCCAGTGGCTACATGTCCAGAAAGTGTTGGAGCACAAAACTCCAGAAAATCACAGGCCCCGCTCCAGATCAAGCGTCAGGAGATCCGGTCAGTGGACCAGAGCTCTCAGGCTGTCGGGTTCAGGGTTTGGGAGCAGATGTGTAGATGCTCTGGAACAGGGTGTGCTGCAGCAGGTGGACAGGGCCATTCAGGAGGCCAAAGCAGAGACTGAGAAAGAATATGAGTCTGTGATCGATGATGGCTGGTGAGCTTTTTCTTTCCAGCCCTTGAAACTTTATGTCACAATGTTCAACTATAAGGAGACTAATTATCCGTTTCTGTTTGATTTTGTTTTGTAATGTATCTTCAGGGCATGCTCAAGTGCTTTGAAACACATCAACAAAATTTTGGAGCAGTTATCTCCCCATGCTGCTTCTAGCAGGGACATCAGTAGAAAGTTAGAGTCTGTTAAAAGGCAAAAAGAGAACAAGGTCAGCAGATGGTGGATTGTTTACCTTTTGAGTATTTATAATACTGTAGATTTTATGTTATTGAAAATAGATCTGACAACCTTTCACACCTAAATAGTATCTGTCTTAAAACTGTATTTTTTTTTAGTAATATAACAGCTTGTATACAAAAATGTACAGCTGTTGTAGCTGTTAGGACTGAAGAGGGTTTTGCAATATTATAACATTTTAGAAGCCTGTTGTGCTATACAGGAGAAGCAGCTAAAGAAGATCAGAGCCAAGCAGAAGAGACTGTGGGCCGTTCTTGATGGAGCAGATATCCCGAAGCTTGAGGCAGAACTATTGATTGAGGATGATGAAGGTAAACTAGAAGCACAGTCCTATGCAGAAAGTTTTCCATGGGTTATGAACCTGTTCTTAATATATAATGCAGTATATCTGAGCGTCATATACCCTGTGTGATCTTGCTGAACAGTCACTTTGTATATACCATATTACAAAATAGTCAGTAGCACACAGAACGTAACAGTTATGAGCTGTGTCTGCTTTTGGACAAAAGGACAAGAATGCATATGAAAACTATAATATGGTGTGTTTTGGTTTAATGTCTGTCTGGTGTGCATTCGAAATGCAGAGATGATGGGGATATCTGTGTTACAGGCAAAAGATTAGGTACATTTAGCCTGAATCCAATCATTTAAGCATTGATTGAGAAATACGTTTCCTAAACTGTCAAAATCATTACAGTCAAAGACCATTAATAGAATCATGTGTTGAGTTAATGACTCAAGCAACCTTACTTTGCTTAGCATGTATGCTGGAACAGATAGTCTAATCAACTGATGAGATTGGCAGCTGTCCCTTGACTAAGCAAATTCTATGCCTATTCACATTTTCTCATTATGGTATGCATGTATTTATTCCAGTGTTAACATGAAAATAAATGGATGCAAACCTAACAAGATTTATGCATTGGTATTTATAGTAAACAAATTAATTTGGCATGGTCTCTCTCCTCTGTGGTTGGTTCAAATCTAAAAGAAGCCACATTTTTCTGGATGCCACTAGTGTTGGAGGAAAGGAAAAAACGTAATTAACTGAACCAATGCTTAGTCTTGACTTAATTACAAGTGCAGTCTCGGAAGCCCCAGATAAAGGGAACAGTTTCATTGCGGAGTGACAGGGCCAGTCCCAAATGAAGATGGATTTTTTTCCCTACACTCTTTTCTCTGTACCTTTCTTGAGGAGCTTAAACTCCTAATTGTCGGTATCAATCTTAATTTGCTTTTCTGACGACACTGCCATTAAATGCTGTAGCTTTCCCTGAAGCCAGAAGTGGGTCAATTAAATCTGCCCTGCAATAGTGAGGGGCAGAGAACTTAAGAAGGAAAAGATCTCTCCGATTTTTTTCTTCTTCTGTTTTCTGTCTGTATTGGCTTGGAAATTAAAAACAGAGATCAGGGACTATTATCACCTGCCTGTACCTTAAGCTTGTACTGTAAATTTTCCCATAGGAGACATCTTTAACAGAATCAGAATTTATAATGGCAGCAGTAGACTTTTGTTTCAGTAGACTTGGTTTGTTAATCAAATTGTGTAGACATCATGTGAAATCAGCGGCATGGGAAACGTTCTGTGGTGTCTTTTTGTGTGACACATGTCCACACTAGATCCAAGCAGTGAGTCACATTGTGCCTTCAGTTTACTCTTTACTCTTTTACTCTTTACCCCTTTACTCTTTCTGATGTGCTGCACAGCTATTCCAGCCACTTTATTTATCCTTTATTTTTGGCTAAAATAAATGTTTAAATGAAAATTGACTTCTGACAATTACGTCAAAGCCAACTTGTGATGTTTCTGCCCCTTTTTCCTTCCAAATTAAATAATCTTAAGGTTATAAATATGTGCAGTTGTAGCAGTTTTACAATTTTCATTATTTTCTTTAGCACATAGCCAAGTAGTTTCAGATATTTCACAGCCCTGAACAGTGATGTGCTACTTGCTGGTCAGTTGAGGGGTGTTTTAGTGGCAAAGAGGCATTCTAGAGAGCATTTGATTGGATAAGCATCTGTGTAGTGCAGGATGTCATCAATATATTTGGTCAATTTACAAGAGACAACTTGTAAATCTATAATGTATCCGCTGAAAATGTACCTGCTGAAATGTATCTGCTAATAGTGTTGGTTGACTGCTTCCACTGTAGACTACTTCTGTGTGAGGAAATCATTTAAAAGCTGCTTGGTGGATATGAAATGGTAATGTTATGGTTCTGTCCTCCTACAGAAAGTGGAAAAGGCAAAGACTTCTGGAGTTCGATGAAGGATTTAAAATGCCTGATTTCCTCTGGAAGAAACTCTTTAAGTATGCCTCACAAAACCGAACACATTATATACTCTTAAGATCACAGTGTAAGAAAAGAGTCAATAAAATCTGCTTCCTTATTAAACACTCACATATATTGCAAAGTCTTGTGTTCTTACATAAATAGGTACCTTCAGTGTTTTAACTTCATGAGTGCTGAAATCCAAACTGTGCTGTTGAGGGGGGTGAAGTGCTTCAGGCTTAGAAAGAGAGGACTCTCAGGCTGTTGTGTTGTGGATGTGTTTTACAGCACATCAATTGAGCAACACTTACGGCCCATTTATCCAGAATCAATAGGGATAATGGCCCTATGATTAATTCATCAGTCACAGTGTTTGTGTTTGTGCTGGGGCTGCGTTTTGTGCGACATGTTTGCTTCTGTTGTCCAGGTATCAGCAGACAGGTGTCAGGTGGATGTGAGAACTGCACAGCCAGCAGACAGGAGGCATTCTGGGAGATGAGATGGGCCTGGGCAAGACGATCCAGATAATTGCCTTCCTGGCAGGACTAAACTATAGCAAACTAAAAACACGTGGATCCAGTTACAGGCAAGGGAATCTTGTTCATTGCACTGCTTTACTTTGACTGCATATTACTGTATATTCTTTGTATTTTACTTTATATTAAATACTTTTGTATCTCTTTAATTCTCTTTCATCCTCATTCTTTCTGTATTTCCTGTAGTTTTGTCCTTTTTTAAGCCCTGTACTTTATAAACACGCTCATGCATCATTAACCACTCAGCCACATACATACATCTGTACAAACGCTCATAAACACACGCACTCATACACACAAACACCGGCAGACACTCCCACACCTCCCAGACTCGGAGTCTCGATTGCGATGAATATTTCAGCAGCTGGATTGCTGGATCCCTAGACTGGAGAGAGGTTTGGTGTGAATTATTAAAGACGTTTCAATTATGATATTTCTCTAATTCTCTTAGTGGCGACATCAAAGCAGAAACAAGGACGTGACATGACAGAGAGACAGTTTGTTAGTGGGGGGAGGGGTGGAATATTAAACATGAAACATGTAATTAAACACATTTAAGACAGTGCCTTTTTGCTTTTGATGGGTTGGGGGCCCTCCTCGCTGGTCAATAAGCTGTCTGGCGTCATTCGTCCACAAATTGATTGTTTGTAAACTCAATTATGGCTCGCTATCAGTGACTTTCAAAATCCGGAATATCATATCAAACTGTAATGCCCCCAAAGCCATTTTGTGCATTTCGGCAGTACATCTACTTTATTAAACACTCAAACGGGGAGGAAAAGCAGAACTGTCCCAGCAGCTCACAGGGTTCATCACTTTAAATAAGATGTGTGAATTTTTTTGCAATGTTAAAATACTAGTGAGATTACCTGATTGGTGGACCAATAAAGGATGGGCAGAATGTGCAGGACACAATTGTGATTGGTGCTTTTATTATGTGCGGTGTGTATATAAATTTTATAAACAATTTGTTTGTGGTGAATTAATTGAAGGATTTAATCAACACTAAATGAAAAGCAGATATACTCTAGAACTAGTAATACAACTCTCACAGGTCTGAAGGGCTCATCAGGCTCCTTTACCAGCCAAAATGTGAGTCCTGTCACCATGGATGTGATCTGCCAATGCAGAGAACGTATGTTCTCGAAGTCACCATGAAAGAGAAGTTGTGACAGTCTTTCCATATTCAGACATATCTGAGTAAAACGACTTTTGGAATGAAAAAAAAAACATTGGAAGTTGGAGGGATAGAACATGCCTGACCATTGGGCAGTCAGTGAATGTAGTCCCGCCCTCAGGGAGAGACCTGTCATCAAGAGACGGGATGTCTTTTCCTGGGGGGGGGAGGTTAATGTTTTTGATTAAAGATTACAAGGACACATGGATAAAAAAATACTGATACAGATAAATAATTCATAAAAACTGCAATATTTCATAAATTAAGATTTGTAAATTCTGATTTCATCTTTACTTCAAGGCTTCTGTAATGAAAAGAGTTTCTCTAATCTTGCTGGAACAACTGGTCAACAACAACTTGAGCTTAAACTTTTACATATAAAGAAGTAACACGACAACAAGATTAAGATGAACTGTGTCGGTTTGGTCTGTAATGTTTACACTGGAGCGTTTTTCCCTTGTCAGCAGATATCCTAGCACAGAGTCGAACTGGCTCCAAGGAAATGTTAAATTAATTAAAGCTAAGGTAGCAAGAGCTGCTGTGGGGCGGCTGTGAAGTGTTTATTGTGAGTGGTCTTCACTGCCCCCCCTCGATCCTCCCTGACACAGTGATTAATGGGGCCTGTTGTCTGGCAATCCGTGCTTTGCCCTCTAGGTGGAGAGATGGTCTCAAGAGCTTGGAAAGAGACAGAGCAACATTTATGCAGCGTTGGCACCTAATGATACCGGCATGCTAACACTAACATTCTTGTAGAGCACATGTACCTGATTAATTGGCTACAAAGGAAAAAGTGTGTGTGGGGGTGGGGGCGACGGGTTGGGAACAGAGGTTAGTCTCTTTGCACAGCTATAATTGGAACACACTTGAGACCGTTCATGTGAGGACGTGTAGACTAGGCATTCTAAAGAAGACGTTATCGCCAAGGGCCTGATATCAGCAACCAATCACAATTTCCTCAATTTAATTAACAGCCAAAAAAGACGTTGTGTGAGCATGGTGCGTTGGGTTTTTATACTGCAGCTGAACCCATAATTGTTTCTGACTTACAGGAGAAGCTCATCCCGGAGATCGTGGCCAGTCACGAAATCCTCATCACTTCTTACTCATACATAAGCATTATGCGAGATTACATCCAGAAGTACGACTGGTATTATGTCATTCTGGATGAGGGCCACAAGATTAGGAACCCCTATGCTGCGATGACTGTGGCAAGCATTTTTATACAAACTTTTTTATACGTTTGATAACATCAAATAAAGCCAAACTGACATTTCCTGGGAAATCGGACTGACAGCTCAAATTTTTAGATTATTATTACAAGTTTACCATGTGAATCGGGGTAACGTAAGGAGACCGTTTTGATGTACTTGTTCAATAACTGATTTTTGTTTATTTTTATTTTAACAAAAACAGTCTGCATTAATTCCTATAAGATCCAGCCCTATCGAACCAAATCCATCTTAAAGGAGTCTTTAATGTCAAATAAGATCTACCTATTGATACATACATGCATGCTGTATTGCATGTATGTGTCTTCTCATATGGGCCCTAGCCTGGGCTCGTTGTATGCCCTGCAGTGTTGTGGGTTCTACTGCAGGCTTTCTTTTGATCTGCAACCCCCTTTAAATTACAGCTAAATGGCATTTGGCCTAACACTGGATAAGGAGAACATTATTGATAAAAGAGTGCAGGCCCCCTCTGGAGTCCAGCAGCACTCTTATGAATCTTTAATGTGTCAATCTGCTGACAGGAGGAGAGAGAGAGCCAGCGACTGTTGACATGCCTCAGGACACACACATTTGTTTGGCTTCCGTATTTCATGTATGTTGATATCAAACCTTGTTTGTAAGCTAGTACTAAAACTCAGCTGGACTGTAACTAGCTGTTCGTGAAATTTACACGTGTTTTATATATGATATATGTAAACCCAACTAACATTAGCCACTAACATTGGCTAATGTTCTCTAAATGTTACCAAAGTTATTAAAAACATTCTTGCAATGATGTTATTAAAAACATTCTTGCAATAATGTTAGTAGAATGTTTTTTAACATTTATTCTTAAGTTGTTATAGTGGAATGATGTTTTAATGACGTTGCAGAATTACAAGAAAAATGTCTGAATAATGATTGTATAAACGAGCAATAAGAACAATAATACAATGTCTAAAAAAATGGACGTTTGTAATGTTCCTAAAATTTTCAAAATACCATTTTTATGTTACTTAATGGAAACTGTAGGAAAACCTTAGAAGCTAACATTGTTATGTGTCTTTTGTTCTCCACCATGTACTAAGCTTTATTCTTTATTCACTTTATCAGAGAGTGCTCAAATCCTCTCTGTATGTTTATATACATCTTCAAAAGCTTGTGGAGAGAAACATCATCTATTATAGTATATATTGTGATGATTAAAAACTATTTTCCCACTAGGAAGGCATTCAGGTTACAAGCACTAATTAATTGAATTTACTGCTAAATCAGATTATCTAAAAGATGCAGAATCTTGTTTTGTGTTTTATTGACAAATGTCACATCAACCTCATGGACATGTGGACATGCTTGTTGTGTTTATACATGAATGAACTATGATCTATTGACTCTGTATGTGCGTGTCATCATGCAAGAAACGTCTCCTCGCTACTATTCATCACCCTGCTCCAAAAGTGTTTTCCGAAGGCTGAAGCTGTGGGCTGCACAGCAGTTTACAAACCCCTCTTATGTGGTCACAGACTCCATTAAGTCACATATATAATGCAAAGACTGCTGCATTTACTTGAAGAAAGAGACTTTACTTTTCTGTGGTCAATTACTATCATTAAATTAACTAGGGTTATTAATATTAAGATTTGTGTTGTATCTTGGGCTGTATCTTTTACATAGGAAACTATTTTACCCCTTCCACTATTTATATTAACGTGTCCATCCGGTGTATTAATTTTAGTTGACAGCTGAAAACACATCTCTTTCGTGAGCACTTAACCTCATCATAAAAAAAAAAAAATCCTTTCCCTTCATTTCCTATCCCTCTTCCCTTTAAATCTCTCCCTTGTTGTAGCATGTGATACTCTGAGCAATGTCTGAAACTTGTATTGTGAGCACTTATTGTGTCTAGTTGGCCCTTCAGGTTGACTCGCTTGTTGTATTCCGCACTTGTAAGTCGCTTTGGATAAAAGCGTCTGCTAAATGAATAAATGTAAATGTAGTTCCTCACCCTGTCGTTCTAGGACTTTTTGGGCCCCATAGCTCTGAGGAAGATGTATAACCACCCAGATCTTTTCTCTGGTGGGCCACGCTTGCACCGGTCCATCCCTGATGATCAGCTCACTCAGGAGGAGCACTTCGGTTACTGGAAGCATGCAGGGAAGATTATTGTGGTGGAGTCGGTTCTGCAACTGTGGTTTAAACAGGGACACAGGGTTTCGTATGAATTTGTACAATGTGAGTCATACAAGAGTCATTTCCTAGAAAAGAAGCAAGCCCTCAACTCCACCCCTTAACCTAACCCTGCAGCAAAATTAGCCCATCAAATTGGTAAAACAAAAAAGAGCTACGAATTGCCATGAGATTGTGTTGTTCTTCCTCAACAATGCAACCTCTTTATATCATTTGAATTTTGTCGTTATTGAATTACTCCCATTATGTAATCTGAGATTTAGTTAGACACTGGATTAAAATGTAGATCTGATTTGTTGATTTTAGCCAAATTCTAAGTAGATCCACCAAGCCGTTCCCTCCGTGGACGTGCCTAAAAAGTGTGAATACACCCAGAGTATTGATGGTTAAGATGCAGTCTCACCCTCACCAGCAGACACTAAAGGAC
Source organism: Chromobotia macracanthus (assembly GCA_036877525.1). Lineage (NCBI taxonomy): Eukaryota > Metazoa > Chordata > Actinopteri > Cypriniformes > Botiidae > Chromobotia > Chromobotia macracanthus. The sequence continues at coordinate 6,655,717 of JAZGTH010000073.1, read as the reverse complement.
CAGTAAAGTTATTATGTCATTTTGCCCTCTAATAGAATTCATTATGAGATCTTATTGCATTGTAGGGTGTCTGTCAGGACCCAACTGTCTTTGTTCAATAGAAATGAGATTTGGCTTCAGAGAGAACCTAAAACCCACACAGTTGGTACTTCTGTACATGAAATATTAATCTCACCTAATCCTATTAGCACTAATCCTGTTCTCAATGCTCTGTCTCGAACCGTTTCTCCTCCACACACAGATGCTGAAGATCTTGGAGGTGTTCGTGAGAGAGTGGCTACTATTGCTACTATAATGAATGGCACCACCACTATATCGTCCAGACAGCCTGTGATCACTCAGTACAACCAGGTGAAGCAGATCATTGGGGACTTGTCTTATATTCTATGTGCTTTTCTTTTCCACTTGAAGGTCACTTCAGTGAAGTTACATACTGTATGTGTTTTTTCATACAGAAAAGGACATCTTTGTCTTTCTCCTGACAACAAGAGTTGGGGGTTTGGGAGTCAACCTAACTGGCGCAAACAGGGTTGTAATCAACGACCCAGACTGGAACCCCAGCACAGACACTCAGGTTGGCCATAGCAATACCTCAAATTTGTAGTTGTGGACTAGATGGTAGAGTCAGACTTCTAACCCAGAGGTTGCAGTTTTCTAACCCGAGGTTCCTGCTGCCGACAGGAAATGGGTGAGGTGTCCTTGAGCAAGGCATCTTCCCCCAGTTGCTCCTCGGGCACTGCAGTGATAGCTGCCCACTTCTCTGGGTGTGTGTTCATGAATTCCAATATGTGTGTTCACTCCACATCAGTGAAGGTTAAATGCTAAAGTATACTTCACTTTCATTTTTTAGTAGGAAACTGTGTTTGTACTGCATTTGACACATGCATTTGATTTTAAGTGTGCAGTGCTGATCACTATTGATATGAACTATTGACCTCTCGCTGGAGGATTGGCCAGACACAGCGGGCGATGGTTTACAGACTGTTGACAGCTGGAACCATTGAAGAGAAGATTTACCATTTAAGTGGAGCTGGTAAAGGTGAGGAGGACAATTACCATCCATAATGTCCTACTTCTGTCTGCAAGAGCTCAACAGACAGTAATTGAAATGCATATTTTTTTAAATTAGATATCAACACAAATTTGATAATTTACCAAAAGCTGTTCTAGACTACTGCGTTATTTGTAGGGAAGCGATGGGAATTTCCAAACAATGTGCTGGATTGTTTACATATTCATTTTATAATTTCAAACTAACCCAAGACACAACATGCATTCATTAAGCAGATAAACTGTCCAGCAGGGTTAGATTGCGAAATGTCAGTCTTTAGGCTATAAAAAATCATACTGGGTGTATCATAAATGAGATTAGATAAAACGAATACAGTATTTCTGTTTTTTTTCCACATACAAATCTTTAAACAGTTCCTCACCAACCGAGTGCTGAAAGAGTGCTGAAAGCAGAGACTATTTTTCAAATCTAACAGCATTTATGAACTTTTCACACTGAGCAGTCTTGATGGCTTGCAGGGAACTGAAACCAGTGCAATAATTCATTAATGTCTTAAAGCTGCAATTCGTAACGTTTGCTTCTACCACCACCTCTGTTTGAAACATAAAATTGCAGGTTACTTAAAGAGTTATTTTCTGAATGTAGATGGCAAGTTTAAATTCTAAACAACTGCTGTAAGAACAAGATACAAACGCTGCACCATCTACAGTACCCGGATATGCAATATAGTAGCCAGCTCTTTTTTCTGTTTACAGACAGACATTTGCTGCGAAAATCCGACGCGACCATGTAAATTATAAATCCTTATTAAACACTTACTGTTGTGTATCGGGGTAGGATAAGGAGATTGTGATCTGTCATGTACTTGCTCAATAACTGATTTTAACCAAAAAAATATGGATTGCAGCTTGAATTTAAATGAAAGGAGTCACAAGGTTAGAAAATTGTGTTGACATCAGGCCATGTAAATGTGATTTAAAATCATTTCCTGCCATGTAAATATGATTTTAAAAACATACCCTGATAACCTGAACATTGAATTGTGACATGAACTGAGTCTTTGTGTAGGCACAGGCTCAGATGTGCGGATTCCAAAAAGACATTCGATCCGTGTCAGGGGGCATCAGGACCATCACAGTCTCATTCATCTGCATTTTGTGTTGAAGACCACAACACCACATCTCTGCCAAACAGCAGACATGCTACCTCTGTCAACGGTCTCTCAGACAATGATGCAAAAGTAGACCAGTCTGCTTCCAGATCACCAAACAATAAACTTTCCAACGCTGATCTTCCAACAAACGATGCTAGTAGAGATCTTTGCATAGAAAACAGCCCACAGAAGCACAGAGAGAAGAGAAAACACTGTGAAACTACAGAAAACAAGCAAGACACCATCATGGAGGCATCAAACCCAGTGGGAGCTTGTGGAAGGTTACCCAGCTTACTTGTGGAAGCCGAGGCAAACGGGGTTGCCAATGATACGTTGAAAGCTCTAAAGATCTTGGGCCAGAACTGCAGGGTGCCTTTCTCAAGAGGGTCCACATCAGCCACCCCAGCTCGAGTCAAGTGTGTTCATTTCATTGTACTGAGCAAAAGACCTCTCTCCTCACTTGAGGAGGAGGACGAGAGAAACACCATCTCTGCTGTGCCTTCTGCTCCTGCTGAACACGATGAGCGTCTGGTTGACCTGAGGAACTTTGTGGCCTTCCAGGCTCAGGTGGATGGTCAGGCAAGCATCAAGGAGATTCTGGAGTACTTCACTCCAAGACTCAACTCCACACAGACACCAGTTTCTAGAGAGCTGCTAAGGAATATATCTAATTTACACACACTTCCTGCGCAGGAAGGGATGTGGAAGCTTAAAGCTGACTACAGGTAAACTGAGCGGAGCATATTAAAACCTAATAGCTGAGGTACAGATGCTCTTAATGGAATGTATACCTCATTCTATAAAGAACTGCAGGCGATTCAATGCAGCAGCTATTTTTAGATTATGAAATGTGTTCAGTATTTTGTCAGAAAACTTTCTACAACTTTCCAGATTGGCATTGACAGCACAAGAAAATTTGTATGGGCCTCTTATTGTAAAACATTCCTCATGTACCGTATGTCTTCATATTTCTTATTTTGTTCTTGTTGCTGTTCTTATTTGTTTTTGTTTAAATTCCTTGAAATTACTTGAAATTGTATGTCTTCTGTATTGTTCTATTTAGGGAACTTCTGCTGGTCTATTGTACTTTTGTATTATTACTTCATTTAAAAAAGTTCAATTATTGGTTCTCAGTGTTACCAACAATGGAAAATGTTCATTTATATAGGGGCTTGACCCTAAAACATTTCCCATTTCCCAAGTCGCTGTTTAGGTGCTTTTAAAACTTGTCTTACGATTATCTACCTCGCATCAACTGTTAGTTAAGAGAACAAAGATAACTGAACCAATGTAATGCAATGCAATATGTAGACAATGAATGGTCAACAATACTTTCAACAGTTAAATTGGTTCATTAAAAGTTACAGAATTAAAACATTTCACATCAACTCTGTGTAATTATATCTGATTCTCCTTAGTCTGTTTTAGTAATATGATCTAGAAAATGTAAAGCATCATTAAATCATGAGCCAGAAGACCCACAACCTCAGTGGGCCTTATTGAAGTTTTTTCTAAAAAAAAATGAACTATGATATTGTGTTGTTCCACATTAATCACTATGCAGCGGCCTCACGGGGACGTGGCTGTAACTTCTTATAACTTGTTTCACATGTGTCAGAAATGACTGCTCGTTATAAATTATGTTTGTTAGCGATGCACTATAAATGTAATATAATATTGCAACATAATACACTAGCAATTAATCGTAAACAAAGTTTGAAGCAGTTTGCAACGAGTTATGCGCTTGATCACTGTAAGCGAGGCGAATAAATCTTACATTTAATAAATTACGACTCTGAACAAATAAGCCAAGTGGAAAAAAGTAGTGTTTGTGTGTCTATGCATTGTTTATTAGATCGTGCATGTTTCCAAACTTATTAAAACTATTTATTCTTATATTTTTCATCAAATGGTTTTCAGATGTTGGATTAGTCTATCGCTGACCATGGTGCTGAAAGTTTTCCAGCTGTGCATGTACAGTAGTTTCACTGCATGGTGCCAAAGAGGTTTCTTCGTTTGCAAACTTTATCTTTTCTTTTATGAGTTAGTTTATGTTAGTTAAACTTTTCAGCTATAATGGTTTATATATAATAACATATTCTCTTATACAGCGAATTCAGCCTGTCTGGATCCGTGTGATCGATCAATCTCACTAGATCTCCGCTCGCTATAATAACACATATGTCAGGAAGTTACACAGAGCTTGTCTTTCCGATGCATTTTGACGAGATCACAACACCAACTTTATTTTCAGCGGTGCATAAATTAATTACACGCATTTAATAACTAAAACATCATTATATTCCCCTCTTTAATATCATAATCGTTCCACGCCAGGGAAGCACTTTATAGTGCAGGGGGCCATATCCGGCTGTTATCCTTGGGTAATGCTATTAGAGGACCAATTATGCGCCATTACGCTTGCTTTTTTTTGCAGTTTATGTGGTTGCATCCAACTTTAAATTTCAGCTGGTACTCGGAGCCGTGCCAGGTGTCCGTGCCAGGCGTCCCACACGCGTTTTAAAAGTAATTGAACGGGTCCCGCTGCGTATCATTGAGGCGAGAGTGGGAAATAAATCCGCGGACTCCCTGCCGTGAACAAAATCAAAATCTGGACCTGCGAGCGCACAGCCCGCGGATCCCCGTATAAAGTGGACCCCTGACCCACGTAATGAGCAATCACTGGCCTGACAGCCAATGTTGAAATCAAAACCGGTCATCTGGATTTTAATATGAGAAGCAAATGCACGAAAAAGTGCGCCGTGCGCGTGCCCGCGGGTTTGTGATTTGGGAATACGCGCGCGTTGAGGAAAAGTTACTCCCGCGGAGTAATTCGGAGCTCTCCAAATGACTTGCAAAAGATGGAGGAAAAATCAGATTAAGCGCAATTACGTGGGAGATTATAAAGGCAGACTGGAAACAGTCACTTCTGGTCACTCCCTTCTCGTGTAGAGGAGAGGAGCAGAGGAGCAGAGGAGCAGAGGAGCAGGGGAGGTGCAAGCGGAACACTTGGCGACTGACGTGGCGAGTGCTCGGCCGAGGTTGAGTTAGAGACCCCGGGATCCCTCACAACCTCTTCATCGGTGCATGAGCACAACAGATCACCTACAGGTACAGATGCAGATGCATGTTTTTCTCTTGAATGTTACTTAATTGAAATCGAAATACGGACACGAGCGATGCAAGGGTGGCTTTTTGGGAACATCGGTGTTGTTTTAAGTTTTCTTTTCAGGAGAAAAAAGATTGATGTTTCATTCATCGAGTAATAGTCGGATAACGTTGCTGTTGACGTTTGGCCATGTATTGCTTGCAGAGTGAAATATCCTGTAATAATTGATCCACCGGGTACGAGAGGAAAAGCAGCGGAAAACGGATATGTTTTACTTTCACTGTCCGCCGCAGTTAGATGGGGAGTGCTGCAGGACCAACACACGTAAGTACCCGTTATTTCCTCTGCAATGTTGAAGTTTGTAAAATGTATAAAAATATATTTATTTTATATAAATGGTTTGACTAATTCGCATTGACTTTGTATACTTGTAAGAAAACTAATGAAAAGATTGTTATAACAGTTTATTTTGAGCTCTCGTATTCATCTTTGCCTACGTCTTTATTACACACAAGCCTTTTCACTGTTATAATTATTTATGGCTGGTTTGGGATGTTTTCCCCCAAAGGATAAGCCGGCATTTTAGAGGTCACTGTTTCTTATTGTGTAAATTATTATAAATAATAATTTAGGTCATTACCAGATGCTTCTTGTGAACTAGTCCAGCGCAATAAACTGTCAGGCAACCAAGGGAATAATATTTTTATCGACTTTTAGGATTACAGAAAACGTTTATATCATTTCGTGTATAAAGAAAAATAGAAAATGTCAAAAAAAAAAGATATTTTAAAACCATCACTTTATTATTTTAAACAGTAAACACAAATGGGTTTGGGAGTCACTCCTCCGGAGACTTTGATGAAGGTTTCCTGCGCAGAAAGCAGCGCAGAAACAGGACAACCTTCACTTTACAACAGGTACATTCACCTGAGAGAAAGTCACATTTCCCACTCTGAATTTGTTTGCAGTATTATGTTTAATAATAATAATAATAATAATAATAATAATAATAGGCATATACCAAGAAATTGTCTTTTCTCGAGTTTTAATTGTTTGCATTTTTTTTTATCAGTTTCATTGTACAGCAATAAGAATGAACGCTTAATTATTTAGGTTCATTGCTACAGTAATGGAAATAAATGCACAGACATATGGCAGCGAATACACTATTGTTTTCCCTGGGTTTTAAAAATAAATGAAAATGGATCAAATCTGCTTTTAGCTGGAAGCTTTGGAGGCAGTTTTCGCACAGACTCACTACCCGGACGTGTTTACGAGAGAAGAGCTGGCTATGAAAATAAACCTGACAGAGGCCCGGGTCCAGGTGAGTCCAAAATGAACCAGTGGTAATGTTGTACACTAATTTGTCTCCAAGGTATAAAAATGGCTGAGATGTAGTCCCATTTCCGTGCTGCAGCAAATGGCAGAAAGATGCAGTGCTTTCTGAAATACAAACATCCATAACTGTGAACGATTTTCTCTTGTTAAAGCTCTTGTGCACCTGAAAAACCCAATTTCATATTCTGCGGCCTTGCAACACACCCGTGGTAATATCAATTCGGCCATATGTAATTGCATTCAATGTGTCTGTATATGTAATTTCCTGCATTCCAGATTTGCTTTTGGGTTTTCTTTGGAGCTCAGATCTAATTGTAAGAAATATAATAGTTTCCCTTTTGTTCCCTAGGGTCATCTTACTATCGCTTAAAACCAATGACTGCAACACCATAATGGCATTCCCTGCTGTAAATTAGGGATTGTAAACAAATTATTCCTCTCTAATCGGATTACCACATTCCTATTATTAAATCTGAACATGAATCGGTCGCAGCATGCAGGGATATTAAACTTACATTATTATTAGGAAATAAATTATCTTTTTCTTGTAGTAGCCTCCGTTTTTAAAGTGTCAATTGGCTTTCTCTGCATTAAGAACAAACTGCAAATTGAGATTAATGGTGCAATTATAGACCATTCAGTGCTAGAGGATCATGACTTCTAGCTGGAAGGTGCAAGGGTGAGATAATGTTGCCACAATTACATTGCGAATATTGTTGTCCTGCCAGTAAACTGTTGTCTCATATTATGTCAACAGAACAGCTATATGTGTGTGGCATTTTGTTTGCTCACATCATTGTACCTTAGCACAATGCTGGCCAGGCAGTGGAGATACGGCTGCATTATGCAGCCTTTTCCATTCAAATATGATTAATGCATTAGAGAGCACAGACTTAATCGAATCTGATGTTGTCAAACAATCACTAAATAGAGAAATAAACGACTTCATCATGGTTCTCTCTCAGAAGCAGGGAGACTGTCAGCAGGAAGTCATTAAAAATGATAATGAAAAATTGCTCAATTAAATGTTGTTATAGGCAATGACCTTCATTCAATTAAAATACAAGAACTTCACTGCATATGCTGGGCAAAAGTTTGAAATAAGTCACAGGCTTGCTAGATTCAACAGCACATTTTCACACATGATTTTTAAACATGTAAATAATAATTATAACATTTATGCAACTGATTCGAAGTATCTTACTAAGCATCACATCCTTACCAATGTCGTTTTCTATTGAGGTCCAGAATAGACTGTTAATTAAGCATTAGTTTTCAGCACACATTGCTTTCTCCACTTCTGTTCAGGTGTGGTTTCAAAATCGAAGGGCAAAGTGGAGAAAAACCGAGAGAGGAACTTCAGACCAGGAGGGAAGCAAAGATCAAATTAGTGAAGGCAACACACCAGCACGAAACCTCAACCAGTCTCCTGTTGACCATGTCAGAAATAAGAAAGAGCCATTGGATATCCAGCAAAAGTGTGTAGATTATGCACTAACTGCAGATCATCTAATCAAATGTCATTTTTACGTATGATATGTTTGTTCATCATAAGAGATGTAATGGTCAGTTCTTTCTGTCATGTCCAGTATTAACAGAGTGGTCGGTTCAGGTGGACCTTTTTTCCCGTCTTGTTTACCTGGGACTCTTCTGAATACAGCTACTTATGCACAAGCCCTGTCACAAGTGGCCACTTTGAAAGGTAAGATCCAACATCACCTAGATTTTTTCATGCACAACATGAGCTGTGTCAGATAGCTGATCCTGACACAGCTATTATGTTATTATGAAATTTGCTGTTGTTAATTTGATTGCCTTTTTGTTACTGTTGTGTTAAAGAATATGCACGCTCTCGTAAAATAAAATCATACTTGTTTGCTGTTGTCTGTAAACATAAAACTGTTTCATATATTTTTGTACTGTTAAAATAATTTTCACACACATCGTTTATCATATTGAGAAATTATGAACTGGAGCACAATATAATTTGCTAAACTCCTGCAATATAAGTGATATGTGAGATACAGGCAACAAACCTTACCGAGGGTAATTAAACTTTCTGGTAAAGTCTGAATACCAGCTCTGAGGTTTTATAATCTGTAATGGGTTAGTTGTAAAAGGCTGATTATACTGATCAGAGAACAGAAGTGTAAACTTAAATTGTGACATTAAATTGTGTACACAGTGTGATATTTAAACAGTGAAGGAAAACATTGGGTATATTTATTATGATGTGAGAAAACATGTAGATCCTTATGAAGGACATTACCCACCCCCTTCTTACGCACTGCTTCTGTGTACCTCATTAGGAAGCCCATTGTGCTCCTGCTGTGTGCCTGACCCAATGGGCCTCTCCTTCCTGCCACCATACGGATGCCAGAGTAACCGGACAGCCAGTGTGGCAGCCCTGCGGATGAAAGCCAGGGAGCACTCGGAGGCAGTGCTGCAGTCAGCCAACCTGCTGGGGACAGGGTCAGTAACCAGGCCCGGAACGAGGCCAGGGGTCGGGCTGGGCCAAAGCACTGTCGCTGCTGGAGATAATGATCCCAGCCTCAACTCTGGCACCTCTAAGATCACATCACACAGGAGAACTCCTGACAAGCACCTTCACTGCCAAAACGAGGGACTGGAAAAGAAATAAAGGAGCCTTATTTTTTCCACCTGGAGGACACGTTTTGGATGAAGGATTTATCATTTTTCATTGAATGCCTGCTGCCTCTTTTTTCAATGCACATACCGTGGACAGGACAGCGTTGAGTGCATCCCATTGTTGTGTATTTTGCGTGTATGTGTGTGTCAAATTTATTTCAATTGTAATTTATCTTTCTTCCTCCACTGTTGCTCATAATTCTTGGCAATAGGTAAATCCACACCAGTAATGAGTTCACCTACTATAGGTGGGCAGCTGGAACTGTATTTTGTTTTCATGCAGGAAATGACTCTAAGCACACCATGCGTCAAAAGCAATTTCCCTGGTGGCCAATGTGAATTTATTTTATTTTTCAGAATCCACTTTGATGTTTCACTTAAACTGCCTTGTGTACTGTGAAGTCAGGTGATGGTAGACAGTGCATTGTGTCGAGATACATGCCATGCTGAAATATAATTGTACTAATGTAAAATCATATATGTAAGATAATACCAAGGACAGACATGTTTAATAAGTTGTTTGCCATTTTTTATGATATGTTCTGGATAATTCTGATTCATGCAGATGTGATGACAACTGACTGCAAGAGTCCACGTTGTGCTCCAGTTTTAACATGTTCTATGAAACAATTAAACATGTAGGCAATGATGTACATCTCCTGTTGCCTATTGCTCACACCATCTGGCTGTGATCAATTATTAATTGGTTCACAATCGGTCGGGCTGCAAAACTGGAAGCAAGACTGGTCTTATTATTTATTTACCTTAAAGTGCATCATGCTTTTCTCGTCTCACTTAGTTTTTCACACGGGTTCCAGGATGAGACTCGTGTATAGGTGCTAATTACGTCATGCATTGGGGTGCATGATTTTTGTTTATTATATCAAAACAAAAACGCAACATAAAGTGATCTAAAGCTACTTTACAACGTAAAACGGTTTAGTGAATTATTTAGGCGCATGCAAACCATAAATAGTTCATAAAAAGGAATTTATCATAGAAACGCATATCAATGAGGGAAATGCAACTTAGATTAAAAACAATTAACAGGGCTGCCTTTTAAGAGCTGGACTGATTAAATTCATGTCCTTGAGGATTTTCAGGAAATTACTTTTGACAGTCAATAACACAATTGAGTAAACTGCAAACACATTAGCATTAATAATTGATGTGGAATTATGTATTATCACAAAGTAGTGATTTAATAATTCATGATGCGACACCCCGGTGACAAAGCAGAGCCAGATAATGTCAAAAGTCTTGCCTGATGAAATGGTGAATAAAAAACATTGCTCGAAATGTGCTCCAAACACACATATTCTCTTTCTTTTAATTATCAACATCAAAATAATATAATTTAAAATTAGATTATGAATCAACAAGACATTGTGAGTAGCAGTTGAGTATTAACACTGGCATGACCTACTAAGAAAGAAAAAAGTGAAAACACTTTTTAACATACAATACCTGCAAAAAGCTCAAACAAATGTTAAAACTACTGCAATATTATTCATTTAGGGTAAATGCAATTTTACATCTTAAACATAATTAAATCTTACATTGTAAATATAAAGATTGCATCAAATAAGAAATCACAATCAAATATAATTTTTTTTAATTTTAAAACAATGCTAAGTGAACCAATGCCCTGCCGTATCAACCAATCGAGAACAAAGCAGAACCAAAACTGCGGACCAATGCTACCGACAGAAATAAACTAAGATAACTTTAAGCCAAAATGTCGACAATGTCACCTTTTTAACGTGAATAATAACACATCGCTTTAAGCACATGCATTTTCATCTCAGTTCTGTCCACAAACCAATGCTTACCTATTTTGTTTCTGGTAGAAGGATTTTGGCGCAGCGCACCCAACGTGCGCAACAGGTCGCGGTCGCGGGTTCAAGCTTGGATCGACGTCCGTGAGAAGTTTAAACTTATTATTTATACTTACACTTCACATTAGATGTGTGTTTAAAATGGTTATCGTTTGGAAACGCACTTAATTTTATTCAAGTCTTCAGGCAAATGTTGTATTGTTAAATTGAGTAATTGATCGCCGTAATCTGTATGTTATTTATTAATTTCATTTGCCGTTTAATGAAATTTCATTCGTTTAAAGCAAAAGGACGGTGAAGTTACCAAAGCACAGAATCGGGAAAAAGGTTTGTTATCCTTATCACAGTTAGGATAAACCAGCATAAAACAGCATTTGTAACAGGCTGCTATTTTAAGAGGAACTGTCTGCATTGCAACAATCAATTGTTGTTATTATTATTCGTTTTTATTTTCCAAAATGAATTCTCAACACAAAATAAATGGATGATTTAAGTAATTAAGAGCATTTATAGAGGATTGTTCGTAACATTCATTGCACGTGGATTATTGATTATTCGGCATTATATGCATATTCATTGTATTATGAGAGGCATTGTAACATCAAATTAACTGGAGAGAGGCCAAGCTAGTCCAAAAAAATCCCAAACTAAACTAAATAATGGTACAAATCATTTTTTTTTTCAAATTCTGTATGAATGAAGCTAATGAGCTCTTTTGTTGCATTAATGGTACATTGTCAGTGAAGTCGTATCCAAACAGTGTTACCTCAGTTGTCTGAGAAGTGCCCAATACAGGTCACAATAGGGCCAGCATTTGTACAATTATCCCATACTTACAAAAAATATATAAATAACTCATTACATTATTGTGGCTGGAAAAATAGAATAGAAATATAGAAATATATTGTTAATGGATCTGGTGGTCCCAAGATTTTCCCAAATGCTGCTAAACGTGTCTTACTGATATTAATTTTGGCTACAAAACATGAGAAAACTACAAATGTAAAGATATAATTAGCAGCCAGATTTGACATTCATTTATACGATGGATTGATTTCAGTGCAATGCTCCATGTGTCCACTAGAGTGGTCTATTGTGCAGATACTGGAGTCACTCCAATCCACAAATATATCCAGATGCAGAACAGCAATTGAGTGCAGAAACCAGTGAACCACCATCTCATTTTGAAGTTTGTTACAGCAGCTAATACCTATACCTGTTTAATAGCTTCTTATAAGTAAAGAGCAGCCAGCCAACAACTTAGATTTCACATCTTCCTTTAATAGTCAGATGATGTAATAAGCTTCTGAAAGACTGTAAAAGTATAACATTGCCACATTTGTTTATAAGGTTTCATATTCGTACATTAAACAGCAAGGTAAAGCAAGGTAAAGACCACCCTTTTTAATATGTAATCTGCCAAAACACATCAAGAGAGAAGTAGTTTTAAGATGGCAGTTACTTAAGGGTTAATTCTGACGCACTTTCATATTCTACAATTTACATATATTGTGCGCCAATAACTCTGAAAGGAAAAATCTTAACAGCTTAAATTGTATCTTGGTGTAATGATGCTTCAGTGTGAATGATTTTTTTTGGCTCGGTTTTAGGATGAGGGTTTAGCTGTTAACACTAAAATACTTAAGTCTTTTTAGAAAATGTTTTACTGTGTGTTCTGAGGACATGGTCTTTACTGTGTTATAAACAAGGACACTGCAAAATTATTTTCAACATAACAATTAAATGGAATGCTTCACAATTCTTTCCTTAATTTTGTTTTTAAAGAAATAGCCCGGCTCTTTCAGTCAACACCCCAGCTATAAAACAGTCAGTGCAACAGCAAGCCTTGAATACAAATCCAAACATTTCTGAGAACTCTTAACTTAATTAAACGTCACAATTAGTTAGCTTAAATATACAGTCATGTAGTTTTTACTTGGTGTAAAAACAATATTTACCTACCTGTCATGACAACACTAAATACTAAATTGCTTGCATGAGTCATGTGCTTTCCATTGCAAAGTCTTCTAATTCACTCGTAGTTATAATATCAGTGTGTCTTTCACTAAGGCTGGTGTTGTTTTGCATATTCAAAGACGGATTGGGAATTTGTTCATAAGACCTGTACGCAGATTTAGGGTATCGTTGAGAATCTCTGCTGTAATTTTGCTGATTCTGTTTCCATAGATTAAAGCCTGTTTTGACCTGGTCATCGGTTGTAGCCGGTGCTGACATCTGCAATGATGACCTCACAGTTGGTAATGAAGAGGCAGCCATTGGCAGAAATCCTGGATACAGCATAAATGGGCCGTTCAACATCTCCACCTGCGTTGGGTGCGAATGGGCACTCTGGGACCTTGGGCGGACGTTAAGCTGCACGTATTTACCCGTCTCTGGGTCATAAAATGTCTTTGTCTTAACCGGTAATGGCACATCCACCATAAAGTACTGCCCTGAGTTTGGATCTTGCAAAAGCTTCCTCTGCGTCATAGTGAAAGGTTGAGCCACCATACTGTGTGTAGGGGGGATGTAGTTTGGCTCAGTGCCATACTGGGGAAAAGGGGGCATGGCCTGTACTGGTAGATGTGTTGACAGTATGTCTGAAGGCACACTGGAGATGTTACTGACAGGTTTGGATGCTAACTGTTCTTGTTGCTCAGGTGTCGTCTTATTCTCTGCCTTTTTCATTCGCCTGGTTGTAAGCCTTTGTGCTCGTCGAAGAGCTTTTTCTGATTTCGGGGGCACCGTTGGTGGCTTTCCTAATGGCCTCATGTCACTGCAGGCTGATTCTGGCCTTTCATAGCAGGATGACTCTGGTCTATTATAGCAGGCGGATGCAGGCCTTTGGTAGGTGTCTCTGTAACTTTCAGCCTTGGGTATGTAGGCTGTGTCTGTTCCATTTGTGATGATTGCTGCATGGTTCTTTATCTCCTCTGACATCATACTAATAATAGATAGAGTATCTTCATCATCAAGGTTTTTGCTTCTTCTCTGATGGCTCTTTAGTTGTTTTGGTGTGTATTCTGCTGAGGATAAGTTGTTTTGAGGTTGTGTCTCTCTCGCCATATTCAGCTGATGGGTGGCAATGGCTGGTTCATGTAAGACTGGATGATTTGCAGGTTCTTGATGTTGAATTTGCTCCTTAGTTTCTGAAACACCTAAATGTTCCTTTGGAGAACCAATTCTGAAGTCACCTGAGAAGGACCTGTAAAAGCAGGGCTTGACCGTTTTGATCACAGAAGAAGTTCTGAGGGTATTATCCTTTACTCTGAACATGGTGGGTTTCCCCATGGCTGGAGAAGAAGAGTTAGATCGTTGTCCTGTCACATTAACTTTACTGTAGTCTGTTAGATTCTGCAATAACGAGCTCTCTTCCTTTCTCTCTCCCTCTGATTTATGAGCTAAGTCTTTGTTTTGAGGTATTTCGTGACTCGAAGGAGGAGGTTCAGATGTTTCTTCGGGTTTTACATCACTGTCAAGAGCATTCACAGTATAATATTGTAGTTCTTCCATTTCCTCTCTAGCAGGTGATGTCATATTTACCGGGTTCTCTGCTGTTTTTACTGTAGCAGAAACAGCTCTGAGTGGCAGATTTTCTAGAGATTTTTGTCTTCCAGTATAAGGCAGATTTCCCTTTTCAGTTGTTTTTTCTTGAGCTGTTTGTCTTGATCTAGAACGATCACTTTTACCCTCAGGTTGCAATGGTAAAATATTTGCATCTTGGGGATTTTTGGACTGTAACATTTTGTGACGTCCTCCACCATTTGTTTGTTCCATGGAAACGGTTTTAGTGTGCAATTCCTTATAATTTGTTAGATCCCTCTCCTGGGTGCCCCCCAGTCCTCCATAAACTAAAGCTCCTTTATCTGAAGCTGATAGTTTCGGTTCAGCAGTACTCATGCTGGAATTGGACTGATTTTGTTTTTCTGATATAAACCTTTCTTTGTCCCTTTCTTGTAATTGCAAAGGCTTTTGTTTTGGGTGGTGATCTTTCTCCCATTCAATTGAAAGAGCCTCTCTTTTAGATTCTCCACCTGTATCCAACAAAGGCACATTTCCTTGGGATTTTCTGTGAAGTTCTGTGGTTGACTGGTTGTGACTGTGATAAATGTTAATTTTGGGCAGTATATCAATCTCTTTCGTATCATCTTTAGCAGCAATAACTTTTAGTCTGGCGTAATCTGCTATAGCTGTTATTTCTGGTCTAGTCACCTTCTTTTTCCTCTGTGTAACATCTGGCTTGGACAATATAACCTCACTCTTTATGCCCTGCTGACTAGCATAACCTTGTTCATAACATACATTTCCTTTTGTTTCCGGATTGACACCTCTCACTGACTGATGCTGGTTTGTAGTAGAATGATCATCCAGTGGTATCTCCACGGTCTCATAATTTCTGTCTGTCTTCTCTCTAAAGCTGCTTCTGTTTTCATTGACCTTCAAATCACCATCATTGTTATTTAAATGTCCACTCAGACTCAATATACCTGACTGCTCTTTCCTTCCTTTGTCACTGGCTTTTTTCTCTTGTGTCCAAACCACTTTCTGTCTTAGATTAAGAGATGGTGCTTGCTCAGGACTGTCTTCCTCAGGTTGCGTAAAATCTTTTTTGAGATCTTCTTTTTGTTCGGTTGTCATTTCACCAGTTTCTTTTAGTTTAAACAGGGTTTCTGGTTTGTTTTGAGCTGCAAGACTTTTCACTGGTGAACTTCTTTGCTCTGTGAAGTCTTTAGCACCCATGCTTTCAGTCACGACAGCTCCTCTTGTTTCTTTCAGACTTTCTCTCTTTATCACTTCATGTTGGTTGTTGTGGTCTACCATCAGTTCTTGTTGCGATGACATTTCTTCTGTAGACACTTTTATGTTCTCAAAGTGAATTTTTGGGACATCAGAAGAGGTCTGGTCATGTTTTACAACAGCACACACATCCTCACAAATACTACTAACTTTACCCAAATAACTATTAACACGTGTGGCAGCACCATCTTTAGAAACCATCCTCATCCTGTTTTTAATTTCATTATGTGTGTTAAATCCAGCTTGTCCCGGGTCTGACTGTGTATTTTTGTCCTCAGAATCACTGTGTTTCAGAACTTGGGCATCTTTGCCTGAGACAGACTCCTTTTGCACTGTTTGTTTTTCACCATACTCAATGTTTTGATCCTTTGTGGTAGTAATGTGAGCCAGAAATTTGTTGAACCTTTTGTCCCCAGTGTCCATAATTTGCGTCTTCTTTTTAGCCTGTGTTATTGTCTCCTGAGTTCCTGTAGTTTCACTTGGTTTAGTGTTGACTGTCTTTAAAACGTCATCAGTCTTTTCTGTGCTTGTAGAGCCACCAGTGGCTGTAGGCTGTTTAGCTGTCAGACACATATCCTCAGCTTTCATTGGGGGCTTTCCACAATTAGACACATTGTCAGTAATGTTATCTGTCTTCTGCAGTGTTTGTACTTTCTCTGTGTTCCTCACTTGCCCTTCAACATTCGTATCCTTCAACAGAACATCATGTCTCCTACTTTGCTTTGATGCTTCAATATTCTCAGTATTTTGAGCCTGTTGTTCAGCATTTGCTATATCTTTCGGTTTACGAGTGGCATCTTGTGTAGAAAGATCAAGTTCTGGTCTATTGTTTCCTGTAAAAAACATCTGTTGTTTATCAGTCATGCTGGAAAGGGTTTTTGAAGGGTTATCACAATGTTGCTCTTTCAGTGAATCGTTCGGTTGTTGCTTCATTTTGATCTCATTCTCCTTTAAATTTTGTTGTTTTGTTTTCGCTGAGCTTTTCTCTTTTGATGGCAGAGATCTGTTGATTCCATGTTTCTCTGGTTTTTGAGAGAGCTCAACCTCAGACTCCTTTTCTTGTATTTCTCTCTTATCCTCTATGTGATGTTTTGATGTGAGATGTCCATGATTTCTGACTGGAAGTCCATAATTAGCCATGAGTTCCTCATATGGCGTACTGATATGTCCTGTCTCGCTTGGTTTATGACGATCATGTTTGTCTGTAATTTCAGACGGTTCTCTAATTGTGTGTTCCTTTTCCACCTTAGTATTTGAAGACACTTCAGTGTCATCATGATCATTTTCTGCCTTTTTAACACTTTCCTTTTCTTTAGCTCTTACCACATGGCTCTCAGCTGACAGCTCAATTTCAGCAGAACTTGTATCTTCTTGTTTTACTGCATTTTGTTGCTCTTCAATGTGACATTTACCTGACACACAGATTGTGTAGATCATTGGTTCTTCATCTGAAGCTGATTCTGTTTTGCTTGACACAGAAATATTGAATATCATGGGCTCTTCTGCAGTGTTTGCTTTTTGATTCTCAGGGCTTTTAGTTGGAGACTTGTCATCCATTTTTGTTGTACAGATATTAAGAGGTGCAGTCACAACTTCTTCAGAGTAATTGTATTGAGTCAGACTGCTTGCTTCTGCATTTTCAAACAGATGGTGTTTCAGAAACTCCTTTTTTGTCTGATCAGGTTGTATTGTTTGTTTTTCACAGAGTGCAGGTGCCTTATGGGAAGTGTAGTCCTCTGCCTTGATTGGTGACGTATGTAAAGCAGGACTTTGAATAGCTAATTGCTCTTTAGGGTTTATATCCTCTGTGCTTGTTCTGCTTGTTTGCTTGTCTTCTGAAATTCTGGCTGGCTGGAAGTTTTTGATATTTTTCTGGACATCATGTTTACACTGGTTCATATCTGGCACTTTATTGCCATCTCCAGCTTGTACATTTTGAGTAAATGCTTTTGTTATATCTTTATCATCAGCTGGAGGTTTACCATACCTTACTAAGTCTTTCTCCTTTTCTTTAGCCGAAGGTTTATCTCGTTTTTCATATTCACTCTTCATATTCTTATCCAAACCTGGAATCTTGTCTTCTGGAAAATATGGAGCTTCCATTGTTGGATGTTCTCTTGATGGTGAAGATCCATTTGCCTGTTGAACGTTGTGCGTTTTAATGACTTCTTTGTGTTGGGTTACACTGGAATAAGTGATAGCTTGAAACAAGTGATTTAGGTTGTCTGCTGTAATTTCTTTTTTAGCAAAATAAGCCTCTTGGCCATCTTGTGCCATTTCATTGTTTGTAGTCACGCTTGGTTTTGTTGGATTTCTTGCAAGAATGTCTTGCTTGGCAAGTCCTTTGTTTTTAATTGCTGATATTTCCTTTGGAGCATGTGCTTTCAATTTTGATGTCAGTATTTCCTGTTTGTTTTGGTCTCTTTCAAGTGCTCTGGCTGTGATCTTGTCATTGTGTTTGCTCATTAGTTTGTCTTTTCTGTTTGTGCTAACATTTGCCAGTCCTTCATTTACGTTATGGGAATCATTTCTTAGATATGCAGGTCCTGGGCTTACACAGTCTGGTACTTTGTAGGCTTGAGCTTCTTGCTCTGTTTTGGTTAGCTTGTTCTCAGCTGAGTCACATTTAATTTGATTTGGTGGATATTCTGATTTAGCCAGATGACTAGCATAAGTATTCGCCTTTATCCTCTTGGCTTGCTCACTATCTCTTCTGGCAAGAATATCATTATTGCTGTCTTCGCTTTGAGAGGGTAAACTGGGATTATTTTGATCTGAATGATCTTTAGCCTGTAAACCAGGATTTTCTGTACCGTCTTTGTTGGACAACTCATTTTGGCTCACCATTGTTGTGTGTAGTGTGCTTGGCTGTATACTTGACAATGTATTGGATATTTTATTACTTTTGGCACCATTATGTTCCACCATATGTGCTGTTTTCTCTGATTGTCTCTGTGTCCATACACTGTCTTTAAAATGTTTATCTTCACTTGTTGATGCCATGTACCACTGTTTGTTTGCCTCATATCTGTATTGCTGATAAGAGAAAGATGCATCATTATTTTGATCTGTATTCTCTTCTGAAGGTGCATACAGAGCTCTCTGATCAAATGTCTTTAGTGTTGGTATGCTGTTAGAAGAGCCATATAACTCTGGAGCTCTTTCTGAATGCAGTAACTCTTCTGCAAGCTCGTTCTTCACAGTGTAGCTTTGTAAACCTCCATATTCAGGCACATCCTTTGGTGGAGATGATGTATTATTCTGGTGGAGGTTTTTTGGAACTCCATATGAATCAACAGGCCTTGAAATTGTGTTAAAGTGTTTGCGGTGCGCTGGTGTCTCGTTGTAAGAAGTTGTTCTGGATGATATTGTGTGTTCTCTAACCTCTTTCTCCTCTTCCTTTGCAAGTTGACTGAGTTTAATGTCTTCATTCTTTTTTTGCATGTATGTTTCCTTTCGAACAGGATAACCATCATTGTTAGAAGGCAGGTACTGCCTGGCAATGACTTTTCTCTGTTTGTCCATTTCAATCAGTGCTGCTATTTCTCCTCTAAATTGCTGTGCTTCACCTCTGCCATCATTCATTAAAGTTTCCCTGCCTGTGGATTTTACACAACCAGTCTGATCCCACAGACCTCTTTCTTTAAAAGCTTCGTGTTGGCTGTACTCAGAATGTGTTTTCTCGCACAAAATCCTGTGCTGTCTCCAGTCATTTGCACTTGTATTATTACTCAGACCATATCTCTGTTGCTCTAATGTGTGAGCAGACAAAGCCTTTGGGGGCATGTTTGCTATTTCTGGTCTGGTAGGACTAACAGTACTGTTGAGGTCTTTTAACTGCCCTTCTGAAGTGCTGAAAAAGCTTCTATCCTGTGTTAAAAGGTTGTGTAATGAGGGCACAGAGCTTTCTGTGTTAGTCAGCAGGACTGTTTGGAAATAAACACCCTGTGAACTTCCCTGGAAGAAATTATTTTCATCTCCATCCTGAATTGGTTGGGACATTAATGTCAATTTATCATTTGAAACAACACCATGAGTGTAATCTTTAGGGGTAATGGGGGCTACATTAGGCTCTTGGATTTGGTTACTTGAAGCCCATGTGTCCATTTCCATAAGGTTGTCCTGAGCAGTTTCCTGCACTACATAAATATCTGAAAATCTGGATTCACGACCCTCCACTTTTGGGGGCTGCTTGTTTCGATCTGTTACCTCTAAACCTTTAAATTTAGTGGGACTGTATGTGCTCTTCACTCGTTTTCTATTGTCTTTGAGGTTGAAGAGCAAGCTTGAAGCTCTGGATCTGTAGCTGTCTTGCAGATGTTTGGCATCAGTCAGGGGTTTAGGGTCAGTTTCTCCCTGGGAGAAATAATCAGGGATGGAGGGAGTGTGTGCAAATTGCAGGATTTCAGACGTCTCTGTTTCTTGTCTGGTGTGAATAACAGGCGTGAGAAGCTGAGTGATGTTGAATGGCGTCACACTGATAGGCAAGACATTGTCGACCTCTTTCTCAACTTTGTGTTGAATGTCATGTGTAATTTTGCTATTGCCAAACAGACTAGAATCTGGCCTGCATGTTTTCTCATTAGTTGGTGAGACTGTGGAAGGCTGGTGGCTTGAAAGTTTGTTCTTTACAAAGTTGTTACTTTTCTTCCAGGGTGGACAGTTTGAAATCACCTCAGATTCGTACCTTTTCTCAATCGCGGAAGCTTTTTGGATGACCGTGGACCTTGTGTGCTGACTGGGGACGACATCCTGAGTTTGTTTCTGACTGAAATGCTTGTTTTCGTATGAAGAGTTTGGAATTCTGTGGGAGTGTTTTAGCTCTTTGTACATGGGAGAGTCATACCACCTAGGGAACTCGTTCGCGGACATAAAACCTGACACTTTCATACTTTCAAAGGGGAACCTGTTGTATTCCTCCCATAGCTGGAAGGGACTGAATTCACTATGAAAAAAACAGTTTATGGAGTTTAATGCCTTGAACTTGCTTTTTGAAGACTTCATCAGGACCTTTGTGTCCATCTGGACCACAGCGGTGGCCACATCTGATGTGTAAAAATTTCTGTAAGTCTGAAAAGGACCTGACTTAAAATTCTGATGGTATCCTAAGGAGAACTCCGAAAGCTTTCTCTGTAAGCTCAGGAAAGCTGATTTGTCCCATAATTCATGTCCATTGTCTCTATCCTTGTCCTTAGCCAGAATAACATCACATGACCGGCTGTCCTGGTAACCCTCCTCTGAGCTGAAGGCTTTGATTAGAGATGAAACTCTCGATGCACTTCTGCTCTGCTGCCATGTCACCTCTTTAGATCCATTATTCATATAAGGCAAGCTTCCCTCTCTAAAAACCTGATCTTGATGTGTTACATCCACATAGGAATGCTGGAGTGTCGAGGCCACCTCAGTCTGAGCTCCTGCCTCCCCATGTTGCTGAACACCATATGAACACGTCTCCTGGAAGGACCTCTGAACAACCGTCTTCTGCTGGTTCTCCTCCGCAAAAGCCTTATAACATTCCATAGGAGAAGAAGAGAATTCCGAGTCATTGTAAATGGCCTCTTCTCCAATGCACAGGCTCCTGAAGGCACGGTCAGTAAGGTTGCTAACTTCTCTGTCCGTGTCGTCCATCAGGCTGCCACTGCTGGATGTGTCACTGAAGCCATCAGAGAATTTGTGGTGACCCTGCATGCTTCCTCTCCCTGTGTGGAGCTTTTCCAGGGAGCTCATTTCAAGCCCTCGCTCTCATGGACAGAGCACAGCTGTCCCTGTCAGTCTCAGAGATGGTTGACACAGAGTGTCTTGCATTTAAGTAGTTCACCTACCGAAAGGTGATTAAAATGCTTTCCTTTCCTGCAAAAGAAGCAGAGGAGAGACTGGTGTCAGTTGAGCAGGCCCGAATGGAATCTGTGAAGTTCTCACCTTTTCTGCAGTCATCTTGGGTGAAAATCAGCAGGCCTACTATTTCATCTAATGTTAAACAGAACTGAGAAAATAACATTCTTGTTGGTAGCTGAAAGCTTTAAACAAAAAATAAAAAAGCTTTAAAAAAACATGCTGTAAAGTGTAGTATTTGGGTCATTAATTCTATGGCAATTTGCTTTCTGAGGCTTTCTGTGGAGATTTCTGCAGAATTCTGTCAGGAAGTTGGTGAATGTTACGCATATTAATTCTGTGGAATTGTGCTTCCCAGCTAACAATTGTAGACTGTAAGGGTTGTAAAAGTTTTTTTGTAAGTAACAAGGAATGTGCAAAACGTTCAGTTTTTTAGACATTGTAATATTGTTTGGTTATAAGAACATTATTTAAACCTTTTTTAAAAACTTAATGCTTTTGATTATATATGATATATTACATTAAAAAACCTTCTAACATTACATTCCCTGTTAGCTGGGTTTCTGAGGGCTTTTGTGGACATTTCTGCTGAATTCTGGTGTTGGACTAGTCATCAGCTCACAGTTCACTGCTATTGTGTTTATTTGTAAGTTCTCACTATTCACTCACTATCAACATGCTATTGCTGAGTGATTGAGATGTCTAACAAACATTTACAAACATTTTGTGTCCCAGTATTATATCCTGTCAGTTTTCTGAGATGTGACTCTTTGGCTGAAGCTCTTTGACCTTTTAAATCTGATCATTCGTGAGATGAGACACACATTTGCACACTGAAGACTCTTATCACGTGAAATATATTTAGAGAAGGAAGACGCTTCCTCGCTCTGGCACTTGTTTGCATGCTAAAATGTGCCCCGTTGGAATAACCTGCATCTGGACTTTAGGTTTTATTTATACTATGACATCCATTGCATGTAGTTAAATTGGTTTATGAGGAATTTGCAGTTCATATTAAATGTTTGATCCTACAAGGATTAGATCCAAGAAATGCTTCACAGATTTTCTGTCATAAACCTCATACGCTTCGTATGTTAAGAAAACCTTGATTTTGTACATAAATGATCATTTTGTATTGTAAACATAAGTGCATGGTTTATTTTTGGTAACTGCAACTTGAAGTACAAACTTAAATATTTAAATGTTTTTGTAAACATTTCTATGCTGGTCAATAAACAACACGTAACAGTATGTTTCTCATAGTATTACTTTCTTTGTTAATTGTCTGGCCGTAGCTATAAATGACTCCCACACATTATGGCTCAATATTTGATAATATCGCTGATGCTTTAAAGTGGTGCTAGATGTGTTAGTAAAAATACATTTTTTAAGTTTTGTATTGTAAGTTTTGTATTGTTGCATTAACATCTAGTATATCTTTGTTCTGACGAGTAAAGCACTGCTTGTCAATGCTGAGTCTGATCTGTGTCACGTAACTGTTGTTTTTGTCCCTGCCTGTCCCGCATGACGTGGACACTTACAAGTGAAACTTTCATACACTGAGTAAGAATTTACGTTGAAAAATATAAACATTGTTTTTTTTATTATCTTAGAATAATTATCGGCATCATAACTTCATCATAAAATTAATTTTTTATTTCTATGGTGTACATATTTCCACAAATAATAACAGTTTAGTAAGTTAACATATTCTATCTGCAGTTTGTGATTCACGCAACTTCATGTATGCATGCATTAATTTAATAGTAACTAACTTTAAAAAATCAATATAACAAAGTATGAAGTTTCTGGAGACAGCAAGTGCCTCTGTCTTACCTTTTGCTCCTATTTCTCATTTTTAGCAGAGAAAGTATTTCTCATGCTTCAGAATAAAGCCATTCCTGATCCGTAGCATACTATGTATGTCAAACTGTGTATCTCGCTTTCTCTACAACAGCGTTTTTGCAGGTCGTTGAAGTAAAGGCCACTTTGTGCAGGATCCCCTGCAGGGCTAAAAAGTCAAGGATCCAGAGCCAGAAACACACTGTGGCACGAGCACGAGATGATGGCTGGAGATCGCACATGTATTGATAAAACGTGCTGTATCAAATGTCAATCTGCTGAAAAAACAAAACAAGCTTTTATATTTTTTTGTGGTGAACCAGGTCTTAATAGCCAGAATTACCTTTACACACCATTGAAGTGTATAATGGCAAAAGATCTTGTTGTGGTGGCGTGTATCTAACCATGTGCTCAGAGAGTAAAAATAGCTTGTTGCTCTACTCACTGAGCCTTGTCAACAGCTGATATCTAAACACTCCTTAGGATTTTAAGAGTTAATCATGTTTATTTAGTATTTTCTGTTGATTGTTACCCCAACCCTAGCCATACCCAGTTAACAGTTTAAGATGTTAAAAGTGTTATGGAAACATTCTTACAACATAATAAAAGCGTTGAAAACAATATTTTAAACGTTTTAGGGACGTTCAGAATGTCTGGTGTCTTAGACGTTGTGTTAACATTATTGCTTAGTTATAAGAACATTTGATCAAACATTTCAAACAATTCAGTAACGTTTTCAAAATGCTACATTAACTACTTAAGAATAACGTTTTTGATATATGATATGTAACGTTAGAAAAACATCTACTAACGTTACTGCGAGAATGTTTTTGATAACCTTGAGAGAACATTCCCTGTTCTGAGAATGTTCCCTATTAGCTGGGTAGCTTGTTTCACAATCAAGAAAATGTTTTGCACACTATCTGTTAGCAATTATATGAATAAGAGGTGCATTACAGAGATCTTTAAAAAAAGTGGCAGGAATTGTTTGGCTAGCCCCTCCCCCTCATAGTTATTCAATGTTTTTAAGCTTCCCCTTGATGTGGAGCTGTCTCATGCCAGTCTTAACTTTGCAGCCAGGCACCGCTATAATAGGACATGGGTGCAGTGAGCTCTTTCCCAGGGGTCCTGGCTGCAGCAGAGATCCTGGTGTGTAAAAGTGATTGACACTCACAAATGGTTCAGGGTTGCACTCTCTTCCCTTTAGAGCTCTGTTTCTAAGCTTTAGTCAGAGCTGTTACGCCCTCTGTTACTCTCACCCTCCCGGCAGGCTGACCTCTGTCTCACCACTAGACTCACAGCTGTACTTGATACCCAGAAAAACAAACCTGTTTATTACTCTCAGAAAACCCATGTGTCTTTTTCTTAACATTACAGTTTAAAACCCACATTATGTTGTTATATATAAATGTATTAGCATGTTGCAAAAATTGGGAGGCTACAGAGATACTGCACTGTGATTATATTACTACTGTATGTCTGGCCTTAAGGGACTGGGTAGGTGCTGAACCCTATAACAGGTTAGAATGGTCTCTTCCAGGACTGGTAATTCCCTCTGTGAATCACTCCTTATGACATTTATGGCATCACACTGCAATTACACACATACTGGTTATCTTAATGCTTTATCAGAACCAGATAACGGTTCTCATTTAATACACTCTTGCTTTATTTGTTACACAGCTACAAAGTTGTTGTTGCCAATGGATTGTTCGTATTCTCTACCACAATATCATGCTTATGAAGGTGTGAGACAGTGTGCAGGCAGGCTTCTAGAGTAGCTGCTGCAGAGGCAGTACAAAGACAATTATCACAGCTGAACTGAGAGCATTTAAGCTATCAAATATTAGAGTTATGTCACTGCTCCCCGACTCATTTACAAAATGCCACTGAGAGAAAATAACACATCGGCTTTCTTATGGCGACTAATGATCTTGGATATTGATCGTGTCAGGGATATTAGCTGGTCTATGACTTAATCAGGCACCGCCCCCATCTAAATGAAGCTTGAGCTAAATTATTCCCTCCTGAGGGGCCCACTTTGTCTCTTTTTATTAAAACTCCTCAGCCATTGGAATTGAAATGTCAAGAGATCTTCTCGTACGTTGTGCATTTACAAGTGAAGGAACTGGGATGCATTCTGATAGATGTATCTTTATGTACAGCCCTTTTTAATTTTGTCACATTTTAAGGTTTTGTAAAAAATACTGATCCGGTCTATTATCAGCGGTTTAAGTCTGATAAGCATTCTAAATCTAAATTTTCATTCCAAACAGCTTTATTACCAGACATGTGCATCACGGTTTACTGATACTGGTTTACAAATACTGTGAGGCTGGGAAAAGGCAACAGGCAATAATATGTAAATAATCTAGGTCATTAAATAGTCCTGTTTTCATGCTGGGTCTTTTTCAGAGTGCCACAATGCTGGTCCTCCGCATATCCAATGGTATAATTATAAAACCAATTAACTGAAAATAATTTGCCCTGATGGCAGAGCCAATAAACAAACAGACCGAGCAAGTGATTTAATGGAAGGGTCTCTTTGCGTTGCTTTGTCTTGTTGCCTTCTGAGAGGCCCAAATGATTCTAACAAGAGCCCCCTTGAGATGCATGAGTGCATATACCAGACATATGAGAGAGCATTGTCTTTGATTTCCCTCGATCCTTAACTTCAACTGGAAGATGCATCTGTGGACCTGGTCAGGTGTCTTACCGTACCCACCACTGACCATTCCAGTGGCCTCTATGGTGGAAACTGGCTCAGAGGTTGTTGTGTGGAAGATCTGGATAGTTAGCTAAGACTGCAGTTTTCCAACTGGGGTCCGTAGAGTCGTGGACTCCCAAGGAGCTGCATTAGAATGGTAAAAATAGGTTAATATGTACTAATTGAATTTAAAATATTTCTCTAATATTCTATGTTTTAGAGAATAGAGAATAAACAAAATACTTATTAAAAACTTGCTATTAACAGAATACAAAGTAAATATTTTCCAAATATTATTTGAATAATTGATAACACTTTACAATAAGGTTGTATTTGTTACCATTAGTGAAGGCATTAGCTAACATAAACAATGAGCAATATAGTTTTTAAGCATTTACTAATCTTTGTTAATGTTTGTAAGTTACAATTTTTTATTTAAAAGTGTTTCAGGAAATGGTAACATGAACTAAGATTAATAAATTGTAGAGGTATTGTTAGTTGTTAGTACATAATAGTTCATGCATTAACCAATATTAATAAATATACCTTATTGTAAAGTGTTACCAAATGATTTTTGTAATTTTTTTTATTTTAGACAATGTTGTCTTTATATTACACTTAAAATACCACATTTAGTTTTTCTCACAATATAAATGAATATATGGCACCTTTACTGTATATTTTACAAATATTTGTGGCTTCTCTGCATTTAAAAGTTTGAAAACCGCTGTGTTAAGATAGATAATGTGATGCTTATATAACTGTGCTGTCTCTCCTGCTGACTGCTGTATTACATTAACAAGCCTCTTACTGACTGACTGAGAGCTTTTCTCTATGAGCTCTTTTAATCTTCTCTGTTATGAAATGCACGATTTCATTGCAGGAGTCTGATCTGCGGGTGGCCAATGTCTTAAACCATAATTTAATATGTGAAAGGATCAGTATGTCTTTCGTTATCTACATCTGCATAACTCCAAACGTGAAATACAAAAAAACCTGTCCCTCATTTTGTGCATGCACACACCTGTTTATATACATGTCCCATACGATTGTGTCCTTAACTTAAAAACAGATGCTATCCAAAATACAAGGTCCAGACTATTACCAACATGAACCAACACAAACACAAAATCTCCCCATGCATTAAAAAACATGTAGTTAATAATAAAGCAAATCTCATTTGCATATGAATAGTTGTTTTCAAATCCTTCATTTTATTGGAGGGGATGTTGACATCATCTGTGCTGTAGCCACATGGAGTCAGTGTAGAGTCCTGATAGCGGAAATAAATGTGGCTTCTAATTATTTTACAATGAATTGAGTTTCTCTGGCATTTTGCTGGCTTATTGACTGCCTAATTAGAACAGAAACAAATGTGTGCTTTGCAAAGAAAAAACTGGAAAGTTGCTTGAAAAATACTAATGAATATTCCAAAACAGATGTCTCTAACCTTGGCCATATAGTATATAGTATTTATGAATATTGTTTAGCACAGTATGATTTACACAAAACTGGATTTTGAATTGGATATGAAATACAGTAATGCATCTTTTCCTGTTGTAATCAGTGATCTATTTACATTTATTCATTTAGCGGACGCTTTTATGCAAAGCGACATCTGTGGTTTATGCAGACCTTTAACATAAATGCAGAAATTCAGATCATGTGACCAGTGTGCTGTAAAAGATGGAAATCTGATGTAAAGTCGCTCTTTGTTTCAGCATTTCTTCATTTACTATAAACATATTCAATTCAAATCGCTTTCATTCAATTCATGTGAGATCAGGTAAGATTTTCTTTTTCAAACAATACAGTTACAGTTAAAAGCTATGGCACTGGAAGGACATGTTAAGCTGTAGTTCTATACTCTGTTGCTATATATAAACACATTGTGTAATTCAACCTCTTTTGGCCGCAGCACTCAGTCAGAGAAACCACTAGCTCAGCACATTACTCTGCCCAATAAACCATTATACTTCAAACCACTGAGAAGAGTGAACAGTCCTGCGCTGAAGACACAGCACAAAGAAAATCATATTACAGCTCCAGACGTATTTCCTACGTTTAAAAGAATAGCTCACCCAAAAATGATCATTTACAGTAATTTACAGTTATTTTAAAACTATGTACACAAAGGGAAATGTTCACACTCCTCTTTTTATATATAAAGACAATTCAGAGAGACCACCTAATGACTCCAAAGAAAATTGAAACACAAAAATAGTAGTTAATATTCCTGGTGACTCCTATAGTTAGTACCTGAGTCATTATTTGCTGATAATTTTGCCGGATTTGCAAACCTTACTCTCCAGTTCTTGCGATTAACCTGCTGACTTAATTTTCCACTGCAAACAAATAATTAGTTACTAATAGCTTAAATGTTGGTCTGTTCCTTACAAAAACCATGTTGCTTCAGAAATGTCAGAGTATTATTGTGCAAGTCATGTGGGCTGCTTTCAAAGTATGTTTCTCCTTATAGAGTTTGACAAATGTGGTCGCTATAAACTGTTATTATATGGATAAGAGCCATGCAAAGTTTCTCACCATTTGTATTTCACAGAAAACATCACAGGACAGGTTTAGAATGTCAAGAGGGTAAATAAATGATAACGTTTTTGGTAAACTACCCAGCTAATAATTTTAGGTTGTAATAGCATTTCCCTAACATTTTCATTAAATAACAAAAATGTTAAAAATGTGATTTTAAAAGTTCTGGGAATGTTCAAAATGTCCAGTTTTCTAGGTGGTGTATTAACATTATTGTTTTGTTATAGGAACATTATTTAAATAGTTATTTACATTTTTGATATATATGATATATAATGTTTAAAAAGTTGTACTAACATTACTGTAAAAACATTTTTGATAACTTTATGTTTAGAGAGTGTTAGCCAACATTCTGAGAACATTCCCTGTTAGCTTGATATTCCTTTAAACCTACACTTAATATAATTGACTGACTTTGTCAATTATAAAATAAGTTCCTGGACCAGAGAGACTTTGTGAGAAAATTGACCGTCATCTGCATTTACTATCTAAACTAAGAACGTAACCCCCCAAAAAAACCTGCCACTCCTGCTTTCGTATTCTGTGGGTTCCAAACATACTCTCAGGAAATGACATTTCCTACGTACTTTTCACTGGTAGGGGGAGCGATTACAGGACAGAGAAAGAAAACGAGAAAAGAAAGATTGAGAGAGAGAGAGAGAGAGAGAGAGAGGGCTGTTTCTAACTGGGAACAGAGCATGCACTGTTTCATATTACACACACAGTGAAAGAGAGAGAAAATCCCAGGAACTCTTGATGTTTAGTTGGGTTTATGGAGCCTTCGAGTCTACAGAATGAAACTCTTCACAGTTGTGATAGTTCTCCTGACTAGAGCTTTTATTGGAGGTAAGACTGTCTGTTAATATATCCGGTCTTTTATTATGCAAAAAGCAAAAACAACCTGTAAAGTAACTCTTAGGGGGGGTAAATGATGAGTGAGGTAATGGTGAGTGGTGTTAAAAGTTTGTCAGACAACGATTCAAGTTTGTGACATGTAACTGGATTATACATTTGCATAAATTAAGAGTTGCAAAAACTCTTTTAAATGCAATGCATTCAACTTGCATTGCATTTAGGATACATTTAACCAGTATTTGTGTTCCCTGGGAATCAAACCCGCAACCTTTGTGTTGCTGACACAATGTTCTACCAACTGAGCTACATAAACACTTTCCATTTAACTCTATATTTAGTGATATAATTTTTTTTACTGTGCAGAAACACATATTTTGCATAATATGTCTGCATTATTCTGGTAAGTTCTACGCAATCATAGTTAAGCATGTAAATAAATAACTTTAGCTTAGTTTTGGAGCCTGAGATTGTCAGACTCGGGACATATTCAGGACCATCACATCAGCTTTTATTTAGCATTATTATTTTGGGGCTGTCTGTCTGTGGTAAAATCTTTGGTCTCCTGTGATGTGGTTCCTGTATTGAAAGCAGAGCTCTGGTCGACCCCCTGAGGGACTCTGGTAATTGGGACAAAACATAAACACGACAAAGGCTTTTAACAGCTGGATACAATCTTCTTGTCGTGTTCCCTGCGCTACACTCTGGTTCAAGAAGGCAGACAAATGTTTTCCACCTGTAGTTTCTGTTTGTCAGGGCATATTGAGCCCAGATGCATGGAAATATTTTACACCCTTTTGGGGTCATAATTTGGGCCAAAGTTGGAGACAGTCTACAGTGAAGCTTAAAAGAAACCTGAAATTTTTCCAAAGAAAAGAACGTGTTTGTTTAGAAAAATAATATATCATTCACGACAGCTCATACTGAGAGATTGACATTTGTTCTGAATTAGACAATACAATTACTGTCTAACTTGTATTAAATTTAAGATTTAATACAGTTCCCATGGTATGCTTTTTATGTGTTTTCTTTTTGACGTAACTGTACTCCTTGGTATCGTTATGTAACTGTATTACTGTATTAACTATGCCGATAACATATTGGAACAGTAACTTGCACATATTAAGACTTTTGAAAAATAATTCCTAATAAAACTAACAGTAAAGCAATTAGACTTTTTATATAGATTTCTGATTACATTAAGATGTACATTAAGATTTTTGGCAGTTTCTTTTTCTGAGTTTCTGAATTTTAGGTCAACTCACAGTCCTTCTGTATATAAATCATATAAAACATCTGTATTTATTTTTATATCTGTAATTTATTCTGTGAACCCATGTTTTTTCCTAGAGCTGAGTGTTGCTTTAAATGTGACCGTGACCCCGGGACCCGTCAGCATGTGTATGGAAGGAGACAACATCACGCTGTCCTGTTTTGTATCTCAGAAGAAGAGGAGCAGCAGTGCCCTTGTGCTCCGCTGGCTCTACCTGCCCACCCCTGAAGATGAACACCTGGTTGTATGGATGAGCATGAAGAAAGCCAAATATTATGGCAACTACAGCAAACTCTTCCCCCAGACCAAGTTTCTTCTCTGGGAAGAGATGGATGGACAGATCTACCGTCTGCTGATCCTGAATCTATCCACACAGGATAGGGGCAACTACACCTGCAAAGTGCAGGAAATACACAAGCATAGGAACAAATGGAGGGCCTCGGCAAATGGAACGGGGAGCATGGAATTACGAGGTAACCATGGTGATGTGTTTGATCCCACTGAAAGAATGTTATATTTATGCTCATTTAAACAAACAATGAAGAATTTTACACTGGAATAATATGTAGCTTTTGCCTCTCTATCACCCTCTCTATTTGAAACATAAAATTGCAATTTAAAAAAAAAAAGTGCAATTTTACTTACTTTTCTTTACGTATGTTGAAGTCAAATGAAGCCAAACTGACAATTCCTGGGAAATCTGACCTGACGACTCAAATTATAAATCATTTATTATCATTATCGTTAAATTCTTATAAACTATAAAACATGTAAAACATTATTATAAAATACTAAAGATTATTATAAATAAACCTTTGAGAATTGGGGTAAGGTAGGCAAACCGTTTCGAACACTGATCTGTTATGTACACGCTCATTAACTGTTTCTTGTTTATCGTTAACCCAAAAATGTACGGATTGCAGCTTTAACGTGCTTGTCAACAAGCGGGGTACCAGACTGTAAAACGTACTGTTCTGTTCACGGCCTCTTCACTAGCACCAGTGAACACTGTGGTTAAGTTGGATGGGTGGAAATATAGGATGGGACTTGCCACGGTCAGGGCTAACCACACAACAGCTGTTTCCTCTAGTTCACGAATCCCTCAGTTCCTTCTGCACAGGGTCAGTTCCAATTCCACAATTACAGGCGAAGTTCATTGTTAGATATTTCTAAACCTTTTTCAGTAAGGGGGACGGTCTGTCTTTTTAGAACATCACAAAAGAGGGACTATCAGATTGAGATGTTAAGATTACTTTATTCTAACTGTTCAAAGCCCAAATCCAAATAGTTTTTCTATGGACTATAAAATTGAAAATAACCAACGTCAAATTTAAGCGTAAACTTCTGTTTCTCAAAGCACAGCCTTTTCTCTAATGCTAGCCTCAGTGTGTTTGTGACTGTCTGGGTCCCGCCCTCCACATATACACATCACTTTCGCTACAAATGTGTTTTGAGCCAATACAAACAGACCGTGAGGCTGTTAACAAGAGCAACTGGACATGCTGGGGGACAGGGCAGACAACTTGGCAGTGATGCAATTGGAAACATTTACTTTGGCTGCACTAGGAGTTTATCTGTGGTGTTCGGACGAGGAGGTTCCATGTCTCAGCATCCATTGGCTTAATCATTTGCTGATAAACGGCAATTGCTCAATGCATAAAGACTAAAGAGAGTGAAAAGTGTTACGTCCACCCAAAGTAGCTTTGAGTTTACAGTTTACAACGTGAAATTATTGTTTTTTTACACAAATTTAGAAACTTAATGCAAAAAGCTAAAATACTTTAAGTAGCTGTGGGTGGCTATGGTAGCTATTTATCAAAAGAGGAGGTAAATGTAGTAAAAAATTATTCCATACAAAATATGTTTTTTAGGAACCATGTATAGTGAAAATAAAGCTTTTCATTTACTCAAAACAAAAAACACAAATAAATATAGATAAAAGGATCTGGTTTCTGTGGATATCAGTGACAAAACAAACGGCAGAGAATAAAACAAGTGACAATGGAACCAACAAGAAGCAATAAGGAAGGAAATGGAGGTTGTAGGTCTACCCATACTGGGAAATTTGTCTCGTGATAGATACAACAAAACAATGTCAACAAGCAGAAAAAACCTATAAACACAGAGCAAATCATGACCATTCATGCCATCTTTACAACCACAAGGTCAGCCGGCAAATGACTTCATGCTTTTCCAAAACAAAAGCATCACTCAAACAGTACTGTACACCAATCCACTCTCAGACCTCACCCTTAAGATTTAGTGTGCACTTTGTCCTCAAGCGCTATTGCACAATGTTTCTGCAGACCTACTGCAGATCTGAAAATGTGCTGAAGCCTTCAGTTTAGCAGCGCTTTTACAGGCGAGTCTGAACTTTAAACAGAAAATGTAAATCAGATGTGTAACTCTATACCTGGTGTGAATAGAATCGTGGCCTCATAGTGAAGCTCTTCTGGTCGACATTAAGGCTTTTACAGTGCTAATGAAGTACATATGAGAACAGACACACACCAGAAACATGGAGAGAGAACTGATAAACCAGTACTATGACCTTGAATATGCTGATGTTGAAGGCTTCTGTAGTTTTGATACATAAATATGATATAGATATTTTAACATCTATATTTATTATTATACATTATACAAAATATACATAATTCACAAATGTTTTGTGTATTATATTTCAAATTTTATTTTTATTAAGCTTTAAAATACTATACGTGAGAACTTATTTCTGCATTGCATTTGAAATCTTTACTAAATATCTTGTAGAATTATTCTGTCCAAAATTCTGTCTGCAGATTATTTTCCCTGAACCACATTTAAAAAAATTATAACTCTATGCAGCAAGTGTTGCAGAAACAAAGAAAAGAATAAAAGGGAGAAAAAATCTAAATTTACTTTAGTTAAACATTAACAGTAATCAACAGGAGAGTAACTGTTATTTAAACTGATCTGTCCTTTGCTTTCTCAAAGCTCTCGTAATGCATTAATATCTGTTTATAAACCTATCTGTCAGGTCATTTATTAAAGGCCCATTTGTCAGGGTCAAAGGTTAAGTATTTCTACAGGCCTCTAGCACAACTTCCTCTTACACTAAATGTCCTTGCCTGCTCTTATTGAAGCTTCATCAAGCACAGCCCTGCACCAGACCTGCACAGAATACAAGATCATGGAGGAGAATAAGCTAATTAAGCCACAAACCCAGAATAAATCAGAATTGTCAGAATAAATTGTGATTTTCTAGTATGATCCTATGCATTTTTCTATTGAAAGCATTATTGAAAGGATAATTAACGTTTAATTTTCCTTCTGTCTATTGTCATGTTTTTAGTACACCATATACCAAGCACAGCTAAAACTGATGTCATCTGGCGCATGTTTGAAGGTAAGTTATTACCTCTGTGTTTTAAATTACAATAAAAGTCAGCCTATGTCTCATTGCAGTCTGGGTCTGATCTCTGTCGCTGATAAAGACACATTTGTGTGCTGGATTGAATCACAGATTAGAGTGTTAGACAGTTTTTGGCTGGTGAATTAGATCTCCTCCCTTCTGGTAAAGACCAAACCAAATTCAACCAAGTGTAAACCAAATGTGCTCACAGTGTTTGTTTATTTCTGTGGTCTGCTTGGCTCAAACTCTCATTGGAATAAAAATCATTCTCAATTTTGAACACTTCACAAAATTTCCACATTATTACAAAATGAGAGAAAAGGTCAATGGGCAGAAACCTCCCAGCTAACAGGGAATGTTCTCAGAAAGCTAACATTCTTTAAATGTTCTTGCAGTAACATTAGTAGAACGTTTTAAATGTTATATACATTATGAAGCATTATAAAAACCTTCACCTGACAGTATGCTGTTACTTTAAATTACATTTAATGAATTTGTTTTCTACATGGTCAGTGTTTAATAATGGTCCATTGTAATGCTGCTGTCTCTCTCAGATTTATACCTGTGTGCTGTGCTCATCTGTTCCATTGGGCTCATCTGTATGCTTGTTTTTGCCACGGCTATCACATGTCAGCACCTGCAGCATAAACGAAGGCTACAAGGTGATGGACTTTTTTACCCTAGAGTCCAAATCAATTTGCTGTTTAACATTTACATAATGATACTTTACTTTAGAGTGAAACAATTGTTTATGTATTATTTGCATTGTACAATACCGTTTTTGTTGTTGTTGTCACACTGAATGTTTGTTTGTTTGCTTGTATGCCTATTCGATTCTTTCTCCATCTAGCCAGTTATTACTTGGTGAAGTGTCCAGAAAATAGGTAAACTCACTGTGTATTTCCACTTCTTTACTGTTACATATGATTGCATGTGATTATAAGACTAATATCTTTATGATTAATATATCCAGCTCAGGAGAAACAGTAACCAGTGTGGCCAGCTCCTCTCCTGCAATGCACAGAAAAGAGAAGAGACACAAAGCACCGCTCAGACACATCTCTGCACCAATATCAGCACCACAGATACCAGCTAAAGGTAACAGAGATCCTTCCACAATCTACAGTCATGCACAATTTAAAGATGGATGGTTATGTGTTGGGTCGGACCTTGAATGTATACATAATTTCTTTTGTTTTTATTCATATTTGTTTTGGTTTATTGTCTAGCACCTGTACCAAGGAAACCACGAAGAACAAAACTTTTAAAGGCACAACCAACAAAGACTCACATGGTATGATTGCTCTCTTAACTCATTTTTGCATTACATTACTTAGTTTCTTGCTAAAATACATTATAGAGATTAAATGATGTTGATCTGGTTTCATAATAGCCCTAAGCATATATCTTGCTATTTTATTTCATTAATTTTGTTTCTTGATTTTTGTTTGTAATCAGTTTATTCACAGTTTTATAACATTTGCATATTACAAAAAGCACTTTCTTTACCTTCTCAATTTAATTTTCACCAGCTAGAAACATGCAGGAGGGATATAATGTGGCATTCTCATAGAGCTTTATGTTTGCAAGGTTATTGCTATACCTTTCACCATTTATAGGTCTTATCATTTTATTTACTATTATTGCTTTCTAAAGCATGATTATTTATTTAGCTTGCTTGATTCATATTAGATTAGTTTCCAGGGAAATCATCACAGAAAAGCAGTTAGATAAAAAAGAGAAAACATTTTATGATCCAGCTTTGTGTTGTGAAATCCAGTTGTAATCTGGTTGGTCAAACTGTGCGTTGGCTTTGATGAAAAGCATGATTGTAGGTCTCTACAGTACCACCACGCAAATTTGTTTAAATGTTTGCGATGGGGTAGGGGATTTGAGGACATTAAAGGGATAGTTCACTCAAAATGGAAACATCTGCCATCATTATGCTCTCCTTATGTTATTCCAAACAGTATGAGGTTCTTTATTCAATAGATCACAAAAGGAGATGTTGGGCAGGATGTACAAGCTGCTCTTTTCCATACTATTAAAGTGGATGGTGACCTAAAAGCACCATACAATTAATCCACATGA
This sequence comes from Chromobotia macracanthus, assembly GCA_036877525.1. NCBI lineage: Eukaryota > Metazoa > Chordata > Actinopteri > Cypriniformes > Botiidae > Chromobotia > Chromobotia macracanthus. The sequence goes on along the minus strand of JAZGTH010000073.1, from coordinate 6,619,283 downwards.
TTTGTGAGTCTTACAGAGACTGTATCATGGCTTTTTGTGAAGACATTTAGGTCAACCAGAAACTTGCGCGAGACACTCGTAGTCTAAGAACAATCCTAAAATAACACCTATAATTTCATGTTGTTTGGTCTCCACATTCCCCGGCAAATACCAAACTCCTTTTTCAGACTGCTGACCACATACTGTAGTCTCTCAAATATTTGAAACGCCCTGTTTTCTTGTTCTTAAGCCAAGGGTGGCAGAGGACAGCCTGACCTATGCAGAACTGGAGCTGGTTAAACCAAAGACTGTGTTGAAAACAGATTCAATTGGATGCACACCGCTCGAGTCCAACACGCACTGCACGGGAACTGTATACGCTCAAATCCTCTTTGTGGAGAAGCAAGTGTAAATGTGTATTTTCATACCAAAATTATTTATGAGATTTAAAATATTTTGTACCTGCATTTTGATGTTCTTTAAGTTTACGTGTACTAGTTTTACTAGTATAAAATCTGTATAAGCACCATTTGCCTTATTGATATTTGGGGACATTGATGTACCCATGAATTTGAGACGTTCCTTTTTTAACAACACTGAGGGGTTGCATTACTGATGGATCAAACCCTAAACATGCATAATTTATGCAATTTTATAAAGTATGTAACAGTTGTATTTGCTGTTGAAATAAAGATTATTCCTCTTACAGTGGAGAATGATGAGTGGAGTACAAAGATTCATATCAGAATATACAAGCAATAATCTGTAACTATACAACCCAACTACAGGCAACTCTACAAAACATTAAAGATGTATAAAAAACATTTATAATCTGCATCATAGTTGATGAATGACATCATAACATAAGGTTAAAATTCATATAAATAGAAAGTGTCATTTAAGTGACTGGTTACCACTTCTTTTTACTTTTTTAATAACTTTTTGCTTCACTAGGTCGTTTTAAACGGTCCTGCGGTCTGACAAATGAATTTCTGAGTACAATATTAATATGAGGTCTTACAAATTGCATGCGCAATAATTATAAAAGGAGCAAAATGCTGTTTAAAATAGTTTTAAGTGAGCTGTGGAGCACATAGTGCCACAGCTATTATAAGAACATGCACTAAAGCCACTGAGCTCATGCACATTATACAGTTTGAAATCATCCTATAGTCTCCATTATAGTGTCCATTCTTGAGTTTGCTGGTATTATTTCTGTCTCATTACCCAGCTAACAATTTTAGGTTGTAAGAACATTTCCATAACATTTATATCTAGTAACAACCATGTTAAAAATGTTATTTTGAAAGTTCTAGAAACTTTTATGAAAAAAATTTTTTTTTTTTTTTTTATATTAATAAAAAAAATTTTTTTTTTTAAAAAATTTTAAAAAAAAAAAAAAAATTTTTTTTTAAAAAAAAAAAAAAAAAATCATTAAAAAATTTTAACTAAAAAAACTTTTTTTTTGATAGCTTTGAGAACTTTTAGAGAATGTTCTGAGAACATTCCCTGTTGGTTTCTCTCACATGTAGCTAAGAGTCAGTGACTGTGATGAACCCTTTAATGGTTACATTTATTAAAATCAGACTAATTGCAATCATGCTTAATAATTAGCTCTACAGTGCATTATAATTGGGTTAGGCTACAAGATGGTTCTGCCTAGGTGCTATAATTTATTTGATTTAATTATTCAGAGGAGCCCAAATGGTTTGACATTTAATATCATAAAATCACCAATGTATTAAAACTGAGATGGCTGTTGTCTTTTGAGAAGGTCATTTGCTTCTCTCCATGAGATATATGGTGATTATTTTCCAGTCTATTAAGCGCCTCCACTTAGGACAATTAGCCGTATGCACAAAGGTTAAAGAGAGCGGCGACTCCTCTTCATTGTGGTCAGCGCATATTACTGAGCAGACGCAGTGTTAAAATGCAAGAAGGACCTCCTCCGTGCATTCAGGAACGACAGAGATGGATCACTCTGAAACATTAGAGCCAAACATAAATACGCAGTGATGCTCTTCATAAATGTCTTCCTCGCTCGTGATGACCTCCTGCTGCCCCGCTTTGTGTTTGCGTCTGCTCCGCAGTGCAATTTTGATCTTCTCTGAGAGAGACCTCTGTGCTCTTTTGTATGGTGCTTTACGGTGCATACGCTCCAAGTACTAAACCCAAGAACAAAGAGAAAATGTGCCGTAAGAGCCCATCAAAAAAAAGCAAATTCATCTGCTCTCAGTTCTGATTTTGAAAGACACTGTTAGCCAGATTTAAAGCAGATGCTTCCCCAAAAAGTCATTTTTTTCCATAGACTTGCAACTTTTAGAAGACAGTTTCACCAAATAATAAAATTTGGTTTTTATTCATTCGCCCTCATATCATTTAAAACCCACATGCTGTTGTTTTTCTGTCAAATACAAAAGAAAAAAACTTTAATGTTCATACAATGGCAGTTCATGACTTTTAGTGAATAACAACCCTCATTTTGGTCTATTCCTTCAAAAGCTATTTAAAAGATCCTGGAATACACACAAGCTACATATGGACTAGTCACAAAGACCACTTTCTTGTTTCTGTTATGATCCTTTTCTGTCCTTTTTGGAGCTTCACATGGTCACTATAAACCATTTCTGAATGGAAGAGACCAGAGTGAAGATTCTTCAGAAATGTTCCAAAAGAAAATATTTCTTTATGTTCCACATTGCGAGAACAAACATATTACACCGATTTACCTCTTATTATACACACCAGAGCACAGTGGAGATATAACCTTATGGAATGGTTGATCTCAGATTCCCATCCTCGTTTTTTATGGCCCAGCCCCCACCGCTGGATTATTCATGCTACTTAATGACGGCCATTAGAAGGCGGCAGCCTCGAAAGGTTGGAGGGGAGCAACATTAGCCCTTTTCCCTGGAGAAACAAGTGGAGCGTGGCCTGGTGGGAGCTCTCAGTAATCACATCTTTTATCGGCACTTTTCTTCTGCTATCTGCATGTTTTAGAAATGTAGACCAAGCCCTACTCATGTGCCAGAAAGCCCCTTAGTACAGAGAGAAGTTACACATCTGGGCAGCAGTGTGAGACCTGATAACATGTGTTTTGAACATGCGTTAGTGCTTGCAGCCTGGAGATATAGCTGAGAATGTTCTATATATTAGCTGCATACTAGGCATACAAATGTTAGTCATTTTACATTCAAATACCATTTGTTAATTAGCAGGTACACTAAATAAGTACACAGCCTGTAAATAAGCTTCTGTTTTTGTAAATCAGCGATTTATGTCTGCCTGATTAAAGCCCTTCCAAGGTCTGTCGCAATTGTTAAAAGCACATTGCATGCTGCATTCAATGACCTATATTCATATACACATAACATAATGGAAGGCTGTGCTGATTCCATGAATTTAACTACCGCGGTAGCCGTGACAACCACCAAAACATTACATCAACTACTAAAAGCTGCCAGGAGACCATGTTAACACGGATAATTCACACAAAGCTTTTTTTTACTTGGATTTCTGTAGAATAAACACACTCGCTGATGATTCATTAAAGATGTCAAGAAACACTGGCTATTATTAACAAGTTTGCATGCAAACAGGAAGTGTGATTAAGGTCATGGCTAAATGATGCTAGTTAAAACTTCAAATCATTAGTAACCTGGTATTTTTAACAGGTGATGGTACACATCTACACATCATGCTGAAAATACCTGTAATTTCCCAAATGAATCAGATTAAATATACATTAGTGGGTTCAACAAATATTCTAGATTTTAAACATGGATTAAAGCAAAGCTACAACAAGATGGTTTAATAATGTTATTATGAGGTTTGGTTTGATTCAGGCCTGTGCTTGAGGGTGGATTTAAAAAAATACAGCACAAACATGTTTTCCGTAAGACCACCGAAGTAAAAAACACATTTTTCTTTCCAGCTCAACAACAGATGCTCTATTATTACCTTTAAAAATGTGAATTGTATATAAAACCACTCAGCTTTAATGTTCAGACCACAGGGTTTTGAAACGCTTTTTTAGTAATATTGCTAAACTACATATAACTAAAACAGCATATTTATTTCAGAATTTTCCTGATCATGGAATGTGCAAGTATTCCAAATGCAGCTCCACAGACCAGGACCCTCCATGATGGGAATCTGGGGCACACTGCCAGTGGAAACTCCTTCTGTAATTGGTTATGAGGGTTGATTCAGCCCTTTACATGTACAGTTTTCCCTCGTGTTTAAGTAAATGTTATTTCAAGATAAAAATAGTACCACCAGTAGAATTAAACAGTTTTATTTATATCTAATTAAAGAATATTAGGGTTTAAACAATAAAACAAAAAATCTAGCGCAAAATACTGTCCAAGTCATGTTGCTATGCAACACGTTTTTAATCATTCTAATGTTTCCAGCAAAACACTCTAAAAGCAGAACCCTGCTGCTTTATGAAGTACATATATCTATTCCACACGGATATATGACCACCAATGTAATAAAAATACAAAATGGCACATAAACAAATCGATTTTAAACTCTAGTGCTCTAGTGTTTATAAAATATAAAAATGTATAAAGTATAAAAATGACTTTCTGACAGTCTACTGAGAAAAAGAAAGCGGCTATACAATAAAAGCCATCCACCAAAACAGCCCAATTTTTCTTTTTTTTCCCAAACGGCAACATCTTTCATTTCTTAAATAAGCAGTGTTGTGTTTCGGCCCTGGCCAGCAAGCCTCACCCAGTCCTAGAACGAATGCGTCACCCTGTAATTCAGCAGAGCCAGAGCAGGTCTCCTGAAGTCAGCAGTCTTGCTGGAAGTGGTGAGCGTGCTGTAAATGCATATGCATGCAGCACTTAAGCTGTGTTGGCATGTGGCCACAGTTACAGCCGTCTGAAATGCTGGCTGACAGATGATTGCTGGATGTTTGACTCTAGTTCTGAAATTACACGTGTGTGTGTTGTGTGTGTGTGTGTGTGTGTGTGTGGACAGACAGAAAAACGCATGCATTAAAATCACGCATCTTTAGTAATGGGCCAATTAGATTATTTTGTACATCAGATATATAATGTTTCCTTGGGTTCCCAATGAATGATCATACTGTAGCACAAGAAAGCTCTGACCCGGTGTACATTAAACCTAACAGGCCCAGACTGAGTTAAATCATTCATAGAATCAATCAAAATGGAGAGGATCTATTAAACAAGTTTTAAGAGCAAGTTAAAACACATTTTGATCCCAGACACTGGTCGCTAGTCAATACCTGGATATGCCCGGAGCGGTAATGGCAGGGTTATTTTTACCAATGTCATCGAGGAGCGGCCTGATTGCGGTTTAACTTTAGACAGAGCACCAGCTGTCGTTCCCACTTCCGCAAACTGCCGTCTGAGAAAGGCCGAAATTATTTATGGTCAGCATGTTGCCAAATTGAGAGAAATACATCTAATATAAAGCCTTCACAGTTACAATAAGTTCCCCAATTTAATTTAAACGCATTGATACTTACACGCGTTGACGCAGCGCTGTAACCAATGTGTACCAAATTGGATTTGGTTATTATTGCTTTCTAAATTGCATGCCTACATCAGCAAAATTGCTCATCAGTGTTTACTGGCTGTATGTTTAATAACTTTGCCCCATAATTCCTTGCAGCTAGCCCTAACGCGTTGCACAAAACAATGCATTGTTATGAACTTTTCCTGGGATCGCTCAAAACCAAACCTGAAGCTATGCGCCCGCACCGTTGCACTTAAGAACATACCGAATCCAATTTATAGCCAGCGTGTGTGAAAGATGTCTAGTATTCGTTCTGGCTATTTAATTTCACACATTACTTTTATATTAGAAAATAACGACTCTCATGATGTCACAAAACACAATGTTTTCCAATATCCCATGTCGCTATTTTAATGCAGGCCATGTTAGAGCCATTACGGAAGCTGGTGGTTATATGAGTCTTATGGCCAGAGGCAAATGCGGACAGAGAGCGAATGCACATATCTATGCTCTAGATCAGTTCCAAGTTAAGGTGAAGTGTATTAGTGTTACCTGCTTCTTCAGGGGCGGATGACAAAACATGCCCTTGAGACGTTGAGCTCTTCTCACGTCCAGGCAATTGTACTCTAGTATATTCAGTCTTCCATATCTGCAACAGAACCACACAGCTAATGAAAAAAAGAGGAGGAGAAAAAAAATCAAATGCAATTGAAGCTATATTCATAAATCAAATCTGCCGGCCAGTAATGTTGCAGGTCCAGGTTCCAATTGAAGTCTAATTTAAGAAGCATTTTGATTTAATAACTGCTCTTCCCTCATCTAAAGTGAGCACATGTGACTATTAATGCTTCTGAGGGACTCCAGAGCCAAGCCTGTGAGCCCCATTTCAATATCCCAGTTACCATATTTTAATATTTTGCAGCTATATTACCTGACCATTAAGCAGGAAACGCTACAGGAAAGATTTATTGCTTAAACACAAAGGTGTAGTCTTTGGAGAAGACGTCTTATTTAAAAGCTCTCATTATAAAGTTCGCTATGCAGACGCTATGCCCAATCATCTCAGACAAGGCCAGAACATTTCTACTCATACACTGACGATGCCGACTGCGCAGCCGGTGATAATCACATTGTGCGGGTCCCACTCGTGTTTCTGTGTGAAGCAGCAGCACAGAACAGCAGGCCCACAAGGAAGTGTTTATAGAGGCGCCTGTGCATGATACAATCTCACCCTAACAGAGACAAAAAGGTAGTGAATGGTTCACACACCAGGTTATTATCTATTTACAGCTGTCACAAAAAGAATCAGGACACTTAAGCTACAAGCATGAAAGTCAATGCATTAGATAACAAACTAGATTTGCTGAAGAAAAAGCCAGCACTTCAAAGGGAGGAAAGAAGACAGATGGATTACATAGATAAAGCATTTTCTGTGCCCACACTGGCACCTTTCCCATCTGAGGACAGAGTAAAGATTAATCACCATGCAGTACGCAAACAGAACATCAATCAGAATTCAGCAGGCAACTGAACTGTTGACATCTTGCAATAAAATAAACAGCAAATTTACTGTACTGTACTGTAATGTTATAAATGTAATGACATTTATAAATTTTAAGTGTGACTTGAGTGTCTTTTTTGGAGACACTATGTATGCAGTGGATATTTTCTGGTAAATCCATCCCTTCTCTGTTGTTTTAAGCAGCCGGTATGCCTCAGAGCATTTAAGAGTGTTTAAACAGCTCTGCATTTAAAGCATTAAAGCAGGTCTGAAGGGAAGGATATGCCCACCCTTCCCTCACACGTCTAGCTGAGGAGAGTTTCAGGAACCACCCACAGACACACACCAAATAAGCTGGTTTAAATGTCACCCAGACTGCTGCACAAACTAAACTAACCACTGCACTGAGCAAATTAAATGTGAGAGATGTGAGAGAGATTCCAGGACTAAAGTGCAGGCTGACCTCTGTGCATGTTTTTTGCTGGAGGATACTCACAGTCAGGTCATTAATAGCCAGGGCAGACAAGCCAGTGGAATGTTCTGGTAACTGTGTGATGTAGCTGAAGTCCTCCAGGTCTCACAGGATGCAGATCGTGTCCAGAGAGCCGCCAATAATCACGCTGTGAGCTTCTGATGCTACCAGACAAGTATGTCCTGTATCTGTGTGTCCATACAAGGTCTAAAAGAAAAATATGTTTGTAATTGTCAATTTGGCACAATGGCAAAATATGTGCTTTACAAGGAACTTGTAATCGTTATTCAATTCATATTTTAAAACAGTACTGACCCCTGTAATTTCATCCTGCGTGAAGGGCAACATTTTCTGGATTTTTCAGAATGTATTTGAAGTAGGGTTGCAAAATTCCAGGATTTTGGAAGATTACCAGGAATTTACAAGAAAATATGGCAATTATGGCAATTAAGCGAGAATGTTTATATTTATGCTTGTATATAATGAGTTTTGTAAAAATTACCACAAATGTATCCAATTTATTCCCATAATACTCCAAGTTGGAATATCTCCAAAATTCCCCAACTTTTCAACCCTATTATGAAGTGAGAGGAATATATAAAACAAGCCACATGGCTCTTTATTTCTGACCTGTCTGAGTCTCGTGTTTGAGTTTGTCTTTGCTAATGGAGACGTCCCATACACACACACACACACACACACACACCACACCGCTGCTCCAGGCTGTGATGACGATGCTGCAGCACACACAGTCTCCCCAGTCAGACAGACTCTCACACACTCCAAAGCTCTGAAACACAGGGACTAAAGCTATGACACTTTATCATCCAATCAAAATTTGTTGCCAAGTCATCAACAATCATTCACTTACACACGAGGCAAACAGAACGAAAAAACAAATGGGTGCAAAAACATAACAGGTACACAAATAAATCTAGGAGACATAAAAAAAGAAACCTTTTCGGCTGTGTAGTTGCCTAAAAAGCAGATGTGGTCATTGAAACCCCAGTAAAAGTATGTGTTCCACTGTGGCGGGATGAGAAGCTTGTTTTTTCCACGACTAAGACATCCTTCTCTTTACATACCATTTGACCCACAGGCCCAAACAAGAGCTCTACAAAGAGAAAAATCAGCTTCATCAACAAACTGTGACTATGCATAATTCACATGAAATGTCAGACAGAGACAGTTTTATCCTGCAGTGTGACATGTAACAGTACACTTCACCTGAAACTTTGAAATGAAATAAATCAAACAGTATGATCATTTTTAAAAATCACTATACACTTTTTTTATGGCCTCATAGAAACCTTAAATGAGTAACAGCATGTGTGTACTTTTAAAAATGATTTTGTTACCCACATGACTGAAGCAAACTGAAAAAAATAAAAAATAAATACATACAAATGTACGTTTAGGTATATGAAGAGGTAAATACAATATGAAGTTTATGGCCATGTTACCAACTACCTACATGCATTAATATTGCATCTATCTAGAATTTATAACAATTATCTAGAATACATACCTATACAACTATGCATTTTTGAGCCAGTTATTTTGTTCAAGTTATAAACGTAACAATGTGCATACTTTCTTTGAATCTGGACCTCAGCAGTCATTCTGTCATATTCACACACAGATGACCTATATACTGTACAGCAGGACACAGTCAATCCCTCCCACTCACTGATGGCAGTACAGTAACAGCAATTATAATGAAGCCTGTGAGGCAATTGCAAATCTTTCTCATGACGCCCTTTAAATGTTTCCTACTGATCAGAATGATAAAGTAACACATGATGTGAAAACGAGATATTGAGTAAGAGACAATGGAGTGAGATGGAAAGGGATTCATCTAATTTTCCAGAGAGATCCTTTTGGGATATTGCGGTTATTAAATAAGCCTCAGAGGCTGTGTCATCAAGAGTGGCCTAACAAATAGCAGGAGTTGAATGAATCCAAGCTGAGCAATGACTGAGAAAATGAGCCTGTGAAAAGTCTAGCCAGCATCTTCTGCCTCCAGGCTCCTATCGCTCCCTACAGACACGGCCTCATCTTGTAAAAAAATAATTGAGCAATGAAATAAAATAACAAGGTGACTATGAATGATTAAATGGGGGGGTCTCGACCACATTACTGTGTAATCTTGATATGTCTGTTTATTTTGAGCAGCCTTGTACCTTTAACTGGCTGGGCGGAGGGCTTGAGCTTGTCCAGGTTACAGAAAAATGGGATGATCTGATTGGATGCTAACATTTCTTTCTCTGCCGAGCTTTTATGAGACGTGAGGATTGGGCGTGGATTTGTGAAGAGCTGGAATCACAAAAACTTTTAAGTGGCATTCAACAAATCACAGTAACACAGTAAATCATCACAATACAAGAAAGAACCTGTCAAATATTACATTTAATTAATGTTGCTACTAAAATGTTTCAGACAGAAAATTCAAATGTGCCATAAGTTTGAACATTGAACTCAACACACGCACCTGCTTCGGCATTTGGCCAAAATTGTTGATGTGACTGAGAATGGTGCTCTTCATTACTGGATCCTTCATGCTTTCATGTGTTGTATTTGTCAGTGAAGGAATAGGGATGAAGTGTGTAAAGAGATTCCACAGCAGGAGGACCCTGTTGTCTGTAGCCAAAGATCAGATCAATCCAGAGATGCAGGCGAGCACTCACATAATCGCTCTCAAGAGACTGCGGAGAGCGCAAACACAGTCAGTCAGCAGATCTGGATGGAGCTAATACAGCATCAGCGATGCCATAACTTATTTCTGTAGAAGTGTAGGCAGAAATGCTGTGTTTACAAATACCAGGTCAAAGGGATTGCACAATAATACGTTTTAAAAAGAAATGGAAGAAAATATGACCACAACTCCAACGATCAGATCTTCAAAATTACATTCCAAAAGTTGTTGTTACAATTTTGTTACCAAGTTACTTTAAAATGTTTATTTTTTGTTTAAAATGACAGAGTATTTTAGGCTAAAATGTCCAAATATAAACCATATACAAAAGCAAAAAAAGGCACTTGGAATTACAACAATAATCTCAATGGCTCTAAGTCACAAGCTCTAAATTGTGTAAGATCCCTATATTATCCTTCATTTGCATATAAAGGAAAACGAGCAGACAGAAAAGCTCATTTTATACCATCTGGAAATGATACAAATATTGCTCTGTAGATTGGGAACTGATAAAGCCTGGTCCTTATATGCCTGTAGGCGAAACATAGCGAGAAACAACAGCATTCATTCCAATAACCAGCAGGCTTCTGTAATGGAGTTATACGAGAGTGCAGATATTGTACTTGTGCTGAATTAGCCCTGTTATCTTGTAATTACAACAGCGTTAAACAGAGCAATGGGGCTTCCCTGATGAACTCAACAAGTGCTTATTATCTCAAGAATTGCAAAAAATAAAGAGCTCCGAACATTTAACTTTAGCTGGATGTGAATGGCGTACACTGACGACTGTGTACGCCATTCACAGTCAGTTATTTCATGAAACTCTGTGTGTTCTGTGATGTCACTGACACTTATTGTCTATCTGATGTATAATCTAAGAGCAAGTAAAGGGGAGAGGAGGATCGTATGCAGAATAGTACAGTGTAGGGCTGTCATGGTATCACATTTTCATTACACGGTTATCATGGCCAAAAGAATTAATGGTAACTGTATTAATCACAGTATCTATTGAAATAAAGAAAACAAAGCTATCAGTTTATTTAATTTTATTTAGTGTTTATTGTGCGGGTCTCGTTTGGGCCATGGTGGCAAAACTACATCACCTAGAACAGTCCCATCCTGCATGCAACCTGCATCATCAACACACATTTTATAGGCTTATTAAACCACGTCAAAAACTATATTTCCAGCAGCACCATTCCTGATAGCACTGTTATGTAGACGTCTTAGCAAAATTCGTTGGAGCTGACCAGGAAGTCTGGGAGATAGAACATCTAAAGAGTTGTCTTTAGATGCAGATTCCCAATGAAATATTACACAGAAGGATGAAAGCAGACGTCATGATACAGTATGTTTGTTTGTTTACTGTGTAAGTTTGAAAGCTCCACTGCCAGTGGCTGTGAACTCCATAACACTAATACAAAACACATACACACAGGCCCCTTGTGTATATGAATCATATTCACAAGAAACAATTGCTTGGATTTAAGACTTTCTAGCAATTGATTCAGGCTTTTTATTTTTTAGGGGAGTTTATACATCCTGATGAAAATCTCTGGAGAAGTTATGTAATTTGCAGTAAAAGAATATGGCCTCATTGAATGAAAGTAATATACTGTTAGTGGCACAAATCTGATTATGAATATTACTGTACAGAGGAACGCTGCTCAAGTGAAGCAAATATCATTGCAAAGTGTTATCCTAATGTTTATATTACGTTATGACTATCAAATATGCATGGCATTTTATTTTAATCAATTGGTTCCTTGTGTATAAATGAGATATTCTTTATAAACCAAATGTGGTTTAGCATGCAAGAGAGGCAAAATAATTTATTTGCATACATATTAAAACCATAACCTAATTTGGTTTGGTAAAACAAAAAGAGGCGCACACAAACTCAAACAAGGCCAAAAACGAAGCTTATTTCATGGCGTAAGCTTATTTGGACAAAATTAATTTTATAGGATATTATTTTATATATGTTCTGTCAAAACAACATGTTTTGAGCTTCATTTGACAAAGAAGAGACAAACACACAATTTTTTTCAGTTTCTGTAGCACTGCATGTTGTCTTCATGTAAACTGTAGCCTGTAGCTCAACTGGTAGGGCACAACCTTAGCAGGTTGTGGGTTCAGTTCCAGGAAACATGCATACTGATCATGTATCTGAGCCAGGTCACACATTTACCTGCAGGCAGAGGAAGATTTGTAAGAACAGCTCCATCCTCACCAGTTACGAGGCCATTATGATGGCTGAGGAAGTGTGTGCAGTAATGACACTGTACCTGCAATCACCTGCAATCAAGACAGTCACTAAACAGATAAAACATACACGCATTATATATAGAATAGATTAATGTATAAAATATATAGAAGATTAATGAAAAATATACTATATATTATATAATGCTTTCTGAGCTGTTGACTTCTTAACAATCACAGAATAAAGTGCCTTAAGTCAAATTTGGAATCAGTCATCTGAACCAAGTCTGATGTGGTTGCATGGCAACGGGTTAGAAAATAGCACCTTATTGATTTTAAACCAAGGAAGACTGCCTTTCATTAGACACAAGGGCCACAGGAAACATACCTTTAAAAAAGAAAGTGGATGCTTTACTTTAATTAGTGAGTTTAATCATAAAAGGAGTAAATAGTGCCATCTGTAGGTTTTTGAAAATTACTACAAACCTGTATTGCACAGTAATGTGTTAACATTCACACAGATTATAAGTTTACAAATGTGGCTTTTATGGCAGCTGATAGCAACAAGCAGAATCAAATGTATTAGATATTAGTGCACATGATCAGGTTCACAAAATAACATCATGCACATTTATCATGAACTATTCCCATATAGAACATACAATAGAAGAAAATGTCCAAAAGTTAAATCATGACAACAGTGGACTGAAATCACTAACATCCTGGCTGCTGTATCTCAGATAACAACTGTAATGCGAGAGAGTCTACAAACACAAATACTGCAACATTTCTTTCTCTTTTTTTGTTTGTGCTTCAGTCACAGAACAATAAAACTCCCGGCACCCTGCACCGTTGCTTAGTAACAAAGTTAAACAGGACAAAGCTTCTTTTGGACTACAGCCTGAGGTTCCTGCTTGTTTCTCAAGCACTTTACTTGTATGGACCTCATATAAAACTGTAAGAAAATCTTCTTTATTTATTCACTGGAAAGAGGGATGTAATGAATCCTGGGTAACAAAAGCGGCTTGGAGTTAATTGATGATTTTTACTAACTCTTGTGTAATGCTTTTATCTTGAGCCTTTCTGAAGTTGTCGTGTAGCTTAAGTAAAGAAATAAATTAAATTCAGCTGCAGGTTCACAATGAGAATAAACAACCTAATGTGATGAATTAAGACACTGACAACGCGGCTATAGACTGATTTAGTAGTACTGTTTTAGTAATCATTGTTATATCACTGGCACAGGGTTGAAAAGAGAACATTTTTTCGATATTGGTAGAACTGGGAATGCTTTAAAAATGGGGGTTTTAAACCTTTACAGGCTCAGAGAAAGACTTTCTTTAATTTCATAATGACTTTTGTAACTCCAAACATATTCCCTTTTATAATTTTTAATGGGAATCATAAAAATCCTAAATGTGTTATATAGGTCTGTCCACACCTTGCTGAAAACCATTGTTGTAAAAAGACTACTAAACAACAGCCCACTAAACAACTGACAGAGTTTCAAAAGCTGACACATCAATAATAAAGTTGTTTTTTACGGTTACAAATGATGTCTAGTTTTAAATCATGCAGTTCTATCATGTAGCATCTATTATATTTTATGTCAGGAAAATTGCAACAACATCCAATTTCCTCTCCGTTTGGAGGGTTTCAGAATCAGTGAATCCCAAACAACATGAAGATGGATCATCTCAGTGGTCAGCTCTGTGTAATTGCATCTCTCGGATGCAACGGATTCAAAAACAAAAGGTCTAATAGAAACAGGACGCACCGCATTAGCCCATCCACCAATGTGATTAATGAGTTGCCAAAGGGCTTACAACACAGCCACTCCTCCTTTATAATGGGGAGATATGAGGAGAGCGAGTTTAAATCTCTTTTCAGTGTCATTTATCAAAGTACTGATTTGACTCTCTACACACAGTCACACAGACAGCTAGCGCCACCCCGGATCAATCGGCTGGAAAGTGAGCAGCTTTCATTTGTCTTTCCACAATATGCATCCAGCGTTTTCTGCACCCACTTTTATCTGGTATTAGCCTTAATTAGAGAATGGCTTTATCCTAAAAGATCCCTTTAGGGTGAGCAGGGTGAGTGAGTCAGGGTGTAAACATCACACCCCTCAGATTCCTCATACGGTCCAACACTTCCACAATCCGCCCCCCAATAATTCCTCCGGCTATACACAACACCTCTATTCCCATGTAAATAGCTGAACTGTCTTGTGATTAAGTTACACGTTTAAAGCTACGAGGTCTTGAGATAATAATTACATGACTCAGGTTAAAACTTAATCAGATTGATGCTTCAGAAACGCCTAACCATTACTCTGTGTCTGTACAGCATCATGGGTAAGGGGAAGAGGGCGAGTGGAGCTAACGAGTGGAGCTAGGTACAAAGATCACGCTGAAAATGGTCAAAAACGCTCTGAGAGCATTCACCTGAAATAGGAAGTCTGAGGAACCTCCAGGTTCTGAACCTGGGTATGAATCATCTGACCGCCCTCCCTCCCTCCTTGGTTGCCCTGACAAACCTGACGGAGCTGGGCCTTTTTTGATAACTTGCTCACAGAGGTACCTGAATGCCTCCACGTGCTGCCCAACCTGAGAAAGCTAAACACCAAAAGCAATCCTGTGGCCTACACACTGGTGGACGGCAAAGCTACTGACTCTGTAAGGATGTCGGGAGATCTGTACTTGGTGAGAGAGGAAGATTTGTGCCAACCTTGTCTAGACAGCTATAAGGAGGAAAAGCAAAGATTCAGAAAGAACAAGGCATTTGATCTGAGGTCACAAAGAAAAAGTAATTTTTCGGGGCTGATCACGCCAAACTCAGTAGCACGGAGTAATCAAGAAATGTGGCGGCAGCAGACCATCATCTCAACTCAAACATCTCAAAGGACAAGCCAGATCTGCTGGAGATACCAACACATGGTCTTTTATTCACAACCTTTACATGTAATGTCAACACTGTTAAAGGCGGGTAAGCAATTTCAGGAAGGCTAGAAATAGCAAGCTAGCTTTGAAAAGCATAAGATCCCACCCTCCCCAAAGCCACGCCCCCTCCAACATATGAACACATACATAGTTTGACACATGCATTGCATTTGGACTGAATGCAATGATTGGATGAACATTTTATAGTTATGCACCTTACACAGAAGATATATGAATAAACTTAGACCACTTTACTCAGCGATTGCTATCAGGATGTAAGGAGACTTTTAACCAGCATACAATAACAAAAACTGTTACAAAAACTGGAAAAATTACCTGCCTTTATCCTTTAAATCACCACCTGGTTTTTATTAAATAAAACGTTGGGAAAATGTGTGTTGTATGTACCATTAGTGAAAAAAAAACATTATGCATGAAATTACATTTCATGCAATACATCAAACTGAAATCAAACTCTGTCTTTGATATAGTCTTAGCCACATCAGTTTCAAAGCATAAGCAGAAGACAACTTTGACAGTACGTCCATTACATCTGCAGGACAACCAAATGTGAAGCCAAATGAAATGAGCTGAAATTGTGAATAAAAGAAGAATCTAATAACAAAATCAAATAACAGATAGGAAGAGAGCTTACAGCACCCTTGCAGGCAATTAACAACTATAAAATCATGAGGTGTATCAGCTGCTTATGACTTCCAAAAGTTACCAAGGCTGTTTAATAGGTAGAAAGTGCTGAAGATGCAGTAGTTGTATTTTTAGTGTAATGGCTGAATATCGTTTAGGGGATTGAGTCTTCCTGTCAATATTAAACCACACACAGATGACAATGGCTATTCTGTAAACTATGAAACCACAGAACTCAACAGAACCCACAGAAGTCTGTTTCAATATAAGAGTATCTGAGTGTCTCCCACTGAAGTGACAGCCATCTGTGAGAACCGGTTGATGATGGTAATTTGTTTTTAACCATTTTGACACTCACCTCACATTAAATACAGTCTCTGGTCCTCTTCCCTTTAATGAGGACAACAAAGAGCACAGCCTGGAACGCAGGACAAAAAGAGAAAAATCAATTAGGTTTGAATCACCTCGCACACTTCAGCAGCACATTACTCAGGTTTTCTCTCACTTTACCTCTTACAGGCATTGACATGGTCAATGTTAAAGAACACAATAAACACTGAAGCTTATTGTTAAATCACAAAACAACCAAAAAATGAAATATAAAGACTAATAAATGCACTGCATATGATGATATCTGGACAGAGCAGGTATGAGTGCGGAAACTCATCTGTAAACTACATACACAGCGGCAACAAACACCAAAGTCAAAGTAAATTACAAAAGCGACAGGATTTTAATCTGGCCATAAACATGAATTCCCGCAGTAAAAATACAACAGGCTGTGTGATTCTCACCTCGCGCAGGTAGCGCATGAAATTGATGTCATCATGTGAGGAGCGTTTGCAGCTCAGGCTCACTGAGTGTCTCATACTGCTATAAATGGAGAAAACACAAAATATTGTATTTGTAATGAGCTAGAACAGTTTTATTTTTTCAATATACTGTATACTGTACACATGCACAATACATACATAGTGGGGTCAAAATTTTTATATATCTGTAATGTTTTAATATAGCACTTATGGTCTTAAAAGACGACTTTTGGACCCCATTGTACACAGTATATATACATATACATATATACTGTGTACAATGGGGTCCAAAAGTAACTTTACTTGGTCTGATGATGGAATCTACAGCACACAAACCCTGTAGAGGTCAACGTCAAGTCTTCGCATATGTAAAGGTCAGCTTTACCAAATAACAGCATCCCATCGGTCACCACGTCTACTGACAACCACCACGCAGTGCACGCCTTACAACACAACACGTGTGTCAAGTTTTCAATTCAATGTATGAGCAAACAGCAAACAGCCAAGTTTTCAACAGAAGTACAAAGTGTCTTTTGAATTGCACCCTGGGGCTAACATGTCAAAGAAACGCCACCCTGGTCTTGATTGATCACTGCTACCACTTCATTATCTAACCAACATGGTGAAAAAACAAAAATTAAAGGCGGAGAAAGGAAGGACACTGAATGGATGGTGGGTTCGCGAAACAGGGCCAATCCTCCGCAGGCGGAGTTCGCGCAACCCCTCAATTATGCACGGCTAATTGTATTGTCTCCCTTCATTTCACACCAAGCAGCTGCACCTGGCCCCAGCCCTGAGTCACGGTGAGTTTAGGCTCCAGGGAAGCGCGTCCCCAAAACATATGGGGTCCAGCCGCACTGCCAGCCTCTCCACAATTAATACAAATCAAATAAGGGCCTCCTCTCCATGCAAGCATCCCCTTACCAGCCTGGTGAGAAAGCCCCACTGTTTATTACCAGAATTAATCAATGACACAGCCACAATAGCAACACACTAATTGATTAAGGCCTTGTTTAAATATATGGTCCACCAGGTGGGGCTTTGGTTGCAGGCGGAGGTTGAAACAGAATCAGGCCTGACCTGAGTTTGTCCTAATTCTGTCCGGTCTTGGGGATTTACAACAGGGACATATTGAAGCCTTCTGGAAAACATTCTCCTGTCTGCTAGGTAGGAGTTCACATCATAAACATGGAAATGCAAACAAAAAAAGTCTTTTTAGCATTTTTACGTAAGCATTTTTCTACAAATGCCTAAAACTTTTCATAGTAGCTTTGGAAGTAGGTTGACCAATTAGAGAAATCTTACTGGAATTTAAAAACACGTTAGTAATCTTTTTTTTTGCCACTTTTATTGTTAGGATTACTTGAGGAAAACGGGAAATGAAAGCATGTGTGTTAACCGCAAGGGGATGCCTCCCCATAATGGTAATAATCTGGTTTCCACATAAAGTAATACTGCATGTGTGAAGTTAATTCCTGTCCTGAGCAGTAATGAAAAGCAAAGCCACCAATTATATGACTCCTGTATGACAGTTATCATATTGTCCCTGGAATTAAGAATGCAGACGTAGGCCATGTTATGTGTGTGCACTTCTATATTAATAAGTACAGAGAGGGCAATTCAGCTGACACGCAGCACAACAGGACACACCACCTACTGAAAAAATACAAGACAGCAGACATCACCCCCTACTGCTGCTTATTAATACTTTTGTCAGACACTCAACACTCTGTTAATGGAGACGAGCCCTGTCAGCTTAAACACACACACTTACAAACACTGGTTTTAATGTTAATGGTGATATTACACATGCATAACGGTTTTTATACTGTACAAACTGTAATTTTATTTCCCAACCATAAATTCTAATCCTCACAGAAAACATTCTGCTATTTTAGGTTTTTCAAAAATCATTGTCTATAAGTTATAGGCTTGTTTCCTTGTGGGGACCTCAAAAATATCCCCACAAGGTCATAATACACTGGTTTTACTATACTTGAGGGAACATTTGGTCCCCACAATGTTGTGATACCAGGACCACACATTCACAGACACTTATCTGCATTGAAGCTGGGTTTTTCATACAGGTCAGGTTATGATGCATTTCATAAACAAGTGCTGTGGTAACATGATGCTGGTTGAATGTTGAGGTCACTCACACCTCTTCAGTGGGGACCAGCTTTTGCAGTATTGACTGGGTGTCTGTGCGCTGATCAGTGAAATCCTCGTGCAGTAGAGTGGCCTTGTTCAGCACAAGGAAGAAGGTCAAATGCTCACAGTCTAAACCAAACTCCTCCTCAACCTCCCAGCCTGCCTCTCACAGGATCCTGAGGTCTGGGGTACAAACAAAAACACTTTAAAGCAGATGGACAGGTATCTCATCAGCTATACAATACATAACAGTGATAGAAGTCGTTATTAAAACAAACTGTCTATTTGAACGTAGCAGGGATATTTGCACCCTAATTGTCAAGTGTAGCCTGTAGTGTAACTCAAATGAGAATCTGGTTTATTGCATGCATGCACACATACCTAAAGTGCATATGTAATATTACTACAGAATTGAGTAGTGTAAAAAGCCTCCTGCCTAATACAAATGTAATATATATGTATGTATGTATGTATTCAGGTATAATACCTGAATCAGCCTCAGTTACTTCTACAACTCTTCTGTCTTCAATCATATTTTTCTGAATGAGGCCCGAGGTCAATGATGGCATCTGTTTAAAAATACATAAAACAACAAATAAAAAAAATATTGGTTTTCTGTATCTTACCTTTCTACTAATATAGAGTTATATCTAACAAGATTCTCCGGGTAGCCATAATTATTTATAGATACGGCTACAATAATTCACCTTCTTGGAGCAGTGCGGTTGTGTACACCAAATTTTGGATTGTGCGTGATTTCGTCTCTCTGTGGTTTTCTGCACCCAGCCTTGTTTGAGAAAGACCCGGGACCGAAGAGACCCCTCTACCTGAGCAGATTCTGAGAGGCCATACGTTCATTATCAGTGCAAACCTATCTACATAGTAAACAACGAAAACTCTATATGATGATTCTCAGGTTAAAATTTGATATATAAATGTAAGGGGAAAAGATAAACCTGTGCATGGCTCCTCAACATGCTATCAAATATGGTCTCGTGTTCGCCAGTGTGCCTCCATGTCGGCAACAAAATGCACAGCATCCAGACACATGTAGGAACGGTATACAACAACTGGATCATTATATGCATGTAAACAATCTTCTGTAGCTATTAGGTTTGCATACAGTTTCAATAACATTTTGCAAATTGCATTCATGCAGGAAAAACAAGCTAGTGGCTATTTAACCATACAATAAAGCTGTCTCCAATAGTCCACAGTGTGTTCTAATTAACTTAAAGTATAATATAAGCGCAGTGTGAGGTGACTGCTGGCCCTGCGCCACACTCTGTGTCCTGCTGATTTATTGTACTAATAGGCATTAGTGCTTCTGGAGGCCTGTGTACTTCACAGCCGACCTGCTCATATCTAGATTTACTTAAAGCCTCATTAAAGTAATCATCTCAGTGGTGTCCTCTCAGAGCCGGCCAAACATACACACTGACTGCAGATCTCATACTAGAGGTAAACCAGAGGACTACTGAAGACAAACGGAGGGTGAAGTATTGATTCACCCAAACGACAGGTCACCCAAAAATGAACATTCTTCCATTATTTACTCACCCTCGTGTCATAACAAACCTGTATGATTTTTTTTTCTGTATGATTCTTCTGACGAACACATATGATGATATTTGGAAGGATGTTGGTAACCAAACAACAGTGGCACCCATTGACTTCCATTGTATGGACACAAAACCACTAAGACATTTCTCAAAATATCTTCTTTTGTGTTCCACAAAAGATAAAAGTCATCAGTTTGAAATGACGTGAGGGTGAGTAAATGATGGAAAATGTTCACATTTGGGTGATTTGGTGGTTTTCCTAACATTTCCATTAAGTAACAAAATGTTATAAAAGTTATTTCAAAAGTTCTAGGAATGTTCAAAACTTTAACATTATTGCTTGATTATAAGAACATTATTCCATTATTTTTTTTTTAAATTCTGTAACCTTATTGAAGTGTTCCACTAACAACTTAAGAATAATGTTTTTGATATATGTGAAATATATTAAAAAAGTTTTGCTAACAATACTGCACAAATGTTTTTTGATAACTTTGAGAGGACTTTTAGAGAATGTTCGTCAACGCTCCAAGAATGTTCCCTGTTAGCTGCACGTGCTACCTAATCAACAATACAGTGCCTATAAAATTATTCATATCTTTTCCTGTTGTTTTACAGATTTTCTTTTTGATGGAAATGCTATAAAATAGTTACTTAATTGCGCCAAACTAAGCCCATTTTTTTCACCAAACTTATTGCTGCTTACTGCACGCTACTGCAAAATTAATACATTTTATTCATTCAAAAATTCAATGTCACAACTCCAATGAGGATTAAGTTATAAAACTAAAAAAAAATTAAGAAAATTGTGCATTTGTGTGTTCCAAATGAATGGCAGGATTAAGAAGCGTTACAAAGAGGTTCACAGTAGTAATTACGGCCCTGTCTCGCCAGATAAACACTGAATCATCGCCTAATCGCATCCTTTTATTTAGAGAATCATAAGTAATATATAGCATTAATTACTCTATTTACCAGCAAACAGCAAATTATTGGCCCTGTACAAGCGCCACATTAAACAGCATGCCCTCTGCAATTAACATCACACTGATTTCCATTTTTATTACTTTCCACAGAAAAAAAGACTACCTCTGATGATAACATAACATAATGTCAGCTTCATTTTAGGCTGTTGGCGAATGTGTAATAAACTTAACTTGATCATTAGCTACGTTAATTATCTTGCCCTTTTGAAGATATAATTAGTCCGTAGCATATATCTGAAATTAATCCAGGAAAGTTTACCCAATGCTGTGCTGTACGGTTTAGAAATGAATGCCTGGTTGAATACTCTACATCTAACTCATGTCTATGTATTTGGACATTTCAAAACCCCTAAAACTGCAACTTGCCCAAAATTTGAAGCAGCACGTTTCTGAGCACAGTTCATCAAGACATCTGTCACAAGCTGATCTGATATAAAACAACACGAAATGAATGTTTTCATCAGATCAGGGCTGCCTATAATTACCGCCCAGTTTCTGGTTCGGCGTCGGCAATAGCAGCAGTTGCAAAGAAACAGTAATTTCATGCACTTGTGCCTGAGTAATATCTCTGCATCCTTTTCCAGATGGCAACATCTTCAGCGGTGGGAACTGATGATGTGGGCCACATTTTGGGGGGAAACAACAATAAGAGCGTCTTTAACCTTCAACGACAAACACAATGTACTACTGAGTGTTGCCATGAAAAACAATTAACAAATATCAATTACATTGCCCACTGAGGTGTACTCAGCTGTAATAATCCAAACTGATTTAGAGAAAGAACTGAGACAGTGCCACTGGGTAGGTGGCGGCTTCCGGTGGTGGTGACATTGGGATGGTGTGAGGGCGCCTGTAAAGAAATGTCCTGTCCATATCATGACTGACAGAGTGCTATTGTTGAAGGTGCAAGAACAAGGCAGTTTTGAACATGGATCTAATCAAGAGAATAAATACGCACTCTATAACAAAGTTGTGATCCCTACCTCGACACCACCAATGGGATCCTTCTCGAACCTTCTCTGAATGGACTGCAGTGCACTGCTGAGAAGTCCTACCCTCTTCTTAATGGTGACCATTATTTGCTTGTTATTCTAAGAGTCTAAAAAGAAAACGCTAAATGTAATTACATACAATAAGGTCTAAAGGTATGACACCACTAGCAGAGAAATCTGACCTATTGTAATAAGCGAACATTAGTTTCACCATAATATTTGCTTACATTTGGGAAATACTGTACATCTACAATTTTTCTGATTCACGTTTCATTATGGCTTCCTTCTAAATGTTTCAAGCTCCTAAATGTATGTTTATTTCTAGGTTTAAATACTATTTTTCAACGTGGTCTTAGCAGACACATTTTGCTACTTATTTTTATTTACTTATTTTTTAGCTACTTATTTTGCAGAAAAATACTAATTGTGTAACTTATCAAAACTGAATGGCAATCTCCTCTCATACATGAGTCAAATACAAACAAAAGTGAAGCAAGAGGATCATACAATATGGCTGACAGTAATCTGAAAAGGTGATAAGCGAATACAAGAGCATTGACTGACCTATAAAGAGCTGCTAAGCTTTCGCTGCCGTCTCCTCCCACAGAGGGTTCACATCACTCATCACAGACAGCAGGCCCTCCTTCCCAGCAGCCTTAGCAGACAGGTCGATCTTATAGGCCTCCTCTAGAGTCTGTCTTCTCTCCTGCATGATTTTACAAGTGCTTTCCACAAGCATCATCAGTTCAGACTCCACTACAACAATCCCAACCACATGCAAAACAAGTTTAACTTCACACACGTATGTATAGACCTTAGACTTTAAAAAGGATAAAACTGACCCTCTGCTGAATCAGTATGTATGTATGAAAAGAGGTTCATGATTCTTAATGAGGGCCAGTGACAATAGTTTTGAAATGTAAAGATCACCTATAAACCATGAGTTTGTTACTGGTGTTTTCCATAAACAAAACACAAAAAGCATCTTAAACGAGAAGTAAACTAGTTTTACTTTCCTAATAAGTAAAGGAAAGAAAGTTTGATTGATGTTGATTGAAAAATGTTGATTACCACCTCAGGAAAATTATATGAGCGGTTTTATTTTACATTTATTTTAAATAATGTTTACAGTTTCTAAAACTGTATCAGTATCAGGCCCATAATCCAAAATATATGTACAAAATATACACAAAAGGTTCAAATTGTGTTATACTTGGGGGGGATTAAATTTTACGAAAATGTGCCGAAATGTTTTCTGCAGTAACAGTCAAAGTACAGTAAAAGTACTTTGCATTCTGACAGATGGGATTCAGATCTTACTATAATTACATATAGCCCATAAAATAATAAATGCATTTTTTGTTTTGTCACAAATATTTGTTTATGCAATGTACACAATTCTCTCTCAGAGAGGCGGAAACCTGCTCTGTGAGCCACACAAACCTGTGCTGTTTATCACAAATACTAACTTCATTACAACAAGGCCACAAATATATTATCCCCAAAACCAAACACCACTGCCAAGTGTGAAATAAAGTTATTTTCACAGCCTGTCTGTATATATTTGCTAATCTGTGCAGTAATATGTATTGTCTGTTAAATGTTACCATCTCTGGCCACATGTGTGGACTGGCCCTGTCATGTGGATGATGTCCATAATAAACTCCAGGAGTTCAGCTCTGCCTCTCCTCCTGACAAACACCATCTGGGGAAAACTTAAAGCCAAACATTCAGCATGTTGAAATAAACACAACACTGAGATAAAGGTCTTCTCTCTTATCCCTTCTTCAGTCTGATTCAGTAACATCATAACTGAGCAAACAGCGACACCTAGTGGAGAAAAGACGGTATAGACAGCTGCAGGTTTAACAGCTCGAATGTAAATCCTGCATTACAACAGCAGCACTATTCATTACCAATATTTAAACACTTGATTTTTAGAGAAATAAATGAAATAGCATGTTTTCCAAATGATTGTTTTATTATAATAAATAACTAGGCATTTATTTTATACATAACATTGTATAATCAAACATAATAAACATAGTAATCAAACATAACACATGTTTGATTATTTGTTTTTATTAACGGTGCTAGTTAGTGCAAACAACACTTTTTTATTAGAAAGTATAAAATACGATTTAGCAAATGTTAAAGCTGCAATCCGTAAAATTCACACCATCTCTGTCTGTCATATACCTGCTCAATAACTGACTTCAGTTAACTTGTTCAGTTGTTTTCTTTGTTCAGGATTATGCAATCTGTTTGCAATAAGTGATTATTTAACCACCATCTACAAAATGTCCAATATTACCTCCTCCGAGTTGTAATACTGAAAAATATGAGCGGAAGTAATTTTTTAAAAATTTTTTATTTGGAAAAGCAAGCTAACACAAATTCTGACACCCACAGGTTGGCAATTTAGTACACAAACAGTACAGTATAAAACTACATTTGACATTAAACAATCAACAGTGGAATAAAACCTCAAAGTCACAGAGGACGTCCTGGAAGGCGCTAATGTTTGGGATGTGAAGAGAGCCACTGCTCAGCTCCATTGTGCCCACAATGACCAGAATCAGCTGAAAGATTCTACCGCCGATCGGCTGAGCCTGTATATCAGGTCTGTATAACAGATAACAGGTGTTAACACAACCATCAGATGTACTGAAATGCTTTAAATGTTTTCAAGAAACAGGAAGTAAACCACAAAGAAAGTCTGAGAGAAGTGAGGAACCACATCTGCAAGGAGCCTCTTCACAAGAGACAGGAAGCTGAGATTGTCCACTACTGCCTAACTGCCTAACATAAAGCACATGATTGTAATGGCACAGACATATTAAAACATACATATGTATTTAACATGACTTAAATTTGCTCAAATACAGCACTGTCTTTCAACAGAAATCCCACCTCTTGTGATCCACAGACCGAGGCAAGTTTCTCCAGCATTTAAACTACAGGCAGGTGTAGTGAATGTGTATTGTCAATGAGGATGTGTTTGCATTAAGTCATCAGTGTGTCTAGGACCAGTAAAAGTAATCAGGCACAACTTTGACACATTTCACAGCGTGGTGGGGGTGAATCTAATTGCCAGCAGCCAAAACCCAGTTACACTTTAATTGTCTGCAGCTTAGTATTCCTGCGCTTGAAACTAAAAAATGGGCATGTACAGCAACTGAATAACAGTTATGCATAATTGGATTTTGCTCACATTCTCTGATCTGATATTGCTCATAATTTTCTGTGTCACACCACAAGGCTACAGGCTTAATCGAATGAAGCTTGAGTTAACAGCTAACTGTATATTAGCAAATCAATCTGAATTTGGCTATAATGCAATCAGGCTCCCAAAAGCTGATATAATAAATTCACTGGCTCATTATGCTTTAAACACATTATAATTTGTTAAAATTAAGAATAGATTTACAGACAGGTACTGGCCATCTCATCACAGAGGTTAGTTTCAGAAGCACTCTTATCCATATTCTCATCATGCTTTGCAATCAACAACCGTGTAATATTTCCAAAACTCAGCTTGCATGAAAGAATTGTGATTTCTCTGCAGATTTCTGTAGCACTGTAATTTTTCTCATTCACTCAGATCTGTTCAACTCATTTTACCCTGTTTAAATCCATTCCATAAAACATGCATCAGAAATAGATTATCTCAAGGCCTGGTGATTTGCTGTGGTGACAACTAGTTTAACTAACCAGTATTTCTGATTAACTGCATGGCCAGAAATGCAACTATATTTAGGATGCTGGTGGTCATCAGTCTTCTCATTTACTGTAAATGAACAAGATCTCAGATCAGATCTACACTCCAAACATTCTGTACTGTAATGTATTAGTATAGACCAGGGATGAGGAACCTTGTTCCTGGAGGGCCAATGTCCTGAAGAGTTGAGCTCCAACCCTGATGAAACTCACCTGCCTGTAGCCTTCTAGTAATCCTGGTTAGCTGGTTCAGGTGTGTATGATTAGGGTTCCTGACTACACCTGAGAAGATTGACGTGTGACTAGACCAATCACAGTCGTTTGTGATGACGTAAAGGAAACTAATTTGCTTATTTACTTTTTTTTTAGATTAATGAGACAAATTTTGTATGCTGTGTGACAATCGTTATATTTTAATATCTTAAGTTATATCAAAATGTTACCGTTTTTTTTATTATTTTATAAACAGGGGGACAGGGAGATGTCAGTTCATTGGTTAAACATCAACCCAATCCACGTCCAGGGGCGGAGCTTCTACAAATCAGATCATCAGGTTGTTTACAAACATCCGGTTTGCTCTATTATCAATTATCAATTATAATATATATATTTTTTTTCAATTAGGTGCATTTAATCTGTTTATAGTTTAAGATTTATAGTCTAAGACAATTTAACATGGTACTGTTGTATTTTCATTTGGTATTGGCTGTCATCAAAATTTAAAGTGACAAAAATATTCTTAAAGCTTCTTGTACTTGATGTTTGATAGAGATTCCCTGATAATTTTACAGTAGAAAAGATGGCTGTCATAACTGTTGTATTTTGGTAAATTACAATAAGGCAATAAATGGCTTGCAGATTTTGTATGTTGTATCTATAGCTCCATGCGGATTATCTTTTCTATGAACTATGAACTGCAAAGATGTTTATGGGGCACTGTTGTATGTATACACAAGCTTTATTCATATTTATACTCAATGTTGAGTCATCTTCGATTGTTGGTTAGTTGCAAAAATACTTTTTCCCAGAACCGAAAAAACAAGAACTCATGACATTATTGTCTGATGGACAAAGTCAGATGTTTTGAGAAGTTTTCTAATTTCTTCAGTTTGGGGAGGTTTAACAGCCCTAAGCTTTGCTGCTCTCCATGGAAACCAGCCCATGGCTGAGCATCTGCTGAATGATGGAGCAGATCCAATTTAATTTACCACATCTGTCATGATCATTGCTTCTCCTGAAAGATCATAACAGCCGTCTCTTTCAGTGTGTTACAAAAAGTGCTTCACACTTACTGTTATGTTATTCTAACATAATATCTATATCATGCACATAATGATGCAGCATGGTGCAGACCTGAAGATCGTAGATGCTTAAGGGAAAACATCTCATCTTCATGCGGTCAGTGGTGGAAGCGTGTAAGTAACGCTGAGCTGTATTGTGTTTAACCTGTTGTGAGAAATGTGCTTTGAAAAGCAGAGAACTTTGAAACAGGGATTGTTAAACAGAATCATTGATTTCTTTTGGTTTGTGCTTCACACTTGTCTGCAATATTTTCTCTTTTTTTCTGCCCGTTTCAGTGTTGGCATGCAGTACCTGTGGGAGACTGGAATGTTCAGTTTCTCAGATAACTCCGCTGCATTTGGCAGCTTCCATGGGCAATACTGACGTTGTCCGGTATCTCCTGAGAGCAAATGTAAGCTCTTTTACTTTACAGTATGTTTACCTGCAGCTTTCTCATAGGAGTACAGTGGTGATGAAGACAGCCTGGGGTAAAGGGCCTTTTGAGTTTATTTCTTCTTGAAAGACTATATAGCAACAGCACAGTACTTTCCTAAACGCCTGACTGTCAGGATGCACTCTAAAATGTCCCTCATCCACAGGGCCACTGCAGATACATCATGTACATCCTATCATTGCATTCGGACCGAATGAAATGATTGGATGAATATTTTAAGGTCCGGCACCTTCCACAGAAGATATATATTTATATAAATATATTTAGACCACTTAGTGATTGTTGTCAGTATGTGAAGAAACTTTCAACCAGTATAACAAAAATGTTTCTAGAAAATATCACCTACACTGCCTTTAAATGAACAGATATTTATTATATACTCTACACGTTTCCAGAATTCCTAGAGAGAGAATCATAATATCAGTTGCAATCTAAAATAGACAGGAAAATTTAAGATACAATTTTAATGTACGTTTTTAATATGTAAAATAAGGGTATTCGAAGGCACTTTTCCTAAATGATCAGAAAACATTACTCAGATTCTTATTTAATGCTATTTTTGGAATTAGGTTTCCTTAATTATAAAATCAAACAGAAAAGATTACAGGGCTAATGCACCATTTTAGGTTTGCAGGTGAATTAAAGCTTGTGTTAGTCTTAGGCTATAGCACATTTATATATCACAGCTTGTTGTATCTCTTTCACCAGAGATGCGCAGTTGACCACAAGGGGGCGACGGTGCTTCATGTGGCTGCAGAGAAAGGCATAATTGAGGTGTACTGTCTGTTGAGAACCAATGGAAAATGTAAAGGGCAATTCTCAAGGCTTTCACCTGGTATTATTAACCTGATGTTATATTTACAGAATTTACAGACTAGGATATTTAGAGAATAATTAGTTCATTTAAAAGAATGCATGTTTAAACCAGGGAAAAAAATCAAAGAATATTTCTACATTTTGAGGAAGGCTTATGGGTTAATGAATGGGGAGAAAATCAAGGAAAATTCCACCTTGATTCATGCTTTATTATGCTCTCCGTATATTGTCACACTTGTTATGCCCTAAATCACCCTAAAGGGGTTTAGTTTGTGATAACAACAGACTTCCCTGTACATTATCCCTTTAATGAAATGGCTACTTGCCACATAAGTGATTAATTGCACATGAAATATAGATTTGAGATAAAATTCATAGAATTACTTAACAGAATGATGCTGTATCTATCACGTTCTTTTAAAATAGACATCAGCAACTCTCCAGGATCCTGACACAGTTAAGCAAACGACCAAAGGATCAGATGACTAAAGACTCCTATGGTACCTGCGCTTCATTGTGCGTGTGTTTGGGTTTCTGGTATAATGATATTCATTGGCTGTAATGATGATTGTTAATGAAATGATCTCCTCTGCAGTGATGTATGTCTGGATGCTGATGTTGCCGTCTCTCAGCGGTGCAGCTGTTCTCATTATAGCTGCTGCTCTTGGGGGTCATGGGTGCATTTCTCTGCACTGCTGTTTCCCTGTGTGACAAAAGTCATTTTGTCACAGTACCACAGACTGAGCAGTTTTCAGAGGTTGGATAGTTATGATTGGATGTTTGGAGATTGCATTGCTTTTGTAATGACAGTCTAAATAATGATGTCACAAGTTGTTCCTTTAATGTTCCTCTTATGTTCCTGTCTGTTTTGATTTGAACATTAGGTTACCAAACCCTGTTTACCTTGGAACACTGAGTGCAGGCATCATTTATTCTTTGGCCTGCTTTCTCTATAAAATTTTACCCAATATCCTTTGCTGATTCTTTACGTCATCTATTTAAAACCACTTTAAAGGTTGAATTCGATTGGATGTTTTTGGATGTATTTAAACAAGGCCTTAACTGTTTACGATTGCGGCCAGCTCATACCCTATTACACATCATGTTAGTCCATTTTTCCGTGCTCATTGGACTTTTTTGGAAAGTTCTACATCAGAACCCAGGACAACACACTGAAGCTGAGACTGATGCCCGGTTTTCCAGCATAGAAGACTTACTAAAAGTCAACCAGAGTCTGTACAGATTCTGTATTTACTGTGAGGTGAACACATTACCCAGCACTGGGTCTGAATATGTTTGATTGCTAACACGTTCTGATGGGAAATTCTTAATTAACTGTAGCAAAATAGATGGTTGGATACAGGTATTTAATGGTAAAGTTCACTCAAAAATCATTCAATTCTATCATTCACCCTCATTTCTTCGGTGAAACACAAAAGAAGATATTTTGAGAAATGTCTCAGTGATTTTGTGTCCATACAATGAAATTAATGGGTGCTTTTGTGTTCATTGGTATGGAGCCCTTACCTGCAAAATGTTCGTACTTTGTTATACATTACTAGATTATCTGTAACCCTTCCCTTTCCCATAGTTGTATTGTTGGTACTATTTATTTTTATAGAAAATATTTTAAATAAATGGTTTTTAGTTTAAATTCATAAGATTTGGGGTCACATTTTGATATTTAAAAACGTATCGACAAATGTGCAGAAGTTGTCAAATGAAAATGCATTGCAACAGCAAAGTAAGTGCATCACAAACAGATGTTTTTACAAAAATTTACAAAACTCAAACAATTATTTACCCACAATTCATATCAGTTTAAGACTAATGTAATCTTGTTCAATGAGTACAGTAGGAATGCTTGATCAGAGCAGAGCTGCATCTCCAGCTGCATGAGAACTGTAAGGCTCAATGCTGCAGCCCCAATTGTGCTTTTAAAATGGGCGTCTGTCATTAATCATCTGCGAAGCCTGTTTATTCTGCTGCTAATTTTCCATAGGTTTCTCACCCCTGCTCTGGAGCTATCCCTTCCCCCACAGCACATTTTGGATGTCTCTCTTATCAGACACACTCCATTCGTGTCGTGCAGTCTCTACTAATGAGCAGATGAGTTGAATCAGGTGTGTTAGATGGGGGAGATGTCTAAAATGTTTAGTGAGATGAAGGTAGATGACTTGATCGTGTGGTAACACAATAAGGCTCCATTCGTTAACATAGTTTACTACATTAGTTATCGCAAACTAACAATTAACTACAGCGTTAAAATACAAAGTTGTATCTGTTGACATTAGCTAATGCATGATGACCTAACGTGAACAAACAATAAACAGTTGTATTTTTATTATTAACTTACATTAACAAAGCTAAGTAAATGCTGAAATATAATACATGAAAAATATATTTTAAAATTATATTTCACTTTAGTTTAGCCAATACATAAACATACGTTAAGGAATGGAATCTTAATGTAAAGTGTCACCGATAATTCTTTTAAATCTGTTTGTGTACGTATACTGTATGTATATATTTATTTTGTAACAGTAAGTATTGCACAATAACCACTCCATCTAGGACGGCATTCAGATAAATGACATATATGGACAGAATAAGGGACACTTTTTCACTGCAGCAGTTTTCACTTCTGCATTGCTATTCGTCATTTCCTCAGATGTGTCTGTGAATGCACCAACTTTCTGTTCAGTTTACACACGTCAGAAATTTCCTTTCAAAGACAGTGAAGCACAGATGTTCTGGGACTTCTGATGCTTCAGAGCAGCAAATGTGAAAATACTGACCTCATAGTGTTCGTGTGAGAGGGACAAAAAGCTGCGTCATTTAGTCCTGAGAGCCACTCTTGTCATTTTTAGGATTTATTAGATTTGTATTCTGCATTTAAATCTGACCTGAAAAACATCTTTCTCCTCCCCTCAGTTCCTCAAGATTTTGAGTGGGAGTCTCTAGCTTGTTGTCATGTTACAACGTAACTGTGGTTTTACTTTTACAGAGACATGAGGCAGTTAGTTCCAAATGTTAAATACATGAAGATGTTAGACTGAAAATCCTAATGATAAAATATTCACTACCAAGGAGCCGATGGAGGCCTTTGGGTAAATATGTGACCTTTTTAAATCATTGTCTAAAGTGTTTATCAATATGTAGTAGTTCGTAAATTACTAGGCTTAACCATTCTCTGGTAGTGTTTAAGATGGCATGTGTCACTTCTTAAAGGAAAACAGTATATTCTGCTGCTATTTGGTCACTCATAACTTATTAGAGGCTTTTTTTTCAGGTTGTAAAATGTCAGCATTATTACTATTGGAATAATATAGTTGGTTACTATTGTAAGTAATAGTCCAAAACTATTGGTTTTAAATGTACTGTATATAAAAGACAATCATGTAATTTAAAGTGTTACTGGGAATTTCTTCTTAAAAATGCATCTAGAGGACCATTTTGGAGTATTATGAGTTCTTAATCATTGTACACATATCACTGTTATATCAAGATGGAAGATGATGATGATGACAGTTCTCCAGCTGTTTAATTTTTGAAAGTGATTTGAAATGAGTATAAGCTGGGTGGTGTAGACTCAAGCGTAGAGTGAAGGACAGACAGAGAGAGATGCATCTACCCACAAGCACATGTACATACATTTACCGCACTAAAGAGCCAATTACGAGGGGGAGAGGGGGGGCATAACACCCTTCTGTTTCTGCTTCACTGAATTATTGAGTGTAATCATCCAGGCCTTTAATGGCTGACCCAGAGTGGAATTAATTTGGGTGGTGTGGGATAAATAATGCATTGTGGGTAAGGGTGGATCTGAGCGTGTGCGAGAAGTCTTTCTTCCAGCTGCCTCTGCATGATAAGTGTGGGAGGGGCCCCGGGAAGCCTGCTGCTCAGTGCAGTGGGCCATTGGGACATGAAAGGGGGAGA
This sequence comes from Chromobotia macracanthus, assembly GCA_036877525.1. Classification (NCBI taxonomy): domain Eukaryota; kingdom Metazoa; phylum Chordata; class Actinopteri; order Cypriniformes; family Botiidae; genus Chromobotia; species Chromobotia macracanthus. The sequence continues at coordinate 6,586,635 of JAZGTH010000073.1, read as the reverse complement.
GAGAGAGAGAGAGAGAGAGAGAGAGAGAGAGAGAGAGAGAGAGAGAGAGAGAGAGAGAGAGAGAGAGAGAGAGAGAGAGAGAGAGAGGGAGGGAGGGAGATGCTGTCCAGCGCAGGCGGAAGAGGTGCAACAGGGCGAGGCTCAGAAAAGAGTAGACTGAAGATCTCAACATGTGGATGGTGGACAGTGTTATTCAGCTATGAACAGCATGCTAAGCCCCAAGATTAGACAGACAAGGAGAGGTAAGCAATTCTTTTTCTGTTTATCAGCTGCATTTTACATCACTCAACCTCTCCCATCCTCTTCTGTTAGTTCAGCTGCACCTACCGGCTCCCGCTCAGCTGGAAACGCTGATCTCATAGCACAGTGATGGGCTGTTGAGGACAGTATATCTCTAAGCCTCTGTGGCAGTGATCCAGCATTGGGCGGTTGCTTAGTAATGTCTTTCAGCTTGATTAGTAGCTAATGAGTGTAAAGTGTGTGTGTGTGTGTGTGTGTGTGTGTGTGTGTGTTGTCACAGATCCCACTCTCTTTAAACAGGAAGTAAAGATTCAGTGAGCTGATAGGATACCCTGACTGCATTATTTTACTACTGTTTCACAGTGTGATATTATATTGTTTGCCATTTGATTTGATGCAGAGAAGCAAGAATGGGTGTGATTACTTGATTTCAATGTACCTGAGATTTGTACGTGAATTGTGTTTGTTCTGTTCTTGGTTCAAGATGAATTGTAGTTTCGACACTTAGAATCAAGGGACTTACGGGTGTAATAAATCATTACAGCTAAATGTCAAACAGTTTTTTCTTGCATGAGAAAAAGCTTGCTGGCAATAGCTTGGACACCTATACTAAACTATAGGGGTATAATATATATTCATCCAGTGTACATACTGTATATGTGCATATGGTAGCTTGTAATATATTATGATTTACTGCAGCACATAAATAACTATTAATCAAAGCTGATAAACTCCACACACAGATCAGGTGCTACATTTCTATTATGGTTGTATGGATATGCATTGCATGATTGTTTCAAATATTTCCCCACCTGAATGGAGTGTAGACACTTATCAAGACAGCAATCATACTGTCCTGCTGTTAAAGGCTATTTGTGGATTGATCTCTGTCCTGCTGTGCAACAAAACGCCAGCAAGAGCATTTGAAGCTACTGTTTGTCTGCTGGCCTCTGCATTTGTCACCCTTTATATGGATTGTGACACTTTTGAAGGGGTTTTTTGAGTTTTAACAGCGTTTTAACCACTATAGCACACATTGCAGCAGCCAGGCGCAGAGACACTGCTGGAGCTCATTTGCAGGCTTTTGGGCCACAGCGATGTTTCATTCTGAGTGTTGATTTGGTCATGTGACTCATTAAATCGTTTTTGGATCGTGTGTTTCTATGCAATGTCCTTTGATTGTCCATTGTCCTTCTTCAGCACAGTGAAAAAGTCACATTTTACAGCAAATTTATGTATGAATTTCAATTAGCAGCATTTAATTGTTTATGCCTGCTATAACCTGCAAAAGTAATTTAACGAAGTGTTTGGTGTTATGATTTGGTTTGCTTTAGCAAAGGGAATAATAAAAACCAAGAAAGTTCCATTATAAGTCTGTTCCTCATGTCACACTCAAGATGTCCTCATAAAACAATCATATGCTCTCTATCAAACTGTTAATGTGATCCTCTTTATCACAAGGCTATTTGAAGTAGTTTGATCATTACAGACATAGATTAATAGTTGATATAAATTTTTAATTGGTCTTAATATGCTCACATTCAGCAGCAGAGCTTGGAAAGGATATTTAAGGAACAGACCGACAAAAAAAAATGAGTCTCTGTCCTTTTAACATAGTTTGAATGTAATACATGGCTCTGGTCAGACTAAGTATTTTTAGATTGTAAATTTGGGGAAGGAAAGCAGGGGTCTGATGATATATTAAATTTATTTGCTAATGTCAGTACTGTCTGTGTATATATGTATATCTATTTATCTGCGTACACTGTAAAATTTTAATCAACCTGGCTATACAAGTAATTTCAACTTAATATTTTAAATCCTGGCTGGTATAACTTAAAAAAAAAAGCAATTTCCCAACTATTACTTACCTCAACTCAACACCAGTCAAGATTAAAAAGAGTAAGTTGAAATGACTTATGCAACCAAATTGGTTAAACTTAATTTGGGTATGCCAAACAGTACATTTCACCTTCTCAAACAGAAATTAATATCCCCCCAAAAAATGTTTTTTGTTAACTAAAAAATGTTAACTTAAAATGTTGATTTTGGCATAATAATAAAAATGTATTGTGAAACAGTATTGTGAGATGAAATATCTTGGTAACACAATATTGGTAAATAGCTCTGTATTCCTATTGTCAACATGTCACTGAAGCAGAATCGTGGACAAATTCTGATGCTGACAAATACCCCCTCTGCAACCTGCATGTTATTGAGAGCTGACCGCTTGGTTTATGGGTAATAAGGAGAAACATTATTTTGTATGTCCCTGGTGACACACTGTGTTCAAAGGACCGGGGCCTGTCTCCCGCCCTCTTCTTCCCATCTGTATACTCTCACTCTGTCTCACCCCATGAGGCTTTGAGGTGCACATTAACACTGATGAGGCTTCCATTACTTACAGTGATTGAATCAGAGAGGCAGTGTGGAGCTCTTACTCGGACTGGGCAGCAGAATATATTTAGGCCATTCCTGTTGTGTGCGTCCTTGTACATTTTTACATAAATATGCTTGTTTTACAGAACTGCTATTTATTTGATTATTTACACACAAAACAACCTAACAGAATAGAAATTCTTATAAGTTTATGATAGATGATATTTGTTAGTTAAGGATTGTGAATTAGTTTACGAGGGTGTCAGCTTGGAAATGTTTTAAACCAAAGTTGCCCTGCCATGGCAAAAATAGCAACTGAAAACAAGCAGTGAAACCATAAAATTCACCTCTGTGTTCCCTTAAGTGTCATATTGTAAAAACCGAAACTAATAGGGTTTCCAATATTGTGCCATGTTTTATCATATATTTGACTTGTTTTATAGGCTCATAAAAATGTACTGCAGAGTAGAAATGATGTAGCACTTACAGATGAAGGCTAGGGAAACATCAATCATGACTTAGCAAATTAGAGCAGTGGTACAAGAACAAGAGAGACACAGAAAACAGTCCAAATCAGAGTGAACTGCAGAGAAATACTGATCAAATCAATACAAAGGAAGCCTGGGAGTGCACGCTAATGTTTACAGCACTCCTGCTGCTCTCAGCACACAGGAAAGAATGGATTGATTTTTTTCCCCTTATGGCCCACAAGTATAATGCAACTGCTGGTGACACTGGGCTCTGCATGAGACATGCCTCTCAAACAGCAGCCATATCTGATGCTCTTTACTGTGGTTTGTGGTTGTTCCTGGCCAGCCTGGGAGAATTTCAACTCACCGTGAAGCTTTGCCAAAAATGGCTTTTGCATCATTACTCCGCCTTCACTTAGGAGCCTGTCAAGCATAAAGCATGCGTGATGCATCTTGCTGTTGGCTGCGGTTGTGTAATTGCATTGCCGAGCCCTTCGAGTCTTTGTGATTTTATGTACGTTCTGTGTGCATACCTGTCCAGACTAGTGGAGGCCGATTCACATGGGCTTAGATAAGCAGAATTGCGAAGTGAATGTAACTTAAAATCTAACCTAACAAGTAAGCATGTGTGTTTGTTTAATTTTCCAGCTAGGTCTAAGAGCATGGTGATGGGGGAGCTCTCCCGCGCCTCGAGCAGGCCGTCTTCGCCGGGCCTCCAGGAGAGGGCGTTGAAAGCAGGCTGGCTTAAGAAACAGCGCAGCATCATGAAGAACTGGCAGCTGCGCTGGTTTGTGCTTAGAACCGATCAGCTCTACTTTTACAAGGATGAAGAGGAAACTAAACCACAGGTGGGGTGTAGAAGACACTGGGAATAGAAGAGCATAGAATTATATAGTTAATAACAGATTTTGTATAATATCATATGTTTGTTTGTATTATCTTAATCCACATGAATTATGTACAAATCTGACACTGTTGTTTATAAACGAGGTGACAATCGATATAGCAAATATAGAAAAGCAAAAAGATAGAAGATAAAAAGCACAGAGGACTTTGGCCTGTTATATTAAGTATGACAATGTCTCTACCTCTGAAAAATCAATATGTTATTCCTCTTAGTGACATAAGCATTGATTGTAAGATGACAAATGACTGGAAAAGTTTACCCCTAATCACACAACACACAATCTTTATGTTACTGATGCCAGAGCTCAACCTATTCTACCAGTTAAATGTCACGTGATGATATATTTTGTTGTGCCCGTATCAGAGACTTCAGAAACATAGCATTATTACACAGTATGATGTACTGTCTATTTTACACCAGGATGACAGCATGCTGTTAGCCTGACTGACAGTTTAGCGTCTATATAGAGTATAGTGCTGATCTCCCCAGAGTACAGACGGCTCATCCACCCCTCCGCTTATATTATTCGCCTCTGGAGCCTGTAAACTCTAGTAATGCTCCTGTTCTTTCTCCAGCCCACCTCCATCCCATCTTAATTCAATCTCTGCTGCAGAAATGTGCTCTTAAGTCAGTAACTCTATAAGCATTTCCTCTTATCAGTGCAAACCCTCTGAAATTTCATTTAACAGCAGCTGAATAGCAGAGAGGAATTTCAGGTGGCTGAGGAGGTCCTGCGGCATGGCTGTGTTAATGCTGGTGCAGTGAATTAAAGAATAAACTGAAAGAGCCTGGTGCATAATTTATGATTCGACTGTGGTTGAGTCTGATTGTGCGTGGCTCAGCATTGCTGATTACAGCGTAAAATAGGGCCATGCACAGCACTGAACTATATTTCCACACTGCCTTATCTCTCCTAGGGTTCCTAATGTGCTGATTACTACCACAAATCAAAGATCAAATTACAATAGCCTAATAGAACATTAATCTCCAGTTATCCTGTAGAGTAATTGTTCATTTGGCTAGTAATGAAATAGATAAAACAACCTAATTATTGTTAAGACGTTTTAAAGCAGACGACTACACACATACCAAGCTAACAGGGAACATTCTAAGAACACTGGTTCATGTTCTCTAAAAGTTCTCTCAAAGTTATCAAAAACGTTCTCGTAGTAATGTTAGTAGAATGTTTATAACATTATAAATCTTATTAAAACGTTATTCTTAAGTTGTTAATGGACATTTTTGAAACGTTACAGAATTAAAAAATGTTAAATAACATTTGTAGATCCAAGCAAAAAATCTAAACATTTTGAATGTTCCTAGAACTTTCAAAATAACATTTTTTGTTTTTGATATCTAATGGAAATGTTAGGGAAACATTCTCACAACCTAAAATTGTTAGCTGGGTATGCCCTTGAAAGCTCCTATCGCTGTCTAAATTGTATGTTCTCTCTGTTTCCCCTCCAGGGATGTATCCCGTTGCAGGGTAGTCAGGTCAATGAGCTGACAGCTAATCCCGAAGAACCTGGGCGACATCTTTTTGAGATTGTTCCAGGTAGGAAATAATGAAATAACTGAACCTTCTTTGCTCCGATTGAAAAAACACTAGATTTGTGCCATCAATGCATAATCTGACCAGGCTGTATGTTTTATATTCACTCTTGTGCGTTAGTCTGCTTGTCATTCAAGATATTGGCAAAATAAGCGAACAACCGATGCACTGTGCTGAGAGTCTCTGAGGGAAGCCTGCCTGCCTGTTAGAACTGATAAAGAACTGCTTCTTCATTACTCGAGCACATCACTAGAGGGCATGTGCTGTCCTCTGAGAGGAAATGAGAAGGTTACTTGCAGCTGTGGGAAAACTAAAATTCAATAATGTGCATAATGCTTAGCACCTACAGACTGGCCTAAAAATCTATGACTGTGTTATGATATAACATAAATATTTTGAGTCTGCACTATTTCTAGTTTGCTAATCAAATACAAGCACATTTGTGACATTGGCCATGTGAACTCCCTTAACTCCTTTAATTCTTTCTCAGATTTTTGACCTCACTACAGTTTGATTTGTAATAATCAAATTTCTAACTTCATTTTATAAAGTTAAAAAAATTAGTCAAAAATAAATTTATTGTTGAGCTTGCCTAATTGCATTTATCTGTTTAGCTGCATAATTAGTTGGACACACATTATCCACCAGTTCCTAAATTGGTGGTTTGAAGTGTAACAATATCAGGGGTAACACACAATGTGCTTGAATTCTTTTTAATCCAAAGCAAACACTCCATGTCTGTTATGTCTCATGGGTCTTACTACAGATGCAGCGGGATGTTCCCATGGGACAGATTCATATCGCATCATTCTCACCCAGCATCCCATCTCAAGCAAACCATGTGACCTTGGGTGAACCTTTAATATCTTTCAGGAAATTCAGTATGGACTGTGTTAGAGTAGTAAAAAATTACACAAATATTAGACAATCGCACTGAATAATTTGATGAAAGCTTGTAAGATTTCACTGGCATCTGGGCTTGTTTATTCATGCCCTGTTGGCATCTGGCCAACGTTAGGTTTATAACTGTCCATCACTGGACGGCCTGGAGACGTTGGCACAGGTGATGTTAGACAGTGCCAGGCACTTTTCTGTGTTAATTGTGAAGGTGCAGGGTTCAAGTCCCTGTTCAGACAGAGAGCTGTCAGTTTGTTAAGCCTCACTTGAGTCTCCTGCTCCAGTAATGACCTTGTAAACTCACACTTACTTTCCTGTCTGGCAGATTGTTTTTGATGTTCCTTATTTTGCTCAAGTCACTTGAAGCGTCTGCTAAATCACTTAATATAAATAAATTATCCAAATGAGTCAAGTTTGCGAATATTGTCCTTACTCAAAGCCATTCTTGATGTTGGAATAGATGTTGGCCTTTATTTGGGTTTATGCTTAGGATATAACTGTAGTGCTATTATAACAATATGCTGTTGCGTTTTTGCCTGTTTACAAGGATATGTTATTTGGGTGTCTAGCAACATTTGGACTCACTTCCTTTTTGTTGTAAAATAGCTTAGGAGGAGATTCTTTCATTTACAACAAGTAAATATCACACGCTGCAGCTACTGCAATAAAAGTTTAGCCTACAGACACATGCACAATTTGGCATTCGGGGTCAATGTGTCTGTATTCTTTCTTTTCTTAACACTATCCTGCTTTTGTAACCAATGTTAAACTCTTATCTAATAGGAATGAAAAATCAATCTCTTTAATATCTCTTAGATAGAGAAGATAGAGAAGAGATCTTATGGAGCGTGGAGAAAGAAAAATGGAGAAGTGCTTAAGTCTCCTGCTTCTCAGATTTTTCCCAGTAATCTCACGTGTCTCCTCTAGAGTTTCAGAAAAGATCTCAGCTTTGTCTCACACTGTGCTCTGCAAAACAAAGTTCAGATTTTTGGAACTGTCCATCCATATTGATTTTATAGTGCTGTGCCCTCACTGTATGTGAACAGTTGTCTTATTGTGTGTTAAAGGGGTATTGTACATTTTTGCTTTTTCAACATTTGTTGATAAATGTCACTTTTTCAGTGTTAGGTGAACGAGATTTTTTTAGTCTTTTTAAAGTCTTTTTTCAGTCCTTCTGTCTTTTAATTTATCTTCCTGACCACTTCACTATTATTGTCAACTCTTTTGCAAAATGGATCACAAACACTAAGTGCTTCTTCAGGAGGTTTGTTGTCTCTAGCACAGCCTATCAAATTAGACCTGCTTTCTGTATGTCCTGATCCTTTCATATCAGTCACCCAAACAATGGCTCTATTTACGCCTGTTCTTGACACAAAAGCACAACTGGAGACTCGAGTGCAGTTGCACAGCAGAGGTCTGATGTGAGCATGTCCTCACAGCTGACGGCACGCTGGAGACGCACCACACCCTGTCTGTGAAGATTGCAGTATGGTACATTAAAACCTCCCCAGCTAACAATTTTAGGTTGTAAGAATGTTTCCGTAACAATCCCATTAAATAACAAAAACATTAACAACATTGTTTCTAAAACTTTCAAAATATTCAACAAGTCCAGTTTTTCAGACGTTGTGTTAACATCATTGCTTGGTTATAAGAACTTTTTAAATTCTGTAACGTTTTTAAAATGTTACACTAACTACTTAAGAATAAAGTTTTTGAGATTTTATATATAAAATATATAACATTAAAACAAATCTAATAACATTACTGCAAGATCTTTTTTGATATCTTAAAGAGAACTTGACAGAACGTTTAGAGAACGTTAGGAAACATTCTGAGAACGTTCCTTTTTAGCTGGGGTTGCACGGCGGAGGTACATTAAAAGCTCTGATCTAGCTTTCTGGCAGTCTGTAATAAAAGCATCTGTGTAACACACACAAGCCTCTTGTGGTCTAAAAAAAGTCTTCAAAGAAGGGAAGGTTTAATTAATAAGCTGTTAGATTTAATAGGAAAAAAGATCCAGGCAACATGCAGAGATTTGTGTGTCAGGCTTACAGAAATGTGAACCCCAATGTGAAGCCACATCCACCCCCAGCCACACAGCACACACTCACAGATTGATTAGCTGGGTCTGTTTGTGTTTGGGGGATGTTTGCAGTGTTTGGATGAGCACTGTGGTGGCTGCACTTCATGAGGGTGAGCGAGGGCGAGTCTGGTATACGGGGATAGATGAAGAAAGAAAGGCTGAAAGAAATGAAACACAACAACTTCTTTTTTGAATAAATGAATGAAGCAGGCAGGGAAGTTGTTTTTTCGGGTTTGTGGCCGTGATGGTACTTTTGGGTTCTTTGTGTTCTCTCTCTCTCTCTTTCCTTTTTACATACGCTTTTCCTTTTTCTTTATTTCTCTGTCTCTCATTCTTTCTCACCCTCTCTCTCTCCCTCCTTCACATGCAAACTTTCCTTTTGTTTCTCTCTAAAATTCTTTCAAAATTTTGCACTCCGCCTTCAAATGCCGCTGGCACACACCTGTGTTGCGTATTCACCTTCCAGCAGGAACAGAAATGTAACTAGCATGGCACAGCTGTAGGATTGCCCTCTTTGGCTCCTATGTGCCAACATGGGGCTCAATTGTTGCAAGTTGAAGGAGCACAGATCCAGTCATACTAAGGGTAAGCACACGCTTTTCTAACAAAACTTGGTGACTCTTGATGGCACAGTGCAGCTTATGTATAAAAGCGATCGATATGTGAGATTTACAGTGGGGAAAGAACAGTGCAATGTTATTGCGGGACTGGAATTTATGGACGATGGGACGTTTGTGTTTTGTAACCTGTAAATCTATTTTTGGATCCAGCTGCTGCTTGTAAGGAGAGTAACATCTGGAGTATCAGATGCATGAAAAGATCCAGGAAGCTGTGGCTTTGTGTATTTTTGGAATGGGCTGTGAGGAGTGTAACTGCTGCTGGTGAGGTAGACATGCATGAATGCAAGAGGCCTGTAATTTAGTCTGAGTTATGCTGAAAGGTGTTCTCCACACTTCATCTGCTTTCTGATTGGACACTGACACTTTAACCCTTTCCATACTCTGCATGATTCTACTGTCAGATTATGAGGTCACTTTCTGAATGATTATGAAGTCAACTAAGCTATTCTTTGTTTTCTCTTAGGTTTTAGATTTGTATGTCAAGCTCAGTGGCCACTAGATCCAAAAGTGTTCAAAGTACTATCTGGAGCCTGCCTGTTTTAAATGTGACGTACATATGGCTGTCGTAGACAAATAGTGCCAAGAGGTTTATAATAATCCTTGCATTTTTCTTTGATGTTAAAACTTAAGGTATCTAATGTTGTGAAAAGATGGTTACAAACTTGGATAAGCAATTAATCCTTTTTTGACAGGTAACATTTTATAGTAACATCTGATAACCACATTCAGAAAGAGAAACACCGTAGAAACACATAATTAAGAAACCAAAGGGTCTATTTTTTTAATGAACGCTGGAGGGTTATTAATCACCCTACAAAGGTCAGTCACATACATCTTTTATTCGCTTCTCTTTTACACACAGGAAGAGCTAATGGCTGTCAGATGATCTGAAACATTCTCAGAACATTGGCTAACAGTCCCTAAAAGTTCTTTTAAAGTTATCAAAAACGTTTTTGCAGTGAAGTTAGGAGAACGTTTTTAACATTATATATCATATATCAAAAACGTTATTCTTTCGTTTTTAGTGGAACGTTCCTAGAACATTTAATGTTACTTTTTTATTGTCTTTGTTACTTATTGGAAATGTGAGGGAAACATTCTTACAACCTTTAATTGCTAGGTGGGTATCTGCTGGCTCATGGAGGAAAGTGTCCAATAATCAGAACCAGAGATGAGCTAAACCAGAGAGGCTGATAAGAATTTCCAAATGGCAGATGTTTGGAGAATATTGGCTAACAGCATAGATTTAGAGTTTAAACTCTACAAGAATTTAAACACAATTGACACATTGTGTTAACTATTTTTGCTAGATTTGCTAGGTTTTGTAGCCACTCTGATTTTGATTGTATATTCTTTCTTAATGTTAGGGATTCAAATATTGAAGTTATCTAAATGGACTAAAGATTTAATTTAATAATATTTGTTAATGTGATTAACATATAAATCATAAAGGAAAGTTATTATAAAGTTTTACTGACCATTATTCTGGTGTCAGATTTCTCAGTGCAAGTTCTGAAAACATTAGGAGACAGACTTTACCACTCAAGGCAAGTGTGTCTTGCAAGTGTGCTGGATCAGTAATTAATGTCTTCAGTTGAAATCCGTTGCACTGGATGTTGTCCCAAACCACACACTGTGCCTCAGATTCCTCTCTGCAGCCAACAGAAAGAGCTGACTGACCTCTGTAGTGTCGTTTTAGTCTTTAAAGGGGTAGTTAACTCAAAAATGAAAATTCTTCCGTCATTTACTCGCCAACATGTCATTCCAAACCTGTTTTCTGCTTCTGAAGAACACAAAAGAAGACATTCTGAAGCATGTTTGTAACCACATGACGGTGGCACCTGCTGACATCCATTAAATGGACATAAAACCACTGAAACATTTCTCAAAATATCTTCCTTTGTGTTCCACTGATAAAAATAGGTCTTATAGGTTTGGAATGACATGAGTAAATGATAGAAAAGTGTTCATTTTCTCTTTAATGTTGAAAGTCATTGATACTGATGATTTTAAAGGGGTCATAGCATAATAAATCAATTTTATTATTAATAATAATAACTGCAAATACACTACATTTCCATTGGGACATAAGGAGAGAATTTCTGCTCATTGCAGAGCAAAGAAAAATTCCTTAAGAGACCAGACCCCCAAGTACTTGTTTTATCTTCAGCAATGCATCATGTATTAAAGGGTGCACTGTGAGGCATGGCACTGTTTAGGCCTTAACCATCAGTGTAATGTTAAGCATGCACATCACTGCTCAGTCCTTCCTCTTATAAATAGTCCACAGCTATGACCTTCCCATGGAAATATGCTGAAAGGCATAGTGACATCTTTGTCCATGGTGGAGATATGTATGCTGGGCCGTTGAAGTGAGAAGTTTAGACCAGCTCTGGGCAGCAGATAAAGAATAGCAAGGCCATCGGAATCACTGGGAATTCCAGATGAGAGAAAATCAGAGCATGTTGTAAATGTGGAGTGTTTATTTTGCGACCTTCACTTTGGTTTTGTAGGAGTACAAAATATAAAGATTGCAGGCACTGGCTGATCTCTTGTGCCTCAAGAGAGGTAAATGGCAGATCTCCAGGCAGGAGAACTGTAACCTAAGGGCAGATTAACCTGCACTACCAGAACAGACTGTAAATATAAAGATTGCAGGCCATAAATATAAAGATTGCAGGTACTGGCTGATCTCTTGTGCCTCAAGAGGGATAAATGGCAGATCTCTAGGCAGGAGAACTGTAACCTAAGGGCAGATTAACCTGCACTACCAGAACAGACTGTTTGCATCCCTTATTTAAGAGGTGGCTCTCTTTCACTAATAGCCCACTGCACTGGTGCCAATGACGTGCTCAAAGCGACCATGATGCAATTCACTCACAATTCATGCAAATGACTGCAAACTCAACATTTACAGATTTTTTTAAAATTCCTATACAGTATATAAATAAAAAACAAAATTGTGTTAATCTGCAAATGCTAAATTATTATAGCTGCAATCCATAACTTTTGCCTCTCTGTTGCCATCTCTGTTTGTAACATAGAATTGCAGGTTACTTCATGTACTTTTCTAATATCAAATTGCAAATCATTATTCTAAGCTTACCATTGATGTGTTTGTTCATTTTTAACCAAAAAAGTTTTTTCTCACCCAATATTCTCACTTCGCCTCAAAAAAATCATTGATTGTTGCTTTTGCAAATGAGAGACCAGCCGTCTGCCGAGGGCATAAACATGAAGACAGCACTACCCACTCTGAATTTCCTTCAGTCATGCAGATAGTCAGGCAGAGCTCCAGACTCCTCTGGGAGGTCTATGTCATGTTACACAGACACCAGCTACCTGACAATACCCAGTTTATTCTGACCCGCTGGGGCTCCACAGCCAGACAGATAATAAAACCATCCATCTACAAAGACTAGGCTGAACAGAACTTATGCTGAAGATATTTTAGGGAGGCAGTGAGGAAGGAAAACAAAGAACGGTTGCATAATATTAGGAATTGTTTATCTCTATAAAGTGATTTCAGTTTAGCCTACATTTCAGTTTAGTTTATGCCATCAGAGTTTAAGAGGGCAATATTTTGGGTTGCTAAGGCAAATGTTTGGTATGAAGAATGATGTCATGAAAAGGCTTTTTCTCATTAGAAAAGAGATTTTTCTTATTACGTTGACTCCATCTAGTGGTTTGGTAATTATAAATTGAGAGACTTGTCTTGTATTCCATAACAAACATGTTTTGTAGTCTGCAATACAAGAGCATATATACAGATATGACTCAGGGTAATTATTTAAAGTCTTTTTTTACAGCCTTAAATTTGCTCAGGAGTCAATGAGGCTCTAGCAAAATCAATAAAACAGCCTGAATGAATCATGTATCAGTATAAGAAACCTAATGTTTGAGTCCTGTATTTTAATCATACACATTTGTTATATTTTGTTACATGTCTACAGCCATAAAGACCAGCAACCATTAATTGCTTTTTATAGCATTATGTGCTTTTAAAGATTGCCCATAAATAACTGTAAAATGAAAAGTGAACCGTGTTATAATGTAGATAGATATTCATTTATATCATTATAAATTATAGTATTCATAAGCCCATGCATGTTTGAGCATTATAATTCGTTAGCAGTCATAATAGGTCATAACATTCCCTGTGAAAGGAATAATAAATGGACACAATAAAATTATGCATGTTTGGTATTTATTTGCCAGTTGGAGTGTCAGGGGACTATAAATAATGAAATGCCACCAGTACTGTTGAAATAATTTATTCTCTCTCTCTCTGTGTTTGTCTCTCTCTCTCTCCATAGGCAGTACAGGGGAGAAGGACAGGTCGGCTCTCAGCCATGAGGCTTTCCTACTCATGGCAAACTCCCAGAATGACATGGAGGATTGGGTCAAAGCCATCAGACGTGTCATTTGGGCTCCCTATGGAGGAGGTACTGTAACCTTTTTGTCAGGTCCTCACACACAAATGAGACTAATTGAAGCATTAGCCTCTCACTTATGAGACATACCCCCCTGATTTCCTCTGTGAAAACAATCAAACTATACTAGAAACGTGTATCTGCTTTCTGTTCACCTGGTTAAGGTTGCGTGATCTGTATCTGTGACACAGAGCTTAGAGATCATATGCTGCAGGGCTCATAGACAGTCTGTGCTAATAATAAAATAAAATAAAATAAAGTAAGGCACTGTGTTATGTCTTTCATAAACAGATTCTTTTGGAGTGTATTAATAACGATATTTAATAATCATTAGTGATTAGATTTTTTAGCATACGTGGGAATGTTGTTCAGGATGTTGATCTGACACAAACTGGATTCCTTAATATCACCTTGAATCTGTACACTTGTTACTTAATACAGTCGTTGTGTTTCTGGATATTACAACTGATGTATTTATGTTCATGTATGCTGCAATTAAAAGCTAGGGCAGTTGTGGGCCACTGTGGCCAACTGCAGGGCAGTTGTGGCCTACTGCGGGGCAGTTGTGTCCTACTGCGGGGCAGTTGTGGCCTACTGGTTAGTGAGTCGTACTTGTAATTAGAAGGTTGCTGGTTCAATTCCAGTAGCAACTGAAGTGCCCTTGAGCAAGGCACTCAAGCCCCGATTGCTCCCTGGGCACAGCAAGAACACAGCTGTGCGTGTGTTCACTCCTCACCAGTGATGGGTTAAATGCAGAGGTCACATTTTGGGTATGGGTTACCATATCTGACAAATATGTCACTTTCACTTCAATCCAATAAACAGATCTCCTTTGTTTTCAGATCACACATTTGCTTTCCCTTAATGTTTTTCAGACATTGTGGTGATAAGCTTCAAATGTATGTCAGAAACAAGATTTGAATTGTCTGGTGCTTCTGTTGCTGTAGGTATCTTTGGCCAGCACCTAGAGGACACAGTACAATATGAGAGGAAGTTTGGACCACGGCTGGCCCCTCTCCTGGTGGAGCAGTGTGTGGATTTCATACGAGAGCAGGGTCTGAAAGAGGAGGGTCTGTTTAGGATGCCGGGACAGGCAAACCTTGTCAAAGAACTCCAGGATGCTTTTGACTGCGGAGACAAACCTTTGTTTGACAGGTAAGAAAGGATAGAAACATCCTGAGCGCTCTCTGAAGTCTACAAAACACTACAGTGTTTATAATGTTACAAATTTATTTAAATAGAAACAGAAATGTTATTAAACATCAACAATAAGACACAGAAATGATCATACTCCTTTGCTTACAAAGATCAGCTTACACCTGCGTTCTGTGTTGGTCTGTACTGGTTTATGCTAGTTATTGTTGGTTTGGCACTGGCCAGAGCTGGAACACTAACTTAAACACATAGTTTACTAGCAAAATGTACACTTTTATCCAAAGCCAGGTACATTTTAAAATCAGCCACGCTCGACCTGTTGACGTGTGTGACCTCTTGCAGTAACACTGATGTCCACACGGTTGCGTCCCTCCTGAAGCTTTACCTCAGGGAGCTTCCGGAGCCTGTCATTCCCTTCAGCAAATATGAGGACTTTCTAACCTGTGCACAGCTTCTGCTTAAAGATGAAGAAGTGGTGAGTCTGCTGATGTATTGTATGTGTGTCTGTGAGAGATGGTAGAAGTTTCCCTAATGCAATCTCTTATTTCAGTACAATCTGAATTAAAAGATTCAGTTCACTGGACTGTTTGTTATTTAAGTAACCTAGTTTTCAACGTGTTATGTTCCCATGTGTGTCTTCTAAAGGGCCTCAGTGAGCTTGTGAAGCAGGTGAACACTCTTCCTCAGGCTAATTATAATTTGTTAAACTACATTTGCAAGTAAGTGACCCCACAGAATTACAATAAGCTTCCTTGTATGTCCCTTATAAAATTTAACCACGGTTTTCTTAGAGTAAAAGTGTAGTAATGATGTTTTTTGGCAGATTGATTAGTTGCTTTGGATACAAGCCTGCCAAATGCATAAATGTAATGCGTGTTGCCAAACTATGGTTAATTTCTGATTACCATAGTTTAACTCAAGTAATTATGTTTTTTGTTTATCTGGTAAATGGTTCATTTTCATAAGGGATGATGTTTTTAAAATAATTAAAAAATGAATGATGATTTATTTACTGTATGTTTTCATTCAGATTTTTAGATGAGGTGCAGTCACACTCAGCTGAGAATAAGATGAGTGTTCAGAATCTTGCAACAGTTTTTGGACCAAATATCCTTCGACCTAAAGTGGAGGACCCCGTTTTAATGATGGAAGGTAACTGCAATCCTTCTGTCACAATGATGTCATAAATGATACACTTCTCCTTCAAATCTGAAAGCTGTATTTTATCTTGTCAGGAACCTCTCAGGTCCAGCACCTGATGACAGTGTTAATCAGTGAACACGAGCGGCTGTACGTGGGGACTGATGAAGATGTTTCCTCTGAGCAGACAGGAAGTTGTCCTCAGGGCCAGCGCAACATGGCACAGTGGATCTCTAAGGATGAGATCCTGAACTGCTCATCGGCAAGCCAGATGTCCAAAATGGTCGAGAGTGTGTGTGTAACGGTTGAGAGTGAGTGTGTAACATCTTTAGATGTTACTGTAGGTGACCTCAACACTGCCAAGGTGACACCTCAGGAAAAATCTGGATTGACAGTTAGCCCCAGTAAGCAGGCAAAGTCTCTCCCCTCCTGGAAGTACTCCTTCAAAGGCGGAGGGTCCCGTGCTCAGCCTGCAAAAATTGGGGGCTCATCTGGGGACATATCTAACCTGCCCAGTGCTGGTAACTGGCTGATGAACGGGCTTTCTTCTCTCCGAAGCCACCGGAGAACATCTTCAGGAGAACGTGTGGCCAAGGACTCGAACCTCTCACACCGTCTGTCCACTTACGACAACGTGACCTCATCCAGTCTCAGCGTACCCAGTGTGGCAAGCACACCCTGGTCCACGTCCTCCTGTGAGATCTTAATGGCTGACTCGGTGAGCAGTGACCCCTCCGATCTGAACTCTGTGAAGGCTGAGTGGTCGGTCAAAGGGTCTGCCCAAGGGCAGGGTGAACAGAGAAGCTCAGAGGTTACAGAGAACAGTGAAGCACTGGAGATGTGTGTGAGCAGCACGGGCTGCAGTGAGAATGGAAACGTTGAAGATATGGTGAACGTCACAGGAGATACCGATAACAGACTGACAGCATATAACAGCCTGGTAGTAGAGCTGAAGGACGAGCTGAAGAAACAGAAGATGAGCTATGAATTACATATACGAAAGTAAGTTTTAAAGCCACAGTCATATGCACTTAACTTTATATTTTGTAGGTATAGCTTACTTTCACACTTGCACATAAGTTATTTTGCAATCTAATGAATTAGGCTCAAAACCTGACCAGCAAACATCACTTTTACATCATTTCAGTAATAATGAGTTTATAATAATTGTGTGAACATTTTTTCATTTATTGTCAAATAAATGTTTTGCATTTTCTGGCATTATCACATGGTATATTTTATTGTATATTTAGAATGTAATTAATATAATTCATTCTCCTAAGGCTAGAGGAATCAAGTGTCACTCTGCATAACCAGATGGAGAAACTAGAGGAGGAGATGGACCAGGAGAAGAAGAAATATCGCATGTTGGAAATCAAACTTCGCAACTCTGAGCGGGCCCGCAAGGATGCAGAGAACCGAAACCGCTTGCTTCAGAGTGAGATGGAGGAGTTCTTCTCCACTCTGGGAGATTTTACCTTGGCAACAAGAACGAGCAAAATCTGACCAGCCCTGTGATGGTCCTCCTGAATGAACACAGCCTGTGTGTTTGCTGTAGATAGAATCTGAAATCTCTCTGCTCATGCATCATGGGTAGTCAGAGGTAATTTTGTGCTGTTTTGTTACAGCAATTTGATCAGCTATTATCATGTGTAGCGGTTCCACTTTTCACTCTGCCATCTTCAGTCTTACATTTAAAGGGACGGTTCATCTAAAAACATTACTTGCCCTCTGTTGTAGCTTTCAAATCAAATATGTGGAGATGTCCTTGTACATAAAGGGCTCCATAAAGATCCTTCAAAATGTCTCATTTTGCACAAAAACAAAACCCAACAGCAAACAGGTTTCAGCTTTGAAATTTCATGAGTAAATAAAATGACAGAATTTACATTTTTGGATGAATTTTCTCTAAGGTGCAGTTCACTTATTGAAAGTCATTACATTCATATTAAGATTCACCATATAAGATAATACCAAAGCATGACTTCCCTGTCCAGACTGTTTGGCTCTCACAGTGGCAGGTCATTACAATGGCACTGAATATCCTGTTAATGCATGAGAACTGCTGAACCGTGTCTTGATGAAAATGTCTTACAACCTCCTGTTTCAAGTCTATACCACACAAGTCACAATATTCAAGCTGCATCCTAACACACTTCCTCACACTACCCTACAGAAACAACAGTAAGTCAATGGCTCATTTAGATAGACTGTTACACCATCAGACATTACAAACCATTTCAGAAAATCCCTTTATTGTAAATAAAAATGCACTATGGAAGAAACCAAGACTTTTCTGGATTAAATGAGGACAACAGTACAATTGTCAAATGGTACGATGGTGAAACCTTTCAAAGTTGTTGAAATCATCAAAATCAATGATTTTAGCTGCAGGATTGCCAAGCCTAGTATTTATTTAAGCTTATTAAAGTAAACGTAGAACTTTTTCCTCAGGTCATGTTTTTCAAAACACTCAGTGAATGGGTGTCTTATGTAGTAGATGATGTAAATCAGGCTGACTTGTACTTGAACGTTACTAGTTTTTGTTTTAAAAATGCATATATGTTCTCATGGTCATTTTTTTGTTTGTTTTTACCTGTATGCAGAAAGTGCCAAAGTAGAAGTCTTTAGAAAGAGGGTATCGACATTATGAATTTCAGATGAAAACAGACCAGAAGTAATGTAATAAAATTACCACTGTGCAATGTTGTGACTGTAATGTATTAATGAAACAGGTTTGATAATGAATGATCTAACAACTGAATCGTGGGTATTATAATGTTGAAAGCAGAAAAACAAATTCCACTGTCAAATAAAGTTAGTCAAACAAATTGACACAAAGCAAATCCATTTCCAACTGTTTATTTCTATTTGTCCAGTTGTTATGATGGTAATACAGTTGAATTTCAGTAAACTATAAATGAGGTGGAAATCAACTAACCCTAAAATCAGACAACCGCATCTGTTTGTGTAGGCTTGTAATCCCAGCACCATGATCTTGTAGTTCATGTACAGTGTTTTTGGACTGAAAAATTAAATGCTCATGCAAGATACTGCTCACACATTTCTCTCTACCTCATTCTTTTCTTAAAGGAAAAAGCCAAACATGGACACAATACTTCCAAACATTTTCATGTAGTCGAGTCTGAAACAAGATGGTTCATTTTTCAGCTACTGTACATGCACTGAAAACAGTCTAGCTGAAAAGAAAACAGTCTAGCGGCAACACTTACAATTTGAGGTTGTGTAAGTGTATACACACATACATACAGTACATTCTCACGGATTCACGCTTACAGACTATAACAAACTAAAACATTTCTAACATATCAGTTGATGACCACATCTTCTAAATAAATAAATAGTGAAATTAAAATGACAGTAATACTGTATACTGTGGGCTTTATGGCATCAGTGTGAGGTAGTTCAGACTCGACTCTGAAACGGACCTTCTGTGTTTCGTGCCTAAAGTGGATCACACTGAGAAGATTCTCTTTTAGCAGGTACAGTAACTCAGACTTCCCGGACCAATGTGTAGTCTCAACATTATTGACACTTTTAAGAGCACTTTCAAAACAAAAAACACTAACAAAGTAATAGCAAAATATTCCCGTTTCATTCCCTTTTACCCTGTGCACAAATAAATCCAAGCAAAGGGCCAAACCCCATGTGTCAACAACATTCAGTTTACGTTCTTAATCATTCTCATCCTAAAGCAAACGTAAAAAAAAAAAAAAAACAGCGCTGATATATCTTCATCTTTTATCAAATACTGTGTAAAGTTCCACAGTATTACAAATCACAAGTCACGATGCACATACATACTGTAGGTCATCTCCAACACAGTAGATCGTGTTGATTTCTGACACACTGAGTGTGTTTATCCTTACGAGAAAGAAACAGAACAAAACTATCTGGACATAATTTCCAAAATTAGCTAATTTTACTGTTGTACAAAAATAAATGAACCCGTAGCTTAAATGACTAATGGAATATGTGCGAAATGAACCCATATAGATACTTTGGTGTTCATTCCAACGAGACAAAAAAAATAACATTTGTTCTATCAGCTCCAAGAATTTATGACCCCCCAGAAAAATACACAAACAGCCTGTTAATTTTAACCGGACTCAATAGGTAAGGAACAATCACCATACAGTATTTTTGTTTGTTCTGTATGCAGATTTTAAAGGGCAAAAATTCAAGTAAAACATGAAAAAGGTGCTAAAATCCTCGACAAACTAGAACAAGGAACAGCAGACACACACACAAGCACACGTTTCACAGTCCAGCAGAAATTAGCCAGCAGCAAAACTATTTATAAATAAAAAAGAAACCCATCTGGCAAAATAAATCAATGTTCATATAAAAATATTTTTGATGCTGTGAGCTATTAATATCCACATGAAACAATATTTAAATAAAACATGCTACGCGCAAAGATAGAAAACATGATGCAGAGAAAGCCACCTCAGGCCTCAGTTATGCCAAAATGTACTCGCTGGTATCAATTTGTGCAAAACGTCCACTTTAAAATATTTTCATAAACATGTTTCTAAGGATTTCAATGTCCCAAGTGACCGATAAAATAATACGATAACCAAAAAAACAAATTAAAATGCAAAATAAATTAATTTGGGAAAATATATTCACAATTTAATCTTACAGATTACCTTCCAAAATCACTCTACGACAACATGACAAAATACTCTAGCTGTAGCTTATAAAACGAGAGATTTGCTTAGGAGCTCCGAAAATCTCATCGGCTAAGCCTGTTAGGGGCTTTACGTCAAAATGTTGCTAAAAAGATAAAATCGTGTAATAATTTACAGCATCTAGAACGGAACTCAAAAAAGGCCCACCCAACCCGAAATCAAGAATCTGACTAGCTTAAATCTGATACCACGCCACACAGAGTGCAACTCCAGGGGAAGGTGATAGTCATCTGCAGCAGCTCAGGGGTCCAGCGGAGGCCTCCAGGCTGCTGTCTGTGTCAGAGGTCACAGTGGGTTCTGTGGACATGGAGGAGATGTCATTGATGGAGGACGAGGAGGAGGGCTGGGGCGAGCCATTCATCACTGCTGCACCTGTGCTATGTGAAACAACATTCAGTCAGATTACATTATGTTTGACTTCATGTGAGATGGGAGCACAGTGTCTGTATTGGTGGCTCATCAATGACAACAATGTACAACAAACAGACATGACAACAATGTCCTTCGTGTTTTCGCGTACAGGCAACAGTGTTGTCAAAATGATCCTCGTTTACACACAGATGTATGAAAGCGACTTCTCTAAATATTAGCCCCCTTAAAAAGCAAATGCCCTCTTAATCCTGGTCCTGGGGACCCATGACAATTCAGTGCAGTTGCTCTCTGCTAATGAACTGAGAATTTGAATCAGGCATATTAAACTGTGAAGGAAACAATCAAGTATCATCCTCTTTAAATCTCAGCCTTCACGGGTGAAATTGAACAAATACAGGCATGTAAGCAAAATTATCTGTATGAGACTAGAAGAAACAGACTAACTGACTAACTAACCTAGAGGGGAGGGCTGACCTCGAATGACACCGTTCTTCAGTCGTTCCTCCCATTCCACCACTTCTCTGTAGATCAGCTCTGATGAAGACAAACACAAAATTACAAGATGATGAGAAATCAACAGTTTCACAGCAGTGAACTAAAATTCAATTCAAGTTTATCTGCATAATACTTTTGCACAGTAACCATTCGCCATACAGTGTGTCAGACTATATATTCCAAATGCAGATTTTGTCCATGTTTTGAAGCACACTAGTTCATAGATATCCTTACATATAGGATACACACATACAGGCTAACATATTTATTATTAAAAACATTGTTTTTTTAACTAAAAATGTTACATTTGTTGTCATGAGCACTTCAAGGGACCAAAGCTTTAAAAAACTTTATCGTGCACAAAAACCACACAAATCTCAAAGTAAATTTTCACACACTTTTGAAAACAGCCAAGCTTCTGTCAAGCTACTGAAAAATGTAGTTAGCTGCACTGGATAAAGAACCATCATGGAAACTGGCAAGGTTCGAGTCCAACACACGCTCCCTTAATGAGTTGAAAGAAATATCAATCTTTCTAATTTAAGCAACTGCCGTCAGACATTGAAACATGCCAAGGGGCTTATTAACGCTATTCCATCAGGTGACAAGCAGGCAAGATTACCACTGCGTGCGCAGCAGGCGAATGTTTGCTCTCGATCTCTGGCACTTTCGTTTGCATCAAATGTCCTTCAGTGAACTGTGTGCCGCATATTACCTTTCCACTCGTCCATGGTGTGTTCCCTCTCATCCAGCTGTTTGTCTGTGATCAGAGGTGGTGGCTGCAGAGAGAAATAATCAAACACAATTATACTGATGACAACGTGTTGAATGTGCTAATCTGAAAGATTAATTTTCTTCTAAGGATCACAAAAAGCTTACCGCTTCCACTTCAGATGGGTCATACCACACATTAATGTAGGGGTGCCGCAGAGCTTCATCCACAGAGATTCGTTTGGACGCGTCTATCACCAGCATTTTAGACAGCAAATCCCGTGCCTGGCTCGCTGCAGAACAAATCCCAACCGGTACAATGAGTTAATGATGCTTCTGTTTCAGAATTCTGATTCAGGCAACTTCAATGTGAATGCACCGAATCTGATTACAACGGTGTTGTTTTTCTATGTCCTGTAATTCTGCAAATACATTTCTGTTTAATTCTGTAAATAAACAGTGGCCCTGTTTATTATATAGAACTACAAAAAGTCATACTGTTCAATCAAAGAGCTTTAAGCAGTCCTACCCTTCAGTTTGTTGTGTTCTGAATCAGCAGGAAACAAGACATCTGGAAACAGCTTCTCAAAGCTGTATCCAGTGTACCGAGGCCTGTTCTCCACGTAGGTCCGTACAGACTGGTTGAGTTTCATCATGAACTCCTGCGATGGTGTTCCCAGCTGCTCTATGACTTTGTTCCACTGATCAATATCTTTAGGTATTTGAGGGTAAAGAAAAATACATATATTCCTACAACATAGTTAACATATGATTTTTGCAGGCTCACCACAAACGTTTAACATCGCAATTCATTTTATATGCCCTAAAGGGCTAGTGCACCCAAAAATTAAAACTCTTCCATCAGTTATTCAGCCTCATGTTATTCCAAACCTATGTGACTTCTGTGGAATGCAAAAGAAGATATTTTGAGAAATATCTCAGTGGTTCTGTGTCCATACAATAGAAGTCAATGGATGCCACTGTAGTTGGGTTACCAAAACATACTTCAAAATATCTTCTTTTGTGCTCCCTAGAAGCAAAAAAAAAAAAAAAAAATCATAGTTTGAAATGACATAAAGGTGAGTAAATTATGGAAAAAGTTCATTTTTGGGTGAATTATCCTGTAAAAGTACAGAAAAAGACTGCCTTTATAAACTGCCACAGTGTAACATGAAAAAATAATGTACATGGTGTTAACAGAGAGAAGTGATGACTATGAAATGTATGACAAACAAACAAAACACACAGGTAAGGATACGATCTGTACCTGGAAACAACACACTACCTCTGACCATTTCAGCCATGATACAGCCAACAGACCAAACATCCACTGAAAAACCAAATGAAAGTGAAATTAGCATGCAAACAATGAAGAGACAAAATGAGAAAACGCAAGACAAATGAAGAAGGAATCAGGCGGAATCAAAGTGACGCATGTCATGCAGAAACTGACAGGCGCAGGCACTTTCAGAAATGCTTGAGATGAAACAAAGCATTCGTGAGGGTGGGACATGACATCTCAGAGCTAAGATTTATGAATAAACCGGAAACATGTCACGTAAAAAAAAAAAAATTATCACAGGCCGACCATTTATGCTCAAGTTGTGACTCATCCAACTGATTTTGATGCAATAAAATCTATTTTGGGAAAGATGAGTTACATGGAGTTAACATGGAGAACAAATAGTTATTATATTATGTATTTATACTATACTATCTTTATTATTTCATCATTTCATCATCATCTGATGTCTAAATTCTAAAGCAGAATACTTTGGGACTATTTACTCCAAAATATGTATCAAGCACATCAAGTATAAAACTCCCTAATACAACACAAAGATATGCTCATACATTAAACAGATTTTGGAAAATTAAATGAAGTGAATATTTGATTCTTATAACAACAGAGAGCAAAACACAACAGCTAAAATGGCTGGATAAACATCAACAATTTGGACCGCCTGGGTGTCCCCGTTATTGACAAACAGGTCCCAGTATAAAGATGCAGAACTATTCCTTTCCTAAAAATTCCTGGATTAGCTGGAAATATTCCAAGAAGCACTGATTAGTCAAATTGCCTCCTCATAGACATAAATAACATAACATGCCAACAAATTAAAACAGCTATACTCAAAAACTGACCACTGTTTGATGATCACAGAACATGCATAACAAGCCCACAATGAAACACAACAACGTATGGAACTTAATACTCATATCTAGACCATACTGGGCATATATGTGCCACATTTCTTCCTTGTGAACAAAATGTCGTCCCTCTAAATGACATCAGACGACTTAAGGATACAGTCTCTCCCAGGAAAAAGGATTTTGTGGCGGACCATTTCCGCCAAAATGCAGCCCACAGACCAAATGTCCACTAAGCGCGTACAGCAGAGAAAAGAGAAAACGGTTAAGCAGGAAGTCAAGGGGTGTTAGCAGTTTCGCACTGTT
Source organism: Chromobotia macracanthus (assembly GCA_036877525.1). NCBI lineage: Eukaryota > Metazoa > Chordata > Actinopteri > Cypriniformes > Botiidae > Chromobotia > Chromobotia macracanthus. Next base: position 6,562,006 of record JAZGTH010000073.1, on the reverse strand, counting down.
GCATAAGCGCTTGTTTTAGTCATCAGTTTCATAAAGTAATCAATGAGAAAACCATAACTTATCACAAAGAAAACAAGCTTTACATTTAATTGAAAAAGGGAAACAGAAAATTTCAGTACTGAAACCACAAAGCTGTTGTAAGTAAAGTGTAAGTAAAGTGTAAGTAAAGTATCAGAGGGACCTATAAAAGTGTGAAATGAAACCTGCAACATGAGAGTGATATTGGACGTTAAGCACGCATGGATGGGCCAACCAGGCATTCTGCAGCTTGTCAGCAGCACTGACCATTGGCTTGATATCCCATTCCCAGAATGACTTCAGGGGCTCTGTAGTAACGTGTCACCACATATGGTGTCATCAGCAAACCAGTGGCCGCTGTCCGGGCAAGACCAAAATCCAAGATCTTCAGGGTGCAGTCAGATTTCACCACAATGTTACTGGGCTTCAGATCCTACAGTCACAGGACAGAATATTAGTCCAATATTTACATTCAATTTAACTCCTGTTTTAAACTGCATGGACTAAATAAGTTTTAGGTGCCATCTATAGAAATGTCTATTTTTGGTTTCACTTATGGTGCTGGCTGATTAAAAATTAATCAAAAATGTTTCAGGGCCTAAACTGTCAAAACAAATATTCCAACGGTTTTATTTATATATACACATATTATACATACGTGTTAAATGTTTTATATATAAAAATATATACATCTTAATATAATATCTTAAACCTTGAAAAATGAAATTTCCCCTTAAAGATTCTTATGTTTTGTTCATCACCTACTCATAGATCTGTCAGAATAACATTTGTAAAGCATACAATGATTGACTATCCAATTAGTAATTAAAAGAATATATTTATTGTTCCAAGGTTGACGTTAATGATAACCTTGTGCAATGACATGAAATTGTATTATCAATAAAATGCCATAAAGGTCTGTCATTATATGGGTACAGACCGCATCAATCGTATAAGATGGAGGTAAAATCAAGGTGATCCAAGACTACAGGAGTGCGATGTTTACTGAGGATCACTTGGTTGCTTCTCTGAACATCCCTCACTAAACAGCACAATGCAGTCCACAGCTGCAGCAACTGCAGGCAGCCAGGCAGAGGTCTGGCTTTTTGTAATAAGCCCAGGGGATTGAAACCCCTCCCTCACCTTAACTGATTATAGGGCTTTTCGCTGTCAGTGCAACCTTGGCTGCGTGTGGAAGCGTTTATTTAGGAGGCTAAAGAGCACAGACCCTGTGGATGATCCCCGCCGAGTGGAGGTGTTTTATTCCGCACAGCATCTGGTACAGCAGATAGGACAGCCGCTCGTGATCCAGCTCCATCTGAATGACTTGGCAGAGGTTGGCGTCCATCAACTCCATTACTAGGTAACTGTCAATGGTGAAGGGGCGGGAAGGGGAGAGGCAAAAAGAGGGTGTGATGGAGGCAGGGGGCAGAGATAGCAAAGGGGAGAATGGGGAGGGGTGGGTGGGTGTTTATGCGGGTGTGACAGAAAAGGAAGAGAGTATGAGGCAGTATTTAGCCGGGGTCCTTTTTTACTAAGCAGTATAAATATAGAATATCTTACAATAAACATTTACATTTTATGGTACTTACACATCTTGAAAATCTTCTAATGTTTTCTGTGGTGTGAAAACATTTAAGAGGCCTATAATCTGGGAATGTAAAGACAAAGAAGGATATTTATTAAAGGGGATCTCCAGCCTTGCTGGATATGTGATTAGTAAAAGACTATCACTGCACGCAACGTGTTAAGACCCATTTTGGACGGACTTACGTTTTTATGGTTGACACATTTCATGAGTACCAGCTCTCTGAATGCTCGCTTGGCATGAGTCTGATTCTGAAAAGGTCGACTAAGTTTCTTTATAGCCACGTTTCGTTCAAGGTTGTGGTCGTACGCTGAGCTAGAGGGGAAAAGAACGCAGAGAGCATATAAAAAGACGTAGTGACTGGGTTATATCTTTGATTTGAGCAGGACAGGACAAATCTGAGCTCTAGAACATACCAGACTATTCCCTGAGCCCCTGAACCAATGGGCCTTAGACTCTGATACCGCTTCAACACTGTGAATGTTGAATCACCCACATCCACGCTGTGGAATTCTTTCTCTCGCTTATTTTTGTTCATGGTGATGTTGATATCCGAGCATCCGAATGAGGCAGATTTTGATGAACCTAAACAACAAGACAAACGGAAAGAGACGAAACAAAATACACTATAAAACTGCAACAGGATGTGACTGTTGTGATGTTTCTACCACCACTATATAATTTTTTAGGACAATACAGTATTTTTTTCGCCTGGCACAGCAGAATAAAGTGAAGGGGCAGCGCTGAGAGGCGAGTGAGCCTCTTTTTGGCTCTGTGTCATGAAAAAAGAAAATAAATAGAGCATACAGCTGTTAGAAACACACCACCGGGCATCTGCAGCAGTAGAAGGATCTTAATGGCTTCCATAACCCGAGATAATGGGAAAACAGCAAAACTAACAGTCTCCTGAAACTTTGAAGGAACTTTGGAGGACTGTTTTAGCATTTAGAGAATTTAGACAAATCAGATCTAGTGATTTTTCTGACACATCACACACAATACAGAAAAAAGTACCACAACTGACTACAACGATAGAAAGTATTACTGAATGTGTCTGAACATGAATGCCTGAACAAATGTAATTCTGAATCCATAGCAACAGACTTTGGGAGAGATTTTGCCATTATTTGATTCATGACAGCCCAGATCAGGAGGCAGGCGTGTAATGTCATGCATATTAAGTGTATACAGTTAAGAAAGCTAATATGAAGATTTTAATGTACGGGTCAATTGTTCCTTTTTAATCTAAACAACTTGATGAATATTTACATTGTAAAACTAGGGATGCACCCCACCAAACCAGTTAAGCAGATGACACAATCGTCCATCTTAATCAGATCTTAATTACGGCTAAGACTTGTGAAGGCAAAGTTGTTTTCTTCTAAACAATGTTTTCTCTCGTAGGATGATATCCACACGTCTGATATCCTAATTTGTAGTAAATCTTTTCTTCTGCTGGGCTAAGAAAGCAACTTCTCAGCTAAACATTCACATTGACTAACTTCAAACTCCAATAAGAAATCCTAATAAGACTACGATGCATTGTAATATAGTGCACCGTATACAATGCATCGTAGTCTTATTAGGATTGCTTATTTTAGTCTGAAGTTTTACAGAGTTTGGTCATGATATCATTTATCAGATCGTTGTCTTTATATTACTTTCTTACTGTTGTTTGAAGTTACTCCCTTTGTGAATGTTTAGCTGAGAAGTTGCTTTCGTAGCCCAGCAGAAGAAAAGATTTACTACAAATTGGGATATCAGACAACGATCTGATAAATGATATGGTGAATAAATTCTGTAAAACAGGTACACAGCAGTCAATGGTCCCAATTGAAGCAACAAAACAACCAAAACATTTCACTTACTGCTCATTCAGAAGAAAATCGTGTAAGCAACAACCATAAGGCTTGGTTATTTTTTCTGATTACATGCATCTAATTCAACCCCCATTCATACGTCACATGCAATAGCGTTATTAATATATCAATCTCTTGGCTAAATTCAGCCCGCATTAAAAGCATACCTGTGCACAGCCGGTGCTTGGAAACACGGCCGGTTTGACCACTAACACCGTGACCGATCTCACTAATCATTTATCGGTACAAACGGCGACGCGGTGACGTTATCGATCCAGCGGAAACAAAATCAGCCGCGATGCACGCCGACACCCTCCCCCACGGCGACACAATACCGCGCGTTAAAACCACCGGTAAACGCTCGCTTACCTGCTGCGATTGAAACGTAAACCCCGGCTCTTCCGACGGGATAAAGCGACGGCTCTGTCGAGTAATAATGGCGCTTATTTGGCGGACGGTTTCGACGGCATGACCTCGTCGCGTCGGTCGCGCTGTTACGCAGGCCTCGCGCGGACGGCTACGTGCGCTCTACGTCATCAAACCCACGCGCGCTTCCGTGTCGCCACACCGGTCTATACATAGCACGACTTTCTTTATTTATATTGCTATTATTTTTCTTTTCAGTCACAATATCACGATCTTTTAGACACAATATCGCTTCTGTTTAGGTTGAATGAGAAAAACTAAATGTATCGACCGGACCTCGTCTTGGCAGAAAGGACGAATGTTGATTCGTCATTGAATATGATTGATTAAAATGGATGTAAAAAGGATATAGCCTAACACATCCTAACACATCGATATAACAAATGTATAATTTATCTTTGTTTTTGCTCTTGTTTTTGAAAACCAAATATATTGTTCAATCATACACGGTAAGATAAAGATAAAGAATGCAACTAGTAGCATATACATGTAGGTAAGGCTGGTTAACAGGGATGAAACAGCACACATCTAATGCTTGTTTTAGTTTGTTAACTAAAACAATTTAATGCATGTTTACTAGACCTAAAAACCACCAACACACACTTACAATTTGCACACGCAGCGCTTTGTAGATGGAAAACCAAACATAGATAGATCAGGACTTTAAACATCGCCTGCTAAAAGGTAAAGCCATTATATTTTAATGGATGATTCATAAATGATGTGAAAGTATGAATGTATAATCGCATTTACTAATAATTTGTGTGATTTTATAATTCTTATCATTTAGAAATAGTATGATTTGTAATATCTTGCTGAGCTATATTGCTTTATAAAAACAGTGCTGAGCTGTGATTGGTGTCCAGGTACAGTTATCTCAGTTCATTTATTTAATAATGGTGCACTTAAAACTACATAGTTTTTATATTTAGTTCCCTGCACTAATGGACATAGACAAGACCTCTTAAGGTTTGATGAGTTTTGATTGCCATATACTCTATTGGATAGGGAAGTCTAGAACGCATCCTGGAGCTGTTGTTTCTAACCCTACATGGTAATAAAATATAATCCAGCTGTTTGATATCTTGAGACAGTTTTTTTATTCCTGTTTCTGTTCTATATAATCTGTTTCTGCTGAGGAAATAAATGAGCTTGATTCAACCACACTCCAGTGTCAGCGTCTCGGTCCCAGAGCTCTGCTGAAGGCACCTCCTCACAACATCCAAGTATTGAAGAAAACCGGTGGTCCAAACACAGCTAAATAAATTATTACAACAGTATTACCCTTATTTTCCTAATATGCCTAAATTAATCATATTGGATTGCAGTGTAAATATAAAAAGGTTTTATCACTGTTCAACAGTGAAGATATGGTTGGTCAGTTGCCATGGCAGCAGATGTAAGCTGCAACATTGGCATCTCTTTATATTGTATATTTCAGTGTAATTGAGTGTGTTGTAGTTTAATTGGTAGAGCATCTGTGCTAGAAGTGCTAGGGTCTTGGTTCAAATGCATGGGCCCCAAATGTGTTACCCAGAATGTAACCAGCTTTGGACAAAAGCATCTACCAAATGTATAATGCAGAGATATAATTAAGAGATAAATATGTATTATATAGAAATACATGTATACCTAAATCAGTGTTTAGTTGATATTAGTTTTAATATGTGAACGTGCACTTTTGTAGTGGACTGGTGAGTTTGCAAAATGAAATGGCTCCCCCTGGTTTCCATGTTGAGTGCTTACAATTAGAAACATCAGACTAAAGCTGAAAGACTAGTCAACTTTGAGAGCAACTTTTGAGAATTTGGAGAACATTAGCTGGGATGAATATTGCAATGATTGACTGTAACTCATTTTTAGGGAGGCATCTAGTGTGCGTCATGGAGGAATCTACATGGGACGAGAAGCAGATCAAGACAGATGAATACAGATCAGCAATTATTCATCGTTGCCAATTATAATGCATGATTCAGCAATCAGAATACTCTGAACATTGTGTGTGTGTGGCAGGTGACAGACTGCTGGAGGTGGGCAGATGTAACCTGTGTGGCGTCACCCACAGGTAGGCAGTAGAGTGCTTGAAGTGGACAGGGGAGGTACTGTCACAATCATTTAAAGGCATAATTTACTAAAAATGTGAATGATCATTTACTCAATCCAAAAGACACATGCTGTTATTTTGTCTGTGGCCAAAATAGCCCCCTATACCCTCATTTACTATTCCATTATTTTACTAACATAGTCCACTTGAAGGAGTGAATGAAAATGAGTGAGTGAATTTAGACACTTGAGTGCACAAGAAGGGCTGCGGGTGTCATCTCAAAGTGGCTTATATTCAATCTGATCTTCTGTATTTTTGTTTTGTTGTTCACATGTGCGCACAAAAAACAGACTTTTGTATGCTGGTTTTGGTTCAAATGTAACTGCAACTCTTGTATCAATTCAGATTGTGCTAGAAATTGTCTAGAAATCCCAAGAACCACAAGCACAAAAAGAAACAAGCAGAAAAAACATGTTGGTCGTTATTTTCCTCTGGGCTAATAAGATTGTCTGGGATATGACGCAGAACACTGTTGTCACACTGACACACTGTAACATATAAGCTGGCCAGTCTCCACCCCTTCACACTGATTAGTTAACAAACCTTGTGCCAAGCAGACTGTCCCAAACTGACCTCACAATATCTACCCACTGTAAGAGTGTTTGCCTGACATTTCCATTATGTAACAAAAACTTTAAAAATGTTTTTTTGAAAGTTCTAGGAACTCTATTGTTTAATTATAACGTTATTCAAAAAAAAAATTATTCTGTAACGTTTTAAAAATGTTAAGAATAAGGGTTTGGGTATATGTAAAATCTAACTATAGATAAACATTCTACTAATGTTGCAAGAAGTTTTTGATAACGTTGAGAAAATTTAAAGAGAATGTTAGCCAATGTTCTGAGAACGTTCCCTATTAGCTGGGTAGTTCCTTTTCCTTCCTGCCTGTGTTTACTCTTAAAGAAACACAGCCATATGTTTCTAACAGTAAAATAGCCAGACATATTTCATGACCCGCTCTGCTTGAATGACTTTTTTCAGATTGTGAGTCTGGTTCTGGAGAGAGAACCTCCAGTGGTGCTGGACACTTCTAGTGCTTCATCCACGCTGGAAAGACAGATATCTCCTTCGCCACTCCCCGGAGGAGAGATGTCACCAAGGAAACGCCTTCTCTGTCAGGGCCAAAGACTTCAGCTTTGTGTCAAATGGTAAGACCAGGGGAGCACTCACAGAGAGGGATGTAGACTGAACAAAGAACTATTTTCAGCATGTAACTAATGAAAATCATTTCAAGTTTCAAATGTTTACACACCCTTGTTTGTTTATCATTGGTTGCCTCTGAGTGTAAATGACTGATTCCAGCCATTTGTGATAGATACATACCTGTGATATACATACCTGTGACCTGTGTATACCTGTGATAGTTTTGTGCGAGTTGTAAATACAGTTTTATGTTGGCATCTTGTTTTCTGTCAATTCTTTTACACACAAAAGTGACACACAAATTTTTTTGTGTGGAACACTGATTGTTAACACAAATTGAGTGTCCTGTCCTGGCTGTATGACAGAAAACACCCTGGAGGTGATTCTGCAGAGGGGTCCAAGTGGCCTAGGGTTCGGTTTCATCAAATCTGACCTGATGAGGGCAGCATGGTGCAAATTAATAGCCTTTTTTCTGGTCATCCTGCAGTGGATTGTGGACTTCTGAAGGAGGAAGACATAATCCTGGCTTTCAGTGGAGAACCTGCCAGAGAACCTGTAACTTATCACCTGTCTCTTCTTTCTCTAACTCTCTCACTCTCTTTCTCATACCTGTAGGAATGTGGAACCTGTACTCTAACCAGTCAGAGGTGTTGCCCGTCTCTGAGAGTTACGGACATGTTACAGGAAAGGTGAGTGTCATTGAATTTGTGCCGTTTTGATGGAGATCTGTAGATTTCTAGGACTTGTAAATAGAAGCAAATGATAAAAGACATTATAAACAAGATTATAATGTCTTATTTTTTATTTATGCATTTGGCAGATGCTTTAATCTAAAGCGACTCAACAGTGTCTTATGCATGTCTTTCCTATGAATCGAACCCACAACATTTTGCACTGCTAACACAATGCTCCAGCAGCTGAGCTACAGGAACTCTTGAGTTTTTATTTGTGAACATTTAATTTTTTTGTTTTTTAACGTAGCTTTCACAAGGAATCGCCACAGGGAGGCACTGCAGAGTCATTAATAAAATTCAGGACCAGCCTGAGAAATAATCACAGCTATGGCTTGTAGTTAGGCTGACCTACAAGTTGCGCTTGTTGTAGTACGCAGCACTTGCAATTAACAGCTTTTCTACATTTTAGGCGGAAGCCACAGGAAAATCAGCCTTGCATGATAACAGACCCCAGAACGTAACCCCAGAATGTGGTGAAGGTCTCTCATTCCTGCTCCATACCCCCTTCAGGACAAACCTCCAGAAGCAGCATCTAGAAAACTCTGCCATGAAAAAAAAGCGTAGCCAATCAGATGGCTGGAGCAGTGATGAGGAAGATGAAGGTGATGATGAGAATTCCCCTCTGCCATCACCCCTGGAGACCATCTCTCATACAGGTACATAAAATACATACAGAATGTCACGTTTTGTTATTTGACTGTTTAAACACATAAATGTTTTACCAATTATGTAGAACAGCAGAGTTTCATCCCACTATCTAATGTGAGCCTAAAGTATTGGGACAGCTGGCTCACAGTTGTGTTTCTAAGTGATCAGCTGTGTCCTGTTGCATTGGTTGTTCATACATTAAAAGCAGAGAATGTGTTGTATCAGTTCATTGCTTCTGTCTTCTTTGGCAAGAACACACACAAGCCAAGCTAAAGAAAAGCTAATGAAAAGCAGTGAAAAAGGTCCATAAATGTGACATTCTGTACTTGTCAATATGTTATGCCTCATATTCATATTTTAATCATAGAAGATTTGTTGACTTCGCAGCAAACAGAGCAATGTTTTCAAAACTGTCCCAATACTTATGGAGGGCACTGTATATGACCTGAAACTATAAACACCACTGATCATTGTGAGACATCAAGTTGAGATATTTGAGAAATTGTTTTGCTTGTTTTGTTTGTTTACTACTTTTCAGAGTGAAAAAAATTATATTTGCATACAATCACTTTTTTTACATGCAGGTAAAATGATTGTGTCAGAAGAGGAGCTTGTCTGTCTGGCAGTAATATCCCCTTCTAAGAATGGGCGGTACTCTAACTCCAGGGTCACAGCCCTCATCCAGGCCCTTAAACAGCTGGAAAAGCAAGATCTGATCAAAGAGTTTATGGTACGTTCCTGTAGGTTTAGTAAAGGGAATCTGCTGCATGTATCTTCATTACACTGAACATGAGATGATTAAAATTCAGTTACATACATCATTTCTCACATAAATCAGTTGAAACACTTTGGAAACTTTGTGCTACAATGATGTCTGTGATACACATGAAGATTATGTTTATGAAATAATGAAGTGTGAGAGAATTTGTATTATAGGGTATTGAATTACATCACCGGTGTGGACGTGTATTTGACTCGCTATTTCACACTCTATATCCGGCACCACTTTGCGGTTTTCCAGGCTTCCTCTCCCATGTGGTGCCTTTTTCACACTGCAGCTACGGTATCCTGTTTGTACACATTCAGATTTTGCTGCAGTGAAGTGTCATGGGGGTAAGGCATGGCCCATGTTTAGCCTTTTTGTTTCAGATATAACCTATAATGCTGCAGAAGTCAAACAGGAGATGTGTGACTCACTGATCTGGTTTCACTGTTAATGGGAAACATCCCTTCGTGTGAGGGGTCATGGCGGAGGGCGTGATTTGGGGCCCATGGTGTGTATGTGCAGAGTGGGCTGTATTTGCATTATGGAGAGGGGTCTTTGTGCGGAAGAGATACGATACAGTGCTTCATGGGCTTGAGGAGGGCAGACTGGCTCTAGCTTGGCCCCGAATGTTTGTTTATTATCTTTGTAGCTCACTGGGCTTCTGTTCCCCGAATAAAGTGCCCCGGATTGAAAAGTGTGAGGCCCCTGGGACTTAACCACTGTTATTGCTGGAGGCAGTTCAAGGGCCACAGCCTTCTCCGGAATGCCCTGATGCCACCCATTGTGGAGGCCGCACGAATTTACCTACTCCCAGCAACGTACACTTCCTTGCACATGTGCCTCTCTGTTTTAGCTTTCAAACCCTTTCCTCTTCCGAACTGTCCAACATGTTTTTGCAAGCAGCCCCCTTGCAGAGTGTTACAGACAAGCCTAATAAACTAATGTGTGAGACACCGCTGAGTCTGTCCTCACGAGACGGCACAACAACAATCTCCTAATATGTCTTGCTCACAGATTCTTGAGTCATGCGACAAAACGAACATAAAATGGAACACATTAGATTTTTGTATTTAGGAATTATTTTAGACTAATCTGTTCAATGTGTTTAGTTGTATTCACCTGTGTTTGATTGTCTGTACTGATGGTCTGTGTCTGAAAGATACCTAGCTATCTTTTAAATTCTGTAAGCTTTTGAAAATGTTCAACTAGCAACTTAGGAATATGGTTTTGATATATATAACTAAAAAAAGTTCTACTAAACATTACTGCATAAACCTTCTTTGGTATCTTTGAAGAACGGTAGCTTTTTGAAAACGGTAGCCAATGTTTTGAGAACATTCCCTGTAAGCTGGGTAATGGTTTTAGAGGTAGTGAGTGATAATATAGGTCACAATTTCATAATTTTATGGTAAACAGAGAAATGATCAAAAGATGTGTAAAGTGCATTGTGTAGTGATCATCTCTGACTCATTTCAAAGTGAAAAGTAATGGTGGTTAAACTTGTGGGACATGTTTTGTGCCAGGTCTCAAGATTTATTGAGATAGATTAACCAACATGACCATCATGGGAATATTCTGAAACATTCTTCTCACCCTGCTCCCCTCTGCTCACTCCTCTAGGCTTTCCAGAATGCATGACCTTAAGATAAGCTTGTTTTATTTATTTAGAGTTATTTCTTGTATCTTGGGATCATTTATTTCTTATGCTCTATGGGGACAGCATCAACTGTGGATTCTTGGATCATACATTAATAACGCTGTTGGCTATCAAAGCCAACAACAGCACTCACCGCATTACAGCAATGCAGAGGCCCCATATAAGTTTCCTAACTAGATTTCAAATAAGAATGTGGTTGGTTTTTTTGAAAGAAACATACAGTTGATAGTAAATGCAGGGCAGTGTTTGTTTGCTCGTGTGGATTTTGATTAAATCTGAAAACAGCTCAGTGGTATATTTCAGAATCAGCGTTCAATGTAAAAAAAACTCTGTTTAACTGTTGTTTTATTATCTTATATAATTGTCAAATAATATAACATGCTTCTTCAATTTAAAATGTATTACAATTAATTGCGTTTGTATTTACATTTATGTATTTGGAAAATGCTTTTATCCAGAGCTAAAAATACAGGTCATTTATAGGGCATTCACAGTATACATTATATCAGCATGTGTGTTCACTGAGATTTGAACCCATGACCTTTTCGTTGCAAATGCAATGCTCTGCCAGTTGACCTACAGGAACACTGATGTTGCAGTATTGTTGGTATTAGCGACTGCTGTTCAAACAATCAGATGATAAGACGTGTGTTCCTGTTGCCGAAAACAAAGACTACATCAATGCCAGCTATATCTGTATGAAGGTGGGTACAGAAAAGTTCCTCTACATCTCCTGTCAGGGCCCTCTGCCCGGAACACAGGATCATTTCTGGCAGATGGTGTTGGAGAACAAATCTGATGCTATCGCTATGATGACTCAGGAGGTGGAACGTGGCCAGCTAAAATGCCACAAGTAGATCAGTGTTCCCAAAATAAATGACCATTACCAGCTCATCCTAGACAACTACCAGATGCTTGACTATTTCCACATTAAGATCATCAAGAGGGTGGAAAAACAGGTTAGGAGTGCTTACCTGATGGAAAATTGTCTTATCCAAAAATCCTTCTTATCGTACCTTTTCATAGTGTAAAAACTAGCATTTAAAAAGCACCATCAGGCTATACATTCAAATCTCTGCATACCGCAAAAACCTATTTTAGTTTGTAAGAACGTTTCCATAACATTTCCATAAGTAATTGAAATGTTAAAAATGTTCTAGGAATGTTCAAAATGTAACTTTTTAATTCTGTAGCATTTTTAAAACGTTTCACAAACAACATAAGTGTAACATTTTTGATCTATATGATATATAATATTAAAAATATTTTCTTCTAATGTTACTGCAAGAACATTTTTGGTAGCATTGAGGGAACTTCAACCAATGTTCTGAGAACATTTCCTGTGAGCTGGGTTATTAGATTTTCCTGAAAAAATAAAATATGTATTAATTTATTTTATTTATCAGTAGAAATATGTTTAAAAACAAGACAAAAATAGCCTGCTACTTAAATAGTGTTACTTAAATAGGTTAAAACCTAAAATAAGTGTATTGTTTGTCCAGATATGCACTTAATAGTATAGCCTATGATCCACCTCTGTATTGATCTGAATACTGTTTATGTATAGTCTTTTATGGGACTGTATACTATTCTAGAGTGGAGATGTTCATTTAGTGAAACATCTAAAGTTCACCACATCAGGCCTGATCATGGCACACCTCACTCCTCTGAGCAGCTGAAACAATTAATTCTCTACATGAGGGCCGTGCACTCTAAAGGGCCAATCACAGTCCACTGCAGTGCCGGCATTGGTCGGGATGGGGTCCTCGTCCTGAGTGTCATTGAGAAAGATCTGAGTATGAGTTTCTGCATTTCCTAACTTATATAAATGGTTATGAGTAATACAATGTAAAAAAACAACATCTTAACAAAAGGTGCTTTTAAAAATGTATGTTAATTAAATGATTAGATAAATGTACTGGAAATGTACTGTAGATTATTGTGAGTGATATAGTGACGTCAGTGACATGGAATGATTCAGACTAAGGTGAGAATATTCAGGAATGTTCAGTGGAATTAGTTGATGTGATTATAAGACGTGCACAAAGTCTCTCCAGCCATGGAGAACTAGCAAATCATGAGCTAGTCCCAGGTGTGTTCTGATTGGATCGTGGACAGCAGGGAGAAACCATATTATTTGTTGTTGACATCGAAGGCTGTGTGTCCAATCATACAGTGTTTAAACGGTATTTAAACACATGGTACAGTATTGAAATACAATTTAATGCAAATTCAAGCCAGTTGCCAGCATGGACAGGACATGTCCTCATCTTTGATGAGGTAAAAGATAATACAACTCAGAATACATCATGAGTTTAAGATGGCTGAAATAAGATAAACATGGTTTTGGCTTGCCACAGTACTTTTGTGTAGTGAATTATTGGCTGCATTTGAAATTCAAAAAACATTCAGAAACCAAACACTCAAGCTATAAAAAAAGAAGTTGTTCTTGGTAATACTAATAAATTACCATGAATAAATACTGTATATGCTGTTTTTTTGTACAATAATTAATGTCATTGGATCACAACATGAAGCTGGTTGGTTGGTTGAATCTTGGTCGTGAAGCAAAATGTGTTTTGAACTGCAGTTCTAAACTACCAATTGTCATTTAATCAGTTTTAATTGTCATTCATGAAGGGGTGTGAAGAATTCCTGTTCTGTTCGTTTATTTTATGACTTAAAGGTACAGTAAGCAATTTCTGAGAATGCTGTTTAAAATTAACATCAACACCCAAACAAACAACTTTGTAAATATTTCTTATATGTCAGTTCTGTGTTTGTTGAAAAAAACTATGCACATAGTCCTGGCTGTGTAAATAGGAGAAAAAAATGGACTGGACCAATTACCACAACACCATAACACTGTCGTAGCCAATCAGCAATAGGGGTGTGTACACCAGCTGATAGTCATTGCCTGTGTTGCATAGCGTTCATTATTTTGAATGAAGAGCAATGATTTGAGGGGTGTGTTTGTTTGGGTGTTGATTTTAAATATTTCAAACACCGTTTCTCAGAAATCACTTACTGCGCTTTAAAACACTGAATGCATAGATAAATCTAGAGAGGTTGTGTGAATGCTGTTCTTCCGTCTGGTTTTCAGAAGCAGGACCTCTTCTGTTACAAAGTCTGGCTGGAAGTTTTTCAGAGCATCTCACTTCTTCATGGTAACCACTGGACATCTGAAACCTCTTCATATGTGAACCCATAAGATCTTACAAAACTTTCCTCAGAGAGTCAACAGTCTGTTGGTTTTGAGTGGCAGAATGATGATTTTGCATCAAAATGTATGCATTAAATACTATATTATCAAACATTTTTACATTTTGTCAGCTTGACAGTATTGCATTATTTAATTTTAGCTGCTGTGAGAGAGTATTGTATTTATCTTCATTTGAAATGCTTTATACACTCTCTGAAGGACCAGCCAACTAGACCGCCATTTTAAGATCAATTTTAGCAACATGACTTTTAATTTCTCTGTGGCAGCTCACCTCTCAGCTTTCTTTGTCTGCACTCGCTCTAGTTAAAGCAAGCAGTTGTACGTCCTAACTGACAGGTGAGAAGGTATTAATGAGAGCAGGAAGAGCCCAACAGGAACTAACAGGGAATGTTCTCAGAATGTTGGCTAGCGTTCTCTTAAGGGTATCAAACAACGCTTTTGTAACATATATCATATATATCAAAAATGTTATTAAGCAGATATTAAAGTTTTAAAAGTTATAGAATTGTAATGTTCGAATAACATAAATGTTTGAATGTTTATAACCAGACAAAAACGTTACTGTAATGTTAAAAACTGGACGTTTTAAATGTTCCTAGAACTTCCAAAATGACAATGTTTTTTGTTACTTAATGGAAATGTTAAAAAAACGTTCTCACAAAGTAAAATTGTGAGCTGGGAGGTAACCCAAAGAAATCGTTGTGATGCACAGAGATTACAAACCACAGCCTCCGTTTCTCTACTGTATTAATATTTACCATATTGGAAACCAGTATTTTTGACTGTTTTTAAAAGCACATTAGAGGTTTTAAAGGGGGCAAACTTTCACATTTAATGTTTTATTTTTACATCAGAGGTTTAAAAAGGGGCAAACATTCACATTTAGTGTTTTATTTTTATCTGTATAACTTTTCCACAGGCTTTGTGAAAATCACTATAGTACTGTATTACACTATAAACCTTGTGCTGTGATGGCTAAGTACTGTATAAGCTATAGTTATGATCTTGGTGCTATCACACGTGTATTAATCTATCACTGTACCTGTTTGTACAAAAAAAAAGCAAATTGTCCTACATTATGTCTCTTAAAACATAGTCAACAAATTCAAAATATTATATTAATATTCACAGCCAGATTAATAATGAAGAACTAAGCCCTTCTCTTGTTGCCCTGCACTTTATCTGTACACATCCTGATGTTTCCGGTCAATGCATTTCAGTTCAGAAAACAAAAACGGTGACTTCACAGCCAAACGCGGCACACAAGCTGGAGCATTCCTACTCAGCTTTACTGAGTAAATGGTGTTTCTCACGGGTTCTTGTGACAGCATGGAAAGCAATTTGACCTTGTTCAAGAGAAGAAGGCACTTTAAAGGTAAACATTTGGGTGATAAGATTGTTGGCTTTGTCATTGTTTGTTGTCTTTAGGTTTACTTGAAGTGCTAAACCACAAAAGAGAAGTCATTTCACTTTAGGAGGGATGTTCTTTTGCAATATTCATTTAACAAAGCCTATCTTTCGAGACGCTACCTTTATGTGCTGGAAATGCACCACTCTTGCCCTAGATGAATTCAGGCATGTTTTGCAACATAACAGACGCATCTGCATTTCATTATTGCTTGTGCTTTCTTCAGCATGTTCTCTGAATGTTTCCAATTACCAGACCAACAATGCCACTGTTGCTGGATAGTAAACATGTTGATAGAGAATTTCTGGCATCAGTTCTGTTGTTATTGTTATTTTGCAAGTTGTTGACAATCCTATCATCATTTGTATTATTATTTTTGTGGTTTTGCACAAATATTTTGAACTACAGTTTGACAATACAATAGCTGTTGTATGAAATAGGCGAGAACTAACGTTTATTGCCAACAGTAACCCACTCAAATTAAGCAACTGTTTTGGCCAAGATACGCAGGCCTGATTTAATGCACTTGCAGAAGGAAACACAGAGGATGTGGTTGATATCTGACATACTTCAGTGGTTTATCATGCAAATGAAGAATTAATACAGGGCGTAATCGGGGCCATCTAAGAGTTCTTCCTTCAGTTTTATGAGACTTCCACAGCAGCTGTCATTGTTAGTGGACTGAACGGTATGGGAGGACAGTGAATGTTCATTTGTGTGTAAAGAGCTGGAGTGGGTGTATTGTTGTGGTAAAGTCATTTGGAACTGTGTATTTGGAGAGAGACAGTGATTTATAAGTGTGGAAAGTGAAGAAATGATCTCGCAGGCTCCTTGTAAATCCACCAACTCTTGGGTTCACAGCACAGTGCAGACATGACTTATTTTTGTAACAAACGTAAAAAAAATAGCACACCATGTAATGGCTACAAACTAGCCAACGTCCTCCTAAAGTCTAAAAAGAAGTACACTGTAATTGTTGCTAATGCTAAATTAATATAGATTAAACTTTTTTCTCGGAAAGCATCTTTTATTGGTCAAAGGTTTTTTATTTGTAGCTGAGGAAACTGGGTAAATTTTGTGTCCGGTGTTTATCCTAAAATCTATTTTGAGAAATAACATTAGATGCCAGTGAGACAATTGTCATACAGTAAAGAATATAAAGCTTTAAAATAAATGTGAATAGCACAGCAGAGATTTGGTCCTAGAAGAATTTGATTAGAATCGGTTGAGTTTATATCGAAATCTCTGATGTTTGATTGCAGACTTTGGCATTGAAGCAAATCGGAGCAAACAGACATTTTTGAGATCTCTTCTGAAGTTCCAGGTGAGACACATGTGAGATTACTACGGTCTTTTCCTCAGGAGTAAAATGAAATTGGACGTCTCCCTCACAAGATGCACGAGACGTGAATTAAAGAACATTTTTCTGTGAACGTTATAAATCTGCAGTGAATTATGGAGAACAAAGGATATACGAACACAAGACGTCTCAGATACCTGCAGCTGGAACTTCACTTACAAACGTCTTTTTGTCAAGAAAGACCTGAGAGTGATGGGAAGAGGTGAGTGAATGATGGAAAAAGCAGATGATTTTATGTTCTTCTTCTTACGGTGGTCAGCAGAGCAGGTGTTGACTAGAAGGCTAGTGAGTAACTAATAGTGTTTCATCTGCCTCCCTCATGTAGTCATGTATTTGATTAACAACAGGAAAGGCCTTCATCCAATGGGTGCTGTAAAAAATGACCAGTTTTTTAAGCACTCAAGATGAAGAATAGATTGAAACTGTTTTATTACAATTAAACCATTCATGAAGAGGGAGGAGATTGCACCTGGAATAACGTATTTAAAAAGCATCTGAGATCCCGAGGCAAGGAGAGAAGGGCTGTGAGTTACATTTGGAAAGTAAATCTTAAAGAACCTTACCTGCACTTGCAATTCAGCTCCTGTACTGGAAAATGAAGAGAGCTATCAGTGAATCTAAAGGTCTGTGGATTCGGTTTGCAGCATGTTGTGATGCTGGTGTTTGTAAGATGGTAAGGGAATGGAAGCAGGCTGGGATCTGCCCATTTTGGCTGATGCTGTGCAGCTGGTACTGTGTGTTTGTTTTGTACATTGTCCTTTGTATGTGTGAGCTCCCCTCTCTTTGGTGACTGCATAGTGACACAGAGGAGCCATTCATTATACGTCTGAAAACGACATGGTGGGCTTAACCAAATTGCAGCAATGAAACAGACACTAAGAAAGTCAACAAAAGCCAATTATGATGAGTCTGGCTTGTAAGATCACATGTAATTATCTAGAGTTTGTAAAGAAGCTAGAAACCCATCTAACAATTTTAGGTTGTTATAACGTTTCCATTAATACATTCTACTAATGTTACTGCGAAAACATTTTTAATAATATAGAGAGAACTTTGACAGAACCTTGATAGAATGTTCTGATAACATTCCCTGCTAGCTGTGGATGGCTTTTATATTCTGTCTGAGCCCTTTTTGGCAGTGCAATAGTTAGTGGGACATTGTCCACATTATTCTGAATTTGTTGAGTTCTTTCTTTTCCTAAAAGATAGCTTTTAATTTGTGGTTGGTTTGTAAACTTTTGTTCTTGGCGTAAAGAACCGTTTCCAAATGTTCTGCTTGGTGCAGATTGTGTCCTTTAACAAGACACTACAGTGAGGAGTTTAGAGAGTTTATATCTAAAGTCTCATTGGAACCAGCAATATCTCTGACATTTGCGATGCCTATTGCGTCAACACTTTTTTAGCTCCAGGTTTTTAAAAAACAGTTACAACAGAACTCTTGTTATAAGTGGACAATGTACTTCTATACAGACTCAAAAAAAAAGCTGCAATGAGATTGTAGACCTCAGATTAGTAAATCAATCCCTTTATATCACGCTGTGCCAAAGACTCTAATATGGAGGAACATTTATCACCAGTGTGATGATTTTGGAGGTAAAACGAATTGTACATCTGCGAGCCAACCCTTATCTGCATCACGTTTAAAGGGTTGAGTGCTTCTCCAAGGACATGAGAAGTCAATGGAATAACCAAAAACGTTACTGAAAAGTGTTCACTGGAGGACCTCTCTAATGATTAGACATTCTCATTTCACTTAGCTTAAACACGCAAAAGACATAACCGTCTGTTCATGAGTCGAATGGAAGAACGTTTGGTGTTGGGGGTTATTTTTCAGTATTAACCTTGCGAATAGATCAGAAGAAGACAGGCTTGTGAAAACTAAATTCAGTTGCAGCTGTAGTGATGGTGTTTCATTCTGAATGAGCAAGACATATTGTGGCTTGACCCCCTGCCAACCTGACCTGCTCTGTTCAATGATTGACAGATATTCTTTATTGACACTGTTGATTGACAATGAAAATGTTCTTTCAACCAGAGCCAAAGAACCTTTAGGTTTCTCTGTGGTAGGATTGGGTTGTTTGGACAGGCTGCCTATCCTCCTTCATCAGAAGATCTAAGCTCTTGTGTAGCTCATGCAATTGTCCAATGACCTCAGACTTTTTTATTTTCTATCTGAACTCCTAACTTCTAACTATTTACTTTAATAATGTGGGGACAAAAACTACTTGTAAGCTTTAGCTGGAGAAACCATCTGTTTTTTGTTCCACTGGCTAGCCTCTGTTCTGGCCCATCTTCAAAAAGACAAATTTTCCACGACACTAGAACAATTACGCTAAGTACTTCCAGGGAGTGAGAGTTGTTGAATGAACGCCTGTCATTAACACTGTGGTTTGGCAACATGTCCTTCAGATTCTGCTCTGTTAAACTGAACACCTTCATTCTTAGTGCAGTTAAATCATGTTTCTCGCAGTGTTTACCATCAGCAATTACACCTTAATGATGTTCCTTTGCAGCCTAAGCCTGCAAGACCTCAACTTCTCTGCTGCAGAGATGAGATTCTAATATAACCCCAGAGTGTCTAAAAGGTACGTTGAGTTTCATGTATTCAGATTATAAATCAAAAAGTGTGTGATGTATGCAAGTTTAAACAGTTTGTGGAATTTTGTACATTTATTCGTAACACTATTGTGTATATTGCATCAATGGATCATTTTTATAGGTGATCAGTATAAAAGTTTGTTTACAGTGCAGCGTAAACCAGGAGATTCAGGGTTTGCGTCAATGGGGCTGAATGAGGAAACCTGAGATACCAATAGTGACACTGGACGATATATTTCAGACAGACTTTTATCAAGAAAACCTGTTGACATGATGTTAATTACTGTTTAATCGCTGTGTGGAAAATAGCGTTTTTGAACAAGACGCTGTCCTCTGTTTGTTAATATTCCTGCCCAGTCAAAAGTGTAATTATCGCCTGCTTTCAATTACATTACAAGATGTCAGGCTGGGGAAAAAGACAGATAAATCATGTCTAACATCACAGAAGATTAAATTAGAAAACTATTACAATGAGCTAGCTAGACACTACGACATTCACTGGAAGATCGTTTATCTTCATCAAAGGGAGCTATCCTTGAGCTGGGGACGTGTAATTGAAAAATGCAGGGAGATGTGCTTGTTGGGAGCAATAATAATTTATTACTCTGGGAGTTAGGAGTTCTGGGAGCCATTTGTTTTCATTAACATGAATTCAAATTACCTTTGTGATTAAAACGTGACTTTGACAGGCAGAAGAGCTCTGATCCAAGAGACAGAACTGATCAGACCTCTAATTCAGGTCATTTGTCTTCAGCCCAAAGAACAGGAGATCTGTGCTTTTCATTGGACACATTAATTGTGATGGCCACAGATTGTGCGATGGATCTCCCTGGCCATTAAAGAGACTGTGTCATTTGGAACTGAATCATCCCATTGGATTCATAATGACAATGGAAGAAACAATGAGGTCCAACATTGACTCTCAAATCTCATACATTTAAAGATCAGAAATAGGTAAATTGTCATGGAGATGACATCAGATGATGCTGAGCGACTACCCAGCTAACCATTTGTTGTAAGAACGTTTCCCTATTATTTCCATTAAGTAACAAAAATGTTATTCTGTAATTTATAGGAATGTTCAAAACAGCTGTATTGACATTTTTGCTTGGTTTTAAGAACATTATTCAAACATTTTGTAATTCTGTAACTTTTTAGAACGTTTCACTAACTACTTAAGAATAAAGTTTTAGACATATATGATGTTAAAAAAGTTCTAAAAAAGTTTTCTGACAACATCAACCAATGTTCTGAGAACATTCCCTGTTTGCTGAGTATTTGTCCACTCACAGTCTATCTATCTAGAACGCAAGAGCCATGATGAACATATAATATGGATGGATGCTCTGATAGCTCGCAAATGTAAATGAGCGCTAACTCATTCTGGCACAATGGAAAGTGAGTAACTTTATCAGATGTGATCTGCCATGAATCATTTGATCAGTAGGCTGTTAATGTGCCTTATCTGACTTTGCTTCGTTCATTTGTGAAAAGAACAGGCAAACACAACACATCATAATCTGGTGACTTACTTTGAGGATTGAGCCTGAAGAATCATTTTGCCTAAAAAATCATGTTGCTTATGGTTGTTTGGATTTAGATTTTGAAATAGGCTACCACTCTAAAGAGGGATTCAGTAAACTATTAGGCTATTTTTGTGTGCAGTATTTTATATTTTATTGACTAACTGCCAAGATTTCAGTTTAATCATGTGCTTATGCCAAAGTTATTGTCATTCTTAAACACGCCATTTTTTATGTAAATTAGGCTTATTATAGATCGCATCATTGTTACTAGTGATATTATCAGTTGGATGGATGATTACCATTAGTATAATGTGTGATACTGTAGGTGATATATACTGTAGGTGATAATTCTGTCCAGATTGATGTCATAATATTAAAGTAATAAAAAACTGAAAGAAAATAAAAGCAAAAGTGTAATTTTAAAGTGACTAAAGTGTACCTGTAGATGGCACAAGAGGACACAGTGGCACTACTGACACTCCAGGGGCACCACTGTGAAACTGATGAGATCTGTGCCTTTACAGTTTTGAACTTTTATTTGTACTGTAATTTTATTTTACAGTGACAAATTACTTCATGTGTACTTCAGGAAATCACATCATATCAAGCCATAATCTTTAAAATACAGCAGTGTTTCACACACATCAGTCAGGTGTTTCATAGATTTGTAATTAGGTGTGGATAGGAAATGACTCTGGATTTCATGGAAAACCATTTTCCATGAAATATCCTCTTAAATTGGAAACCTGAATGGCTTTCATACAACACAAAAAGTTCCTTTTTGGAAAGCTCAGTTTGACTGTTTGATTGTGAAATTTATTCTAAATGTTTAATCCACTGTTTTATACCCTAAGCAAAATAAATAGAAGGAATTTCATACATAAAAAGGTATAGCTATACTTTTGAGGGCCACGTTTTTTAAAATATCCTCAATAATACAGTGAAATGTCAAAAAACATCTTTACCAGGTCCACACTAGTAGAAAATGCTCACAAATAAGTTGTCCTCAAAAAATAGTGAAACAAATCTGTGTGTGTGCTAAGAAAGAGGAAGTTCAGAAGGTGTCTGGAGTTTTAACGGCGTAAAACAGGTTTATACAGTATGAAGGTTGTGGAACGTGGCAGATTTCTCACACATATTTCACTGTTGTTACTTCATTATTAATTAAACAGTCGCTAGCACACAGACTGCTCAAGTGTTTCAGCCTTCTGTAACACCAGCCCTCTGTTTGAATAAAGTCTCCAGGAGAGACAATGGAAAATGGGAGCTCCTCCGTCCCTACATAAAACACACACAGTCTCCTCTCATCGTGTGGTAGTTTTGGCTCCAGTTACCGCACTTCTTTGTAATTCATCACTCGCCCAATCAAAAGGAGGAACCGTCGCCCCCCGTCCACAGTTTGGGTTTCATCCAAATATTGGTCAATAATCAGGCGTATCAGCCTGTCTGATCTGAGAGAACTCTGAGGCAGCTTGGAAAGAGAGCTAAGAAAAGGCACATCATCCAGAATAACGGATAAGTATGTTGTGTATTTGCATGTCTGGCTGGCAGTTTACCTCTGAAACAACTTAACTGATTCATAACAACTTGCTTAAATTTCCTGCTGCCTTCTATAGTCCAAAAACAGCACAAGTTAGAAAATTAAGCAAAGAGAGGTCAAAATAATGAGAAAAGCCCAGGTAACATGTTTGCACATACAGAATCCCCCGGCTTCTATGGCCAGCTTGTTTCATTTTCCAGACTTTTAAAAACAACACCCCTTCCATCTGTAGAAACTTGCTGAAGATATTCAAAGCTCAGCTCCTTTTTTCCTCAGATCAGCTGACCTGTCAGAACTTATTTGATTCAGTAGATGTAAACCATGATCTGTAGATCTAGCATCTGTGTTCCTGCAGTTGAAATAGTACAGCATAGCAATGTTGCAGGTTCAATTTACAAGGAGTGTGCGCGCTGAAAATATATAGCATGAGAGTATGTATGTAAAGATTTGGGCAAATTATGTAATGTCAGAAAATGAACAGACTGAAATGGTACATTAAAGGTATTAAAAGTATATTTTTATATATAAATATTTAAATAAATAATAATGTCATGAAATCCATCATAAAAGTTAGTGAAGTGGATGAAAAAGTCTCCTAATGAAACAGTAAATGAAAGCATGCTGCTTTTTATGGCCATCTTTACAGCTGCTAACACTGAGGTTCAATGCCATGATTAATGCCATCCAACAAAGAACTTTCAGTCGCTGTTGTTGTGAAGTGTGAAGCTCACAAATTGTTAAGCCAGAGTTGAAATACTACGTTTCCCTCCTCCACCCATCCTGTTTTAATAGCAGAAGTGGGCACAAATGCCAGAGGCTAGATCCAGGCCATCTGCTATTCCCTTTGTAAAACACTGGTATCCCAGCTAACAATTGGGTTAGTTTGTAAGAATGTTTTCCTAACCTTTCCATGAAGTAATAAAAACATTATTTTGAAAGTTCTGGGAATGGTCAAAACATCTTTTTCAGACATTGTATAAACATTATGGTTTGGTTATAAGAACATTATTTAGACATTTTTCTAATTCTGGAACATTTTTATAATAAATATAACATTGATAAAACATTTCACTAATGTTACTTCAAGATCGTTAATCAATAGCTTTGAGAGAACATTTAGAGAACATTAGCCAATGTTCTGAGAAGATTCCCTGTTAGCTGGGAATATTCTCATTTCCAACATACTTTGCCATATCTTATACATGCTAGAAACGAATGTAATTGCTGAAATTGATACAAAGAGCAACTGAAATTATTTTGGCTACACTTATGTGTGCCTATATGAGAAACATCACAAGATCTCTTTAATATCTCAGTTCTATTTAATATCACAGATCTCTCAGTGAGGGCTTTCAACAATGTAACAATCTGCAATCAAAGGTCAGATATTTGAATATGACTTCAATGATTTTGCAGTAAATTCTTCCAAGATCAAATTATCTGAGCTGAGCTAATTTTATAACTCTACACCAACACTGTATGTGGACAGTTGTCTCCTTTGTGTCTATTTTTATTTCTTCTATTTAATTTGATACTTGGAACATTAATAAGAGTTTTACGAATCTACTGAGCTTTGAATAAGAAACATCTGAACAATTAATGTTCCACTGGCATGAGGTTGCCCTTATTGTGTCAGTTTTATATCTGAATGATTTTAAGCACTGCACTACATTCGGCATCTCCCAGAAAGCAAATCACATGTAACCTGATGAGATGTCAAAACTCTTTAGATGCAAACTCTAAAGCCTCATTCTGTACATGAGTAAAGTCACGTGATATTTTTGCCATAACTACACAAATTAAGATACAACAATTCCCAGTGGTTAATGTTATAAATCTGCACACTTTGCTTGCACGTTTCAAACAATTTAAAGAAAAATGTTTCCTTTCCTTATTCATTCATTCAAAGGAGCCCTAATGGATTTCTCGCTTCATAATACTTCAGGTTGCACATTTTCCCATTGCAGGACTTTTCTGGCTCTATTTTGCTGCCCCTCTTCAGCTGCGAACAACTGCCCTAATGCCACAGAATAATGATCGTGATAAACCTCGCTGACACACATTGTTTGTGAGAGAGAATTTAAACTTGGGCCTTTAGTCTAACCTACAGTCTAAGCTGGAATGGCAGGACGCAGCGGGTGAGTGTGACTAATTAGCTAAAGAATAGTATTTATACATGGCAGCGCCATTAGCAATTTAAGCTCATGGGTGGCACAGCAGGGAGAAACGACAGGCCACATCAGCTTTGCTACCTCTTATTCAGCCCTAAAGCAGAGTCTGCCGTTTCATAGACCTTAACCATCTTAGCAGGTTAGCAAAACAAACAAACGGCCATTATGGAAAGCTGCCCTTGTTCTGCTTAATCTCCAAAACTTTCAAAAGTAGTTCAGCCTTGCAGCAAATAAGAACTAATCTGCAAAAATAGCACTAAATTTTATTTGAACTTACAAAATTTATTTTTAAAAAGTTTTTCAAAAATGTTATGTCTTATAGCCAAGCAAAAATGTTAATGCAGCATCTAAAAAAAACTGGACATTTTGAACATTCCCAGAACATTCAAAATAACATTTTGTTACTCAATGGTCACAGCCTAAAATTGTCAGCTGGGGTTGCTACAATACACATTGTGAAAAGTGCTATATATGTGATATAAAATCAAACAGAATAATGATGTCTATTTTAAAGCTTGTGAGAAGTGCATACATTTAATCTGACCAATCACAACATATAATTTACGAATGCAGTAACATGAAATAGAAGCCACTTAGTCTTTGATCGTTACACACTATGTTTTTAGTACTAATGGTGGTTAAACAGCAATTGTAAGAGGTACAGAAACTAGTTACAAAAGACTGACCAATAGCAAAAATAAATCAGGCCTGTCCAGTGATGGAAGCCTAATGGCAGAAAGGTCAGTTATGAGTTTATTAAAGGTGAAAAAATATCAGACTGCTCCAAGATAAACTCACTCTCCTGGAGTCTGGCAGTTACCCTGGCCAAAGCCAGAGGGCCTGAACCTACCTGGAGAAAAACCCCATTGATGTGAGCTAGTGCAAACTTGCTCACACTCATTTCTGTTTGAAGTGCATGCTAGCCTGTGGGAAATACTGGATTGCTCTATATACTGTATTTACATGCTGGAATTAAATACTTGTGTTTTTAATGTAGGTCACCAAAATGTGTACGATCACACTGAAAGAAGTGAACAGCAACTATTTTAATTCCATCTCTCTGCATGTGTGGCACCCTCAGCCTGTGTCACCCATCTCTGCAGTGTGTTACTGCAGTGAATTGAAAACACACAGTTCAGGATGTACATTCAGGAACAGTGTTGTTTGAAGAGTTGTGCTTTTAGTGGTGAAACAGCACCAAAGGAACCGAGCAGTGACAAAACAAACATTTCTTTGGCTCGTTTTTACAGTGATTGGTGACTTTTATCTCCAGTTTCACTTTTGTATGTATTTATTTTTAACATCTTTTACAGTACAAGACAACCTGTGACGGTAAATGTTTTTTCCAGTGATTTAAAAAGACCTTGAAGTGTTGTTTATGTAGTGTAGACTAACAAGAAGCACCTCAGGGAAATTTAAACAGGATGCATTTATATGTGCAAATAAAGCCAAAACAAAACAAGTAATACCAACAAAAATCTGGTATTAAAACCACTGTGCAACAAAAATTGTGCACAAATTAAAATGAAAGGCAAAGCCCCAAAAATAAAATTTCCGTAAAAGCAAACCAATATGAAAATAATTATGTGTGTGCCACACACATGGGTTTTAGAATTAGACTGACTTTTTACACTGTTTCTCATCTAGACAGATGTTTTAAAAAAAATCTTTTAAAAAATGTCTCGGCCAATGTTAGTAAAGCACCACAAGGAGAACAGAATGTCCTCTGAGTGATGTTGTATCACCAGAGAGAGCAGGATGAGGTCATGAGTTACAGGAGACCTTGATTGTGAGGTAAGAGACAGCTTTGATCTCCCAGGTAAAGAATATCAGACCTGCAGGCAGCACATCACACCTGCCACACAGTCTGACTGTTGTCATTTCCACATCTGATGGCAATTATTCTCCAGTTAACAGCACCACACCATTAACCTGATGCACAAGTCCCACCAAGGATGACAAGATTCATCAGTCTTATGCTGTCACCTGTCTCTAAAACACTGCTGTGCTGTTAAGTGTTGTTCTTACAACCTGAGAAGCCCCGTGCTGACAACCACATCTCCGATTCACAGCGAATTTATTATCCTTTCTGCCTCGAAAAGTTACACACTCTTTTAATCTTTAAAAAATATATGAAATTCTTTTGTGGGTCCGTATTTACACTTTCACTTCATTTATTTTTGCTTTGCTTGGACACAAGAGGCCCTTGCATATTTAAGTCTTTTAAACTCTAGAACCTGCTTCAAGACACACTTGAACTTCTTCAAGTGTGCTGTTTACCTTAACGCTGCCTAAACCAATAATACCATTAGACATTTGACTCTCGTTCTCAGGAGGAGAAGCCCACAATGAGCAAGAAGATATTTTGTATTAGTTCATCAGCGCTGAAAATATCCACTATCAGGGAACATTCTCAGATTGTTGGCTTACGTTCTCTAAAAGTTCTATAAAAGTTATAAAAATTGTTATTCTAAGCTGTTAGTGAAACAGAATTAACAAATGTTTAAATAATGTTCTTATAACCAATCAATAATGTTAAAAAGACAAAAAAAATGGATGTTATGAATGTTTATAGGACATTTTTAACATTTTTGTTACTTAATAGAAATGTTCGGGAAACATTTTTACAACCTAAAATTGTTAGCTAGAGTGTTCTGAAGGCTGTCTCTCGGGTAAGACTACCGGCAGAGACCTTGGTCTGCTCTGTTTTTGCAGAGGCCTTCATTTCTCGGTTCCTCATGTTATGGATGTGTTTTCAGCATGCCCAGTGGGTTCTCAACAATCCACAAAGACCTCTTCATTCACAAGCGGAGAACACCAGCTGGTGTGAGCAGTCACCAAATAATGACTCTATCTGCTCCAGCCACTGACCTGCAGGGACAACAAACAAGGCACCCCATGGACCCAGAGCAATGTATTGTGGGAAAATATGGGATCATATGGAGAAGTAAAAGTTATTATTGCTATGAAAAGTTGGACCAGGGAAAGGGCTGGAAGTGTTTCAGTAAAGCCAATCAGCTGTACACATCCACATGAACAAAAGACAAAACTCTTTTTGTCTCTGGGAAGAGTAAATCTTGCTTCCAGTAACCAGAGTCACTCCAATTAAACTAAGATGAAAATCATGATGAAAATCAAAAAAAGATGAAAATCAAAAGTATTGTCTTGCCAATGTTTAATTTAAAATGCATTTATTACAGTAATTAGGAAACAAACAACGAAATGGAAAATAAATAAGGTAAATGAGAAAGATTGTCTTTTCGATAGGGGCATTGTCTGTTAGTTTGTTCGGAGGTGTTTATGTATGTGTTTAGCATGAGTTAAGCTAAAAATAAACATTTTATGATGTTGTTGTCCCAGGGAACATAGAAATTGATAAGATTGTATACCCTGAATTCTATGTAAGTCACTTTGGATAAAAGCATGAGCCAAATGCATAAATGTAAATGTTGCTAACAGATTTTTTGGATGGAGTCCACATGAAATCCCAGTAGTTTTTTAACAAGTGTAAACTACACTTACTGTTCACTTCTGTTTGCTGCTGGTTTATATTATAAACACTATCAAAGTACAATTCAATTGTTAAATATTACAGCCGATTATTTTGTAGGGATTACCTTATTAATCCAGTCAAACCCGTCTAACAGAATAGATTTTAGATAGATGTCTATATGTCTATCATCTTTATATACACAAATTAGCTAAGAGTTTATGTATCTATCTGGGAGTTTATGTATCTATATTTACAAACATAACTGGGCGGAATGGCCTAATTTAACTTAAAGGGACAGTAATAATTATATTTCTAGTGTTTACTTAACCACATTTGTACTAAACACTGTTTTGAGCTTCCTATTTATTCTTATTTAGTCTATAGATGATGATTATGAATCAATGCGAAATAAATCAGTGACCTAAACATTTATTATTTTGCAAATCATCTGCCATGTTGTTTACACGGATACTGCTTTGAATAGGTTATAGCATCAACATGACTCCAAGAAAATATGTTTTTCCACTCTGTATTCCCACCCCTTGTATTCTGTTTGATTTAAGGAAAGTTATTACACAAGTTACATTTGTTTACACCATCAGTAAGGCTGTAAGCTTAGACAGAGGTTAGCCATTTTAGGAGTCAGGGCTTTTGGTTCAAAGCAAATGTGTTCATGGAGCATGGTGGCCCTATTTGACTTTTTAGCACAAGTACTAAATTACATTGGCCTTTCACCTTTGTTAGCTTTAGATTAATGTCGTGCAATATCAGACATAAGTTACCTCTGAGGAAGGTTAGTTCATCTGTCTTGTAGTATTTACAATCTGTGTCAAGCCTGAGAAAGTTAAAGTGAAAAGTTAAAGGTCAACAGCATAAAAAACATGCATGTATTTACAGACATGCTGTATGTTCTTATTTGTTTGGCTTGTGCATTGATTTACATTTTTTAATCCTGGCCAGGGCTTAAAACAATGGCATAAATCAGATCAGTAATTGTATGAAAGGATTCTGTCATCTTTTTCTTGATTCAAAAAGGTAAATTTAAGTCTGTCTAAAGATAAACACAGACATACAGTACAGTACATGTATGTTCATGAGTTTTTTCAGATTGGTTCAGTATTAGGTTACAACAGCAATGGTCTTCCCAGCTAACAAATGTAGATTATAAGAACATTTCTGTAACATTTCCATTAAAAAAACACAATAGTTAAAAATGTTCTTTTGAAAGTTCTAGAAACCTTCAAAACGTCCAGTTTATTAGATATCGTATTAACGTTATTGCTTGGTTATAAGAATGTAACATTTTTTAATTCTGCATATTTTTAAAATGTCCAACTAACTTCTTATATATGAATACCGTTTTTGATATGATAAATAACAATAAAAAAGGATCTACTTATGTTAGAAGCAAGAATGTTTGATCATTTTGAGAGAACGTTTAGAGAAAGTTAGTCAATGTTCTGAGAACATTCCCTGTTAGCTGGGTTGGACCTGTTTCTAGAATGTTCTGTGCAGTCTGTTCTCGGCTTTTGATTTGGTGGTTTGGTTTTAGAATACAATGTGTGTGTGTGTGTGTGTGTGTGTGTGTGTGTGTGTGTGTGTGTGTGTGTGTGTGTGTGCATGCATGTGTGTGTGTGTGCGTGTGTGTTTACTTGAGAGATGTGTTGAACATTTACTCTGGAAAAGCTCCCAATGTAACACCTCAATAAAGCATTAAAGCCAACATTGATTCAAAGCCCCGGGAAGTCTTACCTGGTGGTCCATGGTCGGGCGTGTTAAATAACAGAATGAAAACTGACATTTCACTGGAGATCTTCCTTCTGCAAGGAATGCTGTGTAATTCCTACTTTACATCTAAGGATAGCAACAATAAATTCTGTAATAGCCGCTGCAGGTTATCCAAGGACTAAATATCTTCCAGCTATGCTTAAGTTAAAGATTCACAACAGCACATTACAGATTCTCAGGAACATCTACTGTTTTTAACAAAAGCTGAAAGCTGAAAGAATGATATTTTCATCAGGAAAAAACAAATCAGAAGACAACAGCTGTTATTTTAAAGCGCTTTTAACTCTTTGCACTGCGTAATGTAACCACAGAGTGAAAATCTTCAAACAAGCACAGTTCAAACAAAAGCGTCTCTAGAGACTTTTCAGATTTGGAGTTGTCGGCATTACATTACTGTTAGTGTTCATTTGCTCCTCTAATGTGCAGTGCATTACTGCATCTTTTTCCAGAACTTTAGCATAGTGTTGTTTTAGCTGTGAAGCTGATACTGTCTTGATCATGGTAACCACATTCAAGTTGATTCGGGCTTCAGCCAGTAAGCTGGGACTGGACATGAAGGGGGTGACTTTCTGACCTGTTCACATGGCTAATAAAACATTCATAGAGGGAGAGGAATTCCTGTGTATAGTTTTGCCTGTCTGTGATGTTTGGAATCCCACAGTGACCCCATAGCGTGCACCATTCTGTCTGCAGACAAAGGTCTGCTGTTCCCCTCCAGATCATCACAGACTACCGACTGCTCGCTGCTAAGTTAATCAAATATTTTTCTTCCACCGCAGAATTAGTCTCAATAAATATTTTTTTTGCATGATTTTTCTCCCCCTTTCTTTCTCCTGCCCTCTACAAATTCATCATGTACCGCATTGTGCTGAAGTTCACACAGGTGGTCATAGGATTTTTTTGTGGTGAAAAGTGGCCTCTTAAATTAAAGTACCTACAGGGATGGCTGAGCAAAGATTGAGTTCAATTGCTCTTAAAACCACCTGATTTACCTCAATTGCCTGCCCTGCATGTTGGAAAAATATTCTCAAAATTCCACAGTGCATCTTTTTCTTGTTAATTGGGTTATGACTCCTCAGTGCTTCACTATAAGTATGCTTAACCTCCGTCAGCAAAGTCCAGGAGACCTATGAAATATTAATTGCTCTCTTTGTGTGAGATGGTTCGCAATCATTTCTTAATGAAAGAGCCATTCTGAAGAGTGCAAATGTTATCACAAGAGGCTGTTGAACAAAACAAACAACAGAGGTTTGCAGTGTTCCTGGAGATTTGATGTTTGTTCACTTCTCTGACCCACAGGCACTTACCCACTCTTGTCATCACAATAGACACTTTATGCATCTGTCGGTGTTTGCCATGCATCAGCTGTGATGGTTTTGTCGTTAGAGTTTAAGTTTTGGTGCCTGTGTGTCTTACGTTTCCCAACAATGAGAAAGGAAAGAGCGTTTCATCCAGTTCTCATCATATTTTGAAAGAAGCCTCGTCTTTACAGGGACATTTTTATGATTCCTAAAAGCTAGAAAAAAACATTTGCAGAGTCTTAAGCTGTCTGTACTTGTGACAATGGAACACCCCAGCTAACAGGGAATATTGTCCGAACGTTGGCTACTGTTCTCTGAAAGTTCTCTCAAAGTTATTACAGTTTTTGCAGTTATCAAAATGTTTTAACGTTGTATATCATATATATTAAAAATGTTAGTCCGAAGTTGTTAGTGGGATGTTTTAAAAATGTTAATACAACATAGAAAATGGACATTTGGAACATTCCATAAACTATCAAAACAACATGTTTATAGTTTTAGTTACATAATGGAAACATTATGTAAATCTGTTAGCTGGGACTGCAGTTTCTCTCAGATCTACATTCTAAAAGCTACAGACATGGTGTTGTATTTACAGAGTTATATTCATTAGTCAAGGCGGTGTGATGTCATTTCCTGAGCAAGTCCCAGAGGTCCATGACCTTACCTTCACAGTCTTAAACTCCTATCAGTGACTGCCAGGAGGAAATTACAATCAAACGTGTCTTAACTGTTGTGGTTTAACTTTGATATATAACAAATAAATGCAGAAATTAATGAAAACAATAATAGTTTTGTATTTGTAACCTAACTTTAATGGTTTGTAAATATAGCTCTTTGACCTCATGCTGTAAACCTGTTTCATGAAATAATATTTTTACCACCAAAAATATTATTTGGTTTTATACGTTTTTTTAACATGATTTTGTACTTTCTGTTATAAAAACCTTCATGTTTTATTTTTGTAACTTGGACTGACAAGGTAAATCCTCAATGCCGGGAAATGCTGCTGTTTTTTCAATAATAGAATATTTTTGAATAACATTTTCCTGTTTCTGCAGTGTTCAGCTGGAAAACTGTGTCAAAATCTCCAAACAAAATGTTAATGGGGATTTGTTAATGGATCTAACATTCAGATTCCATCCAGACTGCAAACAATTACAGATTTTTTTCCAAAGTACTTTTTCTTTCAGATTTATGTTCATAAGCCTGCAGACAAGTAAAGAATAATATAATAATATATATGTATATACATTAGTTCTGTCTATGTTCTATAGAAAGACAGACTCTTTAATAATCAGGTATGACATACACATTCATTTCTTGCAATTTCTGGTTTTGTTTTGTTTTCATTCCCCCCAAAACCCCATAATAGACTTTGCTTCCCATGTGGAAATATCAGGTGTAATTTAAGTCCAATTTTCACCATTACAGTTTGCGATTTAACCAAATGACTCCACATTTCATGCCCAATGTTGTTCGGGAGAAATTATTGTGTAGTGTTTGATCAGTGCACAACTGTGTGAGTAAACTGTAACCTCTGGCTCACCTCTGCCTTCACTTACTCTAATGATGGCTGCCAGCATCCCATGGCTGTACATTTATTATCTACCAAGAGCCTTCATTAACCTTCTTGTTGAAAACAAGCAAACCTGCTTTCCCAGCTAATAATTTAAAGCTGTAAGAATGTTTCCCTTTCGTTTCTATTAAGTAACAAAAACTTCTAGAAACATTCAAAACGTCCATTTTTTTAAACAAAACATTCCACTACAAACTGAAAGACATTTTTAATATATGTGACATATAATGTTTACAAAATTCTACTAACTTTACTGCATGATTGTTTTTGATCACTTTTAGTGAACTTTTAGAGAATGTTAGCCAGCGTTCTGAGAACATTTCCTGTTAGCTGGGTTCTTCCAGTTATTTTCCTAGTGCAGAGAGAATTTATCATAACGATGCTTAGAACATAGAGTCCAAGCAGTCCGAATGACATCATTCATGTAACATAAAGAGCCTTACATACAACAACAGCCATATTATCTGTCATTTACCACATATAGTGTTTAAAGCATTAAATGTGTCTCCATTCCAGAGCCGATCTCAAGACTCAGAAACATACTGTATTTATACAATAAAACTAGAAATGATCTGGCATTGGTTTTTACACAGACATAAATAATAAACAGCAGGGCTGGTAAAATGATCTACAGTCTTGCATTTATCCTCAAGATAGTATTAATTAGATTTATCTGCTGCTCTGGCTCACTTGTTCTGCTCCAGTCTATATTTTACAAACTCAATGAATCGGAATACCCCAAGCTAGCATTACCTTTCTCCCCTGGTTCTGTAACCCTGCTAGTCTGTATATTTTTATTGGCAAGTGTTTCAAACAGCCTCACAGAAATACATGCAGGTAAAGAAACACGTCTAGACAATTGAGGTCAGGCTGCGAAGTTTGGATGCTCCGGGTTCAGAGTACGATCAGATGTGTGTGGTATATTGTGTCTGAATTTTTGGGATGGATTAGAAATTGAGTATTGCGACACGTGCTTTGTTTGATCAGTTGTGTGTTTATTGAAAATACACAGATTTAAAGCTGTCATGATGGATTAAGGTAGGAATTTGGTTTGTTGGCATCTATGGAGTGGTGAAGTACTCTAGAAGAGGGCACGCTGTGGGATTTCTGAACATGACTTTTATCTGTGGAGAAAATTGCAACCCAGCTAACAAGGAACGTTCTCTGAACATTGGCTGATGTTCTTTAGAAGTTCTCTCAAAGTTATCAAACAAGTACTTGCAGTATATGTCACATTTTTTAATGTTATTTATTGTATATATCAAAAACATTATTCTTTTGTTCAAATTGTTAATGGAGCAGTTCAAAAACATTACAAAATTAACAAAAGGTTTGAATAACATTCTTAAAACCAAGCAGTAACGCTAGTAATTGGGAAGGTGGTTTCATTTTTCCTGTGGTTGTTACATCATTGTGATCCCTGAGGGCAGTTTGGAACTTTATCATTATGCTAAATAAAAAAAGGAATACATAAATATATAAATATATAACATAAACATCCAGTATATTAAATGTTTATGACTAACATTAAGAGAGACCTAGTAAAGTCAACTATGGCATTTTATAAAGAGCATTTTGAATACCTGGAGGCTTTAGTTCAGTTTTATAGCATTTTTGCTTTCCTTGGAGCTTTTAAAACATGTATATATGTCAGCTATGATTTATACTGTATTTTATGCTCTGATTGGCTTGTAAAATAAGCCTGTAGTTGAATTTGGTTCTCTTAGTTTGATTTGCAAGAAAACCTCTGAAATGGATGAGCTTTCTCTGCAGTGGTTTTCAATGCGGTATCAAGTATCTCTGACTGAATGTTCCTCAGCTATGTGTTTGTGAGTCACTCTCTGATGAGTAGATCTTTACAGAGACAGAATGCTCAAACTTTACACACTCATCATTACAGACAAATGATGAAAGGGTCACTGGATGTGGACAGAGAGATGAATAGGTGGGCAGAATAGCAGAATGGTGACGTACTGTTTGGCAGTTAGCAGAGAACTCTTGGAAGCCGTCACTCCTGAGGAAATCATCAGTCAGTCATTCCAGAACGGCCACTTCACCTTTCTGTTGGAATGCAGGGAAAGGTAATATCCTTAGTGCACAGAGACCGCAGGGGAAGTTAAATGTCTACGTTTTCAAGCATTTTTATGATTCGAAGAACAGACCTTTAATAAAAGAGTGTTTATGTGTAGCCTACATGATCAGGGTCAGGAATTTACCAGGGCTCAGGGAAAATGCTACAAAAGTGACAGAAAACTTTTGTTTATGATGGTTATGTGTTTTTTAGGTTCCAGACATAATGGCTAACCGATCACAAATAAGAGAATTTATTTGTGTTTATGCCCCCATATAGCTTAAAAGCACCTGAATTTTTTTTATTATTCATTTGTCCAACTGAATGAACAATTTATCCATTCATTGCATTTATCCAAAGCGACCTACAAAGACAGCATTCAACATTTTGCCATAAGAACCATTAAGCATAACATACAAAGCTACATTTACAAGTAGGAATTGTTTGGATGCTGGAGATAGAATGAACAGTGGAAGACGACGGTTTTTATATGTTAAACAAAGTTAAACAATAGAAAAAGGGCAATGGTGTACAAATAAGACTATCACATATTTGTCAATGTGATTGTTGTAGTATGACATTTAAAGTGAAAATTGTGTATTTGTCAGTGTATGGTAACCCATACTTGAAAACTTGCCTTGCTCAAGGGCACCTCAGTTGTTTCCTGCCAGCTGTGGTAATCGAACCTGTGACCTTTGGTTTACAAGTCAGACTAACCATTAGGCCACAACTGCCCTGAATCTCAGTAGAAATTTTCACCCCCTTTACTTACAGCTTAATTATTGGATAGAAATGCTGCTCATCACAGCAGTGAGAGGTGTCTGCTCAAAGGTAACATGTGGCACTTGTGTGAAGCTGCTCAACCTCAGAATGAGACTGCTTTCATGAAGACATTTAGCACAGACAAAGCCAGGCTTGTGAAGAGAGAGGGACAATCAGTATTGAAGAATAACTCATGTGATAGACAGAGAGTTAAAGATCAAAGCCTGTCTGCTCCAGGAGACCTTCTGATCATTGGAGTCAGGGGTGAAATCATGTTAGCTTTAAAGCGACAGCAATGAGCTGTTGCAAACGTGTCAGCATGAGAGAGTTATATTACTTCTGGACCAGAACAATGGAGATGCTACATCTCTGCCTAAAACCAAGTTATCTCATGGTTTAGAGCAGAGCCACCATCCACAACTGGACAGACATGAGGGAATCTGCCGTGTTTATGGTATTCATACCAGAATCATGGACGATGAGCAAAACAGAGGAGAGAGAGAGGACAGATGACAGATCGATGACTGATGTATGCAGAATACAAACTAAGACAATAAAACATTTACATTTAGGCATTTAGCCATTTAGCAGACGCTTTAATCCAAAACGACATACAAGGTAAAGAAAGCAATAAAGCGATTCACAATAACATGAGAGTGCTATACATTACAACAGGTACAACAGTTGTTAGAGGGACAAGGGATGAGGGAAAACAAGGAGGTAAGGGAATGTTTACATGGCAAAAGTTACATATTCCATGTCATTATATCATGCAAGAACTCACAGTCACAGCTAGCCAGGCTTGACTTGGTGAAGCCAAGCAAAATGATTTGGTTGGCCTGAAATGACATTTCATGCTGTTATATATTCAATGGCAGTATGGAAAATAAAGAAGGGAAATGGGTATGAATATCATAAAGCATTTATATACAAATGCAAAGCTACTTTGCACCATTATTATACTCAAGAATTTTGAGTGTTCCACTTTTGTCAAGATTAACTTTTGAAAGTTATTTCATAGCATAAATTCTGAGATTATCTTGGTCAAAAATGATTTTCAAGCTTTTGCTTAATATAGTGTCTGTGCTAGAGCTTTGCTCTCTCAGGACAGAGATTTTCAGTCTGACGAACAGTGCTTTCAAACACTAATTCTGTTACTCTGCAGGTATGCTGGAAGTGACTGAAGCCAAAGAAGGGTGCACGCTGCCATCAGTTCCATTTGGCGAGACTGGCACGTTGATATTGTGCTGATCCAACAGCACCAGAATTTTATAAAAACTTTGTGATGGATCACTCACGGCACTGCAGGGATAATTGTGTTTCACTTGAGCTGCCATATAGCCAACACAAACAGAGGGGAAAAAAACAGGCAATGATTTACTGTACTTTCCTTACAGACATTATTTACAGATGCTGACAGTTATAGATGGTTTCTTAAGATCTGTCCTGATGCCAAAGGAGCTGAGTGTTCTTTAAAATAAAACCAAATAATATGTAACACGCAAATGTGAATGAATATCCTAAAACGCCCTTAATTTCTAATATAAACAACCACATCTTTATTATCAAAGAGCTAATAAATAATTTGACAAGAAAATAGGCATGACCCACTGCACTACTGTCTGTTTATAGTGCATTTCTTTACATTTAAATATTTCTCTTGCATCATTTTAGACATAATACAGTGTATTTGTCACTCGCGGCTCAGGATTCAGTCACATGAATCTGATTATGTACTTAAAGACATTTCCATGCAAATCAAACATGCTAATGTTATGATATGATGGAATACTGTAATGTGATTTCTGGTTTGACCACATATAACACAATTTATTCCCCCTCATTTTAATTTACAGAAAAAAACAGCCTCAGGAAATCAGAGACCCGGCTGCCATTTATGAAACAAAGCACATAAACTAGTTAAGGATTAGCAATTGAGTTGAGCAACACTGTTTGTTTTCGCCACCCATATCAAATAACAAATCCACTGGGTTATGAGTGGTTCCTCATAGTTGATGACAATCCATTAAAAATATTATGTATCACGGTTTATCATGGTATGAGAGCAACTAAAAACAAAATGAACTTAAATGAGGTGAACACAGAGGACAGAGATCAAATAACTGCAGGCATGAGGACAGTGTGGAACGGCAAATTTGGTGTTGTTTTAATGTGAGTCACTGAATAACGTGGTTGAATGTTTTTGAGCGCAAGCTGTGGACACACTTATCTTATTTTCCTTCAGAAATAACTGCTTGTTATTAAAAGTGAGATTTTGCTGTAATTTTGTCATCACAATTTAGCATTTCCCATATTCCTTCACTTTTCCCCATTCCGACCACTAAACGATTTGTTTCTTTTGCAGCAAGCCTCTTATAAAAGCTCATGAATGGCAGGGAAGGGGGAGGCAAGCAAAAAGCGTAGTGTGCTTTACAAGACCACGGGACTACTGGCTGTTTTATAAGAAGGGACAAACATTAAGGGAATTTGTTCCACACAGGCAACCCTCTAAACACAACCTCATGCTTATTAGCCTCAATTCCTAGTTAGCTTGTTAATTAAAGAATCATTCTCATTATCCAGGACCAGCAGGATCCAAGATAGAAATGCTTCTCTCAGGTCCAACTGGTCAGCCATATTCAGGAATCGAAGGTCTTCTGTGAACCAGAGTTAATTTGAATTCTTTCGCCCTTGTTCTGTTTTCATTTTTAAAAGCGGTGTAGGCTTCTAAAGCTTAATGGCTTCACCTTCCCACAGTCTAGCAATAAAAGAGGGGTGGACACAAAGCAGAGATGAGGTATCTCTCCTCCTACCCGATTTATCCCGCGATTCACTCGGTAACAGTGTCTTAGTGGGCAGGAACATCAGATTTTTAATGCAGATTTAAGACACATTCAAGTGTAAAGTAAAACGGAGGTCTCCTGTAGGGTCCCCATGGGCCACAGGATGTGTTTAATGGCACGCAGTGACTCAAACGGCCAAGCTTGTTATGGTCTCTCCGGCGGAGCCCCGGGCTTTGACAGAACCAGCATTGTTGGAATGGCACTGCAGACACTTCACACACAAAAAATAACGGAGGTGACAGGGCCGTTCCCCCAGTGTGCTGCATGTATTGAATAAAATCACAGTAAATGAATGAAATTAAGTAAAGACACTCAGGAATATTGAAAACTTTCAAAAAAAAAGCCTTTCGGGACTTTGCATTTACCGTCCCAAAAGTGTTACTTTTGATGTGCAGTATTCTACATAATACTACTTATATAATACACAGTATTAGAAAAATTGCTGAAGATAAAGAAAGAAGGGTCAGAAAGACTATTAGAAAAATATAGCAGCTGAATACCATTGCATCGTTCAAATCCAATACATTTCCCAAGACTTCAAGGCGCATGCTGGTTGGTTTGTCCTCTTCTCGGCCTCCTGCTGGATCGGGTGTGATGCTGCAGCAGCTCCTGTTGGCTGATGGACGGATACGTCAGCGCCTCACTCGCTTTATTTCTGTCCCCTTGGATGGTGGAGGTCAGAAGAAATAAGTCATGTATTACAGGTTATACACCAGACTGGTAGAGATCGTATCCACTGGCTTTTCACGCTGCGTTAAAAAGACGGGAGAAACAACTGCTTTGCGCATCACTTGGAAACGCTCCGCTCCAAGGATTATTTTATAAAACCTGCCAACAATTTTCATTATAATTACGCGGCATTCAATCATTTGGGAGCTGGTTTTCTTCTTTCAACATGACATTTCGATGTACCTTTTTCATGCACCTGTTACTGCTTTGGGTTGGGTACGAAACCGGCGCATCTGGCGCTGCTGGAGAAAGTGCGCTGGACATCCCGACAGACGCGCTCTCACGACGGATGTTTAAACTGTACGACAAGTACAACGTTGAACTTCATCGACCAAACGACGGAAATACTGTAAGAAGTTTCAAAGCAAAACCTGGTAAGTGTTCATTAATAAATGATGGCGTTTAAACAATGTATAGATGCATACATTTACGTACTATAATGTACAATTAGGACCATAGCATTTATTTTAGCCTATTTGTATCCAAAACAAACTTATTTTTCGAAATCCCTGCATGAAAGTTAAATGACTTTGGCTGGATAGAAACTGGAAATTAAATGTAATTAATTGTAATTAATAATGTAATTAGATTGCTTGTATAAGTCAAGCTGTTTTATCTCCATACAGAAATCAAAGTCAACGAAATTATTCATTTTAGATACAAAACACAAATGGATCAACAAGTTGAGATTAATTAGTTAATAATTGTGCATTTCAAGGAGCAGGTCTGCCACTTGCAGTGTTTTGCATGTTGTCATTGGTAGTGATGTGTAGACAGGGAAATCATGTATCAGTATGTTGTTAATCTCAATGAACAATACTGTCTTTAGTTTAAGTTTACATGCAGTCCATTAAAGTATTTAATCAGTGCAGATTAAAAGACTCACATTGTTGAAGGTTGCAACTCTTGGGGGAACCTAAAAAACATTTCCATATGTCTCGTCCAGAAGTTCCATGTCTCCTCACTTCCTTGTGCTGTCTCCAAACCCATAGACACAGAACAAAAAGCCTGTTGTTTAAGCCCACTTTCATAATTAATATGTAACTCAGCAGTTTCTCTCATATCTCTGCAGAGAATGTGGATCAGAGGGTCGTGTACTGGCTGAATCTTACTTCCCTTCAGGGGTCTGAGGTAATTCTCATGTCAACATTTCACTTCTTCTTTGACAAACGGCCACGCCAGAGGTCCTGGTTCTGCAAGCGTTTCAAGAACCCATTGTGTCGCACCCACAACTACAACCATCTACCTTCTTTTGGTCTTCTTTTTTGGGCTTCCCCATCTGGCTCTGCTGCAGGAACGCTGCTTGGAAACATCACTGTAGTTCCTCACAGACGTGGGGCCTGGCTGACCAAGGATGTGTCTGTTATTATAAAGAAGGCCCAAGATAAGAATCACCTTTTGATCATGGTGGAGCTGGACTATGGAGAGAAGTATCAAAGGTATCAGGACCAGCTCTCATTTTCAAGCTTTCCATACTTGCTGGTATATGCTAATGACCTGGCCATATCGGAGCCCAACAGCGTGGCCTTGAGTTTACAAAGATATGACCCCTTCCTTGGGGACCCTCCACCGACTCCATCTCCAGACCCTTCACCTGACATGCGTGTGAAGCGTGAACTGGACTTAGATTTTCCTGATCCCATTGAGAACAATGAGCTCCCAGAGGTGGAGGACCACAGCTTTAAACAGCACGATATGTGGGAAAGCGCTTACTTTGCCCTCAAGCCAAAGTTCTTCAAAAAAGAACATCGGAGAAAAGGCCAGGAACACACTGATGGATTCAGAAAGTCTCAGGTTCTCAGGTTTGATGAGAAAACCATGAAGAAGGCTCGGAGGAGGCAGTGGAAAGAACCTCGCAGCTGTTCCAAGAAGTACCTGAAGGTGGACTTTGCAGATATCGGATGGAATGAATGGATCTTGTCTCCCAAATCTTTCGATGCCTTCTACTGTTCAGGAACATGTGAATTCCCCATACCGAAGGTGAGAGAACCCCACAGTGTGGAAGTGAATGTGAATAGTTTAGACATGTTAAAATATTTAAAAATGACTATGGGTAAAACAGCTTCTGTAGCCAGATATTTTAAACAAAGAAACCCTTCAGAAAATCTTTCATTTCCAGCACAACTCAAGCACACCAGCTTTGTGTGTAATTACAGTCAAGTAATTGTACACTTAATGGGAGTTTTAAGCACATTTCGAGCATAATTTCTTTATTTTTTCTGTTTGAAATGAGTCAGTTGTAAAGTTTCCGTTCTGAATAATAGAGGGGTATTGTAGGGCATAATTTTCTCTGCTCCATTAAAGAAACAAAGAGTTGCATGTCTAAACACTACCATACTTCATTTTCTTTTATTTTCTGCCCGTTTCAGGTGGTCAGACCGTCCAATCACGCCACCATCCAGAGCATAGTCAAGGCAGTTGGTATCATTATAGGGATCCCAGAACCATGCTGTGTACCGGAGAAGATGACATCTCTCGCTGTGCTATTTCTGGATGAGAGCAAAAACATTGTGTTGAAGATCTACCCCAACATGTCTGTGGAGACGTGTGCTTGTCGATAGACTGGCTGATCCCTGATCAGAGGAATGATCACAGGGAAAAAGAGACAAATGGGCATTGTTATGGTTCTGACATCAGAACTAGCATATTGCCTGTAGTACGCACTTGTTAGAAAGTGCAAACAATGAGGTTATATTTAAGGACTGCATCTCATCATTTTAAACTGTTTAGTTCAACCTTCCATTTTCTGTAATATTTTATTTTCCTCTCTCTGTCCGTGAGGGATATGTTGTAAACTTTTTCATAAAACTAGATGAGTAACATGAGCACTTACGCTTACTTATAAGATGTCAGTTTTGCTGTCATCACCGTTGCATATGTGGCTGATGGACTCACACATGTAGATACTGGATGTGCAAAAAGGTTTTATTGCATCTTGAAAATGTGGTTTCATTTTGCCAGAACTATTGAATTACATTGAAATGTATTGGAAAAAATTCTGACGAATGCTGGGCGAAGTGACAGTTAAATTCATTTGATATTAGAATTATTAAAAAAATGAACTTTAATATTTTTCATCTAGCATTTACAAAAGCTATCAGCATGACTGCAAAGCAGTCGGGTAGTTCAGTTCTGAGCTTAGTTTTGAAACAAAATTGACTTTGAAAAAAGGACGCAGAACTTTCTCATAGTTTTGCAGTGAAGATCTTGCAGCTAATCGCTGAGGTCACTGTTGGGTAGTGCTGGCTAGTTCTTCCTGTGTGTTTATTTTAAAAGATATTTCTTTGATCTTTCAGCAAGTAACAGTGAATAGACTGTCTTGTATTCTCACACATTTTCAACATGATAGTGTTTGGATTGATGGCATATGCAAAAAGTATTTAGGCTGAGTGTTAATGTGTATGGATAAACAATTGTTGACTTGGATTCAGTATATTATATTTTAGAGATTGTATTTTTGTAAATGTGTGTTTTAAATTATGACAACTTGTCTTATAAGTAGAATAAAATCTATAATAAACCATCAGTGTGTTTGTTTTTCTGAAACATAAACATAGATTGCTTTGCATGTTCTATTCTAATGATATGAATACAAACTAATAACAGCATACGAGTCTCTGGCACAGCCGACTTTAGAATCTATCCTAGTCTATTATTTCTCTACACGGACATTAAAGTGTTTCACCTGCGTCAAGGGCATCAGGTGTCAGGAAGTTCACCTCCTACTTCAACAGATGATGTCGCCCAGCGCAGACTTAATTTGACCTAAACCCTATTAATCCCACCAGTCCATGAATGAAAACAAGAACCCAATTAGCACCCACTATGTCTTTCCTTTGTGTAATGATGAGTGCTGAATGGGTTCTCTGTGCGTGTGTGAACAGAGACAACACTTAAAGATGTCAACATGGCTGGCACAAAGCTTTGACTGTGTAGGCATTAAATGAGGATAAGCATGTTTCCACTACTTTAACTGTGGACTACTGAAATAGCTCATCTCATCAGTGTTATTATTTTGTGTTACTAGAACATATAGATTTGGTGTAAAATAGCAATCATTTGTCTTTGTCTAATTTATTAGGAACCAACCGATGAGATAATAAATAGATGGTGTCCAGTGTAATCAAAAGTTGTTTTTATTTCCCCTCTAGGACCAAGTGCTCAGTTTTGACAATGTGAGCATGGATGAGGTTTGTTAAACTGGAGATCATTTAGTCTCACACAGAGACCGTAAAATAACAGAAGAATCTGAGTTCCAGCAGTCAGTTAATGCCAACATCCACTAAAGCTGCCCAGAAACACTGAGGGAAGCTATCTGATGAATCCACTTCAGGAAATGTTTAGTTCTGCGGGGGAATACTTTAATAATTAAATGAGTTGTAAAGGGCACCAGAGGTCTCACCAAAATGTAAACATTCAACAGTTACTAAAAACCAAAGTCAATATTTAGTTTTCTAAATGAGGCTTGATCAATTATTGGCAGTGATGAAAGACACTTGAAAACAGACAGAGGATTTTCTGTGTGAAATGACTCTCTTATAAGTGATTACTGTCAGGCACAGACTGCCAGGCTTCTAAATGCACCAGTGCATACACATCTTTTATTTAATCTAATGTCTTCAGATGTTCAATGTTGACGCTTTTAAATAAACAGAATGTCTGATTTTCTCGCTAAATGCTGACAGGCATCTTTTTGAACTTTGATGCAAATTCAACTTTGACACAAAATAAAACACTTCAAAATGTAAGAACACAATGCTTTCATCATATATATAGCGCATTAACACTTTACTTTTTGATTCATGGTGAATTCAAGGACTTCAGAATGGTTAGACTGCTCTCTGCTGGACTGTGAGTGTGTATACATGTGTGTGTGAGCCAGTCTGACCAAAAAGACAGTAATAAAAAGCATTTTTTGTTGATCTGCAAACTAATCTCTACTTTCTGAAGCAAACTATCCGTCATGGTTCCTTTCATGGTATGTTCATGGTACATAAATTCAAAATTCATGAACTATAAGCACTTTTACAAGAAAAGGTGACATGAGGTATGCAATAGCCCCTTATTCACAAATCTCACCAATCATCCATCTGCACTCCTATCTTCTAAACACTCTCTCAATGCCACTGAAAAGAACATGGTACTTGATATCAAACATTAATGTCCTAAATCAAAGGCAAACATCTGGGAATTTTGTTTAAAATCTTTAATGAAACACAATGATCGTATGTCACTTGTTCAATATTTTAATAAATACATCCTCTGTGTCATTGTGCTGACAAAAAATGTTTGTAGACATCTGAAAAAAAAACAGTGAAACAAAGATTTAGCATTGTGAAGAGATATTTCAAATATAAAATCTTCTATACAAAGCAATGCCATAAGTTTATGAGTTCAGTCAGCTGTTAGCAAACCTAAAACGTTTCTAAACGTTTTAATAATAGTAACCATTTTATTTGCATTTGCATGTATTCA
Organism: Chromobotia macracanthus; assembly: GCA_036877525.1. NCBI lineage: Eukaryota > Metazoa > Chordata > Actinopteri > Cypriniformes > Botiidae > Chromobotia > Chromobotia macracanthus. The sequence goes on along the minus strand of JAZGTH010000073.1, from coordinate 6,517,196 downwards.
TTCTGACATTTGTAAGGCACTGTTAGATTCAACTGTCTAAGAAAGTAATGCATCTCTATAGCCACCTAGTGGCGATGTATGTGCACACATGTGCACTAAACTACATAGATGAAAATGAAGCATGGAGGAAAGACCCAGCTAACAATAAGGTTGTAAAAACGTTTCCCTAACATTTCCATTAAGTTACAAAACGTTATTTTGAAGCTTTTAGACTTTCTATAAACTTCAGTGCTCGGTTTTAAGAACATTATTCTTAAATGTTTTAAGGTTTTTCAAACGTTCCACTAACAACTTAAAAACAATGTTGTTAATACATGTGATGTATAATGTTAAAAAAATACGCAGTGGACATTTATCTGTCAAACATACAGAACAAACGCCATGCAAATCTTAAACCTTATCATTTTAATGCACCTGGTTAAACAAAAATTCATGTTTCTGAAACCAGGACTCATGGCATCTTGTGAACATCCAGTCTCCAGTACAGTGCAATGCTTTCTTCTTACTTATGAGAAGTCATGTGACGTGAGAGATGGTGACGCTCCCGAAAACACGCATGACAGATGCTGCAGGTGAGCTTCTCCTCTCTCCTCCGCCTCACCTGGACCTCCTCCGCGAACCCTTTCTTATGATGCGACCGCATGTGAAACACCAGATCGGAGGTCAGTCGAAATGAGAGGTTACATTTGGCGCACCAGTTCTGAACTGAAGCACCCGATAGAGTAAAAGTAGGGGGAAGAAGAAATGTGACAGAAGTAGACTGGAGCTGGCCACCTATAGCTCTAGTCCAGTGCTCCAGTAGTCCAGCTCTAGTCCAGTGCTCCAGTAGTCCAGCTCTAGTCCAGTGCTCCAGTAGTCCAGCTCTAGTCCAGTGCTCAGGCGCGTAATAAAAGGAACCTCCCGTAGCCAAAAGAGCGGACATCACCGCGCCCGCACGGGTGCCTGGAAAGTCACCGTGAAACAGGTGTGAGGCCAGTACATTTCTGTATCCTAGGAAGGGCTTTGACTTGAAAGTGTTCGAGATATCATCCGTATCCGATAGGGCGCATAATTCAGGAGCTGAACAATTCTGAATGTCAGCGATGGTGCGTTTGCTGGGTTCACAAAATGTGCTTTTCTGTTCCGTGTTGGCGCTTTTGGGTAAAACGAAGGAAAACGCGCTGCAGTCTGACTGTAGACCTGCATCAGATGCCTCATTTTGTGCCATTATATCCCATGATGACTCTTCTTGGTTGGATAGTTTTGGTGCTCTCTTAACCTCGGTAAATGCGCTTTTTCCAATGATCTTTGACTCGTTTGTAGATAAATTATCTGCAGTGAGTTTAATGGCAGATTTGGACAAATCCAGAAAAAGTGGATATTGTTTGTTGGCTTTGGTGGTGTTAATGTAATTGCTGATGTTGTTTTTTTCCAATGAAACAGTCTTATTGCTTTGGGGACTTAAAGAAGCCTCATGTTTTCTTTTTCGATGCATGGCCACATCTTCAGAAGATCCGTTTGTTTTGCGCTCCAGATCTCTTGCAATGTTGTGAAAATCTGTGACTTGGAGCTGTCGCTTGATTTCGGCTTGTTTCTGTTGGATGTTAGGCTTGGTTATATCAACGTTTTCCTCCGCACATAAAAAACGACAATGGGCAAGGAATGGGTTTTCGTTCCTGAAGGCCTGTCCGCATTTTGTGCATATGAAGCCTGCATATTAATATACCAAAGCTGTCAGGCAATATAAAATACAAACAAGATGCAGTTTGGAACACTTCTATAATAATAATAGTAATATTAATAGTATATGTGTATATCCACTATCGATTAGGGCATTGAGGCAATATAATGCAATTATGCCATTAGGTTCTTTAAAGTGTCACTTGAAGCTATACTAACCATCTGTCAAGGCCTTTGACTTTATTTCTCCAAATCCCAAAAGATGAGACAACTCATCATCGTACCAAACGAGCAGTTCCTCTCCTTGTTTCACATCTCGAATAGTCCTAAAATGCAGATTTCCATTCTTCAGGTAGGCCTCCGTATTTTGCTCTTCTGCGCCCATTGCAGCCTTCACCAACCATAGCCAAGGAAATACTAACGGCGAACCTTTCATCGTCTCAGGATCTACCTGTTGATAGAAAGGATGTGTTTCCCATGAAGGAAATTTAGACATTTTTGCAAGCAAATATAGCCCCCCTTTGATAGAAGACTGGAAAAAAGTATTGGCGCATGCATTGCTATTTAAATCTCTCATTACGTTTAAAACAGCAGACATCACAACAACACAAAAAAGTCAACATGCATGAGATGTATGCAGTATGCATGATCATTACTCACCCTAAATGCATAAGACTTGGTCCTTTTGTCAAAAGATTTCAATGCAATGAAGGCTATGGTGCCATGAAAGGTATTATGAAGAACACAAGGGCCGAAAGATGTTCCTGCTGGTACATCCTGGGTAACCATTACACTGGTGAACAAATCCGCGATGTGGTGATGGAGAAATTTGCTGTCATTAGTCCACAAGGAGCGGGGTATAAAATTGTGCTCCATGTTTTGTTTCTGAAAAGCTGGAACAACACAAGAGCAGGGCAGGCGAGCAATGTATTCATTATTGAACTGGATTAATGGAATAAAATATTTTCTCATGATTGAATGACTGAATGACTTTCCTTCGAAATATTTTATCAAATATATTTATATATACTGCATATACATCTTTTTAAAAAATCAGAGCTTCAGATCATTTTTGCAAATGTGCTTTTATGTATAGCCCTTTAGAATACAATAAATAATTTTTTTATACAATAAAAAATGTAGCAAAATAATATCTAGCATGCAATTATAATTTTAAGTCACTTACAGCAGGGCTGAGGATATCCCACTGCAGGTGCAAACTCCAAACACAGAGAGCGACAGATGACGACCGTCTCTTGGTCCTGACCGCCTCCTGACTGCGTTTCGCGCTGCGGAGTCGAGCTCTTATCTGCGCTCGGACCCGGAGCCCTGAAGCGCCTCTTTTCTCGCCAAACTCCCCCAAGTGGCAATTGATTGGTATTGCACCAGCTTTCTCAAGGCGTGCTTGTAAGAAGCGAGGGTTATCAATGACCATTAGATTTTAATCAGTACCACATAAGACTGTACTGTTATGCCCATTTAAAATGTCTTAAATTCGTGATGGACCCTAAAACCTAACATCTATGTAGAAAACATACACATACAGCAAAACAGTGATACTAAATTATAATGATAATAAAGATGAAGAACTTCTTTGGGAAATTCTGGTTTTGCATTGGAGAGTCTGTCCATTGTCCAGTTTCATTAGTTTCAGCATGATTTGTTAAGAATGGAGTTCAGTTGACTGGTGTCTTCCCAGTGGACTTCAAGTTACAATTTCACTTTACGCAATATTAATGACTGTACAAAAAGGTCTGGCTACACTCTGAATAGTTTCCGGAATAAAAATAGTACGTTATATTACCATTGATTTCCTAATATAGTTTATATTAGTAATTCTCAATGTTATAAGACAATTGAATTCTATAGGTTCTTATAGACCGGACTTAAAAAACTGGACTGTCTGAATGTTCCTAGAACTTCCAAAATGTTTTTAATGTTTTTGTTACTTAATGGAAACATTACATAAACATTCTTGCAACCTAAAATTGTTAGCTGGGTAGGACCTAGATACTTCCTAGATTCTTCCATAGACAGTATTAAGCTTTAAAGTGTGTAATGAGAGCCTAGTGAGTCTAAGTGTGTTTAGAAAGTAGTGAGTTTGCATGGTTTTTCAGCACCTGGGAGTTATACATATTCAAACAAGTTGGAGCATGTTGGAGAACAGTTCTTAACTGAATAGTTTTATGGCCATTAGATTTAGATCAATATGAATTACAGGCTGAAAGACATAATAATTTTGATTGAATTTTTATCTGAATTTGACTTTACTATGTAAAATCCTTGGGAATGCCGGGAATGTTCACTCATGCACCAAAAGATGAAAGCAAAGCATTTAAATGAAACATTGTAAGTGCTTCCAGCTTTAACTCTTTGTTGCGGTGCAGTTTGAATGTCAACACTTATTAGTTACACTTCACAGTTTGCTCTTCTGTTTGTAAAGCTTTCTGAATGCCTTTAGAGACATGCATCATCAAGCGTTTGCCACACTCCACACTTTAAATCAGCTGAATCGTTTTGGCTGAATTTTGGAGGCCTTAAATGCCATTCAGCGACCCTACACTAATTTAAAAAAACATGCCATCGGTTCATGGAGTTTTTGTAAAGAAGAATAAATCTTTGATCATCATTGCAACATGAATTTTCGACATGACCAACATGTGTTGTAATGCTGAGGACTGACCTTAGTTCAAAGAAAAATAAATACAGACAGCATTGCACTGCGGTGTATTGAGATCACACGACACATGCTGTGGCACAATTGTTGTGATTGTTAATTGTTAATCATTAAATTACTTATTTCTAGTCCACGAGAATCATTATTAGTGGACACTTAAATCATACTAATGAAATTAGGGATAACATTTTATTAGATATCAACACAGAACTAACCACTGTTTTTGTTTGCAAACAAATGATGTTAAATCCTTTCTCAGGACTAACATCAGTTTTCAGTCTTCAGTTTTCACAATTACTGCTCTTAATGGATATGTGGGGTGCAACAATGGGGTGCATTGTAAACAGCCTTGAATATGGACATACATCACTTTATATTCAATCTGAGCGTTAAAATCCGCATGCAACATCCCACCAGCCATTATTACTATAGTAAAAATTGTTTATCTACGTTATGACTCTATGCAAATATTCATTTGCAATTCAATTGTCAAATATGTGTCGTTCATTAAAATGTATTTTAACTTCTATACTGCCACATCGAGACGCTTGGTTAAAATAAACATTAATCATTACATTCAAACTAAAATATATAAATGCGTAGGCTAATGATAAATAATGATATTTTGTATTGGTAACAACTCGAAGCGATCTCAAGAAGAAAATGAATCGCAAACGCGCGCCAGCCAGGATCACGTGATCATGACGTCACGTGTCGTTAACGTTAACGGGGTCGCTCGCTTTCGTTTGTTACGAGCCTTCAATGTCGTTCATTATTACACCGGAAATGTTTACACCCGACACAATGTCCAGTCGAGACGCGATCTTAGTGATTTCAAATGCTTTTCTTTCAATTATTGCAGCGCATAATATCAGGGTGATAATAATTAATACAATTATACGTCATCACCACCTCAGGTGACTTCTGATTGGCCAGACGGAGGAAAACGTCTTATAGTCGGGTCGGTCACTGTATTATATCGTCGATGACTTTTATAATTATTTAGATCAAATGAAATCAAATTGTACTAATTATGTTTTACGGTTCTATTATAAACACGTATACATTCATTGTTTTTGTGTACGTTTGGTAGGTGTGCTTAGAACCGACATTAAAATAGCATCGATTATCTTATGTGGTCCACACATGCAGTTTTGTTTCCTCAGCCCTGTCAGAAAAGGACCCGTGCAGGAACCTTTCTGGATGCTGATGTAGATGTCAGCTCTGTTTGTGATCCCAACCTGTTACGCTCACCCATTGCCCTCGGTTCTCATTGAAATGGCTGGTTTCAGGAGGATGGAGTGTTACCTGTCTACTAGCAGGAGGCAGATTCATCTGGCTATGAATGACATGAGTGAGCTCATGTTGGGAACACTTTGGGTCCTGAGAGACTTTTGTCTCACATCATGTAAGAGAAATTGTAGCTGATGTGTAATTGTGTTTGAGGCAGCCATTGTAATGCACAGAAAAGGTTAAACCTCTTCTTTTTGTTGTAAATAGTGTGTCACATACAGGTTGTTTTTGTTATTGTAGATCTGGACGTGTCAAACACCACTGGTTTGAAATTTACTCCTTTGTGGAACATCTTGCAGAGAAATTTATAAGGTAAAATCTTTATTCATTTGTATCAAACCTGTGCCCTATGATAAAATCTTTATTTCTATATGTATTTATTTACTTTTATAGCCCAATGCTACGTATGTCTTTCATTGTCTTTTCTACTCGTGGAACCACAATTATGAGACTCACTGGGAAGTCTGAAATCTGAAGAGTATGGGACCATTTCCTGATCCCATACCCCATTTATCTCCCTGTCACATCCTGACCCCTTTTAAAATGTCATTGCAGTCTTTGCATTATTGATCTATACACCTGCTTTCCAATTGCAGGGAAATGAGCAAATATATGTCACACTGTTTCTTTGTAAAAATTCAAAAGCAATAATTGCTTTTTTTAAATAATTTATTAGTTATTTAATTTACAAGAACTGTCAAGCAATTAAACATTTTCATCAAAAGTTGCACGCTCCTGCGGTCGCCAGAAAATGAAAATTGATCATGTCTGGGCAGAGCTAATCTGCCTGTTCGCATCACCGTGGAGACAGCATTGTAAGTGCACTCTCGCACAGTAAGTGCATGCTAATAAGGTCATGTCAAGCCGCATCCATCCTCTCTGGCCTACACACCAGTGCTTTATGTGGCAGGCCTGTCTGCTGAGCAGCAGCCAATTAAACAAATAGGCAGTTCATTGGTAAAGGCAGAGCAGAACCGCAGCGCAGTTATTGCGCAGTACCTCGGCTAGTCAGCAGATCTGATGTGGCAAACTAGGCCAGAAAGAACCAGTCAGGCAAAAAACACAGCTCTCTAATTTCACTTGAGCATTCCTAGCAATAAGTTCTCTGTCACGTTGTGAGACATCAAACTCTGAAGCACAGGGAGGGAGAGAGAGGGTGACCACTATCACGTGACAGACGTTAAAACAACAATAACCTTGCTGCTGTGCGTCCACACTTAACTGAGTTAAAGTCGTACTTTTAGTCTCTAGAGGAGACATGTCTGTTTGCTCTTAAAGTCTCACTGCTGTCTAAAAGGACCTACTGAGATGTTAAAAATATTTTAATTGTATTTTTTCTTTCCTTTGCATTCAATCATCTTATGTTATTTCTTCATTTTAAAATCTCTAGCCCCAGACAAATCCAGACTTCATGTTAATGACCCCAAACAAGTTATAATTACATGATTAGCAAGCATAATCCTTAATGGAAACATTGCATGACAACAAATCACATAATTTGTGAAACAAATAGCAATACAATTAAATCAATCCTTAATGAATTCCTTAATTCTTAATTAAAATTAATTTACTGCAGATTACTAATTACTAATATCACCTATGGGTTCAATTTCCTTCAGATATTTCAGTTTAGCACAGAATTCATCTAAAGCAATGCATATTGCTTTAAGATGCATGTCTGCAATGGACTCATTTTTTGGGGGAATAATTTGGGTAGTGGCTTGGTTTAGTATGATCAGAGGCCATTCCAGTAGAGATCAAACTGATGAGAAGTGACCAGCCCATGCAGCCTGCAAACGGGCCATCACTCTACGTTCTGAGAGGAGGCCTAGCCATCAAACTTGACAGCAGTCGTTGCTATGATTAACACACTGCAGCCCATCCCCCTCTTGTTCCAGCAGTAATTGAAGTGTCCATGCTTGGACGTGGCACCTTGACTCTAAACAGCCTGACCCATCAAGCTCTCAGGTGTGGATTGGTAGCGTCAGCTCTCCCGTGCAGGACAGTGGGCGCTAGCCGACAGTGTACCAGCCCCTGCCCACCATCTTGCTGCCAGCACTGCCTGCTGCCAAGTCAGTGTTGACCTTTTTACCCCTGCGCTGTCCTGTCAGAACCTGGCACACCACGTCTGACAGTAACAAGGGAGGAAAAGGACATAGATGTTGATGCCCGGCCTCCAAAATTAAACGGAATTAGCCATTTCAGCTGTGCGGATGTCACATTAAGCAGGCATGATTGAGAGAGCTGGGCAGATTTAGACGCAGAGGTGGGGCAGAGAGGGGCATTTGTATGGCCGACAGGATTAAGTATAATTAGAGAGGAAATGACAGGTTAATTGGATCGGATAGGATTGTAATTTGTTTGGGTAGACCTATGAAAAGACAAAAGAAATACTGAGAATTTTCCAACCTTTTAAACATATTTAGACAGTATAGTTACATAAAAATGAAGAATGTTTGAAGCCTTACAGAGAAACAGTTGGCACATCATGACATGCCTGTTTCTAATTCCTTTAGTTAAAGGAACAGTTCACCCAAAAAGATCCGTCATCCTGCTGTCATATAAACCTGTATGATTTCCGTTCACAAAAGGGGAAATGTAATAAGGGTTCTTGAGACCGATCTTTTCCAAACAATACAAGCTCCAAAAAAAATCATAGAAGCACCATAAAAATAGTTTTGTTCTCTACGTAAGAATGATGGAGGTTTTAAATTACCAGACTAAGTAAATGAGACAAAAAATATTTTTTTGGGGGGGGGGGGGAACTATAACTTTCCCAACTAACAATTTTAGGTTGGCAGAATTTTTTCCTAATGTTTCCATTGCGTAACCATTACGTTTCCATTATGTTTTTCTCTCTAACATTTGCTGCTTAGCAACCGTCAGAGGGTCTACAGCATTGTCTTAGGGCTCTCAAAGGTCAGGCAGCCAGCTTTGTCGGCCATCAATGCAGCACCTCCAGCTACACGACTCCAAATATTTTTTTGTGCACCTCTTCACTTTTGTTATTAGCACCATTGAAAATAATTTTTTTTTCTTAGTTGAGTTAAGTGTTTCTGAAAGGTTAAGGATGGAAAAAGAAGCTGTCCGGCGAGCACACTTTTTAATTTTATAGTATATGCTGTTTTTGGAAAAGGTTTACATGAGACAAAGATCTGCTGGCACAGCCTTGCAGGGCTTTTTTCTAGATTGGTTGAAGAACCAATCATTATATATAACAAAAAGGCATTTTCTAGCCTTTTTCTAAGATTTTAGGGTGTTTGAACGTTTCCCTAATATTTCCATTAAGTAACAAAAATGTCCGGTTTTGTAGACAGTTATTAAAACGTTTTTAATTCTGTAACTTAAGAATACATTTTTTTGATATATATGATACATAACATTAAAAAACATTCTGCTAATGTTACTACAAGAACTTTGATAACTTTGAGAGAACTTTTAGAGAACATTAGCACATGATCTGAGAACATTCCCTAATAGGTGGTCCACTCATATATTTCCTGGAAAAAAAACTATTTAAATATGCAGTAAAGTGACCTTTTGAAATGTTTCTAAATATGTTTTTAATTTCCTCAAAATTCATTCCAAGTGGTTGTGAGGGGAAATAACGTATTACTGTTAAGGTTAGGCTGTGGACTGTTTAATTCAGTTTATAAGATTATGTTGATTATGATTGAAAAACATATTCCTCGAATAGAAATATTAATGTTTCTCATGCAATTTATTTTCAGATGAAAGACCTGTCAATAATGAGGACATGCTGCTCCTTTGCCTGCATCAGTCATAAATGAGCCTGGAAAGTAGGTGTTCTTAAGCATTTTAATATCATAATGTTGCTTGCTGTTGCCCTTGAAAAATGTGTGTCAATGTCAGTTAGGATTGTTCTTATCTGTCAATCTCAACACACATTAACACATTGAGACAACAGGCATGTGTTGTAAAATGATCCTTCATTAGCCTTTACGAGAGACTGTCCACCGTGGGCTCGACCTGTGTGAAGTTTTCAGTTTCAGAATCTCTACCCAAGGCTCTGGTGATGTTCTGATCCACTGTATCCACATTAGCCAGAGCAGAGCCCCAAAGAGTGACTACAGGTTTCTTCTGAGGCCTTTCACAGCAAATGAGATACTGCCAGCAGCTAATTTTCAATCAAACCTCTGAATAATTATGTGTACCTCAGCTCCAGACACCTTAAGGTTTTCATGTGTCTTGTTCTTGTCAGGAAGAGCCTCCCAATGAAGGAGATTGTCAGGACACTGCAAGCGAAATAAAGGCCTTTCTCTTAAGAGTCTGTCTACATCAGTACACTGTATGTTGCATTGCGATAGATTTGCTTATGTGTCACAAAGCAAATGGTGTTGATACAATATTCAGTATCAGTATAAATATTCAGCTCTTAAATTAATTTCAGACTATTGAATTGCAGAAGAACTGAATGGCCAAATGCAGGAAAGGCCTCATAATGATTCTCTTGTGTTTGCTTTGTCACGAGAGGGCAATGGCAAGCAGTCACTGGGAATTGGAAATAAAAGAGCTTTGTAGAAACGGCTTTAGAGTGTGCATCTGTGCTTCTTAACACTGAGAGTGTAAACAAGGCCCTCTGTCTCTGGGGCTTCTGCGGGTGGAGGTTTCTCTTTGATTTGAGGGCATAATTCAGTTGCTACTTTTTTTGGCTAACATTACTTGACTGCGTCTTTTTACTGCATATTTTTTCTGTGCAGACAAATGTTTGGACTACACTCACTTTGTTTTAGATTTAAAAGATAATTCCATCATTGTGTGGTGCCAAAACATTGTGTTTGATATGTGTATGCAGAAACGGCAACATTGACTCAACCAATAGTGTGGGTTTGGAGCGTGACAAAACCCAGAAGACCTGATGGGTGTAGATATGCAGAAAGTGGTACAGTCCTATTTAGGTACAGTGGTTTATCTTCTACAGTTTTGGAAATTAATACATAATCATCCTCTGTGTGAATGTGAATATTTAATAAACACTTTAAGGTCAAAAAGGGTTCAATGCAACAGTTCGATTTGTCTTTTAGGGAAAGCTGGATGCTTTGTGTGCTCTTTTCTGTAGAGGATACAATCAGGTGTCCCACATGAGACCTCAGCCTGGAGATCAGGTAGGGCCATTAACCCCCACGCTGGTCATATTGATAAACACATGATAAAATTCCTCCCTACATGGAATGATCATGTGATCTCTCATTCTCCTGCTGCCTTTGTGAGAGACAAACCCTGGGTTTCTGAGCCCCACTCTCTCTGCGCCCGCATTATTTTATCAGCACAGACTTTGTCATGGCAACACATCTGTGTGGCAATGAAAGGCATCTTTCATGTGGGACACAGAGTCACTGGCTGTACAGTATGATCCCTTCATAAATCCAATATCTGCTGTTTATGGACTGATCTGATTTTCTTTGGTTTTATTTTGTACGACTTCATAATGGGCCACTTGTCTGAAGGACTGTCATTGTCCCGCTGCTCTGTGTACTCTGCATGAGCTTTAGAAGGTGCTGGAGAAGGCAGCAGACTGTTTGGGTGGAAACAGCTGTACTATTCAGGAAGTCTTTGGTGGAGTTGTGTCTCATGCCCACCTGCAACACAATATACCATGAGCTTTGCTCGTCCAGACAGCAGGCACACAAACGGCTCGCTTTGTCTAAACAAGACCTCTGCTCGGCTGTAGATGGCCTAATCTCTATTTTAGTCCAGATCTCATTGCATTTACAAATCATTGTCTTTCTTTGCCTTTCTTTTAACTGGTTCGCTGTCCATACCTCCGTCTTTCAGCTGTTTAGCAGTGTAGCGCTGTAGTAATGTTTTGATTAAAACATTTTGAGTGTTTATTCTATTCTATTTCTTCAAAAGTTCTGTCAGTTATCAAAAAACGTTCTTGCAGTAACGTTAGAAGAATGCTTTTAAATGCTATGTATCATATAAAAAAAATTTATTCTTAAATTGTTAGTGGAACATTTAAAAAACATTACAGAATGAAAAAAATTAATAGTGTTCTTTTAACCAAGCAAAAACGTTAATGCAGGGTTTAAAAAACTGGACGTTTTGAGCATTAATGGAACATTAAAAATATTTTTTATGTTTTGTTATGTAATGGAAACAGAGAAAACTTTAAAACCCTTAAAAAAATGTAACCCTTTGAATCAGATCAGCACTTGAATGAATGAATATGAATGAATGCTAAACATATATGACCTAAACTAATGTTCCCAGGTCAAACTCTTTACCCATAAGCCTCAGCGCACACATTGCTATGCAGGTGGCAGCCCTGCGTTTTGCATGCTTATAGTTGTTGTGCATAGAAAGCTCTTGTTGTTGAAAATCTTTGTTGGACAGTTTACAAGCATCACCTCACATGGTCACTATCTGCCCCCTCACGTCCGAGTGCCATTTCTATTTGAGACAAAGAACAGTTGTGGAATACAGAGTGTTTTTGTTTTGTTTTACATAATTACTCACATGAAAGTAAAAGCTGAGACAAGACAGACTCTGGTTAACAGAAGGAATTGGCTTTTTAACAATTTATAATTAATTATGCAATCACAATTACGTGTATCATGTTTGTGTTTGATCTATTTGAAATCTAGGTGTTTGTATGTGAATTTATTTGTCTTCATTAAAAAAAATCCTAAAGCACATTGAGATGGTTGACAGAAGTCAACCACAGCTGACACTGAATGTGCAATGGCTAAAATTTATATGTACAATTTTTACATTTAGCAGATGTTTATCCAAACTGGTTTACAAAGAGAGAGAACCTTTAAGATTTTGCCAACATTTTTTGCTTTTTTCTTTATTTTCAATAACATTTTGGGGCAATTGTGGCCTGCTGGATAGAGAGTCAGACTTGTAACCAGAAGGTTGCTGGTTCAATTGCTAATGGGGCAGGAGGTGCCCTCAATTGTTGAGGTGCTTTGGAATGACATGCGGATGAGACATGTCATGATGGAAATTTTTTTGGGGTGAACTGTACCTTCAAGACAGTAAAATCTGAAAGATGAATACAACACTCTCATGCGCATTTTCTGCCAGTCAAACACTTCCCTCTGCTGGCCATGAATTTAGAAGACAAGATTCAGTGTACCTAAAAGAATATAACGGGGCATTTCAATCAGCGAAAGCTGCAATGGCTGATCCTGCAGACACTACCATGATCTACCAATACTGTATCTTGTACTTTCTTCTCACTGTGGCTATTAGAAGAAATCCAGTCTGTTTACTGTAAAGACACACTTGACCTTCAGCAGACTTTAGCTCACATTAATACCAGCTCCTCTCCTGACTATCTGTGGTGCACATTAATCAAACTTTGCAATAATATCAAAATTTTATTCTACACATTTTATCAATTAAATTTATTTTAAATTATACTTTAAGATACAACTGACAACTAACAATGGAAACATGATATTAATATTCTTAGAGGTTTAGACCAGAAGGAAAGGGAGAGTGAGACACTATGGGAAACTCCATAATGTTCTCTTTGAACATTAAATCTTTGGGCATTGATTGGAAGACTAATCAGAATAAACAACTCGCCTCTGTGGCCTAAAAGCATCTACTGCTGGACAGGATAGGGGAGGGATAGTAGAAGTAAAAGTACAAACAAAACAAAACAAAATCACAGCTTTGAAACAAGGCACCTTTAAAAGCAACTTCACTCAGCAATCAGCAAATCATTTTTCGTCCAACATAGTACATAAATACATTTTGCACAAAGCTATTTTCAACCTGCTTTTTTTACAATCCCACCACAGCAAACATCACAAACAATATTTTTTGTTGAGACACTTCCACAGGAATGTCTCATGAAACATTAGTACAGGACTAAACAAGATGCATCTAGGTTTAATTTCTTAAATCTCTAGAAAGAACCAGAGGAACATCAATTTGTTACACTGATCAAAACCACATCAAAGATGTGGACTGTGTTGATGTCCATGTGTCTCAAGCTCTCCTCTTCTTCTGCAATGTTCTTTTTCCTGAAAGCACTCCTTTCTTGGCTCCTCTGACCATGCCTTTAAACTGGCCCTGAAGTTTGGCCTTTTTCCTATTATCAAAAAAGATAAAGGTCACGCTACAGGTCATAGAATTTAAAGAGAAAGTGCATGAAGACTGACTCCACCTCGTACCTGCGGTTGAGCTGGGCTTTCTTCAGAGGAACGTAAGCATATGGGTCAACTTTGCCTTTTTTCTTCACATCACCCCTTCCCTTCTGCAATGAACAGATGTTGAGATGTTCTTAAGATGTTCTTTAGATGCTCAGTGTTAAACGCTATGTAAAGTAATAGCTATATGTTGGTCAATATTACACAATTGTTTACTGTGATCAGGGGCTCTTAAATTCTTACCTTTGATTTATACTCTGCTCCAAATTTCACCCCTCCTCCCAGAGGCCTATGGATGCCTATACCACCAGCTGAGAAGTTCAGTAATACAAACATAAGAATCTTCAGATGTTACATAAAACAATTCAAGTCGTTTTCTGTAATGCTATTGAGCTGTTGCTCTCCACAGCATGTTTGTGTAGGGTAAGGTCACGATCAAATGTGGCTCAAATGATGTTGTGTTGTACCTTTATATTTCATTGAAGGTTCAACATCCATATCGTCCTCTAGATCATCATCATGCATTTTCCTCTTCGGATTCTTCTTCTATTCCAGAGGAAAAATTATCCCACTCAACTCATACCTTTCAGAATATTTTCCATGCTGTTGAATATGACTTATACACACACACACACACACACACACACACACACACACACACACACACACGTATACACTCACAGTTTTGACTCCAGCCTCTTCAAGTATATCATCCATTTCTGTGTCTGAAGAGTGAGTTCACATTTATGTTGAGGTTTATAACAACAACAATACATGTGAGCTACATTATGAGGCTTTGGGTATAGATTGTCAACCAACCTTTAGTTTTGTTGTCCACATTATCTTCATCATTGATGATCAATCGTCCATCTGATGTCACCTTGAACCCATGCTCAACTTTGCCTGTCTTCTTCAGGTTGGGGTTGGTGGCTAAATAAATACATTTGATATAAAACTGATTAATATATAAAACCTATAAAGATGAAAACAGTCAATCTTGATCAATTAAAACTGAACATGACAGACTGTCAGAAGGCCAATGGCTAAAAAGGTCTCTTACCCAGAACTCTCTGTGCTGCTTTTGGATCAAGGAAGTTGAGTGGTTCGTCAGATACTCCTTCCTTCAACCAGGCCTGGCCCTTCTTCTTCACCAGCTTCTTCTCACCTTTCTTGGGCTTCTCATCTTCATCCGAGTCAGATGAGTCCGTCTCAGCCAGAATGTCCTCAATACTGTATAGAGACAAATCCCTCAGTTGACCAACAATATCTAAGGTTGGCACCTCAAACTCTGTATCATTTGGGGACATCACAATGTGCTTGTCTTAAATCTTGACACACTGTACCTCTCTCTTTTCACTTTAGACGTCTCTTCCTCAGAGTCCGATCTTTCCTCCTCGGTCTTATTCAGCAGCTTGCGTCTTTTACTCCTGGCCTCCATTTTGCGGATGTTTACCAAAACTTTGTGGTGCTCAGCAGGCAACATGCTCTTCACCAGCTCAAACCTGAGCACATTTTACAAACAAATGTAATTCAGGATATAAAATATGTATTAGAGGAACAACTGGTTATGTTTGGTTAGGCAACTACATTTACCCAAATTTCCTAATTAACTTGGTGTAAATGCTCTTTAGTTTCATCCTAAAATGTCTTCGCATATCATCTTTCATATTGGTGATGCCTTCCATCTGCGAGACAGAGAACAATGAGGAACCTTCAATACAGGTGGTTCTCTTTGGCGGACAACGTCATATGTTAGTTCAAACATGAAATGTTCTCTTCACTTACAATGACAGTGACGTGACTGGCTAAAACTGTCACATCCAGAGCAAAGAGAAGGACTTTGAGGAAGCCCAGAGAGGCTTTGACGATGTCTCGTGTTCTGCTGGTGAGCAGCAGACAGATGTTGTGCAGCAGCTGCTCCAGTGAGGTCACATCTATACAATCTGCACAAAGTAATCCCACATTTATTTATATATTCATTCCTTTACTAACACCATGCCAGCATCTATGGCTACGTTTATGGCGAGAGTCAGGTTTATTTAATGAAACCTTATAAAATGTTAAAGATTCATTTTTTACATTTCACATTTATCTTTGCTTTATAGTCAAACACACTGTCTATATACATATTTCATAACACCCGCTGCTTCTTACATACCCGTTAATATTAAAATCTATGAAAAAATAAAATTACATTTAGCAAAGAAAAACCTATAATATTTTATAATAAAATCTTTAGTTATAAAACACAACATACAATTTCTATTAAGATTTCCTATATAGTGAAGACACACAAATGAGGACAGGAAATGAGGTTGTGTTGTGTGTTGTACTAGTCGTCCCTCTCACCTTTGTAATGAAACACTAGTCGTGTGAGAGCCAGCACTGTGCAGGTGATCATTGTGACAGAGCCAATGAGTCCGATGTACACATGACCCAAATATTCATCTACAGCATCTGAAAAAAGTCATTCTGTAATATTTTAGTAAGTTGTAAACAAACATGAAAGTTCAATCTGGTTATCATCATACCTTTCGGGTTCCCGCAAAACCGTGCAAAAGCATTGCCGATCTCAACCAGGAGGGTGTAGGCATTTTTACGGGCCCCAAGCGACACTTCCTTTGTGCAAACGATGACCTAAACACACATATCTAGTGTTACAACAACAAAACTTTGAAGAGTGGTTTCCAACATTTTTATATACCATAAGCTTTACCTCAGGAAGCAGGGCAATAATAAGGTCCTTGTGTTCCTCATTTATCTGCTTCACTATGTGGATTAGACACTTAAGTCTAGGCTAGAAAAGATCAAACAGCCACCAAAATATTACCAAAGTGCAGATCAGCTTAGTAAATATTATGACGATCTGGCATTTATTTAGAGTTCTTACTCGTTTGGCAGGTGAAGCAGCAGTCTTTAGACTTTCCAACAGAGTCTTCTTTAGCTGCTCAAGATTAGCCAGAACAAAAGCCTTACAAGGTTCTTTATCTCCTCCACACATCTCCTCCAACACTCTGTAGGCCTTCTTCTGGATGGCAGAGTCCTTGCTCTACAAACACCCACAGACATGATTAGTGGAAGCTAAGCTGTTCAATTTATCACAAAAAGAGAAAATATGGTTTGAGATGGTAACAGGAAGATTCCCACCTCCAGGTAAGGTTTGATCAATTCATATGTTTGGGTCATAGATGCTTCATCCACAAACGGAGCCATTGCTACAATCAGGTCCATCACTGCAAGCCTGTAAACCAAGAGCTGAGGTCATTTCCAACATGGCCTCAATAAAATGTATCATGAAACCAGTAAATTGGGGACAGTTCACCCAAAAATGACATGTTTTCCATCATTTACTCACCCTCATGTCATTCCAAACCTTGTTTCTTCTGTGGAACACTACAGAAGATATTTTGAAAAATGTCTCAGTGGTTTTGTCTCTGTACAATGGAAGTCAATAGGTGCCACTGTTGTTTGGTTTCCAATGTACTTTAAAAAACCTTCTTTTGTGTTCCTCAGAAGCAACAAAGCAAGCAGGTTTTGGAAGGAATGACATGAGGTTGAGTAAATGATGGAAGAATTTTCATTTTTGGGTTAACTATGCCTTAAATATTTGTCTGGATTCTCTTAAAGTCTTATAGGTGTCTTAAAAAGTGATCTGTTGAACCTGCTGAGAGTCCTTTAAGAGATACAGTAAAGCTATAGTGGACGATTTATCTACCGTGTGAACTCAGTGCTCTCTGCACTGCCAAGTCTCTCTGAGGCTTTCTGCAGGAACGTGCACACCATCTGAAACAAGACCAGATGTTCAGCAAAGTAAAGGTCAAAAATCAAACAGCAGATTGTTTATATATATCTGTAGTATATAACATAAATTCATGGATCACGTGTTATCTGAGTATGACCTTTAATGCATCAGTTCTCACTGGTGTGTAACTCATCTGTCATGATGATGTAAACGTGAAACAAGCATGGAGAAGCTATAAATCACCTTCTGCTCTGTGATGGTCAGATAAACTCTGACTGTGTCCAGGACAGCCATTCTAGAAGTGGTCGCATCTCCGAGTGTAGGCTGCTGGCTGTATATGTTAAACAAGATGGGAAGGAAGTTCTTGGAAAAGCGGCTAACTTCTGCCTTCTCATCCTCTGCAGTAAAGTAAACATATTTATTCATTTAGCAGACGCTTTTATCCAAAGCGACTTACAAGTGCGGAATACAACAAGCGAGTCAACCTGAAGAGGCAACCAGACACAAAAAGTGCTCACAATACTTTCTTGTATTGTTGAGATGTTGAGCTATATGTTCTTGTAATCCATGTGCTCACATATTCCACCAGACATACAGACAGAGGTGGGCTGACCTGTCTCACAGCTTTTGGTGATGAGTGTGCGCAATGCCTGACAGATGCAGAGACGAAGATCAGGGCATTCATTGAGGGCCGTACCCAGAGATCGGGCGATGTTCTTAAACGATGTTATATCTGTAGGTTTATTGCAGAATCCGGGTAGCATAGTCCAAATCTAAGCAAAAAAATAAAAGAATATATTTAAGTATATTCATTATTGAATATGCTTATAAGAGCACAGGAAAAATAAATCTAACTTAACTGTTGCACGCAATATCAACAATAGATACTTATCATACCTGCAGTTGTAGTGTCTGATAAACTTTTGCCATCATCACTTTTGCCCTGATTTCTCCATTTCTTCAGCTAAAATGCATCAGGGATTGAGAAATTAAATGGCATTTTTGGTTAATTCTATAGCAACATTTGTGTGTATGACCAGCACTGATACAAACCTGTCTGCTTCAGTTTGGTTGCCAGGGGGAAGAAATAGGAGATGAAGAATGCCAGCTGTGTGTTCTTCACATGATCTCGGATGAGTGGAATCAGCCAACTGCGCGGGAACTCCAGGTCATCACTGCCAACACATACATACACACCTCATTGTCACAGTCATGTGACACATTTCACCATGTTAAAGCGAAACGAAACATTCTGTTATTGGCATGTGATTTCAAACGTGTAGGACTTTCTCCTATGGCACACCAACTGTCTTTCTGGCTGTTAATTCATACAATATTAAATAAATGTTGAATGCCCAAGAGACTCATTCCCTCCACTTACATACTGTAATATGCAATATGGAAAGAGTGGCCAGGATATTCGTTAAATAAATTTACTATTTGCATTCCATGAAAGAATCTATGTAAATAATGACAGAATGTTCAGTTTTGGGTGAACTATTTCAGTCTTTTTTCAACTCATAGAGCTCTGTTTTTCTGATGACCTTGAGAAGAAACAGCTCATCAGAGCTCCGTAACTCACTCTGTTCCGGTGATGAGGAGGGGCACAGCTTTCAGAAACACTTCTGGACCCATGCTCTCCACGGCAGCACCCACAGCCAGATCCAGTTCCCCAGAGAAGGGGAACCGAGGGGTGGCCCGAAGGTCACTAAGAGACTGCATACTCTGAAGACCACAACACACACACAAACTATCTGTAAGTAATTAACAAAACAAATCACATTTAAAACTTAATTATGAGGATAATGCATTAAATATGGCAAAATAATTATCCCGCTTACTACATATCTGCTTAGTAACTAAATAAAAACAGACATCAAAATGATTTGTGATATGCATTTCTCTATAACATATACCTTAGTCATAATAGGATGAGCCTGTTTCCCTGCAGCTCTGTAGAAACAGCCCAGGATTTGCAGCACAAACGCCCAGGAGGCATGGAAACGATATGACAGCCCGTCTTCCACCATACTGAACGAAAATGAAAGGTCAGATTATGGAGAGACATTTACTCTGTATTACACCACATCAGGTTCTGTAACATATGACCGAAGAGGTCCAGAGTAACTCACCGGAACATCTTAAGAATGTAGACCCCATTTCCAGCTGACGTGCTAGGCAGAACAGGCCCGATCTCGGCCATATGAGCAGCCACACACTCATTTATCAGCGTCTAGAGGCCAAATCAACAGCATGGTGAATCAAAGAAAAGACCTCAGTGCACAAAAACAGTCAAATATGTTCACTTCAAAATGTGATGTACCTTCATTGTCTTGGTTGCAGCAGTAACCACTTGTGTGTGCGGGGACAGGAGACAAGACATGGTGATGGAGAAGAGACGAGGAAGATGTCCGAGACACAGAAAGCTCTGTAAACTAGAGATGAGAACAGATTTCAGAGATGAGAGCAGATTTCTTTCCAATATAGAATTAATGATGTGCTGAACAAGACCTACCTGAAAAGATGAACATGGGCCATTTCCATTACAGCAAGCCATGCTAGTAAAGGCTGTAAGTCATTTTCACTTGGAACATAGTCATACAAGGCCTGGAAATGAGAAGTACATAGACATGCTAAATGTAAACAGCAGGATCTGATTCAGGATCAGAATGTTTGATTTGTTTCAGTTTGGGAGTGAATGTGAACACGTTTATAAATGATGACACTCACCGTGATTATCTGGGCATTGAGTTCGGCAGACATGCTGGTTGGACTGGGTTTGCCACTGAAGAGTTTGTGGAAAGCCTGCATTGCACCTGCTGTCACCAGCTTCAAAACAGCAATGGGGTTAAACATCTATATATCCTGGTTAACGTAACAGCTGAGATCAAAGTAGTGAAGTTAAAGTGCATCCTCACCACATGGCTCAGGGTCATCACTCGCAGAAGAGTCTCACAGCACGACTTGACAGAGCTGAGGGGAAACACAGACAGAAGGTCCTTCAGAAGACCCAGCACATGGAGAGTGGTTGTGTCTTCTTTGTTGCCTTGAATAAAAAAAAAGACATTCAATATTAAAATCATAACCCATTGACCAATCAGAATCAAGCATTCCAGAAAGCCATGTAATATATTTAAATATAATGCAAATTACAACAAATATTTTTTGGTGCAGTTCTATTTAATAATTACTGTACAACAGTAAGAATGTGAGTTGAATCTGTGTTCAACTGACCTCCGGACTGCTCGATTTCTTTGCAGCAGAATTTGGCTGTGGTCACTGCAGCTGGGTGATGACTCGGGGCATTATCTGAGAACATGAAGTCACTCCCACGGATGACGGAACAAACCCCCTGCTGTGCTGCCTTTCGAACCTGCAACACACAGACAGAATCAGCAAATGGCAACCTCGTAATGTATATCAGTCACAGAAATGACTGAATTAATAATCTGTATTTTCACATAACCACATTTTCTCATTGCCAAATCAACAGACCTTTGGTTTGGAGTGCACAGTGAAGCTGAGGAGGCCGTGGTAAACCTGCAGGGTTGATGGGTAACTCCACACTGAGTGATCTTGTTTCCGCAGCAAGGTTGCCAGGCAGGATATGATCTGCACAGGAATACAGCAGCAACAAACTCAAGAGTATCCAAAGGTACAATTTAAGGGCAGACACAAAGCAAATGTTTTCATTACATCAGATTATCACTACTCTAACGTAAATGCAGATGCAAAATATACAAACCCATCGCAGACAGGACAAAGATTCAAAAATGGCTTGATTCGACATCACATCCATGAAGGCTTTGGCTGTGTCCGAGAACTTGTTCTTCAGCACTACAGCAGGCACCCTTCAGAAAAGAAGCAGGAAATGTGCACATTCTTATGCTGTGACTGATGCTAATAGACTCCCCAGCTAACAGTGAATGTTCTCAGAACGTTGGCTTGTGTTCTCTCAAAGTAACAACATTTATACAACGTCTTAAAAAACTGGACGTTTTGAATGTTCATACAACTTTCAAAGAAACATTTTTAACATTTTTGTAACTTAATGGAAATGTAAGGGAAATGTTCTTGCAACCAAAAACTGTTAGTTTGGTCATGACACACCGCTCACCTTTTCATGACCAGGTTGAGAAGGTAAGCAACAGCTGCCAGTGATTCACTACTGTCCACAGCTTCAAGAGTTGTCATCTGTTGATAGAAAGACATTTAAGAATGGAAGATTTCCTTTCAAACAAACAAGACACGAAGCTGATGCTGACAAATGCGATCAACTCACCAGGGCTGCAAAGTATTCTGTCTCTGTTTCCTTTCCTCCTTGAGAGCGAATCACTTCTGTGACAGCTGCCAATACAGCGCAGATCTGTGAAACAAGCAACTGATTCAAACAAGTAGACTTTGCACTGTAATACATTTACGCGTTTGGCAGATGCTTTAATCCAAAGCGAATCACAGTGCATTCAGCGTAATGTAAAATCGAACCCACAACCTTTACACTGAATTTATGTGCCGTACCTCCTTATGTGCTGCAGAGTTTGACTCCCAGTAGCGTTGTACCTTCCTAAACGTCAGGTTGGAGCAGTCTGACAGTCCGCTGAGGAAAGTCCCAGATGTTTTCTCTGTGAGTGCAGGCTCCTCCATGGCATCTCCTGCAGCATCACTGCTTCTCTCCAAACACCCTGCCTGAAGCTCATTGTGGAGTTTGAGAGCATCTACTGTCAGATCACTCTTTTCTGTATGGACAAAACATACATTTAACATTTCACAGAATCAGTCAGACGACCTCAATGCCTCAAGTTATAACATCTCGATGTAAAGCCAGTCAAAAGATGGGCTTTCTACTGCGAGATCTGATCTTGTTTACATTGGAAATCAGCCGATCTGCTTGCAAGATCCAGGCTAAAGTTTTACCTGTGGGTCGGCTAAAAAACCGGCTCCTGGCAGCCTTTCTGTAACGACTTGTTTCTGGATTGGAGTCACTGCTGTGTCCTTTCTTCCACAGCTTTAGTTTCTGGGCTGCTCCGGATGGAAGTTTTCCGGATTTGACCATTTTGTTATCTGTTATTATTGACAGTATTGCAGTCACGTTGGTCTCCTGACTGCGTGTCGCACTGGTTATTGCGTCACATGACGCGACGACAACAACACATGCAGTAACCGTAGACGTGATGCGTAAACCTTAAATCGGTTATGATGGCCAATACGTGTGTAAATTTGCTTGTTTTAAATAATTGCATAAAATAAATAAATAAATAAGTATATAAGTAAATAAGTAAATAATAACACGGGTTATTATATGTCGTCGTATAAAAAGACCGGAGAATCAATTCTGCATGCCTACACCATCCTAATGCCTAAACCAGCATTGTATAATGATGCAAATTGGCAATTTACAAGATGACAATTTACTGTTTGTAAATTGTACCTTTATTATACATTTTCTGAGAGGTGAACCTTCCTAAATCTTTTCATTGTTTTAATAATATGTGAATATGTGCTGTTTTTATGCTCTCTTCTCTTCAGCTCATTCATTTTTGTCAAATTCCAACACCAATACATCATTTTCATTTTTGTAATGAATAATTCTTTTTAATGAAGAATGTGAGAACTCATTGTGTTTCATTTTGCCAGCACAGGTCACAATTTTATGTGTATGTCTTTTGTGTAAACTATGTTTTTGTTTGTTGGCACTACCCAATGTTTTGCTACTGTGGTTGACACCAAAGTAAAATAAAATAAATGAAACCATGTTAACGTGACAAAATATATAAAAAGTTCGAGACCATATTGAAAATCTGGGAATTTAATGCAAACAAATGTACTTGTTTCCAGTAAGACTGAAAGACAGCATTTCCTTTGGAATAGTTTCACACACATGTGTGAAGCTTATGCCAACTTAGATGCATGATGTCATTAAAGCAAAAAGACGGAAAAGTTATTTGTAAAAAGTTTCAAATTACAAAAAAATACAAATTGCAAAGTATTAGAATTTTATCTAGTGGTCTCTTTGGCACAGAGTGTATTTAAAACAATTCTTTGTCTTTACCATGAGGCAGTGTGATGCTGGCTCCATCTACTATAACCTGTGCAAGCTCATGGTTCTCACACTCTGTTCCTACAGCTGCAACTTTTAATGCATCCCAGATCTCTTTACAGCCATCAAAGGCTGGAGCCGTGTCCCAGAATTCATCTCTTTAACTGCGCAGCCGGCCTTCTGTTATTGGTTACTCACTTTACTATTTGGGTTTGTCCTTCTTCAGAGGCTCATCGAGTCCTAGAGAAAACAAAGGCAGAAACGTACAAATGTTCCCTACAGAATAAGAGGTGCAAAAGTGAAAATATGTATCCCAAAAGGGTCTTGACCAGAAAAAAAAAATTACTAGACAATTTAATTTAAAAAAGATCTGAACAACATTGAGACTGAACAGTCATGTTACCTTTACTATTGCGAGAAAAATAGTTTTGTGTAAATTGCTTATGAGTCGAAGCAGCAAACAATTTATTTATAGTGCCTGAGACTTAAGCCTTAGTCAGTTGATGTGTAACAGCATTTAGTGGCTCTTAACCATAGCTCCCAGCCAGATGGGAGTTTGTAAGAGGAAACATTCACCACATGGAATTTAACAAGGCTGTCATTGAGGTGTCATTGGGATTACAGTCATAAATCAGTGTGCTTCTCCACACCAGCAAGCTAAATACTCTACAGCCTCTACAGCTAAATATGACATCATGTATACTCACCAATCCCTTTCAAATACGAAATATGGGAGAATAAAATGTTCAGTTTGGCTTGGGGGTAGGACACATCATTCTGTAAACTTATCTTGACAAAACAGGTTTGGGACTGTTTGACATGTTTTAAACAGTCTTAGTATGACCAAAAACGTTTTCGTTATTAGTTTTCTTTGAGATTAACATTAACTTTCTATATTGGCGAATGGAAGAGGGAATTTATATAAGCTACACTGCCATCTAAAGGAATGGAAGAGGGAATTCATCTAAAGCTATTTATTGTTTAAACACTCAAAACAAGAAATTATAAACTTTTAAACAAAAAATACTGTTTTAAACCTTTATTACATATATAATGAAGTCACAGGAGTTCTGGTGTAGCTGATTTTGTTGAATTTAATGCATTTATCACATGATGACACTATGTGGTGTAACTTGTGAGTTAAAACACAAAACAGCCCCACGTGGCTACAAGCACTTAAAATGCTGCTTTAAGTACAGTGTTTCCCATACAGAGCATTATGGATTTCATTAAAAAATATTGATTAAAAAACCTGCAAAAATGAATATCCATCTTGGAGGATAGTCCTTTCATTTGACCAGAAAGAACAAGTCTTCCTATGAGCTCACGGTGTAAATCTGGGTTCTGCAGACACCCATGTTTCCAGGACTCAGGTTTTGCATTCAGCCAGTGGGTGAGTCACCCTGTACAGAGTGTTGGCCATCACCAGCCAAGCCATGTAATGTCTCAGACTGGTATAATGTCTTTTTTAAGAGGGTAGATGTCCCATGTCAGTCCGTCACCATAAGGGGTGTGTCCAGATGGCAGGAAAACACGCGTCAGCCAATGGCTGCCAGAATGTAGCAAATCATAGTTTACACTCAATAGAATACATCAAACAGCAGATAAAAACCCTACAGATAAAAGTTCAAAGGTCACTGTCATGTAGTTCTCACCTTCGTTTCTCCACACCTAAAAACACCTTCCAGTTGTTTAGTTTGCCATAATTAAAAGGATTTCGATAGACCTTTAAAAAAAAGAGAAAAGCTTAGAACTAAAGACATCCACAGGTTTCATTTTAACTGAGATCAGGTTTATTTTCATAATAAGAAATGTCCACCACTCTGCCCCAGTTAAACTGATAGAATTGTCATAAATTGGTAGAACTGGAAAGGCTCACACGCACCTTTCCACGTTTCGCAAAGTGTTTGGCCTCTTTACTATTTATATGTTTCTCAATGCTGGTCTCTCCACGGGTGATGAGCACAGCGTGCCACAGTGTGAGAGCTCCAGTAGCCACTGCCACTGTGCTGATTCAAAAACAACAAACATAAATGGCACAGGTCTACAGAAATAACAGAACCTGTATTGTGGCTACTATGAAAGAATCATCTTTTTTTATGTACCTTGTGAGGACCCACATGTATATAACACTCTCGTGATATATTCTGTCTTTATAGGTATATGGAGGCTGTGAAACTACCTATGTGTCCAATTAAGCATAAGAAGAGAAAAACATTATATAAAAATATATACTATATACTAACAACAGAATATACTAATATCTTATGAATAAAATTACAGTATGTACACTACACACACATATACATAAATAACTATATAAAACGATTTCAATGCATAAGAAGAAAGTAGTAGAGAAATCTGGGAGAAGAACATAATCTTTTTATGAAGATTCATAAAACCACATAAATTCAAATCAAGTTCTGTTTATTTGTTAAACTTTGAGACTAAAAAAGAAATGAACGGCATCTCTAAAGCCAAGCTGATAGCAAGAACAAGAGTCGCCCGTAATACCTTCCCAGCCATGGCTTCCAATGATACAATACCAATAAGCAACCCAATCCCTGTCACCGGAACACCCTGTTTCTCTGCTTCCATGTGCCTGAATTGCTATGAAATGGCAGAAAGACAGACGGCAGTTAAGACATGCCTGTAGACCCAGACTTTGAGAACAGAAGGAGAAAAGGAGACATGAATACCACCTGAGAAGGGACACAAAGTGTAAGCGCCGAAAAATCAATGCCCACTGATTTAATGCTTTGAGTGTGTGAATGACAGGTTCATACTTGTACGTTAAAGAAGATGAATTAAAAGATAAAGTACCAGTTTAGACTCAGAAGCATTCATACGAACCAACAGGTGTATTAAAAACTAAGCCTTACGTCTATGATGTTGTATGCATCAATAAAGAGATTACGACCACTGATGCTGCAGTACATGCAGCCCAGTGTCAAGGATACACAAAAGGAGAAGAAATAACGATGATTGAAATGACCAACACAGTTGTTCAGCCACGCTGAAAACACAGAATTAAGGAAATAAAGCACACAAGTGAACATAATAAATTAAGGCCTTAATCATGAAACATGAACAACCAAGTGGCCCCTTGTCCCAAGTGGCCCCTAATCATACTACTTTGTTTTGTTAACAAATATTTATCAACAAACATTTGCTGGTCACAATCAAATCAATTTCAGGCTGTGTTTTAATATGTTAGTTTAACGGGTTAACTGTGTTAACAAACCATGGCAAATATACAAAGAAACTCTTTAAAGTAACACAATGGATGTACTTTTTCAGAACATTTATTATATGGTTATACATGATTTCAAAAGGATACGGCAATGATGGTCCATTTTTAAAATACAACTGGAGAGAAAGACAGAATGTTAGAATGTGTGTGTTTCTGATAATAACAGTACAATATGCTGCAAATCAGATTTTGTATTCCTGTTCAGAAAATGTTCATTGTTTTCTCTTACGTTTTACAGATGCCGCAGTGATGGCTTCTGGCTGGTTTAGGAATGACACATTTTTTACAGAATGACACGAACGGAATGTCATTGTTCATCTGAAAAACAATGAGAAGAATAAAAGAACAGCTGTTAGGTCATGCGCGAAGTTGAAGATGGACTGCAGCATGGAATGGGGTACATCTGTAGATGCTAAACCTTAGGAGGGTATCCAGGAGGCGTCTTTGTGGCCTTGTAGTAATGGAAGACTATCATGACCACGACCCAGTTTCCATAACAAATGTGCCACACTATCCATAAAGGAGAGTATGTTTGCAAGATCAACGGCAGAAAGCAGAAGTACGCGATGCAGACGACAGAGCTGGTGAGTGCTACTAATACGAAAACAAAGACCTTAAGAGAAACAGAAAGGGTGCAAAATATCAGAGAACGTTCCGCCACCATTAACATTTATGCATTTGGCAGACGCGTTTATCCAAAGCGACTTGCAGTGCATTCAAGTTATTCATTTTTATCAGTACATGTGCTCCGTGGGAATCCATGAACTTTTGCACTGCTTACTAATGCAATGCTCAACTAACTGAGCTGCAGAAACACCATACAAACAAATAGCATGAGAATAATTATGAGAAATGGGAGATTAACCATTCCAAACCAGCGTGTGATGACCTCTACCATCCATAACACAGGCTCAAGAACGCAATCCATCGCTAGTTCAGAGTTAGTGAATGAATTAAAATAAAGGGATTGGATGATAAGTTTCATGTAGCTTGCAGGTTGCTTCAGTCTTCTGGGAAGGCGACGGCCACTGTGCCTGCCACACGTGCGCAGACATCTTAGCAGCAGGTGCATGGCAGTAGAGCAGAGACGCATATTCTCCCCCTGTAAAGAGCAGATGTTATCTTTTAAGAGTAAGCACAAATACCAGAATATAGGCACAGACAAGTTTCACTATTACCAGCAATTTACCTGCCTAAGCATTTGGTTTGGACTGATCCAAACCAATAATACAAGCATGGCTTATCTGACAGAATACTATGATATATAACAAATGCATTATTCTCTTTGTCCAGTGTCTAGAAGGCTGCAATACGCCCTTAGTGGGAATACAAAGGACAGTCGTTTTAGCAATACATGTCCAGACATTGTTCACACACACAGATCTTGACATTCAACATTCCTGACACACAAGATGATTGTAGAAAGAACAGCACCACCCATCTGTGCTTAACTGAGTTAAAACACAAACTTTTATTTCTGACATTTAACTTCATTTTAATGGACAACAGGAACTGTGAGGTTACAACAGAAAGGTGCAGCCTCATAAACTCGTTTGTCATAAAGTAAGGTCATTGTCAAGGTAAAGGGACAGATTGTGGGTCTGTGGCTTTAAAATTATTATTATTAAGGCAAAAATATGAACACGCATACTGATAAATTTATAGGCTGTTCAGATCACTTTGTACACTACATATTAACGAGGGTGAAATGATGTTTAGTACCCCTAAAATTAATCTCTCCCTGGCTGCATCAAAACATCGAGATTTTTAACATAAATGTAAGCAGACTTTTCTCTTACCGGCTCAAGATCTTCCCCTAACGATGAGAGTTTATGGTTATCGCTTAAAGACCATTTAATCGTGACAGATGAAGGCAAATAAATGAAAAAAGTAATTTTAACACCTTTGATTTAATCTGCTGTCTGCTTGACGCGCAAGACTGGGAGCTGTCACGCTTAGAATTATGGGAATCCGAGTTTAAGGCGGAAACATTTTCTGGAAGAACTTTTTTTATAATTTATTTTTTCGCATTATTTAAATTTGTTTTATCGTTTCGTAGTTAATGAATCGAAGTAGCTTAAATAATAATGCAAATTTTAGTATGCGGTTGGCTCGCAACAGCAGCAAAGGATTATGGGAAATGTAGTATAATTCGTGTAGCTCTTCACGCGTGTTCACGTCAAGACAAAAGATGTGGACCATAAATGTTCGGTAAAGGGATTTTATCGGTAGCAAAATCTTGTTATATCTTCTAAAGCTGCTATAGAAGACAAAAGTGAATTTAATATTTGTACAGCGCTGTTAATATAAACTATAGGACTTTATGATGCAGTTATTTATGTGGAAGAATAAATCAGCGACCTGTCATCCACTTATGACTACATGTAGCTCTTATTGGTATCTCTCACAAGAAAGACATTAGTAAAATCACATGCATGTTGTATTTTCAGAAAGCCAGTCCAACAGCACCAAAAGAAATTAATGAATGCTGTTGAGCATAAACCTTTGCTGGATCTTGAGATCAGGTATACTTGGCATACTTGCATTAAAGAGCCACAAAGTTGATTTCCAAGATTATAACAGCACAGTGATAGAGCGGCTGACAGTACCAAATGTGTTTCTCAACCGTGAAGAAGATAGTGATGATGAGGAGAGTGGAGAGAAAAATGGCAGCCCATCACCAAACAATTGTTGCAACTACTTCTCAGCGGACTGAAACTCTTCAACCTATGCTAAGAAAAAGCCGTCACCGAAATATTGTATTATATTCACATCTGAAACCATATACAACACAGATTACTACTCATCTCTTCATAATGTGTTTGTCAGCCTGCTTGCTAAGCATGGTATTGTTTATTTGGCAACTAAGACTCACTATTTTTGGAGTAGGAGGTGGCCTTCATTTGTTTCAGAAGCTTGTTGAGCAGAATAATGTTTTTCAAATCAACTGTTTAAAGGATGTAGAACAGGGTCTGAAGAGACATATTGTATCACTGTTCTGCACAGTGTAGGTCCAATCCTGTTTCGTGAGTAATTTTGAAGTAATCCTAAAGACCTGTATTAGCCCAGTCAGTTGTTTTTGATTACGCTTGGTGTTAAACTGCAGGACAGTTTTCCTTCAGTATAATTAGGGGCCACCATTTGGTAATGGAAAGAATTTGGTCAAATGTTATGATTTTCATTGGTGTTTATGGTCATAGATCTAGCTTCCATAACAGCTGAAATAAACTTTAACATGCCATCTGTAATATAAAATGTACAGTATATTTACTCAAAGCACTGCACAACCATCATTAAATATAGAACTGAACATGATATATCAGACAGGCCAAACAGTAAGTTGGTTTTTCATCTCAACACTGGTTTAATGTGAAAGAAAATTCTTTTGTGACACCTCTCAGCACAAAACAGGCTTTCAGAGAAATGTAAATGGTCCAAAAGAAATGATGTCCCTTCATTATGAGGTCAAGAAAGCTTGACCAAACACACTCTTGTTAAAATAAAGTGGATACAAATTATCCAAGGGAATGACTTGCATTAATACAAATTTGATCAAATATGTGGTCCCTGTAAACAGTTTAACCAATAAATATTACTTATGATTCCAATATTCTACAATTATAATCTGGTTACTTATATATTTATCTCACCTTGTAACACACACAACTTTAAATCTTGTAGAACTCTTGTCAATGTTAAACATGGGAGTCCTGTTTACAGCAATTCAGTGCTAATGTAAAATTTAAAATTTCACTCTATTTCTTTGCTTTGCCCTGGGCAGCCACAGCCTCCATGGCCTTGCGAACAGTTTCCTCATCACCAAGGAACTGCATTGGCTTAATAGGCTTCAGGTTCTTGTCCAGCTCGTACAGTATAGGTATGCCTGTAGGCAGATTCAGCTCCATGATGGCCTCCTCGGACATACCTGTAAAGGAACAAACAAGTCCTAGACATTTAAAACCTAAAAGTAAAAGTTCTTTGGCTGTTCCAGACCTGAAATCACAAATGCGAAATTCCTCGAGGATTTCAAAGTTAAAAGATAGAGTAGGGTACTCGCCTTCTAAGTGTTTCACAATGCCTCTCAAGCTGTTTCCATGAGCAGCAATTAGCACTCTTTTTCCATCCTTGATCTGAGGCACAATCTCTTCGTTCCAGAATGGTAGTGCCCGTGCGATGGTGTCCTTCAGACTCTCACAGGAGGGCAGCTGGTCCTCAGTCAAATCACCATAACGTCTATCCTACAGAAAGAACAGACATATCACAAGATATATAAAATAGATGTTCCAAATACTTGCTTCTATATAACAGACCTGCTCCTACAATTAAATAGTATTTATTGACTTGAGCTAGAATGTCATTGACACTTGTAAGCATACAGTGTTTCCTGTACATACAAACTTTGACCTTTGTTTTCTCACTCTTGCATTTATTAACCACTGATATGTCAGTTTCAGCATGTAAATCAATATACGCAGATAATCAAAGCAGTTACCATAAGTTGTCACTGGACAATACCATCCATTCAGACAGCTCAAAACTGAGCACACCCCCTGAGTAGTAACTATCAGATCTTTTCAATTAACAATGAACACTACCACATATAAAGGCACAAATGCATGTTTTAACTGCAATAATCTGACAATGTATGGAAGCTGAGGAGACCTTAATTACTGCATCACTGAAGCTTTTCTGGGTTGAATGACATTATTATCACAATTTCACATAGTAAAAAACAATGCACTTGAATGCACTTTCAAAACGGTTTAAGGTACTGTAATAATACAGTTATAAAGATCTCACCTTGCTGATGATGCTGTAGAAGTCATGATCTGCATCCATAGATGGCGGGGGGATGTCGTAGGAGCGCCTCCATATCTTAACCTGGGCCTCACCGTGTTTGGCAGCCGTCTCGGCCTTGTTCAGACCGGTGAGACCACCGTAATGGCGTTCATTCAGCCGCCAGGTCCTGTGCACAGGCAGCCACATCTGATCGATCCCGTCCAAAACGATCCATAACGTGCGGATGGCTCTCTTCAGCACCGAGGTGTAACAAAGGTCAAACTCGAACCCCGCATCTGCAAATGCACAAAGACTTAATGCAACGGATCCAGAAACGTAAATGCAAAGGACAAAACCGTGCATCCGTCAAAATTATCTATTAGGACGATGCTGAGAAATGCAACAAGTGTGCAAAATCACGTCCCGTACCGCACGTTCACGTCGTTCAGGCCTCGCCCCCCAACCGTCAATCACACGCACATGACCACGTCATTGGTTCATAGAGCACTACGTCACGTTGGGGGCGGGACTGTGCCAGGCTGCACGTACTAAAAATTCAAGATTTTTCTTGAAAAATACATTTACACTGTAAATGGTATATATATGCACACTTTAAAGGGTACATAAATAAGACAAGCTGACAAATTGCGAGCAGCCGATTTTCTACACTGATAAACCCAACACTGCAAATGTACAGTGATCGCTTTACTATGCACGCCGCAGATCGTTATATTGCTATAAAACAAACCTTTTAAAGCTTGTCCGCCTTTCTGTGCCTCCTGAGCCCCGGTCTCACTCAGGTCCGCGTCGAACCAGCCGCAGAAGCGATTCTCCTGGTTCCAGCAGCTCTCGCCGTGGCGGATGAGGACCAGCTTGTAGGCAGCCATATGGATAGATAAATACGGAAGAATGAACTGCGAGGATTGAGCTCTGATCGTCCGATCAGGAAGACCCTCCTTTCATCCGAGTCTGTAAATGAATGGCGTCCGGACCGCCCCCTCTCACTGCTCCACCAATCAAAATGCTCGGATGCGCAACCATGTGAGAAAACGCTGACCTTCCTCCAAACCCTCCATCCTTTCCATTAAACCTGCTTTTTGTATGCTAGCAAGGACGCAAAATGATAGTTTATTATCTAAAATGATAGATTTTATCAATCATGCAAAATAAACTACAGAAGTGGCGTAGTAGTAGTTTGTTAAGACGGAGTGGGCGGGGTTTAGAGAGACGAGGCATGACGTTGTTGGTCCATGAATCAACCACATTTTTTAACATGTCATATTTTCAGACTATTAGGCTTTAGTTTCTAAGGGTATAAACCTACCAACAGATCTACATATAAAGTTAAATGACTCAACATAATCACACATTATGAATAAAGGGAAACCTACAGGAGAAAATGTCCCTTACATGGAGAGGAACCTCCAGCAGAAGATCTAAACCTTGATCATTTCTACATGCAAGACATTTTTGTTCATCCATTTTCGTAAATCTTGAGTAATCGTAAAACTGAACACAGGAGCAGCCCAATCCAAACAGCATAATATAGCTACTGGATCCTTAAATCAAAACAAACATACACTTTATCGTGTGGTTTATTTATTTAGTTTTTTCTTTATTTAATCTCACAATTCTCTGTCACATTTCATTTTATTTTATTTGATAATATTTTAGCTGTTGAACAATATGTCTAGTCTTTGCACAACTAGGAGATGTCTAATAAAACACCCCTTGAGTATTAATTACCAAATATAAATTTCATTATATATATAGCACCACTAGATGGTGTAGTGGTGAGATGTTAATATATATATATATATATATATATATATATATATATATATATATATATATTTTTAACATCTCAACACTGTTATATATTTATATATTTATATATATTATATATATATATATATATTTATATATATATATTAACATCTCACCACTTTATATGTCTTTATATATACTTACATTTGCATCAGTTTCAGAATAAATGCAAGTCCCAAGCTGTATCCGACTATTTGAGGGTAGTGCCATTTATATGGATGTACAAAACTGTAGTTGAAATTATCAAGTGTGCTCATTTAATCCTATGTTGCACTGCAAAAACTAGTACACTCAATGGCTACCCATCCACTTTGAGGGTCGTGCCAAATAAACTTCCCTTTACTCCTTTAAGTGTGCTATATTAGTTAAGAAATGTAGGGACTAGAGAACGAGGATAAAGGGAATTATTTCAGACACAGCTCCAGACACTTATTCAGATGCTGTGTAACCGTTAGGTCATGTATGTACTAATATCAATCCCTCTCTGTGTTTTTATGTGTGTAGTGTGATTCAGAATAACTATGTCATCATTATCTGTGGAGCTCATTTTTATTCACTTTGCAGAGAGAAACATGCTTCGTAACCTGGTGGTCACTCAACCATGCAAAATCGGTGCCACCTGCATTGCCCGCGAATGCAAATGCACCCTGGGGTTTTTTTGGGGTACCAGGTGTGAAATGTACACAGAAACTGGCTCATTATATAAAATATTATGCATCACACAATTCTCAGACACCCAAAGGTAAGAGTGTTCAGAATGCTGCACTAAACTGTTGCAAAGTTTTAAGAGTTAACAATATTTTTTTTCACTGACATCTTTGCATCAGACTTGATCAGCCAATGATCTTTAAGTCAAGAGTTGAAGTTTTCCATCCTCCTTAATGTACAAACTGATACACCGACACAGTCTTTCCCATCATGCCTTTCTTTTACTTCATTTTCCCATTTGTTGGAGTGACACACCTCTAAACCTCTTACATTAAGGAACATTTATTTTTCTCATTCATCAATTAAATAGAGAGTGCAAATAGTTAAAGACTTCAAAAGAACTGAACACTGACATCGTACAAAGTCGGACAGTTTAGTATAGCTGAAGATGTTCTGCAGTCTGACCATCAAGTGCCCTACAGAAGCACCACAAAGCTCTGCTTTAAACACCTACATGTGTCCCTACAGCTTTGCAAAAAAATTACAGTTACCACATTTAGTAATAACATCTTCAAATTATAATTGTGCTCAAATACACAGGAATAAAGAACAAAAAAGTAACCGATCCACAATTCAACTCGATACTAATAAGTATATCTGTACATAGAGCCACTCTAACAGTGATGGTGAACAGAAGCGATTAATCGACATGACAGCAGGTTATATGACAGGCATGAGCTTCATCTTTGTGTCACATTGTACAGCAGGAAATATGCACTGTAAAATAAAGCAAAGAGAAGAGCGCTGTAGAGAGCAATAGCAAATATTTACTCAAGACGGGACTGCATGCATTTAAATCAAAAGCAATGAAAGAGAGGAGCACAGTGTGTTCCTCTGGTATATCTATAGCTCTGTGATCGCCCACAAGGTGTTGTGTTTGTGAAATCAGTGTTAGCTATTAGTGTAGGCTACTGTACACATGTGACTGGCAACAGCAGATGTTTGAACTGAGCCTTTGCATTGATGTGACAATCTTTTTTGTTGTTTTGTTTTATTATTGAGGTGATGTATCGGCATCCTTGTAGTTGGGGTCCTTTAGTGCTGGCAAATAGTTTTTTATAGTAGTTTTACTGGCTATAGTGTTTACTCGTGCAGAAGCGAAGAGTTTATTCCTTCTTTTTGGCCCCAGGAACCTTTTCTCTAATTCTGCAAAGCAAGACATTGAATTTAAACTTTTTGGACAAATTAAAATTTTTTGTTAACAACAAAAACTGGAACTGAAGTCAAATGCATTCAAACTCAGTATGGTTTTGGGGTATTTATGTAGGTAATACAGTACTTACTTTCCCATTACAGAGTTAACCTGGGAGCGCACCAGTCCTAAATACTGATCAATCTGTGTCTGAAAAACAGAATAAAAGTGTGAAAATTCACAGCACAACATGAACCAGAAAGTGTTTATGCAGATAATTGCTGTGTAGAAAGTATTTACCTGGTACTTCTCGTAAACCACTGGCACAGTAAACATGGAAACCACCGCTGGATAGAGAGAAAGGAGGATGACATGGTTACAACAAGACAGAGATATTATTGGCTGTTGGCTGGCATCCAGAATGTTGCATGATGTCTTTTGATTACAGCTGTTGGAGGTTATAACACCCTGACATAGAGCAGTGTGTGTTTAAAATCATCAACGTTGTTGACTCAATGTGGAATTTCGAGTGTGTACTTAAGATATTAATAAAAATCACAGAGCAAACACACACCTCTATAGAAACCTCTGAACGGTTCTTAGAATATTATTTGTTTACTGAGAATCAGCGCTGATGTCTGAGAAATGTAATTGAATGCCATTTAATGTTCCAAAACATGAAGCAACTCCCAGTATCTGCTAAGTGTGAAAAGTGTTTATGTTTATGCTGTATTCTTACCCAGAATCAGCAGGGTCAGGCCATTAAACAGGGCGCCCACATAGGTCAGCAACCACATCAACACTGCAAACTAAACACACACAAACGCACAAGTTTGTTTTTCGTTTGTCCAGATATTTGATATGCCTTGAAACACAATCTAAACTTCTGTGTAAATTTTATTTTAATGTAAATTATACATTTCATTCAGTATGACAATTTACATACACATGGTTTTAAATACTACTTCCACAGAAATCGCTCTGCCCTGAGTGGACTGTACTCAAGATGATCTGAAAACGAATGTGCTCAAATTGAAGTATAATTCAAAGTGGAAAAAGTCATTTTTATAAATGTTGGGGGGGGGTTAATTCTAATCAAAAACATCAGCTAACCTGAGCTGAATTTCTGGATGTTTTTACCTTTATGGAGTCGACCAGATCCTGAACCAGGAACAGCCTGCGAAGCTTCTTCATGGTGGAGTTGATGTACAGCTGAGTTTTATCCAAATACTTGCTGATCTGATCTGCGGAGAGAGCAATCTCCACCTCCAGATAGGCCCTTAAGAAGAGACAAACCATGTCATCAGTTTGCTATAAGGGTGGACTAGTACACAGTTACTCATTGTGCATGTAACATTTTTACACAAACTATGGTAAGGGTCTCCAGTCCTGCTTCTGGAGGGGCAGCATTTAGCTTCAACTAAATCACACCTGAACCAGCTAATCAAGGTCTTTCGGATAAGCTGAATTCTGCAGGACATTCTGCAGGACAGTGGCCCTTCCAGGATTAGGACTGGAGACCCTTGAACTAAAGTTTTCACTAACTTGAAGGGGTGTCCCTCGTCGGTTTTCTGAACTGCCTGCAGGACTGATTTGTAGACTCGGAAGCTGATGGTGGCAGAAAGGACAGCCAGAGCAAGGTATGCTATAACACTCACCACACTGAACTGGGTTAAAGAGAACAGCAGTAGTAACAGACTACTGAACACCAGCCCAGACTGCTTCGGATCCCGCCAGTGTAACAGATCTACCACTAGAGAGAGAATGCAAAGAGATTAGAAGAGGAACCATTCCTAACTGCAAGACAGATTCTTCTAAAGGTCAGTTCTGATATGCTGTAGTACAGTAACATTCCAATTAGAACCAACACCATGGCAAGGTGGCCACTAAACACACGTATGCTTACAGGTTGTAAGCCTCTTTGCACTTTTTATTAGCCCACTTTGTTCTATTTTAGCCAAGAAATTTAAACTGTTTACTTAGAAGTTACCTAGATATTATAGGGTAGGTTTAGATTTATTTCCCAAACAATGCACATGCACTGCTGTTTAGTGTTTGTCATTGTAATAAGTAACATTAACCAACCCATCACTGTTAAGTGAAAAATTATTTTGACAACAAAACTTTCCATGAGTCTAGAAAAGTTGTCTGCTGTTATGACATAACAAGCTGTTAGAGCTAAGCATAACATGAAAAACTGTGGTTCCATGACTCTCAGACCTGGGAATCTCTCAAAAGTCCTTGATATTTCCAGGCTCCCCATGACTATAGGAACCCTGTTGTTTAACCTTGGGACTATCAGTTCACACCTGTCTACCTCTTACAGCACCTGCTGTCAACTTAAACTCTAACCCTAACCGTCTGTGCACACACACTGTATTAGGTTAATTGCTGGTGTTGAGAAATAGAGTACAAATAGCCAAGTAATCACATGTTGTAATATACAGGCAACACACACACATTTATCTATCTAAATCAGGGCATTCCATAGATTCCTATTGTTTTTAAACACAGCTAGTTTTAAACAACCATAACAGAACATTTTCTGTTTAAAAAACTATATATTTTTTAATAGTGTTTTTACAAAACTCCTTAGGAGTTTTTGCTCACATTTGTTAGGTTTTGTCGACTTCTGTGTACACATTTTTCCCCAATATATGGTTAAGAGTTGAGTGTCTTGCTCAAGGGCACAACGGAGAGAGAGCTAAAGAACCATCCTTTGCAGTTTAAACCTTTAATTATAATCTGTCAGACCTTTAGTCAGATCAGTCAGACCTTTAACCGTTAGATCTTACAAATCTCCATATAAAACCTATAAAACACAAAAAACTCATATCTATGTTTGTATTGTAGACATGAACCTAAATCACCCCAATATAATAAGCTTCCTTACGACTGACTAGTTGATTATGAAAAAGCGAGTTCTGCAAATCCCTTTTTTCAAAAGAAAATTCAATGCAAGTGTGAGATGGACAGCATCTTAAGACCTCTTTCCAGCTTTTGCCAAATACCATAAAAATGAAAAAGTACAATTGTTAACTTGTTGCCATGAGAACCAACTCTGATTCATCTCTACGACAGCTGAGGGCTCCTTGTAACTGTGTTTTTTACAGCAAAATGTTTTCTTTTATTTCTGCTTTGTAAAGATTTTCACACACACACACTCACGGAAGCTGGTCTGTTACACTCGAGAGTGTGCACGACATCTTTAGTCCCCTGTGAGATTCTCCCATCAGTCCTATGGGGCTAAATTTAGCCTGGCAGAGCTTAGAGGAGGGCAGAAATATCGGCCATTTTTATCCAGGATTTTAGCTTGAAACCAAGTCCATGTTGAAGCCAGCAGAAAGACCAGATGTCATATTCGACTGATAATTTCTTTGACTGCATATGCTACACTATCATTTCTTCGTAACTCTGATCGGATCGAAAACCTCGTCCGAAAATCAGTAACATTTTTAACAGAATTATAAAATAAAATCTTTCAATTGTGATTCACTCCCTCCGAAAGTCTTTTTAAACAAAATAAGACCAGAACAGCAGTATTAATACTTCAGACACAAAACTGCCACAAAGTTTTTTACACTATTGTTTAAAAATACATAGGAGCTAAGTGATATATAAGACTGGGTACATATGATGTCAACACAATCAGTACAGATACACAAAACAATTTAGCCAATTTATTCTCTGATTTTGATGCTAAATCGCTAATGCTAAACAGAAGAGAGATACAGACCTGAGACACCCATGACTGCAGACACTGAGGAAAGGATAGACAGTGAGTGGGAACGCACACAAAAGGAGAGAGAGAATGAGAGAGGTAATAAGAGGGAGGGGGGCTCTCTTAAACTTCCATTGGCTGATCAGAAACGGAGGTATATACACACAAAGGCATAGAAAAAGCATATGAAAAAGTGACAAATGGTACAGACCAAGGCAAACACACACAAACACACTCCCTCAAAAAACTTATCTGTCATACACCTCCTGAATCTACATATTCCACATGTAAGTGGCGTGCTCTTTATGTGCTATATATTGAGTGCGCATGTTTGAGAAGAATAAAGCAGGCAGCAGCAGTTGCTATAGATACAAAATAGTGTTCCAGTTTTTCTTACACACATTGCTTAGGGGGGCAGATTAAAATAAGAAGGTTTGGGGAGGGGGTAATTGTGTATGTGTGTGCGCTGGTGTTTAAATGTCGGTGACTAATTATAGTAGCAGAGATTCACATCCAGCATGGCAGCCATGACAACATCATGACAGCCTTTCACTTCCTGAGTTAAAGATCATGGCCATGATAAAGGCCTATATCCCAGCTAGCAGGGAACAGTGTAAGAACATTGTCTAATGTTCTCTAAAAGTTCTCTCAAAGTTATCAAGAAGCATTCTTGAAGTAATGTTAGTAGTTGTTATAGTGCTGTATATCATATATCAGAAACATTATTCTTAAAAATGGTACAGAATTTTAAAAAAATTAAATAACGTTCTTATAACCAAGTAATAACGTTACTATGTCTGGACATTTTAAACATTCCTAAAACTTTTAAAATAACGTTTTTAGCATTTACACAGTACAACCTAACATGTCTTACAACCTAAAATGGTTCGCTGGGATTAGGACCAAGGGGTCAAGATTTTGGGTGGTTAGCATGGCCTAATTAGCTAATTCTTCACCAATTATCATTTACTCTCCCTCTTTGGCTTGGAGAGGAAGGCTGAATGTTCAGTCAAAATTGTTCACAAAGTCAGAGTCTGAGGTTCGATATGAATCATCAACAATAGAATGATTTCACAGTGATGTCACACTTGTCCTGCAATGTCACATACTGCAAAATAGAGAGAAACGAAAATAAAGCAAAATATGCATTTATTAGTGGTGCTTGCTTGAGGTATAGGCTTGCTGGGAATACTGGGAAAGCTGTCTGGCCAACTCCAATATC
The DNA here is from genome assembly GCA_036877525.1 of Chromobotia macracanthus. NCBI lineage: Eukaryota > Metazoa > Chordata > Actinopteri > Cypriniformes > Botiidae > Chromobotia > Chromobotia macracanthus. The sequence continues at coordinate 6,477,017 of JAZGTH010000073.1, read as the reverse complement.
ACGCTGCTGAACTTTGCACCACTTTTGTTACTTTGGAAAATGTACCCTTCTGTTCACAAACAATGATTTCAACTGTTAACACAACCACACACACACACAGATATTGTAGCTTTACAAACACACCCAGCACTACACAATGCAGTTACTGTAGATGGTATGTCTGCTTCTCTTGCACTCTCTACCAGCTCGCTTTAACACGTGCCTGTGTTTAGACCGATACAATTTAGAAAAACATCCTCTCCAGGTATCACGGTTGCCTGGTGAACGATGACGTCACCCGGATGGGTGTGACCTGGTTGCTATAGTGACGCCTCATCCAAAAACAGCCTGAACTCTGTGCCATATCAACCATCCTCAAAAACAGCAGGGTTACCATATCAACAATGCTGTGAAACAGACAGACCACCTCCCACCCCATCCCATCCCAACAGCTGCCTCTCTTTGTCCCACCAGACCGTCATGCAAGCCACAAAACCAGCGTTGGTGGTTGCTTATAATAGCACAAATAATCCCAAACATTATACACAGCAAATATATATATATATATAATGTAACGAATATATTGATTATTGTTTTAGAAACACAGACGCTGTACCCTGCCCTCTCCAGTCGCTCCAGACGCACGCTTTCTTTTCTTTCTCCATCTCTCCTCTCGTCCGCGGTGGTTTCTCTCGCTCTTTTCTGCAATCGCTTTTCCCCTTCGCTGATCTTATATATGTGTCTTATATATCTTCCGGAGACCCACTATCTCACACGTCCGAAAGACATGAATGAAATGCACGGACAGAAAAGAGGAACAGCAAGAGAGAGAGGAGATGATGCTGGATGAAACGGTACCCGCTGCAGCCTCCACCGCAGAGAGCGGATCGTACCATACGAGATGCCCGGGGCGTGACGGGGGTTCGGATGAAAGTGCCCACCCTCGTCCCCCCCCACAAACCTTATACATAAACATAAGCACCTGTCATGTGACCTCAGTATCGTAAAGCAGGCATTGTTGTTAGCGCAACAAGGGTGGAGTCTTATGGGTAATGTAGTTTTGCCTAAACGTGACGAATCTGAAAACAAAACGGTCCCCGTGCAATCTAAAATAAATGAAAGCACTGTGTTTTCTGGGGTATTTAAAGAGCAGAAAGTGCTTTTTATGCGTTTTATGTTCATCTGATGATATTGGGTGTGTGGCTTTGTTTTTTGCATGCTTATTCGATATTAGCACGGTAAACACTAATTTGTAAGGAGATCAACCAAATACTGTGTTACATGGATAATAATAATAATAATAATGTGGGTAATAACGGTACAAAAATTATTATAACAATAAAACAGTAACGATAATGTCCTATTTACAAATGCTAAAATAAGCGACTTTATAACGTCAAATGCAAAGGCTTTGGTAGGTAAGGATTTCGGTTTTCGCTTATTCATTGTCACCATGTTGCTCTTCTGTTTCCTGTAGCATCTTCCTCAAATGGCTCACCATAGTAACAGCTTAAGCTCCCTGCCTCCTGTGTTACTATGGCAACAGGGGGATCTGAGCTGTGATCCAGATATTACATATATTATATTGTAATATTATATATCCATAATATTACAATGTAAAACGTCCCACCTTTCGCTTCATATCTCTGGTCTTCAGAATATGTTTAGGTCATGAAGAATTTCAATGAAACAAAACGTTGTTTCTTGTTACATAAACTAACAGTCTGTATCGCCCCCTGCAGGCGATCTGATGAAGAGACATTAAAAAGGCGTTGACCTTATTTCCAGCTTTCCAGAAGCTTCACTTGTGTTCACGACAGACAATGCATTAAAATGTGTGTATAACTGCAATGCAATCCATCAGTCTGTTATACTGTTATATACTTATCTGCTGAGTTCATCTACAGAGTTCATCTGTCTGTCTCTACCTCTCACAATATCACAATATTAAGTGTGTTTAGAGCTGTGCGTTGTGCTTGAGTTAACAGGTTAACTTGATTAAACTTAGCAGATATTGTAATCAAATTAGTTCTTGTGACAAAAGCGTGCTTTCCTAATAAGACTTTCATAATAAAATTAAAATAATTTCTTCAACAGTGCACACTACAATAGACGCTCAAATCAAGTGAAGAGAAACCAGACCACAGAGCTGAACTACACAATAAATCCAAACCACCAAGATTTAAGGTTCATTCCAGGTTCAATACTGTAACATCTGTAGGTCATGTGACCATTGTTTTGCTGTGTTTTTTAGAGCTTAATGTAATTGTTACTTTGCTGAATGTTTGAACTGTTTTTATTTTATCAAAATGTATTTTGTACACATCAAATAAACTAGCATTTTGAGAACGGTGGTCTCTTTTGTTATTAGACATATTCATTTCTATTCAGCTGTTTACAGTCTGTTTTGTAAATTAAGAAAATTATGCAAAACTATGAAAGACAAATTCTGAATGATCTAGAGTAATTTTGCTCAGTATAGTTTTTAATCCAGATTTCATGCATCATGTTGTTTTGTGTTGAGTTGAGTGTTAGTGTAAATTTGTTCACAGGCATTTGGTTATGATGGTACTCCTACAGCATCACATCATCACAGACATCAGAGAACATTCTCTGCGTCACAGTACTGAAGTAGCTACATTCCTAACCCACACCCATTGTGTTGCTGTTCCTCTAAAATCTTGCAGAGTGATGTTAAGAGTGACCTCAGGTCAGTGGCAAATTATAAATATCATCTTTCTGATTTCTGTAATGCTGATGTACTTTGCATGGTTTACTGCAAATTCTTTATGTATATTATTATTCTTCTGTTTACAATTTACTTTTCCTTACTAAGGGCCATTTCCATGTTAACTAGAAGGGCATGTTTGGTTGAATGTACTACCTGTCATTTATCGAATTTATGTTATACTTAAACACTTAGTATCGAGAAACTCATATATGTCTTATGTGAAAAAACAATTTTTTTAATAATACCATGTATTCTACATATTCTATATGTTATAATTTCCCTTTTCTGTGCTTTCTTTATTTATATGTTCAGCTGTTTTGAAACAATGCAACGTTGTGAAAAGCGCTATGTAAATACATTTGAATTGAGCTGGACTAACTTTTCTTAGGAAACTCTTTCTAACACTTTCTTACACATGTCAGCTAAATCCTAAACAAGCAGCAACGCGTATTTTTCTGATTGAAATCTAACTTTTGGAATGCCCCCGAGTCTAAACAGTCAAACTGTATTTCAAGTTTTTTTCATTATGCATATGTAATGTCATGCAAACCTGTGACATCATGCTAAGCTGTAATAAAACAGCTTGAGGAAGATTAATTCTGTTACCTTTCTGTCTGTTGATGCTCTGGAAAACCAGAGACAGAGCGGCGTCTTTCTCTGTGGTATCGCTCTCAATACTGCTTTTGCTTTTACTTTCCTTGTCCTCAATGGAGTGTTGCTCCTGAGGCACTGTAGATGTTACCGTTACTGCAGGACTGGGTTTGGTGGACCAGCTGTCTTCTGGTTGTGGCTTGGGCTTCTCAACAAGTGTTACTTTCTCCTTTTCCTTCTCTTTCTCTTCTTCTTTTTCTTTCAAGGTGCTGGCTGGGGGTTCGGTGAAGGGAGAGGTTGAGGTACAGGAAGTGGCGATGGGCTTGGAGGAAGTGAGATCTGGGGTCAGAGTTGAGGAGATGTTTCAGGATGTTTTGGGTCAGAATATTCCTGCTCCCTCTTGGGACTCTCCTCAGAAGCTGATTCGATTAGCAGGTCACTGTCAAGCTCCGCCTCCCGTTCTTCTCTTAACAGACTGTAGAGTGGTGGGTTGCCGGATTGACCAAAACCCACCTTTGTGCCTCCAGATAGCTCAAATGGGTTACTAGCACTGACCTTGTTGGTCTGAGGCTTTTCAAATGGGTTGCTAGCTTTATCACTTATAGATGTGTAGCTGGTCTGCTCAAATGGATTGCTTGGATGGGTGAATCCGTCTTTTGCGGTTGCGGTCTTGGACATCAGGTCGTATGTTGGTGAATCAGATTCTTCAGCAACTTGCTCAATTTCCGAATCCCCAGATTCATCTTCACTGCCATGAAGGTCCTGAGCCCACGGAGAGGTGGGTTTAGCTGAGCTTTTGATGTCCTGGTCTTCTGGAACATTGGGATGGGAAGTGGTGGTGGTGGTGAAATCTTGGGTGAAACTCACAGACTTTATTCCTGCTGGCTGGAATAGCACATCAGATGGAGACTCTCGACCTGGAAAAGAGCAAGGAGGAAATTAATGTGGTGTGATGAAAATGGAGGTGAAGAGAAGTATGAGAGACAAAATTGATAATATCAGATAAATTAAAGACTAAAACAAAAGGCGAAATTACGCAATTTTCAATGGCTGATTCTTAAAGGTGTAGTGTAAAACTTTTGGCCACTAGCATCACCAAATAAAAATACTAAAATAATAATGAGCAATTAGGTGAATAACTTTGATACAATGCATTTTAACAGCCAAAAAATGACACACCTCATCTTACAAATTGGTCGCCTCAACAAGCAAACTGTTTTCACCCAATCCTAAATATTTTTATATTTACATTAACTTACAGTGCATTTAAACTATACAGTTTTATTTTACCAGTGTATGTGTTCCCTGGAAATGAAACCCAAAACCTTTGCACTGTCACAAGTGGGAGGGATCTACCTGTAGGGGAGTGGTTAGGGGAGTGGTCAGCTGACGAAGCCAAACTGTCGTCCTCTGGTTCTGACAGTGTTACCGTGGGGAGACCCTGTTGACCAAAACTGAGAACACTTTCTTTCTCGGACACGCCCCCTTGTGGAGACACTCTCTCTGGCTGGGTGGTAGCAGTGTGGGACTCCGTGGTCACAGTGATCTTCACAGGACTGGCACTTTGTGGCGTTTCCATCCTATGGTATGACCGGAAATCAGCCATCTCTTCGTCCGAAGGATCTTCCACATATGGAAACGTGTGCTGCCCACCTGCCGATCCTGGACCCTCCTTGACCTCCACATCTTCAAAACCAAGAGGGCTCTTCTCCAAATAGCGCCCCAGATCAAAAGGGTCATGGCTGGATTCTTTGCTTTCCTTTTCCTGGGTCTTCAGCTTGAAGTCCTGAATGTCATCATCTTCATCATCATCGTCTTCATCATCATCTCCATAGCCTGTCATGGAGGGCTGCTGCTGATTTTTGGCAATGCCAACACTACCAAAATCACAGAGGTCATCACCCATGTCCATGTAGCTGTAATGATCAGCCTTTTGTGAGCCCTGCAGGGTCGTCTGATGATCTGAGGGGTCACCTGGGGTCATGCCAATGCCAGAGTCAGTTCCGGTAGGAGCAGGTGGAGAACGGTTGCCCTCGGAGAAGAGTGCCGTACCATCGTTGAAAGGATTGGAGGACGACTTGGAGGAAAGGAGAGACGTGTACAGATCCCCATCTCCTGAGGATGACTTCATAAACATGTCAGACAAAGAGTCATCTAGAGAGAGACAGAGTAAGAGGGAGAAGCTTAGGGTATAAGGATAACAAAAGATGACACTAGAACAGAGAGAGAGAGCATTTGTGAATATAATTGTTCTGTTTCATTAAGAAACTGTAATTAAGTAAAATTTTAATCAGAACCCAACTAAATTCATGACATTCTCATCACTATCCGTTTATTTTACTTTTAATTTAAACTTTATTTAATATATTTTAGTTTAAAGTTTAAGACACTGTGGCCTATGCTAGTGTTTATATTACATCATATATGTTCTGCAGCTACTGTACAGGTAGCTAAATACATGTTAAGCTAAATACAAAATTAAGCAAAGGTTTTAATTCTCTAACATTTTTAAAATGTTCCACTAACCACTTAAAAATATTGTTTTTGATATGACATTATATGATATATAACATTACAAAGGTTCTACTGACATGAATGTCTTTTGATAACTGAGAACTTTTACAGAACATTAGCCAACGTTCTGAGAATGTTCCCTATTATCTGGGTCTATGTAGGAATCGTTTTTAAAAGCACTGTAGGTCTGATTCTCACTGGACTGGGATGAAGCAGATATGTGAAACATGTAGACTCAGCATTCAACAATGTGCTATGATCACAGCACAGTCATCTGAGACACAGCTGGAAGCATCTGATGTGACTGTGAAATCAGTCAAATCTTAAGAGAATTATAGAAAGCAGGACAATGAAACGTGAACTTGACATCTCCAATAACAAGTATACACTTACCTCTCAGTCTATGCTGTAAGTGCAACTGACATACTAATGGGCCATGCTGAGTGCATTCTGGGGTAGGATACATTACTGGTGTAATTGGTTGAAAAACACTACAGACGCATGGAACTAAAGTCTGGACCACCATCACAAATGAAATAGACCCTTTTAATAAGTGACCAGTTTCTCTTCTAGAGAAGCATGTACCATCACTTGACAACTTCAGAGCTCATGATAGGTCTGCTTTAAAAAGTTCATACATAACTACTATAAATCAATTTCTCTGTGGGACTTTTTTATTATTCAGTATGTGTGTTCTCTGGGAATCGATCTCACAACCCTTGTGTTGATCTCTCTCTGTGACTATGAATACAGTCCACCCAACTATTTCTCCTCATCTAGGCCTTTCCTCTGTATTAGCCAGTCAGATCAAAAGAGAGAGACAGCCAGGGGAAGGAAGACAGACAGTAAAGAGAGAGCGGTGTGGAGATAATGGTGGACATATTGACGTGTGAGTGATGTTATTGATGATGCGATCAGGGCTGCGGCATTTGTGCTGTGTTGAGCTGCTCGTTGTGTAGACAGATCTTCTTTCAGCTCGCCCATGTCATTTAAAAAACAGCAAGCTCACTGGCTTGGCTACTGTAGAAGAGTCTCTCTTTCTCGCTGAGCCTATAAATAGACCTCCTTGTGTTTATTTAAAAAGGGAGAATGCTAAAGACGGAGCCAAATACAGCATAAAACAGCAAATGTTTGCCAACGTTTAAAAGAGAGAAAGAGATAGAGAGATAGGACAGGGTCTTTGTTAAAGTGCAATTGACTGTGTTTCAGACAATATGCATTGTTGGGCTTGGAGGAGGAGATAGACTTGTGGGTTGTGTGTATGTGTTGTTGTATAGTTGTGAGTGTGTGTGGTGAAGCTAACAAGCAAATGGGGGGGCTGAGGGTTTCAGGCCTCAACTCATGAATATTTGAGCATGTAAGAAAGGCTGTGCATGGGCGTATGAGTGTATATGTGCATGCCCAGTTCCCTTATAGCTCTAATAATAGGTCTTTGAGCCATAATGGCAGTTCAATCTGATACTTAATGAACCAAGACGCACCTGCAGAACCAGAAACTGAGAATTAGCATGAGAAAAAACAACCTCTCACAACCTGAACATTTTCTTACAAGCTTTTTAAAAGAATAGTCTACAATTTGTTCTTTAATGCTCTTTAGTGGAACACAAAAAAAATCAAGTCAAGTTTTGACCACACAACTTTCAAGGTTGTTGTATTACAACACTTGAAATATAGTGAATACGGCCATATGTTGTATGTTTTCCAAGGAACAAAATGGCAGCATACAGGTTTGGAATGAGTAAAAAAAGTTTCATTTTTGGGTAAAGTATTCTTTTAAATTTGTGAATGTAAGCAGCTGAAATAACATAGTATGCACTTCTACAGAGTATATATATAAAGCTTTTAAAGCATGTGTGAATAGAAGTGCATTTTATTTATTTGGTTAAATCGGCTCAGAAAAATTCTCATAAAGTTCATAGAATAAAAGAGAAAAACTCCAGCTTTCCATTGCAGGTCTTTCCAAGTCAAATGTAGTTCACAGCATCAACAGCTACACTGGAGCAGCTTGAAGAGTTAAAACAATAACACAACCTTTACTCAACGCACCTTCCTAAATTCTGACATTATATAATGGCATGACACTGGGACACTGTGCCTCTATGCTTCTTTGCTTCAATCACACTCAATAAAACACTCATATTTCTAAAGGATCGTCTCTATGAATACTTAAGGCCAGAACCAACAGACCCTCACCCGACTACAGATTGATTAAATACATTAAAAGTGAATACAATGTGAAATTAGCAGGTTATTCGGCAGGTCTGGCTGTGACTGGGAGGTTGTGCTACTGCTCGGGTTCCAAAAACATCCAGAAAATGCCAATGTGCTACGAACTGTCATATTGAGGTGAAGTTTTAACAGGACGCTGTGCTACATGAGGACATCTGAGGCGTGGACAATGGCTAGTTGTTGAGCCATAAGCTGTGATTTAGAACCGTGAGACAGGCCAAGGATAAAGACAGAAAGACATACTCAGTAGTAAAACCAAGAGAGATTGAAAGATATACTGATGTCGGAGACAGCAACGATGATAACATTGGTGTGGCTTTATGAACCTGGATCTACAAAGGCTTCAAGTTTTCCTTCATCATTTCTGCTCAATTCCAAAACAAACCCACAGTAGAAAGCAACAACACGTTTTTGTTTGTTTTGTTTGTTGTGTGTAGCTTCTTTAACCATACTGCCTGATGTAAAGCACACTGCGTGTTTGAGACAGGCGCTGTCCCACCCATGGCCCGTGTCTTCATCCCCGATTCCTCCTCCTCCTCCTCCTCCTCCTCATCATCATCATCTTCTTTACCGGCGATGGTGATGGTGGATCTCGCACTTAAACACACAACGCGAAATAAAGGACAAAGGAGAAGCACCAGCGTTACCTGTAGATGCAGTTTCCATGGCAACGCCGGTTCCATGGGACCGCTGCTCGCTCGTCTTCCAGCTTTTCGCGTCCCGCACCTCGTCGAAACGGGGCCCTGCGCTCCCAAACATCCCGTTCGTTTCCTCCTCCTCCTCCTCCTCGAACCACTTCCCGTCCAAACCGGGCCCGTCGCTCGAATTGGCGGACATGCTCACGAGTAATCGCGCAGGGGTGACGACGCAGTCGGGAGAGAAAGATGAATTCAGAGATGAGACGCGAAATATGGCCGATGCTGACCGATGCTTCCCGTCTCGATGATCCGGTGGGCTCGACGCGTTTGGTTCGGTGTCTCGGAGGTGACGTCACTGTATCTGTGCGGCTCGCGGATTTAGGACGGAGAGCGACATTCCGGTTAGAGGACGGACCGGGTGCGCGCGCCTCCGCGTATGAGATCTGCCCCGTGTGAAGATCCAGCGCCATCTGCTGGCCGTTTCAATGCGATAACGCTCACTGAAGGTCTCCGTGTTTGCCTTTAATTCATTTATTTTCATATTTGTAGTTGAATTGTGCCGTGACTGAACGCGTCTGAGGAACCTGCTGTTTTTAAGGGGATCATTCATGAAACAATGAATCAGAGACTAAATCCAGATGAAGAAATTATTAAAGACGTGGTGAGTTCTGTTATTATTATTATTATTATTAGTAGTAGTAGTAGTATTGTTAGTATTTGTTTATTAATTTTTCTGTGATACAATATTTTCTGCTGTTTTTAAGGGGATCATTCATGAAACAATGAATCAGAGACTAAATCCAGATGAAGAAATTATTATAGACGTGGTGAGTTCTGTTATTATTATTATTAGTAGTAGTAGTAGTAGTATTGTTAGTATTTGTTTATTAATTTTTCTGGGATACAATATTTTCTGCTTGGGATCGGTTAAAAATTTAAAAAAATGGGGGGGTTTTTTTTTTTTTTATAAGAGGTGGTGGTAGTGGTAGTATTGTTAGTATTTGTTTAAAAAAATTTTATGGGGATCATTCATGACACCATGAATCAGAGACTAAATCCAGATGAAGAAATTATTAAAGACGTGGTGAGTTCTGTTATTATTATTATTATTAGTAGTAGTAGTAGTATTGTTAGTATTTGTTTATTAATTTTTCTGGGATACAATATTTTCTGCTGTTTTTAAGGGGATCATTCATGAAACAATGAATCAGAGACTAAATCCAGATGAAGAAATTATTAAAGACGTGGTGAGTTCTGTTATTATTATTATTAGTAGTAGTAGTAGTAGTAGTAGTAGTATTGTTAGTATTTGTTTATTAATTTTTCTGTGATACAATATTTTCTACTGTTTTGTTGGTTTGTAAAGTTCAATGAATTGAAATAGGCCCTATGTGAAATTGTCTCTGTGTGTTGGTTTTCTAAGCTAGGCCGCTTCACATTAAGACAGTCTACCCACATTAAAGTGTCTCAGGTTTGTGCTCTGTTTATTTCCTCAGTGTGTGTCTAATGGAGTCTCCTTTGAGAAGGTGTATCAGGAAGGCAGTGGAGTGGTGGAACTGGAGATGTTTTTCTCTGAGATCCACGTATGGTGGGTCTCTCTTTCTTCCCAGACTGTCCAGGCTTACCGACGTAGGCCAGACCATCAGCTTAATCCAGGGCCTGGAGTGTTGCCCAGTTCTAAGGGAATTGTGGGTAGTGGAGTGCAGGCTGAATGTAAGTCACAGCTCTAACCCATGCATAGCACTGATAAGATTTGAATATTCTTATAAAGAGGACTTGGGTGGGGGGGCAAAGGGAAGTCATCCATCTTGTTAAAAGAAATGAAAAAAAAACAGCCATTATAACCACCACCCCCCCTTTCAGTTTGGATCTTCAGTATCCACTTTAGATCATTCGTGTCATGCTTTCGGAAACGCTTTATGATGCAAATTTGTTTTACAAAGACCTTTTCTGCCATTTTGCATGCAGTTCTGCCCAGAGAGTTAGTCCAATATGCTGCTTTTTGTTCTTGTTTGATTGATTCATCCTGATTAAACTGAAAATGTATCGATCCAGAGGAAGCTGCATCATGAGCAAATACTGTAAATTAAATTACTTAGACCTGGGTAATATTGTTTGTCTGTTGTAGGACATTTCCAGTCTACAGAACTGTGTGCAGCTGCACAGGTTATTTCTGTGTGACAACAACATTCACATGATCACAAATCTACAGGTGTTGATCAGCCTTCATGTTCTGTGGCTCAGTAAGAATCAGATTTCTGACATACAAGTAGCCCATGTTTATGTCTGGAGATACTGTGAATCTGGGGTTTTCAACAAGGGCTCTGGAAATGTGGAAATGTGATTATAGAATGTGATTTTTCGAATGACATTTTTCAAATGACATTTATAACTAATAATTACTCTCTCAAATGATCTTTAACACATGAAATAATGAAGTAATGTTAGTTAATGTTCTTAATTTAAGTTACTATTAAGTGTTACTAATAAAATCTAGCTCTGTTTTTATTTTGTTTACTTGTGAATCTTACAGAGCTGAATTTGGCTGATAATGCTATTGAGACAATCTGTAAGTTCACTGTAAAACACCACTATTACCATTGTTTTATATTTTACCATTTTAACACTATAATATTAGAAAACATATTGACATTAAAAATCTGTTGCTGTCTAATCTTTAATATATGTATTTCTAAGGTCATAGTCTGGATCCAAACATTACTCTACGAAAATCTAAACCTCTCAGAAAACAAAATAATCTCCTTTAAGGTATGTGAAATATGCTATTATTCTGACATATTCCAATGACATATAAACTTGTCATTTTTCTTTACTGTTTCATAACAAACCAATGTGATTTCAAACATACAGCATTTCCTTAAAAGCCAAGAATGACTATTTCTAATACCATACACCACTGATCTGTGAAATGAAACAAACCTCAAATGAAACAGCTCGATTTCTTTCTAAAAAAAATCCATTTTTAAATCCTTTATTAAAAAAAAACATTACAAAATCAAAATCTGTTATTTTTGCCCGGTGGACAATGAAGTGGGCAGAAACATCCTATTGACTTACATTGAAGGCGATCCCAAATTAAATGTCACTAGACCATCATAGACACTTTTTTGGGTGGGCTGTTTTGATATGCAACTACCTTATAAACACCCACAACACCCTAGCATGGAGGCAGTGATTTTAGCACAGGCAAGCATCACTCACATTTTTGTCTAAAAGGTAACAAATTTCTTTATACATTTTCCCCATCAGATTGTTGATTGCACTTCATATAGAGCCCATTTTGATGGTGTCCAAGATTACTGGATAATAGTTTTTGCAGGCCTTTATCTATGTGTTTTTATATTCTCTCTCTCTCTCTCTCTCTCTTTCTCTCTCTCTCTCTCTCTCTCTCTCTCTCTGTCCTCACCTGCTCACTACAGATCTGATTGCTGTCATTTCTGTTTGTTCTGTGCCGATTGTGTCTTTCTCAACCACCCTAGAGAAACTTGGTAATTTCAGGAATAGCTCAGTTGCTCAATTGAGTATTTTTGCTTTTCAGTTCACATCATTACTATAATGTGGCATCTCTGCCCAAGCAGTTTTCTTTTCTCTCTCTATTTACAGGAAAGAAACACACAGAGGCACTTTACAAATAAGTCAGATAAATATTTTCATTTTCAAGTTGTGTGGGGTCTGAATGAGACATGTCTGAATGGCGGTCTTTGTTATTCCGTGCGAGTGGAGTGATTGACAGGTCTTGGCTTGGCACACGTTGTGTCTGTTGTATCCTCACAGCTCTTTCAATGTAACACACACACACAGAGGCATGACACAAGCAGACAGGTGTTTGTCTGGTGCTTTTTGTGCTGTTAATCTGTGGGCTCATTGTTAAGATGAACTGTGTTCTGGTTCCTATAGTGAAAATTCTGTTCTCTCATGGGAAACTAAATGCACCTCCATTTGTCGTTGAGCATAATGGGGTACAAGAAAAATGTTTTGTTTGCGTGGATGGATGTTTACTCCTGATATTGCAGCAAAATATTAATATCAAAATAACAGCAAGCAAACTAGATTTGTACATTTTCTGGTGAAAATCTTTCTGGTGGTGGCTTGCTGAATATTTCTTTAAACAATATGTATAGTGAAGATAAAATTGCAGGCCACAAGAGGCCTGCAACAGAGGCCACCTCCAATAGGTCCCTAAATATGATTTCCGCTTGTTTATCATCCTGCAGGTGAAATTGTATGTTGAGGCACTTAGAAAATGAGCCCCAGCTAACATGAAATGGTGTCAGAATGCTGGCTTATGTTCTCTAAATGTTCTTTAAAAGATATAAAAATGCTTTTGCAAAAACATTTGTAGAACCTGTTTTTTGCTATATATCATATATATCAAATATTTCTTTTCATATATATAAAAAAAGCATTAAAAAGCATTTTTAATCTTACAGAATTTAAAACCAAGAAATAATGTTAATACAACATCTAAGAAACTGGATGTTTCGAACATTTCTAAAACTTTCCAAATAACATTTTTAACATTTTTGTTACTTAATAGAAACATTAGGTAAACCTTCGTACAACCTAAAATTGCTGGACTCCATCTATAGACTCTATTTATTTGTTTGCTTGATCCAGAACATTCTGGAGAGAGTAATGAGACACACCCAGAAAATGGTTCTAAAAGCACCGATGCATATAAGGTTCCCAGTTCTTCAAACTATTGGTTATGAGTTTGTTCTCATCATGTGTTTTGCCTTCAGGCATGGTGAGACTTCCATCATCATTCATTGGGCTGGTGTAATTCCTTGAGGAACCACTAGGGGGAACCATAATCACGTAATAAAAGTCTCAGACAGCAGCTCTGAGGATGTGGAGTCTCACAGGCAAAGAGTGTCAGTCATTTATTTATTCAGTACATTATCAAATACAAGAGTCATTCCTACTGTAGCAATCTTGTGAGACTTAACCAAGAAAAAAAGTAACAAATATGTTAACAATTTAACCTGTTTCGTGTTACAATAGACATTTTTGACAGTAGTATTTGTTGGACTGGACAGATCACTTGGATTTTGATTACATCTTCACTTTAATTGAAAAGTGTTTTTACTATCTGAATTTCACGACAGTTAATTCGTTATAAAATGTGAATATGCCTTCCTTCAATAATTTTCTCAATAACAGAACTGGATTTCCCAGCTAACAGGGACATTATCAGAATGTTCTCTAAAAATTCTCTCTCAAAAAATCAAAAACGTTATTGCAGTAATGTTAGTAGAACTCTTTAACATCATGTATCATGTATATAAAAACTTTATTCCTACGTAGTTCGTGGAACATTTTTAAAACAATACAGAAATAAAAATTATTTGAATAATGTTCTTATAACCAAGCAATAATGTTAATACTATGTCTACTAAAAAACTGGATGTTTTGACTGTTTCTAGAACTTACTTATGGAAATGTTCTTACAACCTAAAATTGTTAAATGGGTAAGCACCTAGATAACTGTATGTGGTTGCTGTGTGTTTGGTTTAAAACACACCTCTACATGTACCACTCATCTGCTTGTTCTCTCGCTCCCTATCAAATCCCTTTCTCTTTTGGTTTGGGGTGTCCAGAGATAATCTGGAGCCTCTGATTCCCAGTTTGGAAGTTTAGCAAAACAAAAAGGCACAATAAAAGCGATCACGTGGCTTGTGTGATAAAGTTTTCAAGCCTTCTTAACACATAGAATTAGTGTGAGAAACAGATTGCAATTTAAGAAAAAAATCAGAAAACTGTCTTTCCTCTTTAATTTGTGTAATGCTTCTCTAGGAATGAAAGCATCTGGTGCTTGATGATTGGTGGATATTTCCTGATAAAATAAAGGCCGGCTTCCATTAGACAGACAGGAAGTTATTGCTCATCTTATTTTAGGTGTAGCTTATTGTATAATCAGAACATATTTAGTTCTAGGTCAGGGTTACGTATGACTTCAATAGCAGCACGAATCCACACAAACTCAAAAAATCCATTGTCACTCTCAACCCCACTAATTATGTGTGTGTGTTTGTGTGAGTTTGAGGGTTTTTTGTTCACCTCTTCATTCCCATCTCTCTGCCTGCAGTTTTACTGTAATTACTAAATTACAGTAATTCAGTCACTTAGTGTGTTTGTATTAGTGTTGTGAGGCCCTGTGAGAGCTCTGCCGTTTTCCTGCCCCTGAATATAGAGTAATTACAGACACCCATTACCGCAGCAGCAGAGCAAACCAAGGGGACAATTAAGCAGTATTTAAATTGATTGAAGGTCAGAGGTGTGTGTGTTCTTGAAACTAACTTATCTTTTTCACTCATTTACCTCTTCATTCTTCTCTTCCTGTCTGTCTCTCTTGATTTGATGTGTTGTAGAAAAGTAGATTGTGACATGTAAACGAAAACGTTCACTCAGATTTTTCTTGCTATTACAAATAGATAATGAGATAATGCTTTGTATTTATCAAAAACTGACATTTCAATATTGTTGTACATTGATTATTAACCCACTTTGAGATTTTTGGAAAGGTGCTATAACAATAAACATTTTTTTTATTACAAGAAGTATGTTATACTGTAATGCTGTATTGTAAGAGTTTGAATGTTATAAGCTGTCTGTAGTGGGCAACCAGCTGGTCTTTCTCTCTCTCTGCGCTGATATAACATTACCTGGTCTAGTACATTTAATGACCCGACCAGCTCCTTTAAGAGATACCAGCCTGATTACAGGACTACACACACTAAAAACTGACATACACAATACCAGCAGATCTACGTATACATATACAAAAACAAACACGCTTTTTATATATGCACACGAACACACACCAATAGATGTACCTGTTTTTGTGGGGTACAGGCAGCTTTTGTGTGTGTCTCTAGATAAGAAGCAGAGAGCAGATGTCTCTCTTCTACGTGGCCTTCAGAGCAACGTGAACTTCAGGCAGATCAGGGGAGCTTCCAGTCCCTTCACAACAGGACTGCAGCTGCACTGACCCAAAGAACAGCTGTATATACACACTAATACACACACACAGGTTGCCATTAGGTGCTAAGAGAGGTAAGAGGGGTTTTTTCTTGTTATTTAAATTTGACATTTTTTTGCACAGGTACCAGTGTCACAGTGGGCCCAGACCTCTACACATTTGGCTTCATTGCTGTGGATCTGGCTTTAAGGTACAAAATTCTTCTTCTCCATTCCTCTCTGACAGTGTATGCTGAGTGTTGTCAAGTGTGGATCTTCTAGTTTAAATTATTTTTGCCATGTAACATGTATACAGTTAAGATTTTATTAAGTTTTAGTTCTATAAGTTTTTCAGCAGTTTTGCTAACTTGAAGTCTGAACTCTGGCCCAGACTGTAAAGTCTTCTAATGATGTACACTTCTCCTCATCTCCAGGGTCTCAGTTTGGTGGGGTGGAATTGCAGCCAGCAGCTCAGGTGCTTCATGTGTTGTTTGTGGCTCTGCCGGTGCTTTGGGCATTGGGAATGCTCTCTCCACTGGATGCTCTTCTGCTGTGGGCCATGGAACAGATGTTGGTCCATGGTCTGGGGGGTCAGTCATGTCCACCAACATCAGGTGAACCACAAGCATCTCTCACCACTTTCCTAATTTGCTTTCACACATGGTCCCATTTTTTAAGTTTCCCAGTTTAAAGTTATGACTTTAAAAAAAAATGTAACTGGAAATCAGTTGTATGGATAAGTAATGGATACATTAAAGAAAACAACATGAAGCTCAATCTGCTGTGAGGTTTTATTCTAGTAAATGTTTACATGGTATGGTATATCTGCTATAATATTAAATGCAATTACACTTGTGTCTGATAAGTCTGACTGTATCTGTAAACGTCTCCCATCTCTGTTAGGCTGCTGGTCATGTTTCTGTCATCCGCATGTGTTGCCACCTGTACATTCTTTATTCCCTCCTCCCTGAGCGTGATCCTCTTCACCATTGCCATGGTGGTCACTACAGCCAGGCTTTCAGGAGAAAGACTCATGGCCTACGTTTTGCAGGGATCATCCAGAGGATACTGTTGAACTCAGGTGAGTAGGTGTTTGCACTGTATGAACAGACCTATAATACTCTCAGCTTATATATTTCAGTAGTAGATATGTACCTTGGTACTCAAACCCATGACCTTGGTGTTGCTAGCAATATGCTCTTAAGCAGTGGTTCTCAACTTTTTTCACTCCAAATCCCCCCCATTGTCTGCCTGTCACAATATTTAAAGGCCCCTCCACTCACAGTTTCTACCCAATAAAACATACTTTAGCTTGGCATAACTAGAAAGATGTATGTGTTGTAAAAATAACGACATGGTACGACATTTTATCAGTATACCAACTTAAAGAGTAGGCGATCTTTTCCAGAAACATTTTTGGTTATGCTGGTTTAAAGCCTCTTCACATCTTGATAGCAATCACTAAGTGGCCTAAATATATTTATATTTATAAATATATATCCCCTGTGAACGGCACAGGACCATATAACATTCATTCAATCATTGCTTTCGGTCCTGTGGGTGGATTCTTATGCTTTGAAAGCTAGCTTGATATTGCTAGCCTTTCCAAAATTGCCTGTCCTACCTTTAAATCATTACATGAACAGACCTGTTTAAAGGAAACGCCCTGACCCGTGACCTTTGGCTTTTCTATGACAGCTGTGGTAGAGCTCTGAGGCTGCTCTTCTGCAGATGGTCTTGGTAATGATCATCAGGTTTGCAGGGGGACACAGAATAGCCTGCTGGCATGAGTTGGGCACTGAGGTGCAGCTTTTCAAAACCTAGAGAGCTGCCTACTTAGACTACATTTTTAGCCATCATTAGGCCTGCCTTTTAGGATACTTCGTTTTGAGCAAAATACGTGAGTATTGATTGTTTTGTATTGTTTTGTACAATTTTAAATCAATTGATTTTGTTCCATGATTGGATTGGTTTGGATGGTTTAAAAGTTAGCTGCTTATGTAGACTATAAGACACATACCAACATTTTGGAACAGAGCCAAATATGACTTAAAAAACTTTTTCTATTTTAAGCTGTTTGTCTAGCAAGCTTTGTTTGTGAGCTATGTGTGTGTACATTCTTTATATCTCTTCCCTCTGGCAGGTCTCTCTGATCATGAATCGCGTATCTCAGTTTGTGTCTAAGATGAGTTTCGCTTTAACGGTGTTGATCACATCCTGGACAGAGAGTAAACAGCGCCAGCATTTTTGAAGGAGTGTTCACGTGGAGCACCCTGGTCAGTGTTTTAGACTCTGGAACCCTCACTGGGGTAACGCTCTAACTTCCTGCTCTGTGTTGCCCGCCAGGGTCTACTCTGATGCCCAAAATTTCCTAACAGGAATCATTGACTCCCCAGACCACTTGCGTCAGCTTAACTCTGACTTTCTCAAAACGCTTGTCTGGATTTTGTTGCATTACTGCATACAGGAAGTGACTTACGGCACTCATCGAATGAAAGGTCAGTCTCTACAGACCTCTGGACGCAAGTCACAGAGCTCCCTGCATGCCTTGCCCTCAGAGCCAGGTCTGGCTGTGGTTAAAGTTGGGATAGACTCTAAAGTGCGCCCTGAGTCCTCTTCTTCCTCTCACTTGAGGGGTCAGGACAGTTCCAGTCTATCATCCTTTGCCGACTGGACAGATGAGGACAATCTGTTTGGTCCAAAGCCTGTATGGCAGCCAATCAGAATGATGGTACAGGCAGATGAATCACAGACAGAGCTGGGGTTGGGAGTATCTTTGCCAGATTCTGTAGAAATCCACAGCCTTTATGAGAGCATGGCTCTGTCCTCTCTCCCCACCCTCAGGCCTCTGGGACTGGTTCTGGGGCTCGGCCTGCCCAATGTGGATAAAGGGAAGGATAACATCCCTGCTTTTACTTCAACCACTGTCCCATGCAATTCCTAGCCTCTCCATTTGTCTAGCCCTCACTCAGAACACTTTTCTCTGCTACAGACTGGCGGACTGCCCCCTTAGCTTCCTCTAAGCTCCAGGTTCTGCAACCTTGCTCCCAGAGGCCTGGTTCTGCTTTTGTTTGTCCCAGTTGGTGGTGGAGAGCTTTGGGGAAGGAGATTTTGAGCAGGTGACACATGGTTTGCAGGAGGACCGTGCCCTGCAGGAGCTGTATACCCAGGTGGTTCTGTCATGCTGTGTGGCACTGGGGGCAGATGCTCAGGTGTTCAGTCCCAGTCTGCTGTTCAAGCTGTACTGTGGGGAGGGCCCCTGGACAGAGGGACTTGAATGGCTCCAAGCCAATAAGGAGCTGCATCAGCTCACACTCAGGGCTTTCAGGTAAAAGCAGAGATGCACAAACAAGTCTGAGTATGTTTTCTGTATACAGCATTGTTTTGTACCCAACAAAATGTGAAGACTTAACAATTACTCTGAGTGTGTAGGTACAGTGTAAAACTTTTGGTCGACCAGGCATCTCTTGGTCCAATGGAGAGTTTGGGTGAGCTCTACACAACTTTACAGGATTACCATGACAACTGGTTCATTGGCCTGGTAACAGACCGTATTTGGCAAGATAGTGTTGTACAGGAAAAACCCAACCTATTCTCTCTTGGACATGACCTTACCATGGTAACTGTCATATTTTTGATTAGATTCTGTAAAAGTACCCCCTGCACACAGTGAAATCTTATTGGTTCAAAATCCCACTCCACATAATTGTGCACAAGAAAGCCTCAAATATATCAAATATATATTTGAGGTCCTCAAATATGTTAAGGTATATTAAGGTCAAATATCTATTCCTTTAATGTACAAATGTAATGTAAAAATTAAGCCACTATCACATATGAAAATTATCTCTCTGTCTTTCTGTAGGGGACGTATACAAGCCGTGTGTTATCTCTGCAGGAGAATCTGGTCCAGGTAGGACCTCTGAATGAGGAAGGCAAGTGGGCCAACCTGTCCTGGGAGCTGCTGTATGCCACTAATGACAACAAGGAGCGGTACAGCATTCAGGCCCATCCTGTGATGCTGAGGAACCTGACTGTACAAGCAGCTGATCCACCACTGGGATACCCCATCTACTCATCCCTGCCCATCCACCTGCGCTGCTTGTGACAGTCACCTGCTTCTACACCGTCTTAGTTGTTCACCTACACCCAACCTGAGATCAACACACAAATAGGTGCTACCCAGTGCAGGATTTCCAAAGTCACTTCTTTTAGTTGAATTCAGACAGATGCATTTCTTTGTACAGGGTACATTGAATTATTTTAATGAAAGTATGAAATGGTAGAAATTGCAGAATTACTGCATTGTTACTTGCTAAATTAAAGGCACAGATTGATGGAGGTCAGCAGCAGAATTAAGTTCTGTGATCTTAACAAACCTGAACTCACACTGATCTGTAAATCTGCAAAGACTCTCTGTACTTTCATGCTGTAGACTCTTACAGTCACACAGCCCAGAGTTATTATTTTCTCTGGAAAATGTACCCTATTTTTCTAAACAATGAACTCACATAAGTAGGAGCTTCTGCATGTCCTTGACCAAGTCTTACCTCACATTGAGCTTCCGTTTTATGTTCTTTCGTTTTTGTGCTTTCATGTTAAGCATCTGTTCATCTGTGCTTTATCAAGTTCTCCTGAAAAGGAGAACATTTAAACTGTTGCCCTGTTTTTAACCCATTTGTCCAATCTGAAGTATGTGCCTTGGTTATCTGGTTTCTGAATGGTTATAAATAATCTTTTTTTGACTACATTGCAGCACCAGGTGTAAAGATCTCAAGGTGATATTTTTTTTAAACCTTTGTTTATCCTCTTTTGGTTCGATCTTTGTATGATTGTGTAATTGTATGTAAAGAAGAAATACAGATGTTTTGTACAGATGCATTTACTGTCTTTGTTGTTTCACACAAACCTGTTAGAAAAGTTATGATATAAGTGATATGAACATTTATAATAGTGACATTTTGAAATCCACAAAAAAACATGCATCAATTGCAATCTTTTTAAAAGCTACTGTTTGCCTTTGATATTAATACAGCAAGCAGAATGTACAGGGTTGTTGTTTTTAATTGCACATTTAATTAGTGAGACATTCCTTATTTAGAGGATTTTGGGCTCTGCAGAGCTTCTCATTCTGCAAAAACGTTCAGGAATGCACAAATCAATTTGTTAAAAAAAGATGAAGTACATGATATTTTCAGGTAGTCTTGACCTTTGTCTTGCTGAAGTATGCAGAGTCTGCATCTAGAAAAGAGAGGAATATTAAGAAATGGGAAAAAGTATTGATCAAAATGGTTTCAGAGTTAATGTATTTGTAATGTCGCTAACTGCAGTTTGCTGTCAATATAATCTACTTGTATGGATGCTAGTTTACATTCACTTGATCTAATTTATCTGTTTACACTAAGCTGCCAGTACTCACCAGTCCGGCGTTGAAGTTCTGCACTCGTTTTCTGCCCAGAATTGTAGTGATGTACCAGGCCAGAGTGGGAATGTACTGCCACAAATAGCAAAACAGTAGAAAGGGCTGTTGAGAAATCCACATCTCCTTTACATGATTGGCCAGACCTACCAGGATGAGGTGGACACAGCGGTCCAGAGGCATCTTATGTGTTTGATCACCAGCTGTGGCCACAGGCTAGTGAGAAAAAAAATGCTGGTTTAAACAAATGCAAAATCTAAAGAAAGTCAGTGTCCCACTTTGATGGTGATTCTTTTAAAGCTGATGTGTAGGTACTTTTCCAAGCTCCTCAGTGAAAGCATTCTGAACAGTATTTGATATCACAGGCCCAGGGCAAATGGTACTGATCGTGATGTTTGGATAATCAGTGAGTTCTGTTCCCAGACAGTTAAAGAAACCCTGCAAAAATTACAGATTTTTTAGTCCATACATAAGCTTTTTTGATTACTCTGTATGATAATTATTTACTAATACCAAATAATGCTGACATAACATTAAAAAGTAGGCAGATTTTATGAGAATTCTGTCACCCAGTTTCTTGAGGAATCATCCTGAAAGATTTAAAAGCGTTTTAAAGGAGTTTCCCTCTATCCTGCGCTCTTATTTGCTGCTTGTTTCTTCATTATTTGGTCCAATTGTAGTTTTCTAATAACAAAAATTAAATCGAAATGAATATGTTGGCACAATTATATATATATTTTTTTTTTACATTTTTAACGTTTTATCAAATGTCTTCAGATTAACAGATTTTTAAGATAAGAAACATTTCAGTCAAGTGTTTCCAGACTTGTTTGGTAGTGTATATACCTTTACCGAATTATTAACCAGTTAGAAACCTAAGAAAAGCTCCTGTATAAATACATGTTGCATTTACATCAAAGCGCTTCAGAACTGTAGCAGTTTAGTCTTGATGCGATGCACGGGCCATCAAATCAAGCAGAAGAACAAGAATATCCTCATCCTTTAGAGAGGAGAAAGAGAAGGCACTTCAGCTCAGTGGGTCACTTTGTGTTTGCTTTTATCACATGACTGTGTACTGTAACGCTATGAAAGACATTTGTGTGGGCACACATTCAGGGTTACACTAGCAGCTGTAAAGGAAAGGACACTACAGTGTACTTAGTTGACCCCTTAGGGGTTGTATGTGTATACTCTGTGTCACATGCTTTCCTCGGAGCATATCCTACCTAAACATGAGTGTTTCACCCTCTCCAGCTCACTCTCCCTGCGGGCAGACAGCACTAGCCGCGCACCAATGGCAGCGAGATGATAGGTCAGCTCCTCCCCTACTGGATGCTCCAGTAATCCACACCACTTTGACTCTGTAAAATGCCAAAAATATTAAAGGGATAGTTCACCCCAAAATGTAAATTCTGTCATCATTTACTCGCCCTCATGTCATTCCAAACCTGTATCATTATTTGCCTTTGAGAAACACAAAAGAAGATATTTTGAAATATGCTTGTAACTGCACAACGGTGGCACCCATTGACCTCCACTGTATGGATGCAAAATCACTGAGACATTTCTCTAAATATCTACTTAAAATACTACTTACTACTACTTACTCAAATATCTATTTGTGTTCCACAGGATAAAAAACATAGGTTTGGAATGACATGAGGGTGAGTAAATGATGGAAAACGTTCTTAAAAAAGTAATTTCTGTGTGAACTATCCCTTTAAGTTTACCTACACACATTCACTTTCATTATTGTTTTACATTGAATCTGATGACCTATATCATTGTTGGTCCTGGAACATTTATTTCAACCAGTCAGATTGCAGGATTAAATTTAGGGTCATTGTTAGATTCAGGTTTAGTACTGGGTTAGGGGCTTTTATACCATTCTTATTAAACCATTATTTCTCTGTGATTTTAGGAGCAAGTTGTAGTTAGGGTCTGTGTAATAAGTGGGGTTTAGATCCTTTTATTTACAGAAATGTTTTTCCAGGATGAACAAAAGATGTTGCTTCAGGAACATGCCATACTTACATGACCAAATTACAGTGACCGTTATGTACTGACTGATAATTTTATTCCATTTTATTTTATAAATACTTACGTTGCCATGGTTCTGTGGATGTTTTGGATCATTATGACAAATAAAATTCAGATGAGGTCTATTTTTATTATCTTGAGTCTTGTCCCACCTTCACGTGGGATTGAACCTTCTACTTTTGTGATAGCAGCTCAGATCATTTACCATCAAGCTACAACAATCAGAGTTTATAGGTACGAAGGGGAACAATAATCTTGAACTTTTGATGCTTTATTCTGGATCTATACACCAGAATAAAGAAAACCCATTTATTTATTTAAAACCGAAAATGTATAGAAATAAGAAGAGCTGCCATAAGCATCCATGAAGACCGGAAGTCAAAACAAGCAGTACCACGGTAACCATGGTTACTGCGGTTGTTACTGCTGTAACAATTTGTGACGTGTGTCCATGTCGTAAAGAATCCCTTAAAATAATTAAAAACACAAACAAATTAAAAAGGAATTGAACAAACGTGTGACTGTATTACGATATTAGTTCATTTATAAGGTACCAATAATGGCGTTACGTTGTATACGTTCAGAAATCGAGAACATATTTTAAAAACACCCCGAAATAGTTCATCGTGCTGCTCTTATATTCACCACTTCTTGTTTTATCTTCACATACATCAGAATCATCTTCACGTGTTGTTAAATTGCTCCTGAAGTTTGTATTCATTCGGGATGGGGTTCAGATGGCCAGTGTATGAGAGATGGTGGAAGCATGTAAAGGTGATGACAGAATGATGCACAGTTAAAGGGATGGTGAACGAGGGATGATGATGATGATGATGATGAGACGATGATGTCATTCTTCTAAGTGCGCAGCCCTGCTCAATCCACATCCGGGTCCTTTCGCTGCTGCTGGCGTGCAGAGATTCGGTCCCGAGCACAGCGGACCAAAACAGCGGTCAAACCTGACGCTTCTCATTTCACACCTACATTCAGGACGCAGAATAAATGGGAATGATGCATTCCTGGTTTAGACAGATAAGGGAGGTCCGCTCTTTCACAGACTGAATGCAAAGCAAAGCAACCCACCAGCCTGTCCTGTTTCTCTCTCTCTCTCTCTCTCGCTCTCTCTCTTCACCGCCGCGCTCCGTTATAATATCTTTCTCTCTTTCTTTTCCCGATTGTTGATTCTCCGGGACTTTTTTCTCGAAGGTAAGTGTCTGTGCTCTTGTGATGTGCTTAAGTCCCCGATCGCTCTCTTAGCCTGTTAGCATGCGCGCTAGGGGAGTAGGTCCGCGTTTCGCGAGCTGACCCGCCGTCTGTACGCGGGCGAATGGCGCTCAGAGGCCCGCAAGGCCGTCACCGTTCGCTCGGGGCTTCACGCGGGCCCCGTCGGCATTTAGCCCGCTATGTTGCCCTCTTCCAGATTACAGCAGCGAGAGTTTAATCATTTACAGCCCTCGACCGTAACCTCCTTCCCGATTGCGCGCCCTGACCGATCGTACTTCGCCCGGATGCTTCAACCAAAGCGGAGTCGAGTCGACACGGGAGCGTCGGCGTTAGCACGCAGCTAACGCGCTAGCAGGCTCGCGACACCATGACGTAATGCGGGCGCGTGAATAGGCTGCAGGTCCGCACGCGCCTCTTTAAATGTCACATGTGAACGAGAAACAAGTTTAAACGCGAATGTGGTCCGGTCTACATCACGTCTGGTTTTATGCTGGTCCGGTCTACGTGGTTTTGTGCCGGTTTTGTGTTCAGTGTTCAGAAAGCATCCGTGCTTTTCTATTTTTAGCAAGAGAGAGTGTAGTGTGCGGGGCAGCGTGCTTGCTGAGGGCCTTACATGGCAGGCAAGGCACCGTGTGTCTGCCTTTGTGATGTCTGTATGTCTACACTACGTAAAACGACCAATGGTAGTTTCAGGCATCATGAATTATAAATAGAAACCTTGGGTTGGTTGTGTGTTTCTGCCCTTGATTCTACTGAATGTGTTTTTATGATGAGTGCCAGCCTTCCTATTAAATGTTTCCTTGTCATCATAAGCTGACCTGGTCATTGTTCTTTTTCCATATGCTTTTTATGGGGATTAATTACAATTATTGGTCAGTTTTCATTCTTGCACGCTGGATTTACTCTCTAAAACTAAATTGCAAAGTGCTGTTGTGTGCCTGAGATAGATTAACTTGACTGCAGACGTAAGCAGTTTGCTTATCAGTCTGCACAGATGCCCACATGTTTTATGTTAAAACTTTGCAGCTGATAATGCTGGTGTTCTTCTCAAAGGTCAACAAGTTGGTCGTGTCTGTGCCAATAGTGTCACTAAACAGTTAAAAATAATTACCGATTAAGTAAATCTCACCATCTTTCTCGTTGTTTATAAACAAACAAGATCCAACATTGGACAAACTAATGTTGTTACGTCCAGCCCAATCTGGCCACATCGACAGACAAATGCTACAGAAATTACACACCTTATACTTTTTTATTATTGCTTAATTTAGATTTTCATTCAAATATTAAAATTAAAGAGCTTATGTAAACGTACTATGTAATATGTTACTTTATTTCATTCTAATATTGTTGAAAGGAAAATATTAATATAATGTTTTTTTTACTGAAGTTTTATTAGTGTTGTTGTTTTAAGTTCTAATACTCCTTTTGTTTGCCATGACAATAGTCTATGCTGCTGATATAGTGTTAAATAAATAATAATATTTATATGTTACCTAATATTCGTGAACATTTTTGTGTTCCAGATTCCTAAGCCGCAGAGATGGGTGCATTTCTGGATAAGCCAAAGATGGAGAAGCACAACTGTCATGGGGAGGGAAACAGCCTGCGGTACGGCCTCAGCAGCATGCAGGGCTGGCGCGTAGAGATGGAGGATGCGCATACTGCTGTCATCGGTTTGCCCAACAGCCTGGACGCCTGGTCTTTCTTCGCTGTCTACGACGGGCATGCGGGATCACAGGTGGCACGTTACTGCTGTGAGCATCTCCTGGAGCACATCACCAGCAACCCTGACTTCCAGGGTGGGGGTGGAGGTGGGGGTCCAACTGTGGAGCCCAGCGTGGACAGCGTGAAATCCGGAATCCGTACGGGTTTCCTCCAGATTGACGACCACATGCGTCAGATCTCGGAGAAGAAGCACGGTGGCGCGGACCGCAGCGGCTCGACGGCCGTAGGTGTGATGATCTCACCCCGCCACATCTACTTCATCAACTGTGGAGACTCACGGGGGCTCCTGAGTCGTGGTGGGGCTGTGCACTTCTTCACGCAGGACCATAAACCTAGCAACCCACTGGAGAAAGAGAGAATTCAGAATGCTGGAGGCTCTGTGATGATTCAGCGTGTGAACGGCTCTCTTGCAGTGTCCAGGGCTCTAGGGGACTTTGACTATAAGTGCGTGCACGGGAAGGGTCCCACGGAGCAGCTGGTGTCTCCAGAGCCTGAGGTGTATGCTATTGAGCGGTCGGAGGCGGAGGACGAGTTTATTGTACTGGCTTGTGATGGGATCTGGGATGTGATGGCTAATGAGGAGCTGTGTGATTTTGTTCGTTCCCGGCTTGAGGTGACCGATGATCTGGAGAGGGTCTGCAATGAAATTGTAGATACCTGTTTATACAAGGTAAGTGTAAACGGAGATCTGCAGTAACCATTTTCTGGAGATTTTTCTGAAGTCACATTTGTTAATAATTATGGAACACTAGAATTGTTACTTTTTTGCAATCAGTTTCTTAAGCATTTGCCCCTTTTATGATGTGGATCAAATGATATAAGAAGTTACTTGAGTTTTTTTATTTTTATTTTTTATTATAAAGCTTGCTAAGCTTTATCTACCAAATTTACTAGTTCACATTTAATGTGTATGACCTACAGCTGCTTCTGAAGAAATGTTCGTATCTCTTGTTTGTAACTATTGTTTGTAACATCTAGGTTTTAATCTTTGCTTGGCTTTTCTCCAGTTTTATATTTTAACCCCGTCTTTCTCCTGTGATTGGACAGGGAAGCCGTGACAACATGAGTGTTGTGTTGGTGTGTTTCGCCAGTGCACCAAAGGTTTCTCCTGAAGCTGTCAAAAGAGAAGCAGAACTCGATAAATACCTGGAGGGCCGAGTGGAAGGTAGGAGCTGAATGGCACAAACTGCCTGGTATTAAACTGAATCAGCAGTGAGAATCGGTATTCAGTGAGAATCGGTAAGCGCATCTGGACCAGGTGTGAACTTGAGCTTGATGTCTTTAAATTGTTGTGGAACAGAGATTCTGAAGAGGCAGGGGGATGAGGGCGTGCCAGATCTGGTTCACGTGATGCGCACATTAGCATCTGAGAGCATTCCCAACTTACCACCCGGAGGAGAGCTGGCCAGCAAGTGAGTAACACACTCTCTTCCTCTCTAGTGATCTGCCCATCCA
The DNA here is from genome assembly GCA_036877525.1 of Chromobotia macracanthus. Taxonomy (NCBI): domain Eukaryota; kingdom Metazoa; phylum Chordata; class Actinopteri; order Cypriniformes; family Botiidae; genus Chromobotia; species Chromobotia macracanthus. The sequence continues at coordinate 6,449,488 of JAZGTH010000073.1, read as the reverse complement.
GGCAACATTCTTATACATGATTGATGGGTTAAAAAAACATTTGAGAAAATCAATCATATTTTACCCCAAAAGCAAGACTGCAATTTAATATTTGAGGCTGCCTATGTTGGCAGCAAAGCGCTCGGTAGGTTTTAGAAGAGATCTACAGTTGCCTTCCATCTCTTACCTATTAGAAGTTCATACCTGTGCCTGTGTTTGTTATAGGCGGAGTGTAATTGAAGCAGTATACAACAAACTCAACCCATACAGGAATGAGGATACAGTGAGTACAACAGCCTGACCCTGTGTTGTTGAATGCATGATTATTGTTTAATAACATTGCATTGGTCAATGACCTACCATGTTTCAGTCACATACATTGCATGACTTTTGTTTCGTTTCTTTTGTTTGTGCATGTTTACATCCTGCTCCATGTTATCTGCTCTATGTTGTGCTGGGTAGGCTGAGCTGTGCTCTAAAAAGGGATCGGTCGAGTGCAGAGAGGAGCACTTCAAATTCATTCAGTTTAATATGATTTAGATTGAAACTTTTCAGAGATGCTAGCAACCTAGCTTTGAAAGCATAAGATCCCACCCCTTCAGAGTGATCTCCAAAGCCACGCCTCCTAAAATAGTGTGTGGATGTATGAAAATAGATAGTTTGACAGGCAAGAAGGCATCTCATCATTGCATTCTGACTGAAAGCAATGATTGGACAAACATTTTGGGGTCCTGTGAGTTCCACAGAATATACAAACATAGAAATATATTTAGACTACTTAGTGATTAGTATCAGGATGTGAAAAGACTTTCAATTGGCCCAAAAATACTTCTGGAAAAGTTTGGCCTCCTTTAAAAACATGTTGGAAGTTCTCCACTGATACTGTAGAACAACTAGTATTGGATTTTGTTTACATATATGTGTTGTTTTAAAAATGTATTCCCTTTTATTTAAAATTGATCATTACATTGTGTAAGAATGAACTAGATGAGATTCAGAATCAGGTGTGCTTCATCAGTGAGTCTGATGTTGCTCTTCTTGTCCTACTGAACATCAGGCTGCTCTTCCTCTTTTTGAGCAGCCACGTGGGCATGCCAAAAAAATCCCAATACTTGATTAATTTCACTGTCATTTTGTTCTCCTAATTCATTTACTCCTTATTCATGTCATCTCATTCATATTCAAAAGGGGCAGTTCAACCTGCTTAATGAGAATTCTGGTTCGTTGATGTGAGCATTGGTGGGCTAAAGGTGTGTGTTATGTTGGTGGTGTTTTTCCTCTTTGGTGCTTTGTTCGTAGATGCAACCTTACAGATGGTTGGGGACTGCTTTTCAGGAACCCTTAGGCTTTTATTACATTATTATGACTGCTGTATCCTATTAGTACCAGGATAAATGAAACATGTCCATGTTAACTGGTGTAAAGTAAGCCAAGAGAGGCTGTTGTGACTCTGGTGTTGTAACAGGCTAGTTTCCTGCATGCAGAATAAGTCCTGCAGTCCAAAATTGGACCAAATCTTATTTCAGGACAATAGAGCCACAATTACAACACTTTGTATTTGGATCTCTCTGGATTTAAATAAGTATATAATAAAATGTAGGGCTGGGTGATATAGCTTAAACAATTGCCTTTTGATTTTTTTCAGCCATTTGGCAATATTCTTGACAATGTATCTTCATCTGTATATCTTGATTTCATGAAGTTAATTTTATATTGCCTGCAAAAGCATTGAATATATCATGAACAAGATATATAGTGTCAAGGCCTACTTTTTAGAACATCACAGAATCTTTTTAAACAATCTCTTTTGCAAACATTGAAATGATCCTGCTTTTATGTGCCTGTCTGTAGTATGTGTCACTCGCCAACATTTGTATGCATCAAAACATTGATTGTCAGTTCTTTTATGAAATCTGGCCATTCAAGTGATTGATGTTTCCTAAAACTGCATCATTTAGCACAAGATCCTATTGATTGACAAACTTCAAGTGCTTTAATTTCTGTCAGCTGTAATCAGGATATTTGCTTGAGCTTAAAAACGTGATCTCCATCCTTCCAGCATTTCCTAAAATCATCTTCACATTCCTCACATATCTGATTTATTCATTTTTATCTATGTTTATGCTTACACACACCTTTTCCTGAGTGGTTGGCATTTGGAGCTTGGTGGCATCTCACAAGCTGCTCTCCTCCTCTCTCCATTCAAGGACTCTGCCTCCACGGATGATATGTGGTAGCCCCGCCCCTTTAAACACTGCACAGAGTTTACAACCCTCCAGAACCCTGCACAAGAACCCTCCCACAGGTCCCGGCGCTAGAACCCTGCACAAGAACCCTCAACAGGACAACTACTACAGGATCTGCACAAGAACCCTACCACAGCTCAGCTCAGCTGCTCTGGACTGCTCAGAGGAAGAGGAAAGGGCTCCCTCCCTTGTACACACAACCTTTTCTCTCAGAGCAAGCCAATGGTACCTTCTGGAAATCTCTGTATCTCTTCTGTTTCCCAAATCGCTTTCCTCCCAACATTTTATCCTTAATCATCTTTAAAAAAATCTACAGGTTGTTTTTCTTTTTGTTTTGGTGTAATTATTAATTTGATTCACATATCCTCGTGTGTTTGTATATTTCAGCTTTTATTTCTGTGAAGTGCAATTGTCGTGTACAAAGAAAAGCCTGTATCAAATGCAGCTTGAGTTTTAAGTTTATAAAAAAGGAAAAAGTCACACCTTTGTGCCCCGCCTGCTTTTGTTCCTCTCCAACCGCTGAAGCCCAACATGTCTGCCTCTCACCTGCCTCTCCAGTTTCCTTTGTTTTGTTCTTTTTTAATTAAACAAATATAACTTTTTGTATTATTTTATAAGTGAAACGGGTAAATGATATGGGCTCACAGCACAGTACAGTAAGCTTTTTGTAAATCCATGGCACAGATGACAGTAATTTTGTTTTCAGTACTACTGTTTTTCTTTTTTTGGTGGGGTCTTTTTTCCTCTTCCTCTGAGGAAACCGCTTTTACTGCTTAAACTAAGCTGTGTGTGTGTGTGTGTGTGAGAGAGAGAATGTTTATGTGGTGTCCATGTTTGAACCACTAAACTATTCTCATAGAGAACCTTGTTTTTATATGTAAATGTCTGTTACCTGATTGGCCAAACCCTGAACTTCCCTGCCCCCCTTTTTTACATCATCAACAAAGGGTGTGTGTGTGTGTTTGTCCATGCATATTGCCTGAATGGATATGTGTGAGATTGCATGTTTTATTGAGCTCAGATTATATGGGTTTTAACTGGGATGTTTAGGCTTTTGACAAAAATATATAAGGCTTTAGCTATAGCACTCACCCATCTGCACTGCTGAGAGAGAGAGAGACACCACTCAAACTGTCCGTCGTTTCTCCTACTTAAACTATTTACATTCATTTTGCATTGATTATACGTCATCTGAATCATGTTTCATTTTTTTTATGATGTCCTGTAGTTTTTAATTTGATCATCTTTTATTAAAAGAACAAATTCAGTGTCATGCAGTATGCTGGTGTGGTTTAGGGCGGAGCCTGCACGTTTTCCTCTGACCAATTGGGAGCGCAGCAGAGTACTGTTTGCTGCTATGTGTGTAATTGCTACATTCATTTATTCTTTTGAATGCTCTTCGTTTATTTTCTCCTGCACCTTTTCCTCTCTCGCCCCACTGTTGTATGTAACGTATAGCTCTAAAACAATTTCTTTGAAAGAGGTTTAAAAGATTGTCACTTATAATATGTCACATATAATTCATCCCTGCCTCCCCAGACTAAATCATACTTGTTAAATAGATTATATGGCCAAAAATTCCCTGGCATCTGACTAATAGAGTTTTTGTTCTAATCCCCTATACTTGCATACTGAAATACGTTTAGGTAAATGATCACTTCTTTGAGTCTTTTTCATAAACCTCACAGGGTGATTTATTAAAATATTAAAACTAAAATTGTAATTAAATGACAATCTAACAGTGTATAGCTAATGTAAACTGAGAGAATCTCCCTGTCCTCTATGCTTTTGGCTTGTGTTATGATATGAGCTTAAAGGTCATTGTGTTTGTGTGAGATGTATGTTTTCCCCAGTGGAAGTGGGATTTTTATGTGAAATAGGAGAAAGAAATTTGAAAATAAAGGGACAGTGCAGAAGTAAAACTTCTGTGGTGTTCACCCTCATTCTGTTCCAAACTTGTGTGATTTTCATGATTGTTTGGATCACAATAAGAAAGTATGGTCTATTTTCTTATTTTCTGTAAAATGAAAGTAAATGGGGACTTGCATTCTGTCTAACAACTCTCTCTGTGTTCCACTTAAGAAGAAAGATCATGCAGGTTAGGAAGAACATGAGGGTGAGTAAGTGATTTCATTGGATGAACTATCCCTTAACAGGATGTTTTAGGATGGTGTTAGAGGCTGAGATATGTTGATGTGTTTCGAGTTTTTTTTGCATTTGCAGTTTTTAGGAATGTAGACCAGAGAAACTCATAACCAAATGCTGTTATTAACCTTTTGGTTTTGGTTTTATAAAGTAATTTTAACTGACTCGTTCATGAACGTTAACATAAGTAAAGATTTTGTGTTTTATTGTATGTGCACAGATTTGAAATCCCTGCGTTGTTTTTATATATTGCTGTTGTAGGTTTGCCCCCCACGTAATTTGTTAGATGTCCAGATAGGACCAGATTTTTAGAACAAAACTTTAATTGTCGCAATTAGAACAGGACAATTAAATCGAAAGCTTATGTAATGGCACAGAGTGAAAACATACATCGCCAGTTATAGATGTAGAAATGTTTATGAATGTGTTGATGCTTTATCTTGTCGCTGAAGTTGGCGAGGGAATTTAACAAGGAATTCATATTGTGCATGAGCCAGTGCTTTTTTATATTGTGTGTATGTTTCTTGATTTCCTTTTTTGAAATTCAAAGCCTTTCAGCCATCAGTTGCCCACTGAAGATGCCCATATTTCAGTTTCATACTCCCGAATCCCATTTCTGTGGTCACTAGCTCCATAGCATTAGCTTGGTAGCAGATTTCTGTTGGTTTTCTTGGCCTGCCTTCTAATGTATAAACCAAGTAATTAATGCAGCCTTAATGCATCCTGCAAATCCCCACCCCTCTAACCCTTAAAGCTGTCACAGTGTGTTCATAGGGTGCTGTAGGCTTTTTTTTGTTTTGTTACAGAGCCCCCTGCTTCACATAACTTTGTACGAAAGGGAACTGTGTTAGCATACCATGTAATCCAGTGGCTCAACTGCTTGGACACATTCTCATAGGCACACATAAGGAATTTTACTTTGGAATCCCACCTTGTACCCCAGATGGATTATTTTTTTGCCGATTTCAGTCATCTGCTGTCCTCATAAGCTAAGCTATTTTTGTTAAATAATTGATATGTATATTTGTATTCATTTATAAATATGTACACAAAATGGAGTGAGTAATCAAGGATAACCTGTCCTCCCTGTAACCCACTGTGACCCTCTGGTCATCTTCTAACTGTTCCATTTTCCATTCTGTTGTTTTAATCTTTTCAGACTGGAAATAAACCTATTTTATTTGAATATAGTTTGCTTTTCTGTTTGACTGGTCAACTGTGTAACAAAGAGCTCTAAGATAGGCCGCTGTGCCTTTTTGTGGCTGATTTAGCTTGAAATTACTACTTTCACTTCTGAAATGGCTTCAGTTTGTACGTACTTAACCTAAAAATAAAGGTTAAGTATGTTAAGTTATCTAGTTGCCCTCTTATTAGAAAATATGATGCAGGTTCAGGAAACAGCGCAACAAAATCTACAAATCATTTAGATTCCAAAATAACAGATGTGAACTAATAGTTTTGAGAAGATTCTTATGAACAGTTTCAAAAGTTTGCTTGCAGTTTTTTCACTTACATGCAGAAAACAGAGATAATGCTTTGAAGTTTCCAGCCTGTGTCATTTAAAAGTTAAAACCTTTCAGTTTTAGTTCTTCAAGATTCATCAAAGCATATACGGATGATTTAATGAAGGGGAATACTGGGATTGTGTGTTTGTAAGTGTTTACAAATTTGTACCCAAAAATCTGACAAATCTGAACGAAACCTCCTTTTTGGGGATGTCCTCATTTGTAAAAACAGTATAAAATCTATTAGTTTTATATAATAACATTTTTAAAGTTGTGAAAAGTCAAAAAGTGTTTTGTTCGGGTTAGAGTGTGGGTTAGAGTTAGATTATATTGTTTATGACTCGCTGTGTATAAAAACTGTAGAAGTCTATGGAATGTCTTCATTTAGATAAGTAAACGTGTGTGTGCAAAATTTGCTCTTTTCATTGTTTGAAATTGAATGTGAAAGTGTCAGCCAGACTATTCTTACATTTCTACTTAAGTCCACAGGTGTGCCTAATGCATCTGGCTTGTCCTCTTTTGTGTCAATATATTGCAGACCTGCACATTTTGAAAGTAGTTTTGATAGGTTGTTGTTTTGCTCTTTTAACTGTTTGTTGTTAAATTGCCAGGTGGGGGCAGTGTTTGTTGGATTGAATGAACAGCCAGCAAAAAAGCTTTGGTCTGTTTAGAATAGGCTATTGTTAAAAAAAACAGACCTATTTTATTATGTGAAGAGTGCAGATAAAATAGTGCAAATTAAATATTTAATACTCAAGACAAAGCCTTGATTAAAAGTCAAAATAATTTATAAGTTGAATGTCTGACAGACAGATTCTGAACTTCTGAGACGCTGAACATTCAATACAAGTTTTATTTTAATTGACTGTAATGTGACTGAAGGAAAAACATATGTCAGATAAATTAGAAAAAGTGCCTTGTGCTGCATTTGTTGGATGCAGTCTGGGACTTGGGTTAAGAAATTTTAGGGAAAAATACTGCAATTCTAATTTTTGAGAGTTTGTAAAAACAGTAAGTTAGATTTGCCAAGCCATCATATGTATAAAAACCATTGATTAAGACGTGAAGAATGAAGACAATATATTTAAAGTAATTTCAACCTAAACACATAACTACAAGCCACAGAAAGGTTTGCAGCCTGTGGTATTATTGTTTTTATCATTATAATGACCCACAGTATAAACACGCTTTTAGGGCTGTTTGCCTTCCCTGTGATCTGCCTTCTTGTTTCTATTTTTCTTGTGCTATTTTGTTATAACCTTCTGCTGCAGCTGCACACAGTAGCACAAAACATCTCGGCCAGCCAACAGCAGACAGATGATATTGACTACTATTACACTTCTCTCTGCATTGCTCGTATCTCTTTCTCACAACTGTTTTTTCCACCTTTCAATTGTCTGTAGCTGTGCCCTAATCTCTCCCACTCGCTTTGTTGCTGTGTGACACTGTTGCAAAATGAGCTATTTTTCATTATGCGATATGCATGATTGTTGACCTCTAACCATGTTTGTTTCTAATAACTGTTGAGTTGACTGGCTTTTATATTTCCGTCCAAACAAAAAAAGCACACTGTAAAAAATCTTTGCTGCCTTCATTTTTTAAGCTTGGTCAACTTGGCTAAAATTTAAATCCTGACTTTTTCAACCATTTCTTAAGCGTTACAGCAACTTAAAACCAGTCAAGATTACAAAAAGTAAGTTGAAATGACTTGTGCAGATAAATTGATTAAACTTAAAAGTTTAAGGCAGCAAATTTTTTTTTTATAGTGCATGAGTGTGTTTGCTGTGAAGTTGTCTGTCTGTGAGTGTGTATTTAAGCATGCTCTGTTTTGCTCTTTTTGCTATGTTCTTTGCTCCTTCCTGGCTACACACACATATCTTGTTCTTTTTCTCCAGGATCCAGACATCCTTTTCTTCAGAGGGTTCAGCTAAACACTGCACAAGGCCCTTTTCCTCTGATCTCCTCTCCTGTTACTCCTTTTTCATTTTGTCTCTGTATAACTTTAGGTTTATGTTTTTAGAGTTAATAACTCCAGAAGATTTCTAGAATCCGCATCCTGATTGGTTAGCACATGCACGTTCAGTGTTGAATCTGTCCTCAGGCTGCTGTACCTTGCAACATTTGTGCTTGGTTTGATTTTGATCTCAAGTGACCTGCTGTGTGCGGTGATGCCACCGCATGCTAATATTAGCTTTACAAGCATTATTCACTATCTCTCCATTTTCTGTATGTGGATGTTTACCTTCACATGAATCTGTACTTGGTAAAGCGTTTGTATCACTATATCTCACTGGACATAAATGTGGCTTAAATAATAAGATAATGAATAGACATTTACAGAACTTACTGGAATTTCAGGTAAACAACTATGTAGAATCTTTCATTTTTGCTTTCTAAATTCGACAGACACTATTCTTCTTTATAACACTCCCTCTATGTAGTGTGGAACAGACCCTTAGTACCATCGTATGATGCAGTAATTGACCACAAATGAGGGAACAATGCATAGACCACCGAAGGAGAGATATTAAACAAGGTCCAAGGGCAGAGTGCTACAGTTCATAGCTCCCACGTCTGAGGCAGTATCTGATTGCAGGTGGTAAATGTAATGCTGCTTTCTGTTGTGAGGCTTACGAAAGGACCAATCCACAGTGAAACTCTCCTCGTGTACAAACATTCTGTGGAGAGAGCTTTTTATTGGTGCTGATGGTACTGACTTACCTCAGAAGTGATTCAGTGACTTTGGAACAGACCACATTGGCCTCAAAGGTCCAGCTGTGTAATTTTGTAACTCAGCTAGAGCAGTGGACAGCCGTCATGTTTTGTTGTCTTTTAATCCAAAGAAAGGCATTCACTAAGAATGAATTGTCCACACGTACAGCGTCATTTGTTTGCTTATTTGCTAAATATGTATGCAAATCAGATAGTAGCACATTTTATGGAGATTGTCCAGTGTGCCTGTTCTGAGCGCTATAGGTTTGTGAAAAAGCCACTGTCATCCAGGCAGGATCCTTCACAGCATGTGTCTAGATATATGCCCATGTGTTTAAATTCAGCACGGTGCTACTTCAGCTCAGACAATAATGCTAATGGTTACAAATGGTTTTGCATTGAAATAATGTGCATAGAAATGGCACAACTGTTTAGTGAATCCCCAAGTTACTCAAATGTGCTGATTTAAAGGTCATGTTTTCTTTTGTTGGAGATTATCAGGGCTGTTTAGACAGCGTTCCTTCCACTGTATGGTGCTTAATATTTATTAAGATGACTGAATAAACATCAACATTGTAAACAGACTGTTTTGTCAAAATGTGTTTAATACTTAATTTAATATAAATATTTAATCACTAATATTTAATAGCCAAAAATCGTCTGGATTACATTGTGATATACTAAAAAATGTCTCGGGTGGAAAACGCTGTAACTCCACGTCCACATTACACACACACACACACACTCTGAGGCTGTTTGCTGTTCTCAGAAAAGGTCACTGTGGTGTGTTACTGAGGTGTGAACTTCCCTCATCGTGGCATTTCACATCAGACACACACACACCACATATCAGTTCTCAGTTTGTAGATCAGAGTGACGTCTGGTGCCTGATAGCTTTGGGAAAGTGTCATGCTCAAAAAATAACAGTGAATACGAGAGGCGAATCCTACCAGACTGTTATTAAATTTTCATAGATTTAGTGTAAATCATAATTCCCTTTGCTTCAGTCGTACTGCTGAATTTTGTGTAAAACGGTCTCTCTCTGTTTCTCTCTTACTTCTCTCTCTGTTTCTCTCTGTTTTCTCTCAAGAAACAGGTGCCACTTTGAGCAGTAACAATAGTGTTTTAAGTTTGTCTTGTAGTTGCACACTGGGACGTTTTCTGCTTCCGTTTGCCATTTGGAAGAAGGGATGAGGCAGGGGGAAGAAATGAGAGAGGTTATGTGGCACATCACCCTTGTTGACTGCTGATTTTCATGCTGTTAAAAGCAAGAGGAAGATTTGGGCTTGTTGGTAAGTATGTAAATGATGTACTGTGAGGACATCCTGCCTTTCACGATTCTTGAGCCAGTGGGAACATAGACATCATTCAGAGAATAACTGTGCCAAGGAAACGAGATACAGAAACAATTCGAGCTGAGACATGTTTTGTGGCACTGTATGTGATGAAGACAGAGCTAGAGGAATTTCTCTCATTACATAGGCAACATGAAACACAGCAAAATGTAGACCCTTTCCAAAAATTTCTCTCCAAAAAAGTTATTTTCACCAAACAAACTCTTTCAATGTAACAGAAGGTTAAATGGTTAATTAGTCATTTAGCTGTTGTTTTTTCTAAAGTCCCATAGCAACTAACAGAAACGTTTGTCCTCACATAACATTTAATTGTAGTTTTATTAAAATCCTGTTACTTTTGAGGTTTAAAATATAATCCGAATGCTCTTTATATTAATTGGGAACGCTGTAAAATGTCTTTAATGTGGATGCTAAATTAAATAAGTAAATTAAAAATGTAATAATTGAAAAGAGAGCTCATTGTAAAGCTTGTGGAAAGTTAATGTATTCCTAAACCAGAGCCATCAAAACTGCCATAGATAAAAGCAGCCTGTTTCCTGTGTAGATGAAGGACATACATTCATTAAAGTCACGTGACTCCCAGATTGCCTTGCTCTATACTTTTGTTACTGTTAATATAGATGCATTAATAAATTAGTTTTTTGTAAATACAGTTTTAGCACTGGAATATGGTGGAGATGTCCTTTAAAACTCTCTCAAAGCTCTGTTGTTTAAATTTAATCGGCAGGCAAGTATTATAAAGATTAATTTAATAGAACTGGGCAGCAATAGTTACGGGTCATGACTTTGATGGATCCAGACTGAATGAGTACAAACTCCGTAGAAAACTGACTTCAATTTGTTAATTAAAAAGTGTTTTAATACTAAGTTGTTTTAATAAAAAGTTTATTTAGTTTGCTTAACTTGCAGTGCATTTTACTTTGCAATGTTTGGTCGTTGTTCCTAATAACTTTGCGCAGTCACTACAATAATCTCAGTAAATCTTAAACTGTACTTTTTTATGAGCGTCCAATTTTTAGATGTTGTATTAACGTTGTTGCTTGGTTATAAAATTGTTTAATTCTGTAACGTTTTTAATTGTTCCCCTAGCAATTTAGCAATAACGTTTTTGTTATGTATATTATATATGTAACGTTAAAAACGTTCTGCTAACGTTACTGCAAGAACGTTTTTAACTTCGAGGGAACGTTTTGGGAACATTAGCCATGTGAATGTCCCAATAGACTTATGAAACATTTAATCAGCAACAAAGATAAAGGAAAAAAGTTAGTTTTACTAGTTTAGAAAAGTTTTGGTTTTCTTGAAGAGTTTCCATGCGTGGAGGGTTCGAGTGGCCCGCTATTGTACCACTGCCGGGCGGATGGAGTAAGCAATGCTTTGGGTGGTCCGACAGTCCCCCTCGGACCACAATAGCTTCTTGTCCAATTATGATGAAGTTTTTCTACTTGAAGGTTGTTGATTTACGGCTTGCAGTTCAACTGCCTCCAATTAATCCTGAATGCATCCAAGGTGAAGGGCATACAAACCATTTATACGTGCAATAATGAAGAATAAAAGTTTATTTTGCTATTCAGGTAAGAAACTGAAAGTTGGGCTTATTTATTTAGACGAAGTTTTTTGAATGCGTGTCGTCTCATAATACTTTTTGTTATGCAAGTTCATTTGAGCTTCCCAAAATGTGTCGATTAAACTCTTTTGGGCCTCTGCAGGTTGTGACTACAGCAGACTCTTAAACTTTGACGTTTCTTTGCCAAAGGTGATGCAAAAAACATTTTAGTTTAAGCAAATGAGCTCTGCGTTATAAATGCATGTGAGATGATGGTGTTTAGCTTCGATATATAATAAATAAGGTCCGTTTTAAAATGATGATGGATAGGCTGACGTGGAAGTTAAACCATCTCTAAACACGAACTTTAGGCTCTGTTTGGTTTGCTTTGTCCCTCGTTATGTTAAGATCATTTCAATTGTAGGCTGTTTTATTATTGAGCTAAATTTTACTTCATCTTACCCCGTTTGAAACGTCTGTTTGCCCAAATTTTCTCGGTTTGTTTGCAAAAGAAGAAAACAGTCCCGACACGACGTTGTAGGTCTATGTCCTACTTTTCCCCTCCGTCTTAAATATTATTTTGTAGTTTGCATTTGCAATTTTTGTTAATTAGTTAATTTGTTAATTTGTGTAGTTTAGTCGATCATTTTTTTGTGTGCAAATGAACATGTTTACTTATCTTTAAAGTTGAATTTTCTGTAAGTTGATATAGCAGTGCAGTTTTTAATAACTAAACGTAAAAAGCTTTATTGTAAAAGGCGGCTGTAAAACAAGTCAATAATATATCGTCCTAGCAGTCTTTCTGAATTTAAACAGGCTTTTCTCTCTGTCCTCATTTTAAACATTTCTTTTTATTTAATATGCATGTCAAATAGTGTTACATTTTAAACCATTTGATCAAATTTTATACAACATAGTTTACCTCGTCTAATGAAAGCCTGGTCCTCTAATAGTCTGTGAATATCTTAATTTCGGTGAACAGTACCCTGAGCTCATCTTATAAATCCTTATAAAGTTATAAAAATCATATTTAGGGTACTATAAAAATCATATTTAGGGTACTTGAATGTGTTTCTGAATACCCAAATCATGTCAGTGACAAAGTCTCTCCTCGCCTTTCTTTTGTACACTGTTTTTAAATGCTTAAAACCATCTTATCTTTATCTCCAAAAACAAGAATCTCCTCCACTTTTAACTTTCTCAAGAGCATTTGGTGATGCGATCAGACTCAACGCTCATTGCCTCTGACATAACACGTTAAGGACAGAAATATCTTTCTTATTGATCCAGAACAGATGGATTTGTATGTAACAGATAAAAAACAGCTAAAGAAAAAGCCATACTCTTGTAAAAATGTCCTTTGAGGAGATTCACAGTCGGCCACACTGTCCTTTATAGCTTTTCTTGATAGCTTTTCTTGGGTGGCCTTCACCTCTAAACGCTCCTTTCATCACCGTGTATGAGTCCTCTGTAATGTCAGAAATATCAGGGAACAACATTACAGACAAGTCAGAAAGGTTAGAAGAAACAGAAAATCAGTCGTGCTTGCAGATGTTTACTTGTTTCCAGTACTTAATAAGGATTTATGTTTTAAAATGCATTTCTGATATGGTGAGGAAGTACAGGTCGCTGAAATTCATATGCAACGTCGACCCTGTAATGTGTACAGAACGTGTGGGTTCACTTTGCACTGCACTCAGAACAGAGCTGCAGGGTATTCATTTTCAATAGACTTTCTTTTCAGAGCAGTTGTGTTTTATGCTATACGTGAATTGAAATGATGCGTTCAAAACACACAGTTTGTTGTGTTTTGTCAAAAACTTGAAGCATTGACTGTCCTCTTCACCAGTCTGCTTGTGCGCATGTGATTCTAGTTATACATCTGGTGATTCACACTTTTCTAAGTTTCTAATGCTTTATGCTGCAACCCTTCATGTACGGCTTGATTGATCGATTCTGGCATCTGATCTCAGGTTGTACATATTTGTTGTCTTTTTTTACAAGGCTGTTACACTTAAGACAAAAAACGCAGAAAGAAGCCTGCTCGTAATGTTGTATTTGCCTTCACCTCTGTGCGCGAAGGGCAGGTGGGGGGAACTGAGAGAGACAGGAAAGTGAAGGAGCCTGTGAGCTTTAACAAGCCCCAAATAGAAAAAGAACATAATTTTCATTAGGCTGCCAAAAAAGAGGAGGCCCCGGTGTTTTTGGGGACATCTCTGTTTGTGTATGTATGTTAGTTTCTTTGGGATATGCCTGCTCCATCAGTGTGTGTGTGTGTGTGTGTGTGTGTGTGTGTGTTCAGGGATTGTCCTCTTTCCTGGCTGCTTTGTCTCGATTGATATTGTGTGATTCTCAAAGAAAAGACTTCCTGGTCAATAGAGAGTAGAGTACCATGAACTCAGCAGCTCCCCCCGAACACACACACACACCCCTCTCAGCAGGCTGGGGAGCTGAGAGAGAGGCTGCAGGATGGTGCGTTTATTGGGAGGACTTGTTGCTAGGTGACTGACAGGCAAGTGCTCAGGTCAGGGTCCATTTTTAAAAGCAAAAATCCACTAAAATGTTTGACTGAGAGGGCAGAGGTTTCTGTCTGAATAGATTCAGAGAAATATCCAAACATATATCAAACATTCACAATAAACAGGAGCATTCGCGGCTGTTTGTATGTGTGTCTGAGAAGGAGCATTCGTGTATGCGTGTGTCATGGCAGTGTGAAATGATCACTGGACTTTAAAATAACCCTAACAGATGGCTTTGTCTGTTAGCTGATTGGATAAAAGGATTAACCTGTATATCTTTACGAGGATAAACTGTCTTGGACAAACTCACTCAACTAAAGACCACCTCTCTCGCTCTCTCTCACTCTCTCGCTCTCTCTGTACAGGATAGATACTGAGAGTGAACAGAGAGGCAGAGAAAAGCTAAATCCAGAACATTCCTCTAGCTGGGGGACTTAAAGCTTCATCTCAGATTTATGAGTCACTCACGGAAAGAGTATCACAGCACAGCGCATCCCCTGACAGCTCTCAGAGAAAAGACAATCATAGGACCTACAGCCACAGAACACATTTACTCAACTGCGTGTGTGTGTCTGGGCGTGCATGTGTCTTGTGGGAGTGAGATGAGTCTCCACTGTCACTAGTTATCAGAGTCACTGCTGCAGAGACACCACACACACTCACTCATGCACATATATAGTTACGGTGTCTTGAGAGATGACCTGCTTCTCTAGGTCCCTTTGTCACTAGTGAGCGAATTAGCTGCCTTGAGATAAACAAATATGTGACACACACACACAGTTTCCAGATTTTTCTCATAAAAATGAAAAGTGTCAGATTGGCATTTGACATACGCCCTGAATACAGAGCTAACAGCCAGCTGTAAACATCCTACTGACACATTACTGACCTTGTCATCAGCACACACACAATCAGTCCACACCACACTCCTGCTCTCTTTCCATAAGCCGCAGCTAAAATCTTTCAGCAACTTTTATCCTACATCAGATGGCATTCAGCACGTACAGAAGCGGAGGCAGAGATTATTATTTCTTCTCTGGAAAGTGCAGCTCCAGCAGACATCCATATGTCTAGCTATTATACTGCCCTGTTTAATTAAATGAAGTGTTTAAAATATTAAACAATTACTTATCCAGGTGCTTCCGTGAAGCTTGTTCTGTTCTTTGTCAGTCTTATAGATTAAAATTGTTCTTGGCATGTCAAAAGGTGATAGGATTTACCACAATTTGGAATGATGGTGTCTGTTTAACTTCCAAATGGCATTAAGTCTGGTCCACTTTGCAACTTATTCTGTCGTCAAATTGCACCGGTAGAAACTGGGATGGTGATTTTTAGTTTTGAATGGCATATGCATCAGTTAGTCAGTGAACAGCAACCTGTGAATGGACTGTTTGAGGTTAAGATTCAGTATGGTTCCATTTTACGTTTCAGCCCAAAAAATGACTTTTTATTCTTGCTGTGTAGTCTTATGTAGTGAACAAACATAAGGAATAAACTTCTCTGGCTGCAGTTAATGAAAACAGAATAATGCTTCTCAGAGCCCTTCTGAGGTTCTTCACACTTAATCCTGTTCATAAAAGCTTTTTGCAGGACTTGCTGTGCTACGTGAGGTGTGTTGGTGCTTTTAAAGTTTTGTTAAATGCCAGGATCAGACAGAACAATCAACAGGCTTCAGGTCATACTGAACAAACCTTTCAGACTGTCTAAACTTTCTTTTGATGCTTTATGCAGGATAATATAAAAACAGTAATTGTTGTTTTTTTGTAGGGCCGTTTGTTTAAAGAGAATATTAAAATGACATCATCTTTATTCTGTCATCACAGACACGAGCGACAGAGCTGTTTAGACATGATGAATTTAAGGGCCAAGTCGGAAGGTCAATTCCCATATAAGTCTGTCCTGGATTTCCTTTGGGTTTCTAGACCATATTCAAATAATCAACTACCGTTATAAAAGCCTATAGGAATTTGAAGGCAACCCCAATAGTTAGTACCTACGGTTTTTCTTGTTATTGTAGTGCATGGCATCATTTGTATTAGTTGTGATTGTAAGCTTTAATTGTCTTATATGATGATGATTATGATGATGTTTATTATGATTTATAAAATCACATTTTTGTAGGTGAATAATAATTATAATAATAATAATAATGTTGCATAGCAAAAGCATGATCAGGGAGATTTGTGGCACAGATATGTCACCGCATTAAGTCGCACATGTGTTTTGACTGATTTGTGGTTTTCAGAATAGGGGTGAGTGGAGCTTCTCCAGTCCTGGTGGTGTCTCGTTGCTAGGTAACAGTTAATGCAGACCGAAATGGTTCATTTGTGTCTGGGATAGACTAGATATCGCATTCTGAGGTTTGAAAGCTAAGGGTTTTATTTGTTGTTTAATTCCTGGAATGCACATCAAACTGCTAATCAACAAGATAAGCAGATCTTTACTTTGTTCTTGTGATGTATTTACACGACTGGTTCGTTACATTGCAATTGTATATTATCAAGATATTTTCCAGTATACAAATTCTACTACAAACTCTATTAAATGTTGACAAAGTTCCACTATACGGCTCGATAGTTATGGTAAAATGGCAAACTAAAATAAAAAAAGAAATCAAAATGACGTTTAGGTCCTGTAGTGTTTGTTGGGGAATGGATGTTGCTTATCCCTACCCTGCTACTAGATAAACAGAGAGAGACAGAGAGCGAGAGCCAGAGAAGCCAGAAGGGTCATGGGATAAGAGGTCTTCTCTGTTACCACAAATCCCAGATTACATCCATACAGGACAATGCCATGGCTGGACACTGATCTGTCAAGATACACACACACACACACACAGAAGTCTTTAACTCATTTGGTTTGTCCATGTATGAAAGCAAGTTAAGAGTTTATTTAATCAAATCCTTAGTTTATTTGCTATTATCTGGATGAGTGGAGTATTAGACAGCCACTCCAGCTCTGACAGACATGATATCTTAATTAGAACGTAAATCCCAGGTCTATAGACATGCTTCAGCTGAATCTTTTGGCTTAGATCTCCCCAGATGAAGGGAGAATCCCAGCTAACAATTTTAAATTGTAAAAACATTTCCCTAACATTTCCATTGAGTAGCAAAAATGTTAAAAATGTTATTTTGATTGTTCTAGGATCGTTCAAAATGTCCAGCGATTTAGCTGTTGTATTAACATTATTGCTTGGTGGTGAAAAATGTTATTCAAACATGTTTAATTCTGTAGCATTCCAGTAACAACTTAAGAATGGAGTTTTTTGAGATATGATATATACTGTTAAAATAATGTTCTACTAATGTTACTGCAAAAACATTTTTTTTTGTTACTACAAAATTTTTTTGATAACTTTAAGACAACTTTTAGAGAATGTTAGCCAATGTTCTGAGAGCATCCCCTGTTACCTGCGACAAAGCCACAGAATAGCTCTGCAGAAAAATGTACCGGATGGCATTTCCCTTCTCATGTATTGTGTATCTGTATACTAGTTTAATATAATGGCTAATGTTGTGAAACATGTCAAAAACTGAGTTGTGAGAACATCAGAAGTGGTCCTCACGAGTAATTATGTAAACCATAGAATTTATTTTGAACCCTGAATCTGAAAATCTAGAACTGCTACCTTTGGTATATTTACCCCAGTTCATGTGACCTCTCCACTGAAATTAATACACTGGCTTAACATCACTGAGTTTTTGTACCCTGGTGAGACTATCTGTGGTAATTTGGTGAATAATTTAATGATAAGTTGTTGTTGCTCCAACAGGAATACCTAGGATTCAGGATGTAGCTGCATCATCATTTCTGAAGGTCAGGTGAAGTTATGCTGGCATAACTTGTGTGTGGAAGTTTAACTTCCAATGTGTGAAAGTTAAAAACAAGGATTTAAAGAATGTGTGGATTATCATTCCTGATTTGTTTGCGTGTTGTAACAGAGAACAAACAGAAAACAGAACTCTTTGTATGAGTGTCACTCCTCATCTTTCCTCTCTCGCTCTCTGTCATTCAGAGCTAGCCGTGTCAGGCATTACATTATGTGTGTAATCCTTATTATTCTGTTTGTGCACGCTCCATCTCTGACTAGCTCTTTGGCATATACATGAAGCAGGATGTCACATCACTGAAGTTGCAGAGCACAAGCAAATCTAAGATACTGAATGATTCTCCACATTTTATCTGCAAGATTACCAGCCTAATTTGATAGTCTACATGTCTTATTTTGGTTTAAAGCACAGACCTTTGTTGTTGAGAACGATTTACGAATGTGGTTTTAGGAATAACTTTATGCAATGTAGGATGCAATTAAAAATCTTAAATTGTTACAATGTGATAATCACATATGCTTTAAATTCTGTTTGTGTATTTCTGTTAAACCATGAGGATTTGTTAGACTGTCAAATATTATGCCTATTAGGGTATATAAATTCTGTTATACAAACCCCCTCCACACATACCTTTTCTTGCAAAGTCTATGTTTTTAAAGCTATTATTTATTGAGTCGCCTGATATAAAAAAGGATTTTTATAAATCTATTTTTACTGGATGGTGTAGTGGAAAAATATTTCCTCTGTTGTGGTTATAGTGAGTCTAACTGTATGAAATATTTACAGAGCTCTAAATATTTCAAAGCTACTTCTCATCCATTGGTGTATCATAACCACCCTCCTCTTGTACCCGAGGGTTATCACTAAGGCCCCTATACATGTGGACGACCCTCAGCTCCTTTGTTTATGATTATTTTACTAGTGGTCGTTGAAAACTGTATTGATGGATTAAATGAACTCTTTAATTGCTTTAATGTGTATTTTTCTTACGGAGTTTAGGTCGGCATTGCATAGTGTTAACTTACCCTCTCTGTAGCTAAATAAATGTTGTTGCCAATCCCAAATTTATCGTCCTCGCAGATCACATAAAAATAATACATATATGTAAATGAAGATGAAAAATGTG
This sequence comes from Chromobotia macracanthus, assembly GCA_036877525.1. Lineage (NCBI taxonomy): Eukaryota > Metazoa > Chordata > Actinopteri > Cypriniformes > Botiidae > Chromobotia > Chromobotia macracanthus. The sequence goes on along the minus strand of JAZGTH010000073.1, from coordinate 6,430,522 downwards.
TGGCATGTAGTTTATTTCTACAAATCATTTCAGCGCACAGCTCTCTAGTAAGGTAGACAAAAGAGGTCAAGTTAATAACCATGGACCCTCCCTCGTTTATAAGTTAAAAATAAGTTAAAAAGCACATGTGGTGGGTTTCAGTTTATTTTATTTGTATCTGTAAAATTAATTTCAGGCCTTTTCTTCAGAGGTTACCTCTGTAAATGTCTTAATGGGACGTACGGGTCTCTGTGCTTATTAAATGAGTAAATCCAGGAATCGTCTTGGGGAAGATGATCAAAATCATACCATATATACCAGATATTTTTGGGAAAGTTCACATTTAAAAAGCCACCCAAAAGATCATTGTCATCTGTTCAAATACCACTTTCAAAGGATTTGATTTTGCTGTGAACAATGAATTCACTTTCGTTTAATTTCATGGAAATCCCTTTTAAAGAGCATGCCCTTGCGTAGATGCACTGTCAAAAAGGTTTGGGCAAAATTAAAATGTGCTTTATATGGTTACCCGGTTTTATCCAGAATATAATTTATGAGGATGGCATCACATATACATTAAGCAATTTGTAAAGGTTGCACAATTTGCAGGTTTATAATGCATGTGTGCACTAGCAAGTGGAGCCAGTGTGTGCTGTATTTTAACAGGCACTCCTTCCCATCGTCTTATCGACTCGATAAGGGAATAAAAAGGGAATTGCTTCCAGATTTTCACCAAATGGCAACACTACCTGCAATGGGTCCGAGCACCGACGTAAAGGTCGCTTTGGGTTTACGCAGAACTGCGCTGTCGCTCGCTGGGTGGTGCTGAAATCTCGCACAGCTTTACGCGTGATTGGCAACCTGACAGTGATTGACGTGTATCCATGGCAACCGCGGGGTCCACTATAATATAGGCAGCAGGGGCTAAATGATCTTTTATTTTCTTCCACAGAACTCACTCGGTTTTATGCTCGCACGCAATCCGGGAGCAGATCTTGCCGTCCAGGCGACCCGAGCCTGCCGCATGGCATCGCTCCTCGGCTCCTTTGCTCCTTGATAACTTTTGCCATTTCGCGTTTGCCTGGATCTGAGGAAAGCGCAAAACGAAAAGAGGGGATCGAGACGGGAAGAAGAGCGGACGGATCGTCTCCATGTTCCAGCTGCCCATGTTGAATTTCAGCCCCCAGCAGGTCGCGGGGGTCTGCGAGACGCTGGAGGAGAGCGGCGACGTGGAGAGGCTCGGGCGCTTCCTCTGGTCACTCCCGGTGGCGCCGTCCGCCTGCGAGGTCCTCGGCAAGAACGAGTCCGTCCTGCGCGCCCGCGCCGTGGTGGCCTTCCACTCGGGCAACTTCCGCGAGTTGTACCGCATACTGGAGAACCACAAGTTCACCAAGGACTCGCACCCGAAGCTGCAGGCGCTCTGGCTCGATGCGCATTACCAGGAACACGAGAAACTCCGCGGACGCCCGCTGGGTCCCGTGGACAAGTACCGGGTCCGAAAGAAGTTTCCGCTGCCTCGGACCATATGGGACGGCGAACAGAAAACCCATTGCTTTAAAGAGCGAACGCGGCATCTGTTGAGAGAGTGGTACCTGCAGGACCCGTACCCGAACCCGAGCAAAAAGAGAGAGCTGGCGCAGGCGACCGGACTCACACCCACCCAAGTGGGCAATTGGTTTAAAAACCGGAGACAGAGAGACCGGGCGGCAGCGGCCAAGAACAGGTATAAACAGTTCAATGTACAAGCTTTCTAGTTTCTGTGCTGTTTACATCTTGATCACCTATTGGCAACGTTTTGCCAAACATTGTGCACATATGAGCTGATGACCTGCGTGGTTTTATCCCATTATAATTTAAGACTAAAACCAGGGTTGGCTCAGCAAAAATCCTAGACTAAATATTTAGAGAACTGTATGTTTTCTGGGCCAGGAAACTAATAAGATACAACCGATGCATCATTGTCAAATGACTTGAATTGCTCTTTTATGCATGTAAAATAAATTTTTCCCTTCATTATTTTTGTTGGACTGCTCAAAAAATACTTTTCATTTAACTTTGTGTATTTGACAGACAGGGAAATAACACCTACATTGTCCTGTAATAATGTTTTGGGAAACCTAAAAGTGTGCTTCATTTTAGGTTACGTTTTTAAAGGGTTAAATTAAGTAACACTTGCTCTTTATCAAAACGCGTCTGATTCACACACTTCAGGTTTTGGCTTATGGAAAATGACATACGTCGTGTCATCTTTTAAAAATGTGTTTCTGGAGCTAAACTGAGGTCGTGGGCTCGATCCACAGGCAACACCACTAATAAAGCATTAATAAATCGTATAGCTGGAATGCACTGTAAGTCTCTGTGGATAAAAGCTTCTGCCAAATGCATAAATGTAACATGTAAATGAGTCAATTCATGCTCGTAAACCTTTAAAGGGGTTTGTTATCTGATTTAACAGAAATTGTGTCCATAATATAGCACCAATATTTTTGTTGTTTCGCACACAATATAGCACAGTCCATAATATAGCACCAATATTTTTGTTGTTTCCCACACAATATAACATAGTCCATAATATAGCACCAATAGTTTTGTTGTTTCCCACACAATATATCACAGTCCATAATATAGCACCAATATTTTTGTTGTTTCCCACACAATATATCACAGTCCATAATATAGCACCAATATTTTTGTTGTTTCCCACACAATATAGCACAGTCCATAATACAGCACCAATATTTTTGTTGTTTTGCACACAATATAGCACAGTCCATAATATAGCACCAATATTTTTGTTTCCCACACAATATATCACAGTCCATAATATAGCACCAATATTTTTGTTGTTTCCCACACAATATATCACAGTCCATAATATAGCACCAATATTTTTGTTGTTTCGCACACAATATAGCACAGTCCATAATATAGCACCAATATTTTTGTTGTTTTGCACACAATATAGCACAGTCCATAATATAGCACCAATATTTTTGTTTCCCACACAATATAGCACAGTCCATAATATAGCACCAATATTTTTGTTGTTTCCCACACAATATAGCACAGTCCATAATATAGCACTAATATTTTTGTTATTTCGCACACAATATAGCACAGTCCATAATATAGCACCAATATTTTTGTTGTTTCCCACACAATATAGCACAGTCCATAATATAGCACTAATATTTTTGTTGTTTCGCACACAATATAGCACAGTCCATAATATAGCACCAATATTTTTGTTGTTTTGCACACAATATAGCACAGTCCATAATATAGCACCAATATTTTTGTTTCCCACACAATATAGCACAGTCCATAATATAGCACCAATATTTTTGTTGTTTCCCACACAATATAGCATAGTCCATAATATAGCACTAATATTTTTGTTTCCCACACAATATAGCACAGTCCATAATATAGCACTAATATTTTTGTTGTTTCCCACATAATATAGCATAGTATAATATAGCACTAATATTTTTGTTGTTTCCCACATTAAGGAATGGTGTGAGGGGATGCTTAATGAATATCGTATTTTTTGTTCTTGTTAACTGAATGTAATACTACAATGGTTCATGCACCGAGAGCCTGCCTTTGTTTCACAGCCTGTTTAGGTTTTGGGTCACCACTGTAAATGTCGATGTATTTTCCCTCACCACCGTCTGTCTTCATCCCTGCAGGCTACAGCAGCAGGTTCTGTCCGGTGGCTCGATCAGATCGCTGGGGGACGATGACACCACAGGAGACCGACTGGGTCCCGCCTCGAGCCCGGAGGTCAGTCTCTCCAGCAAGGCCGCCCCCTCCGCCATCTCCATCACCTCCAGCGACAGTGAATGTGACATCTAACTTGACAGGCTTCAAAAGAGCAAACAGAAGAACTGTAAGAGAGCATCTAAAAACAACAACAAAACTTTGGTGCCTGTAACCGGCCCTGATCAACAAAAAGCGCAATGCATCCAAAAAACATTTTTCAATACCAGAGAACCTGCCGCTGTATGTGCGTACTTCATAAAAAAAGACTGAATAATGTTTTAATGTTCACGTGTATTTTTAATACATGTATGCACGGTGTTTGTTTACATATTTAAAATGTAACTTTTATTTGTGTGGTTTTATTTTTAAATGGGACATTTGGTTGTGCGTCGATTCTGCGCGTCGTGAAAGTTTGGACAAACGATAACCACGATTAAAAAATAAATACCCGCTGAGATAAGCAGTATTTGCATGATCATAATGTTATTTATTTATCGTACTTTATGCTATACCTACACATGAAATGGCGAGTCTATAGCCCAGCTAACGAAGAACATTCTCAGAACGTTAGCTAACGTTCTCTTAAGGTTTCTCAAATTTATCAAACGAAAGTCATTGCAGTAACCTTAGCAAAGCTTTTTAACGTTATAGGCTTATATCATATATATCAAGAACGTTGTTCTTAAGTTGACAGTGAAACGTTTTAAAAACGTTACAGAATAAAAAGGTTTGGATAACGTTCTTATAACCAAGCAACAACGTGAATACAACATCTAAAAAACTGGATGTTTTGAACTTTCCTAAAGCATTCAAAATAATTAACTTTGCGTTTTGGTTGCTTAATAAAACTTTAGTTCATACAGCCAAAAATTGTTAGCTGGGATGCAATGTTATTTCATTTAACATTTAACAGTTTGCATGAAAGTGAACACATGCAGTTCAAAGTGTGAAATATATCGATATATAACGAATGTGGAAGAGATGGGGATGAAATAAGTTGTATGTTTGTAATGTCTCACTGTGAGCTCAATCTCTCTCACACATCAGCAGTAATTGGTTAAAATGCTTCTTGTGGCCTAATGCGCTCTGACAGCACGGGGTCACCGAAAGGCCGAGGCTCTTCCCCGGATGTCAACACAACCTGGACTTAGCTGAGTTTTCCTTCAGCTGTGTGAAGGTTTCCTCGTATACATGCACACTGAGAAAACAGATTTAAAGGCCTATAATGGCCCAACAAGTTTCAGTAAAAAGAAAAACAATTCCCCCAAAATTGCTTGGCAGAATGATTTTCTGAACATATGTGATCTTTTATCATTTTATGATAAAAATTATATATTTTATAATTTTCTATAAACTCGTGACATTCGTTTTATAGTCAATCTAATCTCATTTCGAAAGGTTGTTGTATGTGGTGCAGATTTTTTAAAGCGTGGTAGGTTTTGCGCCTTTTTTGATCAAATCCAGAAAATTATTCAGAATTGTAATAATCGTCATACAATTACAGTAATATGAATAATAATGTGTTTAATTGAAAATCGTTTAATTAGGCCTGAGCATTTTCTATTAGTAATTTTTACAACCATAAGGCATATTCATTTTCGTCATGGAAAAAAAGACAAACAGCACATTCAGCTTTTCAGTTGTTTTTATTAATTATTCTGCCTGTTATTATATAGCCTGTAGATATTTTTTAAGCATAGCCATACTGTCTGAATCATGTTCTTAGTGCTTAAACCTACTGAAGGAGTTTATGTGTTAAATGAGTGAAGCTCCAAGCGCAAAAACACTGCGCCTCTGTTTCCCAACTTCCTGAAGAGTTCAGGGTGCGCACCTGGGTTCAACCCGCGCCATTCATTAACATTCCCGATGAAAAGCACAAGCTGTATTTTCAATCTTCTTTCAGTCCGAACAACAGTGGGGCCAAACCGAGTGTTTCTTCCAAGAAAAGGGAGAAAAACAGGAGCCAAAGCGAGGGAGGGGAACGGAGCACGGCTTTATTAAAACACTGGATACAGAATGGTGAAAATTTCCGTTTCTTTTCAGCTCTGGGGAGTGCAGGGTGGGACGATGAAAAAGTCTTGTTAGCAGTCAATAAGGTTGTCAAACTGGTCAGCGGTAATCAGCCCTAATGACGAGCTGAAGAGCGCCGAGCTAACAAAGAACCACCCGCCTTCCCCTCCCCAAAGCCCGGCGTGAAAACTCCGCTTGTGCTGCCGGAGGTACAGAAATCTGAACTCGTTTTGCATTGCGAGAATAAGTGCGTGACTTTCTTGGTCATTTGTTTGAACTAAAGAATGGTAATAGGAAGAAGTATGTGCAAAATGTTTACAATAGGCTGTAGCTCAAAGTGCAGTATTGACAAATGGTGAGTTAATTTGAGAAAAACTATAGCTGGCTCTGTTTTGGACTAAAACACGAGAATGCATTTCCCAGCTGTTCTGTAATATTTCCTATCTGTTTCTTTATTTTCAAGCGGTCATGTCTGCAAGTAAAGAAAAAGCTTAAGTAAGACAACATGCTATTACGACGTTTAATAATGTAGCTGGTGCAATCTTTAGGTCCAGGTTGAAAGGGAGGTTATAATATGCAGTTTATGGTTTAGTGTGGGTGATAGGTAAACCGTGTGTTGTACCTCCCAGTTAAATGAATTGTCTAGCCCAAGCAAAGACCAATTACTTGTTCTAGTCTGTCAGTCTGTGGGCATCTGTGTAGCCTATATAAAAGCAGCATACTTGTCACCTTTATGTTTTGTTTCTGTGGTCCAGTCGAAACAGTCCCATTTTAGGACATTTTAATGTCATTTCTTTTCAAACAAAAAAAACCAAACAAACAAACAATATTTAGGCTAAATGCTAGCCTGTATGAAGGTATTTAAAATTAATGGAGTACGTATTTATGCATTTTACCCGCTATAAACCTGTTAAACTTAATCTGTATACTGGGTCTAGGACATTTACAATTTGTTTGTTTCATTTTTCAGTGTTGACAAAAGGACTTTCGAATGGTTTTAAGTGCGACCTCTGGTGGACAAATGTAGTGTTGCAACAATCCTGTTTTACAGCCATTTTATATTTGGTAGATCCACTACAAGCATCCTGCTTACAAAACAAATACCACACAGCGATGAACAAAATACTCTATATTTTGAATATAAAGGTATATAATTGTTCCATTGTCCTATATTGCATTCTGACCAATCATTAATGAATAAATTGTTCATTTAACAAGCACTTCTATCTAAAGCAATTCACACATTCAGGAATTTATCAGAAAAGGCCAGCAACATGAGAAGAAAATACAATCATCTAAGTTAAAGTTATTTTTTAAAGTTTATTTTTAAGTAGAACAGCTATAGTGGAGTTTAACAGGTCTTGCAACATCAAGGTTTACAGACAGACAAGATTGTTTGTTATCTGAATCTTATAGTCTATATGTTGTTGATGGAAGACTATACAATCAGGATGTGACTACATTGAGTCAACATTCAGCACCTTGGACAGCTACAAAACAGGACACCCTTCTTACCCATAATGCAACACATTCACATTCCCCTGATACAAACACCAATGTGCATAATGATTTTAATATTTTAACATTTTCATGTGACCTAAAATGTGTTTAATGTGGTGGTAACTATATTCCCAGATAGCAATTTTAGGTTGCAAGAACTTTCCCCAACGTTTACCAACCAAAAACGTTGAAAATTGCCATTGTTTTAGACGTTGTATTAACGTTATTGCTTTGTTATAAGAGCGTTAGCCAGCGTTCTGAGAACGTTCCCTGTTAGCTTTGTTGTCTGTGATTTTATTAAAGTTATTAAGAAATATTATTCAACAATTTTACACTGTAAGCAGTCCCCTCTATTTCTGGTTTGGTCTTGCAGACAAATCAATATTCTGTCCCCGTCTGTCTATCAATTTATGAATACGTGGGTTTGATCAGGTTCACAATGCACCTAAAACAATAACCTCCACAAAACAACTCATGTAAATTTAATCCATGGGGGTCAATTGTTACCATCAATACATTTTGTTTTGACAAACGGGTGTCTTCTGAAAAATTGCGGAATCAGGAGCAATCAAGAGAAAAATGGGGAGCTATTGAAAAGCGATAGTCAGCCAGTGATTGTGCTCAGTTTAAAGCTTGAGTTTCTTAGAGCTTGACAGCTTCTCAATCATTTCATCGTCTGTGAGCTGTTTACGAGTCTTATGCTTGAAATGTGGCCATCAATAACTCCTTGTTGAGCAAGCCAGAGACAATCCCTCTGGAGCAACAGGGGGTAAAGATCCTTTACGGGCACAGTGGAGCAAGCTTTAATGCAGCCCATTCTGGGGTTTGAAACAGCTCAGCCCTTTAACCATTAAGCTGCATCAGCAGGCATCAGTGACTTTATCATCACTTGTTTTTATTCAGACTTTTGAGTATGTTGCCACTCGTTGACGTTGTTGCTGGATAGATTCACAGACTCATTTCAGATGTCAAATCAATAAGCAAACCACCTGGGACTTTTATTGGGACTTTGAATGAATGTTTTTTGTGATGCAATTGCTCCTATCAGGCGCTAGGGGGAGACAGGTCTTAATGCTGAAATGTCCCGAGTTGTAATTACACCGTATTTTGCTTCACTTAACAGTTTCCTAAACGCAATTTTGCCGTAAAGGTATTCCAGCTCCCATGATCAGCATTTAGTTTCATCAGACCTTCTCTAAAATCAGCTCTTGCTGGATATGATGCCACAGATGTGGACATCAGTTTAATTAGACCTGACAAAAATCATAATACATGCTTTGCTTAAAATCAAATAAGCTTGTAACTATGTTTTAATGTAAATAATGTTTTAGGGCCCACCTTCCTCAATAACAGTCTTAATATACTGTTATATAAATATGAATATGCTTACTGTTATATATATTAATATGCTTGTAATATTCAGGTTTTAAACGTAGAGATTAACTTTATAGTTCTTAAAAGTTAAATTTGTGATTTTATTAGACGATTTTAAACGGCAGCTATCAAATCATCAGCATCTTTTACTTCGACTTTATGCGATGCCAAACATTACCACCAGAGGGCAGGAGAGCTGAATTTGTTGGGCTGTAGACCACAGCTAATTCCACAGAGATAACGAGTATCATGATCACAGCCATTTAAAACCTACAACTGATCATATATGTATGTGTATGAAAGAGAAAATATGTGCATTTGGAGAACATTGAAGAATGTTGATGTATATTTGAAAGCACTTTTATACAATGAGTGGATGTGTATGTGTAGTTTCTCACATTGTTTATACTTGGTTAAAAAGCTTTCCTGGAGTTCTGTACAGTCTTCAGTTTTTAGATTAAAAAAGAATCACAAGAGTGAGAGTATAGATTATTGAGAGTAGACTAAAAAAGCAACGAAAAAGGGAATGAGAGAGTGAACCCCTTTGCAATGCCTGCTGGAATACCATTTTGTAATATACTGTAGTCTATCCAGTTCTCCTGCTGATTTCTGGATTTTGCCAGAATTCCATAATCAGTGTGAATCTAGATTGATGTGACTCAGACGGAATTGCTTATTCAATGCCAGAGCAACCTGGATTAGACTGTGTGTCTATGTATGTCCAAAGTTTTGGGCTATATCACACTGAGCTCATTGTAATAATTATACCCCTACAGGAGAACGCTCCAAGTCCCTATGAAAAACAGGAAGCGATCCTATTTCTGTTTTCATTTCCTGAGTTTTCTCTTTAATGGAGCCATCTAGCATTTTATCCTGCTCTCTCTCCTTCTCCAGGGAGTGAAACTTTGGCTTAATGCTTCCATGCTTGAAAGAGCAGCCAATATTATATCCTTTCCTATTAACAGGCGCAGTCAAAGTTTCAAAATATGTATGCTTTTAAACTCAAAGATGCTATAAATAATTAACATTAGCATTTGATTACTGCAGCTCATATTATTGTATAAAGCTATAGTTTTAAAAGTGTTGATGCATGAATATGTTTCAAACATAAAGTGAAAATAAGTTGTTTTTTTCTCTCTCATCTGCAAGACACCTTCTTGCAGACATGTTTCAGCGTGTGCACAGTTTATCTTCTTGAGAAATATCTGCAACCCTTAGAAACGTGCATTTCAAAATGCATGTTTCACTTATATCCCTTTACCACAATCAAGCGTTAGTCTTAGTCGGGGGTCTAAACACTTGAAATGTTGCCAGGTCCATCCATCAGTGTAACAGAATCCCCCTCTTCTGGCTCTCATGGGAGTGCCTTCAAAAGCTTTTTCAGTGCTGCCCACTCACCCAAAAACAGGGAATTGGTCAGTTTTCTTCCTTCCAGTTCTGGGTGAGTGGCCACCTGTGCACGTAAAACTGATAAACAGATCCTAGTATGTGAGACAGACTCACATTACACACATCTGCCAGCAAAAGTATTGCAAGGCGTTTCTTTTGCAGCCCTGTAGGGGGCAGTAATAGCAATGAATAAAAAACTGGGCCGAGTCTCCAGACTACGATGGATAGGGATTGTTTTGTGCATAAGGATCTCTTTAACACGAGCACTGCTATTTTAATCTAATACCTTTCGTTTTCACACATTTGTGACTCTCCAAGGTTTCTCCAAGGCTTTCATGGAGACAACAGTTCCCCCCGCCCCGTTTACACCCGGTAACAAGATGCGCTGGGCAATACAAGCGGCCAGGTGAGACCCGTTAACTTTACCTGGTGATGCAGTACATTAAAGTTCAATGTGTTGCCAGTATTGCAGAGTGACAACAGGCTGGAGTTACACTTATTGTCATCGTAAATAGGTTATAAATACAGTGTCCATAAGATGTAAGACTGGCTATTTAAAATGTCACTTAAGCTTCCTATTCACCTTGTATTTAAGACAACTGAAGCAAATGGGAATTGGCCACATGACCAAGACAAAGTAAACTTTTGGTGTTTTAACATAAATTGTTATAATCTGTTGTTGTAGTTGTCGTCGTCCTATAATTTCTTCGTTTCTCGGGTTGTAGGAATTACCAATACGAGAAGAGCAGATTTTATATAATTTATTTAATAATTTGGTTGATTAAACCATAGCTGACGTTGAGTTAAATGTTTATTATTTTCTCTAAAGGTGTCTGAGAAAACCTCACTCACCCGTATTATAGCAGATACACAGAAAGACTTCGTTGAACACTGGAAGAAAATTCCTGTTGTGATGGATGTTAAAGGGTGTCCCCCTCATTCCGGCAATCAAGCCCGTCTACACCCGGTTAAAGGTTCAACTTAGAGCCCGGAAACCCGCTATTCACAACCAGTTACGATGACAGAGAAAGAGACGGAAAGAGTTGTGACGGGGAGGGCAACATTTATTTTGTTTTCTTGCATTGAATTTCTCTCTAAATAAAACCAATGCACACCTTTATAATCAGATTTTTGTCTGGTCAGTTGTTTTGATTGAAAACATAACATTTTATGTGTTCAGATAGTGTCTGTTTTGAACAGACTGACTGAATAAACGGAGAAAACGAGCAATACTTCCTCTGCCACATTTTGTGATGTCACAGTATGTAGACTTATAATGTAATTAACTTAACTTGTAATTAAATATTGATAAATATTTATCATTCTTAAAAGATGCACGACTTATAACATGTCTCAGTGTGTGAGTTTTATGAATAAAGCAGAAGAATAATCTGAATTTGGCTTTACTTGCAGTCTGGCACCTCTTGGCCCTCTCTTTGTCCCTCTGTGTAAGGGCCAATTTTTCTCGTTGACTTTCTCATTTTTTACACGCTCTTGTCACGTGAATTGACATTTTTATTTATAACTTTGTTATTTATCGTCATATCACGAAAACATAATCGCGTTTTTGCACAGACAAATAAAACCTCGATATTTCAAAACCATAATATTTATGATTACGAAACCTTTTTTTCATGCAGTTTTTAAAACGAATTCCTAACAAAATGATTTCACGATGAACGAAGCGCAATGGTTTTTAGCCGAAGATATTTGAAGCCAATGTTTTTTATTTAAAACTCCTCCGCGCTGTCCAATACAGAACTGCTATAAATAAATCTTGGACTAACACATTATATAAATTATTGAAAGTAACTCAGAGAAGCTCTTGTCATATCCCCATAACATTTTGCAACAGAATAATGCGCTTCAACAAACGTCCTCTGCGTCTGATAGGCCGTGTAGTAATACTGTAAATGTGACTTATTCAAATATGGCTTATTTATAGCTTGATGCAGTTTTTGTCGTTCCTGCATGTGGATGAGAAATCCTAAGATCCTAAATCCACAAGGCTGGATGTTAGAGATCCCAGCAGTGAGTCTTGGATCTGATGGGGATGTCCTTGCATACTGTGTAACGAATGCTGCGCTCCGAGGCCGGGCATTGGGTACGCAGGAGCCCCGGGATGGTTCATGTTCCCCTGCAGCAGAAGCACCGGGTTGTGCTCCGGGCTCTGCGGCGGGGTGAACTCATCCTCTGAGCTGGACAAGAGCGACTTTACTCCGTCGAGCGGGGACAGCTGGTTCTGCTTAATGCATCCGATACCGTTGTTCTCACTGTTCTCTCTGTTAATAAAGGGAATATTGTTATTAAATGTTTTTTTTTCATCGTGTTATTATTACAGGAAAGTCATTGAATCAGCGGACAAAAAAATGAAAGATAACGTTGCTTTGTACTCGCATCTTTCGATAAAAACGATCAGCGAACCTCTTTAATCTCGCACTTTTTTATTTGAGGATGTGTGTGCTATTGTTAGAAAGTTTGTCATGATTTTCACTGTATTTCACGATTGTATATATATTGTATATGTATATATATATATACACGAGTATACATGTTTGCCTTCATGCACATAGGACTGGAACAAAATGCTCAACGCAGGTTTTCGTAAGAAAATCTTCGGCTCTCCTTTAAGCTAAAAAACTCAAAATCTCCGATTCGGAGGAACATAAAACTACATGCATCAATATTTGCAGAAATGAAAGGCTCATTTTGTAACCAAATGGCACTAAAATAGGCCCAAATCGCTTTGTTGTTGCAAAAACAAAAAATGTTCAATTTCAACTAAACGATAAACGAAATGCAAAAAAATGAAATTGTTATATATAAATTATATAATTAACTCAATGTTTGTGAGATTCGTGCATTTGGCCAAAATACAAAGGGATGACTTTGTTTTTGATATATTGATAAAATCTTGCGGGTGTTTTTGTTTTGTCCTTAATAACTAAACCCTGTAATGCAAGTTTGGAAAACTAATCCTTGCATTTTGAACACAGTCGTCAGTATTGGTGCTTAACTTTGAGATGTTTATCTGGATCTCACCTCTCTTTTGCCTCAGCTGCCCGGTCTCTCTGTCTTCTGTTTTTGAACCAGTTGCTGACCTGTGTGGTGGTCAGTCCCGTTGCCTCCGCCAGCTCCCTCTTCTCTCTTGGAGATGGATACGGATTATGTGTGTACCATTCACGCAGCACTCCCCGGGACTTCTCCTTAAAGCAGTAACTGGTCTCCTCACCGTCCCAGATCGTACGGGGCAATGGGAATTTCCTGCGCACACGGTATTTGCCCACAGCCCCGAGCGGGCGGCCTCGCAACTTCTCCGCCTCCACGTAGTGCGCCTTAAGCCACAGCTGCTGAAGCTTAGGGTGGTTGTGCGCGGAAAACTGGTGGCTTTCGAGGATCTTGTAAAGATCCCGGAAGTTTCCCCGGTGGAAGGCCACCACGGCCTTCGCTTTAAGCACGGATTCGTTCTTGTGGAGATGGTCGCAGGCTGGCAGGGACCAGAGGAAACGTCCGAGCCTCTCCAGGTTCCCACCCTGCTGCAGCACCTCGCAGACGCATGCGACCTGCTCTTGCGTAAAGCCAAAAGAGGGCAAGATTGACATGGTGCCCCGATCCAATCCACCACGTAATTTCGCCTAATCCAAGACCCAGTGTGTGTGTGTGTGTGCCCCGGGACAAAACGCCCAGTGTCCCGTTTACAGTTCCCGTTCACCCTGATCAATATCCGGGATCTGGTAATGAAAATCCACAACTGATAACCGTATGCTGTCCGGTCGTGGGCTCTGCTGACACCCTCCCAGGGTCACACAGATTGTGTGAGAACAGATTGTGGATTGTCCGGATAATAGATGGATAACAGAGAAAACCAGAGCGCCGTCATTCCGTGATTAGCTCGCCCCGGTCTGTTCTGGAGCCGGTCAGCAGAGCAGAACTGCATCCACAGATCCGCTCCGTTTCCTCCCCGGAGGGCGGACGTCAAGGCCTGAAACTGGAGACCCTGAAAACACACACACACACACACACACACACACACACACACACACACACACACACACACACACACACATGACGTTGACAGACTGATCAATTATTAATTAATCACGAGCCATGCATCTAGTATGTAAATTACCTCCCATTTTTCCAGAGCTCATTTCTAACATGTCTCTTGATTTTATTTGCACTACTGTAATGTTTTAGGTATTCTGCAGTAATATTTAATAATAAAAGTCAGTATACCCATATATAAAACTATAATATTTAAACTAGACCTGTAATTGTAATGTCTGTAATTTGGTGGCGGTTTCACACCTTGGTAATGGAGGCAGACAGTGTTATAGTGGCTCAGGAAACTGGGTATGAGAAACTTTACTTTAGCTGCAGAAACAAATATTTATTATATTAAAAAATATTTATTATATTATACCAGATTGCACTCGAAACCATTCACCCCTCGAAATGTAATTATATATTATGATTTTGACTAATAAATAATATAATCTCGAGAAGAATTCATGCACATGCTAAAATACATTAGAGATAATAACGAAAATAACGCAACTGTTATCTTTCTTGCTCCAGAAATATATGAATTATCTGTAAGGTTTTATTTATGACATTGATAAACGTGACTGTAAATAATAAAAAAGCGTTAACATAAGTGGGTCTATTTCAAATGTTTTTACTCATCTGTTCAATTATTATTTTTAATAATCGTGCTAAACTTGGCACGGTAACACCCGGCGTTTGGTGTGTGTGGTTTGTGAGGTGGGCCTGAAACACAAAACCGATCCATTAGTGAATAACCTGTGAGCCTGACGTGCTCTTCATCTCTCTCTTCATCTTTATCTCTCAAGATGTCTGAAACATTACACCCGGACATCCCACTGAGCCCGTCTGAGGTTATTTTACTTTAAGAAAAATATTACCCTCATTTTCCTCTATAGGGTTTACAGGACAGTGTGAGGATTTAGGACTGAATTTGTCCTAATGTTAATAAGTATCAGTGTAATCTTTAATGGGTTCAGGTACACCTGTGAAAACACTCATTTTTCTGCTCTCTCTCTCTTTTTCCTAATGGTTTATGAATGCCATTGAACAGACGTATATTAAGCAAGCATTACACAACTGTACCACATTCATATGCTCTGTATGACCAGTCACATAGAATTTATCATCTAGTAATCTGAGATCTAGTCTAATTTATAACTAATAACACAAATGTAAAAAAAAAGTTACCATTTTTTTTTAAACGAAATTTCGGTGACACTTTATGTTTACAAACAGCTCCACAAATGAATCCCCGAATCCACGAATGGTTATTCGTGCAAATTATTGTAAATAAAGCGTAAATCTGGTTATTACTGCTCAAATTCTAACCAAGTTGTGCACACATTTTATAATGCAAAAATGCAAAACATATTTTTTTTATTTTTTGCACAAGCAGTCTAAACCCTTCTCCTATGTCCCAAGCGGCACACAGGGGCGGCTCAGGTTACGGTAGTATGTCCAGCACAATGCACCCCCTCCATCCTACACCAGATCCTCCAGCAGCCCCCAGCCACGGCGACGTGCCCTCTGTAAGATCATGATCACTTCAAGATGTGCTCATGGACCAGCAGAAGTGCACACACACACACACACACACACACACACACACACACACACACACACACACACACACACAAACGTCACCATGTTTCATGTTCAGCAGTGAGCCACCTCTGTGAACGTGTAAACTGTTTTATTTTCCGCCTTTCAATGCGTGTTTATGACTTTTCTGCGTGGTGTAAATTAAAGACCGAGCAGATGAACATCCACCGCTAATTAGATGTAGTTGCAGTAAAAAACTCTCTGTCCTACATACCCATAACAGAACAGACTTTCTGAACAAAATAGTATTCATTTTGTTTCAATACGTAAATTAAAACAATGTCAGGGATCCAAACAGATCTGTTGGTGTCATTTGTTTGGATTCAGAACGATAGATCTGTGATGGATGCAGATGCAATGCGGTGCGATTCAAAATTATATTGTTTTTATATTAGCAATACATGGAAATGATTCAGAACTGAGTTTATGATGCTCAAAGAAAACAGAGAATGTAGAAATGTAGATTTAGGACATTTATTAGACTGTAGAGTGTTAACTTTCTAATCACTTATAAACCATTTACATTTTAATCCATTCTAAATCTGGTTCTGGAAATCTGGTTCAATTCAGTTTAATCTGAAATCTTTGGTTATTATACATTTGAATATATGAAACTGAGATTGATCAAACGCATTTTTTTGCATAAGCTTTGTTTTATTGTGGGTATTATTTTAAAGGCTTAATACCAGTGCTGTATAGAATAAATATTTACTACAATATTCCTAATATAATTGGAAATCTCCTGACACAGTGTCATATTTTCTGGCCACAGGAAGAGGGCGCCAGTCAGTGATATCTAGATGCATTTGCCACAAAAGGGCAAAATGTTATTTTTTCATGGAAAGTAAATAATATTTATGACTTTTTAAAACGTGCACTTTATGCGTATCCCAAGTCATTATTTTTGCATTTCACTCTTTTTGTGATGTAAGGCAACGCCAGTGTGGGCTCGTTCACAGTGTAGATTTGAGCTCAGACCTTGGCAAGCTAAAACAACAAAAACACCATTAAATGAATTCAAAAACAATGTCTGCTTTACACTTTTTCTTTTTTAAAAAGTGGAGTGGGTGGGAACAGTTGCTGTTAGTCTCTCTCTCCTCTATCTCTCTCTGTGGTCCAGTTTACTGGGGGCATGGATTAACCCCTGTGTGTTGGTGTGCGTGTGTTAAGGTTTTGTGTGTACTTTGGGTGTACTTCACTGAAATGATGTTCATACACATGGCTAGCCATCTAAAAGGGGAGAGTTCACATTTATTTTTATGAATCCAAGCATATATGCATGTGTTTGCAAGACATAGTCTAAATAAAAACATGCAGTTAATTTGCTTCTCTCCACAAATTATTTATCTGAACTGTTGAAGGATTTACTGAAACTCTCCAGGATTTGAAATAAAGGGAAGTCAAAATATATGAGAAATATTAATAAAAAATGATTTTAATTTTTGCTACACTAGCAGACAAAGCTTTGCTTTCTCTAAGGACTAATCCAAACCTCATAAATACCCTTTAAAGAAACCTTTAGGCATTTTCTATTACACCAGCCCAGCTGAATTGACAGTTATTTGCAAAAACACACAGATTTTAGAAAACTCAATTGGATTTACAGTGTTTATCAAAACTCAGTTCATTTCTGTGGTTTACAAGCTGCTAGTCTGAAAAATACTATGGGCTTGTAACTGCACAGAACTTGTGTCGTACCAAAGAAAAATTGCTCCTTTACCTCATCTTTCTTTCTCTCTCTCTCTCTCTCTCTCTCTCTCTCTCTGTCTCGCTCTCCAGGCAGGCATACCACAGAAGCTGCAGAGGTTAAAGTTCAGGGAAGATAAATGACAGAATGACAGCCTCATATCCCAAAGGCAAAGACTGTTATTAAAATTAAAATGTTTATGGTAATGAAAAAAGATAATTTTAGTTTAGATTCTAGTAGCGTGACTGTTCTTCAGTCTCTGATGCAGTTGTTTAATGGCTCAGTATAATGACAAGCTCATTTCCTTGTCAGCAAGTATATAGTTTACATTTACACATCCACACTTAAACAGTAACACAGCAGGTCTGCACCTTATTCATCCTCAGAACCTCAGCACTAAAATTCTGTCTCACAGGTATGAAGCACAGCTGAAAAGTCGAGGCATGGAGCTGCGTGTACCCTTTCGCCTCTTATTAGTGGGGGTGTGGGGAGGGGTTCAGGTTACAAATCCAGCTCTGTTTGCTATGCAGGGTTAAACCCCTCCTTCCTTTGCAAACCCCAGAGGTGAGAGGTCATAGTTTTTAATAAGGCTTAGTTTGAGGGCTTCATATTTTTTATTGTTGGTTCACTTTGCGTCCTTTTCCTCTTTGAGAGCCCAGCTAACAAGGAACATTCTTAGAACGTTGGTTAACATTCTTTAAAAGTTTTCTCAAAGAATGTTCTTGCAGTAACATTGTTTTAACAGTATATATCAAATATATCATAATGTTATTCTTAAGGTGGCGAGAATGTTTTAAAAATGTTAAAGAATTAAATGTTTAAATAACTTTAGTTTAACAAAGCGATAATGTTAATACAAAGTCTAAAAAACTGGATGTTTTGAACATTTATAGAACGTTCAAAACATTTTTAACATTTTTGTTACTTAATGAAAACATTAGGAAAATGTTCTTACAGAACAAATGTCAGAAACAGCTCACTTTCTAAACTTCAAAACAACACAGAAGCAGGAGATGTTTCTGTCTCACTGCTTTCATTGTTCTAGCTGGTTACCTGAAACCTGACCATCTCTCATGGCAACAGAGTCATCTAGGCTGTTCGGGAACAGGTGACAATGCTCCTGTTTCCTCTCCTCGTCATACAATCTGTTCCAGTGGTACACCTTAAAAATAGGTGCTTCACAATGCCATAGAAGAAACACTTTTAACTGTATGGTTCCATAAAGAACCTTTAACATATGTAGAACCTTTCTGTTTCCCAAAAGGTTCTTTGTAGCCAATAAAGGTTCTTTAGACTATAAAGACCTAAGAAAGAAATGGTTCTTTTAAGAACCTTTGACTGAATGGTTTAGGGAGCCAAAAATGACTCTTCTATGGAACCACTGTGAAGAACCTTTTAAGAATGTTTTATAAGAGAGCGAGTCTTTATTGCAAAGATGCAGCACATTCAACATATCAGGTTAATTTAAATCAAATCAGCCCTGTTACTACTCCAGTTCCCTCAACGTGTCTGTCAAATGCCCAGAATTATTTCAGTCAGCTAGAAGCTTTGGGATCAGAAATTGTTTGGCTGGCTAGGCAGTGGTTTTGTGGCATTAAAATGTGATGTGTTTGAAAAACATCCATTGCCTGTCTGTACAGATTTACAAATCAAAAAGAATTCATCTGTCTGTCTGTCTGTTTCCCCGTCTGCTTCTGGATCCCCCTAACAGGAGACGACAGGGCCTCCAAGAAATCGCTCTCCTGTTTATTTGAATTTAGGAGTCTGAGACAAGAGCAGCTTGCTAACAAGCTCCAGATCACCAGGCATGTGCAAACGATCACCACTGATTTTCCAGCACCCGGTCTGGCCTTCCTGCATCAGGTCTCCCCTCCCTTCCCCTCCTTGACTGCTAAAATCTTTTTATTTGCATGTTTCCTGTCCAGCAGAACATTTAATGTCTCTTGTAGACATAAAAGCAGAACACAAACAAAATAAAGTCAAACCTAGTGTTCAAACTTCCAACAACTATTTCAAGAGTCTTTCGCATGAATAAAACAACTCAGGTACGGCTATATTTATTGAATATAAATATTTAA
Organism: Chromobotia macracanthus; assembly: GCA_036877525.1. NCBI lineage: Eukaryota > Metazoa > Chordata > Actinopteri > Cypriniformes > Botiidae > Chromobotia > Chromobotia macracanthus. The sequence continues at coordinate 6,411,091 of JAZGTH010000073.1, read as the reverse complement.
TGCTACATTTCTTGTGCCTTTTTAGAAAAATACATGTTTTCTTAAACTTTAAACAGTTTGTTTATGCTAACATAATATTCACACAAGGCTGTTTTGCTTTATGATCATACATTTATAACTCTACATTAGATCATTTCATACCTGTATACTTTTTTATTTTTGATAATCCTAAGACACTTTTGCAGTTTTGCAGCTGATTTCCCCTGTCTCAGAATGACTGCATAGCTGTTTTCATGGAGTTAAATACTGCAGATACAACGCCAACACAAAAAAAAAGACAACCTGAAGTCCAGTCACACATTTAAGGTAGCAGAAATAACCTTAAAACCAAAAATTCACACATGCACACACACCACACTTACTTGGACACTTCCATACAAACAATTAAATACACATATAATCATATAAATGTTTTTTTCCCCACATTTACAACCATACCTTGCATCTGTAAAATCTTTTGAAACATATTAGATTTAAACTGTAAATTAATAGCTTAATTTTTCTTATTGCTTTTATCTGCCATTCAGTTTATTACCAAATCTTTTGCTTTCTGTGGATTGCTCATTTAGTGTAAAAAAACATTGCAGGTTTACTTAAAATCGTTAACTTCCAATCGTTAACTGTAGTATCCAGCAGTCACTGTGATGGAGTGATACATAACAGTGAAGCACTCAAAGGTTTTCTGGTCTTATTTCAGCACTATTTAAAACACCTCTTGTCCAATAAGATTTGAGAACCACTACTAACTGTTGTATAATAATGCATATTATTTGATAGAACAGCTTCCTAAGCTACCTAGCACTTATGACAGCTGTATATCTGTGGCATACTGTAGAATACCACAGAAAATAAGAATTTTTACATGCCCTTCAGCGTGTATAAGCAAACAAAAATCTTCTGTTTGAACTAATATGTGTACATTCATGTTTCTTTAGTGGCTTCCTATTGTGCAAATTTAAATATTAAGGGTTTTTAATCTGCACGGAAAGCGTGACTGTGTGCGTGTAACCTTTAAGGTTCAGGTGACACTCACTGCAGGACTGTAGAACATGGATGTTACGTGACCACATGCCCACCTGTCTGCTAAACTCAACTCTTCTTGGCAGAAAGTAGCAGGTGATCCCCATAAAATAAATGCATGTCCACACTCCCCACAGTGAAAGAGAGAGAGAGGAAGCGACAGAGAGATGACATCTGTCTGACCCTGATGCTAGATTTAGTATCTGTAGCTTCAAAATTCATGTAAACACTTTCTCAAATGAAGTGGGAAACTAGAGTGTGTGGAGAGATATTAAAGAAATACATCAAGTATTATTGTATTATACACAACTACTGTTAGCGTGTATTTTAAAAGAGTACCTTTGTGCAGACGGAGAGAAAAAAAGGACAAGAACAAACACTTTCAAAAAAATCCAAATATGACTTTGCATAGATTATCCAAACCAAACTGTAGTGCACTGTTAAATCAGGTGACAGGTTCATCAAAATAATTTAATACTTACATTAAAAATGAAATATTCATGAACTGAAAACATAAAAGTTAATGATCAGATATAATGTAAAGTAACATTATACCTTTCTGTTTGTTTCAGTAACAAGTTCAAAGGTCAGTCATCTCTTCCTCTACATGAACTGTTTTTAGTTTAGTCAGTTGTTTTTCCTCTTCCTCCTCCATGTCTCTCACCATCTCACCCATGACCTTCTTCCCCTCCGAAACCGTGCACAGGAAGTCGCCATTCAGGTTCGAGGTCACATGGGCGTCATGACCTTCAAACTCACTGGTAAGGTCTGTTTGGGTGAGTAAGGATGTGCTCACTGTAAGAGTGGTATACTCTTGCTGGGCCGTTGTCAAGGTGTTGTTAAGTGAGTTGGGCGAGTTGTGGGTGGGGTCAGGGGTGTCCGAGTAACCCAGGTGACCAGTCTGCTTCAGGTGGAGTAAAGGGTGGTAAAGATATCCATCAGCACCCTCCAGGGGTTCCTTCTTTACAGTGGACAGCGTGTGTGCAGTAGCCAGGCTGTAGAGTGCTGAGCTGGGTTCAAGGGAGGTCAGTCGTTGTCTGTCATGCTCCTCCACCTGGAGGTGGCACAGAGAGGTTGGAGTAGAAGAGCTGCCACCAGTATTACTTAACGATACAGCACCTGGTGACAACATAGGGGAGATGATAAAATGTGGTGATGTACAAATGCATACAGGGCAACAGAGGAACTTTACATACTCGATATTAAGACAAGTCATGATGGCTAAATGATGGTTTTTGACTATGTTTATTCAGACTGACTCACCTTGTGTAACTGATGAGGGTGATGAAGATGATGGGAGTTGCAAAGCAGGAAGTACCACCTTGTTGCTAAGAAATGAGGTCCCCCCACCTTCAGGAACCACTGCTGGAACAGTCACCAAGCTGTACCCATCCAGCAGCATGGAGCCATCAGACAGAGCGGCACTAAATGGCAAGCTGATCGACGCAGCCCTGTCCTGAACGGACTCTTCCTGCCTCACATTCTCTGCTTTCACATCTGCTTCTGTCCCATTCACACTGCAGTAAAATGAGCAGTGTGTCAGAACTGGATCTGTCACCCCTGACAATGCAGTTACTTCTTTATCTTGTCCTGAAGTACCCATCTCTACACCTGCAGCAGATCTGACAGCCAGGGGCTGAAGCCCCACGTTCATGCCACTGAAGAGAACGTGTCCTGTGGAAGAAAGAAAGGAGGGTGTGCCGTTGTGGTAAACAGAGGTGGGTGTGTTCACAGAGACTCCGCTAAAGATGACGGCAGGTGGGGAGACGGAGGCCCTGCTGTCTCCAGCCTGCTGGATGATGACCCCAGACTCCAGAGCTCCAGAGCAGAGAGGTCCGGCTGTGTTACCCATAGTCCCATCAGCGCAGGTTGACATTGGGGATAAAGACTCATGACCTTTACTGCTCTCATCTTCTGTACTGTGATTTCCATCTGACTCACTAAGAGAGAAACAGAGACACAGAGATAAAGCACAGTAAGTGATCTGCTTTAAGTTTTGCTCAACATATTTAGTCATATTCTTCATACTTAAAGGTAGGGTAGGCAATTTTAAAGATGGTAACAATAGCAAGCTAGCTTTGAAATCATAACATTCTGCCCTCTTTTCAGAGCGCTCTCCAAAGTCACGCCTACAACACATGAATGCATACATAGCTTGACAGGCAAGCAGGACATCCTATTATTACATTCATACAAAATACAATTATTGGACAAACATTTTACGGTCCTGCGTCCTCCATAGAAGAAATATAATTGAAATAGTTGTATTTAGACCATTTTACTTGATGTGATTGCTATCAGGATGCGAAGACCCTAATCAGCAATTTTTATTGCTACCTTAGTTACTTTTCTGGTTTTGTTTTATTTTGCATTTTATTTGGCACCACTTGTTGTAAATATAGTCGATAGTAATACTTTAAAATTCTTTTGGCATTTAATAAAAAAAATACTTTGGTAAACGGTGAACAGTTTTAATTTAAAGCTGAGTAACATTGACCGTACGTATCAAAATCTAGCCAAATGAACCTTCAGTCGTGTAATGTGCATAATGTACATGGCGCAGCTGTAGGAAGACAGACGGGGGGTGAGCAGAGACAAATGGGGAGGTAATTGTCCATCAAACACCGTGGGACCCCCTAGATCACACCCTTAATTTGTGTCAACACTAATCCTGCCTGTAATACCGACTCTTTCCAGGCACACACAGACCATTTGGCGCAACAGGTCCTATGGCTACATAAATATGCGTGATTAACAAATGGTCAGCTTTATTTCCAATGCGTCCTTAGCCAAAGGTTTACGCGGACAAGTGACGGACACCGGAGGTTAAATTTAGCTGATATTTTAGATTCAACATACAGTACAGGATCAGCCGTGACGATATTTCACCGTAACTTCAGCCGTTCAAACATAAATGCATGCAGTGGAGAGAGAAGCGCATTAAATGCATGACTGCAGCAGCTGTGCACTCGTACACCTCTGACAGACTAAGCAAGACGTGTTTTAGCATTCATTTATTTTGATTTCTGTGTGGGGGGAAAAACATCATGCTGGTTAGGGGTTTGCAGGACGCAACACATTTCCTGGAAAGAAATGCGTCGGAGTAACCGGTGACATCAGCTTTCTGTGAATGGATAAAGTTGTATATGTGTACGTGTTGCAGGGAGGTCACCTCCGCCAGGTGCGCCTGAGCTTTGTTCACAATAAAGAAAACACATTAAAGTGAATCCTGTGTGCCCGGTGTGGGTGTAAAAGAGTGTTGAAGTGGAGGTTTTCCTGTTGCCTCCAGCTAAAGGAAAAGTAAATAGTTCAGAGTGATTTATATGGTGGGACGAACCTTACGCGTCAATGGATCCCAAGTACCCAAAATAAACGCACACAGGAGGTGGTGAATCATGCGATACGTTCCGTGCACATATTTGTCCTTTGTAAACTGACTTTGTAAATAGATTTAAGCATGTTTTCCTCTGAATAATGAAAGGGCATTGGGAACAAAACAAAGAAGTCTATAAATGCATTAGGACTGGTAACACATAATCCATCAAAACCTTTAGAAATCAGAATGATCATCAACCCAAAATAGTTTTCTGCGAGGCATCAGACATCCCGTACCTAAGATTAAACTATTCATTTATCAAATGTGCCAAATCTGCAAACGAGCGCATATACCCAGTCGAGTTTTCTTTTGTATTATTATTCTATTAAAATATTTGCTGCCTGTATATATCCCGTGTTCATTCTCTGATTCATGTATCTTCGTTAAACACAATGAACGTCGCTGCCAGTTGTTTGGGGAACTTTGGGAAACTTTGCTCACCTTTTGGACTGCGCCTCAGAGGGGTTTCTGTCCCTCTGCCTCCTGTTCTTGAACCAGTTGCTGACCTGTGTCAGGGAAAGTCCTGTGATCTTGGCCAGATTTCTCTTCTCGGCCGGTGAAGGGTACCGGTTCTGCTTGTAGAGGTCCTTCAGCGCGTTCCTGGAGCGCTCTTTGAAGCAGTACACCGTCTCTTCTCCATCCCAGATGGTCCGGGGCAGGGGATACTTCCGTCGCAGGCGGTATTTATCCACTGCGCCCAGCGGTCTACCGCGGGCCTTCTCCGCCTCTGTGTACCGGGCTTTGTACCATAAGTCCTGCAGGGCAGAGTGATACGAAGGGCTGAAGCCGTGGCTCTCCAAGATGCTGTAAAGCTCCTGGTAGCGCGCCTGATGGAAAGCCACCAGCGCCTGAGCGCGGAGGATACTCTCGTTACCGCGCAGTAAGTCGCTCTGCGGGAGAGACCACAGAAACTGTGCCAGCCGATCCACGTTGCCACCCTGCTGAAGCGCCTCGCAAACACAAGCGACCTGCTCCGGTGAGAAAGCCAAAGTGGTAGCGGGTGAACAGTGCCCAGCCAAAGAGTCCAAAGCGGGCATCTTGCGCTCCGATGGAGAGGACTGCCCTACAAGCATCCCAGTGGCAGCCAGACTGTCTGGAGTCACAAGTTTGACTTGCTCCCCACCCTGGACCGTGGAGATCTCCAGAGGCTCCGTGTCCTTCACATTTTCGTGTTTGATGTCTCCTGCCACCGCCACTTCACTAGAAGAAACAGACATGGTTTTATTCTTCACCTCGGGTTCCTCCAGTCTATCACCCCGCCTCGTTTTTGCCAAAGCCGATCGGGTTACCCGTGCGCCATGCGAGTGATATCGGGTGTCTCTGTAAGCGGATAGCTTCTGCCTTTCGCTCCGGCTTGACTTCTTCGCACCCCGACCGTTTCGGTCACACGCGTGATTGGCTAAACGAAGATACGAAAGGGGCGGAGCCACCGCAGCCCGAAGGCAAGTCTATTAAAAGTGGCACCCGAGCGTGACGCGCTCCCGCGGCTCACCTGCGCAAGGTGAGACTTTGCGGGTCTTTTGTGCGTGTTTGCTGCATGTTTGCACTAAAGCTCAACAGACTCGGACTGCTCATTGAGACACTTCAAACGACACCAAAATGAAACAGAGAGACAAACCCTACCCTTCAGCTCTTCTCCTCTTTGTATTGCACCAAAGTCTCTTACAAAAACGTGGCGTTGTAACTGATTTAACTAATATAATTCGTGATTTTGTTAAAGAGATCCCTAAAAGTTTCTTTTCTTTCTATTTCTAACTCAGCACTTGCTTGCTTGAGTTTACGTAGGAACAAAGGTGTTGCCCATGTCTCTAGCAGGATGGTTTTGAATGTAGTACCACTGTATACCGAAGGGTGGCGCAGGAGAAACCTGGGTTTAATTGCTATTTATTTTCTCTGACAAATATTAATAACAATGGATGATCAGGGATGTCCGAGGTGCAAGACGACCAAATGCAGGAATTCATCTCTGAAGCTGTGAGTAACTGCTATTACTTGTTCAATTAAACCCCTACAGATCTGAACTCAGAACAGTTTTTTCGACCAATGAGTGCAGTAAACAAAAAGTTTCCATCACTTATGCATTACTCCATAACTTCTTTTAACTTATCCGTATGTTCACTGATTTATGCTTATCACTAACAGTCCTCTACAGTGTTATTTCTGCAGCTTCACAGGTTCTCCCTTACATTAAGTTACCATGGTAATTGTTTCGTAGTTTCATAGATAATCATTTAATTTCATAGATAGGCATTACTTCTGTGTAAGAAACCTTGAGAGCCATTTCTGCTTTCTGTCATTGATCTTTTAAGTATTTCTTACTTTTGTGTTTTATATTTATAATATTTGAGTGGAATCCATAGCCTATAGTAATAAGTTTTATAAGAACCAACACAGGCAATCATATGGGCTTATGCTGTAGCTGTTCATTTGAGGTGATTGTCTTTTGAAAAGTGTGATTTAAGTGTCTGGAAGATGCTTTGTGTCATTCAGACATGGAGAAACGGCATGTAAAGCTCACTGGAGGTTTGCGTCTGAAGTCAAGTGACTCGTGCTCGGGTTGCCCTTGACTTGCAGACAATGCAAGGACTCACAGGGGACTGCTGACCTGGGACTCAGAGATCATATGAATATATTACACACTGATGAGACACAGCTGGAGACGGTCCAACACACACACCATCTCCTAGTAAACCTACGAGGGCTTAACTTTATATGAAAAAAATCCCACAATCTGATAAATGAAAGCGGTCTGTGATTAAATACAGTTGATGGAATGGGAGAACATGCGACTGTTAAAGGTTGATGCTGAGGGTGTCCAGACGACCTGCAGAACTAAAGATATAAGGACAGTGAGTGTGTGTGTTTGTGAGGTAGTGGATGAGAGCACATCTGAAATGCAGGGTTTGCAGATTTGGTATGTGTGTGTGATGGAGTAAGTTGTGCTGAGTTAGAGGAGTGTAGTAACCTCTCAGCATGCTGACAAACACGGATGGAGGGTGGAGAAACAAGTCCAGCATCTATTCACGCGAGAGCCTGTGTGGGTGTAGCAAATGTAGTTTGCATGTGTCACATAATGTAACACACCTTGTGTTTGTTCAGGTCACGGGTCAGGGAGAAGTGGCACATAACATCTAAAGTAAGTTGGAAACAGGAAAAATCTGATACAGGTTCCGCTCTTGAGGTCTTTCTCTAAAAGTGTGATTGCTCTATACAAGTAACCTCTTAGGAAGAGGGAGCTAAATGAAGACAGAAAGACAGACTGTGGCCGTAGATGTAAGAGGTTGCATTCATACAAGAAAATGAGAGCAGATTTTTTGTGTTTTGTATTTATTGCAAACATAAACAACAAAAGACCCAAGGTGAGGCATCAGCTGAGCTACGATGCAGTGTTTAGCACACATGTCCAGACACAGGTTTCTTTTTCTGTTTTTTGGTGGCCCAGTTGGGCAAAAAGTTATAATTTTTACTTGACCTGCCAACATTTTTATTTTTTAGGAATGCATTTTCACACATTTCAGGAAAAAATCTATTTGAATTGTTTATTGAATGCTACAACAAAATAATTTGCAGCAAATCATTTATTCAGCTACTCAGTGGAAAATGAAAGACTGTTTCTTAAAAAGTTACATGCATAAATCCTAGGCTAGATTTAATGTTGCTTTGAAAGACACACACATACACACACACACACACAGACTAACAGTATTTTGTCAGCCCTTAATGTGCATGTCTGGTTTGCTTCAAACCTGGGCTCCCATCATTACCCCACTATGATTGAATAAGACCAGCACACACCCACACACACATCTGTCCCCTGTTTTATCCATCAGTCTAACTAACGGCTCCGCTTGGAAAGTTTCTGGGTCCAAATATCACCCTCTGAAGCAGAGATGATTGAAATGTGTGTTTGTGTGGAATGGCTTCTGAAGGTTTTTCCAGCAGATTTCACATTTCATTACTATTTATTTGGACTGTCTTCTGCAGACCTTCTGCCAGTGTGAGTAATCCAGCTGTGTGTGTGTTTCAGGTGCGAGAGCTTTGTGGAGATGCTCTTTGTCCATGGCTCAGGTAACTGTGTGCAGTGTAACACCCCTTTTAGAAAGAGTAATTTCCATGTGCATCTCTTTGAAGATCCAGCCATTGATAAAGAGGTGGAGATCCACAAGAAGGTTCTTAAAGTGTACGTGTGACACAATTGTTGTTCCTGTAGGTCAACTGGTAGAGCATTGTGTTAGCAGTGCAAAGGTTGTGGGGTCGATTCCCAGGGAACATAAGTACTCATAAAAATGTATAGCTTGAATGAACTCTAAGCCAAATGCATAAATGTAAATATAAATGTATACGTGTGCGCATTCAAAGAGGTGATCTGTATTATTTTAATATTTTAAAATCTGACTCTGTGTCTTCTTTATTTATCAGTTATAATAAGAGGGAATTTGATTTTTCTATGTTAAAAGAATATACGAAATAATATATATGACTACCTGGAGCAGGCGGAGGACATTGGTGAGATACAAAAATAGTTTATTAATTTATTCATAATCATAATATTTCATAATCAAAAATGTTCTGTCAGTTGCTGACATTCTTTAAGAATGTTTCATTTTGGATACCTGTGTGTGTGTGTGTGTGTGTGTGTGTCATGTTTAATTTAACTAATAATGTAGATGTTGAAAAAACCAAGCAGATGATGGAGCAGTACCAGCAAGAGAGCTGAGACATTATTCAGAGAAACAAAGCCAAACTGGTGGGTGTGTAAGTGTGTGTGTGTTCTTGGTCTGTCTGTGCGGTTCTGATTCGGCAGATGAATGATTTCACATCTGAGAACCTCATTTAAGTGGAAATAGATTGTAGCAGCAATCACTCTGAGGTTTTGTGGGTGTTGTGACCTAGCAGTTTGTGCATGTGTTCCAGTCATGTTGAGCCTGTATTGTGTATTGATTCCCTTCCAATGGGGTGCTGTGATGTAGTGGTTAAAGCTTAGGGCTTGGTAGTTGGAAGGCCGCTGGCTTAATTCCTGCAAAGAGTTTGACCCTGTAATAAAGTCACTCTTATTCTGTTATTTTCTATTCCATTTCATTCAATTCTTTTGGACATCCCAGCTGTTCTCAGAACATTGGCTAACATTCTCTAAAAGTTTTCTCACAGTTCAAAAAATCATCAAAATTATTCATCAAAAATGTTCTTGCAGTAATGTTAGTGGAACGTTTTAACGTTGTACATCAAACACATCAAATATGTTATTCTTGGGTTGTTAGTGGAACATTTAAAAGAATTAAAAATATGTTTGAATAACATTAAAACCAAGCAATAATGATAATACAGCGTTTCAAAAACTGGCCATTTCAAAACATTTTAGTGTTTTTGTTACTTAATGGAAATGTTAGGGAAACATTCTTACAACCTAGGATTGCTAGCTGGGATCCTAGAATGGGGAGCTAGAATGCAGAAGTTAAAGCTGCATTGTCCAGAAAAACAAAGCTGTGATGTTGTCTAATTCGTCTCGAGTTGGTGGGAGAAGAATCAGTAATCTGTCTCTTTCGGTTAGACACGTGAGCAGGAGGAGCTGTTGTTACAGGAGCAGCAGGATTCAAAGCAGAGGAGACTGGAGACCCTGCAGGAGGAACAGAGACAACTACAGGCCAAGAGGAAAAAACAAACAGGCCCTGCTGGATAAACTGGTACACACGAACCTTCTTTAAACGTGTCGAGTTTGATCCACTCCTCTTACTATTAATTAAATTGGCAAAATTTGAAAACCATATCCTGATGTGAATGTTATAATGTTATGTGTATTTGTGTGTGTGTACACTATGAATGTCCCCACAAGTATAGTAAGACCAGTAAATTTTGACCTCGTGGAGGCATTTTTAGGTCCCCATGAGGAAAGAATCTTATAAACCATACAGAACGATCTGTTTTGAAAATCTAAAATAGTAAAACGTTTTCCGTGATGGTTAGGTTTAGAGGTAGGGTTAGGAGGAAAGAATGTACAATTTGAACAGTATAAAAACCATTATATCTATGGAATGTCCCCATAAAAACACAAAGACCCAGTATGTTTGTGTCTGTGTGCACAGGAGAGTTCTCAGTTACCTGCAGTGGTGCTTTTGGCCCAGCATAATAATTGAGCCACACAACTGGAGACTTAGATAGAAAAACAGAAGCAGAATGGCAAACCAACAAACATCTTTACTGGAATACTGATGGTGAGCAAACAGCTCGTGTACACACACACAATAAAACCAATATTGAGCTCTAAATAGTAGACGTTTCTAAATCATAGCATTTCACGAATATCTGTTATTTGTTCAAAAGCATCTTATGAAGGATGTTAGAGTCATTGTTTGATAATATTCCGGTCGGTACACACAGACATGCATACATCGTGCTTGTATTAGCCAGTGTTTGAATATGACGTGGATGTGTGTGTCTGTGTTTATATAATTTTGTGTGTGTGTGCTGTAAAACGTGTCAAACTGGTTTGTTCTTTACAAAACCTTCAGCGGTCATTGTAAAGGACACAGACCTGAATCTACATGTCATGAATGTGCTGCAAATGAGGATGTGTGTGTGTGTCCAAGTGCATGTGTTTGCACAAATATCTCTTCTGATTGGTTTAAAGTGGTGTGTGGCACAGAGAGGACAGTATTGAGAAAAAAGTATTTGTCAGCTTTAGATTCCTTTACACTGCAAAGCAAAAACCATGCTAATGTTATATTTAACAAATACACTGTACTGTTTCTGAGCTGTGGAGCTAAGCAATGTGTGTGACTTTCAGTGAGCAAGTAGAAGCGTTGAGGTGGACATAGTGTTCGCAAGTGTTCTGTATGTGTGTGTGCCTGTTACAGGACATTGAAAGGACAGTGGCTCTCACACTTGTTTCTTGAGCTGAGTTAATGCCAGCTGGAGGGACCGCAAAGCCCACATTAATCCTGACTGAACTGTGTGTGTGTGTTCACTAGTGTTACACAGTAATTTCAGGGCCCTGTTCCACTGTTTGTTCGATTGCTGTGATGATTATCCGTTGTGCGTAGTGCAGGTCGCATAAGATCACATGTTTATGGTTGTGTGTACAAGTGAATTTCATTTTGGTTGGTAATATGTTGGTGAAGTTTCTCTAGAATAAAGGAGAAGGGTGTGAGTGTGTGATGATTTTAAAATGTGCTGATCTGAGGTGTGCGTGAAGGTCAGCAGAGGTGCTGATAGACGGTTTGTATTTGTTGACCTTGGAGTATCCTGAAGATCTGCATAGTCAGTCCCGACACTCTCTCTCGCCTGATCCCTGTGTAAAAAACAACGACCTCGTTGTACGGTCACAGTCTTCTTGATTTAACAGAAAATGGCTTTTTGTTGGTTTATCTTTAGAAATTGAATCGAAACATAATAGAAACAATAGAAATTGAAATAGAAACATTTTTGGTCTGTTACTCAAAACCAACTTTAAGAAGACCTTGAGAAAGCTTAATGTATAACAGAATTTTCCAAAGCCGACCCGTGAATTCTGTTTGATACTTGTAGCTAAATGTTGGAAACACCTCAGAAATTACACTTGTTGCTTCAGTGAGGAAAAAATCACACATGCAAATGAACAAATTAATGAAAGTATTGCATCCTAGACGTATAACTTTTGTGTGCCAGGTGAAGTGTAGTGTGGGCTCCCAAGACTGATGTTTAAAAAGCAGAACCAGGGGAGAAGGTTATTTTAAAAATGTAAAATTTAAGTCCACGTCATAAAAATATGTTTTTTTAGATGTTAAACATATGGAATGATTCACTGGCCAGGCAGGGGTGAGGATAAACCGGCAGACAGCTCTGACTGTCGAACCGCAGCAGATATATGATTGATTTAAACACAAGGCCAGTTAAACAGTGTGTAACTGCTTGGAGTGAAACTGAACCGTAGGGGAGGGGAGCAGGGAGTTCAGCTCAGGGATTTTCTTCCCTCTCCACCCCCACACTGTAATGAAGATGGATCGAACCGGCATCTCTGTTTTGGGGCGCTGGGGAGTGAATATGTATCTCTAGTCAGTCAATATACACAGAATCAACAGCATTTCTTAGTACACACACAACACTTAAAATTAATGTTAAGAGCAGATGCTAGTGTATAGATGGAGAGGTGGTCTGTCGCTGTGCTGTGTGTGTATGTGCATACTGGTGTACTGAAGAGTTTTCCACTGGTGTCAGGCTGTTGACAGGATAATCTGTGAAGGATTGGTGATCTTTGAAATATTTTGTTGCCGTGTGAGAGCGTTTGGAGTTGATCATCCTGGGAGATTTATACATTTAAATGTAGTAAAAGCTTTCACACACTAAAAGAGTGACATTTATTATGTAAAGTGAATTGGGATTTCTGCATCTGTAAAATTTATAGGATCTCAGTGTAATTTTGGACACTGGTTTTGTGTGTTAATGGTGAACTGATGCAGGAATGTTATGTTGCAATTAACAAATTAGAAATCTTTCCTCTCTTATACAAATTTTCTTACTGTGTTCAACTTCGCAGTTGTTTCACTCTTTTTCAGTTTCTGCCTTAATTTTACTTTGATGTTTTGTTGCAAAATGCACACAGTACTTTTACGTAAAAGTAAAGAGCAGCTCTCCAATGGAAGTTCCCACTACACACACTCACACTCCCTCCATGCTGTGGTTTTTGTCTGTCTCCAGTAAGTTCAGTCTCCCTTGTGTGTGTATGTGTGTGTGTGTGTTGGCAGTGAGCAGTTTTGTCATACATCTTTAGACCCCCTGTTTGGATCTGGAGGGGTGTGTGTGTGTTGGCTCATATGTGTGTGTGTGTGATCTCAGTGTCGGTGCGTGTTGTTTAAATGAGGTCATCAGCATTAACTGTTCTGTTTAAACTCACAGTGAGCGTATGCCTTATATTTACAAATACATCAGCAACACAATACATTTTTTGATCTCCAGTGAAACGCAGATAAATAGACTGCAGAACAGACAAACAGATGTTTTCAGCAGACCCAGACTATTGACAAACTGAGTTCCAGTAACAGTTCTGTCTAGTACTTGAATTTTAAACAGATTAAATAAAACAATAGCTCAGGGTAAAACAGTCAGACAATTACATAGCTAACATGTGAATGTGCTGGTGTTTCTTTTTAATCTGCAACTTTTGCCTCTCTGTTGCCGGCTCTGTATGAAACATAAAATTGCAGGTTACTTTATGTTCTTTTCTTTACACATGCTTATTAAGTCAAAAGAAGTCAAACTGACATTTTCTGGGAAATCAGACCCAATAGCTCAAATTATAAATCATTATTATAACTTACCATTGTGAATCAGGGAGAGGTAAGGAGACTGTTTTGAAAACCGATCTGTTATCAGCACATGCTTAATAACTGATTTATGTTTATTTTTAACCAATAGAAGTACGGATTGCTGCTTTAAGTACCATAAATGTCTCTACTATTGTCTCTGTTACTGAAACCATTTTCCTGAGAAAGCACATCTGTCTGTGACCACCCTAGACTTTGTAAACAGGTTAATAGTCACGACCCCTGCTTTTTAGCCAATCGGTGTGCATTTTTGGGTTTGCTGACATGTCTTTTGGAGGGCGGAGTTTTGAAGAAAAGGTGTGTGGTTAAAGGGATGGGAGTGGTCTAATTCAGTGTGTAAGTCTAAAACAAAATTAGGTAATAGTGATGATAAACCTAAGTTAAGTCTCTGTCTTTCTCTCTGTCTCAGGGTCAGACTGTGTCTTTGGCTCCTGTGTCTTGTGTGGAGGAGTTGTACGTCTATCAGCCTATACACATTGACACATACGGGCCCTCCATTCCAGAACTGGATCAGCTGGGCCGACTGGGGTAAGAATTACTTAAAACACAGATATGGAGCTTTTGGACAACATGGACTAACTCTTAAAGTAGACTGAAGTAGTGTAACGTTTTTATACTGTATATAATATTAGCACAGGGTTCTCTTCTCTCTCTCTCTCCTGTCTAGTGTATATGTGGTTGACAGAGATAAATAACCTCTTATTCCAACAAATAAACCACATTTCCCATGGTGCACTGTTCTCAGGGTAAACAGGGAGTCTTCAGACATATTTGCTGTGCTTGCAGTTTCATGCTTCACTTCAGCTTAGTCATAGAAAGAATGTCACAAATATAACAACACTCAAAACACAACACACAAGATCTATAAAGCTGTATTAATAAGGACCTTTTATAGATGCAATGGTTTCCACATTAACTGCTGACATTAGATTTTTGGCACAACATGATTTTGCTTATTTATGAGTTTGCATGTGCATAGCTCGTGTTTGATAAGCTACACTAGGTTTGTTAAGGCATTTCTGGCCTTGCTAGTAACGTGAAGCCTGTACACACATGCACACAATACATGGATTTCTGTCGCAAATGTTGTTAATACATCATAACTTGTATTTGACCCAGAATATTTCTTTACACACACACACAGATACACTTTGCAATCTTTAGGATTCTTGTGATGTGGTTTGATCTGAAAAGAATAGATCAGAAAAGAATGAGGTTATGAAAAGAAAGGACAGGGTGGAACTCTCTCTCTCTGTTTCTTTTTAACCTTCATTCTGGAGTCTTTTTTCCTTCTGTTTTTTCAAAGACTTTGACCAGCTTCAGTCTTTTGAACCCGAGAGCAGGCTGTGGACGAGTCTGAGTGTTTGTGTGTTTTTGTGAGTGTGTGAGGCTGACAGAGAGATGGAATGTTTTTTTGCTATTTGTCTTGTGTTGCCTATGTGTTTTGACAGTGAGTTAGTGGAGATTTATGTTGGAATGGTTTGTGTTTTTGGAGGGTCATGTATGTATTCACTTCCTTCTCGCCCCTGGGGGTGCCCCTTTCTCGCTCTTTCTCTCCTCTCTCTCTCTTTCTCCCTCTCTCCCTCTCTCTCTGTGGTCTGTACCTGTATAAATACAGATCGGTTGGGGCATTTTATTAAAGACAGCTGTGTGTGGGAGAGTCTTGAAAAGAGGTGATTGGGTTGAAATTTCCTCTCCTCCACACAGAACGTTTTCATGAGCAGTCAGCTTGGGTGATCAGTACCTGTGCCTTAAAGGTAGTGTTGACAATTTCAGAGAGGCTATCAATGACAATCTAGCTTTAAAAGCATAAGATCCTACCCTCTGTTCAGAGTGATCTTCAAAGCCATGCCTCCTCTGACTGAATGCAATGATTGGATGACCATAATAAAGTCTGGTGCCATCCAGAGAAGATATATATTCATGTAAATATATTTTGACCACTTAGTGACTTTCAGCCAGCATAAAAAAACATGTTTTTAGAAATGGTTACCTACCCTGCCTTTAATGTGTCCTCTCTGTTTATACGACCTTGCATATGATAATATTTCTCTGTTTGTCTGTATAAGCCTTTTGATGAATTAATAATCTTACCATCAAACATTCTCAACACACACACACCCACATACTTAGTCAGTGTTGAGTGATGTTCTGTTAGGTTTGGAGACATGTTTTCAAAGTCTGGGGAAATTAAGTAAAGAAGCATTAGCTTTGGACAGGACACAGCGTGTGAGTGTTGTGTGTTTACTGTAATGTGATGTATTTTAAAAAAGTCTTGAAATAAAGTCTCAGCATGATTTGAGAATGTTCTTCTTGCTTCAGTGGAAGTAAGGAAATCGGACCCTTTGTACAAAAAGTTAACACAGTCTTAAATTTGCTTAGGTCAGAACATTTCTGTTTTTTATGAATTTATTTGGTCTCTGGTGGCACGCTCCTTAAAACTGAGCTCTTTTCTCCTATGTGGGGGAGGTGGGGCTCATTGCTGAGGGCTCATCTTTTACCTCTGTGACAATGTTTAGGCTACAGTTTCTAGTAAAACCACACAGGAAGTTATTCTGTGCCAGGCAGGAAGTTATCCATCAACAGGTCAGTAGAGGGAGTGTGTGTGTGGACAGGGTCAGTAGCTTTATTGTGTTTTTCAACATCGATCTGGTGAGTTATTGTTAAAGCATAAAGTGTATATTATATTTAAGAATATTAAAACATATTTTATCAAGTCAGTCTGTTAAATGCTGTTCTGCTTTTTCTACTGTGAATTATTGCTTACAGTAATATGTTTTCAGCAGTATAAACAGTATATCAGTAACAAAATCCATAGTGATAAAAGACAGGCTATAATTTTTAAACAGTAGTAGGTGCTGATTTTGAGATAAGGGTGTGCATACATAATGCATCTTAATGAGGTCAAGCATTATTGCTATCAAACCAATAATGTATTGTGGGTGCTCTCTCTTTCTCTCTCTCCTCCCTGTCTGCATCTGAGGTGAATGTTTTTAAAACTTCATTTTGATTAGAAGGGTTAGGGTTAGATTGGAAATTTGCATATGCAAACAAGCCCAAAACAAACGTTCTGGTCTGAGCATCAAGAGTTAATTTGGCTTGCAAATAGTTAGTTTCTGTGTGTGAAAGGAGTTTTAAAATGTGCCCTCAGGGTGCATGATGGTAAAAGGATAGACACACTAAACTTGTTTGCCCTGCGTCTTTCTAAATACATGGATTTGTGTGAATTTTGCATTTTACACTGCTGTGGATTTTCCTTGTGAGCGAGGAATGTTTTTGTGTGTTGTTTTTGTGTGGGTTTCAGTTTGTCGTTTCAGACTGCACGTGTCGAAATTGTTTTGTCGTCTGTCCTGACAACATAAACCACACAAGCACTGTGATAAACCTCAGTCTCTCCATACATTACAGACAGACGCTGCCTATAAACAGCAGTATATCTTTGGACGAGTAGGTTTTAATGATGCATTATGTCCTGGTGGAATCCAGGTTGGCTCCTGTGTGGATGAGTTTGCTCCTTGACCTCAGATGAGAATATTTGTGTCACAGATGAGTTGTATTTTGATATATGTGTGACATTGCAATGCAGGCAACCAGATCTGCTCATGGAATGTGTGTGTGTGTAGAGAGTGTGTGTGAGAGAGTGTGAGTGTGTGTGGGTGAGAGAGTGTGTATGTGAGTGTGTGTGTGTGAAAGAGAGAGAAACTGTCAGTCAGACACTGACCCTGTTAAAATAACAGATTGTTCAACAGCTGTCCATGTATCGCTTGAGAATTTCTGCTGGTTACTTCCTAAGGGAAACATGTCCAAGCTAAATCGTGTGTTTGGAAAGTGTTTCTCAAACTCTCTCAAACACATCTTCCAGTAGACAATAAATCTCAAACTCTCACATCAGCTGCTTTTTACTAGAAGAGTACAAAATGGTCCCCAATTACTTTTATCCAGAAGTTCCACAATTCTAGTCCTTTTATATTAAACCCCCAAATCAGAAATTAAATGTAAATTTAGCAGTTTAAGTTCTTAGTTCTGAGTTTAAGTGATTGATCATGAATGTTTTGACAACATTCATCCGTGGAATTGTGTGTGTGGATTCATGATTCAGAGGTGAAGCTGCATTAGCTCATGGTCCAGGGCTTCAGTAATCTGTTTGTTTAGAAAGTGTGTGAAGCTGAGAAGAGTTTAATTGTTTCTGATGATACCTGATATCCTCTTTCCTTCTCCTCTGCTTGCCCCTCTCTCTCTTTTCCCTTCCTCTCACTCTAGTATTGGTTTACATGTAACTCTCGGCTCTCTCTTGATAAATGGCTGTTGTGGACTCCGGCTTCTTAAGAATTTGATCTTGAACGACACTTTGAGAGCACCGGGTTAGCATGAGCTCTCACCAGCATTATGTTTCCACGGTGACAGCTGCTTGCCTAGGTTAAAGCTAGTTTGGACAAAAATGAATATGTAGGGACATACTTTATACATTATATACAATTATTCACATTTAAATTACATAATATAGTGAAATGTTTTCACTGTTGAGTGTGGTTTAAGAGTCCAAATACTTATTATATACATACACACAAACACAAAATACTTTTAGTAGTCATATTTATTATTAAAGTCTTACATTATTATTATGTTATCATGTTTAAATTGCTACATTTTTTAAAATTAAATGGCCAGTGTGTAATATGTAAGTAATATAATAATTGTATTATTGTATTGTAATTGTATTGTATTATTATGGTCTTTGTTTACTGCATTTCTGAATGAAATGAGTGTGTTCTTGTCATTATAAAATCCATGAACTCATAAACACAGGACAGCAGAGCTACTCCCTCTAGAGGGCCAGGCTGGTGGATATAACTCAGCACTGGCCTGCCATTGTGCTATCCAGACTCAAGAGCAGAGAGACTGGAAGTGTATGGATGCATAAGGATAATGGGATGGATTCTTCTGGAGGACTATGTAAATATGACTGAGTTCAGAAAACACTGACCCCTATGGTTTATGTTGAGTATGAACAAGATATAATTGTACAGATAAGTTTGTTGATTACTTGTTATTTTTGTAACACTGTTTTGTTTAAATAAACAGAACAAAATAAATTACAGTGCTGATTGTGCCTCATATAAATACAGCAATATATGGTAATCCCCCACATGACATGGTAGTTTATTTAAAAATTAGAAATAAAAGAAAAACTGAACATTACAGAAACAATTTAAACACAGTTTCTTCAGGCTGTAAGTTCCACACACCTCTGTTTCTTTGGACATGGTTCATCTGCGCTGTCTAGGGAGGGAGAGAGACCCACAATTAAGTACAGCAGATATATAGCTGTTCTATGTGACTGTCATCTTTTCTTTGGTGTGTGGTCCTTTAGAGGACCTCTGCGTAAAATTCACTTTGTGGCACAACATGTTGTGTGAGGAATTTAAGTCTGTCTGACTAGTATGTGTAGGAATAATTCATCCCAAAAATGAAGAAATTTAAAGCTGCAATCCATAACTTTTTAGGTTTAAAATGAACAAAAATCAGCAAAACGGATACAAAACAGATAAGTGTTCAACATGGTAAGTTCTCTTTACCTTGCCCCAATTCCCAATGGTAAGTTTAAAATGATTCATAATTTGAGCTGTCTGGTCTGATTTCACTGTAAATGTCAGTTTTCTTCATTTGACTTCAACATACATAAAGAAAAGTACGTACAGTAACCTGCAATTTTATGATTCAAACAGAGATTGCAGTAGAGAGGCAAAAATTACAAATTACAGCTTTAAAAGTGTCTCTTACCTCTTTCTGGCATATGCTTGCTGTAGAGGACTGCTCTTGGCAGAGTAAAACTCACACACATCATCTCCTTATTAGGTGACACATTCCTCACCATGTGCACAGAACACTGTCCTGCCAGGGATATCTTTAAACTTGCCTCTGCCCGCTCCACTACATCCTTCTGGGGGTTATCTTCCTTTGAGAACCCATAGCAATGCACCTGAGGCAGGTTGTCTTGGCAGGAATGATCCTGGTCTGGCTCTGGGCCCAGCAGTCCTCTGAAAGCATCAAGGAATTCCAGAGCCAGTGCTGGGAGATTCATCACCACGTGTATTTTTTGCAATCCCTTCATTAGAGCAGGCAGGCGTTCCTTCACCGGTCCTCGGATAAAGTCCCGCCCATCCATGTTAAAGGAAGTTATCTTCTGGTCAACCTTGTTGAGTTTAGCATTGTGCTGGAGCCACCTGAATGACTCCGGGTTCAGGTCATTAGCGAGGATCTCGCAGCCTCGACGGGCCGCTGGGATTGCAAACGGGCCGACCCC
Organism: Chromobotia macracanthus; assembly: GCA_036877525.1. Lineage (NCBI taxonomy): Eukaryota > Metazoa > Chordata > Actinopteri > Cypriniformes > Botiidae > Chromobotia > Chromobotia macracanthus. Next base: position 6,391,095 of record JAZGTH010000073.1, on the reverse strand, counting down.
GGCAAAAACATCCACTACTGTATCACCGCACTGAAGAAGAGCAACTATTCGTTCGTGCTCTGTGCTGAGTCGAGGGTTCCAGTACACTCGAGAGAAATCAAACTCGTAAGATACTCCATTCTCACGTACCTGGAGAGGAAGACAAGATGAATCCTTATTTGGTTAGCTTAATTGGTAGAGCACTGAGTTTGCAACACAAAGGTTTTGGGTTTGATTCCCAGGGAACACGTTCTAATCAAATGTATATCTTGAGTGCACCGTAGGTTGCTTTGGATAAAACTGCCAAATGCATAAATGTCAATGTGTCCAAGCAATAATGGTTACGTACTGAATTACACATACAGAATCTTTGATCATGCACGATTGTTGATTCCACGAGTCAGGTGAGCTCACCTTTGCCACCATGTTATCATCTCCTGCCAAAACCTCCATCTGGAAGTTTCTGTAGGTGGAGTCAATGGTGTTGGTCTTGTTAACCACACAGGTAATGCCAGGGTTCTTATCCATGATTACCTGACCTAGAATTAAACATAGACATCAAGTCCATGAACAAACACCATCATATTTATGATGATTAATTCACTAACTCATTATGTTACTCTTATAATCTTACCGATAAGTTTTTTGTAGGCAAGTTGGTGGTCTCTCAGGTTCATGTGAGCGATGTGTCCCACTCTGCTGAACCCTGATGTCACATCCTGTCCCTCGGGAAGTACAGCTCGCAGTATCTCTTCACTCTTAAGGTTCTCATAAGTGAGTTTCAGTTCATATCTGTGGATCTCATGAGGAACCCCAAAAGCTTTTAAAGCTGCTGCCTCCTCACTGCCAAATGAATCTGTGGAGGTTATGCTGTTTGGATCTAACAGCAAAAGTCGATGGTTACTGTGAACTGTCCCATCTTTATCATCTTCTTCCACAACACGTTTGAGTCCTGGCCTCTGCAGCGCCACTTTCTTCAAACTCTTCACCACTTTGTTGAGAACGTTGGTTGGTATGCGAATGGCAGGAACATTGACTGTCTGACTAAAAGCATCTCGGTCGAGTTCTGTCATGCCCCGGACTGCTGGTGGGGGCTTGTACAGCCCCACGTCAGTTAATAACTGGGGCTGGTCAGCCATGACTTTCTGACAATTTACCACAGTAGAGAATTTGAGGGAATTTCTCACAATCAAGTTCAAATTTTGAGTAGCACCAATGAAACCTGAGGAGATGCGACTGTGATGTTTCTGCAGCATTAACAGGAGTCTGCAAGATCTGTTAGAGAGAGTCATCAGTCAGACCGATAACTGCTGAAACGATTTTATAGATGCACATGCAATTTATATCAATGCATAACATCAACAACACCATGCAATGAAAACTCAACAAGTTATAGCAGCAGACTAACAATTCCAGTAATAATATACAAGCAGCTAATATACAAGTGCTTTATGCATACAATTTAAGACATCTAAAAATGTACGTTTTATGTAATACGCACAAATAAAGTGCATATGTCCCAGATTACCTTGCACAGACAGCTGCCATACGTTTACGTATTTTCCAAGCGACGAGCTATGCGAGATGTGATTGGTTGGCCGAATCTGTGACGCCACAATAAGGGGACAGAGGTGCGGTTGTCGTTAATCACGTGACCGGAGATGTTTACGTTTGTGAAGTTTCAATGAAGCCGGTGATACGAGAGTGGATCATCTCCGACATAAACCTGCAAGATCCCGATAGTGTAGAAGAGACAGGGGCGAGTTATTTCTGGAGGATAAAAAGAGAATAAAAGCGGAAAATGGGCGAAAATACAGCGTGCGGGTTGAAAGCGAATATGAGCCCATTGGAGAGGAGAGCCGACCGCTGTTAGCGCAGGTAAAAACTCAGTCTGTCATCCTGCTTCCGCAGACATAACATTCACATTATAAACCAATATTTTAGACCATTATAGAGGAGATGTGATAGTATATGTTATGTGTACACGCACAAATACATACGACACAGCAGACGAATGTCTGAAGAAAGTCCGAATGATCTGCAAAGTATGAAACGTATAGTTAAATAAACAAAGAGCAGAGACACGTTAACAGTGTCGAAAGGTGTAAGTAAAATATTAGTCAAATGAAAGTGTAAAATGTACCTCATTATAGCCTGTATATATATATGACTTTATATTCTGTGTTGAGTAGCTAAATGGTCACATACACGTAATATTTGTGCAGCAGTCTGGAAAAAAAACTGCATGTACTGCTTTCAGTGGAAATGGTCTGACAGTCAGTATTTCACTTGACATCATCATATGCTGATCTCATGCAATTGTATTGCCTCTCTGCAGAGGTTTTGGTTCCCCTTGTTCTTTTATTAACTCAGTGTGTGAGCAGATAGTTGTGACATTCATTTTGCATGAATGTCAATGAGGTGTTGAACAGGATATGCTTGCTTAATCAGTCTTGAACCAATGACAGAAGTCCAGCATTACCAAATAATGTGTCTTATTTGACATTTACCTTCCTCACATGTAGGTCAAACTGCTGGTATAGACTGTTGGGATGATTCAGTGTGATCTAAGAGCTGAGCTGTGCTTTTTAATATCTAATTCAGATTTAAACTGAATGTTTATCTGACCCACAGATTGTTCAGGTTAGAGGTGCATCCTTTGCCTCGTCCGCCTTTAATTTGATGAATGCCATCATGGGTAGTGGCCTCCTGGGTCTTGCATATGCCATGGCCAACACCGGTATCATTGGGTTCAGGTACATACAGACACACAGTCTTACAGTTATGAACAGTTATGAACAGCATTAGTGACATTGGGGGATTGATCCTTTTCTTTGGTTGGGCCACGGTTATGAAATAACCTGCCTTTAGAGATTAAAGTAGCACCTTCTCTGTCTCTTTTAAAATGCATTTGTTCTCTCTGGCTTATTAACATCTCTTTTTATTTTAAGAGCTGTTTTTGTGTTTCTAATTCGTTTCCCCCTGTTTTATTAACATATAGTGTTCAGTATTGTGTGTTTTTTACTCATGCTTTGTTTTAAGTGTTTATTTAGATCTTCTCAAACCTTTGTACAGCACTTTGTTTAGTCTTGTGACCATTTTTAATTGTGCTCTGTAAATAAATTAAGATTGAGATTATTGCTGATTATCATAGAAAACGAATGTGAAAAATGTAAACAAATATCATGATTACAGTGAGGCACATTTAATGGATCTAGGCAGGGCGACATAATAAATGTTGATTTTTGAGTTTAAGATGGAATTGAGGAACAAGTTGTAATTGTTTTATGTTTTAATCCTTATGCCACAAATGGTGTCGACAGCTTAACCTAAAACATTCCTTTGAGTTTATAGTATTGATGTCACACTGATTGTTTTCTCAACCCTGCATGACGGTTTTTCACAGTATTCTTTTGCTGGTTGTCTCCAGTTTGGCTGCTTACTCAATCCATCTCCTGCTGCTCCTTTGTGACAAAACAGGTAACATTAACTTCCCCTTTATAACTATACTCACTCATGTTTACTTTGAATACTTTGTTGCCATTAATGCGAAACACTGTATCGTAAGCATGTAGAAATTAATCTCTGAAAGACTGTGGAATTTTGGGTAATTTCTAACACTTAGAAAAGCATAGTATAACTTTTATTATGTGAGCTTCTGCAGGATTATGCATTGTAATGAATACGGGCCACACCATTTTGATATATTTCTGTCTGTGTTAGGCATCAGCTCATATGAAGCTCTTGGAGAGAAAGCCTTCAACAGGACTGGCAAGGTCAGTAAATATATCACAGATCTAATATCACAGATCTCAGTATGTCAACGCAAGATTGTTTTTGACTGTTTGTATATGAATATGTGTAGTATGGTGTATAATGTAATGTTTCACTTTGTTATGTGAAAATTGTAATAAATGAGAATCATTTTTTCAGTTTTGTTTTTTCCCCAGGTCTTGGTGGCCTGTACTATTCTGATTCAAAACATTGGAGGTAAGATTTGATGTTCTTGTGTATTTTATTTACATTGTTTATATCTTATTTATATTAGTTAACCAATTTAAACGTTTTGTTGGTATTGGTATTCATTGGTATTCAATACTTTCTATTGTCTGAGAGTAAATGCACATGTACTTGTGTGTGTGAGAGAGAAACATGCAGGTGATTAAAAGTTGAGCACAGTTACCCACTGTTATTACACAGCCTGAAGCAGTTTCTCAGATCTGTCTCATCTCATCTGTCTGTCTCTCAGATTGAGTATACTTTATAGACATATAAATGTTAATTTCTTTCGCCTAAGCAGTTAGTTTAAAAAAACCAATTAATGGCAAGTAATAACTATAGTACAAAATAGTGTTAAATGAATTATAATAAAAATATCTCTCTTTTTTTCTTTCCGTCTGTCTGTCTCTCTACACTGCTGGCTGTATAAACAGTAGTGAGTATTCTTTTGTAATAAGCCACTGTGCTTGCTTTGTGTATGAGAACAAGTGTTTGGGTGTTTGTGTATGCGTGACTACAGAAATATTAATAGTAATATTAATAGTAATATTAATTATTTCTGTCTCTTGTGGCTGTTGGCATGCTAGTGTGCGTTCAGTGCATGTATAGTGACCTCAGCACTGTTGTCGGTTTGGATTCAGCTGTGCTGCTGTAACTTGATTTGTGTTGGTTTTATCAAAGTGGTCCGTTATTAATGTGTCCGTCTCTCTCTCTCTCTCTCTCTCTCTCTCTCTCTCTCTCTCTCTCTCTCTCTCTAGCCATGTCTACCTACTTGTTCATCTTAAAGTCGGAAATGCCAGCTGCCATAACCAGCTTTTTGACCTCAGAGGCTTCTGGGTAAATAATTTATGTTGGGCATACCAAGTTTCCAGCATCATGTAATGTTTCTGGTTTTACTAAAAGTTCATATACGTGTTTCTAAATTAACATCATTAAACCTGAATCTTTGTGTCAAACATAGCCCCAACCCTTACCATAACAAATCTCAATCTAAAATCAGAATTAAATGGTCGATAAAGTCATAAAATGCAAGTGAGTTTATAAGGATGTCATTGGACTGTCCCTTTAAATGTAAGATTTGAAGTAACTTCCACATGACAATACTGAAAGATATGACATTATAATTTAGAGAAACACATTTTAGGAAGAAAGAGAAAGGAGGATACATTTACTCCTTGTTTCTCCATCTTTAAGGAACTTTCCATATGAAAGAATAAAAGTGAAAGTATTCCAGGGTAAAGAATGTAACAGTCATTATTTTATTAGCCGCAGTGCTGAGCTGTGGTTTGACTGTGCCCCGTCCTCGCACAGCTGTTTTGCATTACAGGTCCGCTCGTGTAAACCTCACACATATGTTCCACCCAACGAGAGTCATGCCTGCCCAAGATCCCTCCACAGCACAATTATTGTGACCAGACCCAGACACACACACAAACACCACAGCCCCATCTCTCTGAGAGCAGGAAAATCACAACCCGGCCGCAGTGTAAATGCTTGAAAGTTTAGTCATTTACCGTCAAATAACATTTTTCTTTCAGTAGAGCAATTTATCTTCATTTCTGCAAGTGGATCAATCGGGCTGTCTTTACCTCCCCGTTTCTGTGAGAGAACCGCAGGAAATCAGCTCTAGATCACACACAAAAATGTTTACTTATCTATGTAAATGGGGACATTCCATAGACTTTTTTTTTGTTTTCATACACAGCCAGTTATAAACACTACAACCTAAGCCAAACCTTAACAGAAAACTTTCTCCATTTTTACAAAAAAAAAGCTATATTTTTTTTAAAAAAAATTAAATAAAAAAAAAAAAAAAACAAACAAAAAAAAAAACCCTTCCCCACAACAAAACAAAAAAACACAGTGTTGTTGAAATCTTATATATATATATATATATATATATATATATATATATATATAAAACTAGGTTAGGTTCAATCTTGAAGGGTCAAATTATTAACATAGGATAAGACACTATGATTTGGAATCAGAAAAATGGATTCTGGCATGGAATGTGTGGATTTCCAGAAGAGTTAATTGTTTGTGTGCTGGATAATGGAAGAAGAGTGACAGTTAACACATCCATGGATTTATGACCCTATGAAAAGGCCTGTTTTCTTTCCTGTGTTGACATATTTCCTATAGAAACAGGAAGTATTGACGGGACATATCACCAAGCTTGCTCCTTCAAAATATCTTTAAAAATGTATTTCTCTTTTCTTGCAATCTAGGAAGTGATATGAGGATGGGGTTACACTGTTGATTTTAGTCACTTTAATTGTGGTGCTACCATTGGCTCTGCTACCAAAGATTGGTGAGTATTATTTAGTTTTAGAGTGTGTTATTCTGTGTGTGTTTGAGAGTGAGTATCTCCTCCTCCTCAGGTTTACTGGGTTACACTAGCAGTCTTGCATTCCTCTTCATGTTGTTTTTTACTGTTGTGGTAAGTTCCTCCCTCTCTCTCTGTCTCTCTCTCTCTCTCTCTCTCTCTGTCTCTCTCTCTTTGTCACTCATGTGCTGATGCTTTCTTCTCTCATAGGTGGTGTTGAAAAAATGGTCTATTCCTTGCCCACTGCCAGTCAACTCCACTGTAAGCCTGGTAAAGACCACACACACCCTCACACAACTGACCTCATGTCTAAACACCTCAGATCTCTATCCAAAACATGATTCCAGCAGCTACATAATGATACAGTACAACTCATCGAGAACAGCTCATCTCCATCACAACATCCAGACACACAGGGATGTTGAAATCTTAAAGGCCAATATATCCATGCATCTTTAACAAATACAGACAGAAAGTCTGTGCAGTTTGATTGGATCCAGCCCTCTTGAAACAGGACGTAACTTGGTCTTAATAAGGGAAGTGACCTTTGGCCTCCTTTAGCCAGAGGCCAAAGCCTTAATTTCTTTAAACTGTATGGGGAGGGTGTGCTGATATTTAGCTAACATGATGCAGTTAACATAGCTGGTGAAAATGTCAGAACTCATTCTGTATAGCTTTTTATCTTATTGCTATCCAGATTTTGTGCCAGCCAATCAGTTTAAGCATGTTATTTGTTTTCCCCTAGTTCTTAAATACCTCTGGATGTACCCCACAGCTGTTTGTGATCTCTAGTAAGGTGAGTATGTTTCACTGAGAAAGAAGAGATGTTTTGATTGAAAGACCGCCTTGCAGGACTATTAGAAACACAAATATTAGTTGTAATATTATAGCATAACTGTACCCTCAGCAGGAGGGTGAGAAATGACTGTGTCTGTTCGTTGCAGAGCGCTTATGCCATCCCCACAATGGCTTTCTCCTTCCTGTGTCATACAGCAGTTTTACCCATATACTGTGAGTTACACAGGTCAGTTTGCTTGAGTTGTTTTTTCTGTACTTTTACCGTCACACAGCCTCGCCGTCACACAGCCTCGCCGTCCTTGCTGTATATAGTCTTACTGTATATAGTCTGTTAATGTGTGTGTGTGTGTGTTTTAGGCCCACTAAACAGAGAATGCAGAACGTGGCGAATGTCAGCATCTTTCTTAGTTTTCTGCTTTACCTGATATCTGCTCTTTTTGGCTACCTCACGTTCTACGGTAGGAAAGCTTCTACAGACAAAAATGCCTCAGTCATAAATTCTGCTCAAACTGTCAATCTTGCTTTTGGATGTCTACATTCTTTCAGACTTTATTTCTAAGTTTAAACACAAACGAAAAGTACCCTACTATACTATGCTTATTTTTTCTGAAGAGTACTATTTTTGTGCATTGTTAATTTTCATATACATGAAATGCTGCGTTTGCTGTACATTTTTAGTGTAGATCATCAACAGGGTCACCTCTGACATACATTCTATACTCTTCCATTTAATTGTCAATCTGACCGAGGTAAATGGATTAATCTGAAAAAGTATCTTATTCACAGCCCATGTGGAATCAGAGCTGTTGCTAGCATATGATATCTACCTACCACGGGATGTTTTGGTAATGTCAGTGCGTCTTGCAATTCTATTGGCTGTCCTGCTCACTGTACCCCTCATTCACTTCCCAGTGAGTTTACCACCAGGTTTTGAATTCACATAAATTCTCTGAATTGATGCCAATGCCCAGCACAACACAGCCTCTCTCTGTCTCTCTTTTTTTTTGTCAGGCTCGCAAATCGTTGTTGATGTTATGCAGGGGAGAGAGAGGATTCACTTGGCTCTCTCACTCTCTCTCCTGTTTCTTCATTCTCACTCTTGTGCTGTTGCTTGCCATCTTCATCCCTGACATTAGGAATGTCTTCGGTGTTGTGGGTGAGTGTGTTCATACGCTCTGTGTGCTTTACTCTGAAATTCAGATGTTTTATGTGTTCAGATGTTTTATGCGTATGTGTCTGTCTGTGATTTCAGGCTCCACAACATCCACGTGTTTGTTGTTTGTGTATCCGGGAATGCTCTATTTAAGAATCAGCTCTGAACCAATCAGATCTCTCAATTCAGCAGGAGTATGTAAATTATGGTTACCTGCACCTTACTCTACACACCACATGCACTAGTTTTGTCTTAAGAATGTTTTTAAATACTAAATTAAGAAATGTTGATCGTTTGGTTGCTTGCTTCTGTATTCTTTCCATAAGCATCCCAACATTCCACACCTTTTTTTAATCTCTCTCTCTCTCTCTCTCTCTCTCTCTCTCTCTCTCTCTCTCTCTCTCTCTTTCTCTCTCTCTCTCTCTCTCTCTGTGTTTCTGTTGGTGACTGGCCTGATTGTGGGCGTGCTCAGTCTTTGTGTCATCATTGTCTCCTGGGTTTAAGGTCCCTGACCTATGACTTCATCATTGTGGGACACATTTCATAAGTTATAAATTCAGCACATCCTGCCTTGAAGAAGAACCTTATTTTATAGGTTGCACTCCAGACAAGGCTCTATAATACAAGAAAACTCTTCCAGGGAATCTTATTGAGATGAGGCAAATCTCAGAATGCTTAAATACTAAACAATGTAAAGGACACAATCAAATCCATTGTGGAAAAAAATCAAAAACACTGAAATGCATAATAATTGAATGTTTAAACAGTGTAATGTTTAAATGAGTTTGAATGAGACGTGACAGGTGCTGTGAGCTGTGAAAGAACATGAGACTAATGAAGGAAGAAGCTGCTGCTGATTTTTTTCATAACTGAATATGTGAAATATTTGAGTTGTGCAGATGTTTGTTAATAGATCAGGATATCTGTTGGACTGACACACTTTTAGGAATGTTGCCACTGTCTTTAAATGTTAAATAAGAGTTTGTTTATGTGGATTCCATTTATGAAAAAAGTCCAATCTTTTAGAATGTCTGTATAACATATTCCAAAGATTTTCCAAAGATGATTTACATTTAGTATGCATCTTCCTTGGATTGTTTTCTTTGGAATACTCATTCAAACATCTAGAATAGTGATGTTTTTTTTAAACAGTTATAAAGATTCATCACAGTGATGATTAGTATATGTTGAATTGAATAAATAAAGGGGAGAAACTATTAAAGCTGGCTCTTCATTGACTTATTTGTCATTATTACATCACGTGTTGTGGCATCTGGAATTCAGGAGTGTGTGATCCAGGTTTAGTCTAACAGATCCAGGCTTTAGTGTGTGTTTTTACTGGTTTGTGTGTAGGATTGATAGCCAGGCTGATTTTTCTTCATTGATTTGGACAGAGGGTTCTCTGTATGTCAGATAATGGAAAACAAATGCTCTGTGTTAATGTGTGTGTAGTCTTTGGCCTTTGCTCTCTCCTGCTGTTTCTAATATGCTGCATTAGCTTGAGAGACCGCCCAAAGTAATGCAGTTCACAACGCACACACACTGTCACATAAGTGCTTGGTTAAATGTAGTAGTTGTGTTATTTCTGAGCTGTGCAACTGAAGCGGAGATAAATAAGGATGTTAGATGTTCTCTGAATGTGCAGTTTGAGGTGTTGGTAAGATTGGTGTGTTGTGAGAGTTGTATACCTTGAATGCTCTGTAAGTTGCTTTGGATAAAAGCATATGCCAAATGTGTACATGTAATGCGTTTAATTTCTTGTAATTGTCATTATTCTTAAAAATAATTCTTATTAGATTGCCATTATTGTACTAACATTACTGTAATTAGAATTGTTTTCATTATTCACTTAAGGGTAAAACGCACTAAATTGCTATGACAATAATGTCACAATATTTCTTATTTCTTATCTATCTTAATGGTTCTAATTCTACTGAAATAATTTAATATCTGGACATATTTTTGACAGGTGTGGGATTCACACATTTACTTTAAATTGTTTGTGGAAACGTGATGAAGTGAGAGGTCATGTCTCTGCATTCTGGGAAAACTTGGATGTGATTGCTTTGGGGACAGGGTTTTTAAAACAACATTTCATGCTGAGTTTCAATTGGAGAAAAAATTAGATACAATGCACCCCTAGGTAACAGAACAGAATGAATCTGTCTCTTTTTGGCCTGATTTCAGATTGCTCTACCTTTACACCACAGTCCATCTTCACACACCCTTTATCCAGCAGAAGCATCTGCTGACTGTTAGCTGGTGCCTACAGGAGGTGATTTTGCTGTAAGTCTTTCTGATTTCTTTTCATGCTGATTGGTCCTTTCATGGTAACATCTGCTTTTCTTCCTTCCTGCACCTCTGTTCTTCTCCTTCCTCCTGAATCGATTGTCATGCTCCATCGGTAATCGTGCTCGCTGTCACAGATGTTCAGTAAATCATTCTGAAGACTCTGTTAAGAGGAGTAAAGACTGCAATAAACACACACATGCACACACAATCCGGGGCCTTCCTCTGGGAATATTATCCCGGGATCTGTGAAGTGGGCCCACTAGGCTCCTCTATAGTAAAAAAGGGGACCAAGCCAGTTAAAATGTAGTAACAGCCCAAATACGATCACAAATATTCCTATCTCTGTGCTGACATTGTATTGTGCTCTGAGATCCTCGTCTTCTCTTTCTGTCTGCCTTATGGACTTCTCATTGTGCTCTGACGACTGATCTGAACTGAGCCCACAACACATCTGGAGTTCATTTCACACACACACACACACACACACACACATTTACTCACTCTGCCCTGTGTCACACACTTTCTCCTTGGCTTTAAAGCACTTCTGTCCACTCTGCTGTCTCTCCCTGTCACTTTTTTTCAGCTCAGCTCCCCAAACACTCCATCATTCACCCTCTTTCTTTACTCTGATTTTAGTTTTTCTTTTTATGTCCCCCTCCGGCAGCTGTTGCCATTCCCAAACCCTGAGTAATACCAGCCAGCACACACAAACACACACATATGGCCTTTCGCTCATAAATACATCACCCCTATCTCTCCAGGGGACACACACCCTGACATGGTGAAGCAACAGTTCAGTAAGTGTAAGGGCAACAGTGTGTGTGTAAATGGGAGATTTGGGAGTCATTTCAAATTCCCTGCTATGTGAGAGTGCATATGGGGGGTGAATGAGTTTCATGGGTTGTTTTAGCTGTGGTGGGTTTGGTTATTGCTTATGTTATGATGATGTCACCAGGCACCAGAGACTCACTACACGCACGCTTTTGCTTCAATCCGCATTTGTTCCCTCCTAAACAAATAACAAATAACACAACATACCCAAACTGAGTTTTATCAATACAAACCCTGCTACCTACACAGCGGCTACCTACTAAATGTGTTTTAATACTATTTTTAAGCACAAAAGAAAGTTGAGCATGACTGCCCCCTGCTGGCAATCATTGATGTTACGCTCGACAGGCAACATCACATTACCATCAATTTATCTCTGTTTCATCTCTCACCTTTGACACCAGGCACAGACGAGTGTTTGGAGACTCCATTTTTACACCAGCTGGGAAAGCAATAGAGAGAGATTAAGGACACGTCTGACACCAGTGAGACTTTCATCTCTTGGCTTTATGGAGCCCTTAACCCATGTGTGTATCACAGAACCGAAGCCTATTGCTCTGGCTTTATGCTCCAGCATCCAGCTGCGTTGTGTACGAAACGAATTCAAGCACGTATGCAAAATGATTTAGATTAAAAAGTGTTCAAGATCACAAGAAAACAAACCTGTGTGTCTGTACTGGTGTTGTTTCTATTATGGGCACCCAAAATTATGTTAAATAAAATAATAATAAACACATAATAAGGCAACAATGCAATATTATTGCATTGCATTGCATTGCATTGCATTGCATTGCATTATATTATATTATAACGTGTGTTGAAGTCAAATGAAGTCAAACTGACATTTCCCGGTAAATCGGACCCGACAGCTCGAATAATAAATTATTATTATTATTAAACTTGGGAATCGAGGTAAGGTAAGGACTTTTTTGTACTTGCTCAGTGACTTAGTTTTGTTCATTTTGATTAAAAAAATAATACGGATTGCAGCTGAAAGGCTAAATAAATAACTCCTGCCGAAAGGTGGCGGTGTGACCACGCATTCACAATACTAATGTGAGGGGTTTAAATTCCCCAGATAAACTATTTTCACACGCTGGTTATTCAGATATGGTGCACACATGCATTTGTGGAAACTATCACAAATGCATATGCAGAAACTATCACAAATGCATATGCAGAAACTATCACAAATGCATATGCAGAAACTATCACAAATGCATATGCAGAAACCGTCCAAACTCAACAGCATGAACGGATTGTGAATACAGCATGTCTGCACTAAACAGTTCACACTGATCACCACCCTTCCTTTGCAGGTAAAGGTTAAATCTGATCACCACTCTTACTTTGCAGATAAAACAATGCAGGGTTACAGAAAGCTAAATACAACCCTTTATTTTCGCCATTGAGTCCCTGGAGGGGTGCGCGTAATGAGGCGTAAACTCCTTCACTTCCTTATTCTGCGTATTCGCTTCATTTCTTCCGCAAAGCAGGTGTTTAAATACAGCGCCTTGGTTGTCTTGCTCTATAACAGCATGTCCATCACAAGTCTGTTGTCTTTGTAGGGTTTTTTTGTTTGTTTTGCATAGACACAAGGGCTTGTATCTTACGGTAGCCGGTGCAGTCAATCGGTACCTGCCCTACAACACCTGCGGCGGAGCGCGGAGAGCAAACGCGACTCTCGGCGTTTATTAATAATACGCGTTTATTTATTTATTGCATAATGCTGATGTTATAGATGTGAAACTTTAGGGTTGTGCATTTGCCCATTTGGTTATAAAACGTTTTAGGTTATGCTTAGATTGGTTAGGCTTGACTTCAAAAGACGCAATGAAGTTTAACGGGTATCTGAAGTTGCGCATTGGAGAGGCGGTGGACCTCAAACCCACGACCACCGCTATGCGCCACGCCGTGATGTTCAACAAGGCGCAGCAGACTCTGGACCCGTACATCGTAGTGAAAGTGGACGAGTACAAGGTCGGACAGACCCACACCAAGCAGAAAACCAACATGCCCACATACAACGAAGAGTTTTGCGTTAACGTGAACAACGGCAAGCAGGTAGAGCTGGCTGTTTTTCACGATGCACCCATCGGGTACGATGACTTCGTGGCCAACTGTACCATCCAGTTTGATGATCTGATGAAGAATACAAACGCAGAGGAGTCGTTTGAAGGATGGGTAAGCAAAGTTTGTGTTGGTGACATGCCCACTCTCTCCATGTCAGATGAGACATTGCCCAAGGTTGCCCAGCTCCCCAACTCCAAGTTGCTTTGAAACGACCAAATATGATCTTGTATTCTGTTATGATGTTTGGCTTTATTATGTCTTTTTATTGTTTCATGCAGTGTTTCCAATGAAAATGACCAGCAGAACTGCAGCAAAATTGTGTGTATCATTCTAATGATGTGGCTTCACACTTACGCCCACAAGTCTATTAGTGCATTGCTCGCTGATCTAGAATCAGGTCTTTGACTCCAGACCCAGACGACACCCTAAACTTAGAGAAGCTGATGCACAGCCACTGGTTAAGCACAGGAAGTAAGGGTTTTACTGCAAAGTCAGTCATCACAGCGTGGACATAAAGTTTGAACTCTAATTTCTCAGGCTGTGTGTAGATGGGTGGCAGGGCCTGTATGGCAACAGTATCTTGTGTGATCTGAACATCTGACAGTTTCCATGCCTACATAAATACAGCATCTTTCCATTAAGAGGCTATATTTGGCATTTTCATTTTTAGCTTTATGAAAGCATGTCTTGTTGTGTCAGACCCTACTTTTTCAGGCCTGGCTCTCTGTCTGTTTATCTGTTTATCTCTCTCTTTCTGTCTCGTACACACACGCTCCTGCTTTGACCCACAAGTAGTGAACGTCGTACATAACCCTTTGTATTCTACCCATGTGATATTAGTTCTTTCCCAGAATGCCAGCAGTTACACTTCTGGTGTAAATATCTCTACATAAATATCATGTAAACTATCTGTTTACTCATAAGTTATAGAAAATGTTACCGTGTTTGTTTTGTGGTTTCGGGTCACATAACCACTAGTTAATAATGCGCTGCTCACGTTCTGTCTGGGCTCTGGGAGTTTTGTGCCAAGTTTCAGTCTCCTGTGTGTAGAGCCCAAGGCTTTTGGGACAGCTGGTATGTAGTGAAACTTGCAGGGAACTTGTGCACCTTTGCATGTGTGTGTTTGTATAAGCTTGTTTCCTAAATGGGAACTGCCTCCAGGGATCCAGCAGTATATATTGTGTTGTATCAAGTTCTGACCAAGGCAGTGTGGGTGTGTGTGCTGGAAATCTATTTTATATATCACTTTGAGGACAAAGATACTGACCAACTCAATTGAAAGGCTGAAAACAGCTGAATGTGTGTGTGTGTGTGCGTGTGAGAGAAAGAAAGACAAACAAAGAACGTTTTAAGGAACTATTTAAAATGACATTCTAAAAATGGACTCTTTTCTGCATTTCGGCTTTTTACTTTCTGGGTCACATAGGATGCAAATGGGGTGCAGAATAATTCTATGAAATGTGTCTTGCGTTGTTTTTTTGGTAGCACAAGTCTTATAGCTGTAGGTTAGGCTTGTGTATTACACAAGCAGTTTCTTTTGCACCTAAAATGTTATGTGTAGTTTAGGCATAATGGAAGTGAACTCAATGTAATTAGCCAGTTGCAAATATATATTCTGGCCTGGATTTACAGACAGGTCTTAGATTAAGCCTTACTTAAATTAGGATGTTTAAGTAGCTTTTAGAAAAAAATCATTACTGGTGTGCATCTTGGGACAAAACAATGGCACTGATGTATTTTAACATATGTCAGCTTAAACATGCATTTTAGTCTGGGACTAAATTTAAGCCTTGTCTGTGAAACCGGACCTTTCTGTACAAGGCTATTTTCACAGAATGTATTCTTGCATTCACACAAAGCTTAATAGCTTTATTCTGTTAAATGTATTCTGTCAGATCTTACATAGCCAATATATGTGACAACAGAAGTAAATCTTCAACTCAGAGCATTAAACAGTTAAAGCTGGTTGATCACGCTAGGTGCTCTACTGTATATCTGCATACAGACACTTATAATAGACAAACTCTGAACGTGCTATGACATATAGTCATATACATGATAGTTCTGTTTTTATTTAGCGTTATGTATTACAGTCTGTGTACACCTGAAATCAGTTTTGTTTGATGAGCATCTATTCAGTCCTAAGCTACTTGTAATGTGGTTTGTATTGTATTTCCAAGTGCTGTTAAAAACAGTAATCAAATGTACGTTAAAAAAGCTTATGCTGACAGTTAGAAACAGAAAACAGGAAATGTTCGAATAAATATTAAATCTTACGTTAAGAATTACACAGTTTTAATGGATGAATCTGTTACAATGTACAAACACACATCTGGTTCGGTTATGTTATCACATGCAGGTCTACACACGCCCACAATGTTGCTGTTCTACAAACTCGAGTTTACCACAGGTTCATAAACGCCCCCTTTACCCCTCAGGGTTTTTATTTTCCACTACCGAGTCTTTCTTTCCATTTCTCGCTCTTCTCCTTTTTGCTCTATATTAACACTAATGTCCTTTTATTACACTTCTGCCTGACCTTATCTAAATTGTCAGTGATGTGGAAGTTTAGCAATACCAGCTGAGTAAATGGTTACATGATTGGTTGTGTGTCACAGATGACATTTTTGTTTGGGCTAAATAGCAAAGGAAATATTGTTTCAAAATCATCCCAAAAGGCACCTCATGAAATTGCTTAAAGAGCATTCCCAATGTTTAGAGCTGTTGACCAGCAATAGCTACGTAAAGAATTTAAAATTCAGTTTTAATTTAATATTTCTTGGCTACATAGTTCCCAGACATCCATTTGTGTTTTGATGACTTTATTATTATTACTCTCAAAGCTGCAATCCATACCTTTTGCCTTTCTATCGCCATATCTGTTTAAAACATAAAATTGCAGGTTCTTGTACATACTTTTCATTGCATGTTAATGTCAAATGAAGCCAAACTGACATTTCCCAGGAATCGCAATGGACAGCTCAAATTATAAAGTTATTATAAACTTACTGAAAATCAGGGTGAGGTGAGCGTTTCGAACAAAGATCTGTTACGTACTTGCTCAATAACTCATTTGTTTATTTTTAACGAAAAAAGTTACAGATTGCAGCTTTAACACTCATTTAATATACTTTATTTGTTTCAATAGCATTGATGTTTAGGGCTCCTGCATGCCTTCATCAGAAGTCAGGCTATTCATCAGACAAAACATATGCTAAAATGTGGAAAACAGTAATGATAAAAATAAGTAAAGAAGATGCTCATAGCATCACTTTATGTTAATTTGCCCTCAGTAGCTAATAAATATAAGAAACCTTTCTTTTTTAATGATCCTTGTGTGCGTTTTAGGTTGACCTTGAACCTGAGGGTAAAGTCTACATCCTAGTAACTCTCACTGGCAAATTTACCGGTGGTAAGTCCCTCTCTCATGCTCTCTCGACCTCTTTCCCTCTGTATCTCTGTGTTTTTTGCCAACATAGCACATAAATCTTTTAGCGAATGATTTGAAAGTAATATTTCTTTTTGGCTGTGGTCGGACATGACACACAGTATAAAGAAAACACATAATTTATTTCCCCTTACTGTTGAGATGCTGGTGGATTTTCTTTGTGTAGTCAATAAAATGAATGTGTAAGTGGCTCACTAACACGCACAAGTCACAGTGTCACAGTGTGTTATGTGTGAATAGTAAGCTATGTGTGAAGGAGGTGTGAAGCATGCTTCCGTGAAATGCCAGTGGTTAAACCGGAAAAGAAAAAACAAACCTAATTAAACCAGCAAATGGGGGCTTATTCATTCACTCCCCCCCCAACACAGGTTTGGTTTACCTATATTAGACCAATGCTGTCATCTAACCTACTCCTAAACCTCACATAGACCTGTAGGTCTGATTTATCAAACATGATTTGACTGTATTTTGATTTGACTTCCTGAAGGTCTCTAATGTCTCGTTATGTGTAGATGATGCTGAAGGAAAGACGCGTCCCTATAAGGAGTTTAATCGGAAACGGCAACAGGCAGTTCGAAGGAAAATCCACCAGGTTAATGGACACAAGTTTATGTCCACCTTCCTGAAGCAGCCAACATTCTGTTTCCACTGCAAAGAGTTTATATGGTAGTGCAGTTCTAACATATACATGCATATATATCTTTTCAACTTGACTTAATGGCAGGGTAGGCGATCTCTTCCAAAACATTTTGTTATGCTGGTTGAAACTCTTCCCATCCTATAGCAATCACTAAGTTAAGTGGTGTAAATGTATTTATTTTTATATCATCTGTGGAAGGCACAGGACCATAAAGTTCGTCCAGTCATTGCATTCGGTCTGAATGCAATTAAAGGATGTCTTGCTTTCCCGTCATACCTCCATGCACTTTAGGAGGAGGGGTGACTGCTCTGAAAAGAGGGCAGGATCTGATACTTTCAAAGCTAGCTTGCTATTGCTAGACTCTTTAAAATGGCCTACCCTACCTTTAATTGAAACAGTTTTTAAAAAAGTTGAAAAAATGCACACAATGAGGAAGTGACTATAAATGTGATGATTTCTGTGTTTGTGTCTTTTAGGGGTGTATTTGGGAAACAGGGCTACCAATGTCAAGGTAAGAAGATATTCTGTTTTTATTTTAATAAGTGTTTCATTATCTGTGTTTGTAAAGTTATTGGATCTGGGTTATAAATGCCTGTATTTGTGTGTGTGTCAGTGTGCACGTGTGTGGTACACAAACGATGTCATCAGTTTGTGGTTACAGTCTGTCCACGCATGAAAAAAACTGCCAAGGAACAGGTAACACACACACACACACACACACACACACAACATACATCCGTTTTCTTGTTTTACGGGGACATTCCATAGACAATGATTTTTATACTGTCCAGACTGTATATTCTAACTACCTACACTAACTCAACCTCTAAACCTAAATATCACTGAAAACTTTCTGCTGTTTTAGATTTTCAAAATAGATCATTCTCTGATTTGTAAGCTTGTTTCCTCATGGGGACCTAAAAATGTCCCCAAGGTCAAAATTTACTGGTATTACTATACTTGTGAGGACATCTGGTCCGCATATCGTAGGGAATGCTAGGACCACACACACACACACACACACACACACACACACACAAATAACCCTAAACCCGCAGTGAATGTAGTAAAATAAGTGCTGACCTCATCTCCACCTGCTGGTCAACAGAGGAACTGCCTTAATTCTCACTTTGTTTCATTTCTTTGCAGACTACAAATCAGGGGTTCAGTATAAATGTTCCCCACAAATTCAGCATCCACAATTACAAGGTTCCTACGTTCTGTGATCACTGTGGCTCTTTGCTGTGGGGTATCGTACGGCAGGGATTACACTGCAAAAGTATTTCTCTTTTTGTTCTCTTGTTTATCAGTAATCCATCTGTTCATCTGATTGCTGCTCTTCTGTGTTGCTCATCCTGTGTGTGGTGTTTGTATGATTGTAGTATGTAAGATGAACGTCCACATCCGCTGTAAGGGAAACGTTGCACCAAACTGTGGAGTCAACAATGTAGAACTGGCCAACAAACTGGCAGAGATGGGTCTTCAGCCAGGAGGAATGACCAAACGCAACTCAATGGTACTGTAAATTTAGAAAATACAGAAAAATCTGTTTTGTCTGTGAGTGTGTATCTCTATCATCCTCAATTTAATGTGCTTTATTAGCAACACAAAATGCCTGTTTACATAGAAAAATATTTGATTTTTCATATAAATACTAATGTTTTTATGGAAAAAAACAAAACAATAGAGCAATTAACAAACATGTATATACAGAAAATGTGAATGAAAGCTGAAACAGATAATGAAGTAAAATAAATATTAAAGTTTATATTAGTTTATATAGTAAAATAGTTAAAATGAACAAACGAAGAAAGTCCAGAAAGAAAAATCTTTAGTAGAACTCTTAGACTGATAGAAAAACTGTGTCCTCTTAGAGTCTTGCAGGTATGGACACTCATTCCCGGATGCAGAGTGTGAGAGGAGATCAAGGGGAATCTAAGAAAGAGACCAATCGAAAACTGGGAATCTCAGACTTCTCGCTGCTGCAGGTGTTGGGGAAAGGCAGCTTTGGCAAGGTCTGTAAACTCAAGATTATTCCTGCTCACACCTGTGCTGAACTTAAATAAACATCACAAAGTTTGAAATACTCCTGCAAAAAAATCCTCAGAACCCCCATTCTTTAAAGCTGCAATCCGTAACTTTTTTGGGTTAAAAATCAACAAAAATTAGTTATTAAGCAAGTACATGACAAATCAGTGTTTAACAATCTCCTTATATCTTGCTTTCCAAAACTAAGTTTATAAAATAATTTGTAATTTGAGCTGTTGGGTCAGATTTCCCAGGAAATGTTAGTCTGTTTCATTTGATTTCAACATATGTAATGAAAATTGTGTAAAGGAACCTGCAGTTTTGTATTTCAGACAGAGATGGTGACAGAGAGGCCAAAGTTATGGATTGCAGCTTTAAAAAATTGCATGAAATAAATACACCCTTTATTTATTCACTTGCTTTTATGCAGAATGACCCGAAATATAATATATTATTGATTAGTCATTTTTTAGGGTTAGGGTTTTTTTTTTTACTTAAACTGCATTCATTTCGTCTTGGTCTGACTGTGACTAGGCCAGTAATGTGTAAAATGAAGAATAAATGCAGCATGTCAGTGTAATATGACAGACCATTGCACTGCTTGTGTTCATCACAGGTGATGCTGGTCCGGTTGAACGGTTCTGATCAGGTGTTTGCCGTGAAGGTGCTGAAGAAAGACATCATTCTGCAAGATGATGATGTGGAGTGTACCATGACAGAAAAACGAGTGTTATCCCTCGCTTCCTCTCATCCTTACCTTACTCAGCTTTATTGCTGCTTCCAGACACCGGTGAGACACACACACACACGCACACATATTCCAATTCATTTTAAAAGATCAAATATAGGATTTCACATGTTCTAACCTTAGTACCATAAAACCATGCATTTACATGCAGTATGAAAAGCAGCAAATAACACATACCTGTGCACTGATGTTGTAGTTTAATGAGTCATCAGTAGGGGGCAGTGGAGAATTAAATGCAGCTGGATTTCCTGCACCTTTGTATTTTTCTTCCTCTGTATGTTGTAAGAGGTTAGAGGTCAGCTATGATATGGGCGTTTGATTTGCTTAAAGCCTGTAGAGTAGCTTAAATCAGAGTCCCATCAAAGCATAGAAGCCCTTAGAATCATACCAGCCATTTAACACAGCAACGTATGTATTTAAACTGTAAAGCTAGTGTTTTAATTGTTGAAGGTAGACATGTGACCTCTGGATTTATTACTGTAAAGACCATGTGACCACGTATGTGCCGGCACAACCTCAAGGTCTCGCGGTCACATGCATGTGTGTGTGTTTGTAACGAGAAAGAATTTATTAATCAGTTTGTCTCTGGCCCTTCACGGCCCTGACACACATAATCAATCTCTTAAATCATCCACACGTGAGCAGGATACAAAGACCTCCCATGACCCTCCAGGTTATATGAGATAGCAGCATCTCAGTGTGGCTGTATCAATCGATGGTCTCGAAGGTCTTGTGGCATGTGGGATTGTTGCTGTGTCTTGATGTGGAATGGTTTTGGTCATTGCTCGATGTGCAATGTTTTTTTTACTTAAAAATATCTATGTTTTTGTCTTTTCTATTGCTAGCATTTAATTTGTCTTCTGTAGCCAGATTTTGACTTGTGGCATAAAGTCTGGTCCACTTATTCTGGCAAAGCTCTGCCCACTTACACAGATAAGACCATCTGACTGACAGGAAAAGCAACCAACCAGAGTTTGTTTGTTTTATAACAGAAAAATAAGAAAACAATTAACATGGCATAGTTCTTCCCTACGTGCTTATATAAGCCTGTTTCTAAACATTTTATCTTGTTTAAATTTTAACATTTTTAACATTAATTTTGTTTCCCAGTGGACTGATAAGAAACGATGGACCCCATCTCTTAGACATTGTGCATCCCCCCTCCCGCATCTCTCTCATTAATCTTCTAATGACTTTCACATTGATTTTCAATGTGCTAAAAGATGGTTTAACAGACTCCATGAAGGAGCTGAAATCCTGATGTTGTAGGTAATGATGCTTATTGTTCTTATTGTTGTCTGATTATTACAACTTTCTCGATCCCTTTTGCTCTTTCACAGGAGCGTCTGTTTTTTGTGATGGAGTTTGTGAATGGAGGGGATCTGATGTTTCATATTCAGAAATCCAGAAAGTTTGAGGAGAGCAGAGCGAGGTTCTACACAGCGGAAATCACACTGGCTCTCATATTCCTCCACAGCAAGGGGATTGTATATAGGTTAGAGACGCACACACATACACACACATAAATTAAAGGAACAGTACACCTAAAAATAAGAATGTGAACGGTGACCAAAACTGTCCTTGATCTCCATCCACTTTCATTGTATGAATAATGCAGTGTAAGTTTAACGTTAAATGATGACAGAATGTTCATATTTGGGTGCAGTTTCCCTTAAAATGTCTTTTATTTGACACTTTCCTCTTTAACTGCCACTTCTGTGTCTTTTGAGGTCCATTTACACCACCAGACTCTGATTCTACCTCAGCATTTCCATTATCACAAACCCGTAGCTGCACAGACCTTTTAAAGCAGCGATGTAAAACTGCCATGGCTGGGATTTTAAACAGCACAGGCACTGAAGCAGAAAGCTGATCTGCAGTCCCCACAGACACTCAAATAATCTCTGTTAAACTGGGACAACCTGTGTCTCTCAAAGCATGTTTCTCTGGGGCACAGTGTGTATGAGCTGGCTTCCATTCATTCTGTCAGTTAACAAATTGTTTAACGTGAGTGCTCATGCAGTTAATTGACAGCCTTGAATTAACATTTATTAAGTGGAAACCTTAATTATGTACATTTTCTCTTACGTATTTTTTACATTTGGTTTTGCTTCCTGTTTATTCGGAATTATAAAGCCATAGAAAGAGATATATGATGTGTGCTAGGGTTCAGCAACCATTGCCATAAAATGTTTATGGTAAACTAATGCCATATCTGCCCACCCCTAACACAATGAATATGGCTCATAGCCAATATTAAGTTCAGTGAATTTATTATATATATTAATAATATACTAAAAGTGACGTCCCCTTATTTGTAAAGTATGTTTACAAATGAGACATTTTAGGCTCTGTGCAGACTGGTACAGTATTTGTGATCTCTAGTGTTACTCTGCCAGTCAGCTGCTCTTTTCTCTGGCCTGCTCTCATTGTAAGTCATAAGGCTCTCTGATTCTGCCTTTAGGCTCTGGAATAGTCTCTCTCTCTTTTGATTATGTCTCCCCCTCTATTGCTGCTTTTAAATTTAGAAACGCCTGCTTCTTTCCTTACATTTCAGTTCAGACAGATGCAGTGCCATTGTTTTTATATTATATGAAGTTCTATTTATATTTTTATATGTATAGTTACATATTTTAAAAGTTTATTCTTAATATTATGCTTTTCTCTTCTTGGTTTTGTCCGGTTTAAGTGGTCTTTCATATTCAATCTTTTTCTTTATTCTGGTTTATCATGTGTCTTTGGTATTGCTTTTATTTATCTCATCCGTACAGAACTTTGGTTCTACTTTTGTGCTCTATAAATGAAACCACTTCATTTGAATTGGCTGAATTTTCAGGGATCTGAAGTTGGATAATGTTCTGCTGGATAAGGATGGTCATTGCAAACTGGCGGACTTCGGCATGTGTAAGGAGGGAATGTTTGAGGGTGTTGTCACAGGAACTTTCTGTGGAACCCCAGATTACATCGCTCCAGAGGTGATTCAGAAATCTATTGTGTGACAGTCTTAAACACTCATCTGGTGTCTTAAATGCACATAAAAACACTTCACAGAATTCTAGAACAGTCTAAACATTTTTCAACACCAATGCTGTGTCCCCTATACTATACCCTCAAAGTATGTACTGTTTTTGTTATGAGAACGTATATACATTTTAGTGTGTAGCAAAAGAGTACGCAAGTACTGGAATATACTAACGCATAGCGGAAGACAACATTATGATCATTAGCAATCACACACATCAAAATACAACTCCTTACATTTAAGCATTTCTTTATTATTTCTTATGTAATGTATTCTTGTTCTTATGTAATGTATTTCTTATGTACTTTAAGAATACTCATTTCAACACTACGATTTGGGATCAAATTCTAATTTTGAAAAGTATTTAGGATGGATAGTGTGTGAAATGGGACATGATACAATTCAGCAATCTAGGATGCACACACATTACAAAAATCCGTATTAGGGATTAAACTGTATTTTAGAACACAAATGTGTTTGGTAGGTGATAGTAGAGTAAAGTAGGTAAAGTAGGTGATAAGAAAAACTATTACATTTTATAAGCATGTGTGTGAGAGAGAGGGTAGGATTGGAGATCTGTATCCATTTTGTATATATGATAGTGTTGTAAGTAATTTTATGTATTTATATGTGCTCATAGATCCTTCAGGAGATGCTGTATGGGCCGTCGGTTGATTGGTGGGCACTCGGTGTGCTCCTGTATGAGATGCTGTCTGGCCATGCCCCCTTTGAGGCAGAGAATGAGGATGACCTCTTTGAGGCTATCCTGAACGAGGACATAATCTATCCATCCTGGCTCAGCGCCAACGCCGTGGACATACTCACAGCGGTGAGCCATTCAGCGAATGTTTAAAAGTGTCCTGAAGGGAAATAAATGTTCACACACTGATTGGTGGGAAACATATGTTGTGAATTAAACTACGTCAGTTCTTTGCATGCGACAAAACAAACAGTACCATGTGATCTTTATCTCTGTGTCGCTCTTGGTCCTTCTTACATAACTATTTTTAGCCTCGGTCCACAATGCAGTGCTATCACATGACTGTGGCTAAAAATACATCAAATGTACACATGCAGAAAAAACGGGCTCTTTCTCGCTAGTGTTTGTTCTGAGGCATGGTGGAGGAACTTATAGTACTGGGGCTGTTTTTCCCCCTAGAGCAACTTAGATCCCAACTGAAACAAGCATTCTATAACAAATGTCAGGATATCTTCCTGTGATGGAAAAAGACTCAACTTGGATTATCCAACATGACATCGACCACAGAGACCGAACACAGCAATCAAAGAATAGATCAATAGAGTTGCTCAAAACAGGGTTCTGTTTTTAGAATGGCAGACTTTAGATGCTGTGCTGTAATCCAATGTACACATACCAAAAATACACACAAACTGTTCTGAGTAGAAGAATAGACCTCCTAAGCACCATTCAGGTCTGATCAGCAGCTGCAAAGTGTGACCTTAGTTCAGTCTGAGGGTTTATATAGTTTTCCATCAGTGACCTTGAACATTTCAATATTTTGTGTCATAAGGCAGTAATAAATGCTACTGTAGCTACAGTGTTTGTTTAAAAAACGTTATTTATTGCTTTTCTTTGCTTTATTTTCATAATGTTTGTTCTGTGAAACTAGATTATTCCTTGTAACGGTTTGTCGTTGTGTAGAGATGATGAGCTATTGTGCCCAGATGCGGTTCCTAATGGATGTCCGATTTACCATGAGTGTGTGTGTGTGTACATGTGTGTGCTGATTTGATTTGATTTAATCTGATTTGGTTATATTTGAAACCTCACTTTAATACTCTGGACATAACCTTCAACAAACGATTGAGTGTGCTATGTTGTCCACATCCCCATAGTCAGAATATGATTTACTGATGTGATATAAGTTTAATTTTACTGTGGAGAAATCATAAAAGTGGTGTTTATCTGTTTGCTAGTAAACTCCCTTTTGGGAACCACCCAAATGTGCCTAAAACAGTTTTGACCTTAATGTCGACATGAGATGAAGTTTTCTGGGCATATTTGTGACAAATTTATTTTACACAGTTTTTGAAGAAGAACCCATCCCGTCGCCTGGGTTGTATGGCTGCGGAGGGTGGAGAGACTGCTGTAACCAGTCACACATTTTTTACCAGTATTGACTGGGACAGACTTAGTCGGCGTGAGCTTGAACCACCTTTTAAACCCAGAATTGTAAGTAAAATATTTAATTTGCATTCACCCTTTAGTTAACCTCAAATTTACATTGGCATGGACCTAAAGGGTTTCCCTTGTTCCTCTCACAGAAAACCGCCGAAGACATAAATAACTTTGACCCAGACTTCACCCATGAGGATCCAACTCTCACACCCATTGATGAATCCCTCATCTCCCCCACGAGTCAGGACGAGTTCCGGGACTTCTCTTATACCTGTCCTGAGCTCTTGAAAATGGTTTCCATGATGCAGGATGGAGGTGATGAAATGTGTAATGTCATGAAGTTAAAGTGGAGTGCAGGAGAATTCTGTGATGTCATTAATCCATGATGTCATGTGATGTAATATTAAAAACAGTTCATTGAAAAACTAGTTAGAAACTAGTTCATTGAAACTGTTTAAGAGTCCACACCAGTGGTTGTGTCTGAGAGAACTCAAGATTCCTGTGATGAAATACTTTTGCCTGCAAGTAGCGTTTTTCTGTGTACCTAAGATAGAAGAGCCCATGTCTCTTTGTGTCACATCATGAGCGATGCCGAGAGATCTCTACGCAGGAGCTTGTGAATACTGATCAACAATTGAACTGCTCTGTTCCCACCGAGCTTGTTTCATCCCAGTATTAATTCCCAAATGTTCAGAAGACTATTTGATCACTCTGCACTTGTTCTGTTTAACACACAGCCAATTAGAAAGCAGCAATATTACTAGTTCTGCGCATACTGTTCTGATGTCAATGAAAAAGGAAAAATTGGCTCCAAAGAAAGTATTTTAAATGGAAACTCGTGTTTTGTCTAACATATTTGTGCATTTTTATGTTCCTTTGAGCCATTTGTTGTTTTGTATATGTTTGGTACATTTCAGGTCAGAATTTCACCCTGATGTAACCCAGTTTTCTTTAGACGTTTCTGTTGTTGATTGTAGATTGTTGATAAAGATGCAGTGTTGAGTCCTCTGCATTAAGGGCTTCTGTGTTTATGACTTCATCACAAGTCGACTCTCATAATCTGTACCCCTTTATTCTGAAGGGTCAAAAGGCTAACACTCAGATGAGATGCTGGCTGGTTTAAATTCTTTAAAGCCAGTGATTTTTTTCCTCCTTCTACATGATGCTGCTTATTGGACCTTCTCAGTCTGAGCAGAGCAAAGTATCTTTTTCTGTTTTTATGTCTGTACATACTCGTCTATGATTTCCCAGAATGGCTTTTTGTGCACTTTTGTGCACAGTTTCACAACACTAAAAGCAGAGCAAGGAAAATGTGTTTGTAATCGCTGTCAGATCTCTTGATGTATAACACGTGACAGGGACTCATCCTACAGGGATTCTAAAGGGAAATGAAGGGTGACGTAACTACTGTTTAATCAAACGTTCCGGAGATATTGCCCACAATCGTTGCCACGACACCATTTTGCATTTCTCCAGAGTATTGTTTTAAAATAAGAAACTAAATTTTAAATTGTGAACAGTAAAAATAAAAAAAGATCTTTATCACCTTTAGAAAGGAAGAATGATTACTGCTTTAACCTTACAGAGCAACAGGGACTCAAGATAAATTGTAAGAGCTGTAACATTTGGGAAACATACTAATGAAAATTGTAACGACTGTCTCTGTAGTTTTGCCGTTTTCTCTGGAATTTTCCCCCCCAGTTTCCCCAGAACTGTGAACCTGTTGATTTTTGCCTTCAGCATGCTGGCTTCATTGTGCTAGTGGAGGAGGTAATGGAAATTTTAGCAACAGCTCTCTGATCCTGAGTGAGATAAACATTTATGTCATGAGAAATCTTGATAAGCAACTTGCCCATACAAGTCTGGCCCAGCCCCAGTTACACCAGAAGAGGGTTTCCAGGAGAATAAGCATCGGCAGCCCACCTTCCTAAGGGAAACTGCAACCCTGAAGACCAGCATGCACTGAGAGCTCTTATGTGTTAAGAGTCATTGGCAACAGGTGAGAGTAAGCATTCTAGGAAATCCTTATATGGTCATGGAAGTTCTCTTGTGGCCATTGGATGACTTTGCTTTTATTGGCCTACTAGGTCCTTAGTCCTTCCGTATGATGTCGATATCATTTCTTTGATTGTGGATTGATTGTGGATGCAGGATGTGATGATTTTCTTCACAGAAAGGATGCTTGTCTGTGAGATGGCTAAACTCTTCACCTTCATCAGACTCTTCATGCTGAGGTGTTGTTCTGTTCCCTACATGGTCTGCATTTTCCCCAGTGCACTAATATCTATTACACAGTGTGTCTCGGGTTGTAAAAGATTTTCGCTTGACTGCCCATGCTGAAATCCCTGTTTTGTTACATTGCAGGTGACATTTATGATTTTTGTTGAAGTACAGATATTTTAGCATTTCATATCAGGTTGTATTTTTTAATAATGGAAAACAACATTAACATTTAACAGTCTTCACCTTTATGTTTACTTCAGTAAAGGGGTTATGTGTTTCTCTTGGCTGATATGCGATATATTAACAGCGTGAATATTAATATAAACGCACTGAGGTCCAGATTTAATTGTTAGTTTGTGTTTTGGCGACAGACTTCTGTCCTCTGGGCTCGAGTCTAAACTCATTCCAGTTATAAAATTAGCCTTCAGTAATGCATCTCTTAAAGGCCTTGGTGACAGATCAGTTTGCAGCCATTCGAAGGCCCAATGGACCATAATTACATTTTATTGATTTCTCTTCTGTCCATACAGATCTACTTTATTGGATATAGAGAATCCATTTCAGTCTTAACACCACTTCAGGTCTAAACCCTCGTCTTTGACCGATTTTGTTTATTATATTGATTTTGTCCTGATGAATGAAGGGTTGTAACAATCAGATCAGAAGTCCCTGTAGGGAAAAAAAGACATCAGAACAATTTTAGCCTGTTGAACTCAGTATCTCTTGAAATATATCTCAGACACTTCCCTCTTGTGTTTGAAAGTAAACAAGCATTACTTCACCACTAAGGGCAGATCTTCAGTTTTCAGCGAGCTACTGTCTGTTGCTCAATGATGCTTGACAGAGCAATAATTTGTGTGTGTGTGTGTGTGTGTGTGTGTGTGTGCACGCACTTGGTTCTTTGCGATACTTCACTGCATGGAAAATCTGTGCATCTTTCTCTGCTCTCTCTCTTTAAAGCCCCCTTTTGTGTCTTTCCAACCTCTGCTAAGAGATGGGAGAGATCATCTCTAAATAGGATATAGGAGATTACTGCAGATTAGAGCTGGCACGTGTCCATCTGCCTCCCTCATTCATATACGGCAGCATTATGGTTCTTTACAGCAATCCAGCAGTGCCTCTGGTAATAAATTGTAAATGGAAATTGTTTTGCAGACTCTTTCATCCAAAACTAAAGTAATAGGCCTGGCGTGAACAGTCCCTCAGTCTGAAGCTACACAGGATCAAATGTTTCCCTCAAGGACACAGTGGAGATGAAGCATGGCCGCAAACTCATTTAACCCTGCGGAAACCCTCCCTCTTGAAGCTTCCCAGCTAACAGGCAACATTCTCAAAATATTGTCTGGCATTCTCTAATAGCGCCCTCAAAGTTATCAACGTTCTTGTAGTAACATTTGTAGAATGTGTTTTTAATGTTATATATCAAAAACAATGTTTTTTTTATATTAACGTTTTAAAAACGTGACAGAATTCGAAGTTTAAATAACGTTCTTATAACCAAGTAATCACATGAATACATCATTTAAAAAATGGGCGTTATGAACATTTCTAAAACTTTCAAAATGACATTTTTAATATGTTTGTTATTTAATGGAAATGTCAGGGAAGTGCTTTTACAACCTAATATTGTTAGCTGGATTGCTGCTGGATTTAAAGCTGGATTGAACTCGCTGCTGGGAAATGAACTCAAAGCCAGATGCTTTGAAAGCACAGAAGTGTCCACAAACTTCATTTAACAGGGCTGTTAATTGTGTCTCTCGCAGCTTTAATGACACTGGACTAAATGTAAAGTGTTTAAGCACAATCATTGTTGGCGGGGCTACGTCTACTGTTACTGATGTTTGCATGAGGCTGGTTTCAGGGAAATCTCCCCAGGTTTTTCCACTGGCTTGTGTGGAAAAGGATGAGACAGATGATGTATGCTCGTCTGCACGTTTCATTCTGGTTAGAGGGATGGAATCTGTGGGAAAAGAAGCAGCCTTCCAGATTCATTAGTGGTTGGAAAATGCTTGTTGAAACACTTCATTTAGAGCAGTTTTGCTTTTAACATGGACAGTTCAAGACAGCCATTTACCGTGGTACGCACAGTGTGTGTTAAAATACTCCAGTTACTACACTTTCTCTTATTTAAACTGCATTAAATTTAGTTACGAATTTGCTTTTAGCTGCCCCTGCCACAGACATTAAACAAAATGACAAAAATCTTAGCAGCATCATGGTTTAAATGAGACCCATTTTAATAGATGATGGTTTCACAGCAGCTGTAGGACAGGCAGTGAAATGTAATGCATTAGGCAGCATTACTCCTGTGTGATGCCTGTTGAGGGTTCAGGTGCCAAAAATATCCGAGCTGGAGCGCGCCGCGTTCCCGGCGACTCCAAGGCATGTGACTGCGCGCACACGAGAGTCGGGCAGATGCGGAGAAAGCGAGAGATGAAACGGCGAAGCATCACCGAAACTTAAACTTCAGCAGCCCAACACGGGAACTGTACGGGACGTAAAGCATAATCAGGATAAACAATTAATTTCTTAATCAATTACCGGGATCAGAGCGCGCGCGCGTTGGGAATCTCTTTAGATCATGGATACAGTCGCACCTGGGAAAAAAAGGTAAACGCGTCTTTTTTGCGCAGATTCAACCATTATTTTCTATGCATAGATAAGAGCTTGTCCATGACAAACATGTCCTTCATCCTTTTTACATTATATTATTGTCATTACATTATTGCTCTCTCGACAGCTTCGCCATAACTTCCACCTTTGTCACGTTTGTAATTCGTAAAACTTTACGCTTTAAGAATGAAAGGGCAAATTGTTGCAAAAATTGCCTCCTGCGAATGTGCCATAGACAAACGGATGTAATCTGGTTCCTGTAAAAAAAAAAACATCGTGAAACATAAAACTGACCTCTTGTCACAACTACAGAAGTCCAAGGCGAGGGAAAGTGTGAATTCATAAAGGAATAAAGAAATTTATCACTCCATTCATATTTGCTCCACTCTGTTGTATGAGGTTTATTGCGCATGCGCGGTGCTTCTGAAGCTTTCTGATGAATCAAATCACAAATGAAGGCAACTCTCCAGCATAATGGGGTTTGATTTGTCTTCTCTGCTTTTCACAACTATTATGATTTCTTAGGAGTCCCACTGGAGCGTACAAATTGCTGTGGCAAAGAGACACTAATAAGGTTGTTTGCAATTGATTGCAACATTTAATTATTTGTATAATATCAGTAAATCATTTTCCAGCTATTATTTTGTTCAACATTAATATGATCAATTGCATTATTACATTGCTCATCAAAATAAGTACTTACGTTTCAATGTGACATCGACTGTAATGTAAAGTGTGAGCACCCTGTGCTCCTCTGGCAGCTCTCTATGATCGTGGTGTTTTGTACTGGATCAGTTGACACCTCTCCTGTTGGCTCTATGGTAAAGGTCCCCTGTGTGCTATCAGCTTGTGGCCTGTCTGTGCTGCCATTCTTGGGGGTGTAAAACGAAGCTCAGAAAGGTTAGAGTGTCTCTGCTCTTATCAGACCAGACATTTGTCCTCTTAGAAATGGAATTCTTAAACAGGTGGGACTTTATTTCCATGGAGTTAATAAAGGATGTTGACCTTTTCTTAATTAATGTCTTGTTCGATCTCTTGTACGTATAACATATCACTGGGATACCTAAGACAGGAGAGTTTTTTAGTACGCTGTTAGTTCTGTGGTTGCCGTAGGGCAGTTGTAGAGGTTTATTGGACGCTTTGCAGATGTGTTCAAAATATGCAATGGACTGAGAAGTGGTGTGAGCGCTGTAAAGAATGGAATAATTGCATTAACCTAGATTCCATTGAAAATCCGTTGTGATCCAATATCTTGTCTTGTTAAACACACACACACCCTTCCCACACGCACAGGGCAGACCTCTGCTCATGATGTCAACACAACTAACAAGTTTGGTTTTAAGAACGTTTCCCTAACATTTCCATTATAAATCTTCCTTATTCCAGTTATAAAAACGTTAAATGTTATTTTAAATATTCTAGGCATGTTCAAAACGTCCAGTTTTTTGATGTATTAACGTCATTGCTTGGTTATAAGAACAATTCAAACATTATTTAAATGTTTTTTAAATTAAGTAACATTTTCAGAACGTTCCACTAACAACTTAAGAATAATGTTTTTGATATATGATATATAATTTTAAAAAAGTTACAGTACTGCTGTACAGTTACTAACAGTACTGCAAGAATGTTTTTGATAACTTTGACAGACTTTTAGAAAATGTTAGCGTTCTGAAAACCTTCCATGTTAGCTGGGAAGTGGTTCAGAGAATATTAAAACATTATGTCATACAAGGGCAAAAGAACCATTATAAACCCACTGGCGCTGTTCTTGCTAATGGTCAAGTTTATAAAGGCAATAGAGACGCATTAGAGATGTTTTCCCGTTGCTACCACAAGAGTGTCCTTGCTGAAATATTTAGACCATAAGTGTGTCTTATATGCTTCTGTGTGTGTATGTGTGTGTGTGTGTGTGTGTGTGTTATGAATGATTTATTCCCCTGCAGGAAGCAGTTGATACTGGTCAGAGGTGGGAAAACAGAGCAGGTGACTGACAGAAAACTTATTGGCTTATTATTGTTATTATACACTGCTGAAGTCACAGAGGGGCTGGATCATGTTAAAGGCTCTGTCTGTCTGGTCTACACTCTGGCTCAGCACATCTGATATGTCTGGAGTTCTAGAATATTACTTCTGCTTTTTTCTGTGCTGAATGGGTTTAAATTAGCGTCTTAGGAAACATTTCGTTCAAAATGGTTCTTAAGCCTGGCTTAAAGCTTGCATATGGTTGCGTAACAACTCTTGGGAGCTCTTTGTTGTTGATTACACAGCAAGATGGCCTTGTATGGCGTTTTAATGTCCTCCCAGCAGTGCTGTGTTCTTTGTTTCTAGTAGTACTAATTTGTTTTTGTGAGACTTTTGTGGGTGTATGATCACAAAACAGCATTTGTCAGTTCTAACAGAGCTACATGTCCAATACTGAGTTCAAAAATATTTTAAACCTTTCAGGGTTTAAAGGTAGGATAGGCAATTTCTGAAAGGCTAGCAATAGCAACCTATCTTAGATCCCACCCTCCCCTCAAAGCGTTCTCCAAATCCACGCCCTCCTCCAGCACATGGAGACATACATAGTTTGACAGGCAAGTAGGACATCCTATCATTGCATTCAGACAGAATACAATGATTGGGCGAATATTTTATGGTCCTGCACCTTTCACAGAAGATATACATTTTACGGCTTTATACTAATTACGGCTAGGCAACCCTAATTCCACAAAACATTGCTGGGACATTTACCTGAGACCACACACACAAAGCTGAAAAAGGGGCCGTTCCTATGAATGAATACTGTGCAGTCATGGTCACTGTGGTGTGAAGGTTACCCAGATATGCTAGTGATGGAAATGTATTATGAGTATGCCTTTGGTAATTGTGTACTACTTAGCATGAAACATGCCTACTACATAAATAAATGACAAATAATAGGGCCAATGAATTCAAATTTGTTTCATTATATAATTCTATAATGACAGGACGGAAGTTTGCATATGTGTGGGTGTTAGCACACATAAAGGTCCTTTTCTTCCATCCAAATGCAGTAAAACCTCACTGTTCTATTGAGTTCAAAATGTTAGTACAAATGAAGATCAAACAGGTGGAGCGATACAGAAAAACAGACAGGAAGAGGTTTGAGGCAGCTGGTGATTTGTGTAGCACTTTTGCTATTAGTGTGATTGGCTGGCCGGCATCCAGACGCTCTAAATGCAATATATCAGTAAACCGTGGAGACCTCAATGTACCCCACAAGTGTTTAGGTGTGTGTGTCTGTTTGTGTGTAAAGCATTACATCCTCTACTGTAACCATATCATGTCTGATGAGGGTGACAAAAAAACACACACACACACACAGTGTTTTTAAAGCAAAACTGCTGCCAATCATATAGATAAAGATCCTCGTTAATCTAATCCAGGATCAACAGATGGACCAAAAGAAAGGGATTACCGGAAGGTACCATAATGCCTGCAAATATGTATTTATATTAAACAACAGCATTGAGACCCCATTTTTATATACAGGAAAAACATATCACCTTGACATCTCACATGAAGTGATACAGTACATTATGCAATGTAGAGTAAATGCAGGTGTACAGTAAATGATCATGATTCAAATCTAGAACTGTAAATGAGGGACAGACTGAGACAAACTATAAATCAAGGAGAATTAATTAAACTCTGTTGACGTCTCTGGCAGAGCCTTAGCAAGTCTTGTCCCCGGATGTTTTATGAGCACTAGGTTTTCCATCTTTGCCTTGTGGACAGCTCATAGCAAACATGATGATGTCAGTAAGTGTACAGTGGGATCTTTGTGTGGTTGAAAGTGGTTTTACCTGCTGTGTCTCCAGTGAGTCTCTGTTAATAAGATGACTGTCTTCAGTGTAGGAGGAGCTTAGTGATTCAGCTGAAGCCAGAGTGTCCCCTCTGACCCTACACAACACTACACAACATAAAGCTCCACACAACACAACATTACATAACACTACACAACACGGCTCCACGCAACACATCATTACACAACATAATACAGCTCCACACAGCACAACATTACACAATATAGCTCCACACAACACTACACAACATGGCTCCACACAATACATCATTGCACAACATAATACAGCTCCACACAGCACAACATTACACAACACAGCTCCACACAACACAACATTACACAACATAATACAGCTCCACACAACACAACATTACACACCACTACACAACACAGCTCCACACAACACATCATTACACAACATAATACAGCTCCACACAACACAACATTACACAACACAGCTCCACACAACACAATACAGCTCCACACAACACATCATTGCACAACATAATACAGCTCCACACAGCACAACATTACACAATATAGCTCCACACAACACATTTACACAACATGGCTCCACACAACACAATCAGTCCACACAACATAAATACAGCTCCACACAACACAACATTACACACCACTACACAACAAGCTCCACACAACACAAAATTACACAATACAGCTCCACACAACACAACATTACACACCACTACACAACACAGCTCCACACAACACATCATTACACAACATAATACAGCTCCACACAACACAACATTACACAACACAGCTCCACACAACACAATACAGCTCCACACAACACAACATTACACACCACTACACAACACAGCTCCACACAACACATCATTACACAACATAATACAGCTCCACACAACACAGCATTACACAACACTACACAACACAACATTACACACCACTATACAACACAGCTCCACACAACACATCATTACACAACATAATAC
The DNA here is from genome assembly GCA_036877525.1 of Chromobotia macracanthus. Taxonomy (NCBI): domain Eukaryota; kingdom Metazoa; phylum Chordata; class Actinopteri; order Cypriniformes; family Botiidae; genus Chromobotia; species Chromobotia macracanthus. The sequence goes on along the minus strand of JAZGTH010000073.1, from coordinate 6,355,973 downwards.
AGCTCCACACAACACAACATTACACAACACTACACAACACAGCTCCACACAACACACTACATAAATATCCATGTAGCTCCATATGACATAACATTACATAATACTACACAACACAGCACTGTGTGATCAGTGTTACCAAGTGCAAAATATCTCCCCATCTGTTGCTCACAGGTAGGTAAGTGCACATATATAATATAGTTCATCAATTCGTCTTCACAGCTCAGAGGTGTGTGACCAGCGAGAAATAAACGATTGCTGGTGGGAGACCAGTGTTAATTAATGCTGCACTCATCAATCATGATCCTTGGTTCATTACAGGGTTTGTATATCTATAATTTATTACTGTAACATAGCCCCTCTTGTGACACTGATTTCCCTAGTTTGTTGCCTTTGACAAATATCCAATTTACCATGAATGAAACTGACAAAACTGTCCAAGCACAACAGAGCATTAATTAAAATTCATGTGTGGTTAACATACTGATTTTTTTCACACTCAGATTATGAAATCTCACACGTCCATCCCACGGATGAAACTCCTCACACTTTCTCTGTCTTAAGATATATGTTTATATGCTGTGCCATTACAGAAACCCAGCTAGAAAGGAACATTCTCAGAACATTTGCTAACATTCCCTAAAAGTTCTCTCAAATAATTAAAAAATGTTCTTGCAGTAATGTTAGTAGAACATTTTTAATGTTATATATCATAAATAAACAACGTTATTCTTAAGTAGTTAGTGGAACATTTTTACCCAGAAACAATGTTAATACAACGTCTAAAAACTGGACATATTGAACATTCCTAGAGCGTTCAAAATAACAAGTAATGTTTTTGTTACTTAATGGAAATATTAGGGAAACGTTCTTGCAACCTAAAATTGTTAGCTGGGAATGCTATGCCCCTGTGTATGTTACATACTGTACTGTGTGGGAAAAAATACCCGAATGGCCTACTGCATCTGCCAAGATTCCGACATTTTGCTGTCCCATGAGGCCATGGAACTGACACACAGGAGTTTGAAAATGGCGGATGTAGTTCGCCGGAAATGTATTGACATTACCCACTTGCATACTGATCAGTACTTACTGTATTAATGGTCAAGAAGTACTACTTTAAATTCTGCTTCGTCTTCAGCAGTTATGCAGCACACAAGTGTGTTGCTGATGAAGGTATTGACAGCACAGGTTTTTGATGTGTGTGTCGTTTGCAGGGTGAGTTCAGAGCGAAGAAAGGAAAAATCTCGGGATGCAGCACGTTGCCGGAGAGGAAAAGAGTCGGAGGTGTTTTACGAGCTGGCCAGAGAACTTCCCCTCCCCCACAGTATCACCTCCAACCTGGACAAAGCATCAGTCATGAGACTCGCGCTCAGTTACCTGCGCCTGCGTAAACTGTTGGACACTGGTGGGTAAATATGGAACAACTACCTGAAAAGTGAGATTCTGCTTTAATTCTTCTGGTAGATGGCGTGTGAGATCTGTTGTAATACTTATTGCAGTTCAAGAAAGAGCTGTGTGTTTGTGTTTATGTGATCATCTCTGTCTCTGTTCCTCTCTGTAGGTGTACTGGGTTTGGAGACCGAGCTGGATGGTCAGTGGAATAGTTCTTTTCTGAAAGCTCTGGATGGGTTTCTTATGGTTCTGTCGGATGATGGAGACATGGTCTACTTGTCGGAGAATGTGAGCAAGTTTCTGGGCCTTCCTCAGGTGATGCAGACTTGTATTTCAGATATCCTGGCTTAATCACACATGCACATGTGACTGACATTAGAAGTCTTTGTAACCTTAGAAGCCTGATCTAAAGCAATATAGTAAAAATTAGCAATAGGGATGTAAAAATTTGCTCTAACAACCATTCAGTTTAGAGTCAATGTAATTTGGTCACAATTCGGTGACTTAAAGAAGCAGTGTGCATTCTGCATCAGCAGTAGTGCCAAACAGTAGCGCCCCCAAACTCCCCCAAAAAAAATATCATTTGCTGAGAAAACATTATTAGGTTCAGCTCAGCCAAGCCATTTGCAAACAAATTTAATGGTGCAGAAATTACACACTCCATCTGAAAGTCATTAAAAAATTATGTTAAAGATACAAATGTAACTGAAGGGAAAAATTACACTGTAGTGTAATTTAGACAATACACCAGGTTATACATACAAAGACTCAAACATTACCCTGCAAGAAATTAATATTGAGTGTCATTATAGTTCTGATTGATTTGATTATTAAAATGCATTTGATTGGCATTATCAGTTGCAAAATGTCAGATTTCATCACCAATGTAGCCAATGTGAATGTTTATGCAGGACAAAGAATTTTGTGTCTAAATTAAGCCAATTATTTCCCCTGTAGATTGACCTTACTGGACACAGTGTGTTTGAGTTTACTCATCCATGTGACCACGAGGAGCTCAGAGAAATGCTAGCACACAGGATAGGTATTTCTCTCTCTCTCTTTCTCTCTCTCTCTCTCTCTCTCTCTCTGTCTCACACACAATCTCTCACACACATCACTTTCCCTTTTGACCCTTTCAGGGTTATCTAAGAAAGGGAGGGAGCAGCACACAGCTAGAAATTTTCTCCTGAGGATGAAATGTACCCTGACCAGCAGGGGGCGCACTGTCAACGTCAAATCTGCCTCCTGGAAGGTATCACCCCTCATTCATGCAGTCACTGTGCCAAATAAGATCCCAGTCCGTAAAGCCCATCACTCTGAAAACATCTGCTGAGAATCTGGATCTATATTTATCCCTATCAGCCTCTCTCTTCATAACAGGTTCTGCGCTGCTCAGGCCATATCCACACAACAGATGCATTCGAGAAGGGTGTGTGTGAGGAAAAACGTCCATGTTCCACATACCTGGTGGTGATCTGTGAGTCTATTCCCCATCCGGGCAACATTGAGGCACCACTGGATTCTAGAACCTTCCTCAGCCGCCACACTTTGGATATGCGCTTCACCTACTGTGATGAGAGGTAACATGTCACCTGAGTTCTGTGCTTTAATACCCGCTCACAAAAGATGTTTGTGTGCTGACTGCAGATCTCTGCAGCACATCTGCACAGACCAGACCTTAAACATAATGCTTTAGGCTGCCACATGTGAATGTTTCTGTAGCTCAGTTGGCAGAGCATGGCACTACTCAGCTGACAATTTAAGATTGTAAGAACATTTTGATAACTTTAAAGGAACTTTCAGAGAACGTTAGCCAATGTTATGAGAATGTTCACTGTTAGCTGGGGTGTCATTCATTGGATTATCACAATAAGTGTTCTCAGAGCTACTAAATACATACAGATGTCCCTGTACTACATTATGTTCTACAGGAAAAGAACACATTGGGTGTGTTCTGATTTTAACAACAAATCTGATTTTAAAGCAGATACAAAAGATTTGAACCACTGAGATGAATCACAGACCCACTAGAAACTATTTTGATTTCATTTGAGAGTTATTGAAGGCCAGGTCCAGTTTTATAACCTGGGTTACTTCCGCCATCTAGAGATGACCTCTGAGAACTGCAGAACTCAGAGTCACAGAAATGTGTTTGTTTCAGGATCACAGAGTTGTTGGGTTTTGATCCAGGGGATCTGTTGCAGCATTCTGTGTATGAGTACTATCACGCCCTGGATTCAGACCGGATGACCAAAACACACCACAACTGTAAGATCATATAAACACACACAGACGCGTAGTCCTTTCTGAAGGACACTTTAGTGTAAATTATGATGTGCTTAACATAACAGTGTATACGTCTCTTTGCAGTGTTTGTGAAGGGACAGATTTGTACCGGTCCATACCGTCTGATGGCTAAAGCTGGAGGCTTTGTTTGGGCAGAAACTCAAGCCACTGTTATTTATAACAATAAAAACTCACAGCCACAATGTGTGGTCTGTGTCAACTACATCCTCAGGTAGGATCCCACACAAGGGACGTCTCACATGTGTTTATATGTGTATTTAGGCTTGCATACCCTTTTAAGATTAAATTTGTGTGTATATATATATATATGCATTATTTTGATCTGTCCATCCTTTCTTATTCTACAGTGGCGTTGAACAGCCCAAACAAATCCTGTCCCTACAACAGATCAACAGCACAAAAATAAAACAGGAAGTGGAACAAGACAATAAGGAGTCCCTCGGGAACGAAGTGACCATGATGCTGTTGAAAAAGGAAAGACAAGGGGCCGATGAGAAGAAAGAGTGTTTGAAGGGTAAGGAACTGCGGCCTGCAGTGCTACATGATGACCTGGAGGGGAAGCCAGAGGCACTGACTGTTGAAGTCAACACATCAGCACGCACTGTGCTTACATTGGACATCAATAGCACAGGTCTGTACACCACATAGAATCATCTACACCACATTCTGTAAAACGGGATGTGTATAAAGGTTTAATGTTCTTATATTAATTTCTTGCAGACTCTGCAATCTCTGTGCTCAAAGACATTCCTCTCTACAATGATGTCATGCTGCCCTCTTCCAATGTCCTGCTGCCCCTCTCACCCCTCTCTCCGTCCTCTGATGCACTGTGCTCCACCCTAGATGATGTTGACACTTCCACAGTTCAGCTACAGACCAATAGCTTCCCTGCTCCACAATCCTCAGATCTCAACTTGGATTCAGAGTTCGTTGACCAGCTTAAACCGGATCAGGTGGAGAGACTCTTTTCCTTGGATATGGAGCCCAAAACACCCTTTAATATACAGGTAAAGCGGTATTCCTGGCAGGGCAGTCATTGCTGTTTATTGGGCTGTAGAAATTGGCCTACACAACTACTAACATAGCTAATATGAATGTTTGTTCCTATTAAACCCATGTACTCTCCTAAACCCTGAAGAGTTCTGAAGAGAAAGTCAGAGACCCCATCTTTAAAAGGACAGCTAACTGGGACATTCCCAGAATGTTGGCTAACATTCTCTACAAGTTCTTTCAAAGTTATCAAAGAAGTTCTTGCTGTACTGTTAGTAGAACGTTTTATAAATGTAATATATCATATATCAAAAATGTTTCCCAGGGAGCACATGTAGTGACACAAATGTATAACTTGAATGCACTGTAAGTCGCTTTGGATAAAAGCGTCTGCCAAATGCATAAATGTTAAATGTAAAATGTAAATGTTATTCTGACATTTTTTTAAAAGTTACAGAATTTTAAGTTCTAATAGTGTTCTTGTAACCGAGCACATTTGAAAGTTTTTGTTATTTAATGGAAACGTTAGGGAAACATTCTTACAACCTAAAATTGTTAGCTGGGATAGTTCCTAAAATGTTTTTGGGGGGCCAAATTAAACCCAACCAGAAGCATTGTTAATAGAATGGATGTCTGTCACATTTATGATTAGTGCATGCTTATTCTGAGGTAAAACATTAGGGTAAAGTTTCAATAAAAGATCTGTCAGATGTGCTTGCATTAGGTCTTTGGAACATTCAAAGGAAAAATAAGCAGTTCATTTCAAAGTTACTGCTATTTTTTTATATGTGTATTATTGAGACCCCAAATATAACAACGGAACATGAAGTTTTAGTGTTTATAATGTGTTTCTGATGGTGTGGAGTAATTAGATTAGTTTTTATGGGTCAGTAGAATGACCTGCTAGTGATAGTACATTATATCTGATGCTGATGATTATTTTATAGCCTGTGGGTTTGGATCTGGAGATGTTGGCACCATATATTCCCATGGATGATGACTTCCAGCTGCGGACTCCATCCGAGTCCTTGTGTCCCAGTCCATGTTCCGGGTTTGAGTTGCCTCCCTCCAGCAGCACACAAACTACTCCTTTGGTCTCAGCAGCCCATCCAGAGTCCCTGTGCTGTGACACATCTCAACAGAGCACTGGAACCAGTGAGCAGGTCAACAGAAGGTGAGATCTGATCTTCAGAGGGATACGATCTGTGCAGCCAATCAATAATGTTATTCAAGAAAAATCAGTTTTCTGTCACCTTCCCCCTTCTCACTTTCTTCCTATTGCTTTTTGTGTCTCTCTAGAATAATTATTCAAGATGGTGATATTTCTTCTAAATGTCAGACCAGCTCAAAGGTATTCAAGAGGAAACTTGAGGCCATAACTCTCTCTGAAGCAATAAGGCTGGTATGTGTGTGTGTGTGTGTGTATATTTCTTTTTAATCATGATAAAAGAGAAATATGTTCCCAACTAACAAGGACTGTTCTCGGAATGTTGGCTAACATTCTCTAAAAGTTCTCTCAGTTATCAAAAACATTCTTGCAGGAATGTTATTAGAACGTTTTTTATTGTTGTTAATTTATATCAAAAACATTCTTGAGTTTATGTCTAGTAAAGCATTTTAAATATGTTACAGAATTTAAAAAAAATTTTATAACCAAGAAATAACATAATACAATGTCTAAAACACTGGACGTTTTAAACATTCCTGTAACATTCAAAATAACATTTTTAATGTTTTTTAACTTAATGGAAACATTAAGGAGCTAACGTTCTTACAACCTAGAATTGTTAGCTGGGTCAGTGTTGTTTAAATTATGATATTCTAATAATCAGACAAATAGTAGCAGTTCATATGTACTGATCATAACATTTGTTACTGTAAATGATTGTAATAGCCCAGTCATGTAAATTTAGCAGACTTTACTAGAGACGAGCGTTGATTTTGAAACAGTAATGAAGGAGTGTGTTTCCTCTTAGGGGTCTGTGGTGCAGGTTGTGGCTGACATACCTCAGAAAAAGATCAAAACATCAGACAGTTCAGCATCAGAAGGGCTCCGTCACACCACAATACTGCTGCTGCCATCTGGTGTGTCACCATGGAAACAACACTTCAGATTTTTGTCACTGTGAAAAATTCTTGTCAATCTTATCAGAGCAGTTAGCTTTCATTGTACACTAAATGATTGCTCTTTCTTGTTCTTAGATGTTGCTAGTATGTTAATAAGCAGATCATCAGAGGGTGGGGCCTTATCTGTGCCCCTCCCCCAGCTTACCCGTTATGACTGTGAGGTGAACGTACCTGTGACTGGACGGCAACACCTGCTACAGGGGGAGGAGCTTCTGTGTGCCTTGGACCTAGTTATCTGAATAGCCATACTTGCGATACACTATAATGCAACATTAATCATAAGTTTATGTTTCTCATAGACGTAAATGTAACATTTTCCCATGATTTGGGAGAAATCAGTGGCATTATGGATTGTCATTTATTATACACAGTGACAGTGATGAGCAATCAAAACTGCTAGAATGCTTTTGCTTCTAATAAGTAGATAGAAATAATGCAGGATATTGAAAAGCAAAAGACTTCTAGTATATTAATAATTAAGGAAGAAGGCAAGATTCATAAATCAATTATGAGCTACGCTCTTATAGGTTAGAGCTAAACGCACAGAGAAGAGAATATATATTGTATTCTGTAAGAGATGTATTGTTTTGTGTCACACTTCTTTGCGCACAACTGACAAAGTACCAGCAGCTTATTCAGAAAATGTTATTTTAGTAGCACTGCTGTTTTTATAATTAATTTCAGGAATGTCTAAATGTTTTGCGTTTATTTGTTTAGGGTTCTGTGTTCCATATACACTACCGGTCAAAAGTTTAGGATCACTTACTTATTCATTATTAATATTTTTTCCACATTCGTGAATAATAGTAAACTCGTGTTGAAATGATCAGTTTAACACATGTAAAGGTATCAGATAATACAAAGTTAGTTATGGGAATTATGTTGTGACTAAAGAAAATTAATAATAAATCAAACCATTTTATATTAGCATATTTAATGTAGCCACACATTGCCTAGAATTAGCAAAAACGCTCTCTTGGTATTTTACCATCTAGTTTCTTAGGGCATCACCTTGCGATGATTTTTAAACAGTAATGAAGGAGTTCCCATCTATGCCGGGCTCCTATTGGCTGCTTTTTGTTATTATGTAGTCCAGGTCATCCATTTCTAAAACTTTTTTAAATAAAATTGTAGTTTTCTAATGACAGAAACGCCTTCAGATTGAAAGACTTTTAAGGTTATAAGAAACAGTTCAGGTAAAGTGATCCTTAACTTTTGACCGGTAGTGTAAGACAAATGTATGTATATGTTGTGAATTGTCCAAAGTGGCTATTGTTTTGATCTATGTAATCAGTTGTGAGATATGATAACTACCTTGATGTTGAAACTGTTACTCATTATTATTACTACTAGAGGTTTATATGACGTTAAATCTGTAAGTATGTCTAGGGCATTGCAAGCGATATGTTCTCTTTCCCTCTCGTTTCCTGCGTTCAAAGTGGCATACGGAAAACAGAAGATAAAGGCCCGTAGTGTCTAAGATTTGCAACTGTTTTCTGTGTTCCTCACATTGTATTTATGTAGCTTCACATTGTCTTCGGGAGTTTGTAATGTCTGTGACAAATAAAAGTTTTCAACTGCATTCAGCCTTCAGGTGTCAGTGTGTGTTTTAAATAACACTGAAGGCTGCCAGCCCTCTTATTAAAGGCCAACACACAAAGACACATTTCCTGATGACATGGCGAAATTTGGACCCCAGAGATAAGTCGTGTGGTCTGGTGAGTGACATTTCACTTCTAACTGGATATGTTCTTAAATCTCAAATGCCTTTTTGATTGTTGTCTTGTGTATTTTAATTATTTAAGGTATGTGATGCTGTTTATTAAATTGTGTGTTAGATTTTGCAAAAGTTTGTCCAGGCTAGCTAAAGCTTTCTTTTTTGCAATCACTTTAACACTTATTGTCAAATATTATGATATTTTTGTTTGTCATATTGATAGTTTCAATATCCTGTTAACATCATTAATATTGTAGGTGAGAGCACATAAACAGAATATCACAGTCATAATGGACTGTACAGTGCATATGTTAAGTGACAGCAGAGGTCCAGAATGGCTCTGAATAAATGGCTTCTGCTATTTACTGCCAGATTATTATTTTTTTTGACATAACAGCTGCAGGTCGGACATCACAATTCATAACTTTGGCCTTTCCTGCAAAGCTACGCTACATCTTTAGTTTCTTACATTACATTTTACTGTTATAAACAAAGAACAGTATGCCTTGAATACCTATTTGAATAGCTAACTTTAAAATGGTCTATCTGTAAATGTACAGTACATGCACAAATGAGTGAAAAGAATATAAACATACAGTATGTGTGTGTGTGTGTGTGGTCCTGGGATTTACTACGTTATGGGGACCAAATGTCTCCACAAATATAGTAATACCAGTAAATGTAAACTTTGCTGGGACTTTTTTAGGTCCCTGTGAGGAAACAAGCCTATAAATCATACAGAATGATCTTATTTGAAAATAAAATAAAAATAGCAGAACGTTTTCTGTGAAGGTGAGGTTTATGGGTAGGGTTAGTGTAGGGGGATAGAATATACAATTTGTACAGTATATAATATACCATTACATCTAGGGAATGTCTCTATAAAACGTGAAAACCCAACGTGTGTGTGTGTTCAGCAAACACAACACAGAACAAGCCCTGTAGTCAATTACTGGTGGCTTTGCCAAAGCAGTTACTTCATCGCTCTGGATCGTAGGCTCTTTATGTGCTGTGTGAGACACACACACAGAAACCTCAGAAGGTCCTCCTCATTTGTGTGGGAAAACACTTACTCATGGCAAATGGCTTTATTCCTTGGTAACTTTATATACTCTATTATGTATCTGTGTCTGTCATCCAGGCTGAATAAATGGCCCTCATTGAATTAGTGGGAAAATCCCATGATTCTTGGTTTTGTTGCCATGGTGAGGGCCGTTCACAGTCTATGGACTGCTGCACCTCAATCAAACACAGACCTGTTTTCTGAAGGCAGCTGACTTGTAATATTGGAAAAACGTTTGAACTGTTTGTTCTCATCTATCTGTCATTCAGTCGCATTGAGTAACAAACCAGTTTTAACACATTAACCAGGAGCATCAGCATATCTGACTGGTGATTATTCCACTGACTTGTACATGAGCTGGTAGCGTTTAGAGTAGAATTTGGTTGAGGTTAGCTGATCCCTGAGCGCAAACCCAGCTAACAATTTTAGTTGGTAAGAACGTTTCTCATTTTGAATGTCCAGTTTTTCAGACGTCATATTAACATTATTGCTTGGTTGTAAGGACAGTATTCAAAATGTTTTAATTTTGTAACATTTTAAAATGTTCCACTAAAAATTTAATTTTTGATACATATGATATATAACATTTAAAAAATGTTTTACTAATGTTACTGCAATAACTTTTTGTGATAACTTTAGGAGAACTGTCAGAAAACGTTAACCAACATCCTGAGAACATTTCTTGTTAGCTGGGAGGTCTGCTGAAGGTGTTTTTTGTATGTAGTTTCATTATTACTGTAAAATGAAAATGCAAAAGTACTTTGGCAGCAGAAACACACACACACACACACACACACACACACACACACACACACACACACACACACATGTATACACACAACCACACAAATGGGTTTCTGCACTTGATGACTACATATGCTCAGATACTAAGTGAAAGCATGTGTAATGGACTGAAGATGGCTATCTGTTCCACAGCTTTAACAGAGCTCAAACATACAGCCAGCAGGCCTGTTTTCACTTACGCCTGTTAAACACACTTACCCACACATCATTCTTCCTCCACGAGTGCATGCACGCACAAAGATTCACAAACACTCACAAACACTCACACACTCGTTTGTATTCACACACGCACACAACCATTTGTCCTTAGCGGACCTGTTATTAAGTTGTCTTGGCATGTTTAAGCTTCACTGTTTTCTATGGATTCATACCAACAGAGAGAGAGAAAACACACTATCAATCTTAATCTCCTGATTTCTCTGCCTTTTCATCTGCCTTTTTTTGTTAACTAATACTCTTCTCCCATCATTCTTTTCCTCAATACATTACATTTTCTGGCTTTAAATTGCACACTTTGTTGTTTATATTTTTTATTTTCTCTCTATTATATTTTTTCTCTATTTATCGCATTGCTATGTACTATACCACCAAAATACTAAAGAGATTTCATGTTTGATATTTCATTGCTATCTGTTCTCTAACATTTCCCCCAAGTACGACGAAAGATACATCAAGATGTTTGTTTAGCAGATGAGTAAATGTCATGTAAATGTTTTTATTGTTGACCCTCTAAGATATGATTAAGAAAACATGTTTGTGTATGTTTGTGAATATTTCTGGGAGCTGCAGTGTTCCTCCCGATCAGCAGGGAGCGCCACGGCACTGTTGGATCCTACACAAACTGTAGCAAGACTTGCAAAACCAGAGAGAAAATCAAGATTAAAGAAAAATGAAGATGTGGGAAAAGAAGAGAATGCAGGATTTTACAGATATTACTGGTCAGTGCAGTTACAAGTGCAGATCTGGTAGAAAAAATGAAGTTGAGCAGATGCTTCATGTAACTGTACAATAGAAAGCTCTAATCATGTTAGAGAAACATTCTGGAAACAATTATATCGGAATTACAACCCTTAGAAAACAGAGTGATGTCATTCTTAATAGAGAGGGTCTAGGACTTGTGGATTAAGGTGGGTGTGTGTGAGAGGCACTGGAAGCCAGGCAATGGAAAATGTTCTGAAAGTTTAATGTTCTGTTAGCAGATACAATTTGTCATGTTTTTAATATTTGTAATGCATGCCAATAATTATTTTTTTACAAATTGGTGTGGTTTATTAGATACAGCTGACAATAGGTAAACTTGTAAAAGACCACGTATGTTGTAAGAACATTTCCCTAACATTTCCATTAGCTAACAAAAATGTTGTTTTGAAAAGTTCTCGGAACGTTCAAAGTGTCCAGTTGTTTAGACGTTGTATTAATGCTATTGTTTGGTTCCAAGAACGTTATTCAAACAATTTTCATTCTCTAAATGTTTTGAAATGCTCAGTCTGTATTTTTAACGGTGGGTTGACGTGTTGTTGAGTACGGCAGAAGAAGAGGGAAACATGCACACACATTTGTTCAATATATTAAATGTCATAGACTTTCATTGTTGCAATTTCAGTCTAATGATTGTCTATCCCCCATCCCTAAGTGATGAAATGTTTTTAGAAACATTTCTTTAGTGGTTCAATGACATGGAAGTTTGTAGCATTTTCAGTGTTTTACATGTATGAACAGAAAAAGATTTAGGTTAAGTTTCAGTTTAACAATGCTCTTCCTGGAAAGCAGTTTCATTTTTAAGTGGGCATGGCATTGGATGGAGGCAGAAGAGAGGGATGAACATGAGAAACTAAATACAGATACCTTCTGTTCTTCATGACAGAAGCATAAAAACATTGAGCCATGTTGTGCTTTAGGTTTAAGGCATAAGACATCTATGTCAGGATTAAACAGAAAATATATCTAAAGACATGCCCCAAACTGATAATTTCAACACACAAAGCTTTATTTCTGATTTGAAAAAAAAAGCAAGATAACAGGAGAACATTACAGTAATAAGAGAGCACAACATGATTACAATTTAGGATGGATAAACAGATTTGAAAATAAAATTAAAATAAGCCATTAATCTTTACAGTTCGGATAAACAAAAGTGGCCTTTTGCGTTTCACTCAACGTAATGACCACATTACATCGACATTTTATTTCATATTATTGGTACATACATTTAATTTGACTGGTAATACTGCTGATTAATTAAGATATGTTTAAAGGAAAGCTCACCCAAAAGATTTGCAAATGATCACCTAAAGCATCAGGTGTATGATCTTTCAGGCAAACACAATCTGAGTTGTAGTGAATAATATCCTGTCTCTTCCCAGCTTTATAATGGCTGAACGCCTGAGATTCTGAAGCTCTGAAAAGCAAATCCATCATAAAAGTAACCTTGGGGTTAGTAATTTATGGGCTAATTTTAATTTTTGGATGAACTACTCCTAATCACTAAAGCCTAATCACTGATTCATTAACTTTTTTTTGTTGATTTCTAATCATACCAGTCCTCTGTATCCCTTAAGTCCTTGACCAGCTTTTGGACTTTGTTCTGCTCATCAGTAAAGATGAAATACTGGGTTGTATGTTTGTTTAGTCTGCCAATGACAAACTCTACCACCTTTCCATCACCTTGTAGCAAGATTTGGATGTTGTCTTCATGGTAGTGTCTACAATTCAGCAGCAGATACTGTAAACAGGTGAGCATGCTTTTTCCCATCTCTCCACTATTTTCCATGTGTGCCTTTGTTTCTAAGATCTTTTCCAGATCCATTGTTTTTCCCAGGTAAACTCTGCGGCGTGGCTGGATGTGAAGGGTGTGCCGGGGCTGATGGGTACTGTATGTAAGGTGCAGCTCTCCACAGGTGATCTTTAACTCAAGGTGATCCAGAAATGATGATTTTTTTTCAGCCTTGTGGCTCAGGGCTTTTCTGGCTTGCTCCAGGCAGCTCTTTACCTCATCACGGCAGTAATGCCCAGCAAAGTGGCTTTCTGATAGGCAGGTAGTTGTGAGTCGAGACTCCGGCTTGATTCTCTGATGAAGCTGTGGGCCATTTGAACCTGAATGGACTGTATAGTACAGGACCGGTGTCCCTGCAGTGATGCGCACTATAAATCGATCACCCTCTACTGTTAGACAGGCATTATGACGCTTGGGTGCATGAAGGGCCTCCATGGCTTGGATAAAGAATTCCAGGTTGGTCTGCAGGCGTGAATCCAAACATCCCTGTTGATATAGCTGAGCTTTCACTGGCAGGAGACAGTCCAGATCGAGAGAGTCCACAACGAACTTTTTACTTTAAGAAAACAAAGTAATGAAAGAGAAATTTAGAAGTAAATGTTAGGTGCTAGATTTGCTTGACTGATCGATCTGTGACTATATTTTTGCACCGGGTGCCACCTTCCTGTATTAAGTTCATAATACTTTTCTGAACTTTCTAATGCTCTTAAAAAATTTCACATGATGTTATTTTAATAATGATATTATTATTTTAAACTGGGTGTATTGCAGCATGTGTCTATAGGTATTTATCTATGTTACGAAATTAAAACCTATGTGTTCTGTAAGTTCTCCTGATCAGCTTGTTTTTAAAGTGTCCTGGCCAAATATGTACATACATATTTATAAATATTTACATATTTATTATTCTTATTGGGGGGGTTTCCAGGCTCATGTGTAGTTAAAATGTTTCCTGTATCGCTTTTTACAGAAATATGTGACATGTGCTGAGAAAATTTACTTGCCTAATAAATAATACATAAAAATACATTGAAACTTTGTTAAGAAATACATGCACTCACAAGGCGCTGTCCATTGAGAGGCAGGGGAGATTCTGTGGTTCCTTGGTGTTTCACCTCAAAGATTATTATCACTGCTGAACATACAGTAACACAAAATTTCATTTTTATGCCATTCTTTCTGCAGAAACCCATTCTTGTTATACCTTTCCACCAATTTATTTTGGGACACAACAGAGAGACACTGACCAGCAAGTGTTTTCTGTTTTTTATGTTTACATCTGCAATCCGTGACTTGGTTTAAAATGAAGCAGGCATGTCAGTAAAGTACATGTGAGATCAGTGTGCAACACATTCGCATTAACACATCATGATTCGCAATAGTAAGCTTATAAAATAGAGATAACCCATAATACAGGTAGTAAAATAAACAGTAGTCTTTTCATAGAGTCACTGCTCTATATGATCCTTTTTGCCCATGCATTTAATGTATTATGAAAATTGGATGAGTTATACAGACTTACCTAATTCTTTGTACAGCTGACAATTGACAGATCAAGTCTGCTGGTAAACTGTTTTAACACTCGTAGTGTTTTTGTTAAATGCTTCCTGTTTGTGGGGAGGAGCACAGCAAATCTTTCCAGTTAAGTTTCATTTTCACTTACTAGGAAGCAGTGACTTGCCTTTTTGTCTCCACATGTAACTGTGCCTCTAGTCACAATAAACATATAGTTAACATATATGTTGCCACTAACAAAAACAATCAATGCAACCTGTAGGATCCATATCGCCATCGGTAAAAGCATTTATTTTAGCATAACTGTGTCACAGAGGTTTAACTAAAATGTTCTGCAGTTTTTCTTTATTTAAAGAGTTTTTTGATTGAATTTATTGATGTGTTCATGCTAAACATGCACAGGTAATAAAGACGACATATGTCATTAATCAGCTAATACTGTAAGCTGTTTTCATCAGGGTTTGCTATTATATACTGTTGATATGTTGTTGATATACTGAATTGCAGACCTCAGATGCCATTTTAACTGTTACATACTTTTATTTGCTAAACATTGTTTTCACTGTGATGCAGATGATCGTTTTTGTCCTTGTGTCTTATGTATTAATGAAAAGACTGAAAGGTGCAGTAGAAAGTTTTTGGGAAATGTTTCAGCTTCATCCCTGTTCCCAGATTGTTCAGTGTGGAAGAACGCAGCAGATCTTTTCAGTTAAGCTTCACTTTGAATTCATTTCTATTTTCCAGGAAATGTTTGACCAGAGAGAGAGACAGAGATAGACAGAGAGAGAGAGAGAGAGTGAGAGCGTGCCCTTCATGCTTGGAAAACACAGGCACTGCTGTATGTAAATAGCACAATATGTGTCTGTTTGCCATAATTTGAGTAAATAAATCTTCTGCTTTGACTTAATGTGTCCCTCATATGTAACTTACCATTATTGAACTGGTTGTGTGGTACAAATATGTTCTAACTGGCTGTTATTATTTCACATTGAGAAGCACTGTCTGTGTGGCCAGACTAATGACCAGCATTGTTTCTTTGTGTCAGGTTAAAGTGTGGCGGGTGACATAGGAAGCACTTTGATTGTTTGTTTATTGCATTTTTGACTGGATATTGTGGGGCAACTAACTGGAGTTAATTGAACTAATAAGACTCAGTGATCTGATATAAGGCATATATAAATATAAGGAATATGAGGCAGCGTTGAATGCCTTTTGATCTAAAACCTCTGCCTGGCAATGGGGTGGTTGCCATGGTAACGACGAGCTGCCAAAGTTATGGGTTGATGGATGACAGTTTGAGCCAGTAGCATTAGACAGATTCCATGGCTGGAAGAAAGAAAGAGAGAGAGAGAGAGAGAGAAAGAGAGGGAGGCATCATGGAAAGCTTGAAGAAGGAGAGAGAGGAACTTGCCATGGAAGGCTGGAAGGGGGAAGAGAGAGAGTGAGGGAAGCGTCATGCTTTTTTGCTGCTCTATTAGAGTTGACAATGCCATGATGCTTGTCATACCGTACATCACAACACACCTACACACAATTACTCTGTCTCGAACCACTGTTCTCCCTCAGGAAACACTGAAACTGGCTGTTACAGTTTTCAAATTAGACTTTAAAGTGCATTTAGAATGTATAAGACGTTTTTGTTTTAATTGTGCTGCAAAAAAATGCTCCTACAGATACCAAAAAATACCCACACACCCTTTCTGATGGTCCCCAGTTGTGTATTATTAGTCAGATGGGAGACACATTTTTCTCCAATAATTCAACCTCGGTCTGACCTGCCATCACTGAGGTATGAAAAGAGATTGTTGGGGAATTGAAGAAAAGATTGAACGGAGAGTCAAGCTAGAACAAGGAGAGTCAGGGGAGATTATGAGAAAGTGTAATGAGACAACCAGCAGGAAAGAACAGTCTCAAATGAGATCTCTTTAATGTTTTGATTGTTTTGAGACAAAATGGAGCACAAATGGATACGTTTGCTTATAAAGACAATAGTAATCTTACAAACGTCTCTCTGGAGATCTCAACAACGCCTTAAATTGTGCTCAGAATTGCCAAGGTAACAGAGTCTGCCATCACACAAAGAAATCAAAGATTTTAATATGAAATTTTCTCATGTAATTCTAACAGAAAACAAATGATCTGCGCTATGCCGTGAACTCTAATGTACTGCTGTTCCTGCATGCCAACAATGCAATCATTTCTGGCTGTTTTATTTCTCCTATAGAATCTCCAAGAGAGGTGTCTAAGAGACGTTAAAGCTTCACTGGTTCATATAATTTCTGATTATTATTATTATTATTGTCATTTAAGCTCGTTGTGTGTGACTGACAAAAATATCCCATCTTTGGCCTTGCTGTTTGTGACAACCACAAAACAGCAGAACATCTGGAGAATTCTAGCTCCACAACAGAACTGTGACTGTCACAGCAACTGAAACAGCGCTTCATCTAAAAGCAACCCATCTCATCACAGAGCGTGAAAAATGTGCATGTGTGTTCGTGATATCCACAGGGTCTGTGTGTGTTTGCTATCAGCCTCTTTTCACCTCAGGGGATTCCAGACTGTTCTTCCAGTAAACATTGTTTCCATAGTGATAATGGAAGAGAGGAAGCGAAAAGGTGACAGCAAGAGTAATAAGAGAGAGAAAATGAGTGTTGGGAGGGGTACAAAAGAAATAATGTGTGTGCCAGACATAATCACATCAAAAGGAGGTACGAGGAACATTGTGGCTCGGGATCATACCTTTATTCCTAATACATTTCACAAAACACACACACATCCAGACAGAACAGTTTAGGAATTCTGAAGCAACCCGTCTCAGTTTTAGACCTTTTCCAACACTATTACGTTGTATATTTTCCACTTTTATCTTGGGGTCTCCCATTATGTGCTTGTTTAGAAAAAAAAAAAACGTAGACACAATACATGAACAACTAGTATTAAAAAGTGCATGAAACAATCAAAAGATGCTTTCATTTGCATCATGCCAAGGATGACTTGCATCAGTGAAGACCTCAAGACAACAGTCTAAACTACAACTACACTGTAGTTTGAGGTATTTGCCTGTGATGGCGGCAGATGTATGGTTACGATGCTTTCCCGAATGTCTAAATGCTCAAAGGTTTGTGTGCTGAAAGGATTAGGAATTGTTTTAAACATTATGGCCTTCAGGGCTTCATGCATTCAGAGACATATCCACTCCACGTAAACATGACAGTCATCAGTGACAGAAACCCATGTCATGCATTTCACGTGTGTTATATTCACTCTTGGACAAATGTTTTTCCTTCCATTTTTTTAAACAAGTGCACACATGCTATCATCTCTGTGGGTAAAATAACTTCAGTCACAAATATCCACGAACTCCACAAACACAGCATATTTAACAAGAAAACAATTAAGGCACAATATGGTGGTTTTTGCAGGAGACAACTTTTGAATTTGCTTTCACTTGCTATTTGTTGTGTGTTGAGTAATCCAGAAATACAAAAGTACCTAAAAATTAAAAAATGTTGATATTGTTTTTTTAAAACGGATATTTTTCCTTGTTTCCACAGAGAATGTTCTGTTGTTATTTTCCCCTAACGTGAGCCCTGGCTAGGGCCCCCTGGTGTTCAGCACCCATAGTGTCTGAAAGCCATCGCTGTGAAACACCTACTGTAACCTCCCCTCCTCGTAGCTGCTCTCTGTCTCTGTCTTTCTCCAGGGTCCTGTGGCTCTGTGCCCTGAGACCCTCGCACGGTCTGTTCTGCTCTCTGGTTTCGGATTGACACAGTTCCAAAACGGGACACACAGAGTCCAGCTCCTCTTCATTGTCACTGTCGTCATCCTCCTCCTCCTCCAACAGCTGTGGAAATCTAACTAAGGATGATGATGATGAAGCTGATGAAGGATGAGAGTGGGAGTAAACATTTTGTTCATACACAGAAAGGGGCAGCTGAAGGTAACGGCCAGCTGCGTATAAGCAGCAGCATGCAGGGACGCACTCTGAGTTCTCTCTCCTGAGCAAACGCAGGCGTTTGCGGTATGGCCCGACTGGCATCACACAGGGCTGCAGGGTGGGTGGGTGAAGAGGTGTGTTGGGGGGTGGTGTTTGCAGGGTGCAGGGTGTGGCCGTAGGGCCAGATGGGAAGCACCATTCGCTCTGAAGGAGAATTTCGTTTCTGAGACGTCTGAGGAGGTTGTTGATGAGCACAGAGCGGCGTAAAAAGGACTCGGGGTCATCCATGTAACGCAGTTTTTCAAGAGAGATACGGAGAATGTGTGCACGCTCCTCCAGCACTGGTGACACCTGCTGGACCGGAGGAATAAATGCATGTTAATACAATTAGGATTAAATAAGACAGCACAATCTTTACATTTTCTGTGATTAATTAAATATGGGAAAAAATACAGGTGTATGGAGTGCCATGAAATATAAGTTAAGCACAATTTTATTACATTTACAAATGCTTTTATCCAAAGCAACTTACAGTGCATTCAAGATATACATTTTGTCAGTACATTCATTCCCTGAAATTCAAATAGCTGGTTGTTAGCACTACACTGTATGCTTTAGCAGCTGAGCGATTGCAACACCAAGAGGTTACAAGTCCACATTACAGCTGGCAATGTGAAAAAATGGTACTTCACAATGCCATAGAAGAACCACTTTGGCTGTATGGTTCCATAAAGAACCTTTAACATCCATAGGACCTTTCTGTTTCATGAAAAGCTATGATAAGGGTTCTTTACACTATGAAAAGGTAAGAAACAAATGGTTCATTCAAGAACCTTTTACTGAATGGTTCTATGGGCAACCCAAATGGTTCTGCTATGGCATTGCTGTAAAGAACCTTTTAAGAATCTTTATTTTTTAAGAGTGTATTGCATTTAGCATTGCTATGAAATAATAGCAGTGTTTGTAAGTATGTAAGCAGTGTGTGTGTGTGTAAGCAGTGTGTGCATACAGTGTATATAAAATGTTATAAAGTCATACTGTATAGTGTTATTTATATATTATAAATTAATCAATTTGAAATAAGAAGTGACTCACAGTGTGACAGTAACTTCTGAAGCTCAGTACAGGTTCTTCATCCTCAACAAACTTCCTCTTAAAATACGAGATCCGTGACACAGCCACATGATCCATTACATGATCAGGCGTTCGTCTATAATGGGACTCTGGAGAACAAATGGAAACAGATTCATTAATAATAAGATTCATCTTCTAGAACAAAGAATTCCTTCGGTCTGAAACAGGATAACACATTTTGAAAGTTCTTCTTTTTCAGCAGAACTTAATCAACACCATCTGTTCATGGTAGTCAGTTTCTTAGGGATGAGATTATAGTCAAACCTTGGGTCTCTCCCCCTGGTGGTGAGGAGGTGGAGACGCAGCTTTTGCTGCAATGCTCAGACTCCCAGATCGGCTGGTATATTGATGGTGGGGCTTCGGCCTCGGGTTCACAAAAAGGGCTCATAGAGAGAACCAAAGCCATTGTTTCACCTCACAGTTCTAAAAAACAAACACAAAAAATATTATTAAAAATGTACATATTGTACAATGTACATACACAACACATCATTATCATAATTACTGATGTGATACACACAGACAGAAACAGTGCAAGGTTTAAAAGATCTGGTGACTGGGTTCTGAGGGCCGGTGAGGCCTGATTTATGTGCAAATGTGTTTAACTGTTTAAATGTATTTATCTATGTGATGTCAGAAAGCTGTGGACATACAGACCCAGCTGTTTAGAGGGATAGTTTACCCAAAATGAAAATTCTTCCATCATTTACTCACCCTTATGTCATTCCAAATGTATGACTTCTTTGCTTTTGAGGAACACAAAAGATATTTTGAAGTACACTGGTAACCAAACAACAGTAGCAACATTGACTTTCATTGCACAGAGACAAAAGCATTAGACATTCTGCAGCACAGAAGAAACAAATCAGAAATTAGGAATGACATGAGGATGGAAAAATTTGCACTTTTGCGTGAACTATCCACGCAAGCCGCTTGGTTTCAAAAAACATTTTTCCCACTGGGTTTTGAGTTCTAAAAGTTACAGTAAGTTTTAATAATAAAACAAGATCAAAATTCTTACTCAAAGACTTCTTGAAAGAAAAGCAACAGTACAACAACTCTGTGCCAGTCAATGACACAGTTCTGTTGTAGAGTTTTCTTCTGTTTACACCAAGTCTAAGTTTACACTAACGAGGCATGTGTATCAAAACCCTTTAAAACTGCTAATAGATCTAAAACGCGCAGGCACACGCTCAGATAACAAGCTACCCAGATGTAACCATTCAACAGCAGCTCCTAAGAAAGGGAAGAGATCTGTTCGTGTGATCTCTGTTTAATCATTTTGTTCTCTGTTCTTCCACACACACGGTGACAGGAGAGGGGAAAACGTCTGGATGATTGCCTCGACGAAGGTTGTAAATCTTTCCCATGATTACGCACGCACGCACGCTATCCACGGGTGCGCACTGAGCCCCGTTACGCCAGACCGTTCTGGATCAACTCGCACATCACAATAAACAAAATATGTCTTAGGAACTATAAATACATTAGCAAAAAGACAAAGTGTAATCATCTGTCCTCTTTACAGTCTGTGTCCGCAGGGTTTGGATCACTGTGTTTAATCAGAGCAGATCCTGCTCTCCTCCTTTCACTTGTACTCTCATTACCTGTTTCTTATTCCACCCACCTCTCTGCTTTGAATTTACGCTCTGAAGCTGACACAAAAGCAGAGCACACACACACATACATACTCAAGCTGTCTGTCTTTGTCTCTTTGCTCATTTTGTGCTTTATGCACGCTCCCTCTCTTTCTCTCTTTCTCTCTCTCTGTCTCCTCCGCTCATCTCTTCGTGTGATGGAAACATAAAAAGGTGCTGGATCTGTTAGATCAGTCACACAACACACACAAGCACACATTTTACGGGGTGCAGAACTGCGAAGCACCATAGACACTAAAACTACAAATTATAAAACACAGTTGATGCTAAAACCAGACCGAGGGATAGACTGAGATCCAAACTGTGGAATCATGTTAGGGATAAGATTTCATTTGTGCAGTTGTGTTTTTTCCGATGCGGAAACCACAATTGCAGGTTTCCATTGAGGTAATGTAGGTTTTGGCTTAACTGACTGAAATCAAAACATTCAAAGCTCCTGGTATTCCTCACTAGGTCATAGAAGATGGTAAAACAAGCTTTCACACTCATCTCATTTATATCCTAGTAAAAAGTATTATTGCTTAGTTTACCAGGAAATTTACTTTTAATTGGAAAGTTATTTAAACAATCTTCAAAATACTTTGCTAAGTCAGAAGAAATGAAGAAATTAAAGGAACAGTTACCAAAGAATGAAAATTCTGTCTTTATTACCTCCTCCCTCATGTCTTTTCACACGTTTAACTAAATGACTTGTTAACAGAAGTTGCCCTTTGATTCATTGAAAGTGAATGGGCACCACTGATGTCAAGCAAGAATTTCAGAGAGAACTTTTAAGCTTTTAAGAGGCTGACAGCCCCTGGTCCCCATCCACTTTCATTATATGGAAGAACATCCCTTTTAAGCCAAAAACAGAGAGAGACAAATTTAAAAAGCAAACACACTGCACAATTAGTCATGTTCTGAGAAGAGCTTTGGGCCTCAGCTTATATTGAAACACTGTTGCAGAACTCTAGCAAGAGTCTACCACAAACTTGTCTTGGTCAGCGCTGCAGAGGCATACTGCCCGTCTGGCACATGCACAGAGCTAAAGAATCACCATTAGGGCCGCATTCTGCCCACACGGTCTGACCCAGAAACAGCTCAGTGATTTATGGGAAACGTAAGAAACAGATATAAACACACAACTTCATTGTTATTGTCAATTATGAAAACCAACTGTGCAAAACGTTTACAGAAGGACAACAATGTCTGGTATCAATTTATAACTTTCTTGTAAGAACAATATTCTTCATCAGCCAATAAAAACACATGCTGAGCTGATCTCAAATTAAAGGGACAGTACACCCCAAAATAAAAAATCATCATTTACTCACTCTTGTGTACTATAATTACATACGATGTGAAGTGAAAAAAGTGAAAGTGACATATTTGTCAGATATGGTAACCCATACCCAAAATGTGACCTCTGCATTTAACCCATCACTGGTGAGGAGTGAACACACACTGCAAGTCGTGAACACACACACACACCCGGAGCAATGGGCAGCACGCTGCTGCATCTGGGAAGCAATCGGAGTTAGATGGCTTGCTCAAGGGCACTTTAGTTGTTACCTGCCAGCGCTGGAATCAAACCAGCAACTGTCTGATCACAAGCCTGATTGACTTACCAGTAGGCCACAGCTAGGGGCAGCATAGCTTTAGACATGTAAGGTGTCTAAAGAAGCTACATTCTTCAAAAATTCTCCTTTCATGTTTTGCAAAAGTAACTAAGATATATGGGTTCTGAAATACGTGAGGGAGAGTAAATAATAACAGACTTCTTTTCTATTTTTCGAGTGAACTTTTTTTTATATACACACACACATACAGAACCCACACAGACTACAAAGAGTGCCAACACAGCAACGTGTGAAACACACCACACCACAGCGACGCCCCAGTGTACCATAAGGTGAAAAGACCACAGCAGAAGACTTCATGAGGCTGTAACACACACGCTTACACACCTCACATATCATCCATCTGCTTAAAAACTGCTTTCTGTCTGAGTGCTGGAAGCATTTAAACCATGTGTGTCCTCTGGGTGCAGAGCGTCCGTTTAATAGTTTGGGTTAAAGCTTTCCATGACCTGAATCTATCAGCGAGACAGAGGAGGTTTATTTAAGAATCAAAACATGCATTGGGGATCTGAACACATCCTGCAGACAGTAATCTAGGTCATTAGATAGTCTCTTTTATTCACTCCCTCGCTCTCTTGCCCTGTCTCTCTCTCACACTCACATACACAAACATGCAAATACACAAACATAAATAGAGGCAACACCCAGTGAAGGAGGTAAAACATCCATCTGAACATATATATATCATAACAAACACAAAACGTGGGAGAGAAATAGAAGAGAGGTAGAAAATGAAGGGAAAAATGAAAAAATGAAAGGAACACCCTTCCTGTCTGCCAAAAGCTTTGTGGTTGCTCAGCTTGTCTAGGTTATGTTCAGTTTAGAGAGAGGGGGAAAAAGGGAGACAGGGAAAAATGAAAAGAGGGGTAAAGAAGTTTAATTGTGTCTTTCACCACTACAAGAAAGTAAGAGAAATTATGTAGAGTTTGGCAAACACACCTTAATTTCTGAGACAGGCTTCATTGTGTGCAAGCATATGTGTGTGCGAGAGAGGGTAGCGCTGTAATGCGATCGTGTTGACACAGCGCCACATCAGTGCTGAAGGAATGTTCTGGCTACCCATGCATCCCTGCTGTTAGAATCAGCGCCCGAGGCTGTGTGTGTGTGTGTGTGTGTGTGTGTGTGTGTGTGAAAGAGAGGGAGTGCAACACATGCTGTGTGTATACTCAAAGGGGAAGTGTAATCACATCATTCATGCTATTGTTCAGATGACTGTGATTTTTACATTAAGACAGCATAAAGCTGCGATTTACTATCGGTGTTCAGATGGTGATGCTTGGAACTGTACTCGATGAGATACAGGCTGTGGAGTGTGTTCATGTCTCAGTCCTGAATGTGACAGAAGGTTTGACAGGTGAATCTACAGCAGTGATTTTTCACCTGTGATGTTTCAGTTCCAGTGGGGAAACTTGGAAAAATGTCAATTTTGTCAGAAACTCAGACTGTAACAGCAAAATACATTTATGTATACCATCATGCTATTTTATAAAAATAAACCTATTGTAATAATAGTTTAAAGGTTCCTGTAATGAATGCCATTTTTAGGTTAATGCATTCAGTTCCTCAATGACACTTAAAGCAGTACGTGTGTCATATAAGACACCAGACGGTCCAGATTCCTGCTGCTGTGATTTTTACTCATCTGAAAGTTCTCCAAGATTTGCCCTGTGAACTGTCAAACAAGCTCAATGGAGTTTTGGGGGTCCCTTTAAAAAGATTGGAAACTTTTGGAACTACTGATCTACACAATATGCAGGATGCCATGTTACTCCAAACCACAGTTTTGTCAAACTGCCCAGACTGCAGGCCAAAGTGGTTTAAATTTCAAGTTTTAGACTCAGATAATTATGAGCCCTCCCTCAAGGCCCACAGACTCCCTAATCTATTGAAGGAAATCCTCACCATTCCCATACACAAGTCATTGGAACAGACTGACAAGAACCTGGCAGTAAATGACTGTGTGGCCTTCCTATCTATCCACTGTAGATCGAGGGATCAATGCATGGCGGTATGCCAGACACTCTCGAACTGGCACAGAGATCTCTAGGGGAATACCCACACACAAATGCTTCTGCCCGCGGCACCAGGAACAGATGTCACAGCCAACGCAGTGAACCCCTTGCTGATAACGAAGCGAGACATAATCTCTCACTATCTCTCTCACACACACATCATCTCAGCTATGCACAACAGCACCTCTCTCTTACACAACAATAACCACAGCCTCACACAAATAAACAATACTGGTGTGTGATAATGCCTACACAGTTAGTGATGCACAGTTGCATTCAAGACGGCAAATGCAAACACCCGCACTGCATTCATCTGTGAAGTTACTGTGCTTTCATCTTGTACACTTCACCTCCTTGTAAGGGAATCAAGAATTCTGAAGCCCTGCCCTTAAAACACACACACACACACACACACACACACACACACACACACACACAGCGTGAGTGTTTTAATGTGTGAAAGGGACATTGTGTGTGACCTCACTGTCATTAGCTTTTATTAAAGATTCAACAGTTTACAAACCATAATAAAAAACAGGGGTGATAAACACCTACCTTTTGTAAAACATATCCGACACATTGTTAAATCATTGCAAAATCATTTTTATCAGTAATAATGAAAGACATGAGTTTATCAGTAATGCATTTGTTTATCAATAATGTGCCATTTCTTTTAATGACTGACAAAAATACAGCCCAATAAGGTAATCTTAAGGTAAATAGTTACACATTTGCTTTAGAAATGAATAAACAATACCAGTTACACTGCAGCCTATGTGGGTACTTCTGTGTGGCTCAGAAATGAGTTCTTCACACTTCAAAGATCATGAGACTAGTTTCTCTGTCTTGGCATTGTGCCGTAGCCCACTGGCCCGTTACAGTCGGTCTGTCTGCAGTCTGCGGCTGCTGGTGCATAACTCGGATAACCGTGTAGCCAGTTAATAGTGCATGTCTTACTATCCTACTATACTTACTATCCTACTATACTTACTATCCGACTATCTATCCATGTCTTACCTTACGCTATGGCGATGACTTGATGAACGGTATTAAATATAATGCGTAATCAGATCTGTTGATACGAATGCGCTCTCGGTTCTTCTGTGGGTTCTCGGTGCTGTAGTCTCGCTGGGTTCCTCGACTTATCCTCGATCCACCGTTGACTCGCTATAATCGATTACATGCAACGGGGAAAATATCCTCCGAAACGAAGCGGTGCGCGTTTGGCATCGATTAACGCCGGAGTCTCCGCTGCGCGTCCGCGCCGGTCGCTGCGCTTTGTGCCACTGTGACCTCACCGGCAGACGGTGCGACGTTGCAGCGTTTGCTTTGATCCGGGTTGGGCTGTAGACACCAGCAACATCGCCCCATTCCTCCCAGCACCTTTGAGCCCAGGATCCGTCTTGTGGCGTCCCGGCAGCAGCGCTTCCCGTGTGGTTTGCGTGTTGGAGCGAGCGCTTCTGGTTTGGGTCACAGAGCGCCCGGGAGCGCGCGGCTGAAGCGCAGCGGGGCGGGCACGGGGCCAGTCATCTGTTAGACATTTCCCTTTTCAGGAGTGGCGGCTCGTATTTTCCAGCCGTGCTCCTGATAGCTTTTCTTCGGGGTTGAAACAGGTATGAAGGTGCCGATTTTCCATTTTGGCTGCGATGCGGGTTCCGCCATCACACACACAAACTTCTACACTTGTGAAGCCGATTGTTACAGCACTACAAACTAACCATGTGCAGACCTGTTTTGGCATTATAGATATTTGTCGTCTTTTGATTTATCTCATTATTATTATTATCATTATGTGAGGACAATCAAATCTGTTTTTAAAGCTTTTCAGAAATGTGGCCCTCACAACACACACACACACACACACACACACACACACACACACACACACACACACACACACACACACACACACACACACACACACACACACACCACACACCACACACACACCACACACACACACACACACACACACACACACACACACACACACACACACACACACACACACACACACACCACACACACACACACACACACACACACACACACACACACCACAAACACACCACAAACACACCACAAACACACACACCACAAACACACCACAAACACACACACAAACACACACCACAAACACACACCACAAACACACCACAAACACACACACCACACACACACACCACACACACACCCCCCCCACACACACACACACACACACACCACACACACACACACCACACACACACCACACACACACACACACACACACACACACACACACACACACCACACACACACACACACACACACACACACACACACACCACAAACACACACACACAAACACACACACCACAAACACACACCACAAACACACACCACAAACACACCACAAACACACACACCACACACACCATTTTTTTTTCTCCCTGTTTTCCTGTCTGGCTGCAGGTCCAAAAAAACACACCCTGCTTCTAGTTAAAAGCAGACCTCCACTCCTGTGCCAGTGTTTTATTTTCTTGCTGAAGCACTTTTCCAGGTGACTTGGGCTTGGGTCTCAGAGTAAAACTCTTAAATAAATGGAAACCACACGGCTCCTATACTGGAATGGTGAACCTCTCTGTCCCCTAGCTTTTGCATCCAAAAACATGAAGTAAAAAGTCACTTTGACTTCTTATCGCAGTGCATGGCTGTGACATTATTACGAGTTTGTTTTTACACAATACGACGCAATTTGTACACCTTTAATGAAATAGAAATGACGTGGAACAGGTAAATGGTAGCAGCACCAATCAGATTTGAGAAAATATGTTTGAACGGAAGTTGTCTATAACACCAATTTATAATAATCAATTTATATAAACCAGTCTATACTGAACTTCAGAAATCCGCTTAGAGAAACAATATTTGAGTTAGAATGACCATTGGCAATAGGGTCATCTATTGGCTAAAAGCAATACATCAAGTGTTTGGCAATAGAGGAGGCATTATATTATAACATCATCAACATAATTCATTACCACATCTAACTCTATCTGTTCCAGAAAGCAGCAGAAAGAAAGACTTGTAAGATGCTGCTGGCTTTGAGTTTAATGGGCCCTCTGGTACAAACTTTTTGGTACACAGTTCTCTCACAGAAGGAAAACATAGACACACTTGTATGAATGTAGTATGCATGTATGTAAAGTATGAATCCAAGGCGTACATGGATGTAGATGTGTGTGTTTTTTTATTATTAGGTTGTATGTGTTTGATTGCTTTGCTATACTAAATAAACAAGCAAAAAAAAAATGTGTTTGAAAGCTAATGTTCCCAAAACTTGGATAATCAGAACAAAGAGAGACCTGCATGTGAAATTGTACAGCTGTATGTATTTACACTGTAAAAAAGGGAAATTTTTCGTAAAAAAACAGAAATTAGACATTTCTGTTAACCCTAAAACACAACAAAGATAAACAGCTATTAAGCTGTACTAATTATTATTTTTAGCGTATATGCATATTAACAACCACACGGTGGCGTAGTTTAGCCCTTATATCGTGCAGTAGAGTAGCAGAAGATTACTGAAGTTTTTATTTCTAAATGAAATCTTTCACGATGATGTCAAACGCTTGTAAACAGAGTTAGAGTTTTGATGACTGTACACCATAATTATAATTTATAAGACATCGTAATCAAGACTTATTATTCACATAAATAAAAACCTGACGAACACAGCCAGTCTCACACTCATGGATGTCAAGAAAGACGCAGGCAAATGTTGAACAGCAGAAGTGTTTCTTTTCAAAAACCATCACATACAAATGCATCTTTTTCAACACACCGTGTAAGACTTCATTTACAAATCACATGACAGCGATTGTACAGAAACATGAATACACAAGGTGACGAAACACGGCTGTAGGAACATTGCAACAACATTTCAAAAATGTCATAAAAACGCTCTTCAGAGAAAAGTAAGGCACCGACTGAATCGGTGGGTATAGGCAATTGATTTATAGCATTTTGACAATCAAATTAAACGACAAAAATTAAAAATTACTGTTAATATAAACATACACAATGCTCAGAATAAGTGCAGTACAAAATGCTGCTTTTGTTGGAACACACCTTGTGAAAGTTGAAGGTTCGATGGAATGCCCGACCTGAATTATGATGGGACACAGAGAGCACAGGCAGAGTGTGCTATGGCTCATGTGCAAAATTTTCTATAATATCTCAAGATTTTTCTGCTGGTGTTTATTGGTTCTGTAAACTGAACAGGGTCCCTTTCACTGAGTTCAGAATATGTTGGGTTGATGTTAAAAAGACCATCACTGGTCTCTTGTTTGTATTCACATCTTCACGTACACAGACTCTAGCTGAGCTGCAGGAAAACTTTATGTGAGAAGATGGGTGAAAACTGTAGCATTTATTACAGGCACTGGTACTTTATGAATCATTAAAATACATAAAATGCTGTTTTATCTTTTAAGTAGTTGAACTAGTAGGCAAGTATTGCCTGTTTGTTAAGACTGTTAAAACATTGAGTAGTTTAAAATAATAGTTCATGCAACAATGCAAATTTTGCTGTCATTTACTCACCTTCTTGTCCTTGGTTAATGTTTTTTCAAAGTTATCAGAAAGGTTCTTGAAATAATTTTAGTATAACTTTCTTAACATTATGTATCGTATCTATCCAAATTATCCAACATTATTCTCAAGTTGTTTCAGAATTACAACGTTCAAATAATGTTCTTATAACCAAGCAATAACATTAATACAACAGCTGTTTTCTAGTCACACATCCTCCATTTCAACATTATGCTGTACCATGTCATTGTTATTATGACAGCCGTGCCATTTTCTCATGCTTAAATGCTGACACGATCGTAAAATAAGATTTCTGGACTGTTTTACTACATTTACCAAGATGAAACTGAGAACCATCCAACATAAAACTCGTGCCAGCTATAAGAACGATTTGTGTGTGTGTTTATCAGGGTTAGTAAGTGAGATATTGTGCAGTAGATCTCTGAGGACACTTAAAACCTGAGACTCTTTCACAAGATGTGTTTCATAACTCCACAATGTGCCCTAAAATGTGCTTCATTTTGTTCTTAGAAAACAAACCAGCTCTAACAGTCGAGCTACCCACAATTCTTGGTGTCTCTTTTTAGCTTTCGTTTTGAGTAAACAGATGATCATACATCATCACCAGGCATAATGACATCAGCAGAGCCAAAAATACAGATAACAGTATATGTAACAATACACTAAACCTACATCCTCCCCACTCAAGTTCACACTTTAATGAACTTCCTCCTGTATTCTATTTTTTACCTGCGTGACTGTAAGAGGGAAGAGAAGATGGAGGCTTTCAACATTTCCCATCATTGTTTGAAGCCGCACACTGAGTGAGTGACGCATTCACAAAAACAGTTTTTCTTTGAAAAAAATCGAAGAGAAAGAAATATCGAACAAAATCTACAACCTCATACTGCTCACAGAGCTTCGTTCATGTCCTGTTTCTGAGTCCTGTTTTTGAGTCCATTTGCTCAGATATACAGTAGATACAAAAATAGATCAGCAAAATCTATGTGCCATTTACAGTACATAACAATCACTGAGTGAGTTCGAACCATCGCTGAAGAAAAGAAAGGAACTATCAGGCAGACTTCACAGAGATCAGACACTTGAAAGACAGAGCAAAAGCACTGAAAACACTTGACCAGCACGTACTGTACACAAAACATTCTCAGTTTTCTACAGTTTTCTACAGTCTACTGAAAATTCAACACTTCTGCATCTCCAGTGTTACAGCACCGAGTGCTGGTTTCAGGTACGAAACTTGAACATTCAGGATCATGAGATCAGCAGAACGCAATACAAAGATAAGCCGTAAGTAGGAACAGTCAGCTGTTGTATGGCTAATACACACAGTATGAACTAGTGGCTTAGAAATGCAGTGATTTCAACACTTATCAGAAATGTTAATAAAGGGTTTATAAAGGTCTTACCATTCAGAACAGTCACGTGACGCTGAAGTTCAAGCACTGATGACACGTATGCTCACTGCTTTTCATCACAAATGATTTTATAACTCTCTTATGTTATAGCCTGGACTGAAGAGCTCTATTACAAAGCACAGACAGTAACAAGAGTCAGTGTGGTCACTGTTCTATAGTTCTGTAGATCTATTTTCTTGATCACGTTTTAAGCAGCTTTTAGAGGAAATCATGAAATGATTGATGTTCATTAACTTTATAGAATTCAACTTCTGTTCTGACTTTTCTGTAAATATAATTTTAACATGTGCATTACTGTAACTGTATTGTTGGTTTTGTATTACTCAAGGGTTCTAATAAAATCTATACTAAAAAATTCTGTGAAGGTTTTGTGAAGGTTGTTGGATTTAAAACTATCTGTATCTAAAAATATTTGTATAAAGTAATAAAAATATCTATTTGTGGCATATTTTATATTTATACCTTTTTTATTATGATTTTTGTCTGATTTTTATCATGTATAGTTAATATAAGAGCAAAGATTATTGACTTGTTGACAGTATATTGGCATGAAAAAAAAAATCATACATTTCTCCTCATGCATTTCCCCCTATAAATAATTAAATGGGCCAAATCATATATTAGTAAGATACCATATAATCTGATCTCACTGAGGCCAGACATTTCAGCCATATTTATATATATATTAACTTTCCATTAAAATGTCTCAGGGTGACTTCCAGCTAATCTGACAGCTATTGAATTCCTGCACTGTTTCAAATAAATGCAATCTTGGAACAGGAGTTATAATCTGAGCCAAGTTTTTGTCTCTAAAGATTATTTATACCTGGAGCTCTGGCCTGTTCACTGGTCTACGCATACTTTCTCTCTCTTTTTCTTTTTCTTTCACACTCTAAAAATATCATCACCCATTAGAAACAACCCAACCACCTCAAGTAAAACAAAATAGAAACGTCATTTAAAAATGGTTTCCTCCATTAACGGTATGACATTTTTAACCCTGTTCTCGCCATTTCTTCTAACCCATTTCCCAGAATCCACTGGGAGGGAGAGATTACATCCCAAAAACGTCACATTTCCCATAATGCACTGCGGTGGGGGCCAGCTCCATCGTGTTGGGGCCATTCATGGGCCTCACATGTTCTCTGTCCCCCCATGTTTCTCACATAACACACATCATCCCTGTTACTTATTAATGTTCTAGGACTCCAAAAGACTGTGCCATCGACACACCTGCTGTCCCTTCGATTCCTTCATCTGAGTCCAGTGTGTTAGCTCCTCCTCCCCAGAGCTGTTTAGCCCTAGAGAAATCCAGCCAATCATCTCCTTCCTTTTCATGCTGCGTTTGTGGTAGACAGACAGGATGAGCGTGACGTCAGACAGCTGGAACAGGGCTACTTGGAACACAAATGTCTCCTTGTAGGTGGGGTTGGGTTGGCCGCGGCAAATGGACGTCTTACATTTGGACATCTCTTGACCCATTGAGTTCAGCAGAGTCAGCTGCACGTATGTGTCTGAAACAGAATGAAACAGTGAGTCAGGGGATGCTAACTGATGGCACATCATAAAAGCACACTAATGTGACAAGACGTTTGACCGGTAGTCCTGACTGAATTTTAAAGTCTTAAAGACTGCCCTCTGTCACAGTAGACAATAAAAATATAATAAACAAGAAAACACATTTGAAAATAAAAGAAATAATCATAATTTTAGCTGGAAAAAGAGATACATCGTCTATAGAATTTGCTTAAAGAACTAATTGTTTTAGAAGTTGGGAAATGAAAAATTAAATCTGAAATGTGTAACTTCTGCCTCTATATCGTCGTCTCTGTTTGAAACATAAAATTGCACGGTACTTTACATATTTCACTTAGGTATGTTGACGTCAAATGTAGCCAAACTGACATTTCCCAAGAAAATCTGACCCGACAGCTCAAATTATAAATCATTATTATAAACTTACCGTTGGGGTAAGGACACTCATCTGTTAGTTACTTGGTCAATAACTGGGTTTTATTTATTTTTAACCATAAAAGTTACAGACTGCAGCTTTAAGCAACAGGATATTGTTGTGGCACAGTTCCTCTGCCACCATGGAGGTTTTCAACACTACGTTTCCACCACAGTGACGCCTCAATCTCGTAATTTATCTGAAAAGCAATTGATCGTTTCATTCATTAAGATGAAATTCACTGCCTGTAAAAGGGCCATTCAGTGCCTTTCGGCACTGATGCTCAGTACGAATCAATGCTTGCTGATTAATAATTGAGTCCTGCATCACTTCTCTGTTGTGACTCTTTTGAGATTTGATTCTATACATGAATTGACAGAAGACTCTTTCGAACAGATTTTATTCAGAGCGCAGTTGAACTCCTCCAGGCATGCTTTTTTTATTTGCCCGGCCCTCCAACTTACTCTTGAACACAACAGACATTAGTATTCTCTCTGTGTCTTTGTGTCAGGGTCACGATTCTGTTCCTCGCACTATTGAGCGCAAGCTTCCTGTGGAGACTTCCTGCTGCGCTTCCAAGAAAATGTTTCGCTCGTCTCTACTTTACAGACTAACAGAAGAGGCAAACTAAAGGAGTGCTGATTTCAGATATGAAAATACAGAGCCATACCTGCCACTGCGGAAATGATCTCCAGCTACTCAAACTGAATGTAAAACGATTTCAATAACAGTCAAGACTTCTGATTGGCCGTTGTGAGGCAGTCATCTCGGGAAATCAAAACACTTCCTGCGGGAGCTACAGAAATTAACCTCCTGTGTGATTACCCACAATCCTGGTCAGCTGCATTGCGAAAATTATTTATTAAAACTTTTCTTGTTTTCAGTTTTGCTCTGGCTTTACATACCTGTTACAGGCATACAGTATTTATGGACTGACATTTTTATACCTGGATTTAAACAATGTTGCGCTCCCAGCCAACATTTTATTTACTTGGCAAACACCACATGCAAGTTAAACTGGCTTTGGTGTTTATTCATTTTGCACTTTTTAAGCAAGACACCAATCCAGAGGAGGTCCATTATATAATGACTTTCTTTAAAGCAGAGTAAATGAGCACAATCACAGATAAAACACAAGTCCACACAGATCTGAAGGCTGGAACACTGTTTTACAGGACTGACATCATGGTCTATAACTACAAGTCAGATAATGCGGGGATGAGGAACCTTGTTCCTGGAGGACCAATGTCCTGAAGAGTTGAGCTTCAACCCTGATAAAACTCACCTGTCTGTAGCCTTCTAGTAATCCTGATTAGCTGGTTCAGGTGTGTTTGATTACTGTTGGAGCTAAACTCTGCAGGACACTGGCCTTGATCTAATGTATTTGTACTTAAAAATCTAAAACATTTAAAAATAAAAAAATATATTCAGGGTCAGGAGGCGCATGCAAACATCACTACACAGGGCAGAAAAAAACATACCATCCAACAAAATGATGTCTAAACAGCATCTGAACCTTCTCCATGGATGAAGACTACTTGGATAACAAGCTTTGTAGGTTTCTAAAACTTTCTATATTAAGTTTTACACTTTTATGCCTTCATAACTTTTTACAGATCAGACATTCAGCACCCATGTAGATGTTCTCCAATCACCAATCGATCAGTGATGAAACTATGAGAAAGAAGGTGCAAAAACACAAAGCTGGATGGACAGCGTCCAGGGCCACAGAAAACTCACCTCGAATTATGTACACCTGCCCACCTATCAAGTGCTTTAGACAACAGAATAAACCGTCTGACAACAGGAGAGGAATGACAGCAAGAGCAGAGGGGTTCGTCAGGCATCGGGGAGAGAAAGAGAGAATACAAACAACGGCAGGAGATAAACAGGCAGGTCAACAGATTGAAGGTTCAAAAACATCACATTAGGTTAAAAGTAACAAGTGTTCATAAAGCACACTGCATCACTTCAGGTTAAGAGCCAATGCATAAGTGACATACAGCCTTCATCAACATTCAATAATATCTGAAGCTGTGTGAAACTGGGCTGAATAATGTTTAAAGACCTTTGAAAATTACAGTCTCTCCTGGGAAAACAGACCAACAATATGCACTACACAGAGTGTGTGATTTGTCCAATCAAATGCACTCTAGAATGAGAATGCCCCTCACCCTAATACCACCTGCAACAGGCTAGCAAGACTGTGTTTGTAACAAAAGCCTATTGTGTATTTACAGAAAGGGATAAGCCTGGACAAATTTCTGGTTTCAATATGTATGTTAACACAGGGCAGAACAATTTAATTAATTAAATTTTTAATTTAACATTACTGAACTTCCAGTGACAAACGCACAACTGACAGCCATGAGTGTTTTCTGAAGGCCTGTAAGGCTCTTATATTGTGCTCTTTGACTGTGTGATGAAAGCTTGTGTATCAGAAGAGTGGATTACACAGAAATTTACAGAGAGAGAAAAAAGGGGAGCAGACTGTTGAGAGCACCTTTGGGGTCAAAGGTGAGAAGTGAGGTTAAGATTAGTTTCCTGAAAACCTTCATGAAGATGACACAGTGATGATATGAGACTGATCTGATGGTGGAACGCTGTCTTGTTGTGTGTTCACATCTAAAGTAATTACTCACTTGGAGGTTTATTTGCAGCCAGGTTTTTAAAGTGGCTTCCTTTGACGATCTCCACAGAGAGCCGTCCTGTAGTGGCGTTGTACACAAGCCCAAGCAGGATCTCTGGAGCTGACCCCTGAACTGCAGATGGAAACGATGAGGCTGTCTCACTGCATGACACGTCCGACATGCTCGCTTGTGAGTCACTGCCCTGGGACACACACAAACACACTTATTTAACATTATGTTGTCTGTGATGTCAAAAAAGATCCTGGAATTACACTCATATCAACCAATCAGAATTTAGGATTAAGTTTAAGGTCATGGGGCTGAAGCTTTGAACTCTTTTGTGCCACAGCTTTAACTCTTTCTGATCTACAATATAATAAGCATTTAACATAATTATCAAAGATACAAAGACTTTGTTTTAAGGTTGCATTCAAAAATGGAAGAAAATCTAAGGAGAGCATGTGCACATTTAAATGAATGTGTTATGAATTGATCCAGTCTTAGCAAAATCACAGGCCCCAAAATGCACTCCTAGGTGTCTTGTAATGCACCTGTCTGTTTAAAAACACTCACAGGTATGTTGCAGCAGGGGTCCAGTATAATGGGGACAGACATCTTGCCCTGCAGATTAAGTCTGGTGAGAAAGAACACCTTTTCTCCGAGAGCTTTCTCCTTCTTCATCCTGCGCACGCTGTACAGACGGAACCTCACTGCGTAGTTCCCGATCATCTCCGACTCGATATGGCTGAAGTGAAAAGTCTCTGTGAAGACGGGGCAGGGGCCGCGCTGGATGATGGTTTTGGCTCGCTGCTTCTTGGTGGGCAGCAGCACCAGATGTACCTGCCAGGAGATGTTACCCGTGCGTTTGAGGGAAGGAATATCCGTCAGCGCTGTTATTGTAACGGACAGCCGCTGGTCAGATGAATCGTAGTTGAAGATGACATCAAGAGTTCCGTACTGAGCGAGAGGTTCGGGGTCGTAACCTTTAGGAAGCTGAGCTGCTGAACCACGTGCTGAGAGATCCTACAGAGATTGATGGAGATGTGTGAGAGAGATTTAGAGAAAGTGACAGAGCATCTGTTATCATCTGAGTTACCATCACACACATGCACACATTTACTTACACACTATATAAATAGGGACATTCCATAGACTTCTATTGTTATTATACAGAGCAAGTTATAATACTATATACACTATAACCTAACCCACACTCTAACCCTAACAGAAAACTTTC
This sequence comes from Chromobotia macracanthus, assembly GCA_036877525.1. Classification (NCBI taxonomy): domain Eukaryota; kingdom Metazoa; phylum Chordata; class Actinopteri; order Cypriniformes; family Botiidae; genus Chromobotia; species Chromobotia macracanthus. The sequence goes on along the minus strand of JAZGTH010000073.1, from coordinate 6,319,093 downwards.
TGCAGGCTTGTAAACAAAATCTTTATTTACTATATTTTTATTATAATGTTTTAACAAATGAGGATGTCCCCAAAAAGAGGTTTTACCCAGATTTGTTAGATTTTGTTTGACTTTGAAATACTAATATGTCCCCAAAATATGTCGAGTAAACACGCATACACACACGCACGCACAAACGCACACACACACACACCTCTGGGCTGAGTACAGCAGTGCTATCACTGGGCACATCTTCTTCATAGCCTTTATTGAGGAAACTTTCTGTTTCCTGCACTCCACTGAGGTCACTCGGACATTTCCCGTAGCTGTGTCTGGGGCTGTCGCTCCCATGGGAAAGGTCACATTTGGCATCACCCAGGTCAGAGGGCGTGCAGGACATTCGCGGTGACCCATCGTCATCCTGATAGGGTGGAGGCTGCAGCTCGTCCAATGGCGGCGTCCGTCTCATTCGCTGGATACAGTTTACTGAAGTGGGGCAAAGGGCAAGATCCCATATGTCATCTTCATATGGGACTGAACCCACAGTCTTTGTGCTAGCAGCCCAAACCCCTACCTATTAAGCTAGTAAGCTTACAATACAGTATGTAATACAGTATAAAAATCTTACATTTACATTATGCATCTAGCAGACATTTTTATACTTAAGGTGCATATGTTTTGTGTGGTCTTTAAGAATCGAACCCATGATCTTGTTGTTACCAGCCTAGACAGGTTCTTTAAAACTCTCTGATAGATTCAAGGTCAAAACTAAATAACTCAGTTTTTATATTGCCGTCTTGACTTCCAGAAGCTGTGAGAAGACTGGCAACATCTAGTCTGCATACATAAATCATCAAGAGTGTATATAAGCTCATATAAGACATCCCTTACACCAACATCTTCATAAATGATTCAGTTGTCCTTCAAGATCTTCCAGAGCTAAAAATCAATTAAAGATCAGCAGAGAGTCTGATGTTGTCTAATGATAAATTAAATCAGAATACATCGTTGGAAAGCTGATAGCTGCTCTGAGGAGCTCTGTAAGTCAAAGCATCAAGAAACTGAGGGCAAGAAACCAAGATGAATGTTAAAAGTATCCATATTTACCTGAATTCACCATATATATCTATATATATATATCTCTCTCTCTCTCTCTATATATATATATATGTATATATATATAAAGATAAGCTACTCAGTAAAGAGAATGTGCCCAGTGGATGTTGCTATGGTAACATGGTGCTGTCAGGATGGGAAGATTTAGTGATCTCATAAATACAAGACTTTAACACACACACACTTCACATCCTGATGGTGTTTTAAAACATGAATGCATTTGTGCCACACCTGCAACTCACAAACACGCACACAACATCTTTTAGATCTGTCACCACACACAAGTGTTACTGTATGTGCATGTTTAAGTGTGTTTGTGAACATCCAGGCAATACTAGTGTGTGTATATGTAAATGTGTGTGTGTGTGTGTGTGTTTGCTTCACATGCATTATACAGATGGCCTGAGGCTACAGCCTCTCCTGCTGCCAGGAAAACAGCTCATGGGAAAAGCATGCAACTCTCTGCAGCAATTCAGAAAGGGTTCTCTCTTCACTATGATCCGTGATCTTCCTAATTTGTTCTCTGAGCATCTGCAAGGACATATTATATTTCCTTTTTTCAGGAATGGAAATAAAGAGTGTATAAACAAATGGTGGAAGTACAGAGTCAATTGCTAATCCTTCCCTCTGTACTGGAGACTGTATTTCCAATACTGATGATTATTGATGACACTGCAGTCACCCAACCTTCAGTATAAAAGCAGGATCAACTCTTCCTTCAAAACAGAGCAACAACTCAACCATCTGCTCTTCTGTGAGACAGGAAAGATTACTATGAACTCTCTCACCTTCCTTTACAGCTGTGTGTGTGTATTAATGTGAACATACCAAGTGTTTTTTGTGTGAGAAAGAAGAAAAAAGTTGTGTTTGGATTCGTATGCAAAAATGCCCCACCCTGTATTCCTTGATCGGTGGTAAGGTCCAAAAAAATTGGCGACCACATTAAAAAAGTATATGAAATATTTTAGATTGCTAATCAAGCACATGTGTGACATTGGCCATATTAACTGCTTTGTACAAAAGTTGTCTCAGACTTCTGGATATGATTATATTCATGAAAATGTGTAAGAGCCACTTGTGCCAGTGAAACAGCAATTCACAGCCAGTTTAATTGAGAACAGGTTTCATTCAGATTTCTCTGCCATGTCTGTTCCTGACTGTTCTTCAAAATAAATAAATCAGTGTTCAGAGTCATGCCAAAATTCCAGTGAAAAACATACGAACGTCCCTCTGCAGGAAGATTCCCAACTAACAATTTTAGGTTTTAAGATTTCCCCAACATTTCTATTAAGTAACAAAAACGTTTCCAGTTTCCAACAAAATAATTCCCAGTTTTTTAGATATTGTATTCACATTCTTGCTTGATATAAGACCATTATTCAAACATTTTTCAAACATTTTTAAACTACTAACTACTTAAGACTAACTTTTTGATATATTTATTATATCATTAAAATAAACATTGTACTAATACTACGTTTTGATAACCCTGAGAGAACTTTCAGAGAACGTTAGCCAACGTTCTGAGAACGTTCCCTGTTACCTGGGTCGTTTGTAGTTGTATTCCGCCATCTGGTGTCGGAATAAAAAATACACTTTTTATCTTTTAAAGCCACCACAGCTATTTTAATATGCTAATATCACATTTCTGTGTAAAATAGGATGGATTTTATGCATCAGGAATTGAACCAGGCAGTTAATGCGAAAGAGTTAAAGTTAAAGGAATCTGTGAAGGAATCACGTATACCCATTAATCACTCATTAAAATCCCAGGAATGCTCATTAGGAAAACATTTGATTTGATGTTGATTTGAAAGTCATAATTAAGATAACTAAGAAAAGTGAGGAATCAGGCAAGCAAGTGGCTAACAAGTCAGTGTAGTAATGCTAATATTACAAGGGAAGCTGGACATGGCAACTCAGGAGGTAGATACTTAAACTTAAGTTTCAAAGTCCTTGTCCTAAGTTACTTTTGTTTAACCCTGCTAAATGATACCCATTACCTCTCTCTTCTAAAGTTTCAGATGTCCATCTGATCCCACTCTCATCTGACCAATCCTTGTTAATCTTATATGAGCTGTTTGCATGACTTCTGTAAACTTACCATCGTCTGCTGAGGCCTCACTGCTGTAGCCGTCATACTCAGCTGCTAGGGGGCAGTATTTCTGTCGTGTGTCCCAGCCATAGCCCTTCTGGAGGCGTGAGTTACTTCCTGCTAAGCCACCCCGGAGACCCTGTGATCGGGACACTGCCTCCTGGTACTGTCCGATCACCTCATCATCACTGTCTGACGAGGAGCAGTGATAGTCTGTATTAATGTAATTCTTATCTGAGAGAGACAGCAAAACAGAGGGGAAAGGAAAGAAAAAGACTTAAGACATTTATTACAGATGATAAACATCTTACTGTCCTCCAATCCACAGCATAACCAGCAGAGGGCGACACAGTTTAACCCAAAAACTGTCCCCCACACTTGGGGCCCAGAGAGGACAAGGCATGCAGGTAGTTCCTCTATTAGCCAAAACTGTGAATTAACATCTGTAGAAATTCAGATAGAGAAGACTGATGAATGATGGTTTTGACTGTCTTGGCAAGATATCCAGTCATTGTAAAAGTGATTTTGTTGCTCACTGCATAAGACAAAGAATCTAACTTTTCTGTAAATGAATCCAGCATGGCAAACATAGAGGAAAGACTTTGCTGGAAGCTCTTAAAAATGCCATATCGCCAGGACAGAGGGCATCCAGAGATTTGATAATTTCTCCAAAATTTAGGGTAACACAGCTGAAACAACAATAGGGTAAAACAACAATAGGTGAGTCAAATCTCCCCATGATGGTAATTTATTCTCTTGCAAAACCTACAAACCACACACTGTGTAAAGCAGGAATGATTCAAATGAAGAATTTGCCTCTGAGGATCATCAGATGAGTGTTACCATGTTTCATTGTAATTACATATAATGATTGTTCCAACATTTTCTAGGCAGCTGTAAAACATGCAGCAGATGGTTCATCAAACTCTGAGCCAGACGTCAGAATGAAAATTTACTTGGATGCATCCAGCATATTCACTCGACTGGAATCTGGTCTTTTTGGCTGCATACATAACCAGATATTCCCCAATGAAAAAGGGTGCTGTTAACATTTTGAGACAGAGACCACCACAGGTGTAAAGCTTTTTTTGCCAGAATGTGTGATTGAGTGTATCCAATCATAATATGCAGAGTAGGATACACCCTCCTTCCCTTTTGGCATACTAAATAAATGGCATCAGTTCCTTTTTGAACCCAAGCACTTGACCACAGTGGAATTATGGCCGGCATCTCCACAGGACTTTAGAGCAGAGACGTAATAAATTGCCAGTCTAACATTACCCTCAACTGGCCAATCAGATACAGAGCACAGCGAGACGCTAAATGACTACAGATGACAGCACAAGCCGTCACAGTCAGTCAGTGAGCACTGAGAATTAAGCACAATTAGTACTAAACAGTACTGCTGGCATTCAGTACTATGCAAATATTGTCGCACAGACCCAATGACACATCCATACATAGTACAGTCAACTTATTTGCCTAGTTATTTTGTGTTTTGTTTATTTAGGGCAAGATTTATCTTTTTTTTTATCTCAGTTGGTTTTGCTTCTAAGTTCTAAAATACTGTTCTTACACTATACCAAAACTGTACAAAAATAAACATTTTATTAAATGCATTATTACTACAGAATGCATAGACCCCAAAATATGGTGTGCAAATTATAAACATGTTTAGTTGTCAAATGTTACTGTAGGCTTTATTTTTCACTTTCATAACTATTATATGATTCATAGCATTTAATTTTCTCATTTAGTATTGTTGTTTCCTGCGGTTTAGTATCCTATCAGAGACCTATCAGAACTATGAATGTTTTGGTCATGACCAACTGGTCCAGAATCACTGCACTACACAACAGAACTCACAGAACAGACAGTCATTTATATTGTGCATTGTCACCTATACATCATGGCCCATTGGTTAGAGAGTCAGACTTGTAAACCAAAGGTCACAGGTCAAAACAACTGAGATGCTCCTGAGCAGACAACCTTCTGTTAGTTGCTGCCCGTGCACTGCAGTGATAGTTGCCCACTGCTCCGGGTGTGTGGCTTCACAACTTGCAGTGTGCGGACAGGTTAAATGCAGAGGTCACATTTTAAGTATGGATTACCATACATTGACAAATATGTCACTTTCACTTCACTTCATATGTATTAGGTCATGTAAGTGCAAACTCATGCAGTAAATGTCATTCCAATTACGGTACTGATTTTGATGGTCTACATAGTTATGTAAAGCACTGTGTGGGCAGCCCAGTGATGCCTGGATCCAGAGCCTGCCTGTAGGATGTGTGTGTGGGCTTAAAGTGCCCGTCAACAGCATTGTGTAGGTGTGATTGAGTGCTTCACAGATTGGACAAAAGGTGGCTGTGTACAAATGTGTACAGTTCACTTAGTCTATTCAAACCAATTTTGTAGTGTGTGTTCATGCTTACTGACACTGTGGACATTTGAGCCTGAGTGTTTGGAGTATGTTTGGATCCATATCCATCATTTTCTCCAGGGCTGTTATATGATCCCCTTTGTTCTTTTTTAGACACATCCCCTCTCTCCGAATAAACTACCGATCTGATCTAACTGATTGATCTGATTGGCCAATAGCATCTGTCCTCTCGAATCAACATTCTCTCAGATCAGCTCGTCACTGTGACTAATAGACAGGAAAGAGGGTGTATCCCAGTGTCAGAAATGAACTCTTTGCATCCTGGAATTGATTTTTATGGACATTATTTCATCTTTATGAGGGCGTAGTTGTTTTAAATAACAGTTTGTTGTCCATTCAGTTGAGTCACAATTGTTATTACAATGTCTAAATAGCTGGAATACTCTAGAACTCTCTAGAAGAGACCATCTCAAACAAACAGCCTCTCAAAGGCCTAAGATGTCCTAATTAAATTATGTTAGTGACTCTCACAGACTCTGATCAGATGAATGGAGAATGTCAGACAGTGTTTGGGAATTTATTCGAAGTTATCCGGGCCTCTCAGCCTTTTAATGTCTTAACTACTATTGTGCTCTTAGTCATTATAGGATGTTATAAAGTCATTTTAACTAAATTGAATATTTAAATCATGTTCATCATGTTCAAATCATACGTTTTTATGGATGACTGCTGCCTTGTGTAAAATACCAGCATTTAACAGGGGTCAATAACAGAGCTCAGTGTAACATTTACAGATAAGATGATAATCCATAATGTATATCTGTTATCACAGGGTCTAGAATTCATGGGGCCCAAAACAAAATTATAAAAGCAAGCAGCAGCCCCTATACAACAGGGTAAGAACATGCTTAATTGCCCCCCCCCTTCTCACAGGGTCATTAACATCCCCCCCAACGATGACCCTGTATTAACACTAACATTCTACAGATTGGCCAGAAATTATTTAATAATTCTTTTCATGACACTAATATGATTCAAACAGTGGTTTAAAACTTCCTTTAACACATATAATACAAACACGCACAAACTTAAGTACACACCTGCTGGCTCTGTGCCCTTTCTGTACTGGTCAAGACTGGGCAGTTGGTTGGCATTCTCAAGCGACAATTTGTTATTGAGGTAAAGAAAGAGAACAATCACGAGAAAGATGAAGACTCCGATGCCTGACAGGAACCCCAGAGCCTCAGGAGACACTGCAGAGAAGAAAAGAGAGCCATTTATCCATTAAACCATTTAGAGAAAGACAAATTCTTATAAAACAAAATGAGACTCACAGTCTAGAACTCAAAAATAGAAAGACTTCTGTCCAGACAGACAGAGAGAGTCATGCAGAGAAAAAGCAGTAGAAATGCAGTGGGTTGGACATAACCACCTTCTTTAGTTCATCAAAAACACCAGCCAAAAACACTACACACACAAATATGCCTCTTCAAGGCCGGATTTGTCAGAATGACGGAGGGTTCTGATTCCAGATGGTTGGTCTCCCTAAAAAAAAATAATAAATGCACCAGCGCTGATTTCTGCTGGGCTGTGAACTGAAATTCACAGACAAACCCTGACCTTGTGTGAGTGTGGATGTGGCCCTAAAACAAACAGACATTTTACAGGAGTAAGTGTAAATTATTCACAGAATTTATGCAATATGATTCTCATCAGCCCTTCAAACTCTTGTAAATCACTTAATAATTCAAATACACCTTTGCTGTTTTATTAACCTATGTCTTGTTGAATTACACTCATAGTTTTGAATGTAACTAGCTTAATGTAACTACTAAGCAATCTGAAATTCCCATTCAGGTACCATGTCTGAAAACAGTTCTTATTTCTGCATTTCCTTTTCGTGACGTAACGCTGCAGAAATGACACACTTCACCTTTAAAAGATCACACTATTTCTGAACGCAGCGTTAAGAATCTGTGCAAGCTCCTCAGAGTTCCCACACTCTCCCACAGTGAGAAAACGCTTGATTAAGTCTAAAGGACTGTGAATATGTCTGAGACGTGGCTGCTCTATATAACAAAGAGATGTCTGTCTGAGAGCACTGAAGAGAAGAGAAGCAGTCGTTTAGAAATACAGGGCAGCCTCTCAGAGCGGACTCACCCACAACTATTAAACACAGAGACAGAACAACTTTAACAAACTCTCACACAAAGATTTTTTATTTTTACAAATGTAATTCTTCTATGGACAGCATCTGCCTTACCTTACAAACTCGCAAAGCAGAGCTTTATATATTGCATTATTAATTTATTTATATACATTGCTGAATAAAATATTGATGTTTTTCATTTTAATATTAACTATGCTGAAACCTCAACCAATAAATTACTACTAATTTTATCAGATTAAACAGATCAGTGTCTTCGTTTAAATGTGTAAACACTACTGAAAGGAAAGCAGGGTAAGAGGAGGTCAAAGGGTGACACTGTTGTGCCAGAGGGGAGAGAATCCGTAATATTCCATTTCGGAGTGTGGAAAAAAGAATGTTCAATGGAATGATCTTCATTATATAACAGCTAAACTTGGCAACAGAGTTCTGTCTGACGCTGATCCTGTTAACAGTGAGATCTAGCGGTGACACCCGCTAGCGGCTGCTATTTTTAGCACTCAGACTATAACAGGCTAGACACAAACACGTCACATCACAGAACAAACAGCCCATCCAGTGACGACACTAACAAGTTTTTCCCCGGACTTGCTATCATGGCAGAGTTTGACTGGATGTGATGTATTGTAACAGCAGAGCAACTGATTCTTTCCAGAAATATTTTTTGTTATGCAAGTTGAAAGTCTCTTAACAACCTGATAGCAGTCACTATGTGGTATCTATATGTCTGTCTGTCTGTCTATATATATATATGTTCCATAGATGGCCCAGGACCATAAGATGTTTGTCCAAACATTGCATTCAGTCCGAATAGGATGTCCTACTTGCCTTTCAAACTATGTATGCGTTCGTGTGTATTGGAGGAAGCGTGGCTTTGAACATCACACTAAAGGCAGGGTAGGATCTTATGCTTTCAGAACTTGTCATTGCTAGCCTCTCCGAAACTGCCTAGCCTACCTTTAAATAGCCTTGTGGACATAAACAACAAACGTTCAATCAAACAATTAAAACAACACTAAAATCTCTGTGGTCATTTACATGTGATGCATTCAGTGCATGTGATTATAATGTAGTGAGAATGATCCAATTTCCCTCAATGTTTGGCCAAAGTGCTTGTCTGATATCAGTCTTCCTACAATGGTATTCTTTTAAGACACCAATATTCTTATTGTTGCCGAGTTACAAAGTGCTGTAAGACATCAACAGCTTAATTAGGAGAGAATTAATGGCCGAGAGATGCTGTGGAGAATATATTACAGTGTGCTGGTGTATGGGCTGATGCTGGGAACTCCCTCATGGAACTGTGAGTCAACCATTATTTCTGCCTACATAGAAGCTGCAAAGAAAGATGTATTTTTAATGGATTATACTCCATACTTTCCACAGAGGGTAAACGCTCTTGCCTTTTTATCAAACAAGTAGCATGTCTTAAAATCAAAGCCACCTAACAAGTAACAAAATTTGAAGCCTTTCTATAGCAAGACATTAAGACAATTCTCTCCTTGGAAGGCGCTATAGACTCCCTCTAGCAAATTAAAATGTGTTTAAGAGGTCCTTCATTCCAAATGCCATCAAAATTGTGACTGTTAAAGCAAATGAAAGTGGCATGTACTGTATTTTTACATGACGTGACTGTGTACTGTTGTCTGTGTATCTGCCTGTTTGGTTATTTTGTGTGATGAGACAAAGTTCCACCATGATGAATACTAAAGATATACAATACAAGTAAATACTCTTATTCTAATAGCAAATAAATAAACCTCTTGGTAATATTCATGCATGTCCTCATATGCAGGTTGTGTTAGGACCAGAATTGTCTGATAGACAATTATAAAACCTCCCGCCCCCCCATCTGCTATTATTAGTGACACTCATTGATTTACATCCTGTGTATTTCCTGATCAATGTTATGAAAAGATTTTTCTCCTCTCACTCCCTTGCTCTGTTTCCTCCTACAAGTTTGTTTCAATTTTTTTTCTGTCCTGTCATGTTCTGTTTGAAATGCATTTAGCCCATTGTGAGCTGCACATTAGCCACTTTACAGCAGGAGAAAGAATCCATCACTGACAAAACATCCCACAATCCCAGCTAACAATTGTAGGTTGTACTAACATTTTTCAAACGTTTTCAGTAAGTAACAAAAATTTTTGTTTGATGAACAATCAAAACGTCCAGTTTTTAGACGTATTACCATTATTGCTTGGTTATAAAAAACGCTATTCAAATGGTTTTTGCGATTTTGTAATATTTTTAGAATGCGCCACTAACAATTTAGGAATAACATTTTTGAAACATGATATATAATGTTAAGAAAATGTTTTACCAACATTACTGCAAGAATGTTCTTTGATAAGTTTGAGAGAACTTTTAGAGAATGTAAGCCAATGTTTTAAGAATGTTCCCTGTTAGCTGGGATCCTACAGCCAGATGCCAAACAGAGTTCCAGCTGTCAATACCTGGACAAAATAATCTACAACAATCTACTGTACTGACAGCTGTTACTGTAAGTCCTTACACACTTAAAGAGGAAGTAACAGTATAAACCAACAGCTTTCAATGGTTTTTTTTTTTACTGACTACAGTAGGTTCAAATCAGGATAAATCAATGCACTTTTAAAGTGGGGAGGATGGAAGTGGAACTCAATGGAACATCCTACAAAACTTCTAGGAAAGAAAAAACAACACAGGACAGGAAAAAGGGAAAGATGAATGAATACAAGTGGGATGTTTCTGCAGCCTCTGGTGTGTGTGGAGGAGAGGAAAGCCCTTGTGATGTTCACAGAGTTTGTGCACCTGTTGCGGAATGCAGAACTGCATCTCGGATGTGAATCCAGGTCATGAGATAAGACAGAAAACCTTGTGAATCTGGGCCAGTGAGGAGCAGCCAGAGAACAGTACAGCTGGACTGAACAGGTGCACCTGGAGTGAAAATACTGCTGAGACACACTGCCGAGAGTGGAGAAAGAAGGCCAAGTAGCAGAGACTACACAATCTATCCTAAACAAATCAATCTCCAACTAGTCTACCCCAGCCACATCAACTAAACTAACCTACACCAAACAAATCCCTTAATAAATCAGTTCAAATTACATCTATCAAGTCTATTATAAACAAGAGGACTTCTGAACAAAACATTTCCCAGAATGCCAGACACCTACCACACTAGTTCCCAGAAGGCAGCAGTTTTTAACTGCAAGATTTCACGCCATGAGACTCCAATACTAAATAAACTTATACACACGGAAACATGCATGTTTGTAAGAGTGTTTTAAGTCATATTTATCTATACTTGGTGTCTGATAGCACTAGCAGTTTAAATGAACCTGTACATGTTAAGTACACAAATTTATGATGTATATAAAAAATCCATAACTATAACATATCTTTAATATGAGGTCCCTAAGGTAGCTTCTGCGTAGTAATGAACAAAACAATCATTGTTTTATGGTAAATTATTATCACTTTATTAAAGCCAGAAATTGTCTCTTGCTTCTTGGACATTGTTGGTTGGTTCTGTTGTCATAGAAACAAGTAAAAACGCATGCATGTCTTCTTAGCCACCTCTGAATTACAAAATACTACAGACACAAACACACTCACAAAAAACACTGCGCAGTGTTGTAAACTCCCACATAACAACAGAGGCTCTCAGGGGCCCACACACGACATGCTCTCAGGGGCCCACACACACACCCTCGGTCATAATGCTTTCACACACACGTACACACGCATACACACATCAAATATACAACAAACACACAAATATATCATGCTGAACACCTATCGGATATGTACTTGGTCAGTAATTACTATAATAATAATTGCAGCTTTAAACAACTAACTACATAACTGACATTATGTACATGCTGCATAAGTTTCTTTAGGGCTGCTTTAAAACAATGTGTACTGTGAGAAGGAGGAAATCATCAATATTGTTTTCAAACAGCACCAGTGGCTCTGATGAAACATTACAATTTCTATAAGTGTTTTATGAAAGTGCATAAAATGAGTTCCTCTTATTCGTCTCCTGTCTTAATCTCTTTTCTGTTTTGAGACACAGTGCAGCTGTATCCTGTCATAGGAAAGTGGCGTTTGCCTTAGAATAAAACCCTCTGTCAACAAATGTGTCTGCGTTTGACTGACAGTGGACAGACGGTGCCTGCAGAAACGTAAATAAATTGTGTACATGCTAACACACAAATGCACTTAATCAATAAACACAAAAGCTGTATCTTGCTAATATTATTCACAGAGGTGTCACAGTGCATTATGGGATTACTTTCCTTCAGGCCTTAAAATAATTCAAATCAGCACGATTTTCTGTCTAAACACTGGAACGGTCTTTGCCGCATGCACATCACCCCTGAAACGTTACCAACATAGGTAGCTTACTAAGCTTTGTCTTTATGAAATAACACATTCCACACCCGGTTTCTGAAGAAAGAGCAGACACAAAAATGAGCCAGTGATACAAACATAACACATATATTTAGACGACAAAAAAGAAAGAACACATTGAAATAATAAGCACAAGTTTAAAATTGAGAGATACAAGGAAGGTGACCTGAAGATCAAACAAGACAACACAGAGTGACTTCACAAACACTTCACAAAACAGAAGACCAACAGACCTGAACAAGAAGGAACATGCTGAACAGTGATCAAAATTATTTCTTTCCGAATGGAAGGCAAAAACGAAACCTCCCAGGCCGAAATGTATATGCCATGTCTGTGTTCAAAGCAGCAGGACAGGACAAAGTCCTGAAGTGGCCGCTTACCTTTTCTGATGCAGATAAGCTCATGTACTCCACAGTTCCGCTCTCCACCTGCAGAAACAAAGCAACATTTAATGACAAACAATACTCACATAAAACAAGACATAAACAGAGACACAAGTACAGAGAAAAGCTCTTATAACAGATGCATGACACACAGAGCAAGTCTGAGACTTTATCACAATGACAACAGCAGGACATTATGAATCCAGAAGCTTTGTTTATGAGAAAAACAACTATGCAACATATGATCAATTCTGTTCAAATGACCATCTTAGAGATCCTAATATCATTGTGTGTGTGGTCAGCTTTCTGTCCTGAACAGCTGAGCATGTACCCAGCTAACAGGAAACGTTCTCAGAACATTGGCTAACGTTCTATAATAGTTATCTCAAATTTATCAAACAGCGTTCTTGCAGTAATGCAAGTAGAACTTTTTTGTTATATATCATATAAATGAAAAGCGTTATTCTTAAGTTGTTAGAGGAATGTATTGAAAAGATTACAGAATTATACAAAATTTGAATAATGTTAAAAAATCTATAATTATCATTATCAGTGAATATTTAACTATATACCAAACAATAATAAACATTTTTATTGTATTGATATTATTAAAAATACTGCTAAAAGAGATTACCCTTGACAGTAAAAATCTCAAAACCCTATAGACTAAATTGCCCCATTTGACACCATTATTATTCAAGTGCTTCTCAAACTAACAAACAAACAAACAGCAGATTATATGGCACTTCAGTTCAAGAGCCTTGACTGAACATAAGTGCTCTTACCTACCAAGAGCGTTTATTCAATGTTCTGTTCAACTCCAAAAGAGACATTTTGTTTTTGGATAGATTTGTTATAAAGCACACTAAGATGAGGCAAATACTGTTAAACAACTGCACCGTTTGTGTTTCATTTTAAAGCTTCTTATTGGGATTTGATTTCCCAGCTATTATAAATCACTTTATAACCACATCCTTACAGCTATGGTCAGTGATGTGCTTTAAATCTGAAGAGTGAAGACATGCGAGTCTTTATTTCAGATTGAATCAAATACCTTTGACCTTTATAGACTGTGTGGGGTTTAAATATCCTGCTGACCTGTAGAGATGGTTTGGGAAGATGGTGAGTAAAGGTCACTCTGAAGGAGAAAGATGAGAGCAGCCAAGAATGTCAGTTTATGTATTCTTAATGTGTGCTGTCAGCCTATAACCCCAAAGAAACCCGACACATGCCTGATGTGAGTCTTATTATGGCAGAATGGCATCAGAAACGAATTTCAGAATGTGGAGATCTCCATGGTGATGATAAAGCTTTTTCACTATAATTCATTAAAAGTATTACAACAGTAATCACAGACAGCATCTACATTAATGCTCACTGAAAAGCTGAAAACTTCCAAACGTCAGATACATCCAAGCCCCCAATGAATGACTGTCATCACCTGCTCCTAAAAAACCAGAGTGAATTACAGCAGTAAAACTCCCAGCTGATTGTACATACATCACTGTAGCCATGCTGGTAGATTAAACAGCTTTATCTTAAGCTGGAGAAAATAACAATGCTATGATGAATAAAGAATGTTTCGTGTGGATTCCCTACAGTAAAAATCACTACCCATAACAATGCTATAAATATCCACCGAACAGCTGTGTGTGAAATGTGTAAATATCTGTTTATGTGTGCAACTGTTCAGCAGCTGAATATGAAACTACATGGGAAACCGAAGAGTAATTGAAAATTCATAATAGGATGAAAGGGGAGAATTAAATGACTATCCTGTTGATATTTAAATGGTGTCTTGAAAAATGTACTTCTAACAAAGAACCAGCCTGCAGAGAATGAGTCAGAAAGTATGGCTGAAAAAGCAGATTAAATGACTTTATTAAGATCTAACAGCTCTCTTACATATGAAAAAGTTCTATTAGCACTTAAGTCTCTCTCAGGCACAATTTGAGATCCATTTTAAGAGGTGTTGTGAAACTGTCCCCTCAAGTGTGATTTAGTCTCAGGTAGCACATATAGACTGGGAATAATGCACAGAATGGCAACTGCACAGAGTCCTACAATCACAAGCTCCAACCTGATCTGGCCAGCTTTAGTTGTCAGGTGAATATCATGTTTACATTACAAACAGCTAATGTGCATTAAGAGGAGCACCTACTGTAGCCACTGGTTTTGATCCAGTTTATGACATCAAGTCCTTGAAAAGTATTCAAGAGATTTGTCAAGAGGTCAGATCTGATTCAGTCTTGAGGGACCTGCCTGACTGATGATAAGTCTGTAAATAAAGTAAACTAAGTCAAGGTGAGGAATCAGGGCCAAGCCCTTTGTTTCTTCCCTCTCTTTCTTTTACTCAACTTTCAGACTGAGCTGGTTTGTATTTATAGAGCCGTTCTGGTTTTATACACCAATTTCCCCTCTATCAAACACTGTCAAAACTGAAGAAAGAAAAAGAAAGAAATAAAAAAGAAAGCAAAGCGCTCAGACCAAAAGATGAGACTTTCTTTGAAGCAAAGTCCCACCAGCCTTTTCATCTCCTCTGCTGTAGAAGATGAAACACTCAGCTGTCTCCTCATAGCAGGAGAATCTCACATTTCAAACAAACTCACCCTTTACTGACAGTTTACTAAGCTGATACATTAACTTTGACTTTAACCAAGATAACTAACACACTGCCCTCCCAACCAAGACATTTTAAAATTCAAATATATCCCTAGCCTTGTCTTTACCACTATATCTCCTCGTTATCTTAAGACAGATCTTTCTTTTTTTTCTATTTGCCTTACTGTTGTTTATTCTGCACTATTTTCACCATCTCTCACTCATTGAAAGGAAACAGCATCTTAACCTCACAGGCTGATAGATTTACACTCAAAGCAGCTTTGGCTTCAAAACAACAGCATACAGAAGAAACTCACGAGAGGAGATGTAATGAAAATGCTACTCTGGAACACAAAAGCCATTTCCTCCCCCAACATCCCAAGGGTGGTTATTGACTGTTGTTACTGTTAGATCTTGGTACACTTCCAAAGCTAAGATTAAAAGGCTGATTTTTAATCTTTGGAGATTTAATGCACCTGTTAATAATGGGTAGAGCTGAAATAGCCAAGTCTACAAATTAAAAGATGTCCACATAGTGTATATTAGTGAGAGTAATTCTGAGAGATGGATAATGCGATGTGATACTAAGCAACTATTGAAATATGATGCCACAATTGGTAATTCTTTCTGAAAACGTGACACGACTGGCACCAAAATGATTTAATAATATATAAAGAAACGTGAAGAGAAAAGGTCCAGGAAAATATACTTAGTCTATAAAAAAAAGACTAACTATATTGAAGAAACTAAATGTCATAAAATCTCTTACTCGTAAATTACACATATAAAACCACATTGAAAAGGTATTTAACTTCCCCTCTGTACCAAAAATATGCCCATGAAGCAGAACGGCTTACATACTAAAACAGGCATACATTTTAACCCTGACATTAATACCCAACCCCCAATTTTCACAACTAACAAATGAGGGTGATTATCACATGTAAGTACGGGTGTGTTTTAGAAAAGACAAAGTCTTTTAATTTCGGCAATGTGATGCTGAGTTCAATCCTAGAAGCTAATCAACACATTATTTTTAGGATTTACAGAGAATTGCATGTGTGGTGAGCAAGTCGAGCAATTGTCGTCATCATTTTAGGAAAAGAATACTATCAGACATACTGTACCGTCTCAAGACAGATTAGAACCAATGACAACTCATTTTAGGATCATTAAATATTAATTTTAGGCAATTCTAGAGCTTTAAATGCTATTAATCATTATTAAACGTGCCTGTAATGTAAATACGTTGTAAAATACCAAACGCATCTGAAAGACAATGGCTGAGGGTAAAGGTCTCATTTAATAAGAACCAACTCCATCAGCCAACAGTTAAAACCTCAGCCAACTCCATTCAAGAATCATTAGGGCTGATTCATAGAGACAATT
This sequence comes from Chromobotia macracanthus, assembly GCA_036877525.1. NCBI lineage: Eukaryota > Metazoa > Chordata > Actinopteri > Cypriniformes > Botiidae > Chromobotia > Chromobotia macracanthus. The sequence goes on along the minus strand of JAZGTH010000073.1, from coordinate 6,302,582 downwards.
ACCATTCTGCCAGCCCACATTTTTCAGACTGATCACAGCTTTCAGGGTAATATATTAGAAACTGCCCCAAATGTACACTTCTGATCTGCAATTTTAATGACATCTAAAGCAAAGTTTGATTCTTCTTAAGTGAAAATTGACTCAAAGCTCAGAAAAGACTGACTAATTAGGTGTTATCCCAAAGTGACTTTCAGCACACTTTAGTAACCTGATGTTAATTCTGTTAGTGAATAGCATTGTCTTTTTATGTACATCTTTCTGATTGGCTGTAATTGTGCACAGATCATAGATCTTTACTCACATTCCAAAAGTAAAAACTCTTTGGGTTCTAGAGCAGGTTCTGACAGCAGTCTGGTTTGTATCAGTTACATGTCACTGTCTTGACTAACTCTGACCCACACTGATACCAGACACAGAGGAGACGACTTTACCCTAGTGAGAGTCTCTCTCTCTCTCCTGCACACACATTACCAGTCTGACACACAACGCCTCAATTAACAGTTTGGCCCTCTAAGGGGGATCCTGTTCACTACAGTCTACATTTCTCTCTCTTTCTCTCTTACTCTAGGGATGGGGAGAGGGGTGGTGGAGCAGCAATTTAAGTCAAGGCACATAAAAGCTAATGGCCATTTGCAAACAAGGTTTAAAATCTGCACTAGATCACAAGTCCCAAAGCAATTATAGAGATTTCTGATCGCTGACATATGCCTCTTTTCAACGACTTCTCCAGGCTGCTTACGTTCCTAAGGAGAGTTTTAAATCAGATGTTAACAGCAAGTGTGAACAGCACTGATTAAAAACCATTTGTTTTCACTGATTTTGTAATCTGTAACCAGCATTCACTCTGCTAATCTAAGCACAGTAGAAGAGGAAAAGCTTCAACTTAAAAATTCAGTGTTTGTTTTCATTTTGCAAAACATGCAGTACAGAACTCATTCCTCCAGTTCCCAGAAGATTAATAAACTGCACACACAATTACGACCCTGCGCTCCACCTTCTGGAGTCCTCCACAGTCTCTGGGAGAGAGAGAGAGAGAGAGAGAGTGGGCTCTGTGAGTGTTTTGGTGACTGGACTCCTCTGGGACTAGACTCATCCACTCCACTCTCTGCATTCAGGCCACTGGGGTGCTGGTTTTGTAACCGGTTCCTGATCGGTTTACACTGATCTGAGTCATGAAAACATATTCTGCATATCTCCTCCAGGAATGTGCCACAGCTGAATTCATGCACAAGATGCCCCTAAAGACAGGCGATAGGTGTGTGGTCGGGTTTGTGTGTAAATGTTAACCCACAGTCAAAAGTTGAAGATTAAAAACCCAACCAAAGCAAGTCTTTTTTACTTAATTCTTTTCAGATTACATTAATATTTTATATTTTCAAACCATAGATGCAGAAAATCATTCACTCTTGCTTGCATTTCCACTACAGAGATACAGAGTTTGAAATTCAATTGTCAGCTAGATATTTAGTATCTTTAATTGGCTTCTGTGGCCGATTTATTCCCTAGTAATCATTTTAAACTCATTCTTCATGTGAAACATACAGCCCCAGGTGACGAGTTATAATCTAATACACCAAGCCTTCAAAATCACCTTGTTCAGATGTTCCTGTAACCCAATTGGTAGAGCATTGTGTTAGCAGCGCAAATGTTGTGGGTTCGATTCCCAGGGAACACACATACTGACCAAATGTATAGCTCAAATGCACTATAAGTCACTTTGGATAATGCATACATGTAAATGTCCTCCAAGGTCTCTTCCTTACAACATTTCTAAACCTTTATAAATGAGCACTTACTGTATTCAGGACACACAGCCTCACATTCTGCCCGGTACTAAACTGCAAACAAACAGTACCTGCATATCTCCACTGAACCCCGTATGTTTGCCACATAAAGAGCAAAACCAGTTCAGTTCAGTTGTTCATTAAAGAGATTCACAGCAATTAAACAGAAAGGATCACAAACAGGGGCACTTGAAGAGATATACACGCTGAACTGAAGTGATAAACAGATGAACAAACACTCGACAGCCTCTTCTGCCTCATCATATTCTTTCCTGCCTTTCAATGTGCCTGCCTTTTGTGAGCGAACACTTTCTCTTTGTTATGGCAACCCGGTTTTGGTTTTTATTCTGTGCAGATGAGAAGTGAAGTGCTGTAAATATTTGATGTGGACTCATTGTGCCCACAGCTGAGAAGGGGAAAGGAGGGGAGAGGCAGAATCTGTCTCTTTAAATGTGTCATTATACTTAACTCATGTACAATTCAAAATAAGCAGCAGATTCTGTGATATGACACATATGTATTTTTAATAACTGACTGACGATTGCAGACTCTGTGTCGATTGCAAATCGCGTGTATAAAACAGATGTTGCCCTTTCCACTTGAAAATCTTATTATGAGGTTAACAGGTATTATCAGGCTAATATCTGTAAGGTCAAGATATGAAATCATTCATCTGACATCATGCAGTAATACCGACCAATGAGTTTAGTCGTGGCACTTAAATACAACTGTTTTACATCAGTTGAAGGTGCTTTTTTTCCAGGTAATAAAAACAGATTTGTGACAGGTTTGCCTTCAACGTACAACATTACAGGTACAAGACCATTTGACTAACAAAACCCTACCAGGCATTCATTCGTGTTGCTGTAATGTCCATGCAGGTCTAAACCATTATAACAGAAAGGCTTCTGGATCTTTTTAAAACCATGTTAATCTTTCCTAAGATGTGCATTTCATAGAAACCACTGCGTATGAAATAAGACACGGTTTCTTCACAAGGTGGGTGGTTGTGTTGGAGATGGGGTAGAGTCATGGTTTTTTTTTTTAACTATTTTCAAGAACTGTGACACTTTAAAGACAGCTTACACGCAAAGCAAAACTTTCACCAGGTTTTCACACACAGGATTACAATCAATTTCACATGCATTTGAATAGAAACGCAGACGAACACGATCCGCTTCAGCTTGGCTTAGGAGCGCAACGTGATCTTCCGAGAAGAAGCGAGGAAATCTTTGCTAAAAACATCCATTGCGGCACTTTAAGCAACCTGTATGAATGTCCCAGATTAACACATTACATCTAAACGTTTGGTTCATAAACCCCTCCATTTCTTTAGTAAAGTAACATACGAAACAGCCGAGCTACCGGACCCGCTGGACATTTTCTCATTAGTGGAAGCAACCATTAAAATATTCAGCAAACCAAACCTTCTCACCATGCTACAGTCCAAGACAATGCACACACACGCCGATTAAAAAAAGTTCAACGGGTTTGAAACTTAACGAATGCATTGATTTATTGGTAATCTCATGATTTTTTTTAAATATCTATATACATATCGGATATGTAGTTATGCTTTGCATCCAGTGATCTGTGACCGACAAGCTGAACTTCGGTACGGGAGGAAGTGAGCTGTTCCTTCAGCACCAGCCCCTCATCTCAACACCACAACATGCAACCCTCACAAACTTCACCTCCTCTGTCTCCATCACTAAAACCCTCAGCATTGCACAGAAAAGCTTTGAGAAGAGAAATGAGTTTGCGAGAGCAGAAGAGCGTTATTGGCCTACTCACCATCTATCGCCATGATGTTCTCGTCTGGACTGAACCATGCCGAGCGCTTAAGACGGGGTGGGCTCGCCGGCTCCAGCGCGCAGGGGATGAGGGGCCGTCAGATGGTACGTTCTGGTCTGAAGAAAAACCGTATGGTTCCTGCTGGTCCCTTAAAAGGATGCTGATTAGTGCTGTTATCAGGCCATAATGAGGACTCTTAAGGGTGTAATGTTGTTGATTGAATAAAATGAATGATGAAAAATGATGACCAGCAAGATGACCCCCTAGGAAAGCAATTCAAATGAAGGGGCCAAGCAAATGAACACAAATGATGGTGTTAAAACGACTTTAATAAATACATGCATTTGATTCCCGTATGCAAATTAGGCCACTGGGGAAAAAAATACACATTGCACGACATAACATTTGCTCTCAATGTATAAAATATAGACCTGGATAATTATAAAGTAAATCGCAAACACTATCAATTCTATAGGATAGTACACAGTCCTGCGTTGGCCATAGATCAGGTCTGAATTGCAATAAATAGCAGCAATTATTATTTGATTTTTTTCCCAGTGAGATCTACCATTTAAAAATGAATCACCAAACAGCAGGTATCTCAGCAGATGAGAGGGACCTTTAGTAAGCCACTGCATTAAAACTCAATATTCAAATAATAGTTCTGCACACTGTAGGTTTGATGTACTGAGTTTTAATATATGATTATGATTATAACTGTGTTCAGACCACCCGAGGCAACTTTAACACTGATAATTGCATAACATGTGGCAATAATTGGCCTCCCACATCCTTTGTTCTGTATGAACAGCTCAAATGCTTGTGCATTTCCTGTCAGCTGGGAATTGTCATTCGTTTTCAGTAAGTACCGGAAGCCATATAAAGGGCAGGTGAGTGAGAGAGTGAACGAGAGAAAGACAGAGAGAGAGAGAGACAATCAACAAAACAAAAACAGTGTCTGAATACCAACAAGTACTTCATTTGAAACTGTGGCACTGAGTAACTCACCATTATTGGCACTGTTGCCATCATCACACATGGCTACCTTAAATGTCACCATGGTTACCACTGTTGCCATGCAGCCAATGAGCTGGTTAAAAACACAAGCACGTGCCATCATACTAGAAATATAAGCCCCTATAACAACCTCCATATATGGCTTCATTTCCTGTCATGCTCTGTCGTCTAAATGGAGCCCTCACTCTTTCCTTCTTATCTGGCATCTAACACAAGCCTAAAAACAGAAAGAAAAATAAAATGAGTATCACCTGGAACCAGGGTAGTTTACAGCATATAAGAGGTCATCTATTACAACTGAGCAAAGCTATACCATCACAGAAACGAAACTGACAATTAAAACACACATAGGACTAATTATAGTTCTTCTTGCTCTCGCTCTCTCTTTCTCTCACTGGGTGTGAGTTTTGACTGCTCGCACCTCTATTTTTTCTCCATCTGATGATTCATTTGTCATTGACAGCAAATGCAAAGACACGCACAAACACCTATGATCAGCAATCTGCTAAAATGCATAATCCTATGCTATTACATAACAAAATAGTCTGCAGTGTCTATACACTATTCTGAGGGAATAAATATCACAATTGTAGAACAAATGTTTTCTCATAATCCTAAATAACCTTTTGATCTGAAGGCACCTGCTTAAATGATTAACCCGTTTTGTAGACAAAAGTGTAACTGCAACCTACATATTAATCGTACAGTTTTATTAGAAACAGTTTCCAAACTCACAAAGCTAAAGAGGCTAAAACAACAATGAGGGAGTTAAGCAATACATTTGAGTGTTAAGGAATGAGTGCATGCATGCATGGAAACAGGCAGTATCTGTTAAGGGCTTACAGTTAACAAAAAATCTATTAAAAATAAGAATAATTAGTTTAATTCCTAATTTTTTTTAAAAAAATGGGAGAACCTTCAGTACTTGTCTTGTTTGTGCATTATGAAAATGGCAGCTGGTGTGCAGATCACCATTAAGATCTATCTGAGCTGGAAACCAGATTTTCAGTGGCTGTTGATGTGAGAGGTTATCTGACTGAAGTGCTTTCGGATGTCTGTGCAGAATCCTCTCTATCAATAATTGACCTCCTCTCTCCCCCTCACCACCTCTTTAGGTTTGTTTTGTGTGTGGTTATTTTTGGACGGTGAATTGAGAACCTCTTCCAAACTGTTGTGCTCATCAGTCTCATCTGTGTTGTCATAGAAACACTCAGATCCATTAACCCTTTCAATTCTACTTATGCCTGAAGGAAAAGATGAAAAGAAAACGATTCTGTTTTTAAGACAATCAATAAGCTACAACTCTCTGTTCTTTTCCCTATACAGACCCACAGATCTTTTAATGAGGTAAGCATCTAAACATCTTAAAATAAGCTTGCATCTACGTGCACAACCATCTTCTGTATATACTGCTGACTGTTGAAATCTTGTCTCTGTTTTCTAGGCACAAAACACAAGGCTTGTTAGCAGGGATGGATGTGCCTCTTAACCTATCAGTTACTGTCAGTGAGATCAGTTGCTTGGGTTCTTCACGGAACCAATAACTTTTGATACCAGCACAGACAGAACAGTCAGTTTCTGAGACCTGATGTACCCTCTGAGGCCAGGTAACTTTTATTTAGAGGGCTTTATATAAAGAAAAACCTTTACATAACTGACATGTCAAAACATCAAGAAACCTAGAAATTTATTATTAGGCTGATCCGCTGAGTTATGACTGAAACTCTTGCAAAATCAGCCATAAAACTTATCAAAAAAATCACTCCAAAGTAAAAGTGAAAACAAAAGGTGCTTAAGATGCCTGAAACCACCTGATAGTTCAGAGCTCTCACTCTCACTTTCTCTCCAGACATGCACACACAATAGTCATGGTGGGAGCACAGAGGGGTTTCCAAGGCAACAGACTACCCACACTCCAATAAACACAAGAAGTGCCGGACACACAGAGTAGGATGTGAGAGCGAGCGAGAGGTCACCTTTACTGCTCAGGTCAGCCTATTTGCATATGCGGCCCTCAGTAACAGATCACCTATTCTCTCTCACAGACATCCTCAGTCAAATAATGCATGCAAAAATATTCAGGTATCATCACAGACAGGACAGGGGGCACAAAAATGCAAGACTTCTGTTGCGATTGCATGTTGCCTTCTGTTACACAGCCACTTCGTTGCAGTTCATAAAACAAACACAAACGAAACGATCTGAGTGCATATAAATCACACACAGAGATGCATTATTCTTACACATTTGCACAACTAACCAGCAAAGCTCTGCTGAAGCATCTGAAGCATGAGTTCCACATCTAAATATTTCATAACGCACAACTCCATGGAACAGCTTCACAGAGCACTCTGAGACACAACCACCCACCCTCTACCAAAAAACTTGACTTTATGCATACAAAAAAGCTCGTGTCAGATACATTTCCTCATACTGAACTGACTGGATGGATATCAGCATGCATCTGAGCAGAGCTAATGGTTGTGACTTTACGGTTAAAGAGGTCAGCACATAAAACCCAATGGATTTTTAAGTAAGATTCAGATGGCAGCACAACAAAATTTGTTTTGGGAATACATGGAAGAGATCTGTATGATAAATGGGTTTGCTTGATACAGTCAGATGATCTTGGCCTAACCAAACACTCATTTCTTTCATTATTTATGGCAAGTGAGTGTGTGTGCTAACCACAGAGTGCATATCTGTGAGTATGTGTGACAGCTGCTCCATTTTCCAGCTGGCATACAAAATTAACAACGAAGGTGGAAAGCAGAGAACAAGAGTCTGATTACTAAAAATCGTCAAAATCTAGCATTTCATACAAATCTGTCACATTGGGAGGTACATGAGGTGAATTAAAACCGTTTCCAGTGAGCAGAGAGGAAGTGAGATCATTACAGATGAACTGATACTCACTTTAATGAAATTTTCACTGTAATAAAATTAAATCAAACTTATCTTATTCCCACACTGGTTTTAGTGTCTATAGTAACCATTTTATAAAATTTTGGACAAACACGGCTAGACACAAGCTTCAGTGAAAAATGATCAGTGTTTTTACAAACAGCATACAGAGTTTGGAATGACATGAGAATGAGCAAATAATAACTCATTACATTCAGCCACATCACTGAGTTTTAATTGAAGGTCAAAAGATTTCCAATAACACAATTCTCTGAGAGGTCACAATGTCACATTTTGACAGATTTTTCGACACCTTCTCATGTCTTGTTCTCTTCGCCTGTGATGAAAAGGTGGACAGGTTTTTTGGAGTGGAGCATCTGAGCGGCACGTTCGGCCCCTGTGATGGCAGCCAGTCGATGTGTGTCATATCTGGAGTACAGGGCTGTGCAGGTGAAACTGACAGAACTGTCACCTTCTCTGACACCAGCCTGAAGCATATTACACACTTCACTGTAGAAATGAGGATATGTGGGCAACCCATAGAAGATCAGGTTATGAATTCCTTTAATGGTGTATCTGACAAAGAGACATACAAACACATGGTTATGCTATTTTAAGTTAGCAACTGCAAATATAGCCAGAACAAAAACAAAACATACCTTTTATAGAAGTGGAATCTTTCTGAGAAGAGCAGAAACTGTTTGTCTCCTCTCTGGAAGTAATGTCGTGCTCGTGACACCTCCGATCTCTGTGAGTACTCGCTGATACACACAAAATTGACGTCCTGTTTCTTCATATAGTTCCGAAGACGGACGAAATCAAAGTATGAAGGCACATAGATGAAAGTGTGGGACATGACGGAGTCTCTGTACTGTGGCAGGATCTTATCCACAAAGAACTGGAACCTGAAGCATCATGGGTAATATAGTTTAAATACTTATATACTTAAATGCAAAGTTCTTACATTTTTATGGTTGGTTCTGATCTGTATTCTTTTATAATACTAGATCTGTACAAAACTTCATAAATCTAGCCGTTTAAGAAATTAATGAATTCATGCACTGGATACTCTTGCAATGGATGCGTTTGCCGCCTTTTACTAAGAATTCACTTGTGTACTAACAAGCAGGGATGCAGTTCTACAGATGATGTGTTCAAGTACTCATGCTCATTAAGTGCTTGAATATCAAACAATGACAAAACAGAGCACTCACACAGGAGCAAATCCAGAAAACGTAAAGTAATTTAAACAAGCACACAGTTGAAACAGTATTTAAATTAATGGCAGACGCTTTTATCTAGTGACTTATAGTGCACTCAAGCTATATATTTGATCAGTACGTGTTCCCTTGGTATCGAACCCATGACCTTTGCACTGATCGCAATGCTCTACCAGCTGAGCTACAGGAACACGTTTCCACGCAAACATGCCCCCTTCTAGTTAAATTAGGAACATTACAAATTATGATCACTGCCACACAAACAAGTACATGTAAGAACAGTGAAGTTTAGTAAGTTGCATCAGAGGTTTCTCTGATGGAATTCACTGTGATTGACTAACGACTGTTGCCCTCTAGTGTTCAGAATATAAAACAGCAGATGTCTGACCTGGCATCCTGATCCATGAAACTGTCTGACTGGAACGTCTGGAATACATGTGGTAACTGCACCAGTACCTGACAGATTGAGCCCACCTTTGGAATGGTTTTACTGCACACCTGAGAGAAAGAACAACATCAGCATCTGTCTACCTGAATTTGCTGCACATCCATTACTATGGGTCAGTCTATAATCCCAGTGACATTTGACAGATGACTCAAACTGAAATCACTGAATATACTAATATATATACTAATATATATATATAAATATCTGTATTTCACTGAAGCTCACTCTGCTGTGTACCTGGCCCCTGTAGTTGTGGCAGTGTTTGGTGAGGATGTTGGTGATCTGGGGTTCTTGTATCGCACTGAACACCAGCGTCTGTCTGTAATGCGCCGCCCAGTTGTTCAGGTTCCACATGCGCACGCGGGAGAAATCGACTCCATGCGAGTCAATCGGCTGCAGATTCACATGCTTCAACACATGCTGCAACAAGCACAACAGCAAAGGATTGAATAAATTGAGAAATTGAGTAAAATGTCCATATTTCAGCTCCTAATACTCCCCCATCCTCCACTGATGTGAGACTCACCAGCAGATGTTCCCAGTTCTGCATGAGGAACACATCCGCCTGGTCTATGATCAGCAGCTCGATGGAGGACAGGAAGTCAAAGTCTCTCTTTTTCTCACCCTCGGCACCCAGCACCGTTCGAAGGCCCAGTGGAGACGCAATGATGATGTCAGAGGAGTAGAACGGAGCATAGAGACGCATGCTGCGTTTCAGGATAGACACACCTGAACCCAGACAGAAAGAGAGACAGAGAGAGAAATATCCAATGTTATCATGTCACGCTGGGCAAACAGAGTTTCTAGTTTCACAGTTAAAGAGTTTATAGTTTACAAGAAAAGGTGGGATTTTACTGTACCTATCCTGAAGTGGTCATCCACATTTCCAGAAAAGACTGCATGATAGTCGTCAGGTTTCTGCAGGCTGGGTGGCGTCTGGTCTGGCTCCTCCCCATACTCTTCCTTGAATCTCTTCTTGTTACTGACGTCCATCTTCTTCCCTTTGGGCTCCATTAGAGTTATGAAGGTCTGGACCACACGCAGCACCCCGTCTCTGAATGGCACTAGAATCAAAACCTGGGGAGGGGGGATAAATTATGAGGACGTACAAATTCAAATAATGATCCCAGGTGCCTGTAGATGCTTATCCAAAATGTACATACACACAACTATTTGATAACATCTTTGCAAAGGTCACAACATGCAGGCCAGAATGAACAGGCTAAGGACCAACCCATTCAACATTAAAAATCAATGAACCCTACAATGCAAAGTTCAACAGATGAGTTTTGCACAGTTCTATGAGAGGATATAAAAGTCACTTCACGTTTACGGATACTTTTATGTAAAATAGAAAAGTAGTAGTTTAAACCGGTTATACCTTTGGTCTGGTGATGCCCTGGTCACGAAAATCCACTTCTGGGTCTTTAGTTTCTTTCAACTTAGCGTTATTTGAAAGCACGCGAGTGTTGGCCTTTAACACATGGTTCAGGGCATGAAGACAGTAGGCAGTTCGCACTTCCTTAGCCTCCCTCAATGGGGAGCTGTTTGCAAAATACACATCCCTGTATGTACCTGCAAAACAATATGGGAGAGAAAGACAGATGATATTTAGAGACAAAACATACAGTGAGTCCTCTAAAAATCACAGGATGAATCACAGTTGAATTGTGCTGGCATACCCATGAGCCCAAACAATTCCTTCTGCAGCTCTGTCACACTGGGCGCCACCTTCAGGCTGGGAGGACTGATTTAGCAAGCACCAATTATTGATGGTTTTGTGAATGGGTGGGATAGGAGCAGATGAAGGCTGTCCCAGAGCTGGGAAACGTTCCAGTGGACGAACGCACTGCAGAATGTCCAACTTTGGCCACTTTAAGAAAAGTCAGTAAGTGAGAGTTTATCTTCTTTATATATACTATTTGTTCTAGTATTTAAAATCTTAATGCCTGCAGATATATGCACAAAACCTCCAAAATCACATTAATCTAACATAATATATTAAAAATTAAAAAATTAGCAATATACCTTAACCTGAGTCTTGAGTTTTGACCCCTCTAAGATTCGACTCACTTCCATGTCACTAAGTTCTATCTCCTGGTGCTCCACAAACATGTCTACAAGAACCAGAGTCAGAAGGCAAATTAAACACTTAATACACTTCCCATGAGTCTATAATAGTTTCAGGCTCTGTCCCAAATGGCACACTTATCACTAACTTTCAGCAATGCTGCCTGTCTTGTGCATGTCGGTGAAATCCACAAGACCACAATGATATCTCATTAGTCATTTTTGGTTTTAGAAGGGTAATCAAGAGTGCCCTTTCTGCAGCCATTGTCCACCCTTAACGTGCCTGTGTGCCAAGCCCACTCTAATATTTGGTATAGACTATTACCCAAAGCACAGACTCAGAAGGGCTTTACAAGGGCTGAGGTTGCCATTTGGGACATGGCCAGCATATCAATCTTGAGTATATGAATAATGATGGTTTGTTTATTGGTGGAAGGTGCCCTTCTTTGTGCCTGACAGGCTCACGTTCCTCAAGCCCTTCCTATTTTGAGCCTGTTAAGGCTGAGCACCTTACTCAGGCATACAGAAGGGCACCTTGCACATACTATTGATGGGTTTGCAGTAAGTCAGATAAATTCCATGTCAAGAGACAGACAGTAGCGGATCATTCATCATTTCAGTTCAGAATTCAGAGTGTCTGACTGATGAGTCATGAGAACATCTCACCCTCTTTCAGCTCTTCTGAGTTCCCCTCTCCCTCTGCAGGCAGGCTTGTCTCCAGACAGAACGCAGCTTCGTTCTTCTTATCAGTAAACTCTCCATCCCCCACCTCCTCTGTATCTCCATTTGTCTTTTCAGGGGGTTCTTTATTTTCTGGGTCATCAGGCAGCTTGTCATATTCTTCCACTAGGACTTCTTCAGCATCATCATCATCATCATCATCATCTTCCATCTCTTCTTCTTTATCCTCCACCTCTTCCTCCACTAGAGCCATTTAAAGGCCAAGAACAACATGTAGGCATTATCAGCATGTATGTATTCCACATGACGACAGAATGATGACGACAGAATTTTTATTTCTGGAGGAATTCTTTTTTTAAAATATACTAAAATGAGACTGTACATAATCTTACATTCAACTTCATCTCCCTCCTCCTCATCTTCACTCTCTTCATCTTCACTGCTGTCATCAGCTCCTCTGATCATCGTGGACAGCAGTTTCTGATAAGCAGACTGCTGTTCTTCGTCACCGTCTTCCTCATTCTCAGACTCGGGGTGCTGTGGACTGTCAGGCTCCTGCAGGTACAGAAACTCTTCAATAATGCAAGGCAATTTCACAAGCCTGATTTACCCCATGTTACATCTACATTAAAAATTGCTCTCAGTAGAAAGACAGAAACTTCAGGGCTTTAACTACAGAAAAACCTTCCTGCCACTGTATTGTTATACAAGCCTGCTTAGATTATGTGACAGTTGTGTACCACTCTCCATTAAGAATGAACTAAAATCAATGTCTCTGGTTTCACTGTTTACAAAATGACAGCAGATGTGTTTAAACTGGACAGCAATTGAACTCTAAAGGAGAGTTTACCTTCACAACATGCAGCAGCACAAACATTTAATAAAATAAAGGTGCTCAAACATCTGGTTTCAACACCAGCTGTCAAACTGCTCATTCAGCTGGTCTGTTAACTATAAACCGTACAGGAGGAGACTGATGGACCCGCTATGTGAGCTGAATCTGATCACTGTTAATTAAATAAGCCACAAAGAAGAAATAATGATCTGTTTACTACTCACCAAGCGTAAAATCTGAGTTTTCTCGGGTCTGTCGACAACACTATAAGCAGAAAGAATGACGTATAATATTAGCTGTAATGCTTTAAACCCCGACTGAATGCTAACTTCTACCGTCCGCTGTTCTGAACAACTAATCGCATTACTTACTTGTCATGGAAAGGGTGCTGTTCTCCAAATTGCTTTAAATGCTTTTTCTGTTTCTTAGTTAATTGGTTAATTTCTTGATTTCCCCGCTTTCTTCTGCCCATGCTGGCACTCACGTGTATAGTACGAGCTTGCGTTTTCCTCGCGGATAATGACGTTGACGAGCACTCTGGCGCCACCTGTCGGACAGGAGTAACTGCAGCGCCACCGCAGGAAACGGATTGCGCTTTAATTCGTAGGTCATGGTGTGTGAAAAATAATAAATCGGCTAAAACGAAGCGTTTTAATAACATGTTTGTCCTTCTCCAAAGTTTCATTTTGAACACCTACAAAATGTAGGAAAACACAGTAATTGCGTTATTGCGTTACATTAGTAGGTCCTTCATCACACCTTGACGTGCTCTGTCGGAGAGCCAATAATAAAAATAATGCGCAATAATAAAAATAAAGCACAAATACAAATCCTTTTTAAATCAAATTAAGACCCGAATTTATATTTTAATAATTGATTTTTGTGAATAATTTTTGAATAATTTCTGCATTTATGTTTTAGTTTTTTTTTTTAATATTGCAGGTTTTCACCTCCACAGATCCTTCCCATGTGAATTAAACAGACAGCTTTAAGTCATTACAAACTGGATCCCACCCCAACCTTCAGGTGCAGCAGACGTATCCGGTGTTCATCAAAATCACGGAAGGACGGGTGCGTTCATTAGCTGAAAATATCAGGGCTGGATCACGGTGTAAAAATGTCTGTAATTGATTCGATCATTGAAAATGATATTTATTGATTTAATTCTCGCAGCCTCCATCACCCGGGCCTCTGAGAACATGTGGTCTGTGATTATGAAACATATTCCCCACTGGTGATTAGGGTGCCTGACAGCGGGCCTGGAGGCCAGAGAAAACAAGGGAAGCTGATACAAATGAACCACGCACACCTCAGCTCAGGGGTGAGCCATAAACACACCAAAGGTTAGAAAAACACGGTTGGGTGCCTGTGTGAAGACAAGGTTAATGTCCCCGAACGCCACTGAAATGCCGTCCCGAGGAGTAGGAGCAGAGCTGAGGGACTGAGCGCCGCCTGTGGTCCTCTGTCTGCTCATTGTGATAAAGCTTTCTGTGTGCAAAGGAAGTGAATTCATTCACTCGATCGACTTAACAAACGTGTTTTGGTGTCATTTAATGTTTCTGTAAATGCATGTCATGTAATGTGCCGTGTTTAAGAACGGGGTTATGTCACATCACTGCAGATGTATGGCAGTCTACGGCTATGGCATGTAAGAAAAGTTCCTCTCCATGACACTAGAGGGCACAATGGTGCTCTTTATTATCAATCATGCTTATCTGTTTAATCCTTTAATAAAACCTCATGCATCGGGGTAGTGTTTTCCCAGCCAACAATTTTAGGTTGTAAGAACGTTTACCTTACGTTTGTGTAAGTAACAGAAATGTTACAAATGTTATTTCGAAAATTTTAGGAACATTCAAACATTCATTTTTACACACACGCATGCACAAAGGTTACTGCAAGAATGTTTTTAATACACTCTGAAAGAAATTAAATTGCTCACATCAAAATAAAACAGCCTCACTAATAATTGGCAGCAGAGTTCATCTTACAGCCTGGGGCAGATAGCTTGGGTGCAGTATGTAATAGCATGTGGGCAGAATTATGTGCTAAATATGGAAAACGGAGCAATAGGTGTGATGGGGCAGATTTGATTGTAATATAAGCACAGAGCGATATATAAAATCTTTAAATGTTTTTGTTGGATGTTGGTGCTCATAAAACAAGCGGTCCAACAGGCACTGAAGATAGTCCTGTTGGGATGGTGCCTAAATGTCCAGAAAACTGAGTTCCCACACCTGGGGTTTCAGTAAACAGTGATCTAATTGAATCCCTGAACTCTGGGCCAGAGCTAATCCACGAATTAAGTCAATCAAAATCTATGAATCCTTAAACCCAGCTAACAGGGAATGTTGGCTAATGTTCTCAAAAAAAATTTTCTTAACATTATCAAAAGTTCTTGCAGTAACGTTATATGCCATATATTAAAAACGTGGAACGTTCTAAAAACATTACAGAATTACATTCATATAACCAACCAATAGTGTCTATAAAACTGGACATTTGAAATGCTCCTAAACGTTCAAAATAACATTTTTAACGTTTTTGTTTCTTAATTAAAACGTTACAAAAACATTCTTGCAACCTAAAATTGTTAGCTGGGAACCCCTCATATGTTCTCTCTCCTAAAGTGTTAGAGCATGTTTGATTAAAACACTTCATCTGGTCATATTTGTTTAGACAGTCTGTTAAACCACAGATGGAATCTGTCTAAATGAGTGAACGTTCACACTCACTGCCCACGGCAATCCGGAACA
This sequence comes from Chromobotia macracanthus, assembly GCA_036877525.1. Lineage (NCBI taxonomy): Eukaryota > Metazoa > Chordata > Actinopteri > Cypriniformes > Botiidae > Chromobotia > Chromobotia macracanthus. Next base: position 6,287,073 of record JAZGTH010000073.1, on the reverse strand, counting down.
TTACAGTGTTGCCGATGACAACTTTGTGATTATAACTAATTCACTGCTTTGTGTCTGTATGTGTTGTGGCTTTCATACAAATGTGCTGAGAGTCTCAGAGGCACAAATGTCTGTAGAAGGTCAAAAATCTTAATCTGAGGAAATGTGGACTGCCTCTGGAGTGCACAAAAATAAAGTGAATTAATAGTTGCATGTACAGAGGTGTAAAGAGAATTAAAACCACGTCATTAAATTATCTGAACAAAACCTCATACGAGAGCGCTAGTATGAGAGGACATGAGAATTAAAACCGTGTCATTTAATTGTCTGAACAAAATATTATTATTAAGAGCGCAAGTATGAAGAACATTAATAGACATCACTTGCAGATAGAAAAGGATCTTTTGTGTAATGCTTTTCATTTGAATCGTGCCAAGTGTTGCAATAACAGACAGATACCAGAATGAGAGGTGTCAACAGGAAGAAAAAGACATTAACCTGCAGAGGCGTGCCTGTCTGTTAGCAAATATGTGCACACACACATTGTTTGCTGATAAAAATATTATTGTCTGGTTTTTGAAAAACAGTGGTGTCTAATAGTGTGGTATTTGTCTTGTAGCTTCCTGATACACCACACCTAATTACACTAATGTTTATCTTTAATATTCCACCTGAACGCGCCTGTTCAGAAGTCAAACATGAACCCAGCTCACGGGGAATGTTCTCTAAAAGTTATCAAAAACGTTCCTATGGTGTTTTAGTAGAATGTTTTTTTAATTGTATATAACATATCAAAAATGGTATTCTCTAAGTTTTTAGTGGAACATTTAAAAAAGTTACAGAATTAAAAAGTTTGAATAATGTTTTTATAACCAAGCAATAATGTCAATACAATGTGTAGAAAACTCGACATTTTAAATGATACTCAATGGAAACGTTAGGGAAACATTCTTACAACCTAAAATTATTAGCTGGGAAAGAGCGTAGAAGAGACGTGTTTAGAAAAAGATATGGAAAAATGTATCTTTTTGTTACTGTTAAAAACTGAATTTACATTAAATAAAAAAAAAGATTATACAGTTGATAAACTAAAAAAATGGTAAACTACACTGGTGAGTTCAGGCTTTATGAATGTATTTTATGTCCTTACAATGTAGTTAAAACCACAAACACTATAAGCTATATCGCTGTGGACTTCTCTTACAATAGTTTTCATAAGATATTATTTACTACACAACCTAGTTAACATTATTTGATTCGACCTGTTGATTTGTTTTTACACTGAGGACATTTCACTATATTAATAAGGACATTTTCAAAAACTCAGCCCTCACAAGTATAACCAAACCTGTACACACACAGTATCAGTCACTACATCAATATGAGCTCTGCTTCTGGTCTTCCCTCTCCTCTTCTCTCCCCATCCCCTCCTTATTTCTCTATCAATGTTTCTCTCTTGTTGAGGAAAAAGTCAACACTCTACCCAAATTCTTCATTTATTTTCTCTGCTGGAACTCTGTCATGCAATCTCTTACTGGCTTTTCTTCCTTTCACCGTTTTTCTCTTGGTGGAACCGGCATGTCCTCATCAGGGTCTCCTCCACCGCTGCCTCCTCCGGGTCTCCTCGCTGTGTCTCAGAGGTGGTAGAACAGTAGACTGTGTAGCAGCACAGTAGGAACAGTTTGTGTTGAGCTCTTCAGCTGTAGCTCTTTTATTCTCCTGTTTTTATTTCACTTTCTGTTTTCATTCCCATCTTCGTTTTCCCTGGGAAAGCTGGCCTGAGGGAACAGATGGACCTGTTAAAAGAAAAATGTTCAATCCTTCTTGAGGTTCACAACAATGCAAAGCTGATATCCCAATTTTAGATTGTAAGAACATTTCCATTAAGTAAAAAAAAGGTCAAAAAGTTATTTTGAAAGTTCTAGGAATGTTTAAATGTCTATTTTTTTAGACGTTGCATTACCATTATCTCATGGTTATATACAGTAAACGTTACATAAACATTTTTCAATTCTGTTTTTAAAACATTACACTAACTACTTAGGAATAATGTTTCTGAAAAGTATAATACATAATTTTTAAAACATTTTACTAATGTTACTGCAAGAATGATAACTTTGAGACAACTTTAAGAGAACGTTTGCCAGCTTTCTGTGTAACCACTGGACATTTTGCACTCCTATAATGCAACAGGTTTTGAAGTTAGATCAAATTTAGTACAAACTCTGAAAACCCACATAATCAATTTTTATTCCTTTTTTTAAACCAGAACAGTTGGCAGCATTTTGGCACAAATCCTGAGATAATACTTCATTTCACCCCAGAGCCCAAACGTGTTTATATAAATATATAGATTGTCCAAAGTCTTTAGTACACAAAGAAAACATGGAACATAGTATAGTAGTTAATTTTTTTATAGTATAATGTTAATTTTTTTCTGTAATGTCATAATGCCTTTGTGGAAAGTCTGAATGCTTGAAACACTCAGGCAGGAGTGTGTAAAGGTCCACACGCATGTCCAAAGCCTTCATATGTTTTCAATCGCATGTACATGATTATGTGTCTGACATATCTCTGCTCCTTCCTGTGTTCCATTCCCACCTATTTATCAAGTATCAAGCCCTGGTAACCTGGTATCCATGATGATCACATTGTCACGCCGATTGCATCTGTCCAATTAGTTGTGGTTTGTTAACATGAGATCTCAGCCACAGGACTGAAACAGAATTGATTAGAGTCGAGAAAGGAGGGCCAACACTTTTCTGTATGGGGGGAGATAAGTAGGGGCTCTAAAAGCAGAGTCAGGGCTCAGGGGGTAAGAAGAGGACAGCAGGATGCTCCTGCCTCTCATAGGCTGTCATCTCCACTGAATGTCATTGGTGTAATCAATGTGAGCAGCATCAAAACCGAGAGACGCAGCACGGCCATCTTGTAAATGAATACTGCCCTTAAATTCGACCTTTTGAGCCTGAACGTGGCTGCACAATCAAGTCCTGGAGATGTTTCACACACGTCTCACACTGAAAATGATGTTTTTTGATTAAGAGGCTTTAGACAGACTAACCACCATCCACTCCTCTCTCTTTCTCTCTTACACACATACTCCAAAACACAGGATATAAAGGCATGCCTAAATCTAACATTTCATTCTGTTAAGATGTTTAATTTAGTTGATTTTTCACGGCGGCATTGAAGAATCTCTCGCTGTCTATGATAATTTTATGATTAGTGGAAAAAATCTTAGAGAGATTGGAAAAAAACACAATCAGGTCAAGTTAAATAAGTTTAAATAAGTTAAAATTAAGTCAATAAATATTCCTATAAATATAAATCTATTTTCTCCATTTATTTCAATTTATGACTTTCCAGAAGTAGAGTCATGACTTGAACCAGAATAAACGGTTATTCTGATTACCTCTAAAGCTTTCCATCATTGTTTTAATTAGATGACATTGTAAAGTTTAAAATACCACCCAAACACACGTTCAGTAAATGTTGAAAGGATTTATAACCCAAGATTCACAATAATTGGAATTGACAGAATTGTCATTGCACGTGATGCCTTAGCAGTTGAACCGGGATATGTGCGTGTGTGTGTGCGCATGTAGAACCACAAAATGAGATGGAATCCACCATCATGTTCTTGACAAACTCCTGACAAATCAATGTCTGCTTTGCAAAAGCAATATTGACAGTTCTCACATTTACACTCATCACTGCACTGTGTGTGTGTGTGATGATCTCTGGGTGCGTTCCAGCTCTCTGTGGTAGAGCTTCAGTGAAAACAATAATAAGGTCTTAAACAAAGGCTCTACTGTAACAGTGAAACCTGCTCCTCTGCTCTCCACACCACTCCACGCTGTCCATCAAACCATGAACTGATCTCAGGTCAGGCCACACACTCAGAAAAGAGAAAGTTTCCTGCTTTCTCTGTCCTTTCCATCTGCTTCTCTCTGGTCATTCAACTATGAGAATGGTGAAAGAAGATACAATTATGGAATAGCTTTAAATGTTTATGAGATACTTTAAAGCAACCTGTCCAAAATTGGTTTATTAGTCCAAAAAGACCACACTGAAAATCTAGGATACAAAATAGAATTTACAGTAAACCTGGGAATACACCAAAGAAACATTATGAGGTAAAATGTGGATTAATTCTAAATCTGCACATTTTTATTAAAATAAAAGCAAAATTACAAGCATGGTCACTAGCGGCCTCAGATTTGTGACCCTGTCTGTGAAAACCCAGTCGGATATTTTGTGATTTGCTGTTTTCTACATAAAATCATCATACATCATGTAAAGAACATTCTGTGAAAATATAACCTTGATATCTTTAATACTGACTGAGTGAGGCCATGTCAAAGACTGAAATCATAGTGAAATTAATGACTGAAGTCAAACTTTGATGCTCGTAATCTCATCATTAGATTAGAGACTTTAGCCTGGATTTCACAGACAGTCACTTTTGTTTGGACCCCACTGTAGAACTAATCAAGGAGACAGTAAATGACCTGTTTATTCCACCAGAGGTCCTCATATTCATACTAACATTAGCAGGGCTGACATGATGATAAGCATACCTACAACATTACATCTTTTCAGTCTTGTCATCTTTTTTCTTTTTCTCTTTAGCCTTGTTTTCTATTTTCTTCCATGCCTCTTTCTCTCTTGGACTTCATTCTCTTGCTCGCTCACTTGCTCTCTCTTTCTTTATGTCTTTCGCTTGTTCTTTTGTTTGCTGCTCTTGCCAGATTGGGATTAATGTGTGATGTTATCTGAGTACTTGGGGTCTGTTCAGTTGTAATCTGGTTCTTTGTAAGACGGTAGAGATCAGAAATGTTTTCCCATAAATCAAAAATAGCATCCATATGGATCACTCGCTCTCTCTTTTTCTCTCCCACATATGCACACGGAACATATCACATTTTTTGTGTGGATAAAATCTCAAAACAAAAATCCAAACAAATCAAAACAAATCTCAATGAAATTAGTCTTGCGCAGCAGGCAAGATGAATCTGAGGCTTCTGATTAGAGCTCCATCTCCAACTGTACATATTCACATTTTCCATGATCTTACCAACAAAAACAACTTATGCCTCATGATGTCTGCGTCTCTTGTGACCAGAGATGAGATTGCTCAATCACCTACACCCTTTAGCTATGTCAAAACTGCGGAAGACATCAAAAGTTCAGCGCATTTCCAGAAGATGAGGGGTGCTGAGGAAACAGGAAGTCAAAAGCTTCCACTGTGATGTCAGTGACAGAGAGAGAGATGAAGAGCACAATGGAGAAAGAAGAGCAAAGGTTGCAAACTTCGTCCCTGTTGTCTGAGAGAAATAATGAGAGAGTTTGGATTAGTCATTAGAGGAGCAAAGGTTGCAAGCTTCATTCTGTTGTCTAAGAGAAAACAATAAGAGAGTTTGGATTAGTCTTTAGTCATTAGTTTGGATTAGTCATTAGGTAAATCATTTGTTTCTCCAAGGGATTTTGCTAATCCCACAAATGAGTCTGATTAATACAACAATCTGAATGCTTAAATCCTCTAAAAATCTATTTCCAGCCTCCCAGGAAAACATCCACAGAACAGTCAGTGGAGATCCTGATAATGAGAAGAGGAAAAATTTGACAAGATGACAGCGTCATTAAAGGTTCAGATGTGACACCTAATGCAGGATCAGTAATGTGTTCGGATTCTGCTCATTAGGTTTTATAAGACGATGCCAAGACGTTCCTCAGCCAGAGTTCATCTGCGAATGCCAATCAGTTTCAATTCAAATCAGTGCGAAATCATTATCTTAGACAGTTCTGGAGTGTTCGAAGCCTGAACGCCCAATGTTCAGACCAAACAAGACAGCAAGGAAAAATTCCCCAGCTAACAATTTTAGGTTGTAATAACGTTTCCGTAATCTTTCCATCAAGTAACAAAAATGTTAAAAATGTTATTACTTCAAAAACGTTACAAAACATCCACTTTTTTAAGGTCGTATTAACATTATTTTTAAAGTTCTGTAACATTTCTAAATGTTCACTAACAACTTAAGAATAATATTTTTGATATATGATATATAATGTTTAAAAAGTTCTACTAACATTAGAACATGAACTTTTTATAACTTTAAGAGAACTCTGAGAGAACTTTGAGAGAATGTTCTGAGAATGTTCCCTGTTAACTGGGTCCCTCAGAGCTTTGTAAGAAACCCTTGGAGAAACCAAGGCTTTAAAAGAAAACCCATCCTTCACTGGACAGCTTAGTAACAGTAACTGTTTCACTGTTTGTTCAGCAAATGCAGCAATAGTCAGAAAAAGTGCAGAGGGTCTGTCTATTTAAAAGGTTATTTCAACTAGACATGATAAACACTCGCATATATTTTTTTAGGCATGTGTGTATGCATGCGTGAGTACAGGTTCCTCCGTATCTACTGGAAGTTTTTCAGAAACAGATGCCCAGTGTGAGCCGTTTAATTTTTTACTGATAACCGTAGGAAGATAAGTGAAGAGCTTTCCCACACTGCAGTACATTATCAGAAACCTCAGCCAACTGGGTCCTCATCCTTCTGTGTTTATGGGTGGGTGAGAGTCTCTGGCCAAATGAGACCTCATTCTTCTCTCCATTGCCCATCAATTTTCTTTCTCTCTCACTAGGGATCGTCTGCGTTGCCAAGCCATCCCACTGAGAAAACATCTTTAGCCTGTCTACATAAATACAAACTGAAAACAGTTTACTTTATGATTTAGAAAGGTAATAAGATACAAGAACTTATCTTTCTGAAACACTGCTACGTTGATAGCTGTTGGCGTGCGCGTATCTCTTTGTCCATTGTAGGGTAATCAAGAAAATGTTTAGATATTCGTCCTGCTGAAGTTAACATATTTCAAAGCTGCTACTAAAATGATCCAGAGAAAGAGAGAGAGAGAAGAGGGAGAGTCTAAAGATATATAATGAAAGGCAGAATGAGAAAAATAAGCAAGTTAAAAGTTAGAAATGTGGTGACGGCACTCTCGTTCATCTGTCTAATTATCCGGCTAAATTGTTCCCACATTGAAACTGAAATACAAATGACTTGCTATTCAGGGACGGAGCTAATGAGCTTCGCTGGGTTAAACACAGTGTTACAACCGAGGCTATTACTATACAGCTCTCCTCTAATCTGACCCATTAACTTTGTGTACACACAGATCAGCGGTCCCGTTCCTGCGAGCTGTGGACTGTAATGATCCACTGAGTTTGTGTGTGTGTGATGTGACCAGGACTGTTGATTCGACTTTTCGTTTGGCGAGTGACTCCGTACACCTCGAAAACTCTTCCAAACAACTGCAAAATCTCCGTGACTTGATTGACTGCAAAAATTCCCCAAAATACAGCAGTAAAGCTAGAAAACAAGATAAGATGGGAGAAAGAGCTTAAAATAAATCAGAGATAGGTGACTTGTACTAAACTGTTTGGGTGCTATGATAATACCTGCCTGAAAAAGAGGATAAACAAGGTAAAAAACAATGTATTAACACATAGAAAGTCAGTTCATGTAGTGCACAAAATGGTCAAGTTTCAACAAATATGCAAGAATGAGATCACAATGCTTAAAGGTAGGGTAGGCAATTTCGGAGAGGCTAGCAATAGCAAGCTAGATTTGAAAGCATAAGATCCCGCCCAACATTGCGTGGAGGTATACAAATATACAGTTTGACAGGCAAGTATGACATCCTGTCATTGCATTCTGACCAACATGCATGTTAGATTTCACTATTTTAAATGCAGTTCTACTGTGTCTGTAAATGACATGTTGCTTCAGAAATGTAGAATGCTTTTCCTCTAAAAACATTCAGATCAGATTAGTCTAATCATAGAGTGATTGGAGCATTCGGCACTGATTCGTTTCACACTTAACACAGCCACCTAAACTCAGTCACCCGTTGCCTTGAAAACGGTTCCAGTACATTTTACCTAATGAGAATTTCACCCTCAGCCACCATTGGGCAGCCCTGTGGATTTGTAGCTCTTGGTTCCGCTCCAAACATACGAGTGATAATGCTGTGGCAACAAGCCTCTGTTTATTTCCTGTGAAAACAGTGAAGTGGGGGTCACTGGAATGCAGTCCAGTGTCCGAGCTTGCAGCAGTAAAGCAAACATGCTTAAGATTTGATCGCCAGCATACTTGAAGCTGGGGCTGATGTTTTCTTTGCCCCTTAACCAAGCAGCAAATCAATCCAGCTACTGCTAGCAGCTGCAATCTGTGGTCTGTTATCAGCCTGAATGATCAGGCCGGCTGGAGCTCAGAGGTGCCTCCACACACTTACACAGAGTTTACAGCAGACCCGGTTCTTGTGACTCCTCCCCAGACTGACCTCATGTGACCATTTGATAATTGCATGTTATTGGCTATCATGTTTCTTATCTCATGTCTAAACAGTCAATTAACAAGGTACAGTTTGATGCAATGAATACATTGTGTATTTACTGCATGGCTTGTCATGTCAGTTAATCAAGCCGCAATCCCAGCTAACAGGGACAGTTCTTAGAACGTTGGCTAATGTTTTCTAAAAGTTCTCTCAAAGTTATCAAAAAACGTTCTTGCAATAACGTTAGTAGAACATTTTTAACATTATTATCATATATCTATTATGTTATTCTTAAGTAGTTGGTGGAACGTTTTAAAAACTTTACTGAAATAAAACTGTTTGAATACGTTCTTATAACCAAGCAATAATGCTAATACAAGTTTTGTTCCTAAAACGTTCCTAAAACTTTCAAAATAACATTTTAAACGTCTTTGTTACTTAAGGAAAACATTCTTACAACCTAAAAATGTTAGCTGGGCTGTAATTTAAAGTTCACTAAATGTTCACTATCTAAAAGGCAGAGAAACAGAAAAAGATAACCATGTAGAGACAAAACCTTGGTTAAAATAATGTCATGTTGCTACAAATAGGCCTAAACTCTGATATCACTCCTGAAAAATGTCTGATAGTTAAATGTCAACCGTGTTTCTTTGTGTTGCCAAACAAATCATGAAGGGCTATAAATTTAACAGGCATTCTGTGTAGGTCTAACTCTCACATAGTGGCTACAGGACATTTGGGACTTCATATCCTGTTGTGAAATACAGTAACATTAACATACATGTTAACACAGTTTACAAGGCAATAGCCTCCCTCAGGGGAACCAGTGGCCATACCCACAGACTAAATCTATTGAATCCCAGGGACAAGCTGGTTTGGAACATGATACACACACACACACACACACACACACACCACAGTTCTCAGCTGGTGAGATCAGGTTTTTTACCTAAAATTTTCTATAACTATGCAAGTCCCTTTTCTCACTGCTAAAAAGAAATGTTCTCAGAATGTTGGCTAATGTTCTTTAAAAATATTAATATTAATAAAAGCAAAATATTATGTTTTAATAATAAAAAAATGTGTTTTCATAAAACGTTCTTGCAGTAATGTTAGTAGAATTTTTTTAACATTATTTTTCATATATAAAAACATTATTCTTAAGTAGTTAAGAAATAATATTTGAAAACGTTCTTGTAACCAAGCAATAATGTCCTAGAATGTTCAAAATAATGTTTTTGTTACTCAATGGAGACGCTAGGGAAACATTCTTACAGTCCAAAATTGTTAGCTGGTACAGCTATTGTGAGAACCTTCACAATACCTCCTGTTTTACCCTGCTGTTTTCTTCAAAATTAATACAAACTTCTTGGAAATTCTCCTGATGTAACCCAAAAAATATTTGTGAGAGGATCACATATCATGGTTCTGTCTCAAATATGACTTGATTTCCTTTGGCTGTGGACCTGTGTTGAGGGTTTGTTTGGGTGAAGGAGCAGAGAATCAGGGAAACAGTGTTCACACATGGAGCTGTTTGGACAGAGAACTTGAGGTGGGAGTCATGGGGAAATTCTGTCAAGGGTACAAAACTTCACCAAGACAATCTGCAAGTACTAACGTTTTGTGAGACTGCAAAAATAGCCACAAACAACTAAAAAAAATATCAGAAGTGGCAGAAAGCAGCTGTTTCAGAGCTTTCAGGCCTTTTGTTGATTCAAGCCTGATGTTGGATGTGGAGATGATTAGCCACAAAGGAAATTACAAGTGCAGGAAGAGTCAGGCTTTGTCATGTGGCCTGGACAACACAGCTAGGTAACCAAATAAAACACCACTGTGTTCAGGGTCAGCATTATGTCATACGGAAAGTGAGCGACCCTTCCACGGCCCTTTACTGAAATTCAATCTTTCATTAGTGGAGCCTAGGTGCCAAAACCTGCCTCAGTCTTACACAGGAGGGCAAGTCCTGTGGTCACACAGAGAAATGCCTTTTCAATGTCTCAAACCCCCACACGCCAAAAGCCAAACCTAAACCACAGCAGTGAGAACAAAAATCAAGAGGGTTTACGTGCCAAAAGCTGCCATTACCCTCAGCTACTGTCTGCAAAGGCGAGACCTTGTCAAGACCATGTGGATGGAAAGCAAAGTACAGCAAAATCACATGAGGTTTAGTTCATTGCCCGTGTCTCCACATATACACCAGTGCCTGTGTAATGCCAGGCCAAATTTAGATCTCACAGCTTTAATATCCCTGGACATACAGAAAAGGGCCTGTGCATGTAGGCACTTAACAACTGCACAGCCTCTAATTCCAAAAAGCCAATGGGAGGGTGAAACAGTTCTGTTCCTCATGCTAAGCCAAAATCATCATCATGGGGCAGATATTACCGGAGTCAGAGCCACAGAAACCAGGCAACTCTTATCCTAAAAGCCAAAGGTGACTTGTTGAAGTCAAGTCTAATTTGTAATGCATTTGTAGTGTTTTTAAACTGGTTGTTATAGTGTCACTTCATGTCAAGAGTCAAGGAATTAGGCAACACAAGCACTGTAGGCCACATTCATCTGTAATCATTTGTGGTGGCGCTGAGCTACTCTGCTTCTATGCTACGAACCGCACTGCGGACCCAAACATGGAGATTTAGTACATCTGTTTAACATATTCCCAGCTAACAGGCAACGTTCTCAGAACATTGGCTAACGTTCTGTAAAAGTTCTCTCGAAGTTATCAAAAATGTTCTTGCAGTAATGTTAGTAGAACGTTTTTGATGTTATATATTGTATATCTCAAAAACACTATTTTTAGGTTGTTAGTGTAATATTTAAAAAGTTTTTTCTTTTTAATAATGTTTTGTTTTATTATCAAATGGAAATGTTAGGTAAACGTTCTTACAACCTAAAATTGTTAGCTGGGTTTGTCCAAGCAAGCAACAGATAGACAGAACATTTACTGCCCAAAAACAGCTTTCTTGTCCTCAGGCAGGGAATTTTATGTCTCCCGACAGGGTCAATAATGTTGTAATTTATTAATGCGGTCTACAGAGTCTAGTTTACACAGTCAAGCTGCTCATATCAGCTCATATCTAGTCCAGGTCCAGAATATGTGTTCCTTGAGGAACTGGTTTCAGACCAGCATGTGATACTCAACATCCGACCATTAAACTGACACAGCAAGTATCAAAACTCTAGAAACACATCTCCTAAATACAGCTAACAATGTTAGGTTTAAGAACGTTTCCCTAACATTTCCATTGAGTATCAAAACTGTTAAAAATTTTACTTTTAATGTTCTAGAAAAGGCCAGTTTTTAGACGTTGTATTAATGTTAATGCTTGTGTAGAAGAACATTTTTCAAACTCATTTTAATTCTATAATGTTATTTAGAATGTTCCACTACCTTAAGAATAACAGTTTTAGATATTTAATCTATAACGCTTTGATAACTTTAAGAGAACACTTACAGAATGTTAGCTAGTGTTATGAGAATGTTCCCTGATAGTTGGGAAGTGATCAGAAAAAAATGTAAATCATTACCAAAACACATCATTCAAAGCCTTGGGGAAAAAAATCATTACCTGTTCCAGCAACACCTGTTCTCTATTCCTTCTATTTTTGATCCCTCTCTTTTTCCTCCTCCTCCTCCTGCAACAGGTCCTTGTAAACAAAGTGCTGAAATCTCTTGGGGGGTTGAGTGTTTTTATGGGCCAGCACATTGTGAGGAATATATCAAAGCCCTACTGGAGGCTGCTCAGCCTTTTATGGGCTAATAAATTATCCTGGGCCCTGCTGCAGAACATACTGCTGCCCAGGGCCGAACCACATAGGAGACCTGGCACAGTAAGATAGTGGATAACCGTGGGGAGCATTGGCCATGTGGGAGTAGCTTTGGCTTGTACAGGTTGGCTAATAGCTGTTAAAGGTTATATGGACTGGCAATCTACAGAAAAATCAATAAGTCAATTGTTTTCTCTGACACTTAAATTTTGCATGGTTTGAACTACAGTATTGAAGCCCAAAGTTTCTGAAGAACGTTCATGAGATCTTGACCACACAGATGTTTTTAAGACAGTGTTGGGGATTACACAACGTAATCAGATTATGTAATGAGATTGACGGCTCTGTGTATCGTTTTATACACAGATAGTTTATGTATTTTGAGTGAAATTCTTGAGCTGAAAATTTATCCTTTTTGCCTCTCTATTGCCATCTCTGTTCAAACCATAAAATTGCAGGTTACATTACATTGCATATGTTGGTCAAATAAAGCCAAACTGACATTTCCTGTGAAATCCGACCAAAAACCCACAAATTATAAATCATTATTATAAACTTGCAGTTGTGACTCGGGGTAATGTAAGGAGACACTTTTGAACACTGATCTGTTATGCACTTGCCCAATAACAGATTTTATTCATTTTTAACCATAAAAAGGTAAGAACTGCAGCTTTAAAGTATGTTGTATTATTATAGTATGTAATTTATTGCTGTATTTCTACAGAGCAATAAATAAGAGAACAATAATGTTTACCAAGATCAAGAGAAACGTCCATTTCAATATTTAAATTTCAGTTATATTTTACTAAGTAATGGACTAAGTAACATATTATTTGTTAAACTGACACATATCTGGATTTTTCTAAATACTTCAGGTAAACCAAACTAAATTAACTGAACAAAATAAGCTAATTTGAGTGTTTCCTTTGGAAGGAAACATATGTTGCTGTAAATCAATGTTACTGTCTATATAAAGTAATGATTTGTTACGTTCTGTACAGAGTAACACAATATGTGTTACCTTCAAACATTACATTTTTCAACACTGCTTGTAGCTTTAAATGCCAGATTGCAGTTCTCTAACAGCATATGGGCAGTAAATCTTATTCACACTGATAATAAGCAGTGTTTGAGGAGAATGTACATGTGTATCCAGACAGTTGTTGTGTAGTATCTGAGAACAGAGCATACTCCAGTGATGAAACACCAGCTCATTTGGCCGACAGATGTTTGTAAGTTCCTCTCTCACATAAACGAACGCAAACAAAGGCGAACAATTAAACACAACGTACTTTCTGTTGGTCAGAAAACGGGTCAGCACTTTTCCAAACACATAATCTCCTGCTTTTACAATGTGGTATGTTCTGCTTCAGACAGAAAATAACAGAAAATAACACAGCTCTGCTCTAATTAATATCGTCTGACATTAATTAACTGTCTTAAACCAGTTTTTGATTGCATTCCCCAGCTGTTGTTTTCTAATATATATATATATATATATATATATATATATATATATATATATATATATATATATGGGGTAGATATATATATGGGGACTACAAATGGGGTAGATAAACAAATGAGATCTTTAATATCTCAGTTGTGTCTCCACTAGATGTTCAGAGAAGATCTCAACAAAGTTCTCAGCTCTGCCCAGACAGAAAAGTCTGCAATTGAAATTTTTCATCAAATCCATATCAAAACCAAATTATCTGAGCTGTACTATCCAGATTACTTTTATAGCTGTTTAATCCTACTGTATGTAAACAACTGTATCATTTATTTAACAAAAACGTTAAAACAATTTTGATTGTTCTAGGAATTTTTAAAACATCCAGTTTCTAGACATTATATTATTGTTGGTTGGTTATAAGACCGTTATTTTGTAACATCATTAAATGTTCCACTAACAACTTAAGGTTTCTGATATCTATGATATATACTATATTAAAAAATCTACTGCAAGAATGTTTTTCGATAACTTTGAGAGAGCTTTTAGAGAATGTTAGCCAATTTTCGGATAATGTTCCCTGTCAGTTCGGGCAGCAGACTGTATTGAACTACAGGTGTTTACCTCAGACTGGATTCTTTTGGATCAGTATGGGGTTTGAAATGGATTGTTTTCTTGATACTCAGCATAAACAAACAGAGACATATTAAAAAATGACTCACTGCAAATCACCAGACAGAAGGTTTCACTTATCATTCCAAAAAAATCTGGACGTGTTCCATTCTTGGAAAAGAGGCTGCAGCTTAAATTGTCATGTTTTTATTCGATAGATGTTAATGCAAATGTATGAATGAACCAGCAACAAAACACTTAAATCTCCATCTTAGTCTGGATTAGTCTTAGTCTTAGTTTGCCCTTGTAAACTATTGAAAAATCAAGTCATTTATTTATAGACTGGTACCCTGTGCAGATCTGCTGCTGGCTTAGAGGGCAGTAATTCAGATCCTTACATAAACAATACACAATGGAAAATATAATGTTTATCTTTCAGCCAGCAGGTGCAGGGGTACAAATCCGTCCTGTTAAACAACAGCAGTGAGACTTAACTTTCCATCGTAACTGCCTATTAACAACCACAAATCTCACACACTATCACACACACCTCTACCTAATGGAATCCACCTCTAATCAATTGCAGACACAAATAATATTAAATTCCACACAACACGACATGACTCATAAGCTGTTTAGTGCCGCCTGGCTCTCTAAATCACACGCCCAGGACGGGCCCCGTCGACCCCAGTGCCAGCCCTCCTCCTGCTCTGAGAACAGATCTGCACACAGACTTATGCACCTGGTTCTGTTGAAGACCCACAGAAGGTGTTAAAACCACGGGAGTCTTTGTCTGAGAGAGGAGTGGAATGGAAGAATTATTAAAAAAGGGAAAGACAACAAAGTTAATGAACAGGTGCAAGTGAAAATTAAAATGAGGTGTGCTGTTTCCTTGTAAAGAGTTTTTATAGTGGGGTATCTGCTGCGTGTGTCCCTGATTCAGACGTGTGGTCAATAAATACATTAAAATAGATTTTGTACTTTCTACATTGAGTAAGTCTGTTCAAGCATGCACTTGAAAATATTTAAAAAAATTATACATTTTGCACTCAAGTTAAGCACATAGATATGAAATATTACTGTGGGATTGCTGTTACAGTGTATTTACAGTAAGTCATCAAGTGTCAGTCCTCAAATATACAAACCGTCACATTTATTTAAATTCCTGCATCACTCACTCACCCACATGTCATTCCAAACCTTTTACTTCTGAGAAACACAAAAGAAGATATTCTGTAACATATTAGTAACCAAACAACTCATTGACTTCCATTGTATGGACACAAAACAACTTTTTTTTTCTCAAAATATCTTTTGTGTTTCACAGAAGACAGAAATAGGTTTGGAATGACATGAGGGTGATAAATGATGGTAGAATATTTCTGTGAATGCTGTCTAACGTTCTGAGAATGTTCCCTGATAGTTAGGAAGTCATCAGAAAAAAATTAAAATCATTACCAAAACACATCATGTAAAGCCTTGAGGTAAAAACATATCATTACCAGTTCCAGCAACACCTGTTCTCCAGTCCTTTTATCTCTTTAAGTAAAAGCTACTTACTGTTAAAATAAAGTGAGATTTCTGAGTATGCTAGATGTATTGATGTCTAGATATAATTTTCTGCCTAAAATGTTTCTGCCCCATTCATGTTACAATATTGTGTTGTTTGCATCAAATGTTTAGGTCTGTGCGTGTGTACATGACGATTTCCTACATCTATATTATGAATATGCAGAGTAAACAATGTGCTTTCAGCATTCTGCATGGTCGGGCAGACCTTAACACAACCTAAACAAATATCTACCATCTATAACTCTTCAACATGTACTGTATGTTTACCTGTAAATGTTACCTTACATAAGTACCGTTGCACCAGATTTATAAGTAGAGATTTCTGCTAAACCCCATCCGCCACTATTCTCTTCTGCAGTCTCAGGAATTAAGAACAATTAATTATTAATTAATTAATTAATCAATATATGAATTAACTGAGAGGACTAATCAATATTAATACAATATATGGGTTTGGTTTTCTATATTAGTCCAGATCTCAATGAACTCTCACTGCCAGCATATTCAAGCAAGTGAACAGACCATGATTTGTACACTTAAGCATTAAGCAAAAACATACGTTTCAGAGCAAGTGTTAGCCCTACTAATAGGGAACATTCTCAGAACGTTGGCTAATGTTTTCTAAAAGTTTCTCAAATATATCAAAAACGTTCTTGCATTAATGTTAGTAAATCGTTTTGCTTATTTTTTGATGATTTTTATAAAGGATTTGTTTATATATCATTTTTCATACATATGTTATATATATTTTTGATTTCATTTTTCTAGTTCTATAGTAGCTAGTCTATGAGAAGACAATAATCCGTGAGAGAAAATCAGGAGTCCCAGCAGCTAAAGCACAAGATTTACTTTCTGTTCCGCTCCTCAGAGAAGCTGAAGGTGTTTTTACAAGGTCAAACATTGAAACCAAAACACATGTTTTCCCCAAATATTTCAACATGCAACACTATACTCAGTCAATCAACAACAATACTACATGCTGTCCAGAAAGAATTCAATCCCCATTCACAACTGATTTTCTGGAAAAACTTTACTAGGTACTAATATGAAACTTCAATAACTCCAGCAGATGGTTCTGCAGGAATAACAGGAAAATGCTTTGGCTGGAAGTGAAATGAGAAATGAAGCCATTTTCTGTGAAAGGATGACAAGGGGTTTACCTGTGTCACCACCCGCTGAGAGCTCAGAGAGAGAGAGAAGGACTTCTTCAAGTCTTTCTCTCTCTTTCTTTTTCTCTCTCTCTTCAGCCCTGCTCATGGAAAATGGACCATTCGTCACACTCATTGCTGCATTTGGAAATAATGGAGCATTTTGCCTCTTGTTGCTACTGTTGGATGAAATCTCTTGGACATGTTGAACACTGGCTGCCCCCCACGGGTGTATGGATTTCTGCATGTCTTTCTTAAACTCTGGAGAGTGACTGACTTCTAGACAGTGGAAAATGAGCTAGCCAGAAAGAGGGCACATGTGCAGAAAAGGGAGGAAAAAATACAAAGCCAAATTATTTCAATATTTCATTTTAATTTTGAAATCATTGCTTTAAAATCCCTCGTATTTATCTTTTCTAAAGACACGTTTTGTCACATTTAATTGGTCTGATTCCGTACATTTATATGCACCGACAGGCTGTGGTTTTCTAAAAACATAATTTGTATTATCTAATGTTTGTGACATGCAGCCCACCATAAAACAGAGTTTACAGGATTATAAAAAGCATTTACAGATCAATTCAAAACATAACAGAAAACAACAACCACCCGTATCAAATAACCATCCTATTAAACCACTGACAAACAAGCACAGCTCTGGCAGAGGCAACAAATCAGCTGTCATTTAGTCTTAGCCACTTGGAATTCTGATCGAATCCCGCAAGTCTGTTTTGGAAAAGATACAATTCTGTCACACAATATCAGATAAATTAGGCTGACTCATTTGACTAACTCTCAAAGGACACTAACTGACCAGCTGGCATGGAAGTTTTACCACAGTCTCTCTATCTGATTTGGACATGTGCATTACATCAAGACACTTAATACCTCAAACTAATATTGATCGCTGGGCAACTTGAGTAAAAGCACCTGGCCTGCTCCTCTCTCCTGATGTAATATTGCATGAAATTTTAGAACGTAATTAATGCCAGGTTGGGATGAGAGGGCGATACAGAATAGATGTTCAAGAGACCAGTCAGGATACAGGACTCACGCAAAACACTTCAACTGTGTCAGTGTCCAAAATCCACAAAGAAATCACAAAATTCCAATACACAAACACTTATTCACCTAAATGGGGACATTCCATAGACCTCTACTGTTTTTATACACAGCTAGTTATAAACAATATAACCTAACCCTAACCCACACCCTAACCCTAATAAAAAACATTTTTACAATTTTTAACAAATGTTATGTATTATATTCTTATAGTGCTTTTTTAATGGATGAGGATGTCCACAAAGGAGATTTGCTTAGATTTGTTGTGTTGTGCTGACTTCTGGGTACTAATTTGTCCCCAATATATATTTAACACACACACAGGTGACATGCAAAAGATGTAATCCTGATCTAACCCTACTGGATTAATTTAGGCCACTGGGGGGCACTATGATATTACCAAGGCCTCAGAAACATCTGTATGCCTATCACTACATTAAGACATCCATTTCCATTAAACCTTCAGCTGTAGACCGGGAGAGAGCGGCAGATGGAGGGAGTGAGCAAGTTGTCTCAGAAAGCCGTAAATGCAACACTGCGCGCAAAAATGCGAAAAAACACCTGCGAGCAACATGCTTAGCACTGCAAACAGCCAGGATGTGATCAAACATGGCAGAGCGCTCTGAGCTAACTGTAAGATATGAGGTGAGTAAACCTCACCACCCCCCAGCCTCCTTTCTGTCTTTTTACAAGAGCACCAATAAGGGTCCAAAAATATTAAACGGGCAGAAATACTTTCAGGGAGAGCAGGTTATTTATATGTCTGTTGTGATGTCATGAATGAGCATCACTCTCCCTCTTTCTTTCAGTTTATACTGTAATCTGTTTCCCCGAGGACCGGAGTTACATGCCAGAAATGTTTAAAAGTAGCTCTCAAAACTGCTCCAGCTGAAAGGCAGTAATAATAATCACATGCTATTTGGAAGTAACGAGCATAAATAAATCCGATTCCTTTCAAAAGGTTCTGATGGATATTGAATTCATATTTCTTCTGCCTCACCTCAAGAAACCCTCCCATTGTTAGAGACTTTAATGCGAGAGGGAGAGAGAGAGAGAGAGACAGAGAGCTCGTAACTCACAGACAGAGACGAAGAGATTATTCTAACATGTGTCTTTCCTTCATATCTCCATTCCTCTGAATACTGCTGTTTCCCATCCAAGCACAGCTGCACACATTTACAGTTACAGGGAGTGAGAAAGTGGGAGAGATGGGGAAGTACCACACTGCTTTAGTGATCCACTCTTTTTGCTGTGTCGTTTCGGATGAGGGACTTCCCAAATGAATTCTAAGGTGGACACATGACGGCCGACAGTGTTGGGAAAAACATCTAACTTGCTTTTGATTTCCTTGTCACATTTTTATAAAAGGATCATTCGTACATGCTAAACACATATGATGTATTTGGTCTGTGTGTGCACAAGTGCGTGTGTGTGTGTGTGTGTGTGTGATACTAAATCATTTTGTCTCCATGTGACTGCAGCCAATATTAACTATTCACAGAGACTCCTTTTAAATATCTTCTGTTCTTTTAAAGGTGTGTATTTCTTCCATGCAATACAAAAGGGGGAATTTTTGCAGAATAGTTAAGCAGCACTTTTCCATACAATGACAGTTCATGGTGACCAAGGCTGTTAGGTTCCAAAAAACAAAAGCATAATAAAGGTCCCTACGATTTGTTTGCTACTGTTTACTACAAGTCTTCTAAAGCCAGATGAACCTCCTCTGAGATCACATGTAATCTGCATCCACATTCAAAACTGACAACAGTGTTTTTAAAAGCTAGACACAAACATCGGTGGATTATCAATTAAAACACATTTCTGTTCAGTTCCTCACGCAAACACTTCTCACCATAACAACCCAAATAACAAGCGCTTCCTCTCCTCTCATATGTGTCTTTAACTGAAGGTGAGATCATGGCAGTGTAGCGTCTCAGGGTCTCTGTTGTGGGTGATTACGCTGACTCATCTATGTCTCCAGCAGCTCTTCTGATTCCCCCATGCAGTGCTTTCTGTCTCTGGGACATCACTGTACTGCTCTCCTCCCTGCCAGAAAGGAGCATGAGATCATGTTTGTTTAGAGGGGGCGTGTCAGTGTGTGTGATAAAACAGGCCATAATAACCCCATTGTCGTTTTAAAGGTTTTCATTTGGTATTTTATATAGGCTGTAGGTTAACCTCCTGCACAAAGTACAAAGTCTGGAATACAATGCTATTAATAAAAGACCCACAGTAGATCTGATTGTAATTAAAGTCAGGCTTATGTCAGACAGACCTGCAGTCTTTACACTTTTACTGAAAGACAGAACGTGTAGCATTACCGTCAGCCAGCTTCAGTACTGATAAACAGCGATGGAACCCCTCTGTTCAGACAGCTGCACTTAAAGGATCAACTTTAATCTCGATATAAACTCTTTTCTCTCCTATACGCAACCTGACACAACACAAATGTCAGCTCTTATTAGCACTGAAGTGCCAAGCTTGGTTTTACAAGGTGGGCAAAGAGATTATCTGAATTTTCCAACAGTTTAGAAACAACTCTACTGAAGCATTTCACAGCCTCTTTACCCAGATTCTCCGCTTCAGGATTTGGGTATCCGCAAATTTGGTCACTCCCCGGAGATTTGTGGGTGATTCCAAATTGTTATTTCATTCACTCAGCAGGGAACATAGGGCGGCCGTAACCACTCGGGCTTTGGTCAGAGGCCTGGGTGGGATAGAGATGAGGCCTGGGTGGGATAGAGTCAGGACAGGAGATGCAGAGCAGTCCAGGGACCTGCTTGTTCCTGCGGTTTTGGGAAGTGATGTGAACCTTCTGGCTCTACTGCTTGTGGATTTGGCAAATTGATTGCTTAAATATTTCGAACAGCAAAACATCACATATGCAGTTATCGTTTTACATGAGAAGTTTAACAGAAGGGCAGAACCTTGCATGACCTTACGGGATTGTAGGTTTTATGTTTAAGACATCATTACTAGTTATGGCCCAGCTGACAGTTTTAGGTTATAAGAACATTTCCATAACATTTCTATTCAGTTAACAAAAATGTTATATTTGAATGTTCTTGGAATGTTCAAAATGTCTTCTAGACATGTTAACGTTATTGTTTGGTTATAAGAATGTTTTTTAAAAATTTTTTTATTAATGTAGAATTTTTAAAATGCTCCACTAACAACTTACAAATATGATTTTGATATATGTTGAGATATGTTTTTGAGATATGATAAAAAATGTTTTTTACTTTTTGAGAGAATTTTGAGAGAACTTTTAGAGAATGTTAGCAACATAATGAAAATATCCAGGGGTACAGCTGAGTTTACAAACTCTTGTATGACGTCTCTTGTTTTGACCATTATTTGCAGTTTAAAGGCTTACACCATCTTCCGAAACACACCAGGAATCACACAGACACTCTTACACACACACACACAAACCCCTCCATTACACAGCAGTCGTAAACCTCAAAGATTTCTCTCTGTGGTAATGCACAATTTAAACACATGAAGACTGAGCCCAAGGGTGTATGACAGTAGAGCTTAATGATGTCATGTAAAAGATTTCCTGCCATCTTACATTTAATGAAGATGCAAATGTTTCTAAGGTTAAATCACACTAACATCACACACACACACACACACACACACACACACACACACACACACACACACTAACCATTACCCTACATTAACTACCTTACACTACAACATCTCTCTCTCTCTCAGAAGTTAAATTGCTCTGAAGAAATAACATCCACACAACATCAGCGGTCTCGCTCTAGACCCCAGAGGTCCGTGCCAGAGTCTCATAAACGTGAACGCTTCTTTGAGGCTCTGCCAGAATAATTCCAGCAAAATGAACGCAGGAATCTCCTGCACCTCAAAACTTCTCATTACACTACAATTTAGACACTTAATACCACAATCATGAAACCATGAGAGCAGTGAGACAGATTTAAACAAGAGGAAAGGGAACATTATGAAGCTGCTGAGTCTGATGCATCAGTTCTATTCTATTCTAAGCATGTTGCTGTTCTTTATAGACACGTGTGATACACATTTAAACACAACTCCTGTGTTTTACCTCCATGCATCTGCCTGAGGTAACAACCCAGCTAACGATTTTAGTCTGTAAGAACATTTTCTTAACATTTCCATTAGTAACAAAAGTGTTAAAAATGCTTTTTTGGAATTGTAGTGACCCAGCTTTCAATTTTAGGTTGTAGGAATGTTTCCCTAACATTTCCATTAGATAACAAAAATGTGAAAAATTGTATTTTATTTTGTTCTAGGAGCGTTCAAAATGTCTAGTTTTTTAGTTGCTGTTATAACATTTTTGTTTAGTTATAAGAACGTTATTCAAACATTTTGTTAATTATGTAAAGTTTTTAAAATGTTCCGCTAACAACTTAAAAATAAAATTTTTGATATATGATATATAATGTAAAAAAAAGTTCTACAACGGTTACGGCAAGAACATTCTTGATAACTTTCAGAGAACTTTAACAGAACATTTAGAGAATGTTAGCTGGCCCTGAACTGTCAGCATATAAATTCATCACAAATTGAATCACCCCCTGCATCAGGAGATCAGGGTTTTGATCTCACAACGGCAATCCATTTTGCCTCCAAGCAAACGAAGCAACGCTTTTAATGTGGGATTGCTCAGCTTAGCTGCTGTCATTGCATACTTTTTGTGTTCTTGGCAGGCCTCCGTTTTTCCCCCCAGGTCAGAGCTGGAGCTCTTGCAGTTCACTTTGCCCTGTCTCCTTGCAGGACATCTAATTCGAAATGAAAACACTTAAGAATAACTTACGGCTCAACCACAGCCCTCTGTTGTGTCACATGAAAACAATTGCCAGTTTTTTTGGTGTCCCAGCAGAAGTTTTTGTTACATCTTTTTTCAGCTATTACAGTTTCTGGAAAATAACGTCAAAACAAAAGCATGAAAGAGATTGCAGCTATTAAAAGAGCTGAATGTAAAAGTTTATGTGAATCAGAGCTGCTGTGATGATATTAATAGGCAGAAGAAAAGTAAGGAACATTAAGGACAGAAGAGAGAATCCTGCTGCCGGATCTGTTACATGACAAACAGTGAAAAAAAATATATTAAAAAAACTAAAACAGCTGTAATGAATGAGCCTGCCATTCATTCATGTAAATTATTTACTGTAGCTCATCGGTAAAGGCCATGTTTGGTAATCAAACATTATTTTTTGTCCGGGAAAACCTCTTAATTGGCTTATGGATTAACCACTTATGGATTTTAAATTAGACAAAATATAAAAATGTTTTCTAAAACAATGTGATGCAATAACTGAAACTAAAAACTAAATTAAATGGCAGCGTTAATTGTTTTTACAGTATTAAACATAGTTAAAAAAAAGTCCACTTAAAAAATGAAAATTTGAATACCAATGAGAATAGAAGTTATTGATGTGGAGCCGGCCTGCTACTATGTTGGCTGTATTCATTCATACAGATGTTTACATTAAAACACACGTATATATATATATATATATATATATATATATATAGATAGATAGATAGATAGATAGATAGATAGATATAAATATATCGATACAAATATATCGTTTTGCTTTAGAAGACATTTGTTAACAAACTGGGGTCATAGAGAGAAATAATATAATCAGTTGGAAAAACAATGTACATGACAAGGAATAAATTATTGACGTCAAAACAAATGACTCATTTGGCTCTGAACTGCAATCGAGAAAATTGCTCTTCCTGTCATTTCAATTCAACATCCTGTGGGGCATTAAAATTCAAATTCTGACTCATGAATTGAATAAGAGCCCGTTCTAAAATCCAGATTCCTGCCCAGCCTTGGTCTCAACCACATGAACGCACACATTTTGAGCCTATCTGTCAGCAGATGTTAATGATACATATAAATGTCCATGCAGACATTTCAACATATGTAGGACTCATGTAGAGGCCAGTGGCCTGTCTGATGCTCCTCACTGCTGTGACACTTCAAGATGACATCACCACGAGTGATGGGTTTAAATACATGCTGTCATCACACTCCACCCTTCTACATCTCTCTCCACGGTGACCGCAAGTTCAGTTTAAGCAAGTTAGTACCACTCATCTCCGGCTAAGACAGTGTGTACATACTTGTGTGATTACTGAACATTAGAGAGGTTTAAACCAGGGTTCAAGACTGTACTTTACCAACACCCCCAAGGGTGAAAGAATAACACCTCTAACAGATACACACACACACACCTCTCATGTGTGAGCGCTGAGGAATAACAGCTCAAGGTTTCTTCACTCAAAACTACCAGCAGAGAGATCAGGGTTCATCACCATGGTAACACACACAGCGAGATGGATGACACTCCAGAGTGCTGTTAAGTTGTAACCACAGTCAAGCATCTGGCACTGATATCAGATCAGTGGTTATAAGAACTGATCCAGTGTAAGACAATACGGTCGCTCAGAGACACACAGTATGCCTAACTGATGCACACAAACACACGTTTACTAATCTATCTATCTGTCTGTCTGTCTATCTATCCCACACTTTAACTCTAACCCTAGCAGAAAACTTTCTGCACTTTTAAAAAACTTTATTTACTATATTTTTATAGCGTTTTTACAAGAGGATGTTGCCGAAAGGAGGTTTTGCTTGGAGGTTTTGTCGACTTCTGGGTACAAAATTGTCCCCAATATATGGTTAAGTAAACACACACACACACACACACTGCAGTCACTGAGAAAGAAAGATTGCAGGATCTCAGATGGTTATATACAAACACACTTAAGAACTGTATCTGTACAACAACACATTCTTGAATATTACTGACTCCTTTTTTCCCCAAGAATGTATCACTTACAATGATACTTTAAGGCTTCATTGTGCTGACAAATGACCAGAAACATGCAACAAATCCAACCTCACGACCTCTATCAACACTGTGAAACGACAAACAAAGGTGAAATTTTAATGATAAATGTGGGAGAGAGTAAAAATTGGCAGAATACAAATTGTTGCATCAGAATTCACACAACAGCCACACAAAGACAACTTGTGCTTTCAACAAACATTACAGAACCTGGTTAGTTTCATGTTTGCACAGTTGTTCTGTTGATAGTAACCCATCTTACAATTTTAGGTTGTAGGAATGTTTCTCTAACTTTTCCATTAGATAATAAAAATGTTATAAAAAATTTGTTCTAGGAACATTCAAAATGCCAGGTTTTTTAGACATTGTATTAACGTTATTGTTTGGTTGTAAGAACATTTTTCAAACATTTTTCAATTCTAACAACTTAAGAATAATGTATATGACATATAAAAATTCACTAATGTTACTGCAATTTTTGATAACTTTGAGAGAACTTTTAGAACTTAGGGTTATCTGCTAGGTGATGAGTCCTAGACCCGGATTGCTTTCTCTGTCAGCACATGTGGATCTTTAATGCATTTGGAGTGGTAGTCCTGGGCCCCACACCACTACAGTCAGAAATAATCAAGCTTATTTGATAGCATTCATATCTAATAAATGAATCATTTGCCATCGCCTGACTTCCTGTGTTCGTCTTTTCATCCATTTTGAACAACTCCGCACTTTGTTCCACAGATGCAGTGAAAAGGCGTGGAGAAATCCGTTTAGCCAGAACATTGTGCAGGATGTTATCAGGAGATTTGGGTTGTGTTGCTCAGCTCTGCTTCACTGCAGAGTGATTGTGCTGTAACAAAAGTTTGATTGGGAACTTTAATCATGTTTTCCACAGGCTGAGAGTGATTTATGTGGTGTATTGGAAGTTTGGTGAATAAACATCTGTTAAGAATATAAATGTATTGTTCACAAAGTAAACAATAAGTAAACAAAATCACACAGGTTGGTTTGCCTGTGCAATGACCTTATTAGAAAGTGCTCCTGTAGCTCAGTTGGTAGAGCATGGTGCTAGCAACATCAAGTTCAAGGGTTTGATTCACAAGGCATAAACATACTGATAAAACATACAGCTTAAATGCACTGTAAGTTGCTTTGAGTAAATATAAATGTTTTTTCAAGCAATAAGATTAAGCAAATGGAACATTTTGCTTCATAACTTCTTAGCTGTATTCACAAACTGTATGTCAGCAAGTGTCTCTATATGTTTTTTACAATCATCTCAATTGTATCTATTTCTCTAGAAAAAACAGTTTATACTTGTATGAAACACAAGTGAGAACTCCAGATTTTTTTTCTCTGGGCTCCTTACTTCACTCCCCAAGAACATTCGAGTCGACCTGGGTGTTATTCACTTATGTGAAGAACATCCACTTGTGTCTTCTGAGAGACGAGCGTTTCAACGTACTTCTTGTTTAAGGAGCATACTGTAAATTACAGCTCCGAACAAGAGAGAATATGGTGCAAAATCTACAGCCTTATCTTTCAGACATTGTGAAATACAATCAGAAGCAGGTCCAGAGTATTGTTCTCATGGTAGGTGAATCCCTCAGAGACGCAGCTCCACGCCTGTAGAGCTAGCGCGGTGCACAGATTGTTCAAGATCCCTGAATAAAAACAGATGTGCTTCTGCTCCGTGGCCTGATGGGCAATCCAAATAATTCTCTGTAATCTGTGCGTCCAACATCCTTCATGCGGGGCTTTGACATCTGGCTTGGCAGCCGAGCTACGGAATCCGTTCAAATGCATGGACACGATGCTTTCCAACACAGATTAGCTTTACGTCTAAAGCATAAACTTTAATTGGCCTATTTGTCTTTTGGGGATATCTCTGAAGTGTCATTACTTTAGTTGTAAAGTTTCTGCTCGATAAGTTATTCTTTTCCCGATGAGAAATGGAGAGAATGGTTTTTGAATAGGACTTATCAAAATGAGCCTTCTACAGCATTTGGGCCCAAACTCAAGAGGTCTGTTTGCCCTTGGAAAGCAAATCCACTGCCATGCACATGGCCCGGCCGGAGAGAAGAGCAAGGAAAGGAAAGTACATAGCATACGTTTTCCTGGTTCCCCAGAGGGATAATTATCCAACAGCAGTGGTATTACCAGTATGATTGGCTTGTGATTTGTGCAGAAACAGCCACCATGGGCGGATTGGGTCAGCCAAGAGACAAATGTCTTAGATTAACTCTTGCTATACACAGACAAAATGAGGTCATAAGTTCGCCAGAGTGCAGTGTCCCCTGTTGTTCTGCTAGGCCCACATGTAGTGTTATGGGTGCATGAACTTTATGAAACTTTAATTTCTGAAGAATTACACCAAATATCGAGCCCAAATTAAACTTCAAAAACCAATTTAAGCAAATCATAACTTTCACACTGATTGCTACTTCCTGGCAGCCCATCTGCTTTGGCCACATCCATGGAAAATGTTACTGTTTAGAAGTTGCTCCTGAATACCTAAAAAGATCTGTAGATGTTCTCAGTTGTGTTTCATTTTAGTATCAACTTTGTCTCAGATTTTTTCCTAAAATGACTAAAAGTAAGAAAGAGAAATCAGACAATTAAAAAATTAAACTGAAACTATAAACTCAATGTAGATTGTACAGCTAAGATAATCTGGTTTTGGATAAAGCTGATGAGAAATGTTTGACTTACAAATTGAAATCATTAGCTCATTAGCTCTCCATTTAAACCTATTGCTGTCTAGGAGAAACAATAGAGATAGAGATCTCACCTGAGATTTTTCATTGTTATGGGAAGTGTCTTATAGAACCTGTGTCAGTGTTTTGTCCCTGAACTGCTGGTTACAAATAAACTATATATTTCACTCTGTCTTTATACTAAGATAATCAATGCTTTAAGGGCCAAGCAGCACCGTGCTTTGTTGGTTAAAGTGAGTCATCAAGTGACCTGAGGTCAGTGCTTACGGTTTGGAGAGGACAGACCGAGCACAGGGAACTCGTGTGAGAGGTCTGTTCCGCCCTTGGCAGGCCGCAGTACCACAGCACTGGCTACAACTTCACCTCATTTCCTCATAACTGAACTGCATTAATACACATTTCAACACCTTCCCTCCGCCTGTCAGGTCTGATGAATTACTAACGCTAGCTTATCAGATAACATGAAAAATGAAACAGTCACATTAACTGTGTTTTCTTTGAGATTTACTGTTTTTCTGAGACCCCGAAAAGAAACATTGTAATGAGCCATGCACGATTTCCCCAAAGGAGAAAAGCAACACTAGGGATACAGCTAACCCACCTAACAATTTTAGGTTGTAAGAGAGCTTTCCTTACACTTCCATTAAGTAACAAAAACATTAATCTTATTTTGAATGTTCTAGGAACGTTTAAAACATCACTTTTTTTAGACGTTGTATTAATGCTAGTGATTGGTTATGAGAACGTTAATCGAACATTTGTTTAATCTGTAACATTTTTTAAAACGTCCCACCAACAACAGAATAATGTTTTTGATATATACGATACATTAAAAAATGGTCTATCAATGTAACTGCAAGAATATTTTGATAAATCTGAGAGAATGCATAAGCCAATGTTCTGAGAACATTCCCTGTTAGCTGGGAAGCGACCTTACAGGTTTTAAATCATATGTTTAAAGAGCTCAAGACACAATAGCAATAATAAACAAAGCAATTGTGTCGGTCTTACAATATAGGGAGGTTTTGGGATCAATTTTGTGATCAAATGTGATATATACTGTGAAACCTTACGATGACCCCTTTTTCTGCTCTGCATGATCTACAGTAAAACACGCACCGTGAGTCGACCCCTTTGCAGCATTTTTAGGGCAGCGTAAAATTGGCTGCTGTACAAATCAGGTGGATGATTAACCGTCGGCCTGACTGATTGGATGAGACAGGTGGCATCTGCTACAAATTTTCCCAGCTTGAAAACGCTCATGCAAAGGTAGCCTGTAAGTGTAGACTCTGACAGAATGGGCTGTGTGTTTTGAAAGTAGGCCAAAGAAACTTTTTACATTCTGGTTCTGAGGTAAAACTGTACTTGGTGTAATTTGCCCCACAGCTGAGCATGAGTCAAAGTTTATATAAAATATCTTCCATATCTGGATTATTAAACAGCCAACTCACATTCTGAGCAATATACCAACTTGTGCATTTCTCAAATTGCATGGCAAATTGCATCTAAATGCGGTTAGGATGCACTAAAGGCTATTTGTCTGAAACAAAACATCGCCAATATGCAGAAGTGTGGGTTTTTTGCTATCAGAATTGCGAAAATCATAAAGCTATTTTTTTAAATGTCTGCAGGTGTCTTGTTTTAACCTGCTGCAGCTGACCTAACCAGACTCTGGAAGTCTGACAGAAGCCACCTGATTTACGATTTATACACAGAGCTCAACCTCAAGTCAAACAGCGGAGAGTTTCCATGGAAACATAAGATGTTAACAAGTCTCTGTGAGAGCCCCACGTGGCTGGTTTCTGCATCCACACAGCGTCTACTTGTTGAGGAAGCAGTTACAACATGACAGAGGGACACAGTCAACTGCCTGTGTATCCAAACTGACTGAGACACATCACAGTTTATTTGTGTGCAGTCCAACAAGTGTATATGTTTATAGAGCAATGGCATATATCTGCTTTATGTTTTATAGCACTGCATTTTCCTCCCTCCTTTAGGTGACTTCATTCCCTCCACATTAGATGTACAGTCCTGTTACTTATTTCAGTTTTTACCTGCACAAACCAACTTTACATATATATTCAACAGTCTTCCCAGCCAGTTAACAATTTTAGGTTGTAAGAACATTTTCTTAACGTTTCTATTTAGTTACAATAACGTTAAAAGCGTTATTTTGAAAACCTCCAGTTTTTGGTTGTATTAATGTTATTGTTTGATTATTAGAACGCTATTCAAACCTTTTTTTAATACTGTACTGTTTTTAAAACATTTGTTTGTATGTTACTGGAACAACTTTTATGAGAACTTGTACAGAACATTAGCCAAAGTTCTGAGAACGTTCTGTAGAACATTTAAAATAATATTTTTAATGTTTTAGTTAGGAACGTTAGGAAACATTCTTACAACCTTAAATTGTTAGCTGGGACATGGCCAAATTCTGTGCACTTGTTTAACATTTTTAACATAAGCGGCACCATTGTGTGCTAAAGCATACATGATGAAATATACTGTGCTGATCTGATACCAACTGAGCAGTAACTACAGAATCCAGCAGTCTGTTTTTAAGCAGAACATCACCTCTTGTGACCTATCATGGTTAGTCCAAAAAAATCCCTCTCTCTCTCTCTCTCTCTCTCTCTCTCTCTCTCTACAACTCAATCACCACAAATGAATGGGCTGAGCTATCAGGTCTGATTGGAGGGCAATGCTGTGTTTGGATTCACCTATGCTCAATTACCTGGGCTGCTTCTCTTTTGTACTGATTTAGCCAGATGAATCTGCAATCAATTTCAGTCCGGTGTGATTGGCATGTGTGTAGAGTAGCTGGAATTAGGCCCCAGTTTAAATTAATGTTTTTCTAAGGCCCTGTGTGTATACGTGCCTATGTATCTGTGTGTATGCGTGTGTAACACAGCCAGGCAAAGTGGGAGGCATCTGTTCTGATACTGGGAATGTCCGAATTACACAAAGACACCCAGAGAGTCTCAATGAACTCCCGGGAGAGACTCATTATTACCTGCATTCACCCTGAACTGCTCTCCACCAGAAAAAGAGAGAGCCAGCTTTAAAGGAACCTCTGACCACACACACACAAACACACACACATTAAATTTACCTCTCAAAAGTGGAATTATTTTGTTATATATAAAATATTGTTTAACAAATGTTCTAAGTTACTACAAGAACATTTTCTAATAACTTTAAGAGAACTTTTAGAGAACCTTAGCCAACATTTTGAGAATGTTGGCTGGGTCTGCGCTCTGTGAAGCTCTCTGTTTGCTGTTTGTGCTGAACTGTACACAAACTTTGTGTACAATTGTGAATATGAATGATGCATTATGTAAGTGATGGCGGGATGTGTAAACATTAATCTCATCAGCTCCTGCCCTCAGGTGCAGCCGGACAGTTTCCTGGCCTGCGCAGGAATCAGCTAATGTCCCTGTGGAGAATGTTAAGATGACAACAGCGAGCAGTAAAACATTTACGCTTGATTAGCAGTTTTAACTAGAAACATGATACAACAGTTTCCTTCTCTACGGAGCTGCTTGTTTACCAAAACATTTAAGCAAGTTAGATTTCCCAAACGTGAAGTTATTCAAATGAAACACTTTTAAGCTCGACCGTCCATTTTTAGCTCAATCGTCACTCGAACCCACGGTCACACATGATCTACCTGAAGGCTTTTCTGTTAAAGTGTGCAAGGTCAAGTTAACATTGCCCTTTGAGCTTCAGAGTCATCTGTTACACACCTCCACCACTGCCCCCCACCACTACCCCAAACTTTTAGTTTTTTACACATTTTGGGGGAAATAATGGTTATATTAAAAACCGTTACCAGCCACATTAAATGACAACCTTAAGACCAAACAGAAAAACCGGAGTGACAATCCAACCTGATGAGAAACTCATGACGGTGCACAAGATGTCCAACACAGTATCCTGTCCATACATTGTATACCAACCATTAAGTATATACTCACTTCATACAATATAGTGGCTTCACAACAAATTGTCTGTGCTCTGTACATCATTACACAACACTGAATCTGCCTCTGTTAACCTACACAGTGTAATGCCTGTTTCACACATACTCCATTTGCAGTATGTATGCGCTGCATATTTTGTTTTGTGCCCGTTAACAGGTTAGAGCATTCACGGTGCACATGGGTGCAGCACATCCAATGCATTGCAGAAGTGGTGTGGTGCAGCACTGCAGCATTCATTTCCGCAACAGAGTCTATTTTTGCTGTACTGCAAGCACTGAATTAAAGTGAAACCATGCTCAAAACAAACACGGCTTGACTTTGAAATATAAATTTACCACATTTTATAGTATGCATATAATTAAAGCATGCAACTAATTATCACAATCATCTTATTACTTTAATACCAGGATAAAGCAAATAAAACAAAACATTTACTAGCAGTTGCAATAATAAATAAGCCGGTCTTTTTTGTCATATTTGTCTTAGATCGAAGCAATCACTGTTGACTCTGTTGCTATTCCAACACAGAGCTGGCACGTCTGAATGGGGAAATCAGGTCACAATTAGGTCATGTTGGACAGAGATTTGGTCTCTCTCTCATTGGTAACTTTGTGCAAAACAGAAGCCTGTGGCTTTACAGTGGGCACTTTATAAGCCCAATAAAGTTTAATATGTATTTAGAGACCAAAACTGATTTTTTTGAGTAACCAACCTACCAGCAAAACAAATCACTCAGAGTAATCAGCAGCCTTCTCTGAGCTCCAGGTCGTGTAGGACGTTATCCCTGTGAGATTCATTTATCATGCAAACGTTTGTTGCTCAGATCTAACGGAGGCCTGAGATCAATTACAAAGCGCTGCACAACATTGACTTTAAGAGCTTGTATCACCACTCCTGACTGTATTTCATATCTCAAATTGCTGCCACAATATTTAATGAGTGAGGCTGAGAGCAGGCCAGCAGTTATTTTATTAACATCATTATTTGCTAAATTGTAATTCGTCCCAGTTTTTGATATTGTTTTACTATGCTGATTGTGTTTCAACACCTGCAGATAAAATGCCCTTCATTCCTTTAATGAACACACACACACACACACACACACACACACACAGTTATAAATACACCCCAGTGTGTTTAGGTAATTTACAGGATTTAAGCAACATTCAATACAACATTCAAGACAGAAAATGAGAGAAACTGATTTTTTTTTTTTTTTTTCACTCTATTATTTTGGAAATAATTCCCATACTTATTATAAGCTCACTTCTGTTCTCTGTGCAGTAGGAAGTAACAAGTAACAAAACCTTCAGTGCAACCTCATGAAGTAAAACCTGCGATTCTACAATGTGAAGTTTATATATTAGTATTTCATGTCTAAGTAAATGTCAAAGTTTCTATGATCACACATAAGTTAATACACTGGGCAAATGGCTAGTATGCTGTCAGATTAACTAACACCTGCCGCTTAAAGCAAGCCTAGGGAACAATTAAAAACCTTAAGTGACACTTTCACCACATTCTTCATTTCACAGAAGACAATATGAGCTCCTCTAGATGATGATGCTGGGGTGAGACTACGGCCAATCACAGTTGTTTGTCTGCATAAGGAAATTCTGGGAACAGATCTTTAAAAGTAGAACATATATAAGACGTAACCATAAACATCTTAATTTAAACATAAATGAATTAGCCTGTATTTTTAAAAAAAATATTAGAGCTAAAATTCTTGCCTCTCAGTTTGCACCAGTGCAACCCAATCCAACTGAAGACAGACGATGTTGATATTATAACTAGGCTGTTAATTATATGACCTCACCAGTTCGTGAATTAAGGAGGGGTTATTCAGGCAAGGCCCTTTCATTTCACTGTTATCATAGTCTTGGATTGCACTGAAACAGGAGAGGTTCTTATCGGGAATATATTACCAAACTGGGACACAGTCTCCCAGGTCAAAGGAGATATGTTTGTAGCCCAAGAGTGCATGTGTGGGTTTTGGGTCCACCGGTCAGTCTGATGTATCTGGATTTAATCCTGCCCTCTGCGATGCACTGCACTCTTCACAGGTTACAGTGGAACCCATGTTTCACCTCATTAAATTTTATGGCATATCATACACAAAATACCACTCGGCTCATAAAAAACCTACGGGGTCTCCCATAGACACCTTTCTGCCCACCACTCAGTTTTTAAGCTCTACCTCCCCTCTTCTCCTGTCCGAGATCTATGCCCATCTCATCTTTCGAAGAGCGAGACCCAGGGATCAGAGAGGTACAGGAACAGTACAAAGAAAGAGCAAATAAGCGAAATTATTTTTAAGTTGTTAGTGGAACATTTTAAAAACGTTACAGAATTAAAACATTTTTTGAATAACTTAGCTGGGATGTTCAGCCCTCACACATGAACAAGTTTAAATGAACACCACCTCACACACACACTAACATGAAGATCAGTTATTGTCTCTCATACAGACACGCACTTAAACACACGCACGTAATGTTTCGAGTGACCTTCTGGTCCAGTTGTCCCTCTTCAGAATATTTATTAGGTGCTTGTGCGGGGACGTATGTGCAGAGCTGATAAAAGAATCTGGACTCTCACTGGGGTTAAGACCCGTGGGAGTGAAGTGGGTGTTTCACCCACAGTCCTAAATTGTTCTTCTAGGGTTTTTGCAAGCAATTTTGTAGCTCCCCACCCAACTGTGCTTCAGCCAGCCAAACTACTGTCTTGTGAAATGTGTAGCATATTTTGTGAGCTTACGTAAACCATAGGAGAGATACTTTTTGGAAACAACATGCAATTTACTGCAGGTGAAAAAAATGACCAAGAATGTAAGAATTCCAGATTTTATCTGCCAAGTTCCAGGGAATGCAGTCATTTGGAAAGCTACATTAGCTTTCAGCTCAGACGCCATTCAGATGAACTGACAAACACGACACCAGGAGCTCTGCACGAACAAATGAACCAGGCCACTATGTACTGTATGTGTCTAACAGGACCGAAATGAACACAAAGCCCAATGATTCTGAAGTGCAGTGGCTCAAATCAGCATTATCTCCTCACAAAACAACAGTTCAGTTTGTTTTTCATGCATCTGTGTTTGTTTAGCGAGTTAGAGTTTTAAGTGTGGACAGAGGGACAGTTAGCTCACGGCATGTTTCACGCCAAGTTTTTTCTCTCTCTCCCAGCTAACAATTTTAGGTTAAGAACATTTCCCTTATGTTTCCATTAAGTAACAAAACAGTGAAAAAAGGCTATTTTAAAAGTTCTAGTTTTCATTTTTTTATATATTGTATTGACATTATTTTTTGGTTATAGGACCATTTTTTTAATTCTGTAACTTTTTAAAATGTTCAACTAACAGTTTAATAACATTTGTGATGTATATATGATATATCTACTAACATTACTGCAAAATGTTAAGAGAACATTTGGAGAACGGTAGCCAAACGCTCCCTGTTAGCTAGGCTCTTTCTATTGCTCTCTCTTTGTTTCTCTCTTTTTCACGTGAAAACGGGAGCCAAGATTCTTAGAAACTGGGCAAGAGAAACTCTGAACTGCAGCATCATCAAGTCTCTCTGGACTATCAGCAAATACAATTTCTGCTTTTGCTACTGAGGACCACAATTCAATCACAGGTTTAAAAAAGGACCAGAAGTCTTAGTACATCACTTTGTCAAGATCATGTCACTTATTTGGCATCAAATTCCATACATAAACCTCTTAACCTAGTTAGTTTGATTCAATGTATGTATTATTTCTGTTATGTACTGATGTCATGTGTTTCTAAAAGAAAATTGAACAAAGTATCCATCAAGCACCATCAAAGTATCACAAAAAATATATTACAGAAACATTACAGAATTAAAAACTTTACGTTACGTTCTTATAACCAAGAAATTTAATATTAATATAAAGTTATTAACGACTAAAAGCCTTTGCGCTTTAAACTGTCCTAGATTTGTGTGAGGAACAAATAAGTGAAAATGTAAGGGTGAGAAAACTGACATTTTGGGTGGTGGGGAAAATGTTTCTTCTAAATTTGTTGACTACTGCAAGAAAGAGCTGATAAGACCTTAAATGTGTTGACTGTATTGTCTACTACCTTTTTTGTTACGGTTAAACAGTATGATAACATTTTATGTACATTATTTTCATGCACAGCTCAACCTAAGATCTTTTGTCTCCTTGCACAGGCAATTGTTAAAAGCAATTGTGGTAATTAAATTAATGGTATTAATGGTATTATCAGATTTCTTATCAGTTATCACATTTCATTATCATATTTCTTTTTTTTATTATCACATTTCTTATCAGTTCACATTCATCTGAACACAACAGAATTAGAGTCTGTTTGGTTTGACAGCTGCAATCATAATTCAACTCTGGCTATTTGTGAATGTATATTTTTAAAACAATAGGACATTTTTTTTGGCCCAGCAGTCTGTGATTGACTGAATCTGCCTGTTCTTGAGAGGAGCATCTGTCTGAAATTAAACACCATGAGATAACGTTATGAATGTTTCTGTTTTCTCAAAGTATTTATTTACAAATTAAGCCTGTCATTACAGTTTGGATGATTAAATTTGTTTTTCTCTCAGGGCACTAAAACTCAGAATGAGAGCCATTTAATTTGGCAGCTTCAGTGCCTGAAACTTGCCAAAAACAAAGCAAGTCCACTTGTCTTGGAGTCCTTAGGGCCAACACCTATGCAACTGTGTTTTACACGTTCCCCTAACGTTTCCATTAAGTAACTAAACGTTGAAAATGTAATTTTGAAAGCTCTAGAAACGTTCAGAACGTCCATTTTTTAGAACTTGTATTAAAGTTATTGCTTGGTTCTATGTAACTTTTTTAAATGTTCTACTATCAACTTAAGAATAATGTTTTTAATATACATGATAACGTTACAAAAAGTCCTACTAAAGTTACTGTAAGAAGGTTTTTTACTAACTTTAAGAGACTTTTTGGAGAAACCAAAAAGTTAACCAATGTTCTGAGAATGTTCCCTGTTAGGTGGGTGGATCTTTCCAATGTAGCGCAAGTTTTTTCTGTCTTTGTCCTTCCCAAAGTGCACTGCATTTCCCAGCATTCCTTTGATAGGTGTTCGCCCTGTTCCACGGCCCAGTTATGTTATTAGGTGAAAATCGCCATCTGGACAAATTTAACGTCTGATTGCAAAATCACGCCTTTTACATTTGATCTCAAAGCAATATATATGCATATGGTTTGACTTATGAGGTGAGGGTGGTCCGGCAGATATATTTTTATTCTAATTTACTGTAAGTAAATTAAAGTATCACCAGGTGTCTATTCACTCCAGGTGGCTGCGGAGGCCTTGGAATAGCTCGAAATATAATAATAACGTTATAAAATCATATACGCTTTCAACGCCTGCAATTTGCACAACCGTGGTGAAAGGTTTAAATAATGACATTTACTATTTTTATAGATTAGTTTCTAATGCCCATTGCAATAAAGTCTGGCCTGATTACATTTCAATTTGAACCACCTGAAAATCACAAATTGGGCTTTGGATACTGTTGGGAGCTGCCACAAAAAACTGTTATTTGTATCAGCTTTGCAATTACCAACCAGTTGTTGAGTCCACACTGGCATAGAACGAAAGCAAGGAGAGTTTCTGCTGGCCTGACGTAATGAACACTTCACTGCATAAGACTACAGATGACTAAGACTACACCGTGAAATCACCTGTTATTTGGAAACCTGCTTTCTCTCTATATGCACTTTAAACGTGACAGCTGTTTTCCAAAAACAGTTTGGCACTAATGCATGTATGGACATGCTGATGAAGGTGACGGTGTGACAAATAAATTTTCTATTGAAATGACTTAAAGTTACGTTAGCCATCACACATGACCCAGCAAACAGGGAACGTTCTCAGAACGTTGTTCAGTTCAGTTCAGACTAGTTCAGTGGGTAGAGTATCTGTAATAGTTCCCAGTCATTGTTCCAGCTGCTAGTTTTGCACATTATCACCCTCAATATTGAAGCCCATTATTTATAGTAGATCTGCTGAGGTAACGATATTCCAGCACGGGTTTCATTACAGCCAAATTACAGCTGTCAATCAAGTGCTGGACGTACACTGTGATTAAATTCTGATAAGAACACATTTGTCTTGTCTATGCCAGAACTGATACCTATATTAGATTATTTGCTTGAATACATGTTTGTTGTGTAACAGAGTTTAAGATGATGTCATTGTGCTCTGTTATTGGCACTTAGAGAAATTCCGATATGGAACCCATTAAATCGTTGGCTCTTTTTGGTCAGCAAACTCCCGGATGTTTCAACATTTCCTTTTGCTATTTTTTTCCTCCTATTCATTTACAGTCTTTGTAGTATTTGTGTTTCTCAAGGACAGGAGCATAACTCTTGGAAAAATATATTTTGGCAGATTTGGAATAGTTAAAACAGGAGGAAAAGGAGTAAAATGTGACACGCTGCAGTTGCGATGTGATTTCATTGTTACACACGCGTTAAGTCTTGTTGTGTCTTTAAATATAGGGATTAGTCCAAAATATTATACTCACATTTATAGCTTTTCATGAACATGGTGGTGTCGTCTATGTTATCGTTGGATTTATCTCACAGCAGGTCATACGATGAACACTGCGTCTGTGGAATCCCAGCAGATATTTAAAGGACACTCAAACAGGAAATGATGTAATCAGACAGGCAGAACAAGAGCTAAAGAAAACATGAGCTTGCCCTTCTTGGACAGCTGCACTGTGTAGTGACAAGTCACTTCAGAGACC
This sequence comes from Chromobotia macracanthus, assembly GCA_036877525.1. NCBI lineage: Eukaryota > Metazoa > Chordata > Actinopteri > Cypriniformes > Botiidae > Chromobotia > Chromobotia macracanthus. The sequence goes on along the minus strand of JAZGTH010000073.1, from coordinate 6,248,785 downwards.
ACAGGATATTAAATCAAGATAATTAAGTGTCAGGAGTTTTAATAATCATGTTTTTGGTCACAAAGTGACAAGCAGAGGATATACAGATACAAATGTGCATGCACATGTGGTGCAGTCCTTCCAGCTAACAGGGAACGTTCACAGAACATTGGCTAACATTCTCTAAAAGTTCTCTAAAAGTTCTCAAAAATGCAGTAACGTTAGTAGGACATTTTATAAAAAAAGCATTTATAATATATATATATATATATATATATATATATATATTATATATATATATATATATATATATATATATATATATATATATATATTATATTATAGTTTTAAGTTGTTAGTGAAATGTTTAACAAACATTACAGAATTTTGAATAACGTTCTTACAACCAAGCAGTATTGTTAATACAATGTTCCTATAACCTGGACGTTTTAAATCCTCCTAGAATTTAAAAAACCATTTTTGTTACTTAATGGAAACGCTCTTACAGCCTTAAATTGTTAGATGGTCTCAGACCAGACAAGCCTTTTTACCATTCCTACTGAGAAACCTGAAAATAACCGTAATCCTGGAATATTCTGCTATATTAAACGACTCATGGATTTAACATCCCAGAAGTGGGAGATATCTGTCAGTACAATCAACGGGAGTGTGATCGATTGCCCTGCTTCTTTCTCTCCAAACTGCTCCACTTAAACTCATAGAAAAGCAATTGATGGCTGCCCATTTCTACAGAGTCCTCTTAGATCTGCTGCATATTGAGTTTTAATACTAAGGCATACTTTTAATACGGCCCTTCAATAAAAGAGATTTATAACCTTGCATCTCGCTGCATGGACTGCGTAGAATGCGTTATCCTCTTCGTTCTTAAGTGATAATAGGTTTTCCTCCGCACTGATGTGTTCAATGGGGACAGCAGAAACCTGTAGGAAAGTTTGAAGACGGCAAAACGTTCAGCCTGGACAAAACATTACAGGAGTGTGGACTGAACGCCCCCCCCAAAACTTTTGCTGATGGATGCTCTAAATGAACATTATTTGTAAGGCCCAGATGCTGTACACAGGTCTGCAAGAAGATGAAAAGTTCCACTCAGATGCCAACATACTGGAGAGACCAATCAAAACAAACACACAGGCATCCAGACATATTCACTAAATGTGATTTGTTATAGTTCGGGATGCTTAGCAATAGCTAATGCTGAATATCTGCAGGTCATTTTAATGATTAAATGTCTTTAAAAATGGTGATTTGTAAGACACATGTACCTGAACGGAAATGTTACGTGGACTTTGCATTTGCAAATGAAAAGTAGTATGTTAGAGAACCAGGTTATGGTGTGTGTAACGGGCATATGTGTGTGTGTGTTAGTGGGGCTGTGGGTAAGTGTGTTTATGTAAGTGGTCTCTTAAAAGCAGAGAAAAAGTTTTATGCATATTTACATATGTTCAGACACACACAGAGTTTAGAGGGTTCCTGTTGTGCTGTGGCTCTTTACTGTGGTCTGACAAACCTGTGATTTAAATTATAGTCAATCAGTCACTCTCAGCGGCTTGTGCTCGTCGCTCCCCACTGATGCTCAACAGTGGCAGAATTACATTCTTTATGATGGAGGCTCTCACTTTCTCATCTCCAACTCTTGTCTTCTATCTTTCTTTCTCCCTCGCTTCTCACTCCAGACCAGCCTTTTCCTCCTCTTCCTCCCCTCCGTTTGCGATGGTGCGAGATGGAGGGATGGAAACGATTATAGAAGAGAGGGGGGAAAAGACAGGCGGATGGAGATTCCAGCGATCTCTTTGGAATAGATAAATAGATTTTGAAATCATTCACAAATGATGTGCAAAATGTGCGCACCATCTGCTCCTACCAGCTCTGAGAAAACCTCAGTTTTGTCTTCCACTCTTGCTCCTCTCGCTTCCGCCCCCATTTTGAGCTATTTTGTATTTGTCATTTTATAGCTGCCGTGGCTGCAACACAGGTGTTATTTCAAGCAACTGTTCCAGGAGGACAATGCAAGTTTCTGTAGCTGTGGATCTACAGAAAGAGAGGTGGATTTCTGAGTAACACCATCTAAACAGGCACAACCAAAAAGAAAAGAGCCGTGTGTGACATAAATCCTGCAGCCTGTTCACAGAATGAAAAGCATGAAATGAGCGTCCTGATTGTGTGGGTGTCCCGCAAACCACATTTCCCAGAGTGCACTGGGGAGGCAAATGAAACACCTGATGGTTGCCAGCTAACAGGGAATGTTCTCAGAACATTGGCTAACATTCTCCAAAATTACTCTCAAAGTTATCAAAAAACATTCTTGCAGTATCAGTAGAAAATCTTTTTACATTATATATCACAAACCAAAAATGTTATTCTTAAGTTGTTAGTGGAACATTTAAAAAAATGTTACAGATTTGAATAACGTTTTCATAACCAAGCAACAACGTTAACGCAACGTCTAAAAAACTGGACGTTTTGAATGTGCTGAGAACTTTCAAAATAACATTTTGAATGTTTTTATTACTAATGGAAATGTTAGGGAAACGTTCTTACAACCTGAAATGGTTAGCTGTACTGGTGAGCAATGGGATGTACTGTATGCAGCATGGCAAGACCAGCATGACAATGTTAGACAGATTAAATAAATCCACATTTCTCTGTATTCCTTATATACAGAGATCTGTGACAGACAAGTTATCTGCACCAGCAGCACCCGCAGATGGTAGAGATATCTCAATGTCTTGATTTGTGAGACAAAGGGATGTAAAAGAGGTGTGTGCACCATATATTCAAGATGTCTACCCTAAAATCTATTAAAGCACTACTATCACTTTATTTTCCCTGTATACCTCAAATGTTTTCAGATAAACACACATTGGAATAGCAACATCCATACACTTTCCCAGGTTTGGTAAATAGTTTTATACTAAATAAGTATAACCTCCATCAACCACTCGTCTGATTCACTCTGACTCCACCCATAATATATAACATAATATACACCTTTTAACCAACTCCAACTGGAACAAATACATTTGATACCTTGAGTCATTTAATAAGCTCTTCCTGGTCTGCTTTGATCACATGGATGGTGAGACATTACGGCCGGAAAAGGAAGCTGGCATGATCCTACCAAAACCGAGGAGAAAAACGAGAGGAAAGAAGAAAAGAAAAACAAAAGTAGTCAGGATCTGATTAGTAACACTTACATGCCTAAATGAATCCCAGTAACATATCAGCCTCAAACACACATGCTTTCCATAACCTGCAGAAACATTCCAAGAAAGAAATAGAGGGGAGATAAAAATAAGTTATCTTTTTCTAAAAATAACATCACCCTTAAAATCACACAGACATACTGGAAGTTACTCCACTAAATCTTGATTTTGAAAGGGAACATTTATTTATACACAGTTATAAAATTGCTTATGTTGCTTCCTTATCTCTACTAATAAAATAGCTGTGTAACTGTTCCAACCCAAAATTGTTAGCTGAGTAGAACAGATCAAACCAGCGAAGACCAACAACCCAGCTTAGGCCGTGTTAAAGCTGTTCTTATTTTTTTCAGCAGGAAAGACATCTTTCCTCCAGATTTATGAAGGTGTGACTTCATATAGAAATAAAATAAGACATGTAATTGCTTCAATCGTGTACTAAAGCGAAACCACAAGCTAGCGAAGGCTTTATCTTACACCAGCATCACCTTGAAATAACAGGACACATCTGCCACATGCCTGAGTGGAAACAAGACTTTTTACCCACACACATACACTCAGAACTACTTGTGATTGACATTTTTAACCCCAACAAAAACAGATGACTGTAACTCGAAAAATGGCAATTAGAAGAAAATGTAGAACAGATGAGGGAAAAGAGAGAGAGTGAAACATATGTACATATACATATGAAGAACAAGAGCATTCCATCATTGAATATAGACGCTGAGATGAATGTGGAGGACGCAGATTATTCTGTGCTGTTGTTCCAGAAAATAACTCAGTCATGCTGTTGAGACCATGCCTTTTGTTACCAAGGCAACCCCTTGTTCTTATGCTTAATATATGCCTCAGAGGATGACAATCAAGGCCACATTAACTATACAAACATAAATCAAAGAGTTAAAATCGCTGCTCTTGATTCGGTCACAGCTGATTTATCGGACATGATGCAACAGTCGCCGATCAAGCAGAATGAGCAGGGTGTTAAAATTACATCCACTGTTTATGACCACACAGTAAGTCGTTTACTCTTTGGATAAACATGCCGGCTCACACCTGCCGCCTTCACTGGTTCTAGCAGATCTCCTCTGCTGGGACTCTGCAGTACAGTAATGCACATCAGATGTTACATGGACACTTTCTAAATGACCTGGACTTAACATACCACAAACGATTCCAAAAGCGTGGAAGCGTCTGAGCAGTGCACCCTGTTGCTACTTCAAAACTTCCTATTCCTAAAAAAAAAAACTTCCTATTATTTCCTTCCCTAAAATAAAACATTGCCTTCTGCTCTCAGATCTACGGTGTGTCAGTGAGGCTAAAATACCTTTCCAGTGACATCTGTTGACATTGAGCAGAATTAGAACTGTGGAAGAAATTATGGTCTGGAGAGGCCCAGCTACCAGTGAATGCTCTCAGAATGTTGGATAATGTTCTCTAAACGTTCTCTATGTGTTTTCTCTTAACGTTACCTGTTATGCTATATATCATGAATATCAAAAACGCTATTCTGAAGTTGTTAGTGGAACGTTTAAAAACATTATAGAATTGTAAAAAAGAGAAACGCTCTTATAACTGGATGTTTTAAACATTCCTAGAACAACTTTAACATGTTTGTAACTTAATGGAAACACTGGGTTGGTGGGTGGTGGTGTGTGTGAAAGTTTCTGGGAGTGTTTGCAATAAGTGCATACTGAATGTCGAAAAAACAGATTTTGTATGTTTGTGTTGCATAGCCTGAAGCAATAACCAAACTCTGAACAGAATTCCGAACAGATTCGGCATGCTCATTTCTGTTAAACATGTGTGTGTGCATGTGTGCGTTCTTGCTCTTTTAACACTATAATGCTGATTGGTGTTGAAAGCATCCCAGCAGAATCAGTTCAGTAAAATGCTTCCATTTGGAGCAGCAGTCTGAAACACAAAGCCCTTCCATCTCATCATGCTCTCGTTCCTTCGTTTTCCTCTCAGCCCCAATTTCTGTTTTCCTTAATATGTAAATTTAATCCGTCAACAGCTGCTGCTTGTACATTTAAAACAGGGGAAAGTACTTCTCTTTACTGGTGATCAAAGCAACAGGCTAACTGTATCTGACCCCCAGGTAGGCAGAATGGATTTTTCACTGTCTTCTTTCTTGGCAAAAACCCATTCACCTTGTCGGGGAGCTGTGATTCTCTCTCTCCCTCTGTTCTTATTTTGAAAGGCCATTGCTACTGGCACAAAGGGAGAGAAATATTTCCATCTTTATTTCACTGCGGTAAAATTAGATGAAAGTTATCTTTTTCTTGCCCCTGGAAAGGACCCGCCTATAATTTATGACTTCATTATGTCAGTCTTGTACCACTTTGAACAGAAAAGAATTATAATATTTGGTAGCCTATTTAATTAAATGAAAACAAAAATTTTATTATAAATCATTCTGAATAATGATGAAACGCTCGCTGCCTTGCCGCACACACATATTTGGAAAACGGAAATCTGGATCCTTTTCCCACGAAAAGTGCCCGGGAAAAGCTGTTTCTCATAAAGAGAGGCTTCACACTGGAAAAACATACGGGAATTGTCATCAGTACTACCAAGCTAGACTCTGCAGGGTCAACCTGCCCTGGGTGGCAAGTGTCACCAAATGCCAATCAAAGGGACTTTTCCTTAGTTCTGATCCAAAACGTAGTGAGCTGCCTAATGTGTACACAGGCAGCATCCCAGTCATCATGAAACCTCAAAAGTAGCTGATTAAGAATGATCTACATAGCCAGCAATTCAACAAGTGTACATCATTTCATCTCAACTTGATTTCTATACAGTTTGACATTAGCATGTTGCAAAGCTAGTAAACACAATACTCATACAATACACAGCACACACATCTTCTGTGGAAGGTGCAGGACCATAAAATGTTTGTTGCATCATTGCACTCAGACCGAGTGCAAAGATAGGATGTCCTAACTGCCTGTCAAATTACGTACGTGAATCATGTTCCTGTGTTTTGGAGAAGGCGTCGGGAGGGCGTTATTTTACTCATGCCTCTCAGAAACTGCATACCCTAAGTAAATTATAAGTTTATTTATAATAGTCATTTTTTAACTGAGCTTGTTGCAATGCATTCTGGGATTGTCTTTGCTGAAAATGAAACATGTAATGCTGTCTTACAATCTGGTTAAATCAACCACCTCTCTCTGAGTACATGTCTCTGTGATGCTTTAAAATGCTGCTGCCTCTGTAGGCAGGTCACTAGGTTTTGGAACAGAGCCTCTGTGGTCACCAGCTTCACAAGTGTGTTTTAGGAGAAACGACTCTGAGCTCTTAATTCGATTCATTCATTCATGTTTCTTCACAGGCTGTTTCCTATTCTTGGCTCTTTCACAACTTGACTTAAGTATAAGGACTGTTCATTTAACTTTAGCCCTGAGTACCAGACATTGAAAATAATACTAGTAACAAGCTAATGTAAAACTCCCATTTCCACTTCATAATAAACATTAGGAATATTTGTTTGCGTCATGTAAAAAGCAATCAACTTCCACTTTCAAATACGAACAGGGCTATGACTGTATACAGTATATGACTGGACAGAATCTCTACTCATAGCAAATACAGGACTTAAAGTCGCTGTGAATCGGAAGTTTCCGATTCTAACTTGTTCTGACGTAATTTAAAACTAAACGAAAAAATGAAGGTCGTGGCTTGTTTTTTTTCCAGCGGGAATTGGTTGGCTATAGCAAAGTAGGTGTTTCAAAGCTTGCATGACATGCACAGATAAATCATTTATAATAAACACTGCAATATTCCATAAAAAAAATAAGAATAGCATATTTTGATTTCATGGTGATTTGAAGCATTTTCCTCAGTCAAGAAAATAAAGAATGTTTATAATTTAGCGTCAGACTGTGAAGTTCTGTTTCAATCTGACATGGAGATCAGCAGCACTTCTAATCAAAGATGAGCTGATTCCAGTCCAAAAACACACTGTATGAGTAATTCCTTCCTAAATTAGAAATTACCAGCTCTCAATTTCCCTCATTAGGAAAGCATAGTTAATACTGTCCCATGTGACCTACATGGAATAATATACAACTGTGCTTTTCGGTGAACATAAAGAATAATAACCAAAAAAGGCGGAGACGATAAAAAATGACAAGGAACAGAAAGGACAGGAAAAAAAGAGGAAAAAAAAACACAAAGAGAAAGCAAAGAAACTTTGCACCTCAGCCACACACTGTCATGTAGGCAGGCTGACATCATCATTGTAAAATTGGAAAGCCGGTTTCAACTTTACTGCAGATATGAAGGCTCGATCATATTCTGTGGGCCTGTGCCACTTTTCATCAACCCACCGCCCCTCCCTCTCCAACTCTCTCTCCTGTGAAGAGACATTAGAAGAGGAGTGTATGTGCATGAGTTGGGGGGGGGGAAGATGTTGAAAACTGTCTGTGAGTCCATTACTTGGAGAGAAAGACGTGTTGAGGTTAGTACTGAATGTAGTAGCATGACTGCATCTTCCATATCTCTGAGTTTCACACTTCTTTCTCCCATACTGGGCCTGTCTCCTCTGGTGTCCAGCACAGAGCTTGTATTCCCCTGGCCCGGCCCCAGAGCTGCCCCTCGGGCCTCCACCTGGGCCTGATTGGATCCTGCTGCTGCAGAAAGTCTTGATTTATGAGAGCAGAGAGCCAAGCCTCAGACACGCAGCTGTGTGTCGGCAGGAAAGGGAAGTTATGCATCACTCTGTGTGTGTTTTACGGGGGAGAGTCACGCCCTGATGAACCAGGGCACATGACTGACAGGTGTCAGGGCGGAGTCTGATGTGAGCTGAGATGGAATACAGTGTTTGGCAGAGAGAGCAAGACTGCAGACTGCCAGAGTTCTTCTGTGGTATGTTCTGTCTACAAAACAAGAGAAATTATTTGGCAGTTTTAAAGCAGTAATATCACAAAGAGTCAAATTTTCCTTCATCTTTGGAGATAAAAGAGGTAATTTTACTATGACAACATATTGTAGCTTTTACAATTCATAACTTCCTTCCTACCCCAAAAAGACCATTTATTAAAACTAAGCTGTAAAAACAGTTCATTCTGTTCTTTAGTCAGGCAGAATACATCTAAATATATCGCCACCCACATTTACATGTCAAAAATGCCTGTATAGTATTTAAAATATTTTAAATACCCCCCCCCACCGCTATACACAGTGAAGGAATAATGAGAAAGCAGGACGGGGCCTGTGTAATTGTTTACAAATGGCAGAACAAATTATTATTACATTCGCCAAGCCTTGTGCCGTTTCAGGCTGTGTATATTATTCATATTCCTCTGAAGCAATCCCACAGCTCACAAATAAGAGCAGCCCAGCTGTTTAAATTTAAGGGTCAGAAAGAAGGTGAAAAATGGTCAAGAAAAACAAAATTACTTTTTGGCACAAAAACAACTTTACTAACATTATAACTGGACTTCAGGGGGGAAAATTGCAACAATAATACTACAAAAAAAATAATAAAAATAATTTGCTGAATTGTTATGGTCTGACAGTCATGCACGTGTAGAAACAATTTAACAAACCAAATTGAAAATAATATGCTCTCAACCTGGGAGGCCATGAGGCATCTGCTTAAATTACTCTCATAAAAGTCTCATTTATAAAAACAGACCCGAACTTTCCAGTGACAGATAAATAGCCACAAACATATACAGTATCTGAGCTACACAAGACATGCTGAGCAAAAAAGATGCAAATTTGAACCAAGAGTAAAGTCTTGCCCCAGCTCACAGGGAACATTGGCTAACGTTCTCTCAAAGTTATCAAAAATGTTCTTGACGTAACATTAAGAGAACTAACACTTTTAATTAAGCAAAAACACAAATGCATCATCTAAAAAAACTGGACGTTTTGAATGTTCCTATAACTTTCAAAATAACAATTTTAACATTATTGTCACTTAAGGAAACATTAGGGAAACATTCTTTTAACCTAAAATCGATAGCTAGGGCAGAACTAATCCGATTGGTCAGGCACTTTTAAATCCATTTCCTACTCACATATCCCAGACCTTTAATACATTGTCCACATGCATTATGAGGCATGTATTTTTTAAATATTCTGCACCTCTCTGTGTATTACGGTGGCAAATATAGAGTATATATACTCTATACTATATAAAGAACATTTCTAAGAATTACAGCTAAAGCATCACTGCGTTTATCTCAACACCAGGTTATGTGTTCAACATATGCATGTTATGCACATATGCATGCCATACTTAATAAATTTAAAGATTGACACACGATGCAAAAATAAACTTGTGCAGGGACCCCTAAAGTGAAAATCCTGCTTATGACACGTTTCAGTACTTCTCTATCTGAGTGTCAGATTCCATGTTTGTCTGGAATACACTTCAGATGAATTATGAGCCCAGCATGGATGCCCCATGTTGCTAATCTGAAAGCAGTTTGTCACATCTAACTGCCCGGATTAAGAATTGGTAGGGGAAGTCTGATCCACGCCAACGCTTTGGAACAATGGACCATCAACGTTTCCTCCCTGGTCTCTCTTCCACAGTATTTATGAGCTCAAACATGAAGCAATTGGATAGGTGGAAGAAATATGCCGTGATTTTCCGACAAAAGCTGTTGCAAAATTGTAGGCTTCTATCATTTAGCCCATTAGGAGAATGTGTTTCATCATTCACATATTGATCCATACATCCTTCAGTGCGATAAACCAAAGAAGCCCCACCATGAGCCCCTCTCAGAGTAAGTCTTAAGAGAAGATGAGTCCAGTGGACATAAACCATCCTCAAGAGTCAAACTGAAGAATATCTTTAATAAATTCTGGCTGCATGCTTATTTGACTAATTCATAAAACCTCTCTGTGGAGCAGGGCTGGGTTGTGAAGAAGGGCCCGTTTCTGCAGGTTTCAATTAAAATTTGGCCTCTGTGTGCAGCATAACTGTTGGACAAGCTCATCAGCAGGAGAAAGAAACTGAATCTACTCTGTTCTTCCCCATGAGACGGAAAGCTGTTCAAGACCGAGTCGTAAGCAGCATTCGACACTCTTATCTGCTGCTGTCGTTCAGGTTGTTTCCCAGTAAGCTCTATCCAGATGGGAAAATCACTTTGGTCTCTCCATGTTGTTCTCGGTAAAAAAATGTGCTGTGTAAGACTAACACAAATCTTGACAGAATTCCTGCCTGTCTCAGTGTTCCCATTTGCACGTGCAATAAAGAAGTCATACTTAGTGCTGTCTGCGGTGCTGAAACTACACGTACAAACACTCCTGTTTTACATTTATGAACACTTTATGTTTGCAGTGAGCACTTTATAACTGTCTGCTAAGATTTTGTAGGTCAATTCGTAAGTGCAACATAAACACTTAATTATAACAGAGAAGAGTTTAGGAGATATCCCAGCTACCAATTATAGGTTGTTAGAACATTTACCTAATGTTTACAAAAACATTAAAAATGTTATTTTGAAAGTTCTAGAAATGTTGTTTAAACATGTTGTATTAACGTTAAACATTTAAACATTTTTAAACATTTTTAAAACTTTCCACTAACTACTTACGAATAATGTGTTTGATATGATATATAACGTTAACTATTGTTACTTCAAGAACATTTTTGATACCTCTGAGAAAACCTTTATAGAACATAAGCCAACAATCTAAGCCCTGTTAGCTGGGAACACTCCTGCTTTACATTTACGAACACTTCATGTTTTAAAACTATCTGCTGGGATTTTGTAGGTCAATTCATAAGTGCAACATGCAAACTTCATTTTAACAGAAGAGAGTTTAAAAGAAACTGCATAGAATGATGTAGTCTTAGAAAGAAAAACAACTTTTTATCAGAACACACTCATTTTAGAATAAGGCACAATATGTTTCATCCACAAACAGTACGTCATTGCCTTCAGCTGCGATGGAGAGCAAAGCAGCAGACAGCTGGTGCAGCGGGGCTGGCCACATTCTCCAGCAGATTATTTTCACACGCATGCTTCAGTCTTTACGTTAACTGAGTCCAGCATCTCACAGCCATGCCAAGAGGGCCCTGCCACCTGCAGCGGTTAACCAAGCACAGGCATGGCCAGCTCGGCAAGATGCTAATCAACACAAAACAAATGCAGTTTCTCCGAAAACAAGTTTTTAATGGAACGTCCAAGACTGTTCTGTGCTAACACCAGCTGGTGATGTAATTGCTATCTGTCCTGTCTCATTCATCACATTTGGAAATGAGTTTCGGAATATTTGCCCACAAAACCTTTTTGCCTTATGTAATACCTTTCCAATCCTCAAACATCCCAGCATAGCAGCTTCTAGGGTTTCTAAGAGCAACATGGATAAATTGAGTCAAACAAGCTCAGGCACAAAAATAAAATTGCTAAACATTATGTAATTCAGTGTTTCAAAATATAAATTTTGTAGCTGCCGTGGCCACTTCACAGGTGTCATTTCTTGCAACTGTTCCAAGAGGACAATGCGATGAGTTTCTGTAGCTGTGGATCTACAGAAAGAGAGGTGGATTTCTGAGTAACACCATCTAAACAGGCACAACCAAAAAGAAAAGAGCCGTGTGTGACATAAATCCTGCAGCCTGTTCACAGAATGAAAAGCATGAAATGAGCGTCCTGATTGTGTGGGTGTCCCGCAAACCACATTTCCCAGAGTGCACTGGGGAGGCAAATGAAACACCTGATGGTTGCCAGCTAACAGAGAACATTCTCAGAATGTTGGCTAATGTTCTGTAAAAGTTATCAAAAAACCTTGCAGTAACGTTAGTAAAACAAAGTTTCAATAAGTAATACAGCCCAATCCCTTAGCTTGACAGGTCTAATATTATTTAGGTCTATTATAATTTGTGTTTATATATTTTAACATACAGGCTATATAAAATATATTTATCAGGTAGAAAACCTAGGGTGTTTGCCTGTATTGGGAACAAGAAGCAGATCTGACCAGGCCGTCTATACTGACTGCATTCTCTCATCATCTGAACTCTCCTCTGCTTCCTGTGACATTTATTTTTTATTCATTTCCAATTCCAGGCGGCTGCCTGCAGCTGTCCTTTTACACAACATGCAGCCTTACTCATTTTCCTACAGGGTGTGAGATTGATTGGGAACAGAAGAATGTCCGGCGAACAGAGCTCGCTGTCTGTCAGAGCCCTAAGCGCCTCGGTGATGAAGCTTCTGTTTTGGCCAGACAAGTTGTGTTTGTCTCTCACTAAAGCATCTGGCCCAAAGCCAGACCAAGACACCCTACACAGCACAGCTTGCTGTGTCTAATGAATGCATTTCTCTTATGTGTGGGACAGGAGAGCAAGCCATTATCAGATTCCTCAGACCACAGCTGGGCCTGAGTCTTCCAGATCTTCCCTCTAAACAGTCTTATTCAATCAGTGTTTTGTATTCTTACTCCAGGTGTCAAGCAGCATTTAAAATGCTTTGTAGTTTTGACACAGATATATAAAAAAGAGCATACCAATTAAAGGTCATGGACCCAGCTAACAGGGAACATTCTCAGAACATTGGCTAACATTCTCTAAATGTTCTCTTAAAGTTATCAGAACTATTCTTGCAGTAACGTTAGTAGAATGTTTTTTAATATCATACATCATATATATCAAAAACGTTATTCTGAAGCTGCTAGTGGAACATTAAGAATTTTAGAGAATGTCTGAATAATGTTCCTAGCAATAATGTTAATACAACATCTAAAAACAGACGTTCCTAGAACTTTAAAAACAATGTTTTTGTTACTTAATGGAAATGTTCCAGAAACATTTAGAAACCCTAATACAAAAAAGGAGGTATTAGCTGGGGATCTGTCATCTAGGACTGGCAAAGATTTAATACAACTTTTCTTTACAAAGGGAAGATTCCGGTCAAGTTAACTTGGACAAAGGTGTAAAAATGCACTTTTTCTTTGTGTATTAAAAAGTTTATTAAATTTAACAAAATGTCAAACCCAGTGTCATTTAATTTACAGACATATAGCACAATCACATTTTCAACAAAAAAGTACTGTACCAATTAAAGACCAATTCATGTGATTTCTGGTCAAAACTGGCCCGAGATCTGCAGACTGGCTCTGATTCGTGCAACTAGTGTAAAAATGTCTCTGTTAGGACACCTGCATGAACTTGAGAACTGACATCATACACTAAAAATGACCTTGGCTCCAGATGGTTGGAAGTAACAGCAAAAACAATTCAGTGATGTTCTGAGATCTACTGTTAGTTCAAATCTGCTCATGGTGTTCTTGAGAATAAATTCAGCTCTGTTTAAAATTATTGAGCGGATCTTCACTTAGAGGAGAAGCTCAGCGGTGTTTCACATGTTTCTCCAGAATGACATAAATCAGCAAGCACTTCATTATGAAAGAGCTATAATGAAAACTGGAGGAACAGATTGAATTTAACCAGTGAATCTTCAGCAAGAGTTACAGTCAAACTGAGGCCGCATGGGAAAGACAAGGCCACCGACTCCATCTGTGATGAAATGGTGAAGATCTAAAGAAGTTCTGAGACTAATGTCAAGTAACAAGACCACCTGAGGTTGTTTGCTTAACCGCCCCTCTGAACAGCTTTACTGAGTGCTAACAAGTGTTCATCAAAAGGCCATTAGGTGAGTTTGTATGTGAGCTTGACAGAATGGTCGTTAAAACAGCCATCCTAATATTTCCTTCTTTCTTCTGTTTTTAACCTCAAAGATAAACATTTTGCGCACATTAATGTTTGTTCTTCCATACGTTCTCACACATGGAGTAATCCTGGCACACTCTCCTCCTCTAATGAGAGATTTAAAGTGTTGGTTTCACACTAACCACTACCAGCTCTGGAATTCTGGATTGTCTGATTATTATATATACTGTTGAGGAGTCCTGTGCAGCCACAGATCCCAGACAATTCCTGTGGTAGAATCACATCAAACGGAATTCCCGGGATCATAGATGCCGACCGCAGCTGCGGAGACATTAACATCTACAGTAAAGCTTGGATGTACGAATATACATTTCAACAGACAATATAATTAAATGCAAATACAAACTAATGATCAACAAGCAGAAATGAAGAATTGAATTCTGTATAAGTGTGTTTGTAGAATTGTGGTTTACTTTTGACTAATGGTGCCAAAAGCGCCAATCAGTCATCTGTGCTTCAGATCCTGGATGAGATCAGTAAAGAATAGAAAAAAGAGCAATAAATGCAAAAAAGATCATTACCGAATTAGGTTAATTAAATAAATAAAATCTACAGATGTGTGACAGACTACAGGTTCATGACGTCTTTTAATACACAGATGATTTTTTAAACAAGAATGTAAATGAACAGTAGAAATTAAGCTATAATGCTATTCTTAGATTGTTAGTGGAACGTATATCCAAGCAATAATGTAAAAATACCACATCAAAAAAACATTTTTGAACATCCCTAAAAGTTTCAAAATAACATTTTTGTTACTTAAGGGAAATGTAAGGGAAACATTCCCACAACCTAAACCTACCTCAAACTAAATCAAAACAAGCATGAGGATGCTGAGGGCAGCAGGAGCTCAGCCGGTAGGCTCTCCATCTGTCTCACGTTACCACAATTTCTTTAATTGTCCCAGTTGAAGTGCAGTCATTGATTGGGGTTATTTGCAGATAGGGCAAACATCTCAACCTCCTCAATTATCTCATTGATTGCAATAATGCAGAAAATTACCCATCGAGTTCTGGACAGTAACTCAAACACCTGGCGGGAGCGTCAGGCTCCAGCCATTCAGATGCAGAAATGTAGAGATGAAATGAGAGCAGCAGCGCAAAAAATGAGCAATTTATCACTTCTATTCAAAGATCAGGGTTCACTCTCAAAATCGAAAAAACATCATCTGTTTGTTTCGGTTTAGAGTTTCCACAAAGCTCAGCGTTTGTGTATTTAAATATTTAAGGAAAGAATGCTGCTTTGTTTCCATTACAAACAGCTCTGTTCAGAACATGTTCCATCTTGGCCATTCTTTTCTAATTACGACAGATGCTTTTTTTAGAATACTGGCAGAACTGAACGTGGGCAACAGTAAGACCTGAGTGCCGGTCAGTGCGTTCCCGGTGCTGAGCTTGCAGAAGGTCATTGTTTCATTTGAAGCCTACCCAGTTAACAGTTTAAGGTTGTAAGAACTTTCCCCAACATTTCCATTAAGTAAAAAACCTGTTAAAAATGTTTTTTTGAAAGTTCAAAACGTCTAGTTTCGTTATTAACATCGTATTAATGTTAATGCTTGTTATATAAAGGTTATTCAAACATTTTTGTATTCTGTAACGTTTTTAAAATGTTCCACTTACTAAAGTATAATGTTTTTAATATTTATCAAATATAAAGTTAAACAGTTCTAATAACGTTACTGCAAGAATGGTTTTGATAACATCGAGAAAACTTTTAGAGAGCGTTAGGCAACATTCTGAAAACATTCTCTGTTAGCTGTGATCAAAGATGAATTGCAACATTGCCCAGATCAGATGGAACAATTCAGGCATTGTTTACATTAGCTGTGCCCTCCTAATTCCCATTACCAGAGAAGAATTCTCAAGATGGCTTCCAAACACAACTCAAAACACATGCATTGAGCAGGAGGAGCTCATCAATGAAGAAATGACTTCACTTTTTGTGTTCTTTATTCTCAAGGCTAAACTTAGAAAGGAGATGAGGTTGAGTGCATGGACAGTGTCATTTCAATATTTTTTATTCAAAATGCGACATGAGGGATGCATTGCTGTCTGGTCTTGTTCAAAATAAAAGTGAAGGAAAGAATTCAACCCTTTGTTTTTTTTTTTTATGAAATCTGTTCTAAGGGACCACTCAAACAAAACCAATGTATTTTTGTCATGATTTCCAAAAAAGCTTAAACTATCTCCTTGGCTACGCAGACAGTCTTCAATATGTCTTCAAGATGTCTGTCAGCTCTCAACAGAGCTCACCCAGCTAACAAGGAACATTCTCAAAACCTTGGTTAACATTCTGTAAACGTTCTCTCAAGGTTATCAATAAATGTTCTTGCAGTAACGTTAGTAGAACTTTTTTAACAATATATATATATTCAAACAAACTGTTTGAAAAATGTTCTTATAACCAAGCAAAAAGCATCTAAAAAACTGGATGTTTTAAACGTTTCTAGAACTTTCAAAATAGCATTTTTAATGTTTTTGTTACTCAGTGGAAACGTTAGGGAAACATTCTTACAGCCTAAAATTGTTAGCTGGACATTTGCTCAAATACATAAAAAATCACAAATGAGACTTCAATTGTTTCTTCTACACACCAATGAGATTTACATGGAAAGCAAATGGAATCTTTTGCTTAAGTCAGAGATTTCAAAATGAACTCAAACAGTTCTCGTCCAGTTCTTCTGAGATCAAATCATCTGTGCTCTGCTATCCACATTATTTTATTGCTCCATACGCTTGCTGTCAATTGTCTCATTTATTTCAAATAAATTTCAGGAGAAACACCTGGGACAAAGTAACAATTACAATGAAATATAACAGAGAAGTCTCTTTAGACAAGTAAGAGGAAACTTCTGAGCAATACATTGTTCCTCTGAGAAAGAAAACATGGATTCGTTTCTCGAACACAATGATTTTTTACTAACGACTACATAGGCACGTGCACATGCAGCACCGTGAAAGTGGCTAAAGGATATGATCAACACCAATCATAGTGTTGGTTACTGGTCAGGTGGTTGCGAAAGCATTCACATGTGTTAAAGATTTCAAAAATGCTCTGGCTGTGTGTGTTTATGAAAGAGTAGATTCTCATTAATGGATCATTAGTCATTTGCACAGTAGTTTGGAAGACTTAATGCATATGTGAACGTTCATTTATTTGTGTCAGCACTTTTTACATGTGTGAGATTGTGGATGCATGCGCTGTGTGTTATGCTAGTGTGTATGTGAACTAGTATCTTTAAGTCTGGTAAAGATTTTAAAGAATCAGGCACTGTTTCCTGTTTTGGTAGGTCATTTATTCGATCATTTGTCATGTGAAGCATTTTCGGTGATGTTTGAGGTTATTTTCTTTCCATTTGCACAGCAAGGGAACTCATCTGTGTAAATCATTAAATGTCTTTACATGATTGTGTGCTTTCTCAACACTATTTCAAGCAACAGAACTCTGTTAAACTGTGCTTGTGTGTTGTTTGATTAAGACACGATTCATTGTTATGCAACATAGCTACATCAACAGCAAAAAATGGTTCTGACTTCATAAAGTTTACATGTATAAAAAACAGGATCGTCTCATGCGACAACTGCAATCTTGTGATGTTTATGTATCTGGTGTTGGCAATCTTCAGATATCACACAGTAAATATCATCACAAGTTCTAACAACATCTGTTCATTTATGAATTATATCTATAAATTGGCCAAAACGTAGACTAACACAGATTGAGTAGATGACAAAATTCACTGAATAAATTAAGCACTGACCAATAAACAAATCGTTTGGTCCGATTTGTGAACCAGATGAAGCTCAGACTGAAAACAGCCAGCTTAAAAGATTTATTCAGCCACAATTAAACTACATATGCTACTAATTACTCTTAGTTAAACTCCTGTATTATGCCGATAACTTTTAGCTACAATAACACTTATTCAGTGATGTATTCAGTGTTGATGCTTGCTTTCAATCGCACCACAATGTGTGTATGTGCACTCGTAATCATACACTGTTTGGAAACACTGCACTGGTGCATCTCTCCCTGTGTGGTGTTGTACAACACACACAACATGAGCTCTGTGAATCTCTCTGAGAATTGCCTTGCATGATGCAAAGATCCAGAGACCACACGCACAACTTCAGACTATTCCTGAGACAGGAAAAGCTCCCAGTTTTATTATATTTGTGATGTCAGTCTGACCCCAAACTTTAGCCACTACTGCCTGGGAACAAGCGGAGTAAGGCAGAGTTCAGCACAGGTCACAACAACAGGGCTGACTGTCTTTAACAAGCTATAACAAACCATCAGAAAGCAGCAATTAGTTGTGGTCACAAAACGACAGATAAACTCTAATAAATCTCATTAGGGGTTATTAAAACTGTTTTAAAAGACCAAAAAAACTGATAAATGCTTGATATTATTTTAAAACAAATCTTTAGAGTCCCGAAACTATGAGCCAGACGAAAACATGAAAAAACTGAAAATCTATCTTTGTGAAAAAACACAGTCTAATCTATGTATTCTGAAAAGTGCACAGAAAGTTACTCAAATTACATCCCTAAAATTGCAATCATCTAATCATTTTCACATAATTTAATGAAGAAATGAACCACATTACTTTCCAAAACCTCTAGAAACCTCCCAAAATAGACAATAGTTCAACATGCTTTTGTATTTTTGTAGTTAAAAGCAGCTTCAAATGCGACCAAATCCTCAAATCCAATTAGAGCTGCATTTTTAAAACCTCTCACAAGGAGATTGTGAACTGTGAGCGAATCCAAAAATGTTTGTCTAAAATACCTCGCACCCCCACAGGGAGAGTATCCTTTCATTGAATTACCTTTCAAGCCTTTGAGGGTCTCTATTAAACATAGTGGACGTGGAACCATCTTTGTTGACATTCTTGTTACTGTGAAGAAGTTTGCAAAAGCCACAGGATGGATTTGGGTGAAGAGATTTTCTGTCTTTGTGAAAGTCTGAAAATATGACGCATTCTGTAAAGTCACAATTAATAAGTAAAGAACAATTAGATTGGATAACATGTCGTTTATGTAAACACAGATGCTGGATTGACAGTTGAGCGCTACAGTTCGTGAGTGCTGAATCAGAGCCACATGTACGCCAATAACTTTCTGTTTATAAACATATGAGCAAATACACCGCAGAACAATATGGGAATGTTTTCGTTACCTGAAGGCAAATGGAGATACACAACCACCTATTATAATGATCATAAATTAAAAATCTAATCATCACTCTAGGCCAATCACGGGTGAGGACAGATTTTGGATAAAACTACATGTGATAGTGCGAGTTTGGCGCTTCTGCAGGGTTTCATTAGGACATCACAATGAGCTCATCATTGTACGTTTTAAGATGTGTTTGTGTGCGTGTCAGAGTTTAGGTAATGGGTTATAGATATTTCCTCTCAAACATCACAGTTGGATGCAGTTCCACCCTCCCTCCGTCTTAATCTCATCTTCGCCCCCCATGTGTGTTTGTGTGGGTGGGCATGGATGTTCTAACCTCTCTGCTGGGTAGGTGCATGCTGTTCCATCTCTGAAGCAAGACAATGGGACAGAATTTACACAAGTTCCTCTTGCAATTAATTAGTGAGCTCATTTATTTTGGTGATGGGAGGAAAAACAAGCCGTCCACTCCAGGCTAGATTTACTGCACTCACTTGCTATGTGACACTGAGGAAATCTGAATGAAATCCAGGTCCAGCTTTCTGGGCCTGCTGTAACAGAGATGGAATTAAGGTAAAAATGTGATCTGTTAGTCTTGGCACAATCAAGTACTCCTAAATCAAAGAATGTGTCTGTTTTTTATTCAGCCCAGGTGTAAAAGTCCAGAACATGAAGATTCTTCACATTCAACCTTACACAGCAGATTGGGCCCATATTACAGTAATTGCTGAGCTCGATAACTCACAAAGAAGATAAATTAATCTGCAAATGCAAGATCAGGAAGTAACTGTTCCCCTTGAAAAATAGCCATGCATTATTTGAATTGAATAAATGGAGTTCTAAATGAAAGTTTGGGAGAAAGTTTGGGAAGGGTAAACCCAGAGGAAAACTGTATTGTTCGGAGGCTGCTCAGGAGATTAGAGTTCTCACTTTGAGACAAAATTTAACCTGTCTTGTTTTGGCTACATTTTTTCTGGAGAACTGAAAATGGACAGTGGTACTGAGGGCAGTTTGAGGCACTGTTGAGATATCATCTAAGGTTTCCTAGATTGTTGAGAAAATATCTGAGAAACAAGAGAGTTTGGAAAAGTCTGAATTTGCTCTCAATTTTACCTCATTGCTGTCTAGGAGATAAAGTATAGGTAGAGTGTTGTGTTAGCAGTGCAAAGGTTGTGGGTTTGATTCCCAGGGAACACACAGATTGATCAAATGTATAACTTCAATGCACTGTAAGTCGCTTTGGATAAAAGTTGTTTTGGATAAAAGTTGCTTTGGCCAAAGTGCATAAAGTACAACTGAGAACAAGTGAGTCTTATTTATTTCCTGCGGGTATAAACAAGCACTTACATCACTCCTGTAAAAATTTTGCTTTCTATTATGTCTTAAATTTTTTATAATCTTAAGTAAGTAAGTAATTAAGTAGTCCATTCAGAACATGAGTCAAGTCTCATGTTTGACCTCTCCATCATGGACAAGCCAAAAATGTTATCCTTTATCTCCCTGAGCGATTAAATGAAAACGTGAACTCATGAAATGATTTCTGAAACTGAGATCCAGTCTGAGTTTGAATTCCATTCAGGTGTGTAAGTGTGATTTCAAGCAATGGGTGTTTGTTACACTGGCCTTTATGAGATGAGGAGTTCACAGTGTTCTTTCCCCTAACTCATCCATGTTCTCTCACTCTGTTACTCTCAAAAGATCATGATTCTTACTATTATTAAACTGTCCAGCCTCACTCTCTGTCGTCATTTGCACGTTCCTCTTTTGCACTTTTGAGTGTTCCATTAAATGATGTTCTGAAGTTCTGGATGGATCCCTTGCAGGAACATCACACTCGACATCACGCACAAAGAAAATTCTTCATTCTCTATTTCATTGTGTGTGATGCAGATGTCTCCAGAAGCCATTTCTCTCTGCTGGGGTGGTACACTTGTAGAGAGTGACATTAAAATGGCGGTAACACATGCCAGCACAAAAACAAAGGACAGCAGACAATATAAACAAACAGAAACATGAAAACGGGGAGAAGAAAAGAAGAGTCATGGAGAGAGAGGAAAAGAAAGAGAAAGGAAGAGAGAAGGGCTGTTTTTGGATACATTTGCTTTATGTGTGGATGCGACACAGCATTGGAATGCACTGGGCCAGAATACAGTTCTCCAGAGTTTGACCGTAACACAGGAATGTTTCAGAGCATAGCTGCATTCATCTGTCAGCACTGCAGCCCCTTCACCGCCCTCCATCTACATTTGCTGCTACTTATTGCACTGGCATTAGCAAAGAACTGGAGAACACAGCTAATAAATTACCTTGCTTTCAATTATTTTCCCTCCCGTATTTCAGCCCCAGGCATGTAAAGTAAACACTATGCAAGAAAGAGAGAGAGGAGGAGAAAGAAAGAGATTTTCTTAAAACGACCTCAGTAGCTGAGAGCCTCAGTACAGCTTGTAAGAGTTTATACTGCACACTGTCACTTTTATGAGTGTCTGTAGTCCATGAATTCTGCTCTAATATAAACCCATGCTAGAGAGAACAGAGATAGAATAACACAGATAGACAGAGTCTGTTCGGGAAATATGTGCTTGTTGAGTTTCATACAACTCTGAAACTTTTGTTTGTGCCTTTAGAGTTTTACATCTGAAGGGAAAAACAAGCAAAAACTGAGTTTAAAAAGCAGACGAGGCTAATGTTCAGAGAGCAGTTTTATCCTGCTGCCTCTGATATTTAATTGTGGATGAGGAAACGTAGGGAAGGTAATCTGATCCCAGGTCAGGGCTCTTGGGCAGTAGCCCCCCGTTACTGTGAATATTCCCACCATCAGGCTGCTCAGACTTCCACTGAATTGCACAATAATCATCCCTCAAATATTCACTAATCTTTCTCAGATTAACCACAAAGCAATTCTTCTGTCTTTTTTTCCCTGTCCCTCTTCCTTGTCACACCAGAAGGAATGTCTGAAACGCTTCTATGGCTTAATAAATTTACTCCTCACACATCTGACATGAAACCTAAAACCGGCACAGTCGCCTTCAGGAAAAGACGTCTTATGCGATTCAAAGGCTCTGCAGTTATATCTGAGAAACAGAATCAATGTGGAAGAAAATCCATGAAAAGTAAAGAAAAAGAAAATTAGAAAAAGGAAGAAATATTTACATATATCACCAAGTAAGATGTATATTGTGGCCCTCATAAAGTATTTGTATATGTACTGTACGCCACATGTATGAATACAGCTGCATTAGATAACAAAATATCACACAATGTAGCATTTATTGTAAATACATTTATAAATATTAAGTTTAGGTGTTACAATACAAAACAATCTTGGTTAACTGATAAAAAGTATTATCAATTTTAACAGAACAGTGAATGTGATGATCTACACCTGCAGACCTGTATGATACCTTAAAAATAAAAATCATTCAAGTGAACTTGGGACTAGTTGGTTTAAAGTAAATTGTTTTATTAAAGTACAATAAAAGTGAAGCTCTACAGATGCCTCCTTGTTTGATATTTTCATAACTTGTAAAAATTACATTCATTCCTTTTATATTTTGTGTTGTGTCTAAATATTTCTGAGGGGACACTGTGTGTGTGTGTGTGTGTGTGTGTGTGTGTGTGTGTGTGTGTGTGTGTGTGTTGCTATTTGGGACAACACTGTGCAAATATTATTAGGATCAGGTGGTGCGTTTGTAAGAACTAACTAGACCCACAGAAATAAAAAAAGTGAAATTCCTATGAAATAAAGGATCACAGCTACCTCTGATGGTGCTTTATATACATACTGACAACAATCTTCACATTCCACTTTACCCCTGCTTCATTACTCAGTGTTTCTGAGTTTAAAGTTAAATGCCACTTCCCTCAGATAACTGATACTGATCTCCATGCACATGGGACCTGTTTACACTGGCACAGCTGATGGATCCTGTGCAGCCCATGCACCTGTGCATGCACACACACACACACACACACTCAAAGAACTCTCATGTACTGCATTAAAGGTTTGTTGCACAGAGAGAGAAAGAAAGAGAGAGTGTCTGTGTGGGTTTTGTAAAAACACTATAAAAATATAGTGAATAAAGTTTTCCTTTAAATTTAGTTTTTATTGTAAATATGCATAAAGTTTTCTGTTAGGGTTAGAGTGTGGGTTAGGGTATATTGCTTATAACTAGCTGTGTATGAAAACAATGGAAGTCTGCTTTGGAAGTCCCATTTAGACAGATAAGACGCGTGTGTGTGTGTGTTAACTCTCTGACATCAATCTGGCTACTGACTGCCCAATATATTCTGTATAAAGTGCTGTATTTTGCATTGATGCATGCAGGAATTAAACTGCAAACCTAAAATACCCACCCAATCAAACAAAGCAGTCTGAGTGATTAAAAATACCATAACCACATTAGTACATTTACATTAGTAAAATTATACCACACATATATTTAGAGTCTAGAGATGAAACGTGATGAAATATATTCTCAAACTCTCCATGTTTCACTCTCTGTTTCCAAATATTCTCCCTCATGCTTTTTGTATTTATTTCGTTAACCTGTCACGTAAAGAAACTAACTTAAGAAAACAGAGATAACAAAGGATTGAAAGAGGAAATGTGAAAGTGTGTCGTGAGAACTCGGTGTTCCTGTCATTTATTCAGAGCGAGATTGTTAGGGTTTGGTCTTATTCTTTATGAATCGGCTATTAAAATTCTTTTACACACCTAATAGTTGCTGCCTGACGTCTGCTGAAATAACATCAACTTTGTGAATTATGAGGTCATGTCTGTCACAGACAATATAAAACGTTTGATATCTATATTTTCTATATCTTTCCTCAATGTCACTTTCTATAGCTCTCTATAATACATTGTATTGCATATAAAGTGTATTTGAAAATGCATCGTTTGCTTATTTAGGAAACCGACTATCCAGGTAACAGGGAACGTTTTTAGAACGTTAGCTAATATTCCAAAAGCTCTCTCAAAAACATTCTGGCAGTAATGTTAGTAGAACTTTTTCAACATTTTCCCTAGAACTTTCAAAATAACATTTTTAACGTTTTTGTTACTTAATGGAAATGTTACTGAAA
The DNA here is from genome assembly GCA_036877525.1 of Chromobotia macracanthus. Taxonomy (NCBI): domain Eukaryota; kingdom Metazoa; phylum Chordata; class Actinopteri; order Cypriniformes; family Botiidae; genus Chromobotia; species Chromobotia macracanthus. The sequence continues at coordinate 6,224,624 of JAZGTH010000073.1, read as the reverse complement.
CGTTCTTACAACCTTAAGTTGTTAGCAGGGTAATTAGATGCAGTGAGCAGCTAACAATTGATCTGAACAGCAGAGGGTACTTTCAGAACCCCATTCACTGCAAAGTTTTTCTTAATATAATGATTCTGATTTAAGATAGCTAAATTAAATCCTATTTGCTTTGAATCCCCACACCAACATGCACATGTGTGTTTCTAATGAGACCTCATGATATCATGCTATTTCTCATTGTAGCCGGACTCTAGAGAAACACTTTTCTTCATCTCACAAGTAAGGGCCTCGGAACAACTGATGCAAAACACCAATTTAATAAAACATCATTTAAAACGATGGATCTCAGGTTACTTTGAAACACTGCCAAGGTGACAAACTAAGAAAGGAAGAAAAAGAGAAAGTAAGAGAGAAATGTTGGAAAAGTCTCCAAAAAACGTATGTTTTAAGTCTGAAAGTCCCATGTGCTTGTAGGTCATTTTGCTAAATAAAAGCAAACAGGAAGAGAGAATTTTCAATAGCACATAAGAGAATTCTCACATTTCATGAGCTCACAGATATGCTATTCTGAGCCACAGAACTCAAACAATTGTGACCAATCTATTCAGTGAGCTTTAAACATGTTTTCCATGTCTGTTAATCCCACCAGCCTACAGCATCACAAGTGAAAGAACCCACTGCTACAAATTTATTTAGCACTTGGTCTCCAAATCAGATTGTGAAAGACAAGTCTCAAGCACATGTTAACAATGAGAATGGACCTTTTTAAATGGGTGATGACTGAAAAAACTGTTAGATAGTGTGACTGCCAGTTAATTTAATTATGTATCAGACAGCTGAAGCTTTCAGAAATAGATTAATGCCAGCACCATGCCCAGTGAACAGGCCATTCATTACAAACCGCCAGTCAGAGAACAGCTCACCATGTTGAATCATGCTCTCTATATCTTTTCTTTTTATCTTTATCCTTTTTCTTTTTCTGCACTCTATTTGTTCTGTTTTAGAAAAGTGGGTAGCCGCATTTTTGCTTTTTGCATTTTCGCATTTTTTGAACAGAACTGCCGCAATTGGCCACCTAGTGGCAGACATGATAATCATTCAATTAGTATGTGAAGTCTTGGATGGTTCTGATTGCGTTTCGGATACAGCAGCTTATCATTAACCATGGTGTGTTCAGTCAACAGTTAGAAGTACACATTGTTTAGGATCAATTTAGACAAAAATCATTGGTGATTTTCTGGAATCGCATCTGGTCTGATGGTCGCATATGGTGTAATCGCACAAGTTATATAAAATAATACTAAATAAATACTTTAACATATTCAAACCCCGAATCCGATAATTGAAATTTCGCCTGACGTGCACAGACCTCCGCGAAAGGATGCCAAAGCGCCGCAGTAAAAAATAAAACTGTACACAGTAAAAAATAAAACGTCTTATCCGCTTGACAGTGCTTGAAAGTACGCAAGACTGTCCCAAGTCTTAATAATGGCGGTAATGGCGGTGTCCTCAATGCACACTTAAATCCACGTGTAAGCCGACAACCATTAATGACGGTAACACAACCGCCCCTACTTGCCATCCATACCAAACATTTTACATGCCACTATTTAGTTATATTTATGTACAGTAAAACATTTCCAATCCAATTTATTTTCTGTAATCTATGCCAAAACCCAATGTTTGGCAAAACAAACCCATCTTAAGATCATTAAAACGATAAAACAGTAGCCCCATTATTGAAAGACTGACTGAACCAGGTTTTTGGTCCAACTTAACGGATATCTCAGATGTTATATTTTAACCCTTGAATGTTGTTACTGCTAATCCAAGATAATGGATAACATTAAGCAACCTGTTAACAATTGTTTGTGTGCCATGGAGATGTCAAAACAACTCAGGGTTGGTAAAAAGACATGGAAAAGCTATCCCCGGTCTCACCCAGCGCAGGGACTTTTAAAGCCAATAACACTGTCATAACATCAGAGCAAAAATAACATTAGCTCGAGAAACAAATCTGCTGACATGCAACAGCCAAACCTCATAGTTAAATCAAATGTGCTGAGAGACTATTTCAGATCTTGCTCAGTGTTTACAATGTTATGAGGCATTATAGTTCATACTGAATGCCAGAATGTTCAGAACTGGTATCAAAATGGCCCCAACAGGTTGAAACTGGACGTTTGTACAGTCAAAGGCCAAACAGTATAAAATCACTTTTGTACAGAGTTTACAACATGTCTCAGTCATACAGGTGAAGGCTGAAGGGTCTCTCTTCTGGCTAAAGATGCTAATGTAAGCGCTTTGAAGTCTCGACATCTGGAAAACATCAAGCCCTCCAACTTTTGAGCTCCTACAAGGTGGGACTAATTTTAATTTACAAATTTGGTGAACCTTTCCTTTAATGTTTGTTTTTCTTGCTCTTTTTTTAGAAAGAGACTGTTTAAAGTTCAGCTGCAGTTTATAGCTCCACCATCATTGCTGTAAACTGAGAGTGACCGGGGGTCTGTCCGCATATCTTAAATCAACAGCAGATATAAAAGAACCGATCGACACCTATAATCTCAACTGGCTTGTGAGACTCTGGGGTAAGTGTATTTGCCATGTTTTCCCCACAGCTAAAATGCTCATCAACAGCCCCCTAATGGTCTATAGTACACATACACACCCCTGGCTTTGTAAAGTGGAAGGTCGGACCAGATACAGTAATACCAACCCATTCCCAAATTCAGAAATACCTGGAGACCAAGCTTATACGGAATGTTCTCAGAATGCTGGCTAATGTTCTCTCAAAGTGATCAATCAATCAAAAACGTTGCACTGATGTTAGCAGAACACCATAATAACTAATATTAGTAGTATCAAAAACTTGCAGTAATGTAGAACATTAGAACACTAGAACATTTTTTCGTGTTATATATCAAAATCAAAAACATTATTCTTAAGTAGATGCTGTTTAAAATAATGTTTCTATTACCAAGCAATAATGTTAATAAAAACGTTAATAAAAAAGTAATGTTTAGTTACTTAATGGAAATGTTAGGGAAATGTTCTTACAACCTAGAATTGTTAGCTGGGAGACTGTCTCTTATATACTCTGTTTCAAAATAAACCTATCAGTGGTCAGAATAAACTATCGGGGGTCTCTGTGGGTGGGCAGAACAGAAGTTGTAAAATGTTTCTGACCTTTACACACACACACACACACACACACACACACAGCCCTCACATCTTAAACAAATTTATTTGTCTATATTTCTGTGTGTGAAGGAAGGACTAACTGTTTTCATAATCCTAACCCTCCCAACTCCCAACTATGTGCGCTAGGTTAGAAACTGTCGACTACAGTGTGAATGAGAGACTCCATTTGGGTCTGGATTACAGTCATGACCTCTGAACTCATCCATAAACTGCACAACCCAGAGATTGTTCTTTCACACCTCAAGACATTTGATGGAGTTCTTGTGTGTTTCATTTAAGCAGCTACTTTGTCTCAAATCTCTGAGGAGATCTCATATGTCTTTCTTAGGGGAAACTTAAAGCATTTGTTTGTCATAATCTTGTGACGTTTCAGTCACAAATACATTTTTCCTCCAAAATCTTAGGTACATATTTTAATTATTATGGCACAACACATCATTTGTGTGGCTGTATGTAGGCCGAAAGTATTTGCTTCCATGAGAAATGTGATGTCTCATGTTATTCTGAACATTTTATGAACATAATTTGCATAAATCTGGAACCGGGAATGTTTTGTTGAAAGCATCAAGCTGTTTAATTTATGAAAATGCTGCCTTGTTCCTCCCCTTGAGTTTGCCTAAAATCTGATAACACTGTTATTTTACAGCTTTATTAAAATGTTTTGCATTCAGCCATTCTGATTCTCTGGCACAGACCATTCCCTCAGCTCACACAGAACTTGACCCGTGCTGACACTTCTGCTCAGCCATGATAAAAACATTTATCACTGACCCTACAGAGGTCAGAAGAGTTACTGAGGGTGTTACACACATATCCTTCCAGCTCTCTCTCTCTCTCTCTCTCTCTCTCGTTTTACCTCTCTCACCTCATTTTCTCTCTCTCTGCTTCTCTCTTGCCCTCTCTCGCTCTCCTGTTTACATCTATCACCACCGTCTCTCTCTCTTCTTTAAGCTGGAGAAGAGAGACCTCAGCCAAAGAGAAGTTGTTTTCATTAAGTCCTGCGGATATTTTTTTAAAAGGTCAAATGCTTCAACTGATGTTTTTTCTGTTCTTTACATGGTCAATAAAGACGATGAAACAGAGAGAGAGTTGCTAACATACTGATGAAAAACTCTTTGGGCTTTATTATGTTAACTTTGGTCAAGACATTTTGACAAATCCCTAAACACCTAAATACAGGTCAACTACATTAAGTTGTTTACTTAGTCGGCTACAACTTGTTTATCTAATATATGACAAATTAAGGAATAATATTCTAAATCTCCATATTTTGTGTAGGGTTCATTGCATGTATCTGACACATTAATGTCATTACTACAGATTTCTGTTACCAAAACACAACAAAGCACAGACGAACTGCCCCAATAACTCTTGAGCAGAGATTTTAGAACCAGATTATGCAATTAGTCATTTAATTCCAAATGATCAAACATTACAGTGGTGCAAATCATTATTATTTCCTGTGCTTTATAAATATAATATACATAAAGCGCATATTTATATATGTTATATTGGTACTTATTATAAAAATATTGTGTTTTGCACATTGGCATAAAAAGAAACTTACAGATTCCATAAAATGTGAGGCTAGATGATAAAAAAAATTCGGAGGAATTTAAAACAAGTCCTTCCGTGGAAACAAGGCTAAACATATTATGTAACATAATCAAATTAAAGCCATCCATGCTTAATCGATGTTCTAATGTTGGCTTTGACTCAGGGGTATGAAACTCAATCGGGCAGGATTAGGATAAAAGCATAGGCTTATAAATTTGACCACAGACTGTATGTTTGTAATTATTTAACGAAACCTTTGCAAATGCATTTTCTTTTGAAATGGGCCTTCTTTTGAAACATATAGCCTTCAGTTCACACCCTGCTCAGGAAACTGCCTAATGCATTCTTAAAGAGAGCATGGACTTTACCTAACTCTTAGAAAACACATAAACAATTCTGACCCATATTCATCTAAGATGTCACATCTTCTGTGTCTTCTGTAAATCACATAAGCATTTCCTCCATAAATACCATGCGGCGTGTGTCACCATTGAGAGGTCTGTCAAAAGATGATCCTACTTAGGTCCAAGTACAGTCTGTAAATACAACCCGCATTAGAAGCACCTCTGAGATCCTTCAATTACCTCAATCACCTACAAAGCCATCTGAGCTGAAAGCACAGCGGTTTCACGTAACTATGAGTGCTTGAGAGAAGCTACACCTCTGTTCTTCATTAGCTATTAAAAGCCTGTTGTTTTTGTTGGAGGAATAAGTGACCTAAAGGGGGACCGTTATGGCTTTGCGGTTTGAGTTTGAATGTAAAGCTGTGCTGGATTACCTCCCCGAGAAACACCAAACCCCATTCCATCCAGCTGACTCACAACCCAACTGTATATGTCTCTCTCTCTCTCTCTCTTAATATATGAACAGCTGTGATCGCTTTAATTGTAAGGGAAATATACATGCTAATGCGTGGGTCTGATTTCTAACGCCTGATTTTTGCATGCTAGTGACACTGGAACAGGCATTGCATTACTAATTTGACCACAATTAAAGGTAGGGTAGGCAATTTCTGAAAGACTAGTAATAGCAACCTAGCTTTGACAGCATAAGTTCCCACCCTCCCTTCAGAGTGCTCTCCTAAGCCACGCCTCCTCCAACACATGAACCCGTACATAGTTTGACATGCAAGTAGGTCATCCTTTCATTGCATTTGAACCTAATGCAGTGATTGGACAAACATTTTATGGTTTTGCGCCTTCCACGGAAGATATATAAACAAATTTAGACCACTTAATGATTGATTCAGAATGTGAAGAGACCAGCCAGCCAAGAGATCAGCCAGCATAACAAAAATGTTTCCGGAAAAAAATTAACTACCCTGCCTTAAGCAATATATAAAATTAGAAGGAAGATTGAAGCTGTCACTGCTATGTGGACATGCTGTTGTTAGGACAGTCGTCATGGTAACCATGAACCTGGACTTACTGGAAATGGTATGCATGTGACTGACTGATCATCTTTAGCAAAAGCCATTTAAATGTATCATATATTTCAATGGAAATGTTGATTAAGGCCATATTAACACTGTATGCATTAAGTCAGGGTGTTACCATGTGTACGTTTCAATCTCTTTTAAAGTATTTTCTAATGTGAACATTTACTGTGCGTCAGGGCTCCAGAAAGACACAGGCAGGGGCCTGTATTTAGACAGCCGTCAGTAGTTTAGACCTTGAGAGCAGCTCTCTGACTTCACTGGCTTTGAAATGTTAAACTTTCAGTGGCTGAAGTGTTTAGATTAGCAAAAGTGATGTAAATAACCCCGATGAAATATGTAAGTGAGCTGTAAACAGTTCTTTTAATCTTTAGTCAGCCATGTGTGCGCGTGTTAACGCCGAGCGTATTGTGTGTTCGAGTCGCACTCCAAACATTGACGATTCTTTACAGTTTGTTTTCTTTTTTCCTCCAAAAATGTAAATGATGTCTCACTGCTGTTTTTTATTATATGCAGTGGAAGAGTGGGCACGCGGCTTCTGTGGCAGGGTTCGCTCATTAATTTCCTGAGGTCAGGGCTATTGCGCCGCGCTCTGTGATGCAACATGGACTCACAGATGGCCAGAATTGTCTTATAAAGTCAACAGAGCAAATTCAGCCGGAATAAACTGCATGGAGTTTCTCACTCAACACTTCACATATCTGTGCACGTCTTCCTGAGCCAAAGGACAAAAGATGATCAGTTATGATCACGGGCCTTTCATTTGTTTACTTGGGCAAGTTTTATTGATGCTTTAAATTCATGTATAAAATGCATTTCAAACCAAATAAAAAATTAGTAAGATAAAATGTCTTTGTCTGAAAGATAAGGACAATAGAGAACAACTGTTCTCTATATTCTGAGCCTGTACAAAACACTCCAAGCATGTCATACATGAATATACAAATTGTTAAACATTCTTTGAATTATTCCTTTATATTATTATTATTATATTATTGTGGTCGGGCTTTTCAAACACATCTGAAACAGTATGAGACGCTCAGTCTTTGACAGACAGCTTTCAAAGTTAAGCTCCAACTCTGATCAAACCATACTCACTTAAAGTCTTGGGTCACTTCCACCATTTTTAAGTACAAAGCAGAAAGGTGTAGAAAGGTGTAGTACCTCCACGGAGGCTGGATTGTAGTTTTACGCAATCTGGCCACCAGGTGGCGCGTATTGAGCGCTTAACGGAGACGCACAGCGTCCCTGCCCGGCTGGATTCACCGGATTGCTGCTCACACGAACGACCTGCTACCAGCATCTCAGAGGGACATATGAGGACTGACATCACAACAAAGTCTCAAAGTTAACAGCAAAATATGTGAAAATCTGAAAGATGACTATTGCTTTTGATTGTTATTTACTTAAAGAGTCTTTGGCCAAGTCAAGCTTCAGATAAATCTATGCACACAAGAACAGCCAAATGAAACGCACTGAAAACGTTGCACCAAACTAAACTAGTCAGACTTTTCTCACACAACTTTGAGATTGCATAGCAATTTCATGCAGTTTATAGGAAGGATTTCTTTCTCACACTTACCTTTCCTAAACATGATAAACAAAACATCCTAAACAAAATTAAGCTCGGCCATTTCATCTAAATGAATACAAAGCGACGCTTTCTGTTTTATGTTGTATAGATGTGCGCGTCAATTTGTCTTTTTGGTTATGTGAAACTCACCTGCAAACTTTATTACTGCGCTTCTTTGTGTTCTTTATTATTATTATTATTAGTCATATTTTTGTTATTGTGTAGAAATATATCATAAGCTACATACGCGCTATATTTGCCAAACATTACATTCAATGTCTCCAAACTGTACGTCCTTCTACATTATTTCTTCATACCATTAAATACTCAAATCCTCAGACCGGTCGAGGACGTACAAACTTTTTTCCAAACGTAAAAGTTACCGTGAAGTTCTCCGACAGGAAGGCTATAATAAGTCTCCATATTTTTGGTGCTGGTTTGGTCCTCTGGCGTACCGGTGGAGGAAATTTCACTGCAGCGTTCTGGGGGTTTGGCGGTGTGACGTCGCGGGTTGAGTTACAATAAAGAGGCGGTTTGACTTCGGGACCACAAAACAGAGCAAAAGTAGGAGAGAGAGGGAGACTTTGTACCCGAATAACCAAACACTCACAGCGCACAACCGCTGCACCACAGCCGTGCGAACTTCGAGGCTTTCCCGTGTCTCTGTTCCGAGAACATGCCGAGCCAGACGCGCACCTCTCCGGTACGCCCGAGACTTTTGCGCTGACTTTCCAAACTTTCTGCCGCAGCCACTGTGGGAAAACGTGTGACTAAATCATTCTTTGGATTCACCAAGAACTGGTAAATACTTTCTTGCACTTTGGGATTTACTTGGGCAATTACGAGCAGTAGTCTGCGTATAGCTTAATGGTTTCCTGCGGCAAGAATTGCGCTTTTCAACTACATGTAGGAATTCATTCTTTGCGCTATACACCTTCCGTGAGACCTTTAACGCTTTAAAGCATGCAATTTGGGATAGATGTCGATCTGACTACAGTGTGTTGCTGGAATAATGTGTTGCTTAAAGGAGATAAAAGTCACGGAGAGGTAAATGAACTGCTGAGCTTCAGTGGTGATCTGGGCAGGTCGGGGATCAACAGGTGGGATGCCTCAAGATGTGCGCACTCTCAAAACTTTCATTGATGCTATTTAGTTTTGCAGCATTGGTTTGCGGAATTGCATTTCTTTCTAAGTTTCTTTTTGATGCATGCATGTTACCCATGCAAAAAGCATTAGTAGATGCGGACGTCTTGGAAATCTTGGCGTTGTGTGGGGACGCCATACAATTTCTGAGGTCAAGATTAATGTAGGTAGTCATTTAGTTTACTGTTTCAAAAACTGTAACTTTTTTTGATGAACAAGCTAATGGCGAGCTTTCCACTAACCTAAAACCCTCGACTTGGATCTTAAACATCCGTGGCCTTGTGTGGTCGGTGGTCTTATGTCTCTTCATATGACATGACAGCTATTCGTTTGTTACTGCTTTAGCTTGAACGCTTTTCGTTAAATTGCGTCTTGCAGACCCAGCGGAACAATCATAATAAACATCATAATAAAAAATAAACCTATTTAGCCGTATGACCTCAAATCCAACACGAATGTTAATCGTAAAATGCAACGACCTACATAATAATGAGAGCGAAACATCTTATTTTCAACTCATGCAGGCTCTATAGTTTTTAAAATGATATACAGGTTTTCAAAATGTATTTCTAAATTAATATTTATTTTAAACAGAATGATTTAATTGCACAGCACAGTTCGAAGTACCACTTTATAGAAAACGATGTAAAATTAAATGTAAATAAAAAATATTACGATATTTAAAACAGCACACAGAATTTGCGAGGTTTGTTGAATTCTAGCTAGAAAATGCAACATAATTCGATATTACATTGAACATGGTTTAAAGATAAAACCATTGAGCATGGTTTAAAGATAAAACCATTGAGCATGGTTTAAAGATAAAACCATTGAGCATGGTTTAAAGATGAAACCATTGAGCATGGTTTAAAGATAAAACCATTGAGCATGGTTTCAAAACTCACACAACATGATGTAACCACTGTTTACAATGCAAAACACAATTGTTTAAAATACTACACTGTCAAAATCGTGCTTATTTTGTACTTTACAGGGCTTACATTAAACAGCAAACACGAAAAGCTCTCGAGTCGGTAGGCCTTTAGCTGACTAGTCAGAATAGTTAAATATATTCGTCTATTTGGTTAACTATTTGTTTCCCTCTTTTTGGGGTTAACAGATCGCATCCACATCCTCTCAAGAGGCTGTGCGGATGAAAGAAAACACTCTTACTTGATAATCGTTGCACAATTCACAGATCTTGAGACTTTGCTTCATTTTCCGCAATACACGTCGAGATTTCTCTGTGATCTCCACAAGCGCGACACAGACGCGCTTTCGCACCTACGACAGACAAAACCCGGCTGACCCCCGAGCAATCACACGTATTGATTAGGACGTTATTGGTTATAGTTATATATACGTTATAGGATGGTTCAACAGAGATTACAGTCACAACACAAACTGAAGGCACTTATCCTGTGGGTGAAAATAAAGGGCAATTCCTCATGATTTGGGCACTGTGTGAGTGTGCGCCTTTTCCGCCTGGGAACGTTTTTTGTAAGTTTCACTCACAATGTTTATTAAACGTTTAAATAAACTACTAAACGTGAAGTGGACGGGACAACATCCCCTCCTCGGATCTATGGATGGGGGTGACACAGAACAGATTGTGCCCGGCGTGGGGGTAAAATCTGGTGCGATTTATCCTGCTTATCCAGACACGGTGCGCAAATCCGACTAATTAACCAACAATGTCCCGGAAAATGTCCAAGCACTTGTTAAAATCTTACAATACACCCTGAAAACGTTTGGTCAGGTAAACTTACATAATGTGCACCAAGTGTCACCATCTAAATTTATCTACAACGAAGGTTTTGCACCACCCAGCATAATGGTGAGATTAAAAAGTAGAAACAACGTTTTCACCTAATAGACAATGGCAAACATGGCTCAGTTCCCAAAGATGATGGTGTCTGAGGGATGCCCCACTGGCGTTAAGACTTAACGACTAACTTAAGAGGATAGTTAAGGCAACACATTTCCTCTCTACCGCTCGTTGTGGAGGTATGTAGACTTCAAAGGGTTAAGGGTACGAGTCTGTTCTGAGAACGGGTCCTGATCTCCTCTAATGACCCCCGTAAGTGAAAGTCAATTACTTCTGCGCCATGATCAGAGCGTCCAAATCCCCGGGAAAGCTTTAAGCTTCAGCAAGAATAATTAGAGCTATTTCACTTTTTATTTACCACAGACAGACTCTCATCCTGAGCATGCAGGACAAAAACACGCTTTAATCGTCACCAGCTACACATTCAAGTTTTGCATTCAACCTTTAAAGTTGAATAGTTTTGCACCACGACACAAGTTGTGCTGTTTTGGGATGTTATGCAACATCTGCAGCTCACCTCTCCTATATAACCCGAGATCCTACAGTACTAGATCTTACATGTGCTTATAAAACTGGGAAAAATCTCCCAGATGATCTGAGTAACACTGTAAACACACCAAGCCAGTTTGAGTGTGTGTGTGTGTGTGTGTGTACATATAGTTCATGATGAGACAAAGAGCAGTTATTGTGCTTTGTGTCTGTTCTCATCCAACCTGATTAAACAGTCGAGGCAGGTCTGTCACCGCTGTCTTTCCTCTGCATGGCCATGGGCATATTTTCGGCATGCAGAAGACGCCTACTAAGAAACGTACATGTGCGCAGGCAAACATCTGGCAGGCTTGAGCATTGCTCTGTGTGTGCTTGCTTTCAGGATGTCAGACACAAGGTGCCTGGCTTGATGTGTACACGTTTGCGAGTGTGTGTGTCTTGTCTTTTTTGAGAAGTTCCTCCAACTTGTAAGGCCCTTAAACTGTTTCCCCCCCCCTCACAGAGTAACACAATACAATACAAACTTCTATCTCTGTGAACAGATTCTTGATGAATGCCTGCTGGGGCTCAGATGGAAGCAATAAACTGGAACTTTTATTATTAGTATTTTGGAATTAAATGATGAGGGTGTTAGCTGATGTTTCCTCTCCTTCTTGTTCTCCAACAGAAACTTCCTGTCATTTCTGGAATTCTCCACATCCTCTCTATCCGTCAGTCATGGGCAGTAAGACACTTCCAGCACCAGTGCCCCTGCATCCCTCCCTGCAGCTGGCTAACTATTCCTTCCTTCAAACCTCTAATGGGCTACATCTGCCGGCTGACCACATGCCCAGCATCTACAGTTTCAGTGCCCTCCACGCCGTCCAGTTGCACCAGTGGACTCTGGGCTACCCGCCCTTCACTCTGCCACGCTGTACCATCTCTAAGCTGCCTGGCCTGGTGGACGCCCGCTTTCCGCTACCCTCAATTCCCCTATTTCCCCACCTCATCCAGCCCACTAAACAGGATTCCCCTGGGCCTGGACCTGGAGCATCTTCAAAAAGCAAACCGCGTTTTGACTTTGCCAACCTGGCAGCAGCCGCCACTCAGGATGACGCCCTGAAAGCTGAAGATCTGAGCACCAACAGTGGGCACATGCGTTCATCCTCATTAGGCTGCCTGCTGGATGTAGCCAAGCTCTCTTCGCCCGAAAGGAAGCCCAGCCGAGGGCGACTCCCATCAAAGACAAAAAAAGAGTTTGTGTGCAAGTTCTGTGGCCGTCACTTCACTAAGTCCTATAACCTGTTGATCCACGAGCGCACGCACACAGATGAGCGGCCCTACACTTGTGATATCTGTCACAAGGCCTTCAGGAGGCAAGACCACCTAAGAGACCACAGGTAAGGACTACAGCATGCTAATGTCAGATCAGTTTTTGTCATTAAATCTGCTTAAAAATCATACCCGGTCATTAATAAATTATGTCTTCAATAAAACATACATACAGTAATAGAAACTCTGGCTGCCTGTAGATTCTGTTTTAATTATGACCTCACAATTCATGACCTGGTAACACCCTTCCATCGTACCAATTACAAAAAAACAGGTAGTATAAAATATTTGTAAATGTAAAGTCATAGAATGAGGTTTGCCTTACAAAGCCTCAAGCACAATAGATACACAGACAAACAAATCAGTTTTTATTTTTTTAAACCACACCTGCCTTTGGTGATTTATGCCATTTGATATTCCAGCACTATAAGAATGATTTAAAGCAGTTGAGACATGCCGCACAATCTTCTCTAATTCTTAAGTAATGATACAATCTTGGCTCTTTTCTGACTAATAATTATCACAAGTTATACATCATGTTTGATTTAATTAACATTCGCCGAACCAAAGATTTGTCATGACAAAGCGCCTAATTTCTGCACTAGCTAGCTCACAGCACATTTTTGGCAGCATACCGAAGCTCTGGATATTTAATCCTAGCGAAGCTCAGACAAAATCTGTTGGTTACATTGTAAAATAAGTTCATGTCTGTTAACAAGCCACACCCTTTCTTATACTTTTTCTCTTGTTTCTCCAAAGGTACATCCATTCCAAAGAGAAGCCGTTTAAATGCCAAGAGTGTGGAAAGGGTTTCTGTCAATCCAGAACTCTTGCTGTCCACAAAACATTACACATGCAGGTCAAGGAGCTAAAACCGGCCAAGATAAAGTGAGACCATCTGCCTCCATCAATGGGGACACTGCAAAAACTAAACCTAGAGACACCAGCCCAAAACGCCGTCCATCCAAGGCCACAGAAATTACATTTGACGGCTGTGGATCTCTGCACATGGCTTAACACACCAAAGAAGGAGTAGACCTGACCAAAGATCTAACTGAAGAGACACCACTCTATAACCAACAGCTCTGATGCCTTAATGTTTGACTGATCGAATGGAGATCCAGCAGGAGAAGTCACGGAACTCAGCAGAAGCTAGAACATGGATATATGTGTCAAACTGATTGATTTGTTTAGGAAAATCGTCCGCTGAAATTCAGATCAGTGACACCAAAGAGAACAGTTATAGTGAGATGTGTGATTTTAGCCTGCACTGCTCCGTTCTGAATGAACTATTGTTTTATTTTTGTAAACAGTGATTTTTTTACTGATATTGTTGATGATGAAGGCGAATTCTTTGGGATCTATGCAGTTAATGGGAGCTCACGACAGCTCTGCATTTAAAATCCAAAGTCTGAGCATCTTCAAACCATGCCATTTCTTCTTTTTGTACAGATTCCCTTTTGTATTACTAATATTTGGCACTTTAACCTGATTATTATTTACATATATCACTGGATTCCTTAAACTTATTTTTGAAAATAAATAGTCGTTTCCTTATCGAAAGCACGTTGATGTGAGTCAATGCAAACTTGCAAACACGTTCCGCAGATCACATAATTAGGGGTATAAATCTACTAAATTAAATCTTGTGACAGAAGAGTGCAAATAAAAGAGATCTGTGTTAACAGACTAGAATTCAGCCTTAAACAATAAGAAGGAATAAACACTGTGCTCTCCGCTTGACTGAATAAAATGATGAATGATCCACGAGTTGAAGACAGAGACTGACTCATATTTGCCTCAGGAAACAACATCGGTCTTCATTAGTATGCTGATGAGCTAACCGATTCTTCTCTGAGTTTGTAAATCATTCTGACTGTGTATTCAGCACCATCAGAGGGCACAAAAGTTCACATATTGATAGAAAAATGAGTGTAAACAGTCACACCTGCAAACACAATTCACAAGTTAAATATAGTGTTTAAAGACATAAAAGGACTTTCTAGACAAAGAAGGATTTGTTAAGAGTGTTAGATCCTAAACAAGGTGATCTGGGGCTGATCTACGGAATCAGAATTAAGTTCTAGAACGATCAATGGAAACGTTTAAGGATCAACGCTATAAAATGTTCATCACAATCACTTTCTTACAGGCACAAATGAATTGGTTCATTTCCGAAATAAAGTTTCTCAAGCTGTATTCGAACCCACACACACATGAGAGTGCCAAACACTTTCACAACATCTGTGTCACAGCTCTTATTTTAAACCAGAGCACGTCTCTCGGGTTCGCTTGCAGGAATTCTGAAGTGTGTGTGTGGCATGTGTGGGTTTGTGTATGATGTGAGTTTCCGTGCACTGTCATGATTACTTTAGTCCTGACATCATTTGTCTTGGCTGAAGTGGGCAAAAAATTCAGACTTCTTAGAATCATTTTAGTGGGTCATGGGAATTACAATACAGGGTTAAGGAATTCTCTGAAAGCAATAATAATAATTGAATTTCTATACACTACTGGACAAACGCTTGAAAACACTAAAATGTTTCTTATCATCATAAAAACATCTTTTTCATCTGTTTGCTTAAATGTTTAAAATGATTTTTGTGGACAAAAATATAATTGTGCCAACATATTAATTTCTGTTATTAGAAAAGTACAATTTTCTTAAAAAACCTTTTGAAAGGGATAATTTGGACCAAATAATGAAGAAAAAGCAGCCAATAAGAGTGTAGGATAGAGAGAAACTTCTTAAAAATTCCTCAGAAAGCTTCTTCAAAAAACCGGGTGATAAAATGTCAAAAAAACATTTTTTTTTTTAATTCTGGGCAAAGGTTGACTACATTGATTATGCTAGAATATAACCTAGTTTAATTTATTTTAAATTTTCTTTAGTCACAACAAAATTTCTCAAAGTTAAATTTGTGTTATTTCACAGTTTTGATGAGTTTACTATTATTCTAAAATGTAATCAAAAATATTTAAGAGTATTTCCAAACGTTTGACCCGTACTGTATATTGGTTGGATTGCTTTAGACTGTAGGCTTCTGAAACTTTTTTAATAAATGTATTAATGATAATTAATGATTTTATTTTGAGTAAAAGGTAAGAAGATTCATATACTGTAGCCTACACAGTACAATGAAATTTATTTTAATCCATTTCAATCAATTTTTACTGTAACATAATACTGTAACATGTTTTTTCATCAGCTCTGCATTATGGGTAAATATTTCATCACACATAAACGCACCCTGCCCTAAAATTCAACCTTTCTGTCACCCGGAAAAAATACAAAAAAGAAAGAGAGAATATCACAAATACCGTAATCTAAAACACAACTAGACCCACTACAGCAAACACAAACTGAAATTGAAGAGCTAACCTAAGGAATAAAATATTCTCCAAAGCAAAAGTAAATATGTTTTTCTTTATAATTGCTTCCCAAGGTGACTGCAATCTCAAAACTGCCATAACACTCAACCTTCTCAAAACCTCAGAAGGTCTGAAGATGATCGTGGTTTAATATGGGGCGGTTTAACTGGCTACAACATTTCACGATCTATCGGGACTCATGCTTAAGTGTTTTTGGTATCGTAAGCTTTGGAAAGTCAGGACTGGTTGTTCATAAAAACTCATTAGTGTTTAAAAGGGGTTCAGGCTGGAGCGTAAAATCAGTTCTGACAGAAGTATACGCCTGTCCTGACATTTATCATATACTTTAAACAAACAATCCCTACGATGCTTCAGATATGGTTTGAATTACAGCAGTAGAACATGGCTGCTTGGTTTTCACTCATGATCGTGACCTTATTGCTGAAATCATTATATTCTTGTCTTTTTTAGAAAAAAAGTGATGGTGAGGACAGAGAGAGAGAGAGAGAGAGAGAGAGAGAGAGAGAGAGGGGGGCTACAGGATGGAGATGTGCCCTGTCCTTCATTGATCCGGCTGCCTGGAACTCATCAGTCTATCAGCATCTCTGACTGACCCTCCACAGAAAGACAGCCAGGAACACACACTCACACACACTTTCATACTGAGTCATACTGATTTGACCACATAACATTTACACCCCTGAGTGAGGGCTGATGCAAATGAATCAAACAAAAGCAAGATATTCCTGTAAATTGCAACATATTCCTGTATGTAGTTCACACACAGTACTGTTGCAATACCCTAGCTAACAGGGAACGTTCTTAAAACATTGGCTAGCATTCTCTAAAAGTTCTGTCAGATATGAAAAATGTTCTTGCAGTACTGTTAGTAGAACGTTTTTAACATTACATATCATATATCGAAAATGCTGTTCTTAAGTTGTTAGTGGAATGTTTGAATAATGTTCATACAACCAAGAAAAAACAATACAGAACAATACAGAAACTGAACATTTTAAACATTCCAAGAACTTCATAATCATTTTTTATCGCTTTTATTACCTAATGGAAATATTCTAAAAACCTAAAATTGTTACCTGGGTTCACATCACTGTCAGCTGTGATTGGCCAATGTATGATTTAAAGGGATGTCGGTGGAGGTCATCTGGAGGGGCAGACAGTGGCTCTATGACACATTTAAATGACACATTTAATACACAGAAGCAGGTGACACACATACACAGTGCATACAAACACACATGTACAGGACAGGGTGAAGTTCAGGGCAGCAGGATGGGAAGAGGACACACTGACAGACAGACAGACAGACACAGGCCTCCTGAGTCTATGACTTCCTAAAACTGGAGGAAGAGGAAGTCCAACCAGCAAGATGTGGCCATCTATTAAGTTATGCAAAATTTAGACAAGATTGCAATGGTGAAAACTGGCCCTGATGAAAAGAAATCTGATAAAAATGAAGACAGACAAAGTTACTGTCAAGTGACTTTCCTGTTTTTAGTAAAGCCTGTTTAGCCCCAGTAAACTTGGGCTAACTCATCTCATTGTGGAGAAACAGAGGCTGAGAATGTGTGTGACAAAAGAAATAATGTATTTTAAAGCAAGTTGTTTAATTTGTAGGAACTTGCTAGGCAATGAAGCCAATACTGAACTAGGGAGTGAATTGGGACACACCCTAAGCATGTCCAACAACTTTCTGAGAGATAATCAGAGCTTTTCAAAGGCTTATGTTTTGATATAGCCACTCCACTTTTAACACCCCTGAAATAACCTAAATAATCAGTGACACAGATTCTCACATTAAACCTGTTTTAAAGCCTTAAACTAAAAATGAGTCACACATCATAAAGATAATATAACAATCCTAATGAAAAAAACTCACCCCTCTCAGAAGTGACAGCTGCCAAAAAACACACCTCAGGTCAGTCAAGTATTTCTCTTACAATGGATGTGACGTTCATGTTATGCAGAGGCGCGAGTGAAAGCAACTCTCATTAGAGCTGATCAGACCGGGAAACATTCGAGCCCATAACAACCCTATGATTTCTGAACAAACCTCAATGTCTCAATGTTTTTGGTTATAGACTCAATTTAGCTTGGCACGGATTGAGGGTCATATCTGAGGTAAACATTTAAACAGCAGTATTTAAATCTGGTATCATTTTCGATCCTGAGTCCACTTCATCTGGGGAGTGTCTTCATTACCAATAAGAATCAAGGAGGGTGACACTTATTGGAAAAGCAAGTTAAAATGAAAACAAATGACTCCACTCTAAAATAAGGTTTGTGGCTCTGAGATTTGTGCAAACCGCTTTAAAACCCTTTATACAGTAAGTAAATGTAGACTGAATCTGAAACTTTTAGTAACCGGGAAAATGTCATCTTGTAAAGAGCGGGAAGAAGCGGCGAGTGTAATGGCAGAACAGCGGTCTGATAATGACACACACAAACTTCACGGCTTATGTAAGGCCATCCACATGGTTGAGACTACATTGTAAACTTCCCAGCTAACTGGTAATGTTCTCAGAATGTTGGCTAGCGTTTACTCAAAGTTCTCTCAAAGTACTCAAAAACATTTAGTAGAACATTTTTTATCATTACAAATCAAATATATCAAAAATGTTAGTGGACTGTTAAAAAACATTACAGAATAAAGAGTTTCAATAATGTTCTTATAACATTACAACATCTAAAAAAACTGGACGCTTTAAACGTTCCTAGAACTTTTAAAATAAAATAACATTTTTAATGCTTTTGTTACTTAAGGGAAACATTTTTAAAAACCTAAAATTGTTACCTAGGTTCACACCACTGCGGCAAAACGAACAGAACATTTCACCTGCAGAAGATCTAACTCTGCTCTATAATAACTGAGCTATCCATAGAGAGGTTGCTATTACAAATTAGGTGAACTGGGTTTAAAAGTACAGCATGTCTATTTGTAAAAGTACAGTGAGAGTTTAAAAGTTAAATTGACAATAATGAGCAGGAAAATCCTTATGGGGCCCACGTGAGAGGCACATGGGAAAGTCACAGAGAGAGTACAGAGAGGACAAATTCCTCATGTAACAGAACGGTAAACAGAGTAAAATGAATAAATGAAACAATAACCAATCTGTCACACCAAAACACAGCAAAGGCCTCAAAGGAGCAATACTAATCAACCAATAAACCTCTATAAAATGTGGATCAGATACACAGCTAGTGAACGTGAGAGATGTTTTGTCCAACACAGCACATTACCTCAGACTCCTCTGATCCAGAAACAGAAGTGTTCCCATGCCCGAGATTCATTTTTATTTGACGAAATACAAATTTATTGCAATAAAACTAGTTTATGACAATTTAAAGAAACAAGGCGGAATATAATTGAAGTATGATTTGACTGGGTGCGGAGCTTGAGAATGGTCAGGGCATGCCAAAGAGAAGAAAAGCAATTACCCCTGGAGCGAAATTCAAGGCATTACTGGTCAAAGACTGCAGGGTGAAATGGCTCTGTTTGCAGTTTGCTTGGCAATTTAGCTAGTTTAAAGACCATTGCGCTGGGCCTTTAATTTATCAAGTGTTTATATCAAAGCTGAAGGGTAGGTATTGTACATTTGGACATTGAAAGACTATTTGGTTCCACCTAATAAAACTCACTTCTGTTCAACTAAGAACCTAATGGAACTCAACCCTATTTAAATAAAACCTAATGGAACTCACCTCTGTTCAACTAAGAACCTAATGAAACCCATCTCTGTTCAACTAAGAACCTAATGAAACCCATCTCTGTTCAATTAAGAACCTAATGGAACTCACCTCTGTTCAACTAAGAACCTAATGGAACTCACCTCTGTTCAACTAAGAACCTAATGAACCCACCTCTGTTCAACTAAGAACCTAATGGAACCCACCTCTGTTCAGCTAAGAACCTAATGGAACCCATCTCTGTTCAATTAAGAATCTAATGGAACTCACCACTGTTTAGCTAAGAACCTAATGGAACTCATCTCTGTTCAACTAAGAACCTAATGAACCCACCTCTGTTCAACTAAGAACCTAATGAACCCACCTCTGTTCAACTAAGAACCTAATGAAACCCATCTCTGTTCAACTAAGAACCTAATGGAACTCATCTCTGTTCAACTAAGAACCTAATGAACCCACCTCTGTTCAACTAAGAACCTAATGAACCCACCTCTGTTCAACTAAGAACCTAATGGAACTCACCTCTGTTCAATTAAGAACCTAATGAACCCACCTCTGTTCAACTAAGAACCTAATGAAACTCACCTCTGTTCAATTAAGAACCTAATGAACCCATCTCTGTTCAACTAAGAACCTAATGAAACCCATCTCTGTTCAACTAAGAACCTAATGGGACTTACCTCTGTTCAATTAAGAACCTAATGAACCCACCTCTGTTCAATTAAGAACCTAATGAACCCAGCTCTGTTCAACTAAGAACCTAATGAACTCATCTCTGTTCAACTAAGGACCTAATGGAACCCACCTCTGTTCAGCTAAGAACCTAATGGAACTCACCTCTGTTCAGCTAAGAACCTAATGGAACTCACCTCTGTTCAATTAAGAACCTAGTGAAACCCATCTCTGTTCAACTAAGAACCTAATGAACCCACCTCTGTTCAACTAAGAACCTAATGGAACCCACCTCTGTTCAACTAAGAACCTAATGAAACCCATCTCTGTTCAACTAAGAACCTAATGAACCCACCTCTGTTCAACTAAGAACCTAATGAAACCCATCTCTGTTCAATTAAGAATCTAATGGAACTCACCTCTGTTCAACTAAGAACCTAATGAAACCCATCTCTGTTCAACTAAGAACCTAATGGAACCCACTTCTGTTCAATTAAGAACCTAATGGAACTCACCTCTGTTCAATTAAGAACCTAGTGAAACCCATCTCTGTTCAACTAAGAACCTAATGAACCCACCTCTGTTCAACTAAGAACCTAATGGAACCCATCTCTGTTCAACTAAGAACCTAATGAAACCCATCTCTGTTCAACTAAGAACCTAATGGAACTCACCTCTGTTCAATTAAGAACCTAATGGAACTCACCTCTGTTCAATTAAGAATAAAGCATAGAATAAAGCGATTAAGCATAAATTTCCTTATTGTCCTCTAGGTATAAAGTTTCATATAGTTTGATTTAATGTGACCCTGTGAACCCGATTCAGTTTGTTTCTGTTTGGAACACAAATCTTACGGCAGACAAAATCCATGTCTTCGCTTTCCAAGCCCCTCGAATCACATGCTAGAACACAAATAATAATTTCTTAAAATTGTAAAATTGTCCTTATCAAATGACTCTTTTTGCAAAAATAAAAAACTGCATACACCACAAAAAAAAATTCAAAACAGAATTCTTAAGTTAGTTCTTCTTAGCTCCAAAGCTATTGATTTACACACATTAATATAAAGGCCGTATTTTAAAGGAACAGCATTAATCAATAATAACAGCAAAAATAAATTTTTAATAAACACTGACCACAGTTTTATATATCAGCTGTTGTGTGGAATTATTTACCCAGTGTTTTCAGAACAAATGGAAGACAAAATGTATTTAAATCAGCACACTGTGTCCTCGCATTAAACTCTCAAAGCATTTTCCACCGGGACAAAACCAGGACTTAGCTCTGGCTGATATATAAAGTACACAGCCTCAAACGAGTTATTACACCCCCATACTCTCTGGCTCAACACATTACCGTTTGGCAGGTTGAGATGAAATAAGGCAACCGATTAAATAAATCGCTTAATTGGTCATTAGGGACACACTCACATGAACTTTGGCTCACCGGTGTCGTGTTGAAACTCCACCTGTAAATTTGCCCTGCAAACAAGAGAAACATTACTTTTATTGCCTCTCATGTGGCTGAATTCATGCTTAAAATAATGATAACTTGCGTATGAGAACCAATGGCAAATATCTTCACCTTAAGCAATGGTGAGGCAGCGCAGTCCAGCAGAGTGGGTCATGAAAACGATGGATGCATGGCTGGATTGAGCCGAGAAACAGCAGGGTTTCAGCTAGAAACAGATCCTATTATCACATCAATACAGCAAGAATTAAAAGACTGAAATGAAATTATAATGTAGAATTACATTTATGACGGAATTGTAATTTGCTATTTATTCCCCTGTCACAGGCAGTAACAGCTTTGATATTTAAAAACCTTTCGTGAAAAGCATGAAAAAAATGCCTCATCTGCGCTGTTAGAGCACTAACAACCCAGCTAACAGGGAACGTTCTCTCAAGGTTATCAAAAATGTTCTTGCAGTAATATTAGTAAAAAGTTTTCTAATGTGATATATCATAAATGATGAACAAATATTATTCTTAAGTTGTTAGTGGTACATTCTACAAATGTTACAGAATTAAATAAATGTGTGAGTATTGTTCTCGTAACAAAGCAATAACATTAATACAACATTAAAAAAGGACATTTAGAACGTGCCTAGAACATTTAAAATAACATTTTTAATGTTTGTTACTTAATGGAAACATTAGGAAACATTCTTACATTCTTGTTATCTGGAAAAAAACATCATGTTGTCCTTTGTCTCTATTTAAATCCACTTTATGAAACAGACTGATCCAGTCCTGGGTGTTAAATGGTCAATAATCAAACAGTTTTATAATATGATAAAAACACTGAAACCAAGATCCAGTGCATGATTCCCTTACACGTTTCTCTAAAAATGAAATAAAGTAGCACTCATTATGCAAAGCATGAAATTCCAATAAAGAAATACAATCCAAATACATTAAAAATTTTAATCAAAATGCACTAATAAGGTATCACCTGGTCCCTGCTGATCCCCACCCATACATGTAGACACACACTCTGTGATCCATGATTGAAACTATAATAAAGAAAATGTTTGTAGAATGAGAAACAAAACAGACTCTATAGAGCAGAAAGAGAAATCAAAGGTTTGTCATAACAGTGTCCTTCTGTTTGTCTAACTGATTAGACCGACAAGCATATTACACGACAATTTGAAATAAGAGAGATATAAACAGTTTCACCAGCTTTGGGTAGTAAAGGAGTCGTTTTAGAGAAAGTATAGGAAAAAATGATATATTTCCACTGTCAGGTCTCAGAGAGAATCAGGGTGCTTGTTGAGCAGTTTGCTGGATTTGTCACAGTGGATCTGGTTACATGGTTGAAATGGTTTGTGCGAACTTAAGAGAGAAACTAACAGTACTGCAATCTGTTCACTTTACCTGACTAGACTAATCAGAGGCCTGGCCAACCGCAAACTACTCTGAGTGCACATGAGACAGCTGAAGGTGATCAAAAGTGATCACGGTTTTGCTCTTACAAACCCACAGACATTTATTTATTACTGTATCTCTCATAATTAAAAAACACATACAGCACAAATACCCAGGTATCAATTTTGGGTTGTGAGAACGTTTCCCTAACGCTTCCATTAAGTAACAAAAACGCTAAAATATTATTTTGAATTTAGAAAGAACGCTTTTCAAATCTTTTTAAACACTTTAATGTTTTTAAAATGTTTCACTAGCAACCTAAAAATAACATTTGTTATATATATAATATATAACATAAAAAAAAAACTACTAATGTTACTGCGAAAACGGTTTTACAAACTGAGAGAACGTTTAGAGAATTTTAGCCAGCGTTCTGAGAAAGTTCCCTGCTAGCTGGGGGTCTATCCATATCATTAGCTAAAGCCTGAAAGCAGAACACAGAAATCAGATGTAAGACATTTAATTCTATGATATTCTATTTGGCTAAAGCTTGTGGTCTCCGCAGGAGTGAGAACATTTGTGCTGAACCTGCTATCTTCATGCAGGAAAACATCAATTCTAATGCTTGAACTTTCCTGTTCTGCACCAGCCCCTTCTATAAATAACTGATATCAATGTGGATGGTGTTGTACCTCGTTGTTTAGACTTTCTGGGTCTGCCAAATGTTTAGCACATTGCTGAAGAATTCAAACTTCAGTTTGGCTGCCACCGATGGTTCATATTCTGGCCCTGTAATGCAGAGAGGAAGTACATATGGAGTCATAAAAATAAAAGCCAAAATAAATCAGTGCGCTTGCACAATAACGCAGGCGTTCATGCGTTTTACAAGCAGCAAAGAGGCCCGATATTTTTTGTTGTGCTCCTTTTTTCTCCTCCTGGTATCAACATTTGTTGGCATGTCTACTCTAATACACGCAGATATCAGACTGCGCTGCACATGGAGATCTGTCAGTCATAATAAAAACAAATATGAAACATGTCAATGAAGATTTCATTTAGCTGGAATACGTTTATTACTGTTGCATTCGATTACAACAAAAAAATCTTTCAGAAACTTCCAGCTGTTTCAGTGGTGTAAATATTTTACTGTACCAACTGCTAACCCACTAGCTTTTTGTTATTAATAGAATAATGCAAATGTATGCAATAATGCAAACGTATGCAATATTTAATTATAAAATGTTTACTGTATACATACAATTTGATTCGCTTAACACATTTTTTTAATAAGAAATTATGCTTGTTTATTGTCTACTACTCTACAAAACTCTACAAAAAGAAGTGAAAGATTGGTGTGTTTCAGGATTAGTGTGTGTTTCTTCAGACTGAAAAACAGGTGGATCTGAATATAAAGGTTGTAGAGGGTCATGCTGAAATGGTTCTATTTAAACGTTTCCATTGAATCTAGTGAGCTGCTGAAGTCCTGCGGGGTGAGCTGAACAGAATTGAGCCTGACATTCTGCAGGTTTAGAAGTTGGCCAGCAGTGGACAGATTACTGCAATACCGACATGTTTGTTTAATTATGTTTAAAAGTACAGGAAGCCAATCTGTGCCAGGAATATGTGCTGTTTTTGAAACACAATAAGAAAAACTACCAGCAAATACTGAATGCAGCTGATGTATGGTAACGTCCCAGCTAAAAGGGAATGTTTTCAGAACATTGACTAGCGTTCTCTAAAAGTTCTCCAAGCTATCAAAATGTTTATGCCGTAATGTTGGAAAGTTTTTTAACATTATATATTTTATATAAAATACATTATTCTTAAGTAGTTAGTGGAACATTCTGAAAACATAAATAATTATTCTGAAAACAGAATAAACATTGTTTGTAAAACATTCTCATAACCAAACAAATACATTATCACAATGTCTAAAACATCCTAGAATGTTGTTGTAAAATTCTTAGTTGGGATAAGATCTCACAGCATCGCTCATCTACAGATGTGAGTTTCTCTGTGTGCATGCAGGTTTGTCATCACTTTTGAAGTCGTATTGAAGATTTCCATCATCACTTTCTGAGCACTGGACCGGTGTAAAAACTTTTAGTGAGGCTCCAACTTTAAAAACAGAACAAACCCGCTCACTGTATAACCGCTGTCACAGTTGATAAATAATGAGCAGTCTGTATCTCACTGTCCTTCTCTTGTAAAATCATGTATGTAAAGAGCAGATTGCATTTTCATTGTTAAATTAGAAGCAGATTTGGTAAATCAGACTCCTCCAGCCCATTGAACCACAGGAGAATGTTTTCCTTACTGCTCTACATTTAGACAGTTCTGCCCTCCTAGTGGGGCATGTTTGCATGTTTTTGTAGGTACAGCTTAAATGTAAATACAACCCCTGATGTTAGAGCGATATCTCTGGCTCCGAGTGTCTGCTTCTGTGTGTTTGTATGATTGGGGGAGTGACAAATCCTCTTCACCTCTGCTGGGACTCTGCTCTGCTCCTGTAGAGTTAAAGAGAAAATACAGGGGTGGGGGTGTAAAGATGAGGGTTATTACTGTCTGATTATCACACAACTAAATGTAAAGTCTGGATGAATAAAGATAGATGCTCCCTGTTCATAAACAGGCAATTTGAGTGCTTTTACATGTATAAACAAAAATATCAATAGTTTGATCAATATCAAATAGTTAATTGGCCACAGTGAAGTTCTCACAAGGGCTATATAGCCAAAATGTCTAAAACAAGCTTTTTATTGATAGGCTCCCATTGTGACAACTTACCCCATATATAGTGAAATCATGGCTCTACTTTTGGGGCACATTGTCACAAGTGTTAAACATGTATTAAATGCCTCTTTTTTCTGGGCAATACATTTACATTATTACATTATTCAAAGCATTCAAGCTATACATTTGATCAATATGTGTGTTCCCAGGAAATCGAACCCACAATGCAATGCTCTACTAGTTGAGCTACAGGAACACTGTTCATTACTTTATTGTAGCCAGGACTTTAAGGTATGTATCTTTATATATTTATATGTATAAATTCATATGTTTATATGTATTTATATTATAAACTGACTAAAAAACTACAATGAAAATAGTAGAGTACTCTAGAGTACAAAAATTATGACTACTAGCCCCATTAAGACCACAGTCTCATCATTCGGTTTTACAAGTGATAATTAAGACATTAACTTTGTATTAAGATAATAAAAGGAAGCACAACATCTTTTCAACAGACATTTTGGTGAGACATCAACACACACAGTACTATGTCAAATAAACTATGAACTATGATGTCATGTTTTCATCAAGGAAGATGATCAAGTGTTTCATATTTGTTACATCTTCCAAGTTTCACTGCTTTTCCAAGTCTTAACTGTAGAACAAACCAAAGAGCAGAATTAAAGATTAAAAGAAGGAAGACTGAAATGAAACAGAAGATAAAGACAGTTTACTTATTCAGAGGGAGAAAGAATACGAAGAAAGGGAGACTGTGATAAAAGTGCAGTAAAAGATCAAAGACCCCAGAAACAGCATAATGTAGACCACAGTACAGAATGAGAGGAAGAGCAAGCAAGAAAGAGAGGAGGGAATTAAATGGAGGGAAAGATTATCCAGCAGAACACAAATCAGATTTTAATAACCACATAATTGCTATTATCATATTAACTATTATTGTAAGTTATTCGTTTACGTCCTCCCTCATCCTAAGTGACCTATTCCTACCTCTCTCTCTCTCTCTCTCTCTCTCTCTTCAATGAAGTCTTTTTGGCTCTACATCAGCCACACTGGCACACCGCCCAACTCCAGGAACCAGAGATTAATAGACAAAAAGGTCTGGACAGGTCTCCCACAGAAACAACAAAACAGAAATCTACCTAGGAGTACCAGCGTTTAGCCATAACATACCATACGTGCTAACAGTCCTGAAGCACAAGGCAAAGAGACGATTTCAATTCCTCCAACCATCAGTTTCTGCTTAGCGATTTCAAACTTGCCATTGATCATCAACCCAGAACTTCCAGAGATCTGAGAAGTCACGAGCAGGCTGCTTCCATCAGAAGCTGCTCTGGTGTTTTTCAGTCCATAAATCTCTGCAGCTTTTATATTTCTCTGTTCATCAGAGCTCTGAAACGGTTCCTTATGTCTCTCTCCCTCACCGATGTTAAACGCCACAGGCCTATGATATTCGTGCTGGGACGTCCAGCTTGTGTTGTGTGAATGCAAGACAGCTGGACAGGGTTACACACAATAACAAGCAGGGCACTTTGGGTGGAGGACACTTGCTGAGCGGAGATAGCTTCAGATTGGACATTTTTGGGATGAGAAGATAGAGAATGATAGAAGATTTCACTGGTGGTTGCAAGAAGAGGTAGGAGAAGACTGGAGAGTGTTTTTCTGAACTCTGCAATGTTGTTGTTAATGGTGCACAATGTGTCCTGGGCTTTGATATAACATTCCCATATTTATCTGCAACAAATTAAAGTAGTTTAGAAACCCATTACTTATCCCAAAACAAAATTACTGTCAAGACAAAGAGCGCTGTTGTTACAACCTACCGCACTACCGGGTGGGTTTGTAGCTGTAATATAAAACATGGACATTAAGTTACATTTTGTACACAAATTTGTCATGGTAATCTAATTTCCCATCACCACCCCCGTTTTTATATCAAGCATTTTCAATCAGAATTGTAAACATATCAAAAACATTTCCCATTTAAAACAGCAAACAAACAGGAATACATAAAACAAGCTAACAACACCCTTAAAACATAACAGCATGTGTCTGTGTGTGTTGGTCTATCTAGCCATAATAGCCACTAGCCACTTTTTTTAAACAAAAGAAAAACTACCAACTAATATTTTTTTTTCACCTGAATGCAGCTGAACTATTTAAATCTGGTAGCAACCATAACACTACATGAGAAGCCAATATGATGGCTTTATGATGGTTATACTAAAGAAGCCAATACAATGGCTTATACTTTACTGCTTAATAAATAAACAAATAAATAAATAAAGCACAAAAACACCATCGGAGTAACACACATGGCATTAAAATAATGCAACAAATCATTATCTAAGTATAACATTTCTTCATTTGATGGTTTTCTGTACATTATGTAGTACTTTTGTAGATTATGTAGATTAGGCAGATTTTACAGTAACATTTACCAGTGACTGTTGTCTTACTATATATGAAAACCAGCCCTCTGAAAATCATGCAAAAGCCGGAATTACAGTGACTGATCCCTGCTGTTAACAAAGCCTTTCGGGAAATTCTGAACGAGCATTTGGGTTTTCACAGAGAGTTTTAAGAGGAGACCATATGACTATCTCTTCCCACCGGACACACGATACAAACACATGCTTTTTTAAGAGGTAACATTTATTACAGGAGGAAAGTCTCCGGGACTGCGGTACAGGAAGCCGAGCCTTTCTCTTGCTTGAGTGGAGACAGTGATTTGTAAGGTGGGGGCAGAGTTGGGAAAGTGTTCTCAGGACGTCCCATAAAGTTGAAGATATCAGTCGTTCTGATCTGAGTTCAGATGTTTGGGTGGGTTTGACCTGGGGTCATTTTAACCCCTTAATAAAGTAAACAGGGACCTGTAGAGTCATCTCATTCAGAGAGCTTTCAACAACACACTGTGTTAGATAAAACAGAGGGAGTCATGGGTTAAAGCTCATCCTCAAAAAAGCACAAATTATATGTGTGTCTGCACATGGTATCCCACAGGAAAATGTAATTGCTCAGCGTTGCTCATTCAGAGCTTCAGAGACTTGTGGAGTTCTTGACAATGTTTCATTTAGCTATCACCTTTGTCTTGGGTGTTGTTTTTTTAATAAACGCTCTTAGAAAAGAATACAAATGGAACAAAATAAGGTATTTGCTGACATAGGAAAAGTATAGACTACATAAATTTGTGTAGATAACAAAGCTCAGATAATTTGGCCTTGGAGAAACTGGAAGAGAAATGTTGACTTTGAAATCTCATGGCATATCTAGCAGTCTAGGGTCCTTTTATCATGAGAAAAGTCTTTTTGCTGTATTTAAGAGATCACATTATTATTTTTATTTTCTATGGGAGAATATTTACACACCAACATCACATTTTTTACACTAGAATATGATTAACCAAATGCAGTTTATTTGACTAATTGTGTGTCTTTCTACTTTGCTGTACAGATGCCAACGTTTTATCTAAGTTTTGGAAGGTGGACAGTTAGCCTGGGGGACTTTCATCAGCCATGTTGAATTTATGACAGCCTGCCCGAACCAAAATGACATCTGAACGCTACCAGCACGTCAGTTTACTGATCCATCCACCAGTTAACAGAATGTGAAATAAAAAACAGCTTTAATGTTAAGACTTTTCCATTATGTTAATAGCTACCTCAGTGCTAACAGTCTAAACATTTCAGTTAATACCTGGAATAGGTGCAGGAAAATCTTAATGTCTTCCTTTCCAGAGAAGAATAATGGCTTCTCGCTAATCAGGACTGCTTAGGGATAATCACCCTTCAATAAACACACAAATGGAGAAGCTCTATTGGCTCTGCTAGCATGTGACAGAGATCGACTGTAGCACTGCTGTTTGAAGATCTGGCATCCATGTTGCCTGTTTCTGATTCTGTGCTTTGTGATTTTAAAAGCTGTTCCCCAGGCAACCCATCGCTCCAGTTATGGACATGCTAGAGATGGTTTTGGACTTCCTCCGGTTTGATCAAAATGTTGGCTGCTACTCTAATTTTGAGTCACCTCAGAGCTGTTCTCCTGCTGGACTAAAAATAGTTGTATCTGCTCCACCTGATCAGAGGAAATACCGTCGGGTCAGTTTGAGAACTTTAAATAAAAAATACATGAAGATATTCTATCATGATGACATTTTAATTCTTGGGATTCTGAAACTAATGATATGTTTACACAACGTACTGAAAAACCAAAAAGTTTTATCTTTGCATTTTTGAAAAGTACACACGACGACATTGTCGATGCGTTTACATGGATTTGCGAAAACGACTAAAAACGCTGATTATGTATGCCAGGCCAGGAGTTGGTGATATCACTATCATACACTATCATCACTTTCTAACACAATCTTGTTATCCACTGTAGTTGTGTTTAGTTAGACACGCACATGCCTATAGACTGAACACATACTGCACGTCTATAGACTGAATACGTATTGCATGTGTCTATAGACCTAATACGCACGAGCATGACATCCTCATTTTCACAGATTTGCATTTTTGTCATTTACACAGAAACGAAAATGGTGTCATTTTCAAAAACTAGCCCCGTTTTCAAAAGATTACATTTTCAGGACCTCAGCAGTCAAACGCTTAAAAAGTTTTCTGTTTCTGGTTGAAAATGATGTCATGTAAACTCCCCCGAGATTGTTCGGCAGGCTCCTTGTTTTATTGCCAGAGTGTGTAAAAGCCACGGCATGTGGTCCAGTAGCACAGCAGGTGAGCTGATAAGCAAAACCAATCAGATAATGTTTTAATGATGGTCATGAAACACTCTGATGTCAACAGACTTCACAAGTCTCTGCCCTGGATTGGTACCATTCAGATAACAGGAGACAAGGGTTGGGGGGGGGTCTCATCAAATCTATGGCTTAGTTATTTACAATCATACAAACTGTCTTCTTAAATTACACTTAATATGATGACTGTATTGTTTTTGCATTAGGCCTCCAAGGCATGAATTAGTAAATCACAAAGAAAAAAAATCTATAATCATGTTTCCCTCAACTATAAAATATACTGTAATCAGTCTAATTTTTTTCCAAAACATTATATTTTGAGACAATTACACATCTGTTCACAATAGAAGACAGCAGTAAATATTTCAGAAATCCTTTCATCAGCCATGTTGAACTTATTCTGTCATTAATAAATAAAACACAATGAGTACAATAATAGAATACAGTCATAAAGAATTATGGACATGTGCCAAAGGTTCATTTAATGTTATGGATGAATCACAACCAGAATGACTGAAAACAGCTTTTAGAGATCGGATCTGCTTTAAAGATCTTTGTTATTTCAACACAATTAGAACATCTTTTTATGTCAACAAAAAATAAAAAACAGATTTTTTGCAAACATTTATGGTAGAATGAATACTTTCCCTCATAGCTATTTGACCAATGGAACGTATTCGCCTCAGGTGTTTGCATGCTTCAGTGAGTATGAGCAAACGTACAGGAAGTTTTTTTCCTCGTGTCCACTTCTGATCCACACATCCTATTTATTGGTTCTGTGAGATTGTAAGACTAAGTGTGTGCGCGGTGTGAGCGGTTATTTGAGACGTGTGCCCTCTCTCCCTTCTGAATTGATAAGACAGAGGTGAGGAAAGAGTCAGCCAGAATATAAGAATGTGCTACAGAGCCCAGTATACTCAGCACACAAACTCAGCACATCTCACGCTCGTCCATGCAGGGGTTTGTGAGAGATGACATGAGTGTGTCATCCCATCAACACTTCAAACCATATACACATAAACGCATACGACCACAGTTTGAGCACTTTTCCAGCGAACAGTTTTAGGTTGTAAGAACGTTTTCCTAACGTTTGCATTAAGTAACCAAAAACATTAAAAATCCAATTTTGAATGTTCAAATTTTTCATTTTTTGGACTTTGTATTAACATTATTGGTTGGTTATAAGAACATTATTCACAATTTTTTTAAAACTGTAATGTTTTTAAAACGTTCCACTAGCAACTATATATATTATATATATTGTAATATATATATGACAACACATTAACCATATATTCCAGATATGTTACTGCAAGAATATTTTTCATAACTATGAGAACATTTAGAAAACATTAGCCAACATTCTGGGAATGTTCCCTGTTAGCTGGGTTGGACAGTCCTCTTTAGTTGTAAGAGTATTTTGTGAGTTACAGTATTTATTTTAATGTTTAGCGGCTGGGTTACTTGAGTACCATGTTGGCCATGTTGGGGCAGTTGGACTTGGGTGGTGTGACCTCCTAGGAGTTTGTAGTCTGGCTCTGATACCCCCTTCCCCCCCAAGGTGTTTGTTTATACAACTTCCATTACACCACCATCACTACACCCACCCCCTCCCCCCAAAAACAATCCTACAATCCACTTACCCTCTCATAGCCCCAACACCCAACCCCTTATAATGGTAAATTCTCCACATTAAAGTATATGGGATTCATTTTAAATTTTCATTTTAAGCGTTACTTTTCCCATCTAAGACAGAGAAAGAGAGATAGAGTGAAAGAGACAGAGAAACGTGAGCGAGAGAGTGAGTGCAGGGCTGTTGCGTGAACTCAGTTTTCTTTTCTTTCAGTCACTTGAGATAGCACCACATGAGCCCCTCACACTGTCTTCATCTGGAATCTCTCTTATTCTTTATCTTATTTCACATCTCTCAGTGTGATTTGGGACTAGGAGGGGTTCATATACTGTATCGTGTGTGTGTGCATTCCTATATATGTAAATAAATATTCATGTGTCTGTGCACTGGTGTGTAGGTGGATATGAGAGAGGGGTACTGGAACATACAGGCAAGCATCCCCAGAATCCTTCAGCTTGGCCAAAGTTAACAGAGAAGAGGGATTCGGTATCAAAGTGCTGATATTTCAATCCATACACACACACACAGATGCTGGTGGGGTCGTGAGGAGGGGCCGCCCACTGATTATCTGAATACAGAACTGTTGAATTGAGCAACGGGGATCACATGTTTCAAGGCCAGTATAAACATATTTTTTAAACGTTGGTTTTCACGTTTTATGTCACATACATTACATGCATCACTAGACTCTATATAAGCTGTTAGCACCCCTTAAAATAGTTACATAAAAGATTATCTTTTGCTATTGTCAGTGGAAGGCCTGGTCATAAGTGTCAAAGGGCCATAATGTTCAGTATGAAGCTCTGCCTCACAAACAGCCGTCATAGGTTCAATTTCCAGGGAACAGAAAAACTGATAACATTTTTACCTAGAATTCACTGCACGAGAGTCTCTTTGGACAACTGCGAGTTTGATCCCTTAGATCGAAAGCCAATAATTGTCCCTGTTCATACATATATTTCCCCTCCATTTCTCTTAAGTCCTCTTTAGTGTTGTCTAAAATGTGTTTCTGCTCAAAGCCTGTGTTTAAAACTGACATGAGACTGACATGAGTGCATTAAAGTCAGAGATGAAACTGTAGTGTGTTTTATTGTTATGAGTAAGTGCTCATCTGCGTGTGCTCTGGAGTGTATGGGGACCTGCGAGGATCTCCCGTGTACTCTGTTCACCAAAGCAGGAGTTATAATAAGTTCTCAGGGTCATAAAGTACAAACAGTGTTTTGGAAGACACTTAAAGCCAGAAAATCATGAACACTTTGGTCTGCCCTACCCAATTTTCAAATGAAAATTTTCATTTTTTCCCCTTGCGTTTGTTTCCCCTTTTGTAGTTTGCAGATTTGAACACAGGGGCCACTGAACTGATTATTTCAAGTGGGTTTGTAAGGATATATGTCTGTGTGCTTTCTTTAGCGTTCCATTACCCCGTCATGTTGATATTTTGTTTTAGGGCAGGTGTGCTGGTGACTTTGGTTCCCCCTCACTTCCAGCCGTAATGCACACGTATTAATCAGCTTAGGAGCGCCTCAGGACTGCCTATTTATCATCTAGTCCTGCTTTCATACAGAGCGAGACCTGATTCAAATATTGTTAGGTTTCTGTTTAACAGTAAATGACAGTAAAGTAAATCTACATGCTGGGAAGTGAATACAATATTTATGTCCTGAAACCGCATACATTGAACCGTAACACCATATAGAAGAAACATGGTCTGCCAGGGTCAATCGTATTTAACATAATGAGAGCAAACAGAACCGCACTTTACCTTGACTTGTGTGTGAACGGCATAAATGATTTGAATTTTCTTCAAACAGCTCTGTGCATCCGCTCTTCCATTGTTGTGTTTTTATTTTTCTGTGACACTGTAAAAGCAAAAGAACAAAACCATCTTTTATTCCATTTGAAATAAGGTTCTTCTTATTTCATAGCTTTTATTTTTTTATTTCTGAAGTTGTGAATTAAAGGCCTCTATCGGTAACTTTAAGCTACTTCTGTAAAAGGCTTTTAAATTTCACTGTTTTTAAGTGCTTCGGTGATCTGTTTCTAATTTCAGTTGAGGGAGTTTGAATCAAAAAGGGTTCGAGTGGGTAACACAGATGGCAACGAGGGCTGATGGCCATTTTCTCCGAGGGAGAGATCTTTTCTTCATTGCTTTCTTTTTCTTCTCTGCTTCTACAGTTTTTTTTATTGTTTTTCTTCCCTGTGTGAGAGACGCAGTCAGCTACTTCACAATGTCAAATTACTGATGACATGTTATGTTAATACAACAAAGAACAACTCAGATGGGACATAGCAAGAAAAGGCACATAAACTCTCACACACAAACACAGGGGGCTAATCTTTGATGTTCCTGGGCCTGGTGTTCAGAAGAGCAAAGCGTTGTGATGTCAGGCTTTGACAGACTAAGTTTCTCCATCCTGCTTCATCAAGTGATTCAGCCCAAGATTTCTAAAAAACAGCAGATTGTGAGTTACTCTGCTGCAGGCCCACAAAACACAGTCACTAAGGGTGTGTCACAAAAAAGCATAAATTCACTTCAAATCCCAAACATCATTCAAAGACGTGGGTCGGTTATGACAGGTTTCGCTGTAATTACGCACATTTTTCATACAGACGTATAATGGAACAATCTCTGTAATCCACTACGTGAGTTTTAATGTTATTTTCCAAGTAGTATTTTATTTTGCTTATTACGGACAGAGAGCATGCTGTGAGTAATCGTATGGCTTCACTTTGTCATGAACACCCCCAAAGCATAGAAATACTCCATGACTTGAGAATAACCTCTGACTTTCATTATATTACAGTAAATTGATTTTATGCTCGGCTCATTTGTTCGGTTTATTTCACAGGCTCATTCTAGGCCTTTTTGAATTCTGTCACAATATATTCTTGTTAAACAATTCCTGATTATGTTTGAACTGTAGCAGTTCCTACAGAAAAAGAGAGCTTGTTTACATACAGTATAATGTACAATATAATGTAATAATACATAATATATATAATAATATATAATGTATAATGTAATGTACAGTATAATGAGTATGAATTTGTACAACAAAAGTGGAATCTGAACACAGTTTGTCACTCTATCCTCAAATACAGATCTGTTCAGAAACTCTAGAGGAGACACACAAGATGTCTGTTGATCAACAAGAATTTGTTGATTGAGATTTTAAAGGGATAGTTCAACCAAAAATACAACATTCTGCCATCATTCACTCGCCCTCATGTCACCTGTATGACATTTTTTCTTCTGAGAAACACAAAAGAAGATATTTTGAAGCATGTTGGTAGCCAAACAATAGTGGCACCCATTGACTTCCATTGTATGGACCCAAAACCACTGAGACATTTCTCAAAATATCTTCTTATTAGTTCTACATAAAAGAAAATTAATATAGGTTTGGAATAACATTATGGCAATTAAATGATAGACAGTTTCATTATTGGGTGAATTATACCCTTAAACACATCTCATGTGATCTGTCTTTCCTATAAGCTGTTAAAAGTGTACTGTTCTGATCTGCTCAGCAGCACACTGAAGGTAGAACTGGACTTCTAAAGCGTGAGATGTGGAGCAAGGTCAAATTTTATCTTAAACAACACAAACCCTGTTTGAGCAGATCTGCTACTAAAGGAAGAAGCTCTAAATTAAAAGGCTGAGTGGACTGAGTTAGGTTGTCTCCTGTCTGCTGTACATTAAACAGGAAGTCAAACAGAGGCCTACAAGGTGCATACAGATTGTTCTGGCTTTCGTCCTTCAGTAGATGCAGGAACTTCTGTTTTGAGTGATCGCCCCATTTTCTCACGACAGATTTCAGGAAAAGCTCAGGATGAAAGACGTCTCAGCAGAAGGGTTTATATCTCGGTGAGCTCAAACAGTCACGGAGACGCATTTTTTCCATAAATTTGCTTTTCTGAAAGCTCGTCCAGTGCCATTTATCATAACAATGATTTCCTGTGAAATTAAACGTGGAGGACACAAGTTATCAAAAAATACGGTGACACCTTTTCATCTCCTGCTGACAATGGCTGACTTTTACATAAACTTTAAACATAAAAAAGGACATTAGAGGTAAAGCAGTAAAGCGCACAGTGAATCACACCACGTAGGCCCCAGATTTTGGTGCATTTCTGGATTTGTACCTGAATTCTCTCTAATCCACTCTCAAATACCTCAAAACAGTTCAGTGTTATTATTTCATCTTAAAACTTGGCAGGTGTGTAACAGGACCCACTTTAACAGTCTGACACATTATTCCATTTCTCCACAAAACTATTTTTAAAGGGATGGTAGAGAGCGCGAGAGGTGGGGGAGGAAGGGAGGATTTGGCAGATGTGTGTGCTCTGCAGGTGTTGGGTAATTGGATTACCACTGAGCAGGAAAAGGAATCCCAGCTAACAACTTTGTTGTAAGAATGTTTCCCTAATGTTTTCACTAAGTAATACAAATGCTAATGTTATTTTGAATGTTCTAGGAATGTTCCAAATGTCCATCTTTTTAGAGGCTTTATTAATGTTATTGCCTGGTTATAAGGACATTATTTAAACTTCATGTATAAATCATGTATTTTAAAACATTCCACTAACAACTTAAGAAAAATGCTTTTTGATGTATATGGTATATAGTGTAAGAACGTTCTACTATCATCATCTCAAAACTATTATTATTGAACTTTACAAGAACTTTGAAAGAACATTAGCCAGTGTTCAGAGATTGTTTCCTAGCTGGGATTCTTCCATTTTTTCTTTTTTTAAAGAACACATTAAAAAAATGTTTAAAAACGAGAGAGGAAAGACTTGTTAAAAATGACTTGCTGGTCTCATAAGACATTTTATGTGCTCTGATACAGGTGAGGTTGACCTCATACATTTACTTACATTCAACCTTTGGCAAAGCTTCTCCTAATTTCTTAATACCTCTAAAACCATCACACTCCAGAGGCCATGGAGGAATGCATGACGCTAGACTGGAACCTTCCATTCTTTCTCTAGTCCCTTCTCTCTTTCCTCTTCTCTGTTTGAAAGTCTTTCAAAATACACACCAGAGAGTAAATAAAGAGAAAAGCGTTCACAGCGAGCAGCCGCGCCTCCACTGGACTGAGAGTTTATCTTAAACTGTAACCACAATAAAACTGGCAGGATGTACCGACAATGAAGACCACTGACGCCTCACACTAGTTTGATTGTTCTCCAAAACCAGCACCCTCCTAAGATACACACACAAACACACACAAACAAACGCACACAAACACACATACAAACGTGCACACACAAACACGCACGCAAACACGCAAATGCACACACTAACAAATGCAAACATAAACATGCACGTAACACACAAAAAGGCACACACACACACATAAACACACACAAACATGCACACACTGTACACACTCACTTGGAAATCTTCTTTTACCATCAGTCAAGGTATCTTAGTTAAATGGCTACACTGTGAAGTTCTAGACCAACCACTTGTCAGCATGTTTTGTCAGTGGTTGGGTGGCACTGACGTTCAAGTGACGTTCCAGTGGAAACCCTTGGCTCTTTGTTGTGGTCACACTGCACAGTGGAAATGTTTTTGTAAAGTTTGGTTCACACACAGTTGTCATCCTGTTAAAATGAAATGGAAACATGCAGCTGTATTATTTAAACGTAAAAAAGGGAAATCGTTACAGGTGTCCGAAATTTGAATCCACCTATTCCGAGCCACATGAATATACAAAGTTTGAAAATTTCCCCATACAGAGCCAGATTTCAATCCAAAATACATTTGGAAAATCTTCCTTGTCGACTTACCTCACAACGAACCGTAAAAATCCCTGTCAGACAATTACTCGAGTCTCTCTTTTGCGAGAAATAACATTTACAGATATTCCATCCACCTATGAAAACAACGGGCTGATCATCTTTAATAGGAAAATTAAATGACCCTGGTAATTTTCTCCTGGTCAAATTCTCTGAAGATGCACCAGCCTAAGCTCACGGAAACATTTTTAATCTAACACAAACAAACAAACCAAGACATTACTTGTGATAAAAGAAACATCGATGGTAACATTACATCACACTACAAAGCTGTGCTCTTACCAAATCAAATCCTGTTTTCTGATGTTATCTGCAGGCAGACAGTCAGAAGATGGAACTGTGGCCAGAGATAAGATGAACAATGATAAGCTCTTTATATTTTGAGGAGCAGACGAGGATTAGTGTGGTTATCTTCATCAGCAGCATTATCTGTTCTTTATTTTGTTTGTTATTTTACACATCAACATACAAACAAACAAACAAACACAAACAGACAGACAAGCAAACAACACTTTAAAGTTAAACTACGCATTATGCCTTTGTTTATTTTTCCATTTAATTCAGACTGAATGCAATGACTGGACAATATTTTGTGGTCCTGCACCTTGAACAGAAGATTTAAGTTTATATAAATATATTTAGACCACCTATTTACCATGCACTGCAAGTCGCTACAGTGCCATAAACTAGAATTATAAAAATATGGTGACAAAGTCATATCACCACTGCCATCAAATAGCAACCAAACATCTGTGAAGGTCCAAAAGAAAGTGAAAACAAATCTGAAAGATTTCAGAAAGAAAAATCTACATGAAAATCCAGTTACAGTAACAGTGGCGACAATCATTTGATGTAAACAATATTTAACATTTTAAACAATTAATAAATGTAGTCCAGTCACTGTAAGTCCAGAATGCACTGTATAGGATAAAAAAAGGATAAAAGCATCTTTTAAGTACGTATATCAATATAAGTACAAAAGTATAAAGCACAAAAGTACAAAAAGATATTACTGATGCTCACAAGACAGGTTTCTGTTTTCATGCATGATTACTCATAAGTATCATCATTTTTCAAAACATTGTAGTGCTTTTTTCATCAGTTGTACAATAGCTCAAGAAACTACTCTGTAGCAAACCCTCCACCTCTATCTGTCACAGTGTATATACCTGTGCTCACTTCTGACAGTTATCACAGTGAAGGTTTTACTTGGATTCGGACCACTGCTAAAAAATGGCTGTTACATTTTCCAAAACCTCTTTTAATTAGTTACACTTTCATTTCTTAACGGAAGCTTCTAAGACACCAGGGAGTAAAGAGAAATATTTCTTTGACTAAAGAAGAGTATATTTTCAAAGAATTACTGCAAAAATTCAAGGTTATTTTTACAATAATAACTTTGGTATTTGATATTATTAAATTATCAGGGCCCCTCATTGGATGTATTGTACGTATACAGATGGAAACAGGACACCCAAATCCCATAAAAAATGAATTGGTTATGAATGTTTAGAGACTTCATCAGGGTTACTGCTGAAGGATTGAAGCGTTGGAAAGTTTAGTCCGAAACAAACCATGAGAAACAAAAATCTTTTCTTGCGTACCAGTCTACAATGCACTTTTACACATTTACTACAGGACACAACCACATTTACACATAAACATGACATGAACTCTTATTTATGACATTACATGGGTGTGTGAGAGAGACAGAAAAGAGACCAAGCCTACAAACTCACATACTTTCTCCAGTGTTTTGATTGACAACTGCATAAAGGTAAGGGCTTTGTCTTATTTATTGTTAATTAAAGAGACGTGTGAATTACTGCTCCTAAGACATGAGTAACATCAATGAAATGGATATGACTCAGTGTTGTTCTGCAAGCGCTGCTGTCTGTGATTCTGACAAGCCCCAAAAACTGGTTTCATTGTACATGACTTTTCATACTACAGTGCTACATTGTAAGGCGTATTTACATAAATTTATATTAATGGCAATTAATTGCTCTTGTGTAATCAATTGTGAAGCTGTTTGTATTTACCTATTGTTATTAGTAGTTTTATTTATGTTAAATGCTTTCCTGGAGAACAGACCACATTTTTAATCCTATAATTATATAATTAGTCCTATAATACTAAAGAAAGAGAAAAGATCACTAAATCAGAATACGTGGAATAACACACATTAGCCAACACGGAGGTTTGAATTTCAAAGTCTTTTTAATGCTATACAGCTCAAAGCAAGTCGAACTACGGGTTTATTTTTGGTGTGTTCTGGCTGCTAACATTTAAGAGTGTTGAAGGGTGACATAAAATAGCATTTTAGGTAACACGTTGTGCAGGCTACAAATTTATCAGTGGTTGGACCGGTTATCACTGCTCTGTTTCTGCTCTTTGAAATTCACTTCCAAATGGACGGTTAGGTTTATAAAAGGAGACTGGCTGATTTAATAGCCCGTTGTGGCTATCATGCTCTGAAAATAGAACATGCACAGAAGAGTTTACATGGTGGAGAATAACTCAGAAGATATTAAATATTTGAATATAAAATCTGTGCTTATAATACATTTAAAGCTGTTACAGTTTGCATGAGAAAAATGCATGTTATCATAACTAATGATGGATGGGCGGTTCAGATGCTTGTGGAGTTTCAAAGCTGCAATCCGTAACTTTTTTGGGTTAAAAAAATAACAAAAATCAGTTATTGAATAAGAGCAGGAACGTAACAGATGAGTGTTCAAAATGTTCCCCATACCTTACCCTGATTCACAACAGTAAGCTTACAATAATGATTTATAGATTTGGCTAACAGGTCCTAATTTTCCAGGAAATGTCTGTTTGACTTCAACATACGTAGGGAAAGTATGTAAAGTAACCTGCAATTTTATGTTTAAAATAGAGATGACAATAATAAAGCAAAAGTTAAGGACTGCAGCTTTAATATTATTGGACCACGAAATGAAAATTCATGGGGGAAAGTTTCTCAATGTCTGTCTAATTAGTTAAAATAACAGGGGCAGTTTGTGGAGAGATGTTAGCACTGGGTTACTAACAGTAATGCTGTTAGTCTGGTGGCTCTTTACAGAAGTGACTGTGGTGAGAATGTGTCACGTTGGCATGTTGTTTGTCATTTTCCTGTGTGAAGTCACACACCTGAGCTGTGACCCACCTGTGTGTTCAAGCCACTTAGAGGTACCATGGCAAAGATCATCCTGGAACGCAGGGGCTTTGATGTGATAGGATAACTGGATCAGTGATTTTGATCTTCTTTATTCCGATTCTTTATCCTGATCAATAAAGAACAAACCACAAATTCTGAAATGAATCTAGATGAATTAATCCAAACCCACGTATGCAAGCTGATTCTAACATGATCATACAAAGATTTCATTGTGTCTTTTGTTTTTGTCCTTCATTTTCATTTATATCATATTTTATAAGAAATCACTAAAATGTACTGTTTACTGTAAAACATGAGCAAACCATCTGCACTTAACCATCACATATAACAGGACAAAGCTCATGTTTAAACAAATACCCACTGCTCTCTCTCTCTCTCTCTCTCTCTCTCTCCCTGTTAAATAATTTGGACCATAATAAAGTTTGACACAAATTTTGCTTTAAAAATGAACTTGTTCATTAAAAGGCAGCTCATATCATTCAGAAACCTGATGTTATAATGTTAGCCAGATTGGTTTACAGTGGCCCCTATAATATATACAAGCTTTCATCTTCCCATCCTGCTATGCCACAGCTCTCTGTCCACACCACGGCCTCTGCAGACACGCCTGATTAATAAATTGCCATTGATAAATATTGCATTTTATTCCACTGCCACATCTGGAAATGATAAATGCACTTTCCTAAAAATGTACAGAAAACCAAAGGCCTGTGGATCTTATATGCTGGAGCATCAATAGTTGTGGATCTTATATGCTGGAGCATCAATAGTTTTAAAGAACTGCAATGTTTGAGTGTGTTATCAGACAGGGTAAGAATTTGTCTTTTCTAAATTCGAAACAGGCTTGAAAGTGGGGGAGCAAATGCGGCTCGCAGAAAACTTCATCATCATCTCAGACAGGTTCACTGGTCTGGACCTTTGTTCCGTGCTCTCTTATGTGGCAATAACTTTGTGTTTTCATGACACAAGGGAATATAATTTGTTGCATTTCTTCTTGAAAAGTTTCCGCTGATGCTGTGTACAGTTTCAATGTTGTCAGCTTCATCAACTGGCAAAGATTACCTTGTCCCTGCTGTTATTGTGTAGACATTCATCTGTGCATCTGTTCCTGGCCTAAACGCATACACACTCATATTAAACAGGAAAATCAAATTAATCTGAATAAATATACCAAACCTAATGTCAGTAATTGTGATGAATTACTCAGAATGACAAAGTTTTCCTCCAGTGAAAATAATGTTTGTGTTGTGTTTCAAAATGTGTTAAAAGAATACAACAGCAACAACAGATATGAAAAGTAAATAAAAAAAGGAAGATGAGACAACCCCAGAACTCTCACATGTGTCTCCTCAACTAATAATTATTTATAGTAATTAAACGAAAATAAATTTCTGTCCCCTGATTGGTTGGCGGTAGTTTTGACTCACACATCTTTATTGTTCAAGCGATCTGTTCTGTTTCTCAGAACTGTGGAGAACACATTGTTTCTCTCCCGGTCCATAAAACCAGAAAAGAAACAGGGTGTTTAAAATCTGTTTTCCCTAGAGAGCAAAAACACTGTGATAATATTCAAATAAAGTGCGTCATGCACCCTTTTTTGATGGGGAACCAGTAGCAGTCCTTACTTGGTGCCCAAGGCAGGATAAGACTAACAAAGAAAACATTACTACCAAGTGGAAGACAGTATAGTCTTTCAGAACAGTTTTTAAGGTCCAATTTAATCTTTTTGTAAATAAAATTGCTTGAAATTAACTTGGTGACAAGTGATCATGTATTTTCTTTGTATGGAGTTACTTTGACATTTTATTACACAAGAAAAACTTGAGTTTCAAGGGACCTGAGGATGGGTAGGTGATAACAGACCTGCAATCATCATGTATCTTCATTTTCAATCAAAGATGGATTAAAAATTCACTTGGCCCAAAGATCTGTGCCCGTACGTCCTCAGTCTGAAAGCAGATTCAATCAATACTATTAAATAATCACACAAGAGGTTTTTCTAATGATCATACTGAATAAAATGAAATGTCTGCAGTTCATAAGCTGCAAAGAACCCATTCCACTTCCACATTTACGAAACCCTTCATGTAATGTGAGCCGACGACAGACGCGCTGATCTCTCTGTATAAACCTGGATCTCCCTCTCATTTCCTTAAAGAAATGTGTCTTAAACAGATAATGGAAAGCATGGAGGGTTCTGTCTGTGTCTCTCTCTCTGTCTGAAAAGTGTCATGTAGATCTCTTGAGACTGTTGAATGCTAGAGAGAAGGGTTCGTCTTCCTCTTTCAGCGTTATTTAATCTCCAGATTCTAAAAAAACACAAGAGTGCTCACGACTCACATGCCCGCTAAGCTTCAGTCTGGACAGATGTGCCACAGGGTGGCTCCCAGACGCTCAAAATGAAAAAGAAAGCAAGCAAACAGGCACCAACAAAAAAACGACTGCTTGATGTTTGTGGCTTTGTGGAATTCCAACAGAATTCTATAATAATTTGCCAAGAATTTGTTGTGGTGAGGGATGGTGTGAGACATATAATTAACTAGTTTCACTTTAGAGCAACGTGACTTTTTCATTTTCTTTAATCCTCTCACAGACATTTACAGAGAATAATTAATTCCTCATGCTTGTGATTTGGCAAACAAAATCAGTGACTGGGCCTATAGGCCTATATTTAAAAAAAAAAAAACAGCAATGCCTCAACACAGGTACCCGATCAGCCGAGACCATCACAACCTTCAAGAAACAACTGAAAACAACTTTTCATCCTGTCTCTAGCATCAAAACTATTCCTACTTGTAAATGTAGCTTTGTAGACTAGGCTTGTTTATGGTAAAATGATAAATACTTTCTCATTTGTAAGTCGCTTTGGATAAAAGTGCCTGCTAAATGAATAAATGGTCACTGGCCTCATAAAGTGATTTCATGGAGTTTTTAAGTATGTTGACTAAACACATCACACTGGTGCCAGAACTTATTTGGACACCTAAAAAATGCATAAAGCTCCCAGAATGAATTTATCTGGACACTTCAGCAACTCATGCTCATAGATCATAGATATTGTGGTGCACTAAATCTGTGGTTACTCTAAATGGGAAAATGGCCTTATGACAAAAAAGGACTTTTTGAAAAGAAAATTGATGTTACGCCAGAGATGAT
Organism: Chromobotia macracanthus; assembly: GCA_036877525.1. Taxonomy (NCBI): domain Eukaryota; kingdom Metazoa; phylum Chordata; class Actinopteri; order Cypriniformes; family Botiidae; genus Chromobotia; species Chromobotia macracanthus. Next base: position 6,180,189 of record JAZGTH010000073.1, on the reverse strand, counting down.
AACTTGATTAGTATGATAACTTGTTTTTCAATGCAATGCCATTCATAACGTCTTCACATATCTTATGTGGCCACTGTACAGTATAGGAATGTTCTCAGAATGTTGGCTACTGTTCTCTAAAAGTTCTCAAAGTTATCAAACAAAGTTCTTGCAGTAACGTTAGACATGAAATATTAGTGGATATTAGTTATGTTACAGAATTTAAACATGTTTGAAAAACGTTCTTATAACCAAGCAATAACATTAATACAACATCTAAAAAACTAGATGCTTTGAATTGTTCCTAGAGCTTTCAAAATTAAATTTTTTAACTTTTTGTTACTTAATTTAAATGTCAGGAAACGTTCTTACAACCTAAAATTGTTAGCTGTGTATTGACTCTTTATGTATGTGTGCATGAGGTCTCAAGTCTCATTTTGTGTGATTTCTTCACACGCCCAGCATGTGTCAACATCCCTCCACGCGGGTCTAAACCCTTTTGTCATCTGTGTGTGTGCAGGCAGCACGCAGGGAGACATCAGCTCTGTGTCTGTGCATGGGTGCGTCAGCATGCGAGAGTTTGAATGGAAGTGTGCGCGTGAGCCGCAGAGCTAGCAGGTCTCGGTTAGGACACTCTATCATCTGACTGTCAAAAGCAGCAATTATCACAACGTTCTCTGCAGTCCACATACCGTCCTTTCATTCTGCCGGGACCCTGTTCAAACAGAAGCTTCTTGGCAGCATCAATATGAAGAGCCAATATGAAGCTCATAACACCAGAGCCTACTGACGCCTGCGCGTGACCCCAGGTTGAAACGAAGCTAAGACAAGCCTATGCACAGAACACATCTGAACCGTTGTAATTTTACAGAAGGTGTGGCACACAGTACAATGATAGTTCATTTGATTTATTTAACTTCCTTGTGACTCATTCCACCTCTTAGTTCGTAGTGACATGAATCAGTATATTGTGGTCACTAGCTCACTAGCCAGGGCCTAAAACTGATACTTACTACTGAACTAGTGAAAAAAATGAGACAAGCCCTAACTTTTTCTTTTAATTCTGCCTTAAACAAAATATATATACTCTATATATACTATATTATATTCATTATATACTTAAGTTTCTAAATATATTGGTTATTTGAGAGTCCATTAAAAGGTATCTAGTTGTTCTTTAGACAGTGTGGCATCTGAAGATTTCACAGCTATTCCAGTGATACATCTAGGCTTATATATCTGTCAGTCTGACACACACACGCGCACGCACACGCACACTCACTCACACTTACCTCCATACCAGCCGTCATCTTTCCCAGGAGGGAAAGAACACAATGAAGAATAGGTGTCAAGGTTGTCCTGCACTCTCTGTCCTTGTCAGATTCATCCTGAGCAGTCAACAGTTTCCTCCAGAGAGAGAGAGAGAGAGAGAGAGAGAGAGAGAGAGAGAGAGAGAGAGAGATTACTAGTGTTTGAGAGAAACAAACTAAAGTATCTACATATGTTACATACTGAACTAAATGTATCTGTAGCATATTAAAATAGTGTAACTTTTTTAACAACAATCTATTATTTCAAATAAACTGTACCATTACTAACATTACACTGTGTATTTTTTTATTTGGTGTACATTGTAAAAAAGATTCAGATAACTTAAAACGTGCTTCCCTGATAACTAAAGGAACTGGTTTTATTCAAATTAAAATGAATATTTAATGTTATTGAATTAAACTGACTATATTTGTTTAAACCATCAAAAATAATCTTTAGGCACATTAGTGTTTTGAAGCTAAAGTTATAAAGTAGTTTTTCCAGCACAGGAAATGACAGATTTGATTGTTCTGACTGATATAAATCAATGTCTCTCTCTTTGGTGAGATAATCGGGCGCTACTGTCCAAATAATGTGTCAGGTTTAACAAAATGACAGGCTGTAGCGTCACACTGTCACCTTGTTTTGCACTTACAGTTTATGATCTTTCACCCGTTATCAAGCCCAGTTCACACCGACTAATTCAACACAGTACAAGCAAATGGACTGGAGTCGAAAATTTAACACACGCTGACAAATAAACCAGTTGAATGAGAGACGCCCACTGAGGGCGGTTCTGAACCCCACTGAGAGCAACACACCAAATGGTTCAGATAAAATCAGAAGCTCGTCTTCCTTGTGGTCAACATGTTAAGATACAAGAAAACTTCCATCCTATTGGCTAATACAGATTTGCATTGGCTGTGTCTACTGGATAATAAATCTTTAAGGCTTTGAATCTTTAATACAGCTGTGATTAATGACTATGATATAATGCAGAATATTACGTTATTTGCTTTACTTGCATTATGTAACCTTTCTTTGTTTAAAATTATTTAAATCCCACAAAGGTTTTGTTTCAAAGTTTAAATGTGGACAAAAGTAGCTTGTTAAGGTTTATGTCCATTTATTAGCTAAAAATAATAATAGTTGTACTTAAAGCTGCAATCCGCAACTTTTGCCTTTCTGTCACCATCTCTGTTTGAAACATAAAATTACAGGTTACTTTATGCACTTTTCTTTACATGTTAGGCAAATAAAGCCAAACTGACATTTTCCCGGGAAATCTGAGACGACAGCTCAAATTATAAATAGTTGGGAATCGAGGTAACATAAGGAGACTGTTTTGATCACTGATCTATGATGCACTTGCTCAATAACTGAGTTTTGTTTATTTTTAACTGATAAAACTATGGATAGCAACTTTAATTTACATAAAAAATGTTAAAAGATGGTATTTTTATTGTAGCTGATATTAAAATAAGATGTCGGCCATGCAGATGCAATTGTTAAAGGCTGGGATCAGCGAGCAGAAGGCACTAGAATCAGCAGTAGTTAATCAGAAAAGATGTAAGAGAGAAACAGAGCTGCAGGGTACACAGGAAGGAGAACGTAGAACTAAGTGCCACCTTAAGATAAATACCTGCGTGACTTCTGAGGAGGCACCCTGGTGATTATGCTAAACTGTTACCTCAGCAGGTGAGAGATCGAGCACATTTAGAGAGGACAGACAAACTGTGAACCTTCAAAACATCTGACTGATGTTTTGAAGAGAGGTAGAATACACATGCGGTCTGTTTCTGGTATACACACACACCACAGTAAGTGAAGTGAAGGTTTAAACCTGACCTTTTCTTGTTTTTCAAAGCACAAAAAAGTTGCAATTGAACTTGACAGCCAGTGCATTTTTTTGTATGGAAAAAAGCTGTTTTGACATTTTGATAACTACTGTGTTATACAGAGAAAAAGTCATAGGTTACAATCAACATGAGCATGGGTAGAGTATCACTTTAAAGCAAATGATCTATGGAAAGTATTGACCAATCAACTAAACTGTAGGCATGTGATGTCCCAGCTAACAATTTTAGGTTTTAAGAACATTTTCCTAACATTTCCATTAAGTAACAAAAACGTTAAACATGTTATTTAGACATTACCAGTTTTAAACATTGTATTAACGTTATTTCTTGGTTATAAGAACGTTATTCAACTTTTAAGGACTTTTAGAGCATGTTAGCCAACGTTCTGAGAATGTTCCCTTTTAGCTGGGGTGGTAGAATGAGCGATTTTGCCACAGGGTATTGAAAAAAAATGTTTTCTTACAATAATCAGGCCAACATTTAATCAAAGATACAAAAAGTTCCATGTCAAAAAATCTAAAGTGAGGCATGTGTCAACTTTCGCCAGCTCACTGCATCCATTCGAAAATGCTGTGAAAGTGGACAATAGGTGAAGAAGCTGGAGAAAGAAATGAACAAAGAGAATATTAAAAGGAGGGAGGGGGAGAAAATACAAAGATCAGAGAAGCTGTTTAACAAGGGGACCTGGGCTGCACTGATATTTGCTTAAACTTTGCCAAAAGAAAGCGTACAGAGTTCTGAGGTTTCGGGGGTGAGGGTGTGGGTGTGTGTGCGGTTTGGGATGACAGGATAAATGGATTACTGACCATAACAAATAAACGTACGTCATCCCGTTTGGCTTGGCCGGGACGAGCCACTTTCCAGTATGAAACTCCTGAGACGGTAGGACATGTGAGGTCTGCCAGTGACCGTACAAATGGACGCATCCACAAGCCATAAAAAACTAAAAACGCTGGATATTCAATATTCTCTAACAGGATTTAGAAAAGGAGGTAAGTAATAATCTCCCGCTGTTGTTGTGGATAAATGAGGAATCCAACAAAAACTCCAGTTGCACAAGTTCTGGACTGACACAAATGACGAGAGGTAGAGAATTCACATAACGAGCAGTGTTTAAACATTGTCTTAAAGCATTTACTCCAATAAATACATGATATATACCCCTGAATAGGCTCATCTCTTAACAAAGACAACTAAGAATGTAAGGATTCGGTCAAAACCTTGCTGGTCAAGAGCATGGCTATGATGGTCCAACAGCTTGATCAGCATCAAACCAGCACTAACTACTTACCACTAACTTCCAGCTTGGAAATTCGTGACAGATCTACGCTGGTCAGATCTACAGGGAGCAATTGTGTCTGTAAGGTCACATACAAAGGTGATTCATTTGATTTGAATTGACACAAGCTCATGTCACCATTTGATACAGCTGCTGGTAAAGGATAGGGGAGCTTTCTATAATGTGTACAGACTGATGTTTAGGGTTAAAGAGAGAGAGAGAAAGAGATTATGCTCCTGATTTAGTTAGGCAGTGTTAGAACTATGCATTTAGAATGTAAATATCTCACTTCTTTTTTCTACGACTCTAGAAGCCAAACATTACATGTAAGCGCTCTCTCACTCCGGATCTCTGCAAAAATAGATCATGTCACACTCCGGAATGTAAACTCAAACTAGGGAGCAAATTAGTCGGCCACAAATGATTGCTAAAAGTATGAAGTTTTCCACAAAAGCTCCCGGTGGAGTGGTTTTGCCAAGGGCATGGAAATGAAACCTGCATATGTTTCGAGTTGAGGAGAATGGAGAACAGTGGTGTGTTCGAGACACATTAGAGGTTCTTCTCTGAGCAGATGAAGAGGAATTAAAGGATGGGTAAACCATACATTCAAAACCAGAGCCAAAACGCCTACAATGACTATCCACCAATCCCAGCATTCACGAGCCTAACTTTCACGTTCATTATCAAGACGACTCAAGCGCCGTTGAATCAAATACATATGGATGTAAACAAAGAGCACGCAATCACGGTTTAGTTTACTCTTGTTTGTTTAAGAGCAAACACAGAGATCACTGATTGAGTATACATGAAACTCCACCGTGTAAGGTACCACATGTGTGGGACTGTGTGAATCTGACACTCCTGGCACTATACTGTGAATGCAGTATGGTTCCTGTCAGGTTATAGTACATTTACATTTTTATCCAAACCGACTTACAGTACATTCAAGTTATACATTTCGTCAGTACATGTGTTTCCTGGGAATCGAACCCATGACCTTTGCATTGCTAACGAAATGCTCTACCAACTAAGCTACAGAAACACTGCCTTTAGGGTCAAATATGGCCAATGTTTAGGAAGTTCTTTGAATGCTAACATATGCAGTATAATGGCTACAGTATGAGGGCCTGACAGACTTCCACTGTAGACATTAAATAGTCTAAACTCAACCTGATCACTGTTTAGAGCAACCAATTTCCTCTAAAACACATCTGTGCTTACATATTTCACAAGCTGTATTTATCTGTACAGAACTGAGCTGTTCTGGCACTTTCCAAGAATACAGTAAACGTTGGTGTCCTGTTGCTTTTTTACAGTATTAGAGACACGAAGCCTATGTTTTTTCTTGTGAGAACTATTAGACAGGTTAGTTAACCAACACTGGGTACCAAACTAACGACCCACTACTGAGTAATAGTAAAACTGCTAAATGTTTTTTGTGAGAACTGTTAGACAGGTTAGTTAACCAACACTGGGTACCAAAGCAACCCGCTACTGATTGATGGTAAAACTCCTAAATTTGCAACCCTGTTAACAATTTGCCACATAAATTGTATATAATATTCAATTTGTATGTTTATAAATTGAAAATCACAAAACCATATTCCTAACAAGATGTAAGTATAAGGTTTGCAACAGGGTTGCAAAAATTGCAAACCTTATATAAATTAAAACAGCTTATACAATATAAAATTTTGTTCGTAACCAATTGTAAACCCAGTTTATGGAAAGTGCATTCTACTATTGTGTGTCAATGTGTTCCTGAGTCATTTCTTCCAAATGTTAATTCTGCGCAGAACACTGCATACCTCGACATGTAGCAGCTCTAGGCATTTGTTGAGTTCTGGGTAAATTCAGACATCAGACATGTTCCCGGGGCTCTTCTCCAGACGCAGTGAGAGAGCCTAATACCTGGTCCAACACAGATGAAAACCCTGCAAGCCAAGAATAAGGTCAATTTTTAGAGCAGTTTCTACTCAAGACTTTTGCATGTGTGTCGTATTACCAGGTGACCCCAAATTTAAACAAATCCAAATGGACTTTGTATATCTGGTGTCACACGTTCCATGTTTAAATTGGGTAAATAAGCTAAATATTAGCAGAATAATTAAATCAATGAACTGAGACAAATAACTTAGTTATTTGTTTATTTAGTTATTTATATAAATGATGCAAATATGGATGCAAATATGGATTTAAAACATTGCTTTTAAGTGAATTATACTACAACAACAACAAAAAAACACATCAGAAAGTAAAAAAAAAAAAGGTTTACTGAATTCAGACTGAAAATAATAAGAACTATGACTAAGAGAAATACCATTCTCCTAGCACTAGTATCAGATCCTGTGTCTGATAACTGACGGGGTAACGTCAGACATCTATTAACCCTGTCAGGTGTGATTAATACAGATGCCTCGCCCCACAGTTCACCTCTTGTGTGACAGACAATCCTGATGTGATTGGTCACAGCTCTGGTAGCCAGTGTTGGTGAATCGCTCACATGTGGTGAGGTGTGTGGTTTGGATGGCGATTTGATTACATGTGTAACGCAGAGGGGAAAACCACTCAACAATGAAATGACAACCGCACAGCTACTAAAAAAGGCAGACAGGAACATGGAAGTTGGAAAAGCCACAGCAGGAGACGCCAGGCAGCTCAGTGAGTGGGGAGGGATGGATTTGTGAATGACACAATGACAGCCATTTAAAGCAGTCAAATTCGAATGCACCGTGAATGAACTCTAGAAAAAAATGAAATAAACACATCTGTGTTCAACTGGAAGCTCTTTATCTTTGAAATTCTGACAGCTACTTTGCTATTAAAATCATAATTCATGAAGTATTACATACTGCTAGGCAATCTGGTAATATACGTTAACAAACCAACCAATCTGCCCAATTTCCTCGGTCAGGATGAGTGTTTTGGTGGACCTTTCAGTGAACCACTGATCTGATCTAAACCTGTTATTTTCTATTACATTAATATTGCTCAAGGAGATGTTATTCCTAAGGGGTCTTTAAATCTTTCTCGTTCTGAAGGGTGGATCTTTCTGCTGTAACTCTTTTGTACGAGTCATACTGACTTCCTCTTCCTGTTTTATAAATCACGGAAATATGGGGTCAGATACATGTCTCGCATATTCCAGTCTAGAGAAATGATGACACATTATTAGACCAGATCAGATCAGATATTTAAGACACAATCCATACCAGCATCTGTATAAAACTCATGCTCCTTACTGCTGAACTAAAGTTTGTATTCCATTTGTTGACTAACATTCTCTTAAAGTTTTCATAACACATTCGTGCAGCAACATTGGTAGAATATTTTAACATTATGCATAATATATATCAAAAACTTTTTCCTTACGTTGTTAGTGGAACATTTTAAAAACGTTACAGCCAAAAGGAGAATTTCTGTTGAGGAGTCAGAACTTTTATAGCTGGTGAATGGAGAGTTTGAACTGACAGTGAAGATAAGCTGATAACACTTCTAACCATCTAAAGCAGCACACTGAAGACAGCTATGGGTTCAAATCTGTCCTTAACTCGGGCTGAGACGCCACTCTGTTTAGCCTGATTGTTCGCCATAGCAACATAAGAGATGAAAATATTTGATAGCAGAAATCCAGGTCTGACAAGAGGCATAATAAATTGCTTCTAAAAAAATTCACCTGCCAAAGGCTGTAGACCATGAACCTTCAGTATATCAAGCATCAGAAGACAGGAATTCAACATAAAACACAGAGACTAAGTTGCTTTTACTTGATAGTGCTGTAAAGAGACAGCAGCCCTAAGTGCTGAGAACTATATTAGGGGAGCTGAGTGGTTGAACTGAGTAGTTGTCCTGGCTCCCGAATTCCTTCATGATCACACTGTGTTTATGAAGAACTGAGCCTAGCATTGTTCTGTTGTGATCCTATTTGAACAGATAATTTAATATCAGTGAGGTAGAAAATGATTTGCATCATAGATGAAACCCCTTACACTCTCTCTCTCTCTCTCTCTCTCTCTCACACACACACACACACACACACACACACACACACACACACACACACACACACACACACACTGGGGCAGCTGGACTACATTTCAAATTTATGACTTTATGAACAGATACAAATAGGGTAACTATGAACAGTTGTGGCCAGGCCTGTGTCGGAATGAGTGTGTGTGTGTTTATAAACATGGTGATGATGCAGCGATCCAGGCCTGTGTGTGTTCATTAAAGCAGTGGGGAACCAGAACTGCAATGGCTTTAGGGGAACTGTTGGCAGTGAGATTTTTTTCATCAGTGATGAGCCTGTCGGTAAAGGCTGCATGTCTTTCTTTGTTGTCTTTTTTACATCGAAAAACACCTTTATACCCATATAATTGTTTGTAATTATAGTGTAATTATAGTTTAGGAAATTAAAGGATAGGATAGTGAAATAAAAAGACAAATGTTTCACATATCAATTGTTGATTTCAGGCTGTATTTTCAATTAAGCTCTGATACTTGTGATGTCTGAATACATCTATGCGCTAAAACAACCAAATTAAGGAACCAAAGGAACCAAATTCCTTTAGCCTGTGCCAAGTTACTAATCTGACAAACAGTTGGACCTTTGCAGATCATGGTCATATGAAAAAAATCTGTGTTTGATTTTAGGGACCATTAGTTCACTTCTGCAAACACTTCATTTTAAAACTCTGTCAGGTCCCCACATGATGTTCAGTGTAAAATAAGGATGCTGAAGAAAACAGCAGGTTTTATTTGGGTGGAGGGAGGGGCAGACTGGCCTGTAGCCACTCATCATAACTCTGCAAGTCAGGTGTACAAACAGTTTAAGGGACTTCAGCACTGAATTTACAATCTCTGTGCCCAATGAAAGCCAAACTGTCAGCAATTATCAGATACTAAACAGCTGTGCACAGACGCAGCAGAGACACACATAGAAGAGAGAGAGAGAGAAAATTAATATGTACATTAAATATGGGATTCAATAATAATCATTCTGTATGCAAAGCCTTTTATAAACCAGTGATAATGGAGCAAATGAATCAGATTAGAACTTAGATACGTACTCCTATCCGGCTGTTTACATTTTTACGTTTATAAAGAGCAAATACCCTGTGATGTCTTCGTGAAATTTACAACTTTAATAACTGGCGAAGAGGTGTACGAAAAGAGGGAGTAACAAAAGGAGAGGTACGTTATACTGTTTTCTTTTTTGCAACATTTTCAGCACGTGGTTGCCAAATCGCAGACAATGCAGAATTGTGCGTGTTGTGTTTGGAAAACACCTCTCATTCCTTTGTAGCACTTGGAATTGCGCTCGGCTGCCAGCGAATGGATAATATTGCTCGTCTCTGGATTCTGTATCTCCTCTCTGCTTAGATCTAGAGTGTGATAACAGATGAGAAGATACAGGTCTACATTGTCTAGACTGAGACCCAATACTACGTCTGTCAGGTGAACGTCCAAAGTGCTTTATAGGGACATGCAGGGTGGTGTTACAAAACATTTGCATGTTGTAGCGCAGCTGCTCGTCCCATTAAATTACAGATGATATTGGAAAAAGAATCTGGGAGACTGATAACTAAGCGTGTATTTCACTGTCAGAAAATATACTATTTCATCTATGGCAGCAGAGCTGTTCACATGCAGGTTTTCCAATTGTGTTTGGGACAATCTGACAATGATCTTTAAATTATTAACTACAATTATCCTTTTAACCATGGCTACAACATTACAGCACATGCTCAGCTATACTGAGATGATGTATGTGTGTCTCTGGTCTTGTTTACACCTGGTATTCAGATCCACCTTTGATGACGTGTGTTCATAAAGCACAAAAAAAACTAAAACTTCAGTGCTGTTTTTTTACCGAACTTATGATGCATCAGAAAGGGTAACATTTACTCAGCTAACAGGGCACATTCTCAAAATGCTGGCTAACTATCCCTAAAAGTTCTTTCAAAGTCATCAAAAAAATTGCAATATCATTAGTAGAAATATTTTTTAACTTTATATACCAAAAAACATTATTCTTAAATTGTTAAACGTTAAAGAACGTTCCCAAAACATTCAAAGTAATATTTTTAACATTTTTGTTACTTAATAAAAACTTTGGAAAGTAAGAAAGGTTCTCACAATCTACAATTGTTAGCTGGGTAGACTACAGAGTGTGATCACATTTCTGACTACCTCTGAATAAGCAGATCAATGTTTTGGGCCGTTTACACCTGTTTATAGTGCTGTACCCTTCTGATCAGATCACCCAAATGGTTCTTAATACCAGATGTAAAATCAGGCGTTATATATGAAATCAACATGCTGCTTGTCAGTTTGATTAGCTACTGTCAAAACATAACACTGTTCATTCTTAAATATTAAAACATACAATTTCATACTCTTCAGTCTTTAGTGTTTCGTGACATAAGACACCATCAATGTATGCCACACTGCTGCTGAAGAAATGTAATATTTCCCACAAAACATACCAGACAGATCTTGTGACGTGTTATGGAAAGACATTCAACATGTTCGGTCGTGCATGTCTCGCTAAAGAAAACAAAAAAAAGTGTGTTTAAAGTTTCTCTCACATATGGTGATGGTAAGGATTGGTGTGTTTGTTATCATAAGAGATGACTGCTGTCTTTTAAATGCCTCTGTAGGACCCCTGTCAAAAAATGTGGCACATGCCAGCCTGTCTGACTCTCTCTCACACATGCAAACAAACACACATACTGTAGATTCTGTGACTATTGAGCTACCAGAGGGAAGATCTAGATGTCAAGCAGAGGTTACATTTATGGCAGGAATAATAACCCCAGCTAACAAATTGTAGGTTGTAAGAATGTTTCCGTAAAGTTTCTATTCAATGATATATAATGTTAAAATACATTCTACTAATGTTACTGCAAGAACATTTTTGATAACTTTGCCAAGAGAACATTTTCTGAGAACATTCCCTGTTAGCTGGGAATATCTGCCTAAAAAACTGCAAAAAAATGTTTTCAAACATTTGTTCATTCTGTACAAGAACATTTTTTCTTGTTTTGTTTCATTAAATATGATTGACAGAACTGTCGATACAAATAATCACTGCTCACCAAAAGCTCTCTCAAGTTTTGGTGCTTACTGTAATATTCACATATATTCAAACAGTGTTAAAACTCTGACGGCTTAAGTGTGTAGTTCTGGGCCAACATCACCTAAGCCAACAAGAAGATAACAAAACAGTTCATTGTCATAAACTGAACAGAAGTTGAATTGTGGTTAAGCTGTTTCAGTTCAAAAGAATTTAAAGACTTCAGTCCAATTAAGACACCAGCAGCTTTCACTGGGTGTTATTCCAGAGCTCAGCCATGTTTCTGTTGGCCTGCTCACCCAAGGTATGATGGGAAATATGTTCCTGCTGTGAATGTAAGATATTTGAACAAACAAGTGTGCACAGGTTTGAGCAGTAGGGCACGAAGTGAAATCCACTGAGAGAATTAGATGACAGGCTTGATCTGAATTCACACAGAGATTTTGCCAGGGATGAGTTCACACTGTCGAACCAGGCTTTGATGACCTTTAGCTGATCCTGGATATCAGAAGGAGACGTGATCAAAGCCCAAGACACAAATAATGAACAACAGTTGAGTTTGTTATTAAGAATATTAAGTATATTGGATTGTGTAGGCCTGGCATTAAAGATCTGTACGCAGTATAAAACTTTGAGCATTAGCTCATCACCAAGCAAAACAGAATTAATGAGTTTAAGAACAGGTTTATGAAATGTTAACATCCCAGCTAACAGGGAACATTCTCAGAATGTTGGCTAATGTTATTTAAAGTTATTTCAAAGTTATCAAAACATTCTTGCAGTAACATTAGTAGAATGATTTTTTTATTTTATATCAAAAATGTTGCCCTGAAGTAGTTAAAACAGTACAAAATTAAAAAAATGTTTGAATAAAATTCTTGTAACCAAGCAATAATGTTAATGCAACGTCTAAAACACTGGGCGTTTTAAAAATACAATTTTTATTGTTTTTATTACATAATGAAAATGTTAGAAAAAGGTTTCTACAACCTACAATTGTTAACTGGGATGTAACTGACCCCAATCTGGTGTTAGAAACACCACAGAAACTTTCCTAATCAACGTCGTCACACACAACTCACACACACACCTGCATTGAATCCAGTTTCTCCTGGACCTCAGCAGTTTAGAGATGGACTCATCCAGGTCTCACAGGGGAGCGATGCGCACTGTGTAGGACTTTATTGCTCTGGATAATATTGACTCAACTTTGAGCTCCTCAGCATCTGCCTGCAATGGTGTTTATCCAGGAGAGCTGAGGGGAGTCCACACTCTCTGAAACACAGATTAAAGGCCAGAGTGGAGCATCAGTCCGCTCTGGTGTCTTAGGGAAACATGACATGCATTCAGACATAAGCAGTTTCACAAAATCAACTCAAGAGCAGCGGGCAGACACTCTCATTATGTTTCTCTACATTATATTCAATCTGATGCTACCAAAGAGGTCTTCATCATTTTAATTTCATTGGTAATAAATAAAGGTGTGCGAGATCTTTATATGGTGGCCCGAGAATGTTTGTTTTATCTGTTCTTGCGATACATTGCTAAAGAGTACATGTGCACTGACCTTTTTAAATTTTAATTCTCTATAGGAGATGAATGGCAGGCTTGTGTAAGAGATTGTGGGATTGATTGACCAAAAACTTGACCTAAAACTAAATCTGCCACAAGCAGGTCTAAATTTGCCAACAGTGCTGCAGTGGATTAAGTGCTTATACACAGTTATGATTTCAAATGCAGTTGTGTGGAGAAACAAAGTCACTTGTGGGTAGACTGTGGCAGGGTTCCAATTTTTGTAAAAATAGATAATTGACTTTGACATTTGACATTGTATTAAAAGCAATTATAGACCATACTATTACAGACATGCCCACAAAGCATCAGACCTCAGCAGTATGTGAAGAGGTTGATATGTTCTACCCAGCTATAACAGGGAACGTTCTCAGAACGTTGGCTGACAGTCTCTAAAAGTTCTATTGAAGTTCTCTCAAAGGTATCAAAAACATTCTTGCAGTAACGTTAGTAAAACTTTTTTAACGTCATTTCATATCGAAAACGTTATTGCTAAGTTGTTAGTGGAACATTTTAAAAACGTTACACAGTTAAAAAAAATGTTTTGAATAGCATTGTTTATACAAAGCAATAAAACAATGTCTAAAACTGGATGTTTTTAGCATTCCTAGAACCTTCAAAATAATATTTTTTAACAATTTTGTTACTTAATGGAAACATTAGGGAAACGTGCTTACAAACTGAAACAGTTAACTGGATAGTGATCAAGTACGGTCACAGCCCTGACCTCATGACCTCACGTGATCACATTGTCCCTTTATACTCATGACATGTATAGAACTATATTCCTATAGTGCTGAACAGGCCATGCAATGGGCACAGATTCAGCAGAGACAGAAGAACAAACAAGGTAAAAAGGAAAAAAGCTGAACAGTTATACCAGTGGAAATTTTTGCACGTGCTTGTGTGTAGAGAGTAGACGTTCTGGCTTTTACATACAGTGTGTGGGTTTTACAGGAGGTCACTTATGGTACATCCGGCCGGTTAGTGTCAGGGGCTCTAGTGTTGTGACAGGAGAGTTAATCTCGAAGCCATATTTGCATTACATGCAGTACTCAGCATTATATATGTGTGTCAATCCAGCACTGTACACTTGTCTGAGTTCACCCCCCCTTCCTTTTCATGGCATTCTATGAAAGGTGTGGTTATAGATATGCATATGAATTAATTTAATGCAAGTATAAACTTGTTGATAATTGCCAGAGGGCACTTTTTCATTTTGAGATTGCTCCCAAAAATTGCTCCCATTGCCTTGTGCTTCTCTGTCTGCCACAAAAAAAAACGTTGGTTAAAAGTCACTTGCATGCGAGGCAGCTTATACATTTAAAATAAAAGCTGTGCCTTCCTTTAATACATAAGAGACAGCAGTAATAAGTCACTACAGTTGTTGAGAGCTTTAAAGCATGCAGAGAGCTGCAGAAAGGGTGGTTGTCTCAAGGGCAGCTGGATATGTTTATTCACACTCATAATGAGAAAGTAGATTATCTGCATCTTATTATTCCATCGTTTCATCCATTTTATGATTCAATGAGTCACGTTATTTTATTGATTGAGTCTACAGTTGACAATTGAGTGGCGTATAAAAATGTAAAGATTGTGTCGTTTTTGCAGTGGTTTTATGATGGGTTTGGGTGGTACTAGCAGAACCCCATGAGAAGCACATGTGGCCCATATGGGAGGGCTGAGGTTTAATTTCCTTATTTTCGAAAGTCATTCAGAGGTGAAGAGATGTGTCAGGAACTCAACATGTTAACATGTAGATTTATCTGAGTGCCTGTCATTTAAGTCTTAAGTTGTTCCAGTAACAGTTTACAGTTTATTATGTTACATATTAAATGGAAGGAAGAGCAAATGCTGTGTAATTCCACGCTAGAATTGATGTTCTGTAGAGCCTAAATTTGCCTGTCTGAGGACACCAAACTTATGGGAGTTATGGAGGAAATCTCAGATGTTGAGATTTAACCATAGCTCAGATTTGGCCTCAGTCCAGACTGGATCTTAGTCCAGCCTCAGAAACTGTGAAGTGGCTTCATATCACACGGAGAAAAACCAGACACTGTCATTCTTAAAGAAACCTCAAGGCTTCTGGCAACTGCAGCAGATTCTGGTTGGGCCCAGATGTCCAACCTTGTCTACTCTGTGCTGTGACTAAAGTCTGCGTCTCCACTTTGTCTAACTAAAAGAGACTTTCAATTTGAGTCTAATATTGACGCAGTTGTTAAATATTAGACTCAGTGACCAATTTAAAACCCAATAGATGGTGCAGTCCAATCACAAGCAGAAGTTAAGCAGAGCCACAAATATCTAAATGAATGTATTTCCTACTTTGGCAGAGCCAAGCTTCCAAGTCCACACTGAACGTCCTATAGAAGTGATCAAAGTTCAAAGTTCATTGGTTACAGATTGGACTTGTTTATTACTATTAATTAGTTTTTCTTTGAGCACATTAATAAACTCATTTTAAATGAAGGACACTAACAGTGATATTTTACAGCATAAAACAGCCAACCAAAAGAAATGATTTCTTACATTTTTGGGTGAACTACATTTAAGGTTGCGTAAAAAAGGGTAGAACTACTCCTTTACTCGTTCTCACAATACAGTAACCTCAAAGCTGTAACCATAACTTTTTGGTGTTAAAAATGAACAAAAATGTATTATAGAGCAAGTACATAACAGTTCAGTGTTTTCTTACCTTACTCTGATTCCCAGTGGTAAGTTTATAATAATAATAAAAAAAAAACTATAATAATAATTTCTAATTTAAGCTGTCGGGACCGATTTCTGAGGAAATGCCAGTTTTGACTTCAAATTGACTTCAAAATATGTAAGAAAAGAAAATACGTATGAAAAGTATGTAAAGTAACTTGCACTTTTATGTTTCAAACAGAGATGGAAGTAGAGAGGCAAACGTTATGGAATACAGCTTAACTTACAGCAGTGTTTGGTGTGTGATGGTAATGACTTTGGATCATTACTTGGAGACTAGGCGACTAAAGCTGGATTCAGTTCCTTGCCTTGTTAGACAATGGACACATGGTGCTTACTCTCTTGTGTCAACCTGTGGACTCAGATGAACCTCTCTGAAGAAATAAGTATCTATCTACACCTTTTACATTGCTAAACTGCCAACACCTGACTATATATACTGAAGATAAAGAGCCCTGATGATATCAAGTAATTCTCACAGAATCTCTTGAGTCTAGGAATTATGCAGGTTCTTACAACGTATATGAATGTGGCTGATGACCCTAGCAATACAATAAATGGACATAATAAACCAGACTGCTCATGCAAATTGAATATTAAAGATAAATTAGTGAAATATTAATGATTTCACTAATCGTTTGGTAATGTATCAGCTGAAAGGGAGTGAAACTGGATTTCATCCTAATGACCAATGTTTCATTTCCTTTGCAAAGCTCTCCATTGAGTTCTGACACTATACACACAAACAACTCATCAAAGCAGCAAAACAGAGATCGGTCCAAGCCAAGAAAAAGTCCCAAATTATTCACTGAAATTCTTCCTAAAGAATGGACCGCTCCTGCAGAGTGATGTCCATCACTTAAAACATTGGGGACACAGTTGGGCTGATTTGGCACTAGCAGGTGAAACATTTGTGCTCAATGGGACGGGATATTTGAATCTATAAAGGCAGATTTTTTGAGAGTGAATAAAACATTACATTTGTAAACACAGGCCTAATGTCCAAAAAAGCAATAGTAAAGTATAAATCATTATTATTGATAGAATATTATTATTCTTATTATTTTATTATTCTTATTTATTTTAACAGAAGACTGCTATTAGTGTCAATATGCCATGACACTTATTCTAATATTCTAAATAAGAAAGTGCATATGGATTGAATTTGCATCAGTGATATGGTAGGGTAGGCATTTTGGACCAGGCTAACAATCGCAAGATAGCTTTGAAAGAATCCAGATTCCAGATCACATCAGAGCGCTCTCCAAAACCACGCCTCCTTCAACATCAGAACATAGTAGTATACATAGTTTGACAGGCAAGTAGGACATCTTATCATTGCATTTGGACCGAATGCAATGGTTGGATGAATACTTTATGGTCCTGCACCTTCCACAGAAGATATACATTTATATATAAATATATTTAGACCCCTTGATATAGTAAATGCTATCAGGATGTGAAGAGACTTTCAACCAGCATAACAAAAAATGTTTCTGGAAAGAACCGCCTGCCCTGCCTTTAATTATGCTAACTGCAATTTCTTTCAGGTATGTAAACTTTGCTCAGAGTCTGACAAACTTGATGTTTTGATGCATGGCTCCCAGTCTGAGAAGAGTTCATGCTGAAGGGTCTAAACAACTGTGGAGTTAAACTGCATTAATATCAAATTATGTGTGTAATAGCAAACTGAACATAAATGACAAACTAAACATGAGGAAATTTCTATACCTGATTGTCTGAACTGACTGGCATAACTGTGTAAAAGAAATAAACTGTAACATATCCATAGGTTATTTTGGATTGTTCATATGTAAGGTTTTGGTCATTTGGGAACTGATAATGGTCAGATTGGAAAATAAAGAACCTAAGAGAGACTTGTGCACATTTGTTAAAGAAATCCAACCATAGTGATGAGCTGGAATTTTGGTGTTCCAGTTGAGCTGGAATGGAAATTTGGTATTCCAATTCACTAAGATTTGCTTGGAAGTAGCTAGAGCTACAGTAGAACAAACGATAGAGTGTTTCTAACTGTGAAGTTTAGTATTGATGGATCAAAAGATAGTGTTTCTAACTGTGACGTTTAGTATTGATGGATCATATGAAAATGTGACAAATTCTATCTGAAAGTGATGCATGAAAGGGCAAAACCAGAGTGTAATTGTTAACAGTATTAAGTGAAAACTGTGAACATTTATCTAAATCATTGAATCCCAAGATGTGTGTCTTGTGCTCTGTGTTATTTATTCTAGTAACAGGCTTATATTGGATTAGCCGTATGTTTGTATTCTTGGACATGTTAAAGGTATACTCAGATTTGTGTCCAGAAGTCATTACTGCTCATGATATTGAGATCTCTTTCCCATTTATCAATTAGAAATGATATGCACAGGTCAAAACAGGTCATGGTTGTGTATAGTTTTGAGGTTTGCAAGCCCTTGCCAATTTGTTGATCCATTTCAGCAGTGGGGAAAACTGTAGGGGGTTGTTTGATATGTTGATTTTGGCTTTAATTGCACTTTTGTTAGGAAATGTTGTAGATATTGTTCTTTCTCAAAACCAAACCTCTGGATTAACTCTTGAAGGATGCAAAAAGATTGGTTTTCATTTAGTTTCTTTTAATAGTAATTTATTAATGGGCTTGTTCTAAAATTAGAAGTTGACACTCCAATAAGCCGTATCAGCTTTTAATGGGCCAAATTCATCCTGTTTTTGTGTGTGACATTATCCGATATTGGTTCTTAGTCTATCTAATTTTAGCTGTTTATTTCCAGTTCTGACCTCAGACCTGTAGCTCCCACAGACCACAGCGCTCTTGAAGGCCATTATTGTCAATTTTTCAAAAGGTCAGTGAGTTACTGACCACACATCACACTGAAGTACAATCCTAATAACATTGCAAAAGCTTAAATTTACAACTTTAGCTGAGCAGACCGGTGACATATTGGCACAGGTATGCTAATGAAGTTAAACGGATTTGAAATATCTATCCCCAGTGCAGTCTCTAAGCATTCAAATAGTACTAATAATAAGAAAATGAACTTCCTTTAGTGGCCAACAAAGATGTTTTATAGGATAAAGACTGCTATTAGGCTATAAACATATGGAAAAATACTCACGAGTTACTTAAATGACACACCAAGTTGAGAAGATAATGAAATGTTCAGGGTCAAAACGATGGGAAATGTTCTCTGTTTCTGTCCGCTAACTGCAGTGGGGAAGCACCGTCTTAAAGAACTAATAACATTTCCTTACACTGATGGGCCGAGTCAGTTCAAAGATCTGAGGCCATGTCTCTGCATTACATGTTGGCTCTATACCACTGAGTGTATGTCCATGCACAACTATTAAACACCTGTGTCAAGTGACTATTAATGGGTTGGTGTATTTTGGGAGGGTAACACAATGACGAATCATTCAAATAAAAACAAGACTGAAGGGGTTGATTCTGTGTGTCCCTTACAAAGTTTTGGCATCTTTGTAAGTGTATGTAAAAGTTGGCCTAATAAGGGGCTACAGAATTTAAAAAAAAAATCATCAAGAATTAAGAATCAAACCTAGTTGCTTATCTAGCTGATGTTGTTCTTTACACACTCTTAAAAAATAAAGGTTCCTGAAAGGTTCTTTGTAGGGCTATACAGTTCCATAAAGAACCTTACATCTGTTGAATCTGTTGCACGAAGAACCCTTTTTAGCACTTTTATTGTTGCAATTATCCGGGCTGTATGCCAGTGTGTCACTGTAGGTCTGATTAGCAGCTTTTAAGCTGAAGACATTTTTGCTTAATGGTAGCTATTTTGTTTACCTTTATCTACCTTATTTTTTTGCATATGCACGAAAATATGTCTTATACACATACTTATTAAACACAAACTATACAATAATTTACAGCAGCTATGGTTTTATAAACAGTCATTTATATACTACTAAAAATCTTGTCTCTTGGATGCAAGGCATGCCTCTTATGATTTAATAAAATACTTTTAATTTATATACTGCTGCCCACATGACAACAAAAGCTCAGAGCTTTAATGCAATAAAACCTCACAGAGGATTCATTGACCCATTAGGGTGCTATGACAACTCTTTCCCTCCTATTTCATGTGTTTAATTTGGTTGGTTCAGGTTCGTTTCCCTCCTTCGCTAGCAAATGACTCCCTGGGGGGAAACCAAGCAACTCTCAGAGAACAGAGATGGAAGATAGGGAGGAGCACGCTGGTCTCCTGCAGAGATGTTGGATCAAATCTTCTGTTTTTCTGTTTCCTCAGGTGAATAAGGACATTCAGTCTAAAATTCATGTGAAAATGCTCCACTCACTCTAAATCATCTGATTTAGTAACACAGTTAGAATGTCCGTTGTTTGAATCTAAAGTTACTATGACCATGCAGTTTTAAAGAAAAATGCCAGCCAAGTCGACCACATCATTAGTGTCACCTGTGGAAAAGTGGAACTGTTTCTAACTGGAAATGCCCTTAGTGGTAATATTAGACAGTTTTTGCCTCATGCCACTGGGCAACAACTGGGCAAGCAGCCCTTACTCTTTAAAATGACAGCTCGTTTTTCCCTCCAATTTTCAGAAGTGTTTTACCCATGATCCGGTGTTTTTTCCCCTTGCTGGCGAAACCTCATTTTTTATTTTTTACCAAATCCCGGGATTTGCATTAGAGTTTCCGTTTTGGTAATGCTTATACCGTCTCCTAGCAATTATTAATGACATTATTAATAACTTCGGGGGAAAACCTGATCACTTCTCCAGCCGTAAAATAATCCCAACGAGCTGTGCGGTGACCCCCGGGAATTCTGGGAAACAGTGTTCTCTGGTGATGTTCGAGTCATTGCCACAACATTCATTATGCCTGGGGAGGAAAAGTCTGTGGAACTCTTTGAATGGCAAATTTGCCCCCTGGGAGCCAAAGGCCTGCAGAGCTCTAACCGTAGCCTAGCGTGCGGGTCCTCTGCCTCTGCCGATCCTGTCTTCAGCGTGATGGATGAGTTGATGCTGATGTTAACTGCAGAGCTAAAGAAACCTACTGTTCTCCACAGAGTTATGTCATTGCTCTTCTCCACTGGCTTTGTTTACTCAAGAGATGTACACATTGAAAAGGAAGCTTTAGAACTGCAGGACCAACTATGTCATGGGGTAAAGACAGCAGGAGCCATTAGCATGTGGGTGGCGGTAATATTAATATACACACACACACCTCTCTTGGTGTACAGTGTGTTCGAGTTACAGTGGCAAAGTAAACCTAACCTGCCTTGCATATAATACCACTCTGCAATTCAGTGACCGATCCCCTTTGAAGTGTTTATCTGAGACTAAAGTAAGAGAGGACCTTCATGACGAGTGTTGGGATTTACGACATTGTTTAGAAATCATTTCCAGGGAGCGGAGAACATAATGGTCTTAAAGTACCCCGTCTGTTTACCATTCTGCTCTGCTGCTTGGATGATTCCAAGATCTGATGAAGGATTCCATTCAGAATTAATTAACAATATACTTTACAAACCACTGACTTCATTTCCATTTGACTCATCGTGTGGATGAGAGTTTGGGACATAACATTTATCATAGTCTTATACACAATGGGTACATATGTCATTTGCACCCTTACTGGGTTGATGTTAATGGAATAATTCACCCCAAAATGAAAGTCCTGTCATTATTTATACATCCCATACTATTTTCTTTTTTCTGCAGAACATGAAAGAAGATCTTAAGTAGGATGTCTGAGCTTCTGTTCCAAGTCTTCTGTAGCAATATGACAGCTTTTTGTGAAGAACAGGCCAAAATTTCCCCTCTCCAAGATTTCATCCCCTCTGCCAAAGCTCTCAAATCTCATGTGCTCTAATGTTCATTTCTAAAATGGCATTTGAAATCATTATTGTTAAATAACAAAGGCTATCCCAGCTTAGGTTGTAAGAACGTTGTAAGAACTGTAACGTTTCCATTAAGTGACAAAAATGTTAAAAATGTTATTTTGAAAGTTCTAGGACAAGTTCAAAACATCCAGTTTATTAGATGTTGTATTAATGTTATTGTTTGGTTAAAAGCATGTTATTTGAACTTTTTAATTCTGTAACATTTTTAAAATGTTTTAACAACTTACGAATAACGTTTTTGATATGAGACATATAATGTTAATTTAAACATTCCACCAACGTTTTTGATAACTTGGAGAGAACTTTCAGAGAACAATACCCAAGTGCTGAGAACGTTCCCTGATAGCTGGGATGTTGTGTCACATAACTGATCGCGTGGCATGGGTAAACAAATGAGAATTGAGAGCTATGGATTATACTTTTATTTTGGGCCGTTTCTTACACAAAGCATCATATGACTTCACCAACATCTGTTGTATGGAAATAAAAATGCCTAACATCTGATTTTATGTTTAATGAAAGACAGAAAATAACAAGGCTAGGGCGTATGGATCTATTAAGGAGTTCATCACATTAACAAAAGCTACAAATGTAAAATGTTTGGAAAGGACATGCCAAAGGTCTGAACAGGCACAAGAGAGAGAAAAACAGAAAGACAGAAAGAGAGAGTCTGAAGGTACAGGATATGTGCTGGATAATTACACTTCTGGTCTGGTTTCTGACATCACAGCACTGATACAATGACTCTAGACTGAACACTTCAAAAAATGTTTCACTGCTCTGCAATGAAATCACTGCTTCTGAATTCACTTCCTTTTCAGCCAGCCCTCACACTTCAAATATCTCCACACACACAGGCAAAACCCGGCTAACAGGAAATGTTCTCAGAATGTTGGTTAACATTCTCTACAAGTTATCAATAAGTTCTTGCAGTAATGTTGATAGAACTTTGTTTAACATTAAATGTGTCAAAAACATTATTAAGTTGTTAGTGGAACTTACTTAGTCACGTAGTTCTCTAGATTGAATCAAACTTTATTCACACTCATTGGACACCAGATTATTAAACACAAGCTCCTGTGATCTTCAATGTGTGTGAAGCACTAAAATCTAGGTCATTTTGACATCAGACAACAGAGAAAGTTTTTGGGGCTTGGGACATCTTGTGTTCACTATTAACCGTTGTTAACTATAATAGTTCTGTGTGAAGATTCTTTAAAAATTATTTTTTGCATTCCACAAGAAAGATAAACAGTGTACGGGTTTGGGCCAACACGAGGGTGAGTAAATAATGAAAATTGTGAATTATGTATTTTCCTCTTTGTCTTTTTGTCTTTCGTCAGTGTCTCTTTATATCTCCCCTTTGCTCTGATGTCTTCAGGGATCCAGTGTTCAGATTACACACTGATGATCTGCGATCTAACAGGAGACAATCAGTCCACAATGGAAAGTCAGGCCAATCCATATTCCCTGTGCTAAAGAGTTTTAAAATAGAATCTTGTATCCTGGTTCACTGATATCAGGATATTTTTCCTTTGCTCTGTCCAAAGCGCTCAGATATTCCTTATTTATGAGTTCCATCTGAAAACGCATAAATGTCACAAATGGTTGATTTCACCAATCAGTCTAAAGTAAATAAAGCCCATAGTTCAAGCTGAACTGAAAACATGCTAATAGGAGATGGCATGGCGTGCCACATGGCAAAAAAGAGAAGCTCTCTCGGCAGATGTGTGCAATAGACTGTGTGTGTGTGTGTGTGTGTGTGTGTGTGTGTGTGTGTGTCTGAGCATGTTCTTTGTGAGGGGTTAGGAGTGTGTTTATGAATGTATGTTTGTGCGCAAGTGTTTGTATGAGTGTGTTTATTCATGTTTGTGTGTGTTTGAGTGTTAGTATGAATGTGTTTATGTGCAGAATGCTTTCATGCTAGTGTGTGTGTGTTTCGCCCTGTTCCCAAAGGAACTGTCTTCTATTTCCCTATTAAAGATAAAGCATGAACAGTTTAATGCCTGAAAGGTGCAGATGGTAAAGATTTTGTGCTGGCCACTCACATAAACCAGTCAAGTCTACATTTCCTGACAAGGAATGCTCGGATAGGACAGGTTTCTTCGTGTGCCCGCCCCGTCCTGCTCTCCACCCAATCACAGTTAGATCTGAGCATCAAGGTCCGCTTTGGCAGGAACTAATGAAATAAAACAGCCACCATGGCAGCTGAAATTTGCACATCCAACATTATTCATGAATAAAAGTCCAGGAGAGACGAATATTTACTATTGTTGAATTATTTCTTGTTCAAAACAGTTCTGTACTGTACCTTTAAGAAAAACTGCATTCACGTATTTGAACAGAATGTATGGTTGGATCAGTCTGAATCTGATAATATGTGACAAAGCTTACAACACGACTTCATTGCACAGGCATATACAGGGTGGGTGAAAAGTAACAGTTAAGCAGTCTGCCATCTTTGTGTACGTTGCCTGTACTGCCTCTCGCGGCCGATGCCTGTACTACCGACGCGGAAAATATGAAATCCTATTTACTATTGTATATTTATACACTGTTTTCGACTCCAGTGATACTACAAGTTCTATAGCCAATTTGTGATGCCTAGTTACTTGTCACCTACCCTGTATACACACACACACACACACACACACACAAACACACACACACACACAAACACACACACACATACACAAACACACATAAACACACACAAACAAACACACACACACACTATTTAGCCATGAAAATTTGTTACATGCTAAATTATTCTTTTTTTTTAATTATAGTTTTATTGGTGTTGGGAAGTGACTAAAACATTTATAAAAGCAAATTAGCATTTTTCAGTAGCATGATAAAAGCTGACGTTTATTTTTATAAAACAGGCTTCTTTTTCTGAATATATATATATATTTTTGGTGAAGCAGCTAACGTGTAAAAGACTTTTGCACAGCACTACAAGTTGCAGCTTAACAGCTGGTTCAACTGCAGAAATCAAACACTGTGTGTGAAAA
Organism: Chromobotia macracanthus; assembly: GCA_036877525.1. Taxonomy (NCBI): domain Eukaryota; kingdom Metazoa; phylum Chordata; class Actinopteri; order Cypriniformes; family Botiidae; genus Chromobotia; species Chromobotia macracanthus. Next base: position 6,155,504 of record JAZGTH010000073.1, on the reverse strand, counting down.
TGAATAAAAAATATATACAAATATAACATAAAATGCTTTAAATTACAAAATTTAATTTGATAGACTATATTTTAAACAATGTTACCCTCTTACATAGCTTTAACGCAGTAGCTACTTTTAGTAATGTAACTAGCTATTTTTAAGGGTACAGACTTTGGTTTAACTATGTTAAATTACACTGTAAGTAGCTTGTAGCTTTTCAAACAACAACCCTGGTCTGCCTTCAACCTGCAGGGCCAAAACCGAAACAAACACTGTTTCAGAACGCCTCATTTTCAAGCATTTCATGCTTTCTAAAGTCAACCCAGGGCTGTTTCTTTGCTTGATTCCAGCAGATGAACAGAAGATAATGGCTCCTGTCACCATCTTTCCTGGCAGGTCTCTCTCAATGATCTTGGCTTTTGGTTACTCGACCTCCTTATGTGACTTCTGTATGTGGACAAACCCCTCCATGTATCTGCTTAAAAATGGGTTTCAAACAACCAGCAGTTGTAAGGAGCAGCTTCAGTCTACAGAATCACAGTTCACGGAAACAGGACACCCACAACGAGAAATAAAAACCCAATGCCTGGAAGGGATATCGGTTGCATCTCTATATCTTCTTTTTCCTCATTCTGAATTCTCTCTCTCCACTGAAGCGCGTGCAAGTGTTTAGGAGAAGCCACAAGGGCTGAATGTAGCCCTGCAGGTACTCTCCCCATAGAGTGAGAGAAAGATAGAGAGAGAGTTTCTGTTCCTCCCACTGTTTGCTTGTGTGTATTCCTGCTCTGTTACCTTCTCATGGGGAAGAGAGGGATTACAGAGGCTGAAAAGAGGGAAAAAGACAGAACACCCCTGTGAGACTTCAGCCAGATTCGCTTCTCATCCTTTGCTCCAGGGTGAACACAAATCCAGCAAATGAAAGTCAGCTTTGGTTTAGACTTTAAACGTCTGATTACAGACATTGCAAAGGAAAACAAGTTAATATATAAACTCATTTAGTCCCGCTGCTCGACAGCAGAAATCCTTCTGCTGACCACTTATATAAACAGATTTTTGAGATAGACGTGAAAGCTTTTCTCCTCTGATTGGTCGGACAATTCCACTAGCTTGTCTATATATTCCTGACAAAAAGTATGTGATATACAATATGTAACCATGTGTAGTGATGAGGTCAGACGGTTATACTGTGCTGTGGTACTTTGATATATATTGTGGTACTAAATGATTACCATAAACATATAATGGAAGTTGCATGCTAGTCCAAGATGGTTTGCTATTTGGTGTCTAAGTTTAACCAAGCTGGCATTCAACTGGTTTAGCTGGTCTGCCAGCCTTTCTGGCAGTTTAACTAGCAAAAATAAAAAAACAAGTGAAACAGGCCAGCCTGTCCTAAACTAATGTATGTATATGTATGCTACATATACGCTTTTAGTTTTGGTATATGTAGCATACATAGTACATTCTAGTAAATAGATTGTAGAAATAGTAAATAGCATATGTAGCTGGTTTTAGTAATTATACAATTTGTTAGTTTTATTTTATATATTATACATTATATTTTCTACATTTTGCAATTATGCTTAATATTATTATTATTATCATTATTATTCTGTTTAATAATAATAATAATACTTATAATAATACTATCATTATAATTATTTTATTTATTTATTTTTAAATATTATTATTGTGTTTAATGAAGATGTTTTATAACAATAATAATTAATAATAATAATAATAACCATTACATTATTATTATTATTATTATTATATATATTTAATAAAATAAAAAGTGTTATAGTCAAGTTGTGTCTTCAGACGTGTCTTCAGTCGCAGAATGCCGTTGTCAGCACATGCAGAGATGTAGTTAATGTGATGGTGTGTGTTTGTGAGGCAGACTTCCAGGACAGCAGCATGTGGGGGGGTGCTGCGATCGGTTGCCAAGCACAGCACAGAGAAGGAGCTCCATAGCGACAGGCCAGCCACGGTGTGTTGCCTCCAGCTGGGCCGTGTCACCGGCTGTGTATGTATGAGAGTTTGAATAAGTGCAAGTGTGATTTGGTCTTGTGCCTTTCTATTTGTGTCTGTTTTCTGTAGTCCTCTAGCCTGTGTCACGTGGACCACAGACACCAGAGCCTCGGGTCACTGCTGGGACAGTGTCATCTGGGTGTGGTGAGTGATTTTGCAGAGTCCTTTACTGTTACAGATGGCCATCCAGCAGTGTGTTTGAATGTGTGTGTGCTGTACTGATCCATAGCTTTTGACTTTTGATATTTTTTCTTTAATCATACAGTAGCTTGACTTAAAGGACACAGGTCAAAGGTGAATGATTATGATGGGAAACTCTGTCTCACCTCCCTGCTGAAAACTAACTAACAGGCTTTTTCGCTGAATTTACAAAGGTTCTCGGTGCACACGCTAAACCAGCAAAGACCAAGTGCTGGAATTACGAACATGCTTGTAATTAATCTTAAGAACTATTTTTGTCCTACAAGAAGTTGATAAGAATGTTTCCAAAGTGCTTGAAAATTTCTTCTCGAATATTTTAAAAACATTGTAATGTTTTCTTAGCAAAAACCTGCTCATAAGATAACAATGACTTGTTCTCAAAATGTGAAATGAAATGTTTTCAAGGTGCTTGTTATTCTTTATTAATTATTACATAAATATATCATATGTTAGTCGAACAACTTTAACCGTCACATAATGCTTAATTTCTCTGCAGTGTTTTTTGTTTGCGTTTGGATCCACCCACTATGAACCTGGTGGCCACAAATATGTCGTCTTGTGATTTTAAGCACATTTGTGAGCATGTGACTAAGCCAGAAGTATTATTCTTTCTCTTAGTGAGATTTGTTTTTAACCGCAGACACTCTCTAATTATTTGTGTATTCATCAGCTCTGCCTGATTGCTTATTAATATGTCAATCTGGAATGAAACCAGTGACAAAACTGAGGAAGTCAGATTGAAAGTCATGACCTGACACGAAACATAACTGCTGTTTAGATCAGCCTGCTTGATTGTTCTAAACTATGGTTATATACTTTTTAAGCTGTTCAGAAGTTCAGAGTAGTATATCTATTGTTGTAACTGTTGCATTTGCCTATCTTTTACTACATTACAATACAGTTATGCTAAAATGTGAATGTTTTTATTGGCTGAAGTCCAGAAAGGTGTTCTCTCTCTGCATATCTGGACCTCAGCAGTAAAGTTCAAACACAGCCCACCAGGGGGCACTGTTGGCGCTGTCCCTCCAAAAGAAAAGTCACTCAATAATGTTTTAATACCGCAGCTCTTAAAAATACTTCATTAGTCTTAATTCCAATCATTACCTGCCTCGATCTGTCATATTCCACATTATCTGCTGGTTCGACCCATCTGCAGTGTGGAACCAGTCAACAAAGCTCTTTAAAAGCTCCTCTAATGAAGTTTTATGGAGATGGCCAAGTGAAAAGATGCTGTTTGGAGAGGTTTTATGTGCTGTGTTCTGGGTACCCACAAGGTCAGAGCCCTGTGTGCTAGCACACTGATGATGTCATGAGCGGAAGCCAATCCTTGTGTGTTTCATTATGTTTTTACTGACGTTATTTACATTTACATTTATGCCAGATGTGTTTTATCAAAGAGGCTTACCAAGCTAACTGGGAACGCTCTTAGAATGTTGGCTAATGTTCTCTAAAAGTTCCCTCAAAGTTGTCAAAAACATCCTTGCAGTACCATTTGTAGAACTTATATATCATATCCATATACTAAATGTTATTCTTAAATAGTTAGGGGAATGTTTAAACCTGGACGCTTTGAGTGTTCCTAGAACTTTCCTAGAATTTTTGTTACTTAATGGAAATGTTCTTACAACCTAAAATTGTTAGGTGGATACATAGAGAGAAATGAAGAGAGCAGATCTAACCAAAGACAAAAGATCTGATCACAATTGAATTACAATCCTATCTGCACACAATATGGAACAGTGATTAATAGCATTAAGCATAATCAAACACCATGACAACAGCCAGCGAGCTGGGTCAAGTGGAGTCTGTTGATAGACCTTATCTGCGTTCTTAAGAGCAGCTCTTCAGCAGGCTATTGAAAGCTGCACCCTCCTTCACCACCTCACCCAAAGGTCTAAAACAGAACCATGCTCCATCAAAATCTTAACAAAGCCTATTTTATCTCTCTCTGTTGCCAAATCATGTCACTGCCTTGAAGTCACAACAAACTGTGGATATTTACAAAGCCATAACTAGCCCTGATTGTTCTACCAAGCATACTTAATTTCCCTCATGCTCGCTGGGCGGCCAGGCTGCCATTTCACCCCTGTAAACTCAGAGAGGGATCGATTTTTATGTTTTTTAATTGTGCAGCAGATCGCTTTGAAAAATGGCGTCTTATGATTAAAAAGTCATATTTGCAGCTGTGGTTGTGAGCCTGGAAGGTAAAAATCCATCATGAGGAATGCAGCTTGGCCAGAGAGCCGGTGTTTTCCTTCTGGGAAGCTGCAGGGAGAGTTTTGGAGCCTCTGGCGTTATGGGGGTCCTGTGAGTGAGCGTTTAGTAAACGTTCTGCCATCTTTTTTGTTACGGTGCCATAGAGGCTATAACATATTCAGCTTGCTGCAGTTGCTCTCACTGACTTAACGCATTCATCAAGAGTGCGTGTGATTTTTTTTCACACACGAAACACACTCTAAACTCCCACAGCGTTGGAGCTAAAGCCCCTCTGATGCCCCGCCAGAAGCTGCTAATGGCTCTGTTCTTCACAACAGATCCATATTTCATACATTACACAGTGGATGATAATAGCAGTTCTCTGCAGAAACGATGTACTAAAATGCTTATAACATGACAAAGGGGAAATCCAAGCTATTCCATTTATTCCAAGATGATTCCGGTGCTTTTCACTTTAAAGGGCTGCAGCAGGGCTGCAGTGTGGCCTGTGTGTGTGTGTGTGTGCCCATTTTGTCCCTAGAAGTAAGACAAATCAGATAAAACCTCTCTCTGTGGACATCCTTAAATGGAAAAATGAGGCATAAAAGTAAGCTTTTGCATGTTTTGAATAAATAAAAACTGTTTAGGTGTACGAAAAGGTTTACTCTAAGAAATTATAATTAGCTTTATATATAAACAATAAAACATTCATATACCTATTCACATACCTATCCAACTAACAGGGAACATTTTCAGAACGTTGTCAAACGTTCTTTAAAAGTTCTTTCAAAGTTCTTTCAAAGTTCTCTCAGTTATCAAAAAACGTGCAGTAATGTAAAACTTTTCAACCTTATATATTATAATATGTATCATTTAAATACATATTTTAAAAATGTCAGAATAAATAAAATGAATAATGTTCTTATAATACAACATCTAAAAAACTGAACGTTTTGAACGTTCTTAGAACTTTTAAAATAACATGTTTAATGTATTTGTTACTTCATAGAAACATTATTAGTTATAGAACACAAACAAAAGTGCTGAAAATGATCATTTAGAATGAACTTCTACAACAGCAGACCTGCCTGTTTACCTCTCATTGTTTTAACACACCCCCTGCAGGTTTCCAATCTTTGTCCTATCTGACTCTCTGCTCACCTCATCACTCAGTCTTTTGAGATGCTAAGAGAGGTCTGTGTAACGCCTCACTGGGCTTGATCCTGAAGCTGAGAAGGGGAACAACAGCAGACTTTGCCCAGAACTGGTGCTTCTGACTTAGCTTGACTTTCAGGGCGACACCCCTCATCTGAAACCCTCCAGGGAGGTCAGAGTGTTTCTCACTCGTAAAAAATGTGAGACAATAAAGTGGCAGAGCATTCAGCACAATAAAGCCAAACCACCACACAGCCAGAGAAACCGAATCAAGTCCAGCACAAAGAAACAAACTGTCAGCTTCATTTGGAGGCTGAATTGCTTATTAGAACAAACAGTTCTCAAAATCCAAAATGCTGTTTGTAACTAAAATGCACAACCAGAAAACTCTATTTAGGATCTCATATTTCAAACCATTTTGACGTATCTTAAATTGGTTTACGTGAAAGCAGCATTCAGACTGATTGAGAGTTTATAAGCAATAAGCACATCTTTCTGTAGGACTTCAGGTTTCAAGTTTTACATGAAGTTTGGTCACCCGGTGGATGTCATTTAGCACGTAGTGATGGATGTGAGAGATAATGTATATTAAGTATGTCCAGCTCCTTGGAAAAATGAGAGAAAAAGGAAAGAGAAAAAATGAGCAGCGAGCGTTTGAACCGCAGCCCAACAGGATGAGGAAAGTCCCTGTGTAGCGTCAACACCAGCCCTCCTGAAATGGACCGTGTCACAACGTGGCTGTACAAAACACAGCACAGCACAACAGGGGAAATGAGCAGAAGAAGAGAGAGACTCCATCTCTGAAACCGTCATTCGGCATTTATTAGCCATATCTGTCATGTAATCACCCTCAAGAACAAAGGAGAACATCATCTGTCTTTTCATTGTTCTAATTTGTGTTGGCAGAGGTCAGAGGTTACGAGAGCTCCAGCATTTGTTTCTGTTTTCAATCCCCTAAACTCCAAGCAACCATGAAACAGCAGAAGAGAGCTGCTTTTGTCATTTTGATAAATGTGTCCGTTTAATCCAATTAAAAAGCATAACTCTACAGGTTAAGAGTCAATTTTTACGTTTACATCTGCATAACATGCATGTGCTACACTAAAGCAATAATTCATCTTTCTGATGTCATGTAACTGTTTAGTACCAAAGTCAGACTAACTAATCTAGATAATGTTATTGCAACTTTATCTAGCATGTGTACAGAACACTATAACTGGATGTAAAAACCTGCTGTAACTTTATAATAACTACGTACACTAAAATAAAGTTCTTAAAAGGTTCTTTGCAGCAATGCCATAGAAGAACCATTTTTTGGTTTCCCAAATAACCTTTTAGTTAAAATTTCTTTCTTACCTTTTTTACTACAAGGAACCTTTGGTGAAACAGAAAGGTTCTATGGATGTTTTTATGGAACCATACAGCCAGAGCCAAAAACAGTTCTTCTACAGCATAGTGAGGTACTGTTTTAAGAGTGTATGTAAACGTACTGAATGATACAGTGCTTCAAAATGCAGAGGTCTATAAATGTAATGAGACAGACAACACAGAGCAACACTTTTTGAAATACAGTCTTTTCTGCACTAAACAATGAAATAATGTATTTTAAATTTCTATTGACCTTCAGAGATTTCTTTAGACAGATAAGACTCATGGAAGATGCGCTTTACATTCCTTTGGCCTTTGATCCAACAATTGCCTTCAACAGATTGATTACAAAGACACTTGAAGATGCTGTCAACAGCAGCTTCTGCTTTTCAACATTTCAACACTCAAGGGCTCCACTTTTTAAAACCAGCACTGCTCAAGATTCATTAGAGTCTGGAGAACTAGTAGTAAGACCTAAGTCTAAAAAATTGGACACATTTCTGCAAAGATATTCCAGTGTGGAGGCTACCGTTCCAATAATGCGGTCTTAGTACTTCACTCTATTAAAAAAACAGGGATTTCCTGAGAATACTGATCAGGGTTGTGGTATCAAAATGTTTTGAATGTCATAGCTACATAGATGAGTCTGATTCTCAAAGCGAATGACTTTAGATTTGGCAATGCATTTCTCTGCGGCAGTATAGCATGACTATAGGCGCTCAGACTTGCATCTTGACTAAGCACAAGTGTCTCCAGCAGGGCAAAGAAAAAGTGTCATTGTTACAAATGTTACAAATAAGAAAATGTATCTGCAGGACAGCAGGTTCTTGTAAAAAACATAATGCACTCTATGGCCCAAAATGATCCAGACAGATTTACATTTACATTGACGCATTTGGCAGATGCTTTTATCCAAAGCGACTATCGACAGTGCATTCAAGAAATCGAACCCACAACCTTTGTGCTGCTAACATATGCTCAATCAATTGAGCTACAGAAACTCAAATGAAAGAGCAAATGATGATCAGAGTTTTTGTGTGTGTGTGTGTGTATGGGTGTGAGAGAGAGAGATAAATGTGGGAACAATATGCAGCATCATATGGACAGAGATTTAAATAGGGAGAAGGATAAAGAAAAGGATAAATGGTACAAGCATAAGAAACTTTGTTTAAATCTACAACTCTATAATTTCATAGTCAGAACCTAATAAATTAGAATAAATTAGAACCTCATTCCTAACACAAAAACAACAGCATGTGCTGAGTCTCAACTACAATTAGAAGATTTCTTATAACCAACAAATGGTTCCTCTGAATAAGTGACTCATTTGTCGGCCTCCACCAATAAAATCCTGGCATTTCATGTTCAACCACTGACCACTAATGATTCAGTTCTGAATCAGCAGCACTGGCAGCATTAAAACATCTGAACATCTTTCAAAGAGTGCACATGCTTCTCATACACAATCACACACTCCTTACCCAACAACTGGCCCTTAAGCCACACCCACCCATGGTTTTAGTAAAATAGGCTACTCGGCTTCTGAGGAGACGCCCCGCGTGTTTTCCTGTGGCCAGTTGGCAGGGCTGCTGTGGAGGGGAGGAGGAGACCTGTTCTTAAACAGTCCCTGATCACAAAGCCGTTTTTTACGACAGGGTTGGACACCATTCAGTGGTGAAGCAGCAGTGTAGAAATGTGCCCGCAATGGTTTTGGAGCCGTCCCAACGCACCTGCGAGCTCCCCTGCGGGCTCTGTGCTTTCTCACTCCCTCGTACTCCCTCTCTGTGTTTAGGAACTATGAGGTCATTAACTGGACAAGTTTGCATGGATAAAAGGACAGCAATGCATGCACTGCTGACTGTAACATCTGCCCAGCTAACAGAAAATTCTCAAAGCGTTGGCTAATGTTCTCTAAAAGCTCTCTTAAAGTTACTGTTTTAAAAGATGTTCTTGCAGTAATGTTTTTAATGTTATATACCATATATATCAAACATAAGTATACTTTACTGTTATGTTGTTAGTGGAATGTCTCAAACATTACAGAATTATAAATGCTTACAATAACATTAACACAACATCTAATAAACTGGACTTTTGATTATTCCTAGAACATTCAGAAATGTTAATGGTTTTGTTCTTTTATTGAGCAAATTGTTAGCTGGGTGCCCGAGAGAGAGAGAAACTGAGACAGACTGAATCACATACAAAGTTTGATGAAGGAAAGATCATGGTGTTTCAGAAATTCAAAAACACGGCAAAGCAGCTCTAACGCCTGCAGTGATTCTTCTGAGCAGCTGGTAATTGCCATATTTACTTAAATAACAAACAGCTGTCTCATTAACAGAGGCATAATAAATGTGCTCTTTGGCAAGTCGTTGTGTTCTATGGCAGACTTACACAATGACCACATCATTTACATGACATTAAAGTTATCAGTAGCAGACATTTATTTATTGTTGCGATACTAAGAGGCTTTTGAGAAAACACAGTTATGTTTATGAAATTGTGCAGCCGACGGTATGAGTCAAAAAAACATTCTATGGTGAGATTCTAGATGCTGCAGTTTCTTCTACAATTTCCAAATTCTAGACATTGAAAAATATTGACCCTAGTTTATTCTCTTAAAACACGCCTCCTCGCCAATGCTTCATCCATACTGCCAAAACAAGGGTTATAAACTTTGCATGCTATGTGCGCCTCTAAAAGCAAATAACTATCCGATTAAAAAATTTGGAAGGCATACGCACAAACAAGACTTCACAGAACTGGTAATATAAGATTCTGTAATGACAGATCATGTACAGCACACCCATCCACATTCCCATTAATGAGTCAAAATAACAAGCGTTCTACTCATATTTTTGAAAGTACTAGTGTGTTGATTATTGTTTTTTCTTATAAGCGTGAACTAATACTCTGATGCCTGTTAAAGGTAGGAAAGACAGTTTCAGAGAGGCTAACAATATCAACCTAGTTTGAAAGCATAAGATCCGCCTTTCGTTCAAATCTCTCTCCAAAGCCACGTGTCCTCCAACACATGCTCACATACATAGTTTTGACAGGCAAGCAGGACATCCTATCGGACCGAATGTAATAATTATATGAACATTTTACAGTCCTGCACCTTCCACAGAAGATATATATTTATATATATATATTTACCACTTAATCATTGCTATCAGGATGTGAAGCGACTTTCAACCAGCACCTTTTCAAAAAAATCACCTACCCTGCCTTTGATAACTACACATCATAGTTGAAAGTACATACAGCCTTTCTGTCTCTCCTCAGGTGTCACTAGGCCTGGATTTATACCAAACACATGGACGTAGTCACTTCAAAAGAATACATAATGGCGATACCATTGACTGGTTGTGTTCTCTGTGGTACACCACTTACTGCCATTAGTTCCCAGTTCCTTAAAGTTTAAGAGCCACATTTTGTACATTTTCAAATGCCTTTTATCCATTAAGTGAGGCCTTTGAATAGCCAAAACCTCCTCACAGTGGTACAGTCACTTCCAATCACTTCTATAAGGGCTGACTCTCACCCTTACATGTATCTGAGACAGTCTCGCCTTCACTGCCTTGGAGGAAAAATGGCTCTACGAGGCAGTTACTGTAATTGGCTTCTTCTTTCTCTGTGGCTTTCTGAACTCAGATTTATGTCACATTTCTACACTGGGTTGCCGCAGATTTCCATGACCGTATGGGAGAAACAGTTAAAACGCAGACAAACCATGAGCACAAACAACCACCTTTGAGGTAATTGTTGGTGTGGGATGGCATAGAGTGTCAGAAATGGTTTATGGGACAATAGCCGCAGAGTAGCTGTGGTAACTTTGGATGACTTTTCTGGGGTTTTCGATTATCAGAATATTTCTACTGACAATAAAATAAAATAGTTACAATAAAATATCTGCACTTATTTGTTATTCTATTTTTACAGTACATGCCCCATAAGTGACTGTATTTACTGTAAAATGGTTTCAGAGCAATAACAGAAAAACAATTTAATCTTAAAAAAGTTTTAAGCTTTAGCTGTACAAAAGCTGTTTATTTGTCAGGAATACATGCATTACCCACGTTGCCATTTGAAAAGTGTTAATACCGTGACTCTGATGCTATCAAAACATAGGGGGTGTTTGAGAAGCATGTTCAAAATAATATACACTTACAGTAAAACAGTAAAAACAGTTAAAACTTTTTCCAGCCAGAAACGTTCTGAATTAAGAATGATAAAGATGATAAACATACTGAAGAGGAGGAACAAGAGCTTTCAGAATAAAGTGAGAGATAATGGAGAGAATGTGGATGAGTCTGGAAAGGAGGTTGATAATGCTGAACAGATAAAGTCATCATTACTCTGAGGGGATGTCGAGCAGGTGACTCAGTCGGGGGAGAGACCTGTGCTGGGCCGTACTGAGAGCAATAGACAGGCAGGAGGAGGAAGGAGGACTCAGTATGGGGTAACTTCATTCTTGTGTTCAGTTTTGTGGTATACTGAGGTCTGGCCAGCAAGAAATATGGTGAGGGGAGGAGAGAAAGACCATGGAGATCATGACCTTTAGGCTCAAAGGAGAGGTTAGAAGAGATAGTGGAATGACATGCAGAATTGTAAACAATGTTGGAGGACAGGAGAGGAGCCTGGAATACAATAAGAGGCTTAGAAGTCACTAAAGTTTAGTTTATACAATTGAACAAAAGCCTATACTAGCCAATTCATTCTGTAATCAGTTTTTGTCTGAAGTAGACCTACAGACACATTGTTTGCATAAGTAATTGTAAAATTAACTACAATTATTTTGCTACAATTTAACTACAGTTAATTTGCTGATAATAGTGCAGTTCTCAATTTATAATATACTTTAACAGCAATAACCTGACACATTAATGCCAACACACACATACACACACACACCTCACACTAAAGCTGGTGAATTTAAAATGTATAATACAAAAATAATAAGAACTACATATCTATAAATCAAACTGTTTAGCAGTGGTCAAATCTGGGCCATCACGGTGTGTGGTAAGTATCCAGGGGTATGTGATTTGTGTGTGTGTGTTTTGGGGCAACCCTAGGGGGCTGAGCTTCATAAAACGGTGAAAAATACTGGCTTGGAAGTGCACAGTGGCATCGTAAGCAAATCCTTATATCACCTATGCCAGGACAATAAGTAATACATTTTTGTTACCATTTTTTGTCTTTTTGTTTTTTTACAATTGGACTTATTAAGATTATGTAAAGCCACTGTAAACACAGAGGTAGACCATATAAATCACAGTTTTGGGGGGAAGCTTAAATGTAACACCGGGGATCTGAAACTCACCTAATATGACCTTGAATTACCTTAGATGTGTGTTTAGCCACACGGTGGGTTCGGCTGTCTGAGACACTAATTGTCTGTGACTGCACTTTTCCTCCAGTGCAGAAGTGATGCACAGAAGAGCAGGAAACCCTGGAGATGAGAGCAGAAGAGAGGAGGAATAGAGAGTGTGGAAAAAAAGAGGGATGAGCTCCTGCATCAGGAGAATATGAATGTTCTGCTTGGACTGCCCAGATCCAGGCACGATAATGAGCAGGAAGTGAGCCGAACACGTTCAGGAGTGCTGCGGATGCACTTTACAGGGCTTCTTCTCCTGGGTAAGATCATGCTTTTCATCTGTTTGACAGCAGGCTTGACCTCATTTTCAGGTCAGCATGGAAAGCGGAGGGCGAGTGTTCGGAGGTCTCGGGGAGGCCCGGAAAGTCTTGGTTTGAGTTACTGGACCACAAACACGACAGGAAATGAAAAGGGCTTAAAAACTGCTCTTCTCAGACAGCTCATCAGTATGCGACAGATCAACAGGAAATAAGCAGACCAGGTGTGACAGCGAACAGGATCTGTCATGATACTGTACGTCTACTTGTTAATCAGAGACTCAATGGCGAGTGAACTAGTGCATGGAAGATCATGATCTTATAACCTAACATTTACAGAAGCACAGTACAAATACATTGAAGAATGGATCAATCAATCCACTAATAAATGGTGATGACAGAACCCTGAATTTGAATCATAAAATGACTTTTTATATTAAATATAATATAAAGTTCCAGCTAACAGGGAATGTTCTCAGAACGTTGGAACGTTATCATATATATCAAAAATGTTATTCTTAAATGTTTGTAGGACGTTTTGAAAATCTTACAGATTTAGAAAAATGTTTAAATATTTGTTTTTACAAAACCTACAATTGTTAGCTAGGTATACACACACACACACACACACACACACAGTATGTGTATATATACACTTAAATATCTATATAAGTATACATTGAATGATGGTACTATATTTTAAGTCAAATTTGTACTAGAGAATTTTCATCCTATGTTGTGGATCCCTGTTAAAAGAATTATCAGGCTGGTCTGCAGGTTGGACCACAGGGCAGTCGGAAAACTGTTTACTTGGTCTCAGAAATGCTTCATTTAGATTGTCAATGGTGTGGATTAAAGCATAAAAATCAGACACAATGCATTCCCTTAATCCTGGCATCAACAAATCCACGGGCATCATCCCAAATCTACCTTACAGAGCACGTAATGTAGCGGAAAAGTGGGAAGAGACAGAACAAGCAGGAAATAAGGAGCTGGGAGATTAATGAAAGTGAATTCACTGCAGAAATGGATTGTGAATGGATGCAGACACAGGTCAGAGTGTTCAGTAATAAGACACTCACATCCTCCCATCATTATGAGCCAGAGCCAAGACGCAGCAAGAGAAAAGAGATGCATGAGCTTCTGTTTAGATGATTGTTTCCACGGAGACGATGTTCAAGTGAAAAAGGGAGGATGATCGTCTAAGACGAAGAGAAATGACACAGAGGCAGGAAGTCAGAAAGTGAGGTTTCATTAAAAGTGCATTTGTTTAATTCGTTTAGGATTAGCGTGCTTTCCAGAGAACCTAATAAATGGTGGGGAGAGTTTGGGAATCGCCCTGCAGCTTGAAGCTGAGCAGGAATAAGGCTGTGAACTGGGGAGTTTTGAGGTGTTTGGACTGTGAATAAGGCTGAAGATTTAATGACGAAAATGCAACATTTTTTATCTGTTCTAATTGGCTTTCCATGACTGTCACATAATTCACTCATCACTTATCATAATTCACTTAATGAAACATGAAAACCCTGTCATTATTTACCCACCCTCATCTTGTTCCAAACCCATATGACTTTCTTTTTCTCTGTTCAGGAAATTACTGAGAACCCAGCTAACAGGGAACATTCTCTAAATGCTAGGCAACATTCTGAGAATATTGGCTAACACACTCTAAAAGTTCTCAAAGTTATCAAAAACATTCTTGCAGTAACATTAGTAGAACATTTATATATCATATATAAAAACTTTATTCTTAAGTATTTAGTAGAATGTTTTAAAAACGTTATAACCAAGACAACATCTAAAAAACGGGACATTTTGTACGTTCCTAGAACTTTCAAAATAACATTGTTAACGTTTTTTAATAGAAACTACTAAAATTGTTAGCTGGGAAGCCTGCATTTGTTGATCAGGGGAGAAGAACCTTCGAGCTGAGAACATTTATATAGACCATGAACCATGAGTCCAACAGGACCAGCACTAGAAGTACAGTAATGGACTCTCTACTCATAACCCATACAGCGGTTTCCTGCGCCAGACGACCAATCATGCAGGTAAATCAGATTCATTTCCAACTCTAGTCCCTAAAGCCTCGTATTCCTGCTCTGACTTACAGTGTGTGTTTGAAGCTTTACAGCTGCAGCCCTTGTAATGTACATTAGCCTAACACAGGTTGACCAGCACCTCCCCTGAGAAACGGGCTGGAGACTCTGTCCCAAAGCTGCTTGTAATGGACCCTCTGGGATTCACTGGAGGAGAACGTGGTAGACGAGGAGGAAGGATCCACATCAGGCTGTGTGTACAAAAGGTTTGAGGTAAGAAAGATGTCACGGCGACTCCCCGATGATAAACTCCTGGGAAGCGGAGACTAAAATAAGCCGAGGTGGGTGGAAGCGTGAGGTGAAAAATTGGTGGATGTTAATAATTTGGAGCGATGTGTGGAAAATGCAGCCAAAAGCGCTGTTTCCGTCCCCAGTGTGAAGCTGAGTGATTAAGACTATAAACGTTTTGCTATAGCCGAGGTGGATTTAGAATAAAAAAGGCAGGTCATTGTAGTTGAAAAAGGTCTTACAGTGAAGTTCAGTGGTCTGGTCTCAATATAAACACATGACCCCCTGCTAAAGTTTGCACACTGACAACTAATCAAAAGTCTGTTTCAAACATTACATTTACATTTCTTCATCTAACCAGCGCTTTTTCCAAGGCAATCTACAGTGCAGGTCGAACCCATGACCTGGCCTTAGCTAGTGTTATGCTTTACCAGTTGAGCTACAGGAACAGAAACATGGTGTGAAATTTGCACTGATGTGTAAAATAAGTTGAAAAGTCTAACGGTGTAAAATCTGTCTTAATGTTTATTTTTTAGTGGTTATAGATTCACTTATCTCAGCATGATTCAGATCCTCACCATTAAGTCAGGATCCTGGAGTCATATAAGATCCCTGTGTTTCAGGAAACTCCCCAAGTGCACTGAGCATCCCAAACACACTTTTTCCTAGCTGTAATATGTCAAAAAAAGGCCCAAAAATGAAGTATTCCAGAGTTCCATCATCATCAATCAATGTTATTTCAGGATCCGTCAAAGAAAAGCAACAAAAACCCAAACTATGTTTCAGCATATCACCAGGTCTTCCAGAGCAGATTTAATGTCACATGCAGCTGTCAACGTATTTTATGGCTTTGCTTATATTTGAAAGATATGTAATTGTATAATGACCCTCAAATGCCCCATAAGGGTGAGAAAGCCCAGAACAACAAGGCCCACAAGCACACCAGTAAATTTATTCTGGCAGACACCTCTCAGATCCCGCTGTAAACACCCTCACCGCGCCCTCATGCCCTCACTGGCCCAAATACTTTACTTCTGTTAGCATTCAAAGCCAAGAGAAAAGGTTCTGCTTTGAGTTTTGATCATGCAGAGCTTAAACTCCACCTGAGAAACTTTACATTCAATGAGACTGAAATGGTACTCAGCTAACAATTTTAGGTTGTAAGAATGTTTTCCCAGTGTTACCATTAGGTAACAAAAACATTAAAAATGTTATTTTGAATGTTCTAGGAACATTCAAAACGTGCAGCTTTAAGACGTTGAATTAAGGGTATTGCTTGTTTATAGGAACATTATTCAAACTTTTTAAAACATTCCACTAACAACTTAAGAATAATGTTTGTGACGTATATGATATATAATGTTAAGAAAGTTCTACTAACGTTACAGCAAGAATGTTTATAGGCAACGTTCCGGGAGCTTTCCCTGTTAGCTGGGAATGCAAAACATACAGTAAGATTCTTTCCCAAAGGTTTTGTTGCTTTTCATCCACAACTAACTATCCTCTGACATAATTTCTAAATAAACAACACCACCACCAGTTAGCCAAACAGGTGATGTGAGATGGCTATTAAAAATAGAGTGAACAAGGGAAAAAACTTAATAGATTCCCCATATGGTTGCAATCAACCATCAAAATCTGAGGAAGGTCCGTTTTCCATTACTGCAAGGCCGCAGGCAGAGTGGAGAGGAGGCTTGGAATGGAAGGCCATGGCAGGCTGACATCCTCTCAGTACTCAATGCTCATTTGGAACTAACCAGTCCCTCTGTAGTAGCTACTACTGTGTGAGTTGAAATGAGAGTCAGTGGGGAAGAAAGTGAGAGAGATGAGAGCTAAAGAGAGAGAGACAGTGATCGAGCGAGAGACAGAAAGTGAGAAAGAGAGAGAGACAGGGAGAACAAAATGAACTGGTAATGCCTCCACCAGCCTGGCAGATGAAAAGATGTTGGAAGTTTTATGACTTGGCTTCGGTGTTGATTTACAGTAAATGAGCGTCAAGACCGTGTCATTACAGATTAAACGCTGAATATGAAGAACATTTGAAGGGTTGAGTTGTATCAACTTTGTTTAAACCTAAACATTTCAGATTTTAAAGCGTTCGCATGTCATACCAATCAGTGGCACGGGTTTCGTTTAACCACCCCCAAATCCAATTAAAAAAACTATGCCTTTAATTTGTTCCAAATTCTTCAAAAGACATCTGAAAAATGTGTTGTGGCATGAACTGACTAACTTATGACCAAGAGCAGTGCCAATATTAAACATCACACCAATGCTTATATTTATTTAGACATGAGTATACTGTGTCTTTAATATACAAATGACTCAAAATAGCAAAAATGCTATGAAACCAATACATATTACTTCTCGCACGACCAAACTAATGGATGAACAGTTATTAAGTAATCGGGCCATACAGCACAATCTGCTGCACTGATTTCCTGATCAGTCTGCCTGCTTTTCAGGCTCACCCGTTCTGTGTAGTGTTAGAGGGTGTAATCTACACACATCTACAAACACATACACACTTAAAGTGTAGAGACACACATAAAAGAGTTCCTCACATTGTGAAGACTGCTGGGAAAGTGTCATAAAACAGCGCAGAGAAATCCCTGAGCCAGAGAAATGTGAAACCATCATGATGAGAAAGCCAGAAGAAAGTGGCACTATTACTGAGTGAGAGAGAGAGAGAGAGAATGATGAAAGAAAGAGAGAGAGACAGAGAGAATGATGAGAGAAAGAGACAGAGAGAATGATGAGAGAATGATAAGACAGTTTACAGAAGTGTAACTTTAAGTAAGATCTGTATATCTGAATTTTGTTTTGTAACAGGAAACAGCTCTGTTAACTTCATTCAAACTGATTGCAGTAAGAGTTCTACAAACGTCTTGAGAAATACAGTATACATTTGCATGTTAGCTGTTTCCTCAGCTTGTATCTCTCTCCCTCAGTTCAGTTTTACTTTTTTGCATGATTGTGTTTACATACAATATTACCAAAGCATTCTACATGTATCATTATACTGTCTCTCTCTGATTTCAGCTCTCTCTCCCTCTCTCATTTACTTTCAGCTATAGATGTTCTCCTGCTCTGTTTAACTCAACCTGCATTAGCTCGTACACTGACCAGCTCTCGACGTGTAGCCGTGCACCCTGACAGGGTGAAAAATGGTGATACAGAAATTAATGTTTAACATGTGTTCATTTCTCTCTGCACCGCTTCCAGACCTTCCATGTACACATGCCCGGTCCCTCTGCCATGTCTTGAGCTTTCAGGACTGAGCCAGGAAGGTAAAGCTACACTGTAATCAAATATCACTTTGTGACAAACAGTTTCACATTAGACTCATCACTGTTAGTAATGGGGAAGATGAAATAATCTGACACTGGACAGCCCTACAGTCGATCATTCCTCAGGAACAACCAAACAGATTCAGGATTCTCAGTCTAACATAACAGTCATATAGTTGTAAAAAATGTGATGTTACTTTTTTTAACTAAATTGTGATGACAGTAACCATGTAAAAGGAACATAACAATAACAACAGCCTGCACGTATCTTAGCATGGTTATAATAGATACAATCAAAGGACATTATTTTACTATCAAAACACAATGACTAGAAAATCATTTATCTTCATAGATCCAAAAGATTGATGTCCCCCAACTGCATCAATATTCATTTCAGTGCCGAAAACAATGTTATAGCCCAAAATAACTAAACCTTTGTCTCTGTGGCAAGTATGAGTCAAAGTCTCTTGGAAATGCCAAAGTTTTTATGTCTCTTGGCGTGAAAAAAAATGGTGTAATCATGGGTACAGGTCACGTAGTCAAGAATACAAAAACTTTAATGGTTCCATAAGTAACAATATTTTTTATTCTGTTATGTTCTTAAAACATTCCACAAGCAACTTAAGAATAAAGTTTATATATACACTGCAAGATACATAATGTTAAAAAATGTTCTACTGCATTAGAAGGTTTTTGATAAGTTTAAGAGAACTTTGAGAAAACATTTACATAACGGTCTGAAAACATTTTTGTTAGCTGGGTAATTACATAGAAACTTCAGAATTATTTAAACGCCATTTTACTAAAACTGTTTGGTTCACATACATTCAATAAGTCAGTTAAATAAAGGTTATATTGTCAATATCGAAAAGCAGTCAAATTCTAGTGACTCTGTGATTCCCTACATCACCTTGGTTTCAGATTTACAGCCAACTTCTCCAGTTATCCCAAAACCCCTTTCCATATGTCTGAGCGGCTGTAAAAACAAATAAAGCACCTGAACTTCACCTCAGACGTGAACAGTGTTACACAGTTTTCCTTTCTTTAAATGACTTGTTTTATCTTATGCCCAAAAGTGAACTTGCTAACATAAATTTGACTTCTTCCTGCTTATTTGTCTTGAACATTTGATGTGTGTATTTGATGGGAGTAAATCACTGCTAGTGGCTGGGTGTGTTCTCGACTTTCTGCATCCTGCAGGTGTGAGTCAGTACAGCCCAGAGCGCTCACAGGAAATTAAGCACCACTCATGTGATTACCAGATTATGCTTGATGGACGGATCTAACAGATCATTTTTAGACATCACTTCCTCTCCTCCACATTTTCTTCCTTAAAACAACATCACACAGATCCACAGTCTTACAGGACGGGCCAATGGGGTCTCAAACATACCTATACAATTTTATTCAGCTTTAAAATAAATATAGCTCAGCTAACAATTGTAGGTTGTAAGAATGTTTCCCTAACGTTTTTATTAAATAACAAAAACATTAAAAATGTTATTGTGAATGTTCCAAGACTGTTCAAAACGTCCACTTTTTAGATGCTGTATTAACGTAATTGGTTGTTATAAGAACGTTTTAAAAACATTCCAACAACTTACGAATATTGTTTTTGATATATGCGATATATAATGTTAAAAAATGTTGTACTAACATCACAGCAAGACCTTTTTTGATAACTTTGACAGAACTTTTAAAAAACGTTAGCCACCTTTCTGAAACTTCCCATGTTAGCTGGGAGGAGTGTCCTTATTTTAGGAATTCATTTTTGCTACAAACACAGGTGCGAAAAGTACCTGCCAGATAATATAGCAAAAACTCTATCCTAAAATCTATCTCATGTAATGGACGATGATGTATTTGTTTTTGTTCTCAAGGATAAAGTCAAACTTTGGACGGTTTACGTAACTGTAGGTCAATTATCATCAGGATTGTAAAACCATAATCTGAACTGGGGGAAAAAAATCATAAAAACAAAAATCAATAATTACAAAGTTAGAGTATTATGGTGTTTAATTTAAAGTATTTGCTAAATAGGTTGTCCAAAATAAACTAATACATCGAGTTTATCCATCAAGACAATCCCATTAAAAACTTTAGCCATACATAAACATGATTATAAAAGCTAAATTTATCCATTGCAAAAACAATAAACCAATTTCCTATAATGATTATGTTCAACTTATTTGAACTTTAAAGAAGATTAAAGGACACTATGAGCAATTGACTTGACAACAAAATCCTCAAATGTTTTAACGACAGCAGGTAATTAACTTTTATGAACAGACCAGGCAATTGTCCTATTACCATAAACAGTTTCCTGTGACGGATAATAGATGACTTTAATCTGAGAGTGATTAAAGTCCCTTAACCTCCATCCGTCCATGCTGACAAACCCAAACAGCAAACGCAGAGAAACTGGCAAATCCTGGTAGAGAGTGAACCGAGGAAATATCATAATTCTGCCGTAATTGAGGTAATAGACTGCTAGTGTTTTGTTCCTCCATTTTGGCACTATGTACTCAGCTCACAGGCCTGTGCTGGAAACTCTTGGTTCCCCTTTGTCGGATGCAGTTGTGGAAATGAGCAGAATTTTAAACATGGAACGACAGGAGTCAAAATCCTCATAGTTGGACACAGTCTAATGAAAAGACATGATTTGGACCACAGTTTTAATTGCTTTTGACAAACCTGCTCCTCCCAACAACTTTTCTGAATGTATTTGGATTTAGTAAGACTATTTACTCTAAAACTCCACCATTATTTAATAATGGCTGTAACATAGACTGTATGAGGCCCTAATCATTTGCATAAGAACAATCCTGAACAAAGAGGATTTATACTACTACTGTTTTCTTCAATACAGCTCCCTAGCTGTGTTTTAGGTTGTAGGAACGTTTCCCGAATGTTTTCATTAGTTAACAAAAACCAGGAACGTTCAAAACATCCAGTGTTTTAGACATTGTATTAACGTTATTTCTTGATTTTAAGAATGTCATTGAAACTTATTTCAATTCATCAACATTTTTAAAACTTTCCACTAACAACTTAAGATTAACGTTTTTGATATAAATGATATAAGACATTAAAAAATATTCTACAATAGTACTGTAAGAACCTTTTTTATAACTTTGAGAGAACTTGTAGAGAACGTTAGCCAATGTTCTGGGTCCATGCATGCAATCCTTGCAAAAATCCTTGCAGAGTCTGACTTCAATTTTGTATAATGTCTGGATGTTGTTAGGAGTGTAATACAGATTCTTCCTCATCAACTTCCTCTCCACTGGCTTTTAAACTTCAGCTCAGATACATCGCTACATTTAACATATCTTCACTTAGCTCCGGTCACTCAGAGACTACTGCACTGTTTTTGCCAGTCCTAATTACAGCTCAATTATGCAGCTGCAGGTTCTGTGGAGAGCAGACACTATGCAGGCCACTGAACCAGCTCCTCTGGGCCCTGCATGTGCCCTGATACGGCCCATCAATCACACACCGGGACGCTTCAAAGAGTTTGCCATGTCCCCTATGCTCAGGTATGTTCAGAGAGAGAGAAATCAAGCAGAAAAACTTTAATTATTAAACAGCATGATATTCAATTCTGATCGGCCAATTGTGCCATCCATAAATTCTTACATTGTTAAATGTTACTGCTTAAAGCTACAATACATTACTTTTACCTCTCTACCGCCATGTCTGTTTGAAACATAAAATTGCACTTGCATTAGTACTTGTAAAGTTATTTTCTAAATATAGAAGTTTAAATTAAAAACAACTATTGTACAAACAGGATACAAACACTGCGTCATCTACAGCACCCAGACACAAGATACAGCAGCGGCATCTTTTTTTCTGTTTACAGATGGACGTTTCCTGTGAAATCAGACCCGACAGCTCAAATTATAAACCATTATTATAGTATATGCTTACTGTTGCAAATCGGGGTAAGGTAAGGAGATCGGTTTAAACACGTGAGATCTTGCTCAGTGAGTGAGGTCTGAGTGCTGCTTTAAATAAAAAAATACAACAAATAAAATATTTAATCTCAAATCAATATTTTTTGTCCAAATACTTAATGTAGCAAGTGGTAAGTACAGTAGCCATGTAATCTACAGGACAATGTACAGTCAGCCAGCCATTATCTCAAAATAAACCTCAGGGTTTCTTTTTTTTTATTCAACTTCAGGGTGATACAAGACCGATTACCCTGTCTGGGTTTATTCTGTGATAATGACCGGCTGGCTTGTACACTAATCACTTACATAACATTAACAGAGCACATGAAGGAACTCATGCACCAACAGTTTCATGTTGAATTTCTGTTAGGTGTTCACAGAACCACTGACAAAGAATAGAATAAATATTATGCCACTGTGATTACACGAGTACTGCATTTCAGAAATGTTCTACTCTCATTAATTAAAACACAAAGCCTGAACTCGGTTAACGGTTCTCTAGAGTGCTATCTGTTAATGGCACCGATTTCCAAACTCAAGATCTTGCCATTTATGGCACCAGTCGTATATCTGCGTCCAGGCAGCTGTGTGCTGGTGTGGAGAACAAGCTTAAGATCTGCTGCTACTATATGACGAGCTATAATTGCATTTTAATGAATGGATATCTAACAGACATAATGAAATGCTACAGATGCCGGCTGTTGAGGGATCTATTGTTGGGTGATGTCCAAGCTAACAATTTTAGGGTGTAAAAATGTTTCCCTAACGCTTCCATTAATCAACAAAAACATTAAAAATGTTATTTTACAGTATATGATATATAACATTAAAAAAAATCTACTAATGGTACTGCAAAAATGTTTTGGTAACAGAGAACATTTTAGAGAATGTTAGCCAACATTCTGAGAACGTTGTTGGAGCATGTGTACTGATGGATCTACTGCTATCTCATGGTATATGAATGCTCTCTATGCTACATGGATGGCAGCTATTTCTGTATGTACTGGCTTCATAAAAGCTGGCTTCACAAATGCAAACTTTTCAAGATAATGGTCATTACCATAACTCAGCTTTTTGTACTCTTCAATGCTAGCTATTATGTATGTCTCATCTGTACCGTCTACACTATATATACACCACTGTGTAGGGGTCTTATGGAAAAGATCTTTGGACCCCATGGGCCAAGATAAAACATATTATAATAAGCATGCCCAGCCCTGATCTCTGCTCTCCTGCACTCAGCCAGAGACAACACGACTTCTCATCTTTGCTCCAACAATGGCATTAGACTGTCAAAGACACTTTTAAACTGCCTTGACACGCCGCCAACTGCTCCATTTAACAATAATGTAACTTTGGGCCAAATGCACTTGAGCCAAACATCCTAAGCTGCCCTTGATTTTTAACAGGATTTTGTTGGGAGTTGCTGTTTTCTTCGGTGAACACCCCGCAGGTACTTATGACATCATAATGTACTAAGAGCCATCACAGGAAAAACTGTGTGGATATGCAACCACATCTGAGAATCTCTAATGGATGACAATCAAACTGATTTACATAGAAACATCTGAGCAGCGGTGGCACATCCAGGCAATGGGAGGCCATGTTTCAACATAAGGCATTATGCGATGTCTCTGTCATGCAGTTAAAACATCATACATGGCTAAGCTGATTAAATGACATCATCAGATTATCTCTTCTCCAGAGTTCCACTAGATCAATCACGGGATAAAATGAGCCCCACTTTTCTTTCTTTGGAGGATCAAAAGAAAGATTTGACTTCATATATGTAAAGGTTTTGCGGTTTCCTCAGTTCACCCTGCGGCGGCCACACCTACAGGATGACCCTGTCAGCAGCCCTGGCCTGTCTGAGATGACACGGGCTAGTTCTGATGATATCACATGCTCTTCTTGTGTCTGTGGGCACAAATCAGTTCACTCACTTTTCAGAAACCCCCTGGTTGTGCAGCTGTCAAGGCGTTAAGCACTTACTCTCCTCCTCCAGCTCTCCTAAACAAATTGCTGCTCATAAAAACTGACAGATATGAAACCAGAGATTGAGCAGAAATGAAGGGGGGAAGCCACAAACCGCATTGTGTGTGGGTGTGAGGTCTGCTTGTTCTGAGTCTTCCCTTTCGTTCAGCACCTCCTCTCTTATCTACAAATCCTCAGGGGGGAATTCACGAAAAATAAATTGCACCCACTAATAACACTCTTTAGTGACCTGACCACCAAAACACTCCAGACAGCACATGCAGATAAATAAAGTATGCAAATCAGGTGACGCTGTAAACATGCCAATAAAATAAAAAAATGCTGTTTTCACAGCACCAGTCCTGACCTCAGTCTTGGGGTCAGTCTTGAGTGCTAGGCAATAAAGGATTTTGAAGACCACTACGAATCTAGCATACTTTACAGGGACTGTACAGAATTGCACCACCACTGTAGTCCAGATGACTGCAGGGCCTGAAAATCATTTATGAACACAGAGGAGATTCACTCTGAATGACTCATATTGGGGGGTTCAGCTTAGGTGAAGGATTTAATTGCCAATCCCACAATCCACCCTGGGAACATTCTCCTTGGCTTCCAACGCGCCAACGAACACGTTGTTTACAGCACAAACGTGGTGTGATGCATTTACATATCGAATAAGCACTAAGCACAGCTTTTACAACTTCACACAGCAGATAAACTAAACTTCCGGTGGGGAAGTTATGATAACTCACCACATCTTCTGAATTCTCAACTTTGTTCCTTTGAATTTGATTCTGTTCTACTCTACTGCTTTGAATACTCTCATATTTTGTAATAAATTTCAACTGTGCCGAGTTGTGTTTACGTTAGGTCTGGCATCGGGACAGCAAAGCAAGCATTGAAATGTGGTGTGTGTGTGTTTGAAATGTGGTTTGTGAAGCTGGGAAAAAAAAACTCCATACTGGACAACATTTCTAGCATGGCATTTATCCAGCTAAGCCACTGCAGCACGGCAATGACCTGTGGTCCACTGCAACCTTATTTTGACTCATAAACATCATTTCTACTCAAATGACAACTAATTAAAAGTATTTATAAAACAGACACTAAGGCAATATTTTCATTGGAGTTGCCCGGCAACACGTGATTGGTCTGGGGTTCTGGACAGGTCAGGGGAAGTTTGGTCAGGCCAGGCGTAGCATTGTGAGGTCATATCTCCAAGTGCTGGCACTCAGGATGGGAAGTTTGACGGATTGAAAGTCACGCAGCCAAATTCAAGATCGTTTATGACATCATAGTGCATTATGAACCTCCTGAGAAGCGTGTAAGACTCTGACACTCTCACACAGCTGTGGGTGCCAGTTCAGTAGGAACTGCCATATGCCTGAGGTCAAAGTAGAGTCACATCTAACTCGACATAATGAAATTTCATACACAGCACTGACTATTTCTGTCTGTTTCTTTTCCATTTAAAATTATATTATGGAATTATTTTTGAGGTTTTGAATATTGCACGGAAAGCTACAAGAGGGAGAGGAAAAATTATGTTTTCTCACTTTAGACTGTATTGTATGTAATCCTTACAAATGTCAACAGAGCAGCAATGTTAGACTGGCAAGAAAAGAGAAACTTAACGTGAACTTAACATGAACTTAATGCCTACTCAGCTGTAACATTTAAAGATTTGACCAGATGCTGAGTTAACTCAAATGCTATTTTCAACATTTCTGTATTAAAATACAGAAATGAAATAAATAAATGAAATCACACAGAGGGTTGCAGGACGGCTCTATTTTAAATCATTATTATAAACTTACCGCTGCGAATGAAGGTAAAATACGGAGACTGTTTCAAACACTGATCGGTCATGTACTTGCACAACAAATGATTTTTGTTCGTTTTTAACGAATAAAGTTATAGATTGCAGCTTTATTATTATTTATTTAGGATCAATGGGGGATTAAGCAATATCACATTCCATAACAGTCAATATCACATTCTATAACAATCTATATACAAAACATTGATGATGAGTCTTTTGTTTTAGGCATAACCTGCAGAGTTATTTAGCCTATTTTTGCTTCCCTAGCAAAAATATTTCCAAACAAAGCCAAAAGAGTGTAAAGTGTTGGGTGTTGCTAATGGGATGTTGTTCTTTTGCTTTGCGAAAGTAATAGAAACAATATCCAACAAGTCCCTGCATAAAGCCCTTTGAAAAACCTTTTCTCAAGGATGTTCTCAAGGATCTAAACATTGCATTTAATAAGTGTGCAGGGTATTCTGTATCTTCTTAGAAAAGACTGACGATGGCTCTCTACCAGAATATCACTTAATGCTGAATCACTGTAATTATCCCCTGGCTAGAATCCAGTTATTTAATCTTCAGTTGTGAGTCAGATAATAATTCCTTTCTCCAATGTTTGTTGAAAACACCGCAGTTTAAATATATTTAATCTCAACACATTGTAAAATGCATTTTCTGGAAGTTGCAAGACATTCGGTTTTATATGTACTAATTATTTTGTATTTGTCGTTGATATGAAAAGTTGAACAACAGGTCGATATTTTCCCAGCTAACATACAAGCTCAAACAAGTAGAAGACAAGTTCTGAGTTAGCTTTGGGCTTTTAGCATTCCTTGGCTTATAAAAAATAATAAAACAGCCTTCACATCTATGTGTAGTGTATTTGAAAGATCTGCAGAACCTCATATCTGTCTGGCAATTAGCTTATCAGAGCAGTGGCACTACACACAGCCAAAGAAAAGAAAATGACCTCATAATGATATCAAGCATCACACTGTTTAAATGTTGAGGAGCACCAGTGCATTGAGGATAATGCTTAGCACAGACATACTGGCCTATAAACTGCAGTCAAAATGGGTCGTGTATTTTTATGATTTTCTAGAACCACATATCAGATGAGCTGTCAGTGTCAGCGTACCATAACTGCATAACCAACTAGTTTAACTAGTTGTTCTGTACACACGACAGGATTTCATTAAAGTTCATTGCTGCCATTTTTTTCAGGAGTGGATTTAACTGTAGAGTGTGGTTGTCACTTAAATTTGCCATATACATGTTTGCATTTGGCAGAGACTTTTAGTACATTCAAATTATACATTTTTTGTTCTTAATATATGTGTTCCCTGGGAATCAAACCCACAACCTCTTGAGCTGCTAACACAATGCTCTACCCCTGAGCAACAGTTCTCCTATAGCTCAGTGCCAAGTTCCAGGATTAAGTACTCAAAGTGCCGTGAGCACAATACAGTAGCTGCAACGTGTACATGAAAATAAAAGCTCAGCGAAAGTCCATTAGTAACCAAAAACATTACAAAATGTTATTTTGGATGCTCTAGGAATATTCAAAATGTCATATTTCAAACATATGTTTAAAAGTGTTCTTGTAGCCAAGCAATACAGTTAATACAATGCCTAAAAAAACTGGACATATATAAAAAAAAAGTTATTAATTAGTTAATAAAGTTAATAATAATAAATAATAATAAATTTAATATAAATAAATAAACCTACAGCCAAATACATCCTTTAAAACCACAGGCAAATTTCATTTGGATAACAATGTTCTTTCCATTTTGACCAAGGGCCGATCTACATTCTCATGGAGCCCTTAAAAATATGTATACAATGTGGTAGAGCTCCCATCTATCAAAACACCCAAAACAGTTGGTAAGATATTGGCACTGTTAAAAAAAACAGTGGTCTTTTGGATGAGACATGGCCCCTTTTGGCCTTCAAACACACTCACACACAAATATCTGGGTCCTGGCTCTGCTGACAGACAGCGCATGGCGCCAAGGCTTGGCCAAAGGGAAACCTCACAGATACTGATCATCTGTCCAGTTCTTGCTACCCTGTGAAATCTACTTTTTGGCTTCTGCACATAGACCTGCTACATGTGGAAACATGAGGGTCACTGTAGAAGACTATGCATTAATCTTCATTCTATCTATCTTCCCACCTGAGATAACATATCTGTGCACACCATGATGAATGAGGAAGGATTAGGTGAAGCTGCTAATGTATTGCTTCCAACCACATACAAATATTAAAAGATCAACGGCCATGAAGGAAATACAGAGTTCTTGATATAAGCCTGGTTGCCATTCTCCAAATCATCTTTATAAAGACCTTTGAGGTCAAAACACTGTACCTGATGAATAAAATCTGGAGCAATGACATCACCGAAAACACAATTATTATTTTTTTATATTCACAGGTGTACCCAGCTTGGGGGATGTTGGCTGTTGGATTGTTTTATAATTTCTCCATCTGCACAGGAAAATAACAAAAGATGAGAAAGATGAGATAAAAATCCATCAAAAACCATCAAGTTCTGTCACATTTCACATACGATTTTAAGTAAATGCAGATAGTATGTGCCATTTTTCTCGTTCAGTGATTTTATCTGAAAACAGCTCCATTTGAAGGACCTGGAAAAAAAACAGTGAAAAAACATTCCAAGGCAAATTGGTTAACCATTTAAGAATAGTATAAAACCATTCTTTAAGATTTCCTTCCTTCTTTAGAAGAGAGCTACACAACTAAGGGCTTGACATAGAAACACCACATTAGGTAATTAGGTGCTGCTAATTTTTCTGGTAAACAGAAAGGCGGTTGGACACAGCTGGTGCTGATTAGGTAGTAAGTATCTCAGCAGTTGTGAAAAATAAACAGTTTAATCTGGGCTAATCTGGGAGAGATTATTACCCCAGTGCAGTGCTGCCTGTCTGACCCGCGAGGGACATGTGGTCCATCAGTATGACCCAGTGGGATTACTTGGATTTAGAAAATCTCATAATGTACTAGGCTGATGTTTCCTTTTAATAACAATTCCCAGAGGAAAACTGTATTGCCCAGATGTTACTTTGTCTCATATTGTTCTCTTAAAATGCCCCATAAGAACTTTAAATTGACACAAATGAAATTAGGAAAGCAAGAGAATAAGGGGATACAGAATAAAGTAAAAAAATAGAGCTACACAATTACCGTGGGGAGAATAGCCTTCATAAAGAAATTAATGAGAAATGTTGGAGACGAAAAGTGAAAGCTCTAACTTTTGAATGCAGGCTAAAGCCCAGTGTGAGACATTTTGAGATCTCTTCTGAAACTCAGGAGGAGGCACGTTCAAAACAGAAAGTTCATTTGCTTTATATCTAATATAATGTTTTAATGTTAAAAAGTATTTTAATTACAGAGTCAGTCTGTTGTACTGATCGGTGACACTGAGTAAAAACTGATAGGAACACTGTGAATATGTGAATATATCCATTCGAAAGCTACAATTCATGCAGTGAAGATTTATGAATCTGGTCACAAAGAATTCGAGTCTGGCATTTCTGTGTTGCATGTGAAAATATTTTGTAGTTTTATTTCAAACAGAACACTTGTTTGATGTTTTGTTCAGAAGTTGTGTTGCTGGGTAATATGTTTTCTGATGATTTTCTCCATTTGAAAATAAGTTCAAACCAGCGTGAAGAAAGGAATGTGGTGGGTACTTACAGGAAACCTTTGAATTTCTGAACAATGAATGTGAGATATGTCACCACCAAACTTCTAAGAGTGAGTCTCTTAGGTCTGTTTGTCTACTGCCACACAGGTAGCTAAAAGAACCCTGTGAAGATAAACTGCAATACAGCAAATAATAACAGAGCCAAACAGAGGCAAATAATATTTAGTTTTCATACCGACCAGAGGCCAGCAACTACTGCAGGTTGTGAAATCTTAGTGTGTGTGTGTGTTAGGAATCTAGTGAGTGCTTGACCGGTATGCAAAGGTTAAGGATACACAGTGGTAAGAATCTAATTTGTCAGTGCAGAATGGCACGTAGTAAAGCCCCCTGACAGAAATGTGTGTGTGTGTGTGTGTGTGTGTGTGTGTGTGTGTGTGTGTGTGTGTTTACACAGCAGTGTAATCAACAGTGTCTAAAAGCACACAGCCACCAAAACAAACACTAAACAACATACCTGTGTCAACACACACACACATGTTGGGTTTTCTGTTTAATAGGGATATTCCATAGATGCAATGTTTTTATACTGTACAAACTGTATATTCTATCCCCCTACACTAACCCAATCCGTCACAGCAAACTTTCTACTATTTTAGATTTTCAAAATAGATCATTCTCTGTGATTTATAAGCTTGTTTCCTCATGGGGACCCCCATGAGGTTAAAATTTACTGGTATTGTGGGGACATTTGCTTATGAAAAACGGCTTTGATTATGAATGCCATTTCATTACAATTCGCTGGAAAAACAAAACTGGTCCAGAGTTATCAAAGTGGAACTATTTTTTGAATGCATGCCATATGATTTCAATTTGTTAACCATATTTGCAGGTCTGGCCAAGCTGGTCATCAAAACTACTGCAGCTCGCTGTTTTGGAACAATAAATTGAAAATGCTTCTTTGAAAAATATTACCCCGACTGCACTGGGCTTCCAGAAACGCAAGCCAATGCAAACACAGCATTTCAAATGTGAAAAATATGAAGATAATTATTTATCCTGTTAAATGGGTAGGAAGGGTGAGAGAGAGGGAGAAAAGAGAGAGAGAGACATAAATAGAGAGCTTGAACATAGTGGGATGTTGAACACAGAGTTCTTCTTTCCAAACTCACTGCTATCCTTAGAAAAAGTAAAAATAATAATAATAACAAAAGAAAGAAGCTTTGAAGTGTGAGGAAAAGACCTCAATATATCTGCTACATTTTATGAATTAACAAGAGGATTCACCTGGCCAGACTCAGGGAGATATATCTCTGTTTTACAGCCGAATCTATCCGAACACCCATCATGTAATTTGAGTGTCATCCAGAATGTTTGGCTGAAGAAGATTTTGGAACTAGTCAGTGCTGTCGCATCAGTCACAGTACAGAGTGAGAGATAGAGAGAGAGAGAGAGAGAGAGAGAGAGAGAGAGATCTGTCTACTGCTGTAAGAAACATTTGATCAAGTGAGTTCACATATGCATGAATGCTACAATTATACCAGACAGCCATGGAGGTGACGTCCAAACACAACACACATAAACAAAAGACCTGAGATGAGAGATGGCAGGTGAGCTGATTTTTTACTGTATTTTTTACTGTAAACACTGACTACAGTAGTAAAAGGCATATGAGAAGTAATTTCTGTATTTGAACACCCTAAACCTTAACCCTAGACCCTAATCTTAGCATTGAGCAGACAAAACAACACAGAACACAAACAACAAAATTTGTAGTAAAAAGAAAACATAATAATAATCCAAACACTAATGAAAGCTGCTGTATCTCTTTAATGCAAATCTGAGTTTTGTCATAAACCAACAGTGAGAAGTGTCAGGACATTTTGTCCATCACTTGCTTGTCACTTCCAAACACACCTAGTTAGGACATGGTGTTAGATTTGTTATTCTGGAATACAGTTTTTCCGGAATTCTGGACAGCCATAACAGTGGCTTTTCTAGATCAATGCTTTGCTGGTATAAGAACAGAAGAAGGAGAGCAAGGGAAAAAGGGAAAGAGAGAAAGAAAAGAGAGAAAGAGAGAGTACGTTAGGTTGAATTGAAAACATTATGGAACCATTGCCAGAGTTTGGGAAGTTCTTAGAATCTTCCCAAATATTTCCTGTTCTAACACAGTCCATCACATTTTGGGGTATGAGCGGGGTTGCCAGATCCTGCAATCTTTGACGAAAAGCCAGATTTACTCAGGCACTTTCATTTATTTAGCTTACGTTTATGTTCTTGGCAGACAATGACCAACCAAAGTGACTCTTAAGAGAGTACATGTACTGAGTAAAACATGACAATTACCTAAGCAGGTTGCTAAGAACACAAGTCAAGTATTAAGGCTGCAGCTGGTTAAAATGGTAATAAAATCGCAAACACAGGGCAGGTACTGTTGCACTGTGAGACAAATACTAATATGAGTTAAGTGAGCAAGTGAAGTTCACTGAAAGTAACAAAACCATGCACTACAGGAATGAGGGTTCGGTTTTATTATAAAGACGTTTGGAACTATTTTCATTAGCAGAGGAAATATAGACAAAATTTTGAAACAGTGCATTTATAATATGTTACATGCCCAATCGCAGCACCACTGTTGTGAAAATCAAACTTAAAACTTCCATGTTTATAATAGCAAGGTAGATAACAATGTATGTGTGCATGTTTCTTTAATGGTTCAGATCAGAAGATGGTTTCATGCTTGCACACACACGCACGCACACACGTTTGTACAGCTATCTTTGTGAGGACATTCATTAACACAATCTCTAGTCCCCTAACCTTAACCATCACAACTAAGTGCCTAACCCTTACCGTAAACCTAACCTTAACCCAATTCTAACCTTAACCCTAAAACCAAGTCTTAACATTCAAACAGCCCTTTAAAAGGGATGTCAGAAAGTAATGATCAGCCAAAATGTCCCCACTTTGTTCTTTTTGTCCTCACTCCGATGGTCTAACTGGTCACACTGGTCCTCACAAAGAAAGATGTACAACTGCACACACACACACCAGGATGGCCATCCAACTACTATACAATACAAGTGCCTATCCAACAAGCATCTGATGCTAATCACACTCTCTCTCTCTCTCTCTCTCTCTCTCTCTCTCTTTCTCTCTCTCTCTGTTCCAGGGTTTAATGTAGCACTGATGGATAGATGCTAGAGATTTGACATCTTCTCCAATCCACAACTCCTGTTCTCAAGGTCAAGAGATCATTGAGGTCATTCAGAGGCCCACCATCCACTAGACCAGTAGAGCTCTGAGAGAGGATCCTACAATTATATGATTAAGGCCAATGGTTTTAAATGCTCCTGTATTACCCCCCTGTGCCCTTCACACTCTCTCTCTCTCTCTCTCTCTCTCTCTCTCTCTCTCTATCTATCTATCTCTCTCTCTCTCTCTATCTTGCTTCTTTCCTCCCGTGTAGCTATCCGGAGTGACACATCAACTACAGTAATGTTTTTTTGATGTTGCCTGTTTGCCTTTGTCTCTATTTTTTCACAGATGATTATCATTCAAACATTTACAGGTGAATCCTGAGCAGGGTTCTTTACAGCAACTGGAATGTAGTAGCATAATTCGTGCCAAATTTACTTGACCTTAATTAAGGAAAAAAGGGTTACGATTAAATCTGTTCCTTTTTCTCACTAGCTCAAAGTGAGTGTAGAAACATCACGAGAAAGGTGCTCCCATTACCCAACTAACAATTTTAGACTGTAAGAACCACACAGTAAGTAACAAAAACATTTAAACTATTATTTTGAAAGCTCTAGTAATGTTCAAAACGTACAGTATCTTTAGATGTTGCATTTAAATAAGTTATTCAATTTTTAAAAAATTCTTTACATTTTATAAAGGCTCCACTAGCTATTTAAGAGTAACACATTTGATATATGTGATCTATTACTAATGTTCTACTAACATTACTGCAAGAACAATAACTTGAGAACTTATAGACAATGTTAGCCAACGTTCTGAAAACGTTCTCTCAGCTGGGTAGATTCTTGAAGAGTTTTTAGTGGTTTTATTCCACATTGAGCTTTAGCTGTCTGTACAAATGCCACACTGCAGTTGTGCTTAGTGCAGGGCCATCTAGAGGCCACTCATGAAAGTTCATTTATTGCCTGGAGAAATTCTCCCATGTAAATCATGGATCATTTGCAAAGGGTGATACAAGTTTTACACGCATAATTTCACTTATCACAATTATTCACAGCTCTTGTCAAAACAAAGCAAGTACCTCACACCTTGGTTTCAAAGTCATTCATCTAGTCGAATGTGTATATTCCCGCATTTAGCCGACATATTGCAGTGGTTAAGATTTTTTCCACCATTTTTTCTTGTCTGTCTTTCTATATCTGTGACAAAAATTTAAGGTGGGAAACAGATAATCATTAAACCAAAAAGACTGCAGACTTTACAGTTTTACAGCTACAGTACAGCCAACACTTTCTCCTCCTGTTGTAAGAATGTTTTCCTAACATATCCATTAGGTAACAAAAACTTGTTTTTTGACTGTTCTAGGAATGTTCAAAACGTCCATTGTTTTAGACGATGTATTAACATTATTGGCTGGTTGTAAGATCATTATTAAAAACTTAAAAACATTTAAAATTCTGTAACATTGTTAAACGTTCCACTAACAATTTAAGAATAACATTTTTGATAGACATGATATACACACTGCACAGTGGGCAGCACACTACTGCACCCAGGGAGCAATTTTTGCCTTGCTCAAGGGCACTTCGGTTGCTACCTGCCAGTGCTGGAATCAAACCAGCAAGATTCTGATTACAAGCCCAACTCACTTACCAGTAGGCCACAACTGCCCCTTATAAAATGTTTATAAGGGGCATTAGTTCTACTAACATTACTGCAGGAATGTTTCTGATAACTTTGAAGAGAATTTTTACAGAACGTTAGCCAAAGCTCTAAGAACATTCCCTGTTAACGGAGTGGGCACTCTCTACAATTTTCAGTCCCATAAAACTGCTGTGTTGATTGGTGTGGCTGTCTGGGGACACATCAGCCACTAAACCCCCTGCTGTGGGGCCCTAAAACAAAGCACTGAAGGGCCCCTAGAACAGCTGTAATGGGCTTCATTAAAAGCCAGTGAAGCGCTCAGATTAGCACAGTTATGGACTGTTGGGTTTTATGTACAGACTACCTGAGTTTGAGCTGAGACCGCAATAGATTGAGAAAGACACAAACATTCAGAAAAATAACCAACTAGTCCAACATAAAGCACAATTTAGACCAGAAGAAATAAGAATATGGATTTAGTGTTGTGTACACCAAAAATGTTAGTGTTACTTTACCAGAAGAAAAAAATACAAAAATAAATGCAAATAGTATCTTGGTGAAACGAATCAGTAAGGCCTGAAAATTTAATAAAATATTCTTATTATATAATAATATTCTTAAAATATTATTATTTTATAAAATAATAAAAATGATTATATAAATATCATAATTTCATTTATGAGTATGAAGGATGAATACCTCATGAAGGTCGATGGGCTGAAACACTGTATTGATTAAACCTTTTTTATACTGCAAGTTTAAACAGTGTGTGTGAGTTTTTTAATTAAAAAGCATGAAAAATATACAGTCACAAAAATTCTTTCCCATAATGTCTTACGCCTCAGTGCTGTTTTTTACTTTAAATTTCAAGAATCTGTAGTTGTACGTTTTTGCCATTAATTTTTAACAAATACCTTGTATAGTGCACTGTGGCCAAAGATACATCAAAACTAGTTTTGCATCTAAGATGTTGTCAGATGAGACTGCATAAAAAGAAAGAAGCAGAAAAGCAACACTTCAGGACTCAGTCATTCCAAATTAAAAGGCTAATTAAAACAACACAACACATGGCAGCCACACTAAACTCCATCCGTTTGCCCGAGGTGCCCGTTTTCCACTCTCCACGGACAAACACTGTCAGACACACATCCACTGTGTGGAATTACACATATTCCGGCTGAACACTGAAGCTAAGTGTGATTGAAATGATTTTAAATGGGGGTCACATTCCAGGGTGTTTGGACTGATGAAAGGGAAAACTCTAATGCATGCAACTGTTTTCCTTACAGCAAAACACAGAGGAAGTGAGAAAAAGAGCAACGTACTAATTAGGTCTCTGTGATTCAGGCGCATTTGCACGGGTCAGGACTGCGGGAGCCGCAATTCAGTTAAATGATGAGAACAGTCTGGCCACTTTGGAACAAGCGTAGCTACTGACAGAGTGATTAAACTGAGCAAAAAGAGCACAGACAGCCATGGAGGTCACTGTGTGCTGTTTCTGAATGAGAAGTCCTGCACCACTGCCTCAATGAGATTTTAACTGCTGTTAAACTTTACAGCAGACAGGTGAAGAACAGCTAAAATCAAGACACCGAGCTAACAACTGTGGGTTATAAGAATGTTTCCCTAACATTTCCATTAAGTAACAAAAATGTTATTTTGAAAGATCTAGGAACGTTCAGTTTAAAACGCCCAGTTATATTAACATTATTGCTTTTACATTAACATTTTTTAAATTCTGTAACTTTTTAAAAGTTTCACTTACTACTTATAAATAACATTTTTGATGATATATAACATTAAAAAAGTTCTGCTAACGTTACTGCAAGAACACTTTTGATAACTTTGAAAGAACTTTTTAGAGAACCCTAGGCAACATTTTGAGAACATTCCCTATTAGCTGGGACAGCCTCCAGACTTTTGACCCATCAAGACAGTTGCCAGACCTTTGACTTTAACACAAAGTCTGGTCCACACTGCAGCTTATTCACTGTGGAAGTGGAAACAGTCACTTAAAAAGGAAACGTCATCTGACTGACATGCAGAAAACCAACAGAAAAGGTAAAGGAAAATGTATAGCAACTCTAAACACAGACCAGTACACCACAAATACAGCAAGTAAAGCCACTATTTTACAGATTTTAAAAAACAAAAGAGCAGAAAATAAAGTTTTCATATCTAGCTTACTTGCTACTGCGTGCCTCAAGCTAAACTTTAAATGTCTTTCAAAAATCTGATGTCACTAACCTGGCAAACATAGGCAAATCTATTCATGAGTTCTTCTTAAAAAGCACTTGTATCACCTCTGTACCTTGTCAACAAAACTTGTTTTCCTGGTCCAGAACCGTTATATTAAATATTAGCATTCCTGCAATGCCGAATGGCCAATCAAATTAGAGTACCGAAACTGACCGTTGTATGGTAACTAAAATATACTGTGGGAGATGTGTTGAGCAGGGTTTTCATTTCCAGATGTGAAATTTATTCACACATCCTATGAAGATGGTTTCATTGCTGCTGACTGTGGGTGCACACATTAACGTTCCGTCTGGAAGGCATCAAACTCTGATATATGTAGTTGTCCTGGATAACGTTATAAATGGTGTGAAGGAAGAAATGTGATGTGTGTTGTGTTTTAACAGAATTTCCTGTTGTTAAGATGTGAGCCCAACCTTTATGTGTAACACAACACAGCATTTGTAAAGCTCAGACTCCACTGAAACCTTTGACCCCAAATATAGCAGACAACACTACAGTCAACACCTCCGCCTGCCTGTATTATTGATGGACAGGAAACACCAGCACTCACATACAACCACAGAATACACACAGATGTGTAGCATACATGAATGGGGGAATCTATATTTAAAGATACAATAAGACTTTACCTTTATTTATTATATGATTAAACTGTACCTCACATACTTCTCACATATTGAATTAATAAGCAACATTCTCATGGCAAGAATTAATATTTATGGGTATTTGTGTGGATATTTTGGGGGGAAAGGAAAATGATCACCATTTAGAAAAACAAAAGGTAATGCCAGGCTAGCAATTTTAGGTTGTAAAAATGTTTCCCTAAAGTTGAAAAAAGATTTTTAATGTTCTAGCTTCTAACATTCAGCTTTTTAGACGTCGTATTAGTATTATTGCTTGGTTATAAGAACGTTATTCAAATATGTATTTTGTAACCTTCCAAAATGTTCCACCAACAACCAACAACCAACAACGTTTTTGATATGTATGATATATAATGTTAAGGATGGTTCTACTAACGTTACAGCAAGAACATTTTTTAACAACTTTGAGGGAACTTTTAGAGAATGTCAGTCAACATAATAGGTCAGCTCAAATCAGACAGACTCTATTAATTCTATATAAACCTAAATTCAATATTTAAATCTCAGAACAAGCTAAGAACGTAATTTTACAAAGCACTGGCAATGTATGTCAAGCAATGTATGACTTTCAGTTTAATTAATCATTTCATCAATCAGTTTAATGAATTATTCTAATTAATCTCAAATAATTCAGCGACCACCACAGTTCTTACAGAACATCAACTGATTGCAGTTCTGCACACAGATGCCTGGGTAAATACAGTGCCAAATGATCCTGGTAAACACAAGGCTCTCAGATGAGAAGATCAGGACACCAGATACATCTCCACTGTTTTAGCTCTCCTGTGCCTTTCATCAAGCTCTAGATGAAGTTGGTTAATGGTGGAAAAGAAACAAGATGGTTGCTCACTCAAACATTTGCCTGTAGCCTTTCTTTCCTTCGTGTTGTCTGTAGAACAGAGGACTTCTAAATTAAACACAGATCTCCTCCGCCTGGCCAAACACTGCTGTTTGGTTAAATGTTCCTTTTTCCTCTATTTTCTTCTAATGCGAAATAAGGCATTTTGATTAATATTTGATCAATAGTTAAAATTATCCAGAAATTCTGCATGCCACGCATTCAGCAAATCCAGATGAAATATGTTCAAGATCTGATGATACGGTTCTATGCAATGACTTCATAATCACATGTAAGTACTTTTCCAGCTTTATTCTCAACAGCCAAAAAGCAAGTCACTGCTGACCCTGTAGGTGTCCAGTGAGAAACATACAAGATTTTATGATTGATGTGAAAGTCTCCCACAGTTCAGTTTGTCAGCGCCTGATTGGATAAATGGAGCACCTGCAAGCTGGCTCTTTCATCCAATCACCATCATTTGTCTGAACGTGTGGATGACATCACAATGACCCCTGAAATATGTGCCGTTCTTAAAATGCGAGATCACCATCAAGATAAATATCTCGTTAAAAACTCATAAAATGTGTTTGAAGTTGGGTGCGTTTTTGAGCATTGACAACAGTAATGGGGTCGTGATTGTATGTGTGTCTGACTCAATGTTTCTGGTGCTGTTAAAAGGCCTGCCCTGTGGTTTGCATGCCAGAGACACAAACCAAATGAATGATTCCCAGTCGGAAAGCATTTCCGCCCCGCTATCGCTGCATTCTTTCAGAAGTGTATGCTTTCTTTAATCTTAAAATGTTCATCTGCTTGTGCTATGTCGTGATGCTGTTTTTGTCAATTCTGACGTACGGGATAGCACAGGCTCTCTTCAAAGGCATGAACTCATTCTGCTGATTTCTTTTAAACTGCACATACTTTCAGAGGATGTATGAAGGATCTTTGAAATATGTATATAAATAATATCTATATGTATAAAAGTACTTTTCTCCAATAACAAAAAATATGTGCAAAAATATACACAAGTACTGTAGAACCTATAACATCGTTCATCATGTACTAAAAATAAAAAACTGTAAATTGAAAATTAAAAATTTACATAAAAATTCATCACCTCACTCTTAGGCTTTTAGTAGATGGTTTTGTCCATCACGACAACATTAGCATGTCAACACTTTATTACAAGTTCACTCTAAATATTCTACTAACTATAACCCTGCAGCTACTTGTCAACTACCAGTCATTCAATTAGTAGTAAACTAACATTTTAACACTCTGCTAACACTTTACTGTGATGGTACTGCAACAGACATTCTACTGACTATACATGTCATCTTAACCTACTAACCTTAACCCTAACCTACAAGTCTACTAATACTCTAATGAGTTAGTTGACATGTAGTTGCAAGTTAACGAGACTTAAGAAGTAGTTGTAAAGTTACTTATAGTTAGCAGACTGTCTGAAGAAGATTGACTGTTGAAATAAAGTGTAACCGCATGTTATCTGTCATCTCTCCAACAAGATTTACAATGTTGTTGGTGAGAATCGTCCCCACACTGCTTCTGGACCTCCTCCGTACGGAAGTGGTTCGACCCGTCACCCCTTCAGGTTAATAGCAGGGCTCCCTGACCACCGCAGCTCAACAGGGGTGCACTCACAGCATGACTGAGAACTCCTGCATGGCTGCATATGGAATAAATTTCCTGACAAATGGCCTTTTTCTTTACTAACCCCGTATCCTACCTTCTTTCACTTCATTATTTGTCTCGCTCTCTCTATCTCCCGGTAACAGCACACCAGAATAGTCATGTCTTTTTAACTAAACCGTCAAATAATTAGAGTTTCAAAGCTTCGATGAAACAACAGAGGTGGAGCATGGAAAGAGCGCATAAGACTCAGGTTGGATTTGGCAGTAAATGTTAAATGTAATCACTGACTCCAGGAAGGCAGTGAGATCTTTTGCTTTCTGTCAACCACGTTCCAACATGTATAGTCCTTCTTAAATTAACACTCAGTTAATTCTTGGCTGTTCTCTGCTGTTCTTAACTGACACAAGCTGTAAGAGATGACAAAGACATCTGTTTATAAACAAAGGAAGCAAGCATACTTTTCCGCTCTCTAAAATCTACTCCGAGATTTTGTAGCATCAGGATACATGAGGCAGTACAGCTACATTACTGGCTAATATGGTAAATCTAGTATATTTACCCTACACTGTTAATTCATTTATTCAATTTTACAAATTGACAGTATTCCAGCTAACACGGGATGTTCTCAGAACGTTGTCTAAGATTCTCTAAAAGTTCTCTCAAAGTATCAAAAACATTCTTGCATTAATGTTAGAACTATTTTTTGTAACGTTATATATCATATCAAAAACATTACTCTTAGGTAGTTAGTGGAACATTTTTAAAACATTACAGAATTAAGAAATGTTTAAATAGCGTTCTTATAACCAAATAATATTAAGTTACTCCTAAGTCTAAGACACTGGACATTTTGAACATTTCTAGAACTTTCAAAATAACATTTTTAACAATTTAATGGAATTGTTAGGGAAACGTTCTTACAACCTAAAATTGTTAGCTGGGATAACATTTAATTCTTTCAAGTCTTTTTTGACTTAATAATGATTTTTTGGAGCAAGATTTATTCAGACATTAGAACTCAAATTCTTGAACTGATTTGAATATTTATTACTATTTGAATCTTACCTTAAACACAAACAAGATCCAATATGACTAAAGATTTGAGATAATGGCCATGCTCACCCCAAACCACGTAACTGCAGTAGAATGTACCTCTGGAGTTTTAAGAAAGAGCCTGTTTTTGCTCTTTGGATGCCCTATGCCCTGGCACGGCACAATCAAGGGTCTCCAGAGGGTTGTAAAGAGCTCTTAAAAGTGGCCTGTCTCCATCTCTGAAGTGCACTCCACCCCACTTCAAGACACAAGCTAGGAAAAGCACATTTCATGACTTTATTAGACAATACTATTGCTCAAAGAAAGCCAGACAGCGCTGGTCCCTGTCAGGAATACTCTGTGTGCTGATCAACACAAAGAGAATGTCTTCTAAGAGAATAGTAGATGCTTTTTGATTTTTTTTTTTTTACAAAGTGACTTCCCAGCTAGCAGGGAACGTTCTCAGAAGATTGGCTAACATTCTCTAAACGTTATCAGAAACTTTTTAAAACTTTACATATCATATATATCAAAAATCTTATCAAGTTGTTAGTGGAATGTTTTAAAAATGTAAAAAAAATTAATAATTAAGCAATAACATTAATACTAAAATCTGGACGTTTT
Organism: Chromobotia macracanthus; assembly: GCA_036877525.1. Lineage (NCBI taxonomy): Eukaryota > Metazoa > Chordata > Actinopteri > Cypriniformes > Botiidae > Chromobotia > Chromobotia macracanthus. Next base: position 6,114,012 of record JAZGTH010000073.1, on the reverse strand, counting down.
CAACATTCGTAAAACTTTCAAAATACATCTTTTTAATCAGATAATGATTTTTAATGTTTTTGTTTATGAAATGTTACAAAATCATTCTTACAACCTAAAATCAGTGAGTGGGTTATCTGACAAATGTTGCTTCATCTGATCTCTCACCCTGCAGTTATGAGCCTAAAAACAAATGTGGCTTTATGGTAACTTTCACATTAGGAACACCTAATGGAATCTGCTGTACAGAAGATACATGTAACAGGCCATGGATGGCTGACTGGATTAATTCAGCATGCATGCTGTTAAATGAACAACCGTTACACTTACTAAGGTTTCAAAATGACTCGCAAACAGTCAAAAGGGAAAAATGTCATATCGAATGAACGCCTGATTAAAACCGAATCACCACGACTGTTGAACTGAGTCCCAAACACTTCCTAGACTCCACCGTTCTCAGCATATGATGGGCTCGAGAAACGTGATGATTCTCCTGCGTTTGGCTCACACAGTTCATTTGGAGGTTCCTCGGGCTGTGGCTTGTTTACGCAGGCTCTGTAATGGTCAGAAGTGCGTTAGTGATGTTTCTGGACTGAGGCGAAGAGCACGGTACAGCTGTTTCTGCTTGGTTTGTTATGTTTGGAGCCTTTATGGCTGGCATTTCTGCCTGGGTTACTGTCAGTGAAATCTGTCGGCCACTGGCCTCGTCGTCCTTGACAACAAAGACTCGTAAACACTCAAGAACTCACCCGCACTCATCTTGAATAAAAAAAACAGCAAAGAACAAAGAGAATTTAGCTCTGGTTTCTGTTACGACCTCCTCTTTCTTCCTTTCCCATTCTTTGCTCTGTGTTCTCACAGAGGGACAATGGAAACTGTAGAGGACAGCTTGTTGTCAAAGCAGGTGAGAGAGAGCTTTAACCAGCTCCCAGAACAGTTTGTTGGACATTTCTAAACGTTCTCCTTTCCTCCAAGTTAAATGCGAACAAGTAAACACTGCTGTTTGTACTGTATTTTAACTGTGCAATGTATTTGAACAATGCTTGCAATGCAAGTTTTTGTAATGAGTATTCACAGGTCAAAAGTGTGGATATAGCAACATTCTTTATTGACACTATTTTCTGAGTCACTAAAACTATAAAACAACACAAACTGAAATATGGAATAAATAAAGCAACTAAAACATTGAACAAATCAAAATAATCTATCCAACTTTAAATAAATATTGTAGCGTCTTTAAAGTAGCCACCCTTTGTCTAGATTCCCAACTACTTATTCAAACCTTTTTACATTTTGTAATGCTTCTAAAAGGGTCTATTAACAACTTAATAAATGTTTCTGAAAAAACGTTTCTGATATATATGAAATATAACTTCTAAAACATTCTAATAACATTACTGCAATAACTTTTTTGATAACTTTGAAAGAACTTTTAGGGGACTTCAGCGAATGTCCTCAGAGCGTTCACCGTTAGCTGGGCTAAAGCAAACACAGGGCATTCAATTTCATATGATGCATCTGGGACATTTTTTAAACAGTATTGATGCGGTTCAGCTGTATTCTAGACACTTCTTGGTTAATGTTGTTATGTTCCCTTTTTCTTGCTATCATCAATAACTGATCTACAGAAGCCATCTGCTGTCGCTCCATAAAACATCTCTGCTTTCCTCTTATCCACTCAAACTGACTTCAGTACAGTAGTCTTTAATACGAGTCCTTCGCCTGCCAAAAGGCAAATGACCGTCATCTGTAAACAAGGGCATCATTAACAGTAACATAAAAGCGCTAATGGAGGACGATCAGACTAAACAAAGTCTTCAGATAAATATACAGCACTTCTGTTGGCTCCTGGCAGACAATAGCCACAAATACTCCTGCTCAAGCCCTTCAACCAAAGGCCACAGTTAAATTATTACTTGGGAGCATGCCAGCTAGCAGGCAGCGTTCTCAGAACATTGGCTAACATTCTCTAAAAGTTCTCTCAACGTTTTTAAAAAAGTTCTTGCAGTAACGTTAGTAGAACTTTTTAAACGTTATATATCATACACCACTAGCAACTTATGTTAAGTTGTTAGTGGAATGTTTTAATAAACATTAAAGAAATGTAATGTTTTGAATAACATTCTTATAACCAAGCAATAATGTTAATACATTAATAACGTTGGACGTTTTGAACGTTCCTATAACTTTTACGTTTTTGCTACGTAATGAAAATGTTATGGAAATGTTTATACACCCTAAAATTGTTAGCTAAGATGTCAAGGATTTATTTGTCCTTGGTTAAGTGGGGTGGACAGATGCTTGCTATTGCAGCATACGATGCTGCTGAAAGACTCAAGTGTTGAGTTAGTGGTCTCTGCTGCTTGGCTTGGAGTTCTGTGTTTACAGTCCAGTGTGATTGGTTCTGTTGTCTGAGCCTGTAGAAACTGCTCTGCTCAGAACATCCATCAACATGCAGGCCAGACCTCAGGAGAAAACGTCAACATGTGCACAGCATGCAAAGCCACAAAACAGTCCTGCCAAAAAGTTTGTTTCATTGATAAACAAATGCAAAATCTACAAACGACAGTAATAATGACAGAGTTTTCCTTTAACGCTGGATTAAGAAGATCTAAAAGCATCTTTTTCAGATATTACAGCTGGGCTAATGGCAAGCATGGACTCATACATACCCTTGTGTTACCCTGATGACACCTGTCTATTTAAAATGTACTCTGCCTTACCTGGTGTGCATTAGATCAATGTTTCTCAACCAGCCAATAATTTTATGTTAAGAATGTTTAACATTTCACATTAAGAACATTTTCCTAATGTTTCCATTAAGCAACAAAAACATAAAAAATGTTATTTTGAAAGTTCTAGGAAACGTCCAGCACTTAAAGCAATTTAAAATAAAACAATTTAAAATAAGTTGTTTTGTTTCCAAGATATTTTTTTGGAAAAAATGTTTTATATATATATATATATATATATATATATATTTTATAAACATATATATATAAACATATATATATATACAATGTTTATAACAAATATCTTATGCCAAGCCCTATAACTTTTTACTGGATACAAATAGTGAGTGGGAGGGGCTTCGGATATTGTTGTAGACATTAGTGTTCAAAACAATCGAGTCAAAAGAGTTGAGCCACCGTTGTGGGGTAATCTCTCCCATCCAACCAGATGACCAATTCACAAAATAGTTGGGTGTTTTCCTGTGGATTTAAGGCCTTGGTGTACAGATGGCTTTGTGGGTTTTATACTTGGTGTGGCTTTCTCTAACCTTGGAACTAGAAAGACCAAGATTAAGGATTTAAATACAGTTTTTAAAATGTATTATAATGAAGATACAAGAACACAAAAACAAAATTTGAGAAGCAATAACAATGACTCACCCAACACTACAGCCAACAGAGGAAGACCTGACAAATCAAACGCACACAAGAGAGCGATACGTACACACACAGCGTAATGAACAAACAAGAAACACTCGGGTATGATCATGGAAGAGATCAAGGCACAGAAACAAAACAAGAACATGGAAACCAGAACTTTAAAATGAGACCAATTAAAATTGTAAGAGACATAAAAACAGAAAAAGTCGCTACGTTTCTACTATAAACCTGGATGAATCTTTCAAGAAAGCAAAAATACAAACTGACAGAAGTAATCCTCTCCTTTATATCTGCTCTCACAATTTACAAAGTGGGGTTTCATTTCTTGGCACTTTCAATAAAGAGAGTAGAAAACAGGACCCGAAACTGCAAAATAATAACAAAATTGTCAGCCTCAGAAGGTCAAACTAAATACTGCTATATGACACTTATGCGTTTTACAGAATTAAAAATTGTTTTTATACTAAAATAAATGGAATATCAATTTATCATATCAAAGTTAACATTGGGCTGTATAAGCATTTGATGCATTTTAAACTGGCTTAACTTTTATGCTAAAAGACGCATTTTCACTTATATTTGTTTTATTGGTTTTTTTCCAATTTTATGTTAGCCATTTACAAATATCAAATATATAATTTTAGTTACTCAAAAAATATAGTTACACAAAATACAAAAAACTCCACAAATTCTTTATGGTAAAGTCACCAAAGTGTATTTGTGGAAAGTTCCTTGTGTACTTGAGCTCAGCTTTACACACACACATGCGCACACATACACGCACACACTCACGCACGCACACAAAGAGGGAATTTAAGGATTTGGCAGTTTTCTGGAGAAAACATCTTAAGAGACATTTGTAAAAATATGGTGAATCCAAAAGAACAAAAGAAGTTTGTTCTTCATCAACTCTAAACTCATGATGAACAGATCATCTGTTGATGATGAGCAGAGAAGAGGACGGAGAGCTTCTGAGCTCTATAAACCTTCCCTGGAAGGCAAGACTAATGGCACTTCACTGACAAGAATCAAGATAAATGACAACAAACAGTCTAAAAAAATAATGGCGCGATTCTGAAATCCTCAGCTAAAATAAACTGAAGGACTGACTACAGTCATATCTGTTGTGCCCACAATGTCAAGAAAATTAAAAGTGTAGCATAAATGATGAGAGAGCCGAGTCCTGGAGCATTTCATCTTCAGTTAACAGGAAATATTTGCTTCATTTATCATTTATGACTAAGGAAAATAAAGGTGCATGTTTGTGGTAAAGGGGGAGTGTGCACTTTCTCGAAAACATTCAGTCACTGACAGATGAACATGCCGCAATTCAGGTTTCTCTGATCTTGTCAAGCTGTTGATGTGAAACTTTAGACAGCCCCATGGTGTTTTAACATAATCACCACACTTAGAGAGGTGTAAGTGGCCACCTCCTCCAGCACCATCTTTCAGTCTAAATCTCTGTCTGTCTCTCTCCTGGGAGGTTGTCTCTACTTCTCCCTCTGCTCTCTCATCACCTCATTCATCTCTCTCAGGTAAGCTGATCGCACGCTGCCCTGCTCATCTCTCCAGAGCGACTGGTGGAGGAGGAGAAGATGAAGGTACGTGTTTTTTCTCTTCATATCCAACCTGAAGGCCTCAAGCAACTTATGTAACGCTTCCTTTCAACACTATCAGGAGTTACAGTGAGACAAACCCAGAGACAGAGAGAAAGTGAGAGAGCGCTGCTATTTATCTTCAAACAAAAAATATAAACCAGCAAATATCTAAGCACAATGACTGATCTCAAACTTATAAAAAAGCCTCACAATGCACAGACACAGACAACACAGCCTTGGCATAGAGACAGGCACAGACGCAGACAAACTGTGCCACCACTGCACACAAGAATCAGAAGTGCACTTTGTAATGACACAGACAGTAAGGGACACTTCACAACTTCACAACAGACCTGTTGGGTGAAACCCCAGCAAGTTTAAACCTGGCTGTCAGTAACAAAGGCCACTAAAACAAGGGCGAGCAGTGTGACAGAACCACAAACTAGGAAACAGCATCAACACAATACTTACAAATATTTGTGTGAATAGAGAATAATAAATTGCTTCTAAGAAAAATGCATTCTAACATGCTAATTATACGTCATCCCTAGCATTTAACTTTTGCCATTTACAATAGCTTTAATAGCAATTTCTAACCTTTTCAAATGTACCTAAGTGTGGTTTGGCCCACATCAAAACCCTAGTGTGAATTCTTTTTTATACTAGGTAACATATTTACATTTACGCATTTGGCAGACACCTTTATCCAAAGTGACATACTGTACATTCAAGTTATACATTTGATTAGTATGTGGGTTCCTGGGAATCAAACCCAGAACCTTATGCGCTGCTAACACAATGCTCTACCAACTGAGCTACAGGAACATATAAAGTTAACAGAGATGAGATAAAACATCTGTTTACACTGTTCTTATCTGACAAATCACCAATTAGAGCTCTTCTCCTCTGGTATTCATAATTCTTCTAGAAACAAAAAGACGGCAATAAACTTTTCAAGCTTTTGTTTATTCATGTTTTGTTTATTCATGAGATGAGATTATTCCCAGAGGATACAGAAATTCTCTGTCTTTTCTCTACAGTAAGTATGAGAAAGAATGCCCTCAGCTGGTGGCTGGAACAGACAAGTGCTTTTTTCCCAGAGCCCTGCAGCCCACACCACACCTATAACAACATCATAAGTTACGTTATAAAGCTCAAAAAAAGGGACGAGTTGGGGTGAGTAGCTTGACTATACATTTTGTGCAGACTTTTGTGCAGATTGATGATAATGACGTGACATGCAGCTGATTTATTGTGCTTTTAGATGCTACAGCTTTGCAAATTCACCAGTATGTAGCTGAGCTTGACTAACAGGATGCAGGGCAGCCAGATTTCTTCTATAGATGTATGGGAATCCAAAACCCAGTTAACAAGGAAGGTTCTCAGAATGTTGGCTAACATTCTCTAAACTTTCCCTCTAAACATTCTCTAAAAGTTATTAAAAGGACATTCTTGCAGTAATGTTAGTAGAACTTTTTTGTTTTTATTGTAATATATCATATAACAAAAACGGTTTTCTTAAGTTGGTAGTGGAAAGTTATGAATTTAAAAAGTTTGAATAACGTTCTTAAAACCAAGCAATAAAGTTAAGCATCTAAAAAGCATTTTAAACGTTCCTAGAACATTCAGTTTATGTTTGTATTACTTAATAGAAATGTTAAGGAAACAACCTACAATTTTTAGCTGGGAAGGTTTAAAGGTGAAGTACATGTACACGCCAAAATCCCACTCAGCTTTATACAAAAATAACTTGTGCGAAGATCAAAGTTTCCACATATTAAAACTGTGAGAACACTGAACATGCCATGCCAAGACACACAGTGTGAGTGTGGTCAGTTCGAAGCATGGCCTTCTGTGCCAGCCTCGATCGGTCATGTGCCACCTGCAGGACGCGTTCACCTCGCATGTGTCCACGACGCCGGGAGCTCTTCCCATCCCAACATTCCTCCGGTTGATGCCAGGCTCTCTTGGGATACATTACACGCTACATTAACATGCTCATTCACACGAGTCCAGCCGCAAACCTCCACTGAGCCACCGATACAGGCGAATGCATTAAAAAGAGATATTCATTAAAGAAGCATTACCCCCACAACCAGAAGCCTGAAATACCATTGAGAGGCTTGAAAGAGGGACAGAATAAAAAACAAACACCATGAAACACCTCAGATAGTATGTGCTGGATGCTTTTGATTGGTGGATACCAGGCGGTGGGGCTCATGCCAGACAGCAGATTTCTTAGCATGGTGTAATTGTTTAGGTAAAGGGTGGTGATTTTCCTTGCATTTGGACCTCAGATGAGCTGCTTTGGTGGAAACAGTTTTGTTAATTTCAGAAAGCATATCTCCAGTACAAAGTATCTGAGCAGACTGCTCAGGGGTAAAAGGTTTGCTTTGGTGGCATCCACGTTTAAACATACAGCACCCAGATTACAATTTTAGGTTGTAAGAATGTTTCCATTACGTAACAAAAACAATAAAAAAATATTTTGAATGTTCTAGGAATACTCAAAATGTTCAAACTGTTTTAACTCTGTAACTTTAAAGCGTCCCACTAACAACTTAAGAATAACTTTAAATATATGTACATATAGCATTTAAAAAGGTTCAACTAACATTACAGCAAGAATGTTTTTTGATAACTTTAAGAGAGCTTTTGGAGAAGGTTAGCCAACATTCTGAGAACGCTCCCTGATAGCTTGGTATGTGGAATCATAGAATATGCTCAGCCAGTCAGAGCCTGACTTCACTGCTTAAACTTCACTGACAGCTTCTTATCTTCTGCTTAGAAGATGAGGCATACTTGACTTTCTGAACAATGTGTGAAACTCTGTGCTGAAGCCCCTGTTGAACTGGGGACATTTCATATGCCCATCAGGAGCCACAGCTTTGGAAAACACAGCTGATTAAGAGGACAGACACATGTGGTGTGTGTATATGTGCGTTTCCAGATTCCCAGGAGACTGGATTCAGCTGCCACACAACCCCAGACCACTGCACTGTTTGTGCCCTTTGTATGCTGATCACAAGATCCACCTACTGAGATAGAGGATGCAGGCGACTCGGTCCAGCAGATGGGAGAAGAGATTCTTTTTTATCCATTCAAGGATGGCATAGTAGGGGATTTAAGCAAGGGTCACATGACTAGAATCATCAGAATAGATTCTTGATGGTACGAGGCCTGTGCTTTTTGTTGAACTCTGTATTACTGCACCATTAGATTTGCCAAACAGAACTGCAAAAATAACCATAGTTTTCAAACAATGTTTTTCACTGTTTGGACAAAACAGATAGTCCCACCCTAAAATCATTGGCATTGCCATTGGTTGAGTCAGTTCTCACAGTCGTGCCACAAAAACTGATTGCAATTCTGTTTAGTGCTAACAAAAAAAAGTAACAAAAACATTACAAATGTTATTTAGAATGTTCCAGGAATGTTCAAAACATCCAGTTTTTTAGACATTGCTATAACGTTATTGCTTGGTTATGAGATCATTATTCAAACATTTTAAATCCTGTATTGTTTTTAAAACATTCCACTATCAACTTATGGATAGTATTTCATATATAATATATTATGTTAAAAAAGTTCTACTAACATTACTGCAAGTACATTTTTTGATAACTTTGAGAAAACTTTTAGAGAACATTCAGAGAATGTTTCCTGTTAGCTGGGGTAAATAATACATCTTTTAGCACTGAGTGAACTATTCCTTTAACGCTGAAACAACATCCCTAAAAAATGAAGGGCTGGAATAAGCAGGACACGGTTCAGCATGCATGATGTTCTGGGAACATGGCAAAGTACCCGTTAAAACACACCTGTGCTAACTCATTCATTATGATCCATGTTACTCAATGATCTTAGCTAACTGGCTGTCAGGCTCAAACATACTCATGAAAAATGCCTCCCTGAAATGCTATTAGCTATTCACACCATGCGTAAATTCTAGACCATCAATCAGAGATTTCATAAGAAACAGCACACTTCAGTTTAGGTACATTTTGGTTCAAGTTCACATTCACAAATGGCTGTGAGAAACCAACACACGCTGAGGTCCGTGCGGGAGCGACAGGCTCCTAGTAGATAATATCCACAAACACACAGATCTGACCCTGTTGACCTCTGTGTCCCATGTCACTTCCCTTTGGGAGCAGGAAGTCATTTTGTACAAGTTCATTTACTCACCTGCTCCTGCTTCTGCTACGTGGCGACTATTTTTTGAACTGAAAAAGCAAAGGCGACCCTTAAAACACAGAGTTTGTGTTTATTCAGCTTCCTTTTGATGGAGAGGGCCCACGTAAAGCTGGCATCTCAAAGGGCCACATGGTGCCTGGGGCAGTGTGGCACTCTAAGGGGCCCACAGCTGCCAGAGTCCATACCGAGCCCCCAAACCCCCCGACCCGGCAGCAGAGAAAACAACAGTTCCATGGAGAGCAAGGATTAAGAAAACATACACACAGTATCTTTGAAGTAGACAGAGTACTTGCCAACGGGTAGCTGTATGAAAAGAGAGGGAAATGTCGAAAAAAAGAGGAAAAACACAAAAGACAGTGATGAGTCAAAAAAAGTTACATGCTCCAGGCATGTGGCCCCCAGACGGGCCACAGACGGCCCGCAGTCGGATTCAAAAATGAAGCTATTCGCTTTAATCAACAAAACTGAATCAGCAGCCGTCATCACATTTTAGAAAATTCACAACAGAGCCATTTAACATGCAGACACTGGGCAGATGAAACCTGGATGCTATTCACTTCAAATTTACAAATGCTGAGTTAAGAACTTTCTCAAAGATGCTACGTAAAGTCAGTATGTTTATAGTTAGATATCACCAGAATCTCAGCATGAATTTTTGTTTTCACTTTAAAACCTCACGCACAGATCACAGCCGTTATTAAAAATGCAGAGCATGGGGCCAAACACATATTACTCTATTTAACAGCTGCTACTGTTAGGTGACTTCCACAAGATGCCCAGGAGATCCCCAGGAGATGCTGTTTCAAATGGAATATTTGTTCTAATCTTCCTGTATGAATGTGAAATATATGACACATCCTCTTGGTTTTATGCAGGTTTTGGTCTCAGTCTGTGTAATGAGCTCTAATAAAGATGATGGATGTGTTGTTTTTGCAGTGTATTCGTATTTTCCTCGCTCAGATAAGGCGTTTTAAATGCCTGGAGTGTGTTGTGTGTGGGGGAAATGAACGGAAATATCTGGATGTGGCTGGTTCTGTGTGGATGTCGTGGCAACCAGCTGCTTCCAGTTGATCATAATTTGTTCAGCGTTTTGAGTACGGCCCTGCACGTTCAGCCTCCAGCAAAATATTTGTTGTTTTTTTGTTTTCAGAGTAAATATAACTTCTTGTAAAAGAAGACCATTTAGTTTTTGGCAGTCTCATATTCATGAGCCTGCCGCTCTTTAATGCCCTGCTGCTGATGTTCATGAGTTCTCTGTAGTTTTAATTGTCCTCAGTTGTGAAATGGTGAACAGGTGGAATAAAGGCCTTACATAAACACCAGCACCAGCTCACTTCAGTTTGAGTTATGGCAGAAAAGATGCTTTGAGACTGTCAAGGTCTCCCAGAGCCCTTAACAAAACACAGCAAAGTGCCTCCTAAAGAAACATAGAAACAGATTGGAGGAAGAGGCTCTTATTTTACTATCGGTCTGTCTGTCCGTCTGTCTAGCTAGCTTTCATCCATCCATCTATACTTTTAACATTATATATCCCATCCTAAAATGTTACAGAATTAAAAGCATGTTTGAAAAATGTTCGTATAACCAAGCAATAATGTTAATAGTGTGTCTATAAAGCTGGATGTTTTGAATGTTCCTGCAACTTTCAAATAACATTTTCAATGTTTTTGTTACCTAATGGAAACGTTAGGGAAGCATTCTTACAACCTAAAATTGTTGCTGGGTTACTTATGGTGGCAAGCTGTCAGCCTCTCTGAGCAATGGGATTTTCCCAAAACCCTTTTATTTACAGAAGCAATGTCTCCACCAGGCAAGCGATCATTACTTTGAGCTATTTATTTATTCTGGGCTTTCCTTTGAAGAGGATTGTTCCGATTTGATGACCTTGAGCAGATGGATGTGTATGACTCTGTTTGGCTGAATTATTTACCTCACTCTCGAGAACAGTTTACACCAACATGATGTGTGAGGAGTGACCAACGAAAGATAAAAACCGCCACGGCATTCCAAGCCCTGAGTGCTTAACATCTAATGTTCCAGCTAAGATTAGCTATGTTTCTGCTAGAGCCTGAGCATCAGTTTAACGCCTGCTGCTTCTAATTAAAGATCATGTTACCACACGGAAAGTGAAAAGGACAGACCAAAATCTGGGGGAGACCAGCCAAGACACATGCATCCTGAATCAGAAGAATGAGTTTGACATGGGCACTGAACCGTGAGACAGACGCTCATCAGATGCTAACATACGCATTAGAAGCTAATACAGGCCTCCCAAACCACAGGGCAACTTGGCTTGACCTAAAGACGGATCGCTTTCTCTAAATTCCACTGTCACATCAATTCAACGTTCACGATTCGGCTGGTCTTGTTTGGAGAAAATACGGCACGCTGGTTTAAAAAAAGTTTGATTTGTTTCAATCAAACCACTGAAAACAGCATAAATTACAGAAGTAATTTTTCAGTGACAGTCTAAACAAGAATTTAATGAGCTTGAATCAATGACAGTATAAATACAGTCAAGTTTACTAAATCAGCCATGCGTTTTCTTTATTTGAAGATGGCGGTAATAAAGATTTGCGAAAGCAAAGCTCGAGTTAAACAGAAGCTGTAATGATGGGTTAGTTGTGGTTGACATGGCTTCTGTCTCTCAGGTTTGCCTGGTGGGAGATACGCGCTACATCACGCTAAGGACTGATGGATTACTAGCTAAACTTTTACAGTTTTAGAGGATCTCAGATGTGCTAAATGTGTTTCAGATGTGAGCTGGTCTCGATCGGAGTCCGTCAGTGTCACTATCTGGTTTACAGAGGAAGGCAGATTTGCCTCTGACAGTCTTAGCCCCTGGTATTATGTTCACTTTTTGGAGACACTTTGATGGGGCATGTCAGCTGGGTCTTAAGATTACTCACAACAGTCTGCCTTGGCTCTGTACTTTCTGTCTGCAGTTTAGTAGAGATTATAAATCCTCCTTAGGACCTGCAAGAAAGGGCAAAAACTTCCTTTGCATTAGTCTGTCGTTTTTTTATCCCCTTGGTTTTGTAAACGAATATTTAATTGGACAACAGTGCAACCTATTATTAATGAGAACATAAACTGAGACATAAATATAACCCAGCTTACAAACATTCTCAGAACGCACTTTGTTATAAGTATAACTTATTTGTTATATATATTTTTGTAATGTTTCCATTAGTAACAAAAATGTTGAAAGGTTATATTAAAAGTTCTAGAAACGTTTAAAACATCCAGTTTTTTAGATACTGTATTAACATTACTGCTTGGTTACAAAAACGTTATTTAAATGTTTAAATTCTGTAATGTTTTTAAAACATTCTACTAACTATTAATAATTTTTGATACATATGATATATAGCATTAAAAAACAATTGTACTATTGTTACAGTAAGAACGTTTGAACTTTTTTTTAGACATTTTATTAACATTATTGCTTGGTTATTTTATTAACGTTATTACCCAACAACAGCTGAGACTCAATTGGACTTAAAGGCCCAGTGATACAGTATACACGAAAACTTCTAACTGCTTTCAGAGGCCAAAGTACAACATATAAAGTGTGACATTCCACTGTGTCAGCTGCGAGTATTCCTAATTCCCTGGATTTGAAGGATCTGGGGAAGCGTTTACATGAACGGACGCAGTGAAAAATGAGGACGTTCCTCTCATGAATCGTGAGCCCGAAATGAGTGGAAACAGCCTGGCTGATGTACACATGCTAAGCAAGAGGGAACTCATCAGCAGCAGTAGCCACACAGTTGTTTTTAATATCAGTGACGCACATTATTACATGTCCAAGCTGTTGCAGTGGAGTTCTTCTGAACAGTAGCCAGGCAATGCAAAGGAACCAAAAAAAGTGTCATTATTTACTCATCCTCATGTCGTTCCAATACTGCATGCTGTTGCGCTGAGGTCAAGATAATCAGTGACTAAGGACTTCAGTTTCTATCTATTCTTCACACAGAGCTTTTGTATGACTGCAAAAGACTTGACACAAAACAAATGTCATATGAAATACTTTTAATGATACTTTCATGGAAGTTTTTCATTCTTTTTGGCGTGCCACAGATGTGGCCGGCATGCACTGCTGTTGTACAGCAAGAGCTTCTTCAAAAATACCCACTTTTATGTTCTACTGACTAAACTATAACACAGCTTAAAAACAACTTGAGGGTCGGTAAATAAAAGAATCTTCATTTTTGGAGGGGGGTCTTTCATCTCTCTTTTTCTTCTCTTTTTTTGGTCTTTTTTTCTCAGATATCAGTTCATACATCAGTATTCTAAAAACAACATTAGCAAACAGCAAATCTCTACAGCTCAACACTTTCCATGTCATTCTTATGTCCAGACTGACTGTCTCACTTTGACGTGCTGCTCATGAAAAATGCCTTTTTACACATTCAGGCCTCCACCTAAGAATCAGATAAGAGTTAACAGCAAATTCAGCTCAAACATGAAAACGCAGTTAAAGATGCAATCAGCCATGCAAAGTGGCGCTTTCCGTGAACGCACCCTGTGAGGGATAGTTTAATCTGGGTTAAACTCAAGTCAAACTACACAGCTAACCATTTTAGGTTGTAAGACTGTTTCCCTAATGTTTCTATTAAATAAAAAAATGATTTTAAAAAAATCTTACTTTGAAAGTTCAAGGAGCGTTCAAAACATCCAGTTTTATAGACATTGTATAAGCATTATTGCTTGTTTATACAAATATTTTTCAAACTTTTTAAGAATAAAATTTTTGATATATGACATATAATAAAGTTCTACTAACGTTACTGCAAAAACATTTTTGATAATTTTGAGAGAAATTTTAGACAAGAGAAAAGAACGTTCCCTGTTAGCTGGGTAGGTGGCAATATTACAACACCTCAATGCATGTACAGTACAGGGCTCTGTGTGGAGACAGACACAGATAAAATATCACTCTATCTTCCACCGGCCTGCAAGCAATTAAAAACTAGCTATTTCTTAATTTTACAATTATAGTGATTGTATTTTCCTAAAGCCACGAAATTGCAATTACCTAGAACAACACCACAACGGACGCAGTGCAGTTATTTCCTCCCCCTTCTCTCTAAAGCAGTGAAGCACATTGTTTCCTCACTCGCTGCCAAGAAAATGAGGAACAAGCTTAGAGGAGGACAGAAACATAATGCTAAATAAGTCCAGCAGTAAAGCCAAGCTGAATATCCATCTTAACAGATTCATCTACACACATACGCTCCCCATCACACAGTGTTTTATGGAAATGAAAACAGGAACAATCACCCCTCTGGTCAGATGAGAAAATCGGCGGCGACAGAATCTCAATTCATTTACACACACACCAGCTTGCAGTGTACATAAACAACATCAGTCTTTCTAATGTTATTTCCACTCTGAGCTTGGTAAACCATGTCTTCTGTGTGCTCGCTAAACTTGCTCCTTGTGTAACGTATGATTTATGTCTCCTTTGGCCCAGAGTGACTAAGTCTATGATTTAAAGCATTTTCAGTCTTCTAACTGTGCGCTCACATCTGTGTGAGATCTTGTCATCTTTTTGAACAGTTTCTTTTATTTAAACCAAATTTAATTCCACTGTAGCAAAGCTGTAACTGAATGAATTGACAATGCCACTGTACACAGACTAATGCCATCCATTTGTTCCACCCTGTATCATGAACTTACGTACACTTTTATTACAAAAAGAGCTTCACAATGCCATAAAAGAACCATTTTTGGCTGTATGGTTCCATTAAGAACCTTTAACATCCACAGAACCATTCTGTTTCATAGAAGGTTCTTTGTGGTGAAAAAAGGTTCTTCAGACTACAAAAAGGTAAGAAAGAAGTGGTTATTTTAATTTTTAGTTTGACTATATTGTTCTATGGGGAGCTAAAATGGTTCCTCTATGGCATCGCTGTGATAAACCTTTTAAGAACTTTTCTTTTTAAGAGTATAAACGTGAGCTAACTTGAACCCCATGGTTGTGTTGTACTAAATGCCAGAAAGCTGTCATTTTTCCCAAGCAACAAATACATTAAAAATGTTAAAAGTTTTAGGAATGTTCAAAAAATTCCAGTTTTTAGATGACGTATTAACTCTATTGTTTAGTTATAAAAATGTTATTCAAACATTTAGTTAATTCTGTAATGTTTACAACAACTTAAGAATAGTTTTTGATATACGTAGATATATAACTAGTTCTACTACCGTTACTGCCAGAAATTTTGATAACTCTGACAGAATTTTTAGAGAACATTAACCAACATTGAGAACATTCTCTGTTAGCTGGGCAGTTGTAAAACGTTACATACACCCTTACACAAAAAAGTATGTTGTGCTTAAGATCCGCCATGCTTATGCAAACCCCCTACTCACTTTGCTGAGAACAGATAGTTCATGTCAACAGTTAACGTATACCAAACCCTCCAGCTCACATCCATTCATCTAAACACACAGGACATTATTATAGGGATGGGTAGCTCCAGTTATAAACCAGATGGCCTCTGTCTGTCCCACACCTCTGGATGGATGACCAGCAGTCGAGAATCTCCCTCACACTAAGCTAATGTCTAGTAGTAGTCATTTGGTCTGAAGTGCATTTAGCCTCAATGTGCTTTCACACGCCCCCACGCACTCCCTACACCAGCCTCTTATCAAGTTCCCCACCAGGCACTTCTAACGCCCTGTATATTTTAAGCGGAGAGAGAGAAGTCGCCTTCAACACTTCAGTTCAGAGTTCAGGGGCAGAGCGTTTAATTTATGTTTAGATGAGATTCTTGTTGTAGCGGGATGGATTTGACAGGCTAGAGGTCTGCCATCTGAAAGCTACAATCTGTAACTTTTTTGGGTTGAAAATGAACAAAAATTAGTTATTGAGCAAGTACATAACAGATAAGTGTTCAGAACAGTTTCCCCACCTTACCCTGATTCCCAACGGTAAGTTAAATCTATATAATCACTACAATGTTTTGTAATTTGAGCTGTCGAGTCCGATTTCCTAGAAAATGTCAGTTTGGGTCCATTTGACTTCAACATAATGAAAAATCTGCAAAGCAATCTGCAATTTTATGTTTCAAACAGAGATGGCAGTGGCGAGTCAAAAGTTATGGATTGCAGCTTTAAGGAGCATTGAGATGGGAGCTCCAGAGGCGATTCAGTTGTTTTGGGTGCTTTGAGTAGTTACAAGATTATTTTACATAACCAGAAAGATCTTCAGCCTTCTGGCACGGATCACACCACAGGTTTGTCCCATCCTGGGAAAGCCCAGAGTGTGGGGAACTGGCCCAAAGTATCAAGGTTAGAATGAGTCACTGTGTGAGGGAGACAAACGTAGGGCCTTCCTGCTTGGCTGTCGTGATGGGAAGATGGAAAAGTAAAATCGGAGAACTGAGCCACTGAGCCTGTCAGATCCCGTTCAAAACCTTAGTGATGGGTTCACCCAGAGTGCCATGGAAGAATCGTTTGCTCTAGCTTACCTCTACTGTTCCTCAACCAGGCCAAAACCAACCAAAAACAAAATGGCAGATGCCACGCTGCACATACAACATCTTCCAAATTTTCTCCAAAAACACAGCTACAGACTCTATTTGTCAAAGAAACTTGAAATCGTCATGATTTAAAGCTCTTTTAAAAACATTGAATGTCTTGGAAAAGCACATATAAATGATTGGTTTTGCCTGCTGGGTTGTTTTACAGC
Source organism: Chromobotia macracanthus (assembly GCA_036877525.1). NCBI lineage: Eukaryota > Metazoa > Chordata > Actinopteri > Cypriniformes > Botiidae > Chromobotia > Chromobotia macracanthus. The sequence goes on along the minus strand of JAZGTH010000073.1, from coordinate 6,097,147 downwards.
CACATGGAGACTTAAACTACCCTGAATTAAACTACCTTGAAAATTTCCCTCAAACGCAGTTTTGTTTTATTCACTAAAGTTTTATTTAATTGTTACTCTAAAAATGAACAAATTTAAAGCTGTTGTAAATTCAACCAAGTGTCCACTAAAAAATAAAATACACTAATGCTAGTTATTTTTCTATGATCTTGAATGTATTCACGTGTATTCATTTCAAATAGTCTACTGTATGTTGCTCAGGACAACAATGTTAAATAAAGTAAACATCATAAACATTCATATAAAAGTATAACACAGAGGAGAGCTTGCACAAATACTCTTTTCAGTAGTCTGGAATAGTTGTGGACTAATCGCTAAGACAATTTATGAAACATTATGTAAATGACTCAACATATGTGACACCATGAGTACAGCAGCAACTGCAGTGTGACTGATAAAGTGCGAGCTGAGAAAACGTCCACACAGCTGTGAAGATGCAGGTGAGAAATGAATGCATGCATTCCAGCATTGTGAAACTGTGCAAAAACAGTCCTGTACCAGTTTTCGCTCTCTGTCTGCACATGCAGCATGTTTATCTCATTACATTAGTTCATTTTACTTTGTATATAAATCCAAATACATCTGCTTACAAACAGTATACAGTGCCCTCCATAAGTATTGGGACAGTAGAGGAAAATAGCTCTGTTTGCTGTGGAGTCAAAAAATCTTTTATGATTAAAAGATAAATATAAGGCAAATGTACAGAATATCACATTTTTGGATATTTTCTTCACTGCTTTTCTGTCAGCTCCTTCGTCTTCATCTTGGCTCATGTGTGTGGTCTCAGTGAACGCAAGACTCAGATCACTTCAACTCAAGTCAGGTGATCCACATGTAGTCAACACAAACTGAACAAGTTGACTAGTGGCCAAACAGACTTGTTGAGCAGTCAAGCAACCCTAACACAGAATATACACTTATAAGCAACAGGATTAAAAAAATAGGAGCTATTCAAAATTGCCTCAGAGCTGAAAATTGCAGTCTGGACAGTGTATAGAAAAAATCAAGTATAATTTATTGTATTGACTGTACAGAATACTTACATGAAAAGCCTATGATTGTGGCACCTACCGCTTGACTTTCAATGCCTTGCTGATAATGTACACTGTTTGATTTACACTGCCTGTAAGTTTAACACAACGACCAATGCCATTCAGGGTTGGGTTGGGTGTATAAAACTCAATAACTAACAAGTGTTTGCTGTTAGCAAGACTTCTATGGTTAGAACCCCTAAATAGTTTATTGGCATCTGCCGGAGCACAGATGCCAAAATCAAAGTACAAAAGAAACCCACAATTAAATTTAAAGGGAGATTAAAGGTCTGATATGAAGATCGCTTACTTGCAGGTATTAGTCAGATGGCCAAACCCTCTAACTCAAGATCTTGAAGAAAACCTATTAGCTAATTTGAAAGGAGCGATAAGTAATCAATAACGACAAGAAAGCAGTTACATCTTGTGCAAGGCACTCCAGCTGATGAGCCCTTGGTGGGGCAGATGGGTAGAAGTTCAGGACACCCTCACCAGATGCAACATGTTGTAGAGCTTCAGCTTTAGGAACTGGAAAGCCCTCACAAGCTCAGCTCAAATAACTGAAGGCTTTCTTTACGCTTAAGACTTGTCCAACTGGCAAAGGAAGAAAAGACGGAACCAAATATGGAGGAAAAGAGACCATGTGTGTTTGATACAGATGTAATCTGTTAGGCCCCGTTTTTGTCTGTGTTAATAGAAGGAAATAGTGTCTCTTATTAGAGTTCTGACCCTGGGAGGCTTGGACCTCTTACTGTTTAGTTTTTGCTATAGTGACACTTGTTTGAGTCACTAACTCAAAGGCAATGCCGTCAGTGTGAAAGCACCTTACTGTGGTCTGCAGCTGGTGACCTCCCTGTCTCCGCATCAGGGAGGCGGAAGAGTCAAACACCACAGCAAGGCAGGCGCAACACAGCTGCGTGTGTGTGAGATTAATTTCTTTACTCTACGAATCTGTGTATTCACAGCGAACTCAAAATCTACAATAGAAATGAGACCAAACTAAAACTAAAAATGAAAAATAAAGTAGATAAAAAATATAATAAGGTGATAAATAAATCAATAACTATAGGCCCGATTTTAGATTTAGATGCTACGAATTACCAGCAAACGATCTGAAATGAATGCACAGTTTATGGTGATAGATTAACTTAAATTGCAGATTAATAATGTATTTGAACTGCAATAGATACATTATTTGTACATGCCTTCGTCTGGCACACAATGGCACATGGATGAGAAATGCTGAAGTCTTTATGTATTCTTTTTTCAGTCTTGAAAGTGTCACCCAACACACTGTCATGCTACCAAGAAAAATGAACATGAAATGTTTTGTAATTAAACAGATTGTGAGGTAAAAGTCTTCTCATGCTTTCTCTTTCAACTTTTATTATTCACTCCTCTTTTCTTTCTCTCGTTGTTATCGTTCATCAAACAGGCTTTGACAACAAAAACTAGTGCACTCTATCTGAACTGGGTCTTAATCAGAGAGCAGCTGAACTAAACATAAACTCGCTGTCAAAGGTCAACTTTCAACCCCACATTACCGTCTCAAAATGGCCGACCTCTGCCTGGCCTCTTTACCTTTAATCACAACCACAGGGAAAACCATTACACCGTTCTCTGTTGTGAAATATCTTTAATATGTCTGTAATTGTGTGAAAGCATTCAGACAGACCGATGGTCTTGTTAAAGAATGCAGTGTGGTGTATTTTCATCATTTGGAACAAGCTCAGCTTTGCTCTGCCTATCACAGCAACATAAGCCTTACAGTGTAACAATCTCTCTCTCAAAATAGTTCACCCAAAAAAAAGTTTAATTTTGTCATTATTCACTCACCCTCATGGCGCACCAACCCTGTACTTTTTTCTTCTTTGGAACACATAATTCTGAATGCAATGATTGGACGAACATTTTATGGTCCTGCGCCTTCCACAGAAGATATACATTTATATATAAATGTACTTAGACCACTTTATTTAGTAATTGCTATCAGGACGTGAAAAGATTTTCAACCAAATGTTTCTTTAGACAAAAAAAAAAATTGCCTACCCTGCCTTTAACTAGACTGTTGAAAATGAACTGTGAAGATTCTTCCTGAAGCTCCACTGAAAAAAACAACAAGAGGTTTGAAACAACATGAAGGTAAATAACAGAATTTTTTATCAAAAGTCTAGTATTATAAAGAAGCGGGCCATATATTAACATTCAGCAGCACAGAGGTAGCGATGCTTATTTGGCATCTGCTCCTGCTGTCTGTGTGTGTGTATATGGTGTTTAGTGCTCCTGCAGGACCTACGACTCTAAAACATATTTCAAAGGGATTTAAAGACCTGATAACAACACTCTGTCATGTTACACTGAAAACCAAATAGGAATCTGACGCAGTGGCTTGTGAATGCTGTTGTTTTAGGAGTGCATTCCACCTCTGTGTTTTCAGAGCAAACATCTTTACAGGTTCTCAAGATTCTCTTAGAGGCTATTTAGGTGGGAAAGAGGAAAATATTATATGCTTTTAGCCGGGCTTCTTCAAATGCCATTTTGCTGAGCTGTACTGCGCCGTTCACAGAAAATCTGACTGCTTCAGGAGAACTTTCCAGAACCTCGGGCCCCCGCATAGAAAAAAGAAACAGTCCAAATTGATCCTGTTGTTGCTAAAACAAGTGTGATTTATCCCGTTAAAGTTTCCATTTTTTAACCAGTTGTCTTGTGGACATCTCGGTTACCATGACGATGGTGATACCGTGTCACATCTCCGTTCATCACTTACAAAAAGCATTACCACCAGAAATGCAGGAAGGAAACAGTGAATGTGCGCAAGATGTCTGGGCAGTAAAACCCCTCCGCAGTGGGCCAGAAGAACCATCTGCATCAGATCAAAGCCAGATTCTGTGTGTTCTTCTCCGCTCTGTCTCTAAACCTGGCACACCCACCACCAGACACACACACTCGCATTTTAAAAACACTTGCTGCATGCATGCAGTGCGGATTGGATGACGGAGGTGCATGTTTGTATGGACACCGGAAAAAAGGGACCGGAATAGTAAACTAATCCTGCACTCTGAAGTTTAGGAGACAGATTCGCCTAAACAGGTGTGTGTTTAAACCAGTGGGTGGATGGTCTGGTTTTGAACCGTTTACTGCACACTTTCACAAGCGAGACGGGTTTGATTAAGACGGGTTTCACGCTCCACCGGACGGCACTACGTAAGGTCCGGCTTTGTCAAACACTTTACTTCCTCACAGTTCTGTATTTGGATATATTCATCAGTTTCTGGAGTACTTGCTCACCAGCTTGAGTTTAAAGTGATGTCGCCACACACGCACCCCTATACTATTTCCAGGTAATGCAGAAGCAGTAACTGAATAAGGTTGTGTAAACACATTTTTTGCTCACAACAGTGAGTTTTTTGGTTTAATTAACTTTCCATTGCATAGGGCCGAGAGAAACTATGGAAACTGAGATGGGGGCTGATAAATTCAGGGTGGTAACAACAAGAGTGAGTTGATAGAGATCTGTCCACGGCTTTTCGGAGTAAATTTTACACACTGCCGGGTGGGATTTCCTTTCATTGGGAACAAGCAAGCACGAAAGCATGACTAATCATAAAATTCCTTTAAACTGCAGCAGTAATAATGTGAAACCTGGTTATGAGGAAACAATAGACGCCAGGGCGGTTATGGTACATTTTTCTCCGGTTTAGATTAAAGGTATGGTTCACCAACCACCCACTGCAGGAATAATTGTGAAATTCATGAGTTCTGAGTTTTAATGGCTACAGAGAGACCCCTCACAATACCTCATTTTGTGTTTTTGACATACTCGCCTCTAGGGGGCAGTAATGTAAAGTTTCAATGTATTTTTCTAGCTGTAGAGTTGCCTTCTATTCTTTCCTCATTAAAGAGCATTGACAGAGCTTTTAAATAAAGATCAGACAAGTAAAAACAGGATGACCCAGGTTTTAGGGTGAGCTAAACTCTCCAATGCAGTAAATGTAGCTGAAGGACAGATATCAGATTTATAATCACCCTGCAAAGAAATAAGACCGTCATCAGTTCTTTGGTTGATGACACTCTTTCTATTCCATATCCACTTGATCACTACATTAGTGAATCACAGGTTCCTTACTGTGGATGTTCCTGAAGTATCAGGATCCTGCAGCAGTTTCCTAATCACACAGATTTTGCCTTCCATACTTAATCCAATTTACAACAGTTAACACTTAACTGAAAATCAGATTAACTTTAAACCATTAATTAATTAATACTTAATTAATTTCAGAAATTAAAATTATCTGTACACAGTTTATACTTTTATTATATTAACATTAAAGCATTTGGCAAACGCTTTTATCCAAAGCATTTAAGCTATACATGTGATCAGTACGTTTGTTTCCTGGGAATCAAACCCACAACCTTTGTTACAGTAAGTTACAGTAAGAAAACAACACCTTACATATAAAACGGCACCATTATTCTGCAAGTATTATACGGCTATTAAAACAAACATTACTGATATACAGCCCAAGCAAAATTTTGCATCTCAGTTTGTCAGAGTGAAGGATCACAATTATTTATACCAAATAATCCTCTCTTCCAACTGCAACTTCCAAGAAGTCATTTTGAAACCAAATTATTAGCATTCAGTTCCCTGCTAAACACACTGTTGTTTCTGTACATCTTCAGCTGACACATCCCCACAGCATCAGCCTGAACAGCACGACCTGACTGAACAAACGTGGTCTTAAAATCTGGTTTAAACTCCATTAAATCATGTACTTCATTCACCTGAAGCTTTGGCAAGTGGAATGACATGGAAGTGTGAATGAACATTTGTCTGGATCAAATGAATGGGTCCTGCTCCAAGCACAACAAATGCACACCAAGGTGAATCTACTCACAGCATTATAGAGGGGGAAAATCTGCCTGCAAATTTCACCCCACAAATCCGCTAAGCCTGGGCATCTACCCAAGTATCACATGGCACAAGCTAACTCTGAGTAAGGGTTGGGCATGGCAGGCCTCCAAAATAACCATTCCCCAGCTAACAATTTTAGGTTGTAAGAATGTTCCCCTAACATTAAGTCACAAAAACGTAAACTTTTTAAAATTCTGTAACGTTTTTAAAACGTTCCACTATCAACTTAAAAATATATTTTATATATATATATGATACATAATGTTAAAAAATGTTCTACTTATGTTACTCCATGACTTTTTTCATAACATTGAGACAACTTTACAGAACATTAGCCAACATTCTTAGAATGTTCTGTTAGCTGGGTCTGCCCATCACAGGGGTTTAAATGTGTTACTGAACACAAACATTTGAGTTATTGTGTAGTCCCTCTTGACCAAAGATGAAATATAAAGACTAATATCAATTTATGTAAACGGTTTTCCTAAACACCGTAACCGAGCTCTAGTGTGCAAATATGATGTAACCTAATGGAAGCCCATGGCAAGGATTTGATCTGGTCCATCCAAAGGAAAATCCTTTAATGAAATTCTGAGGTAAACTGTACAGCATTACATCATACTGTCAATTACATAATTCAGCCACAGAAACCACCACCAGCGTCCCATTTGCTCCATCCACAACCCCAAAAAATACAGTTTTCTTTGAAAAGGTGACACGTTGGTCAAATGTCAGGCATAAAAATAAATGCTGTGGTCATGTTTAATCAATTAGATCTCATAAAAGGTAATGATAGGTGCTCGGGGCCTGTCAAGGGCCGTGAGGTTAAGAGAAGCAAAACCCAGGAAAACCCCAAGTCTCACAGCCTGACAGCTCCAGTACAGGATTATGGAAGGTTTGGTTACCATTTGGCTCATCTTGCTATTTCATCAACTCAACCTGTCAATTCTCTCTCTTCTATCTCACACTTTCCACTGGAATTTCCATTTGCTAATCTGACACATCAGTAGAGATTCCTGCGCCCTACCGCCTGGATCCTGTATCGCAGATGTAGTGCCACACTTTCAATTACCGTAACGCTTAGGGGCTTTTTACGGAACGTTCTAACGGATGGATAAATCTGTACAACTGAGTTTTTTAGCTGTTTTCTGAGTATTTTTAATGTTTCAGCTGCAGTTTTATGAAGCTGACAGGGTGAGCGCTCTGTGAGAGGAGGTCAGTCTTGAACAGGAAACGCGAGTGCAGGCAGCTGTACCTGTCACAGATGAATCACAGAACTTTAAACTGTGTTATTTCTGCTTGTCCAACTCTGCTCGTTGTTATGAAAGATCTTTCTGCCAGTACAATATTTGTATATGTGGGTTGACTTTATGTATACCCAATAGAAGGCAGTATTTTATTGAAACAAGAATATGTGAAAGTAAACTGCAGAAAGTCACGGTTTGTAAGCCAATAGAAAATGTTTTTTTTTTTTTTAAGAACGTTCTCCCAATGTTTGTTACTTAATGGAAAACTCAAGAAAACATTACTACAACCTAAATGTGTTAGCTGGGTGCATAGTCTAATGACCTAACGCTAATGCTAACTGAAAAACATAAAAAAATCAATTCCTGGCATGAATTTACCATTAAAGTATTATTAAGTAAAATTAAAGCAATACTTTGAACTATCGATCCCCCCACCTCCTCCCACCTCTAATCTTCTATGGAGGATGAAAGTAGCATGTTTTTAAACATGCGAGGCAAGCATATCATATCTGTTGCGAGCGTGCTGTGGTTTGGGTTTGCTGGTGGACAGGTTTCCACGTGTCTTCAGTACGACCTAATGTTTAGTTTGGTTCATACACATCCTCGAAACATCGACAGTGTTTCCGGTCTTGAATATAAGCCAGATGTCGTGCCAGAGCAGGAGAGCACAACAACCTCACACTCATTCACCAACATTACCACCTCCCATTCTCTCTCTCACACACACACACACACACAGAGAGAGCTGCAGATGGGGCAGTGGGTGGGGGCTTTGAGAAAAACATTTAGTGTTTATTATGAGAAGAGAGATGGAAAGAGGGAAGAGATGAGAGGGCAAGATAAAAGATGTGAGGACTGACAACAGAGGAGAGAAGACGATCGCTTTGCAGTATTAGAATGGATAGAACTAATGAAGCTGAAGACATCAGTGTGGGGGACCAATCTGGACAAGAGAGACAAAATAGATGATAACACAGAGAAGAGATTCTGTCGAGAGACAGCTGGTGTAAAACAATGTCTTAGTTATAACCTTTAACCTCTAAGCCTCAGCCGTACCGTAGTGACGTGAATCTCTATTATAACACTCCTGTAGTCAATTGAGCTTTTGACCTCGGCAGATCTGTGATCCCTCAACACACACATGTATCTTCACACACACTCACACCATAATAAAAGCTATAATTCCTCTCGCTCTATAACCAAATAGCAGAGTGATGACGTACAGGCCTCTGAATAAGTGCGTACAGAGGAAATGATGTTCTAAAACTGATATGCCTTCTAACAACTCCCAGACACCGTACAATCCCCAGACTTCCCTAAATTTCAATTCAACTTCTACCAGAAGAACAGTGTGTTTCTATGCAGTTCTATTCAGCACTTCTGGTTGTTAACATAGGCTGTTTTAGATGCAACGTCAGCATGTGTTGTTGGTGCGCTGGTGTCTCCACTAAAATGGATAATGCAGAAAGCAATTAAGTTAGGTAGGTTAACTCTACATTTACATTTATCTAAAGCAACTTACAGTATGTACAGCAAGTTGCTTTTATCAGTTTGTGTTTCCTGGGAATTGAACCCACAGCCTTTGTGCTGCTAGCACAACACGCTCCCAACTGAGCTACAGGAACAGAATAAGCTAAAAACATCTCACAGTAAGCCGTTAACCTCAAGTTTCAGTTCCAAAAACCGAGGAAACCTTTAGGGTATGTTAGTAACCACAGCAATTTACTCAACTAACCTCACCTGCTCGAGAGTTTCAGGGTTAGTTTACTTAGGGTTAAAAAAATGAGCACAGATTTCATGCGATATTTTAATTGTGAAATATTATCAGTTTTTGCTGATTAACACCATAAATACGCTCTTCCACACAGACCAGCAACACATAAAACGACCTGAACTATCATGAAACTTCAACATCTTTTCAGCGGGATTGTTATTGTTTGCAGTGTTGGGCACACAAAAGCACATGTAGAGCTTGTCGCCCCCTTGTGGCTACAGATATAAATAACTAGCCAACAGAGGGTTCAGCTGATATGGACATTAATGGCTTCTCTCAATTAGTTTGATGAGGAGAGATATGCCAGTTAAACAGAAACTGACGGGCACAATAGAGTGAGTGTAAAAATAACTTTTTTCCCAAAAGCTCAGAGGATGAACACAAGTCAAGTTTGGTTACAGATTTATGGTTTTCCAGTAAGGTTTTTTTAACAGGGTCATAAAGGGCACGAATGTTTCCCCTCTAACTTACATAGCTACTCAGATCAGTTACATCACTGTTTTGGCTATGGCTTACAAAGCAGGGGATCACGGGATGGTTAAATTTTGGCTACATTCTGCCTGCTAAAATTCTTCTTCTCTCTCTCTCTCTCGATCTCTCTATCATTCTTAACACATAAACAATTAGAGTAAATCACACCACACTTGTTACCTCAAGCCCTGCAGCCTGAGAGTGGAAATAAACAGAAGAATTCTGGAGTGTTTGGACTGAAATAAGATGAGCAGGAATCAGATCAAGTGCTGCTGCATAATATACCTCACTGCAACTCTGCTTGGATCATCTATCAAACCCACTAAAGCTGGAAAAATAGAGGGGTGTTGATGTTGGAGAGAGAGAGCGAGAGAGATAGAGAGAGTAGGGGGAGCAAGAGACAATTGTGCAGGTGTAGCATTACGTCAGAAGTAAAGAAAAATGAGGAAAGCAGACATGTGATTTTTTTTCCCCCACAATTACTCAAACTTTTTTTCAATCTTACGTTTTCACTTATCGGAATCCCACTGCAGCATGTGACCCTCTCACCCTTGCCATTTACATTTATGCATTTAGTAGACACTTTAATTCAGCTTGATTGGGGTTATTCCCTGGGAGTCGAACCCACAACCTTTGCACTTAACGCTGAGCTAAAGAAACAGTTCTGAGAGCCATTTCCAGGTTGAATAACACATTGTTACACTACCTGTTTTATCTGTCCCATTTACACCTAGTAATTCCATGTCAAGAATTTCCATGTTCTGGGTTAGTTGACACTGAATATTATTGTGTTTATTGTGGTTCTAGGGGACCAGCAAAGCTATTAAATTAGCTGGTGAATTTGGTTGAACAGTCCTTCTAGTTAAGAGGCCTGGTGGGAACACCAGTACATCAGCATTCCATGCTGAGGACCAGCAGCCACAACACAACATATATGGGTAACCAGTTATTCTGGTCTTTTCAGCAGTGTGAATGACACTATGACACAGTACATCTACACTAAATGATTAAACACTCATGATATGCAGTCTCACCCCTGAAATGCCCAAGACAAGCAGAGCAATTTATCCACTTCAACTTTTCTTCGCTGCGAGTGTTTCCTGCCTATGGCCCGAGATGCTGGTGTTGGCTCCAGCCTATTTGAAACTGAAGAGGACAAGCAAGTTTGGAGATCCATCGACTAGTATGTAAGTGTACAAGAAACAAACATCAAGCTCAAGGAGGTAGAGTGGAGATCAGTCCTACCTCCATAGTCAACAACAATAAGGCTGGATGATGAGGCTATGGCTATTTTCTATAGGAAACAGACATCCACGAAGAGGTCAATTTATCTACATTGTGTTATAAGCTTACATTTCAAAGTAAAAAGGCATGTGCTTTCTTTTCTACAGTTGCTTTGATTTAGCTGATTGGTTTTCTTTACAGTTAATTTCCAACTCCTTATACTACCTCAAAACTAACTAGCAAACCTCAGGCTTTATAGAGGTTGATTTTAAAAGAATGTATTTCACCAGCTCACACAGACATCCTGATTCTATAAACCATTCAACAGCAGTCCTACAGTCTCCAGTGGACATTAAAGATAACATGGGACGGAGTGCTGACAGGATCACTGTTGACCGTCAGCAGCTCGTATCTGTCGGGCGATCCCTCTGGATCTGGAATCAGCTCCCAGTTGTCTGTATGATTATATCTGTCAGGTTATGAACTGAAAAACACTGATGCCGGACCAGCATTCTTCACCCTGAGAAGTCAAATAGCAGCACAGAACTCTGAGGAGAAGTAAGGAGCGGGTTAGCAACCTACCAAACCTCATCATTAATCACAGCTCAGCTCCAGCCAGAGTCACTGACAGTCCGTGACCGTTTCAGTCAGGCAAACCATTTGTTAACTCCACTAAAGCTGCTTTTTATTAGCTACATGACAAACCGACTTCTAACTGTTTAACGTTTTGGGTTCTCCGTCCTCGTGGGAGAAGATCAGGCAGATCGTGGGAAGAACACCGAATTCGAAGTGGTTCTTTATAAACGTTCAGTTCAGTTGATGATGCTGGTCACAATGTGGTAGCAGTTTGTTCTTATGGTATTAAGGAGAAAACATTTCAAAACATTTCTCTATAAGCTTAGCTACAGTTTGTGCTCTGAATATGATCTCACCTGTGACATGGATAGGACTTAGAAACCTGACCATCTTACATGCTGCAAAAAATAAAGCCATTAGTGATTTTGGCACATAACAATATCGCAACAATATCTATTGGCTAGCTAATATAAGACAGCGAGTTGTCAGCTACAGTGATTCTGAGAAGGTCAGTTTAAATTTAACATGACCTTTTACCTTTACAGAAACTACTCGCTGGACCTTCCACAAGAAAGAGAGAGAGAGAGAGAGGAGAAAAGGGAGGGAGAAAAAGAAAAGATCTACCATAGATGCGTTCTAGATTTTTAAGCTCACAATCAGTTTTCTGTGTCATGTGACACTGTCACCTTACTAAGAAAATACTAAAATGCCCTCTCCACTGTCATAGTCTGTGACAATCATGTCCCATCTTTACAAAAACACATTACAAGTCACATTCTTAGGTCAGTGCAGCTTGAAGATCAGATTTTCTCTCTCTGCATCCAATACAAACCCTCATTTCTTTGGCCTTAGTCACAAGTTAAATAAACAGCAGTTGCTGGCTGCCGCACAGAGGGTGTTATGTAGCAGGAAAGAGAATCAGGACTGATGACAGATATCTGCCCCCATTCATATGTAAGAGAACTCCAGGTGTGCCTTTGTGTGCTAGTGTGTGTGAAGTGAGAGATGACCCATAGGATTATGGGTAATTACATCATCGATCTTGAGAATTATACATTTTCTCATTTTCAGAGTAAAGCTTAAATTCCCTCACTGTGTGTGTTACACGCACAAAATCCAATGATGCAAAACAGTCTGTTTACATGTTACAAGATATTAACCAGACTTACTGGCCCTTCAGCTTCACTTACACTGTATAATAACTCTCCAAACGCAAACACAGGTACAGGTTTGACATGCAAAGTACCAGCACAAGGGGCTGGTTATGTAAAGCAAACCCTCGGTATGTTTTAGCTGGCCATCACGAGCCAAAAAGTGGTGTTTAGTTTTAATAACATCAGGCTAACCACCAACTAAAGTAGAGAAAAAAGTCATGTTAAAAAAACTAACACCTTCAGCTACTTGCCCCTGGGAAACAAAGTTTCCCTCACAAGTGACCGTTGATTTAAAAAAGACGCCATTGTAGGGATAAAAGAAATCCATACAAAACCTATACAAATCATAAACATAAAACAATCCTGTGTCAAGTTGTATACAAACCATTGTATTTTTCTATACATCTCACAGGAATCAGTCATGGTCCATTTATGGCTCCTGTGCATGTCTGTTGTTTGGTCTGTACTGTGACACCATGTTCCTTCCTTCATGACACTTGCGTTTTATGACTTCTATATCAACTAACTTACCAAACAAGATAAACCAACCAATGTTAATTCCTTAAATGCAATTCCCTACTATATAACAATCTGAAACCTTAGTAGGTGATTCATCAGCCAGTGAATTTGCATGATTCTGTAGGGCTGCAGCCATCACACTTAGACGTTGTCCCTGATTCAGCATCTTGTTTCCTATTCAAGAAAACAGCGTAATATAAATAACCAAACACGTAAACAGATGTTAGTCAAACGCTAGGACTTCCAAAGAACACATCCAAGGTAAAAAATATTCTGTTTTTAAATTTCTGCCACTCATGTATCATTACTAATCCACTTTTTTAAATCTTTTTAAGTTTTTAAAAGGCAGTTTTTATGTCTTGACACTGGAAGTTAATGGTTCACTCCGTGACCTGTCCTTACACAAATGAGAGTTATGATACAGTACATTGAAAAGTGAAACGTTTCCTAAAATGCCTGTTATTAAAAAAATATGGAGGTTTTACTGTCCACAGAGAAAACATCAGTCAAAAGGAAAATCACTCACTTAAAATCTTTAAAATGTATTGTTCATCAATGTCTAAAATCAATTATTTTGACTTATTACATAGTTTTGGTTTTTTATTAACTACCCTGTATCTTTGCCGTTCAGATGCCATCCTACACTATTGCTTTGTCATCTTGTGCGTTATTCAGACTGGAGGAGGGAGATACAGTCTGCCGCTTGGGAGCTGCCATCCCATTTGTGAAGGTCACAGTGATATTGTGTTCTTATAAATATTAAAGGCAAATTCTCTATATTAAAGCTGCAATACGTAACTTCTGCCTCTCTACTGCCACCTCTGTTTAAAATAAAATTGCAGGTTACTTTACATACTTTTTTTATGTATGTTGCAATCAAATTAAAAATTGCTCAAATTATAAAGCATTATTATAAACTTACAGTTGTGAATCGGGGAAAGTAAGGAGACGGTTTTGAACGTTGATCTGTTGTGTACTTGCTCAATAACTGATTTTTGTTCATTTTTAACCCCAGAAAGTTACGAATTGCCGCTTTAGCCAGTAATGCTTGTAATTTTACAAGTAGGTTTAAGAGTTAATTCAGAATTCACTAGAAATATTCAAGCATTTGGAGAAAAACAAGAAACCGAATCTGTGTGTTAGCTAGTTTACTACTTCACATCAACAAGATGTTTCTGTTTTACTGCTTGCTTGGTCAGCTGCTTAATTATTTGTTAACCAAAATAACAAGCATGCTGTAGAAATGTGCATGTAAGACCTATTTTCACTAAGAATGCTTTGTCTCTGTCTAGCACTTTTCACATTATCTTGATTCATTTTGCACTAGGCCCTTAAAATGGTAAATCAACGACTGGAAAGGCTGGACCAAGCCTTTGAAGAGCGGTTTAACATTGTACTGATAACTACTAATCTGGATAACATTCACCTGAAAAGCAGCATTGAACACAACAGTAAGAAATCAAACCATGTTGATGCCATTTCCTGTTATTTCTTAGAGAAACGTAAAAAAATTGACTTTATTCCATGGAACACAAATGTTCTGGCTGGACTTTGCTGTATAACAGCATACAGTGACCAGAGAAGCAACACCAGCCAAAATATTATAGTAAACAGATTATTGTTTGTGCAGATCTGAAAATTGACAAGATCTGTGAGATTACTGCTGAAAGATCTCTTTGTGATCATCTTAATATTCTCCGACCTGTTCTCTACCTGTCCACGGACTCCGACAGTGTGAGACAGGCCATCAAAGCAGGTGAGCATTCAAGTCTCCATCTTATAAAGTACATGTTACTGTAGAGAACCTTTATCTCACAGAGCAGATTCATTGAGTTACCAGAGCAGTTTCATTGAGTTAAAACAAAAGCTACTCCATATATTTATTTTCTACGTTTATCATACTTAGGGTTGCAACTAAGGAAAATAAAAAGACAAATATGTTTTGCATTTTACTTTAAACTAACCAGACAGATATGCAAAAGGGAAGCTACACCCAGCCTCTATCCAGTACTACACTGAGAAAGTAGCTATTTATTGCATCAAGATAATGAATAATGAAAAAACATTTTACAATGATGATAATGGCGCGTTAAACATTGCTTTTTTTCAGGATTTGGAGCAGCCACCATGTTTCAGAGAGATTATCCTGAGCTCAGTGATGACATGTTACGTGTGGCCTTTGATGGCGATGGAGTCCTGTTTTCAGATCAGTCAGAGAGAGTGTATAAAGAGAAGGGTCTAACCGGCTTTCTACAAAATGAGAAAGAGTTGATAGACCAACCTCTGGCACTGGTAGGACTGAAAGTCTAAAATGACTACTTAGTAAAGGTTCATTATTAACTCTAAAAAATTGCTGAATGACAATAATTATTTTGCAGGGCCCTCTAAGAGAGTTTGCTGAAGCATTAGTTGCCTTTCAGAAGTCCTTTGAAAGGGCCCAGCAAAATTGTCCCATTCGTGTCTACCTATTAACATCACGCAGCACAACAAGTCCTGCAATCAGAGCCCTGAAGTCTCTGGGGGTACATGGGCTGCATACAGATGAGGCATTCTTTCTCGGGGGTACTCAGAAAGGGCCTGTGCTGAAGACAATCCAGCCTCATATCTTCTTTGACGACCAGATGCAACATGTTGATGTAGCCCTAGTGAATGGTGTTGTTGGTGCTCATGTACCATTTGGGGTGAGGAATGAATAATACATCCTGATCTGGTTTGTAAAGGAGGCGTGATACATGCCTGTCCTACAAATGATCCAGCCCAACTTCTTCTATCATGTGATTTTTAATGTCAGGGAAGCTTAACATTTAGTGATGAGGGTAAATGTTAAGATATTTTTGAGTCTGTGTGCCTATATTTTAATGGTGAAATTAAACCAATACATTATCTCCTTATTATACATTATTTTAAGTTTCATTTGTCCAAGTCTTACAACTATTAAAACCAACGCTACACCACATATGCACGCCCTTCATTCTTACACAATCCCTGTACCCGAGTGTTGTTCTCCTGATAATACATCTCACCTACTCCACCGGTCCAGAGGTTGGTCACGCTGAATGTGTACACGCCCTATAGGAAAACAATGTGTAAATGGAAAGAAAAATGGAAAGCAGAGGCTACACAATGTTAAAACTTGTTTCAGTTAAAAAAAATTGCTTTGACTGCATTTGGCAGACATTTTTATTATAAAACGACCGCACATTCAGTGTTTACATTTGATCAGTATGTGTGTTCCCTGGGAATCGAACCCACAACCTTTGCCCTGCTCACACAATGCTGACCAATTGAGCTAGAGGACCACTACATAATTTGAATAATTGTTATTATTTATTATGAATTATTATTATGCTGCTTGTGTGTTAAAGCCTATATAGGTTCAAAAAAGTCATCTCTACAAAACCATACATTACACTTCACGTGCCTTGCGTTTAGTTTGTTATAATACGCCTACTTATGACGTCAAAAGCAATATGTATTTAATAAGCGTGATCCTTGACTTCAAATAAACCGTGGATAAATGTGAAACTACAGGAAATACGTCTGGCATTTAGTCTGAATGTGACGAAATGGGAAGTAATGATGCTAAATCGATACGGTGACGTCGGGCTGATGGTGAGAGGTGCGCACAGACGCAGGCGCTCCGGATCCGTCCTCTCCATCACATCACCAATATGAGCGAACATGATCGCAACCGGAAAGATGGACGGCCAAACAACAGCGATGAAAACGACTGGGCAGCTGTCAAAGCCTTATACAACGACCCGAAAACAACGAAGAAGCCACGTCCGGTAAGCGAATGCATGTTTCCCGTACGCGCATTACGGCGCCCCGGTAAACAGGCGGCCAGCGCCGGTTGTTTATCCCGGTCGTCGGTCGTGAACGTTTGCGTTTTCATCTGCAGCCCAAACCGAGCAACGCGGTCACGATCGCGGTGTCGTCCCGCACTCTGTTTAACATGGTGAAGGAGAGGAAGGTGTTTGAAGAGGAGGGACTGGAGAGGTATGTTACCCTCCAGCTGGAGCTGGAGGACCGGCCTTTTACCCCGGGGGTCGCGTTTCCTTTCGTCAAGGTAAGAAGTTGAGGTTTTAGAAAGCGATTTATATCCTCCATTCAGTCCAGCCTGCCTGATTTAACCCTCTACCTGTGACCACCTGTCTGAAACCCGATGGCTTTCAGTAACTGTACACCTACATGGTGAACCTATTAAACCAAGTAGTGCAAAAAAGCAGGTTGAGGGTTTTGTTTTGCATTATTAAAGCATTATTTTGCCACATCTAAACACATCTCTAAGAGGATGGACTGGAGTATCTGTAGAGCCGTATGGTGGAAAACCAAGAGTGTGCCATCATTACTCACAGAGGGACTTTGTACATTAACTGGTTTTATTGTAAAGGCATTCCACTGTAGGGCAGGACTCAAAAACAGACCATCAAAGCTGATCTATCAGGAAGTCTTGTTTTTCCTGTTAACAGGCACTGATGAATGTAAACGCTCGCTTGCGAGAACTGTACCCAGACAGCGAGGAACTGTTTGACATTGTGCTGATGACTAACAACCATGCCCAAGTCGGAGTTCGTCTGATCAACAGCATCAATCACTACGGTATGGAAAGAAAACCATAAGAGATAGGTGGTGTGAAATTCTGTAACATAGAGACTCAGCAAAGCTATAATCTATGCCTAGAATACTACATTTACGTATTTGGCAGATGCTTTAATCCAAAGCAATTTACAGTACATTCAAGTTACATTTTCACAGTACATGTGCTCCCTGGGAATCAAACCCACAACCTTTTGCGCTGCTAACATAATGCTTTACCACCTAAGCTACAGAAGCACCTGTAGCAACACTACACTGTTAAAAAAATGGTGTACTTAATGCACATCTGTGTGCATTACTAAACAATAATGACATAAATTCTCTTTGTGTAGATCTAACTATTGAGAGGTTCTGTATGACGGGTGGAGAGAGCCCGATCGGTTACCTAAAGGCCTACATGACCAACCTCTACCTATCTAAAGATTCAAGAAAAGTACAAGAAGCTATCGAAGAAGGTATTTTACACTTGCGATGAAATGAAAAACACAGTTTGGCAAAAATGTATGCAATAAATCTTTTTTTAACTCCATGATGTATAAATGTGGAGCTAATAAATGGCCATTTTCACAGGAATAGCAGCCGCCACGATGTTCACCTGTGACAATGAAAACGAACTTAGTGACACGCAATTACGTGTGGCCTTTGACGGAGACGCCGTTCTGTTTTCCGACGAGTCTGAGATTATCGTGAAGGAACACGGATTGGACACCTTTTTTAAGCACGAGAAAGAATTTGAGAACAAGCCCCTTGCTCAGGTAGTTATGCAGAGCATATAAAGTGCTCAGGTTACTTTGATTTGGCATTGTTTTTTTAAATGGTTGTATCATTGTCCCCTAGGGTCCCCTGAAATGCTTCCTGGAAGCCCTAGGTAAACTCCAGCGCAAGTTCTATGCAAAAAACCAGCGTATTAACTGCCCTGTCCGCACTTACCTGGTCACAGCTCGAAGTGCTACCAGTGCTGGGGCCCGTGTCCTGAAGACTCTACGGAGCTGGGGCCTGGAGGTAGATGAGGCCCTCTTTCTGGCAGGGGCTCCTAAGGGGCCTCTTCTGCAGAAGATCAGGCCTCACATCTTCTTTGATGATCAGATGTTTCATATTGAGGGAGCGCAGGAGTTGGGGACCATCGCCGCCCATGTGCCTTATGGGATTGGACAAAAGTACCATAAGGGGAAACGCATAGAAACAAATGCAGAAAAATAAGGAAAAGATTTGATAACTGTCAGATGCAAATCTCACATCTCATCCCTTTGTGCACTGAAACATCCATTCAGTGTCAATTGTTTTATCTCTACAATACCTCAAATATGAATGTTTACTTCTATGAATAATTTGGGTCGCAGCTCAAGTGAAGCAAATGCATGGCGGCCCCTTTTAGGAGTATTGTAAACCTTGTCCTTTGTGCCCTTTTATGCTCAAAATCCACATGCCAAGTGGATTACACAGCATATTATGTACAGTAGTAATCCGTCAGAACTGTTAAGTTATTTAACAGCTACATTTCAGCTTTTTCTTTTTAGAAAATAATGTGCAATTACATATTTACCAGCATATATTCTTTTTAAACCCATTTAATCATTTGCTGTATAATACATCAGTAACTCTCAGGGAATCTCAGGGACTATAAAGTACATTGTAGGTGTATATACAATAATATATTGCATTTTATTTATAGTGTAAAACTTTCACTGTTTATTTATTTGGTTTTAGCTGTATTGTGTAACCCCCTCTGTATGGCCCACATAGCATGCCACAATAACCCCAGCCCTGCCCAATGAAAATGCTACAATAGGGCAAACAAAATAAATGTCAACATTTACAGAATGTATTACCATACTGTTTTGTCTACATGTGGATATAAGCACTGGATTTATTTTTATGATGTTAAAATAAACGCTGACGACTTGCGTGGCGTTTGTATCATTCCTCTACATGTAATAAGCGACAGAAAACCCAATGCGCATGCGCGTACCTTGCCGCAATGCCCTCATGGGTAATGTAGTTGAATAACGTTCTGGTCGCTTTCCACATGGACGAATGTTTACAACTACAAACCTGTTTGTGAGCTCGTTGATGGACCCAGAAAGATCAGCAGTGAAGCAGAGCACCACGCTGAAATGTTGCGGGGCAAAACTATTATAGTTACGGGGGCAAACAGCGGCATTGGGAAAGCCGCGGCTACGGAGCTGGTGCGGCGGCAGGGCCGGGTGATCATGGCATGCAGAGACCGGGAGCGGGCAGAAGCAGCGGCCCGGGAGATCCAGCAAGAGGCCGGGCCGGATCAAGGAGAGCTGGTGATCAAACACTTGGACCTGGCATCGCTTATGTCTGTCCGTAGCTTTTGCAAAGAGATACTCGAGGTATTTTATGGTGTTGAGGGCTATACACCAATATAGGCTATACATAGTATACTACCAGATCATTGTTTAAACTAGAACTAGTCTGATCTGTTTGTATTGTATGGTGTTGTATTGTATTGTCTGAATTGTATTGTGTATTGACTATTTACAATAGCACAGAATAGCTGGAGATTCTAGAGTCCGCAGTTGTTTTATCTCTGCTGCCTATGAAAAAGAAAAACATCTTTACAATTGACCAATTTTGCTGTTTATCAATCAGGAAGAGCCGAGAATCGACGTCCTGATCAACAATGCTGGAATCTACCAGTGTCCTTACACCCAAACAGTGGATGGATTTGAGATGCAGTTTGCTGTCAATCATCTGGGCCACTTCCTGCTCACTAACCTCCTACTGGACCGCCTCAAGCTCTCCGCCCCAAGTCGCATCATAGTGGTGTCGTCCAAACTCTACAAGTATGGTGAAATTAACTTTGATGACTTGAACAGTGAGAAGAGCTACGATAAAGCCTTCGCGTATGCGCGGAGTAAGCTGGCTAATCTTCTCTTCACCCTGGAGCTCTCCCACAAGCTAGAGGAAACAGGAGTGACTGTAAATGCTCTCACGCCCGGGATTGTGAGGACTAACCTGGGCAGGCATGTCTACATCCCTCTGCTGGTGAAGCCTCTGTTTAATCTGGTTTCCTGGGCTTTCTTCAAGACCCCCGAGCAGGGAGCGCAGACTTCTGTCTACCTGGCCTGCTCACCAGATGTGGAGGACGTTCAGGGGAAGTGCTTTGCTAACTGCCAGGAGGAGCAGCTGTTGGCTAAGGCCACAGATGAGGAGGTGGCCAAGAAACTGTGGGATGTTAGTGAAGTAATGGTGGGCCTCACAACCTAAAAGAAAGAGTTTAGACATTAACCAGCGATCACCTACTAATGCACATTGCTTTGCATATGAATCACCCAAGCCAAGCTGTTTTGGTCGCAATTATTTATATTTTTACTAATAATAGTTTAATTGGCATTTCTTTTAAAAAGATTAGGAGGAAGACGTTCTCAGTTACTTAAGATGCCTTAAGTATGTTTCATGTGCTAACTACGCATTCAGAGTGACAGTATAAAAATGTTTTGTTTTGCTTTTTCAGCTTGGTTTAACTGTACAAACAACAATCATATAACTTCAGACCCCAGTTCTGCTGTTGATGTGTGCGCAATCTATACAGTTCATCTTGCCCATAAAAAATAAATACTAAAATGTTTGTGTGACTGTATTTTTGAGATTATTTATCTTCCTGTTAAACGTTGTTCATTCTGGTAGTCATGGTAATTTACTCTGTACCTTTCCATTTGTTTGTTTTTCTTACAAAGAGGAAATGCTTTTGGGAGCCTTTTTGGCCTTATAAATACATAGTTCAGATTTTAACTACAGCTCAGCCAGGTTTATATAATAGAAAAATAGTTTGATGGTTGTTACTGTGGGGCTCATTAGCAGAACAATTTTGGAATTAGAGCAATAACCCGCTCTGCTTTCAGAGTTCACTTACTGTCTAATTAACCGTTCTAGGAGTTGTTACAGTGCAATTCAACTGCCTGCCTTCACACAGACCCGCATACAAAGAAAGTACACACTCCCCTCACACTGTCTCTCTTCACCGTCACTGCCTTGAATGTTTCCTCTTAGCATTACTGGTCTCTGTGAGAATGGTAGCAGTTCTGATGGGTTCCTAATGCTTTTCCCACCTGTGTTTGCCATTAGGGCTTTTTCAGGATCATTTAGAGAATGTTCCGACCAGCCAGAAAGCCCCTAAGATATCCCAGAAATCAATCTGATAGCTCCCTGTGAAACGGGAGGTCTCGGTGTGCCTGACTGTGTGAGCTGGAGACTGTTTGTATTTCAAATAAAGAAAATTGGGTAAATTACGAAAGCTAATGGCTTTAATGATGCGTTTAGACACGGTGCCACATCAGCAACAGAATGCCAAGATGCCAAACAGCGATGCTTTGATAACAGTCATTTTTTCTATTTCATCCCGTTTATCATGCCTCAGGAGGACAAGGTGAACAGATTTTTGGTATTCAGGGTAAAGCCCCTGTATCGTATGTAGTGGTTTGCCATTTCTCCTGTTGTGCAGCTTTGCTTGCCTCACCTCAGCTCTGCTTTGAGGGGAAACCTGCAGCCAACATCCTTTCCCACCATTTTTGCTAGTCGTCTACTCCAACTCAAACAGAGAACTCCCCTCTCGTTTATTATCCTGCAAGTTTGTTTTCTGTGATAGGGAATGAAGGGGAGATAATGAACACGTTATTTTCATAGGAAAGAGAGTTTCCAGCTTTGAGTGCTTGACTAAATTATTCTGAGTATGATGAAGGCACCAGAACCTCTAAAGCCTCATTTGAACATATCCAATATTCACCTTTTCACACAGCATTCCTCCATTGAAAGCTGATCTTAATCTGACATGATCGATACATTCAAATATAATGACAGATGATGATGGTGATGAAGAGGCGTGTATGTCATAAGAAAGGTTCTCTACAGAGTGATTAAAAACTAGTTTAATTCACATTTATTTGGGTTTTAAGTATTTTTTTATGTTTTAAAATAGCTTTACATGAAATTAATGTTATTTTATAGAAACAATAGTGTGATCATAATGATTATATGTAAGCAGTTACATACCATAAAGGCTAGTTCACACTCCCATAACAACTGCCAACAAAATTTCAATGATTTCTGGGTTTTGTTCGATCTGTGTGTTAAACCCTGTTAATCAAACTGGTGCTTGTTAGTTTAAGTGAAAATTGCAGCTATGTTGATTAATATTCTAAATCCAATACAGCTAATTTTTCAATATTTGCATTGGTTTGGGGAGTTAAATTAGCCTTTGCTAAAATATTCGATGCCATCTCAACTGATATTTAAAATCTGTTCCAAGCAAAAATAAACTGATGGAGACTCTGGCTATCAAGGCAAATGGAAATCCTAAGAAACTATGACACAAGCACAGCAACACTGGTTGCTTAGCAACCGAGAATAAGACCTTGCTCAGGGTCACAATGATAACAACAGGCTTGTGATGCTGGTAATTCCCTGCTGTCAGGTCACCCCAACCTCAGATCAAACCTGCAACCTTTGTGTGTTCAGCCCAGCATGAACCATTCCTTGGAGCGACTAACTTAAAGAGCTTTCAAAACTTGAGGGAAAACACTTTCTGGAGGACAAATACAGATCTGCTGGCACAGAAGCTGAGTGAGCAATGAACAAAAACATCTTTTCAATTTATTTATTATTCTTTATTTTAGCAGGTAAGTTGATGGATTGCTTGGTCTTATGGAGCAGTGACCTGGCCGTGGTTCTGTGTGTACAGAGGTATGGTGAAGTCTTTCCCCTGAGGTGGAGATCTGTGTTTTGACACACTCTTCAAAACAAAAAGAGTTTTTCTCCGGGTTTGGAGAAATATTTTGGTTTGTAGCAGGATAAGGAAAACATTTCAGCATTTTTCAGCATTATTCCATCAGATTCACACATGGAAATGATTCCTGAGGTGTAAATCTCTTCATGGGAAATGTGTAGATTTCCTGAAGTATGAAAATTAAACGTTGCCAAATTTTAGCTGATAACTCAGAAGTTACGCAGACAAATCACAGATTGCACTGTAGTTGGACCGTTTCCTGGGACCTGAGTGTGTATTTATCTACAGGCTGACCGGACTGGTAAATCTAAGAGTTTCTTTAAACAGGAACAGCGTAAGGTTCAAATGCTCCCTAAGGGGGGCAGCTGAAATTCAACAACATTATTTTAAATGCAGCTCCTGAATACGTTGATCTGTTTGGTTTCAGCTTGCTGATATATTGGAATGTCATGCATCACGCCAGATGCAGATCTGTTATTCTAACAGGTCACGTTGAAAATCAGAAGCTATAGATTAAGTTCATGACATAATAGTTATGATTCCAGCTTTCACGTTTGGGGGACTAAATAACCATTTCCTCACCCTTACATCCTTCTAAACCTTCTGAATGAATGCTTATCAGCATCCAAACCTTATCTCAGAACAGCTTGGAGATGTTTATAATCCAGTATGGGGTTCACATAAGCCCAAATGTAGACAGTAATCAATACTGTACAAACCTTTAATTTTAAAGTCTGTATGTGAGGACAAAGGGTCTTCAGAAGACCCAAAAACATAATTTTACAGGAAACTCTTCATATCAGTGTATTAAGTGCTCTTAAGTGAGTCATTAATATGAAATCTGGGGCAGACAGAAATGAAGTGGTTATTGGTCCAAGTGCTCGTTTAAGAGGTAAAACATACAAAGCCTCCAACACAAGCACAAGTTCAGTTTTAAATCTCAGGGTGAGACGTGCTTACACCATGAGAATGAATAAGGTTGGGGTTCTGTATGTGGTTTTTGTTGAGTGCAAGACAAAGATTATAGTGCAGATAACAGAAGAGATGGACCGGCTGTGGGAAGCACCAGAACTTTTTCCGGTGGCCTGGTCAGCTTGTGGGTCGGCTGTTCAGTGGACCCAAAAAGTATTTTATTGACATTGTATTGAATTCAACTAACTGGACATTTATTATATTATTTCATTTTGTGTTCTGCAGAAGAAAAATGTTTGGAGAACAATTTTTAATGGGATCGTAACCAGTTAGACCATATACATTTTAACTATGATCTCCCCTCCCTTACAAATGGCAGCGTTATTTACTGAGGAAGATTATTATTTATCCAAGAAAATATATTTTTCCTCAGTATGTAGAGTGTGGGACCAGAGATAAATGAATCAGACAGCTATAAACCTCTGAACACTACTATAACCCATTTTTCCATCACATAAATGGCCTGTGATTCTTTCCCCTTTTAGTCTGACATTTGACAACCTACTCCCATCATCCCTTAGAGGTTATGTAATAAAACACGGCCTCAGTCTCACCACTTCCCTGCCTGACACCAGAGCAACTGTGACATTCTGTGTCAAAGTAACAGATGACCTGCTTCAGCAGGCATTCGGTCTGGCTGAAACAAACACTACTCATCCTAAGCGTGGCCATGTGAACTGGCCCTTAACAGGACACAGAACAGAGACACTTCAAAAACTCAAGCAGGATCCCTGACATGGGTGCAGCTGCTGTGAGAACAAGACCTGACGTGGATAATTACAGACGGCGATGAGAAACCTAATGGAATTGCAAAGATTTAAAGCACAACTCATGAAAGCAGGCCTGTGAGTCCCAAGTGTCCTTCAGAGGAAAGAGAGATTTTGGAACATACTGTACAGGGATTACTGGTTTACAACGTTTGCTAAAGTTTCATACTTCTACTGGTTGTCACGGTATCAGATTTTCACTACACTGTTTTGATGGTCAAAAGAATTCATGGTTACGACATTATCATGGTTCATCATCATCATCTATTAAAAAAAACCAAACAATAATACTATCAGTTCATCTTTAATTTTGTTTTCTCATGTTTCCTCTTTTTTGGCCAATGAATCACTTTCAAAAAACGAGTGTTGGGAGGAAGAGAGAGAGTTTTGACCCTTGTGGCACTTAGGGCAAAATGTTAAATGAGTGCAATACCACCATCTACTGTGTTGGAGTGTCAAGCAGATACTGGCGCTGAATTATTTACAATATTATCAGATATGGTATCAAAAATGGTGGCTATTAATATCACAGTTATCGTCAATACTGGTATATTGCGACACCCGTAATGTATACTTTTATACAAATTTCAAATTTAGTTTTTCCTTATCTTCTAAACTGCATCAATATAGTATATATAGCTCTATATAATAAAGGTGCAGCCAATCTAGAAACGCAAATGATTCATGGAGTCATTTTTTTATTCAAGTAGATTTGGGCCAATGTGGCCAGGAGTCCCCCATTTGTTTTTTAAAAAGTACAGTACAGGAGTTTGGAGTACAGTTTTTTGAGTCTATGAGTCTCAATAATAGACTCATAGACCAACAGTCTCCTCTGAAAACCACAGAATCTCTGAAAGGGAGCAATATCTAAGAGCAGCTCAATGTGTGCGGCTTATCACACTGAGAGCCACTGCACACTGCCAGACAGAATCCACGTTCCACTGAAATCATGAGTTACTCCATCAGAAATCCAGAGGTGGTCAGAACCACAGATTAGGAGCAAAATTGGTAGCAGGTTTAAGGAAACGTTCCCAAATACCAGCAATTGTTCAGCTGTGGGTGGTCTTGTGCTTCTATTGAGTTTCGCTGTGCTACCTAAAATTCCCTGTGTTGCCTTGCAAACTTTTAGGGAAACTTTCGAAACCCTCAGGTATTTTTGTAAACAAGGGTCATTTGTTGTTAGCTTCTGTTGTCTTAAATGGACCAGATCTGTATTATTCTAGAAGAATCTCTCCCATCTCTCTCTTTTACACTTTTTCTCACTTTACCTCTCTTTCTCAAGTCATTTGGCCTCTCTCTCTCTTTTCATGATTAATGTGCTGGTTATTTATCTCTGTCTGTCATCATTTTACTTAATGTGTACAGGCTATATGCCAGATCCACCACGAGCAGAGAGAGAGAGACAGCCGAGCATGTTTGGTTTGGCCTCCTGTCCACCTCTCGTCCACCATCTCTCTCCAGAGCGCCCAGAAGATTCTCCCATCTGAACTTCTCAACCTTTGGCCTTTGTTCACAACAAATTACCCCTCTCTGCCATTTCTCATATGCTTATTGCAGCTTGGTGTTGGGTGGCCATTAATAACAGAGAGGGTTAAAGTGGAGCCCTTGCTGAGTGATAAGAGCACTAAAGCTCAGATCAGCTCAACATCCTACCTCCCGCAAATTTACTCATAAATCCAGCTAACCAGGAATGTTCTCAGAACGTTGGCAACTTTCTCTAAAAGTTCTCTCAAAGATACCAAAAAAGTTCTTGCAGTAACATTAGTAGATAATTTTTCTAATGTTATATTTTATATATCAAAAACACTATTCTTAACTTGTTAGTGTAATGTTTTAAAAAGCTTTACCAAAATGAATAATGTTTAAATAACATTCTTATAACCAAGCAATATTGTTAAAAAAAAACTGGATGTTTTGAATGTTCATTTAAAAAAGAACATTTAACGTTTTTGTTACTTAATGGAAACGTTACGGAAACATTCTTACAACCTAAAATTGTTAGCTGGGAGCATGCTTTAGTTAATGCAGGGATGCACACAAGTGCTTCCATCCCAGTGAAACTAAAGTGTTAAAACCAAAATACACTGTACAAATACTGCAGAAAAATATTTGTGCAAATCTATGCGCAAAAAATACCTCCAAGATGGCAGACAAAGACAAATGTTCATAAACATGTTTATAATTTATTTAATCCTAAAAAAAAAAATTTATATTAAAAATGGATTATATTAGTCAATATTTGTGTGTGCTGTGTATATTTATTACTGTATTGTGTCAATGCCTTACCAGCCAGCTATAACTAAGTTTAGACTCTTTAGAAGAATTAATCACTCTGTTAATTCTTCTCTTTCTTCCTCACTCACTACTACCTGATTCTTTTCTTTTAAAGAACATATATGTGCATGCATTCATTGTGAAACACACACTTGCACATTTATCATATGCTGTCTCTTTTTTGTACTCTCCAGAAACACAAACACACATTAATCTTCGTCTGCCTGCTGTAAGGTCTTCCCACCGTTCTGATGTACGGGGCCTGATGTTCTAAAGGAGACCAGATCAGAGAACAAGTCTCTTCCACTGATCACTGGAATTATTCAGCTAAAGCAAACAGAAAGCAGAAAACACAGAAGAACCCTCTGGGAGCAGAACAACAGAGCAGATGCCATCAGAGTCACTTATGATGGGACTCAGCAGGATGAAAAAGTGTGTGTGTGTGGTTGAGGGGAACAATTTTAGGTTGTAAGAGAATTTCCGTAAGTAACAAAAACATTTAAAAGGTTATTTTGAACTTTATAAGAATGTCAAAATGTCCAGTTTTTAGATGTTGTATTAACATTATTGCTTCATTATAAGAATGTTGTTTAAACTTTTTTACCTTTTATAACGTTTTAAAAAAACATTCCACTAACAAATTAATAACATTTTTGATATACGATATACAACAATAACGAAATGTTCTACTAAGGTTACTGCAAGAACATTTTAGATAGCATTATTAGATAGTGAGAGAATGTTAGCCAGCGTTATGAGGACATTCCTTGTTAGCTGGGGAGTCTTTGATCCTTGCCATCAGCAGCAACAAGCACTAAAATACTGTCTGTCTGCATCTCCCGTTCACCGAATCCACAGGATAAATAGGTTCTTCTGAGCAGGACACAGCTGTTAGCTGCAGGTCTCGTCGTTTCAAACTGAGATGCACTCGCTGCTTATTTTATCATTAATAGTTTCATCCTCTCTGTCACACTGAGCATCCTTGAAACGCTATTTATTATGATTCGCAGTCAGATTGAGTCTGTCAGGGGCCTGACTTCACTAAAGCAGAGCAGTCTGCTTAGTGTCTCTGTCCCCAGAACACTCCACAGAGGAGCCAGAACTCCATACATCACAGCCGCCAGACGTGGGGTGGGAGGAGTGTTTAAATGTTGAACTTAAGTAAATGTGCATTTGTATGTCTTTGTTTGTCCCTTTTCCTTTGTACTTGTGGTTTATGTTTGACATTACCAATCAAAAGTTTGGACGTATTTTTTTCTTTGTTATTAATTGTTTCCATACACTAAAGTAGCGGTGTATCAGAACTATGAAATAACCCATATGCAAGTGTGAGAATTATGAGTGATGCTCTGCTCACTTTGGTCATTCTCTCAATTTCATGAGATGTAGCTGTACTTGTGATGCTTTTCAAAGAACTTTAAACAAGTTTCTGCGTATGCTGGGACTCGCTGGCTGCTTTTTCTTTACTATATGGTCAAACTTACCCCCATGCCATATAAACATATACACACATATATGTAGTTAAATATACAAACTAAAATCCAGAGCTATTAAAGTCTGAATAAATCTAAGATGAACTAACCTTGATTAGCTTGAGATTCAGGTTAACTACAGACCAAGGATAATTTACTGACACAATCTGTCAACATCACATGGGCATTTGTTGCCTACTGGTTATTGAGTCAGACTTGTAACCAGAAGGCTGCTGGTTTGATTCCAGCACTGCCAGGTAGCAACTGAAGTGCCCTTGAGCAAGGCACCTAACCCCCGATTGCTCCCCAGATGCAGTAGTGTGCTGCCCACTGCTCTGGGTGTGTGTGTTCATGACTTGCAATGTGTGTTCACTTCTCACCAGTGATGGGTTAAATGCAGAGGTCACATTTCAGGAAAGGGTTACCATATCTAACAAGTATGTCACTTTCACATGTAATGTGATTTTTCACGGTCGATCACCATGTTTAATTCTCAAAATTACTTTTATTGACATCTGTGTATCCTAAATCACAAATACCTGAGTCAAAGGCAACCATCTTTCCTATATAAACACACTGAATCCGGCTGATGCCGAAGTCAGTGAGGTCACTAACCACTTCCAAAACGAGTGGAGAGACTAGAGGTACTTCTGCTGTCGTTTGCTTATCTTTAAAGGTTTATGTCATGTTCCTTCTCTCCCTGTAACACTCCTCTGTTGTCTCCTGCAGATGTTTCCAGTTTACAGAGCAGAGGGTGGGCGCAGTGTCGGCAACAGGCTGACCTCCCACCTGCAGCTCTGACCTTTGACCTTCAAAGCTCTGTAAGAGAGCCGGAACACCTGATGACCCGACCTCTGTGCGAGCAGCTTGTGACATCATGAGCTAAAGTCTATCTGATCTCGAGAACAAATGTACTGCACATGCAAGCTTCTCCTGTCTTTAAATCTAGGCATGAGGTGCCCTCTGCAGGCCACAAAACTTGCTCGGCTAAATAGCGAATCCAAAAGTAGAGGATGGGTGTGACATTTATGATTTAGGAATTAAATTAAAGTGTAAATAAATGTGGAAAGGAGGGGTGGAGAAAACACGTAAATTCAGTTAAAATAATAATAAACTTCACAACTCTTCACAAGCATGAGCACAGCATGACAATTAAATAAAGACTATAAAAATAATTACTTCTCAGTCAAAACATGAGAAGAGTGCAACGAAATGTCTTATCAAATAATGTGTAACAAACATTTATCACTAGTCCAACGCAGAATATAACCTTTATTTCTTGGAACATCCCCCTGTGTTCATATATGAAATATTTTGTCCAAATTGATAATGCTTTCGGAACTAATAAACATGACATACTGTCAGCTCATACACAGAAAATCAAAATCTGCACACCAACGCAATAAATAAAGTTTAAAGTTAAATAAGAGGGGCTGTAAATTCAGTCTGGACCTGTTTACAACCAAGACTTATTAAAACAGATTATACTGTTCACTCGCACACAGCTGACTCTGAAAACACAGAACACTTCTTAAGTCGAGCCCGAGGGATTAGAGGGGAAAAAACCTCCGTTCTGCCTGAGGAATGAAAATCAGATCGTGCAGATGGAAAGAAACACCTCATTTTTTCCATGTAATCACTCAAAGTCGTGCCAGAGAAATCTGATTATTTGTTTATGACATGAACAAGACAAAAAAAAGAGTTTTGGCATGTACCTGTGTAAATATGTTGTCTAATAAAGAACAGAATGACTCTGAGTTTGAGTTTGGCCGTAATGTCATGTCTGATGATATGACATCAGTTTAATGGTCTGTGATGTCATAGTAGATGTTCAGATTTTAGTAAGGGGGACTGGTCCTAGATCAGTGTAAACATGAGTTCATGAGTCCAAACAGGGTGGAATGGGCTGCAAGCCAACGGTATTAGCATTAAAGTGGCTGTTAAAGAACATGCTAGTCTAATGACCTGGATTTGGATCAGTGCACCTGCAAATTGTACAAACACACACACACTTAAACACACCAAGCCTGCAAACACTCTGTCATGTCTGAGGCACTCACGGCCTGCTACACTGAGTCACGTACTTGTCATGGTGTTATGACTTTATTTCTGTAATATAAGACAACACACACCAAGTTTCTATGACAACACATGTTTACACACACAAAATTAGTATACAGTACATCAAACAGCCCTCCCAACTTTAGAAATATATTTACAGTATGTTTTCCCTGTTTTTTCATATTATCACTTTGGGAAATGGTTTCACAACAACTGATTGTCCATCATTTTCTTTCTTTCTCATTTTCTGTTTTCTGAAGCTGAAAATCTGGACCATCAGTTGTTATACTTCTCTACTGCCAAACATTTAAACTCACAACGTATGTTGCCAAATACAACTCTTCCACTCACTGGACAACACACACACACAAACACAACAGCCAATACACTGAGCCTATACGCTGACACTTCTGCACACACTTCTGCACATACAAGCATTTATACACACACGTTTACTTATCTAAATGAGGACATCTCATACACTTCTATTGCTTTTTACACCACTAATTCTAAACAATATAATCTAACTCTAACCCACATTCTAACCCTAACCTTAACAGAAAACATTTTGTATTCTTATAATTTTACAAGAGACTTTATTTACTATATTTTTATTGCTTTTTTACAAATGAGGACATCCCCAAAGGGAGGTTTTGCTCAGATTTGTCAGGTCTTGCTGACTTTTGGGTACCAACTTGTCTCCAATATATGGTTAAGTAACGCCACCCCCCAGACACTCATGAAAACACCACACACACACATTCAACCTAAACACCCACAGCAACAATGAAAGATTGTTCATACCAGACAGATCCTTCATGTAATAGTAAAAGGTTTTTGTCACAATGATTGATTTTATAATTTTCATATTTTTGTCATCTTAAAATTGGCAATCTGTCTGAGAGATGCATTATCAGAGTGGTGTATTACAGCCCAATGTTTGTACTATTAGAGGGAAAGTCTGCGTTATCAGACGAAGACAGTAAAGCGTTTTGTAAAATCCCATTTTTATAGCAATTTTCTATATTTAATCTCATAATAAGACAGATGGTAGAGCTTTAATACATTTTGTTCCTCAGCACTCCTGAAGGACGTCACTGAGGTAAGAACCTGTAGGTAACAGTGCAGAGATCAGAAGAGACAGAACAGCTGCAGCTTTACTTTCTGACTGATGGCAGCCTCAGTCGCTCTTAGGACACTTTTAATGCATCTTGATGTTGTTTATCTGATCAGCTGTTTCACAGCACTGCACTGACATCTGGTGGACATTCATGATAGATTGGAGATGTGTTGAAATGACCTAATCTAACCTGTAGGGCCTTTTTGCCTTCTGAACATTTTTCCAACCCTGTTTACATGTGATCGTTAAAGTGATTTCTGTAGAACTGTTATAGCTCCTGATGCAAATAAACCTACAAGATCTTTTTCCTTCATAAAGATGTAAAGCAATCTTATGAACATCATTTTTAGTCATTCACTTCCAGTGTCATGTTTCTGCCTCACTCTTGCTTTCCCACTTGTTGGCTACTGGTGAGTTTTCTCCACCATTCCCCAGATATCACACCACACTCTCATATGAGCAAAAACAATGTTGTCTTCTCCCTTGCCAAGCACTCAGAGTTATTAAGCTCGGCCTGGCACAGTGCCCACTTGCTTGTGGTTTAGAAATGGTGATCCGTAATGCAGAACGGATGAACCCATTTCTATTAAATCAGCATTTTCTACAAGGGGGCCATGAGTTCATTCCATCATTGCATGAACCCTCACAGATATTGATGTATAACCAGAGACCAGCGTCAGCTGTCTGTGTGTGACAGAGCAGTTGCTGTCCTGCACCACACACTTCTTTTGGATGCAGATACACTGGAGTGTGACCCCTGTAATCAAACATTATGGTATGAATGAGGTATTGAATTTAAATAATTACTAATAAATTAACTGTTTCTGTAGTTATACTGATACAGCATTGTGTTAGCAGCACAAAGGTTGTGGGTTAGATTCCCAGGGAACCCACGTACTGATCATAGTGAAACACTGAATGCGCTGTGGGTCGCTTTGGATAAGTGTCTACCAAATGCATAAATGTAAATATGTTTTCAACTAAAAAATACTACTTGCAGTCAACTTCTGTAAAGACATAATAAACCAACATATGTCAATACAGTGTATAAAAATTCAAAACACACAAGTCATCCTGTCCCTTTGGTTAAAATTCAACCCCTTGGTTAAAATCTACCTTCATTATATTTTCTATATATGCTAGTGTGGTTTTATTGTCTTCTCTTGTTTACCAAACAGCTATTACAAAAACATAATGATGATTGGATTTTAAGTTTTAATAAAGAATGAACAAAAACGAATAGTCATACACACATAGATACATATATAGTCAACATGCATACATAAATACAGTACATACACTATACGTAAATTACCTATTAATACAAAAGCACAAACTACCCTATAAACTACAGACAGATAGAAGTGCGGAGAGAATACGCCTGAGATTTGTGATTCAGTTAAATTATATTTAAGGTTTATCATCTGACATTTACTGCTTATCAGAAATCAAAGCGGCAGCCACATTAGTTTTCCTGTTAATGAAGCAGGAAAAATGAAATTATGAACATCTGTGAACATAACTCTGCACTCCACAGTGGAGTACGTGTCCTATAAATAACTGATTGATCACTTAGCAAAAACACATCTTGCAATTTGATCTTGCAGCTTGATAACTACAGAGTGTTGCTACAAACACATACATACACATTTAGCAAAACACAGCAAAACTAGTGTTCCTTTTTATTTCTCATCTCCAATAGGTGGTTTGGAACAATTTGTAAACATATTATATATATTATATATTCATAATTTTATAATTTGCCAATATGTGATGTGGAAAAGCAGTTGTGCTTTCCTGTTTTCTCTTCTTTTCAAGTTTTACCTCTTCACTTTTTTTCTTCTGGAGTGAAGTAGTCACTAAAATCAGCATCTATTCTACTAATCTTTTGTTTTCTGTTGGTTAGTATGTTAAAGGCTGTGAGAGTCAGTCGTCTGCACTACAGCATGAAGTGTAGATTCAGCGCGTCTTCTATGATTGAAAACACACAATCAGAGAAGTAGCTCTGAGGCTCATGCTAAGCATGAATATATTACACTTACATGTAAATGGTGTAGTCATGGAAGACTAACAATGCTGTTATAGGATAATTGAATACAATTTAATGATTACATTACAGATACACCGAGACACTACCGCCCTTTGGAAGTGTGTTTGTTCATCCCTTGAGCTCCTATTTCATTCCTTCTCCATCTCTCTCTTTCTCTATTCCTCTCCTTCGACTTTCTCTTTCTCCATTCTTTCTCCTTGGGCTCTCTCTTTCTCTATTCCTTCTCCATCTCTCTCTTTCTCCATTCCTCTCCTTCAACTCTCCCTTTCTCCATTCCTCTCCATCTCTCTTTTTTCTCCTTTCCTCTTCTTTGACTTTTTCTCCATTCCTCTCCTTAAACTCTCTCTCTCTCTTTATTCCTCTCATTCACATCTTTTTATCCATTCCTCTTCATCTCCTCTCTTTCTCCATTTCTCTCCTTCGACTCTTCTATTCTCTACACCCCAAACAGGAAATCAGGGTATTCTTTATTATAGTATGTCTGTGTAACAATTAAGGTATTTACACTGCACATTCACACAAAAACCAGAAACAAAGCCTGGAATCCAATTTCTTCATACTTTTAACCCTTTAATAACCACAATTGCTATTATAAGTCATATTTAGCACAGAATTAAATAATAATCTAGTCCCTGCTAAAGGATATTCTAAAAGAACAGCAATGACAGCCGTGTAATAGCCATTAAGACAGTGCTGTTACCCTCCATCAATTTGAAACACACCCTTACCTGACAGGTGATCATAGTGTTATACAAACTGGGCAGAAGGGCAATATTTATCCTCAGAGTGCAGCACTAATGTACATTAGTGTGTGTCCTGCACTTCCTCACACACACCTACAGCCTCTATAGCAAATACTGTACTCTGCCAGGTGTGAAGGTCAAGAACAAACACAAACACACACACACACACACACACGATCAGCTGAAGCATGTTTCCTCACACCATCCCAAACACATCGTTAATGCGACCCATTTCCTTATCACTAACGCATCTCTGCACACTAATGCAACACACACACGTTCAGAAGATCTTAAGTAATCTATTGCCCCAGATAATTTAGGCCATTATTTATTTTTAATAATTACTGTTCATTATCATTACAGAAACACCATCACTATTATGACGCAGACACTCTATGAATGTAAATCCAATGCATGTTATAGTAAAGAAAAATTGTTTATTTTATCTTTGATTCAAATATCATATATTGCTCTGCCTCTGTAACATCTTTTCTCTTCGGCTGACGTAATCTCTCTCCTCCAAGTGTAACACCCCATTTACATGTTCCACAAACAGAATTAGTTTTGCCTTTAACTGGACAGAATTTTCTTCTGCTGCAGATATTGATATAAACATACAATAACATACAATAACACCTAAAATTAAGTACTAATATGATATATAATAGGTGAAATAAGTATATTAGTCACCTTTGTTGTATTAAATGTATCCTTATAGTTGCTTTTACGCAGACCAATGGTGTTACAGACACACACATAAGAGTCGCTACAGTCTTTCTAACAGCCAGTTGTGACTGAATTATAAATTAGACTGAATTATAAATCTGATCTTTGATTCATCAGATGCTGCTGTGTTATTTTCTCTCTGTGCCCCGGAAATGGAGGAGCCACACAAACGTCTTAAAACCAGTGAAAATATCCATGCACTGTTCAGATGGACCAACTAAACAATATGTTCTTTTTAAGATGACATGGCCTAAAATCAAGAAACTTCATCAAATTACCCAATTTTGCAAGAATTAATAGCAGTTTTAAAGGTTAACAGAACACATTTCATGAACAAATTGTAAGGTGTACAGTAAATTAATAAAGAAGGCTATAATCACAATGCATGAATTTGAAGTGCCACAGTTAAAATGCAGTGGACCCCAGCCAAGCAAAAGCGCTTAAATGAATTCTCTCTCTTTAAATAATAACTACACCATCAACCTATGGTCATCAAAAACCGTTTTGAAA
Source organism: Chromobotia macracanthus (assembly GCA_036877525.1). NCBI lineage: Eukaryota > Metazoa > Chordata > Actinopteri > Cypriniformes > Botiidae > Chromobotia > Chromobotia macracanthus. The sequence continues at coordinate 6,061,154 of JAZGTH010000073.1, read as the reverse complement.
CTTTTTGGCATCGCCTATGACTTTAAGTTAAGATCTTAAACTTGACGGAAGATCCAAACCGCCTGCCAGCGAGCTGCATTTTCTCCAGACGTAAATAAAAGTTTATGCGACGCACAAGGTCCTTTATGTTATTAAGATGATGGAACACGCACCGACACTTTAGACAAACTGCGTTGTAACTGCTGTCATAATGCGCTAAACGGATGCGACAGGCGGGGACTCGTTTCAGTGGAGAGGTCGAAGGAGTCGCGACAGCCATCGTCAATGATGGAGTTGAAGTCGGAACAAGAACATCCAAGCAACTCTGCGTGAACATTTGGCACCTCACGCCACTGACTGAACAGCAGTCGATCATCTCTACATCTTCTCGTGTAGACAGAGGGAAGAGGCGAGGATGGGATGGAGGGGATAAAAGCAGGGGACATTGCAATGTCTTTTTTATGGGAGGCAAAATAAACAGCGCGCGTGATTTGATGATCGTGCAGGTTTCCGCGTGAATAATGCACTGCCATTATTTTTAGAGATCGACCATCAATTTTGCTGAGATCTGCAAGGATGCATCAGCTTATCACTCTCACGGACATATACGCTCACACATCTGTCTCTCTGGTCATTACCATAACTGCAGTATCAAAGTGACAAATGAAAACATGGCCGTTTTGAACATGTAGGCCTCTGTATGCATGCAAGCACGAAAGTACCCAGCGAACAATTTTAGGATGTAGGAACGTTTCCATTAAGTTCTAGCCATTGTTCTGAGACGTTCCCTGTTATGCATGTATGTTTGTATGTATGCATTTGATCATTATCTGACTAAATACATACTCGGCCTAGAAAACCATCTTGTGTGAAAGACTAAACCAAAACCACTGAGACATTTCTCAAGATATCTTTTGAATTGCACAGAAGAGAAATGTCATATAGATTTGGAATGACATGAAAGATGAATGATAAATGATGGGTAAAAAATAATTTTGGGGTAAACTATCCCCTTCAACAGACATCATAGTATTAAACTATGGAACAGAAGAATCTACTAACTAAAGCTTGAAGATCCAGCCTGTGTCATTGGATGTGGTTGGATGTGATGGATGTGGCTGGATTAAGCATTTTCACTCTGAGATGACGCTGTGATTGTAAAAGACAGATGATGGGTGTCGTGCCCTCAATCTATTAATTTATCAAACTCAAGGGTACCGTGCCCTAACACACGTCGTCTGTCTGAGGCCCCATATTCCTACAGTTTAAATGTCATTGCCACCTAAAATCATTATTGAATAGCCTGCACCGTTAACCGGTTAGTGCTCTAGGTAATACGCCACTTGTTCATGTCCAAGTCATGCAAAAGATCTTAAAATACATGCCATACATATATCTTAAAATGCCGCTAATGTCATCTTCTCGGGCACTAGAGAATTTAAGTTTAATTCTCACTGATGTATTTTGGTATGTAGTTTGTGTGTAGTGTGTTTCTGATATCATAATGACCAGACATCCCTCTGAAGTCACAAACACAACCAGGAAATCAGGATCTGCTTTTAAACTGTATTCATATCCCCAGCTAACAATTTAAGGTTGTAAGAACATTTCCCTAATGTTTCCATTAAGTAACAAAACCATTAAAAACGTTATATTAAAAGTTCTAGGAACGTTTAAAACATCCAGTTTTTCAGATGTTGTATTAACGTTATTGCTATATTGTTACATAAACTTTTTATTCTGTATAATGGTATGAAAACATTCCACTAACCACTTAAAAACTTACGTTTTGGTATATGATATATATAATGTTAAGAAAACATTACTACTAACATTACTGCAAGAACGCTGTTTTTGATTATGTTGAGAGAACTTTTATAAAACATCAGCCAACATTCTGAGACGGTTCACCTGTTAGTAGGGTCTTTTTACCTGAGAATACATGTGAGATTGCAAAATGTTTGTAGTGCATTTAAGTTTTAGGATGGTTTCCAAAAAGCCATCTAGGTTTGTGTATGTACTCCTTAGGGTCCATTAGCAGGTCAACCCATCTGTCCTCTGATGTTCATGAAAAATCGACAGTCACAGCTGATGGCTTCTGCCAAGAATGTACATGGATTTGCTTTTTAAAATACAGTAAAAAAACAGTAAGCAGAGCAATAGGACTGAGACAAAAACAAAGACTTTGACTAAAGCACAATTAGATTAGGATATGCATCTTTAGCTCACAATAATAGAGTGTTATCAGATCTCATTTGTGTAAAGAAAAATGATATGTTATGGTCAATCTCATTTTGAAGCATTACTGGTTGACTGATGTATGCTCTGATTCAATACACGCTTAACTTTCCGTTAAACCAGTTTCAGCTGACCAGGGACATAGTCTTTTGTTGCATGTGATAAACGAAACTAAATTTAAACTTCACTTGTTTAATTTATATATAATTTATATAATTTAATTCTTCAAGAAAGCTGAATCTCCATGCTTGTCAAAAACAAAGAATGCCATTTACAGGAAGGGGAACTGAATGTGTGTTTGTCTGTGTACATGAAGCTCTGGCACAGCACCAAAAAAAACAAAAACAAAGGGGGCATCTGCACATTTTCTTCCCCTGGTGACTCTTTTAGGTTGCAAGAACATTTTCCTAACGTTTCCATTAAGTAACAAAAACGTTAATTTAATTTTGTAAGTTCTAGAAACGTTAAAAACATTCAGTATTTTAGACTTTCTATTACCGTTAGTGCTTGGTGTGTTAAGAATGTTTTTTTAAAATGTTCCACTAAAAACTTAAGGTTTTTGATATATATATCAAATATATATTTAGATCAAATAATAAACATTGTGGGTATGGGTTACCATATCTGACAAAAAAGTCACTTTTACTTCACTTTTTAACATAAAAAACACCCATAACTTACTTTTGTTGCTCTAGCGTGAAATGGATTAGTGTGTCTGGTGTAGAAGAACTTTAATGGCCACAAATCCAGAACCTGAACCCCACTGAACACCTTTGAGATGAGCTGGAACACAGACTGCGACAGACCCCATCAATGCCCGTGTCTGAACGTGAGCAAATCCCTGCAGGCATGTTCTAACATGGGCCTCAGTTATCCACATACACTTGGCCATGCAACTTAACATCAATGAAACCTGTCACCTGATATCTAGTGCTCTGATCCATCAGAACTCCAGACATAGATGATACTTAACCATTGAATGAGGCGGGCTCTTAATTCTAAGCACTGTTCTAGGAGCGCTTTTCAAGCTGACTATTGAAAATCTATAATGTTTCATTAGAAGCAGTGCAGGGATAATCAATCCATCCCACTGTTCTGCATCCTAGCTTTTTCTCCTAAGCAGATCTGTAACTGTAGAGGCCCTGCGCCATATAATCTACACACAGCCTGAGACAGAGCTTATTCAGCAAATCTTTATGTACTGTAAACTTGTTGCACAAAGAGATCAAAATGTTGGTCTAAAGACATCTGACAAGAAATTCTGCAGGGGCTCAAAATTAATGTTTAACCCCAAGAACAGTTTTAAATTCAAAGGTTGCATCATGTCCCTGAGTTTTATTAAGAGGGCACCACTGGCAGTCCTTGCTTTAATGATGCCAAAGGAGATTTATAAGTCTAGTCGCAGCGCAGTTGTTTGCAGAGCCATAAGAAATCATGACTTAATGTATTTTTTATAAAATCAAAAATGCAACTGAACTTGACAGCCAGTTATCAATATTCATTCCTATTATATGATTACGTTTTTTGCATTTTAATAAAGTCTCCATGAAAACATTTGAAGATGCTAATAATAAACAGAATTGTTAGTTCTAGTCAATTATCTTCAGAAAGAACGACGCAATTAGACCAAGAAAATGAGACACGAGAACATCCTTATTAATAACCAATTCCTTAATGTCATAAAACCTCTTTAGAAAACATGTCATACATCACAGCTATTAATTATGTCTTACTGACACTGTCTTACTGACACTCTCAGATGTGTTTCACAAAGACTGAGTTGTAACTGATATTTATGACTATTAATAGATGGTTTGCTGACAAAATTATGTTTTAAATAATGGGGAAGACTTTGGGGAAATCCATTTATCTCCTCTGGTCACATATTACTGCTCTAATCTTAATGAGGCCAGAAAATACTGAACCTCTCTCTCTCACACATACACACACACACACCAGCACAGAGGCGCCATCTCTGTCACATTTACTATTTTTCAGTGTTGATTTGCACCACTTAAAGTCACTCTAATTGACCCCGCTGAGCTTAGAAATGCTGTAAAATCTGATCTAACACCCATCACGGGGCAGAATTTTTAGGGTCAATGGACTTTTCTTCAGAGCCTTTTCTGGTGTGGGGTTTGGAAATTAAGAGGGTCTCAGAACATCTCTGTACTTAAGTTAATGACTTTAATACACTTTGCAGGCTCACAGTTTTGTGGCGTGAGATTTCAAAGCTCCTCTATGATGTCTGACCTCAAATCAGAGCACAGGTTAAATATTTGAATATCTGTGGCAAAATCTGTCTAGTAATTATGGTGAAGTAATTGTGCTTTTCTATATCATGCAGTCAGGACATGAATGTCTTTGTAGAATGTTTTCCTAATTTTTATACTTTATACGTGGCAATTGAGCCCGCATTGAGTCATTAAAGGTGTTTAATTAACCTGCTGTGTTAGTCAAAGGCTATTCAAGGACAAGATTTACTTTTGTTTTATAGATAACTTTATTATCTATAAAACAGGTAATAAAGAACTGAACAGAACTGTGACAGAACTGAATCTCTGTTACAGCGGGAATTTTCTAAAAGAAGTCTTTTATTGTTAATAATTGTCCTAAAATATGGCTCACATTGTTCAAATTCAGCTTTCAATGTAAAAACCCCAGACTGGCATTTCTTTCTTTATAAAACTTACAGACAATTAACAACTTTTTACAAATGGGAAGTTAAGTTTGAATGAAGATCAAATTTTGCTGTGTGTTGACCGAGTCTTATTCCCACACGCAAGAGGACTGACAGAATCTTATCTCCACATCGTACAGAAAGTATTTTGTGTTCAAGACAGCATAAACAGACCGTTTCAAAAGATCCAATCACTCAAATTTATTAAATCAAAGGGTTAAACACAAAAAAACACCAACAAAGTGATCTTATCCATAACTTAATGCTTCGCTTTAGGCTTGACAGAAAATTCAGACAGAACTGCATAAAAATCGGTGTTAATTATGAGCACATAAAAACAAATAAAGCAGATTTAAAGGAGTTTCCATAATTGCATCTCTAAATCACCTTTCAGACCCAAATTAGCCTCCCACACCAACATTCCCAACCGGCCATTCAAATGACATACGAGTGTTTTCAGACTGCACGGACAGTTGCAGTGAAGATAAATGTGGAGCTATAGTGTTTGGTTGGGAATAAATACAAAATGAGGTTGAAGTTTTTGCCTCTGAGGCAATAAACAGAACATCAACTCAGGCTGAGTGTGGATGAAAAGGCGAAGGGTTTTTATGCATTTTTCTTAATACACAACAGTCTTCCTGCAGCTCAACAGGCTGAGCATGGCCTTTTTAAACTGTAATGTGTGCAAAGGGAGAGGCTGATACATATTTTGCACTACCAGTAATATACTTTGATATACATGTATAGTTTTATAGTCCAAGGGGAAAATTACCAGACCACCATTTCCAATGAAGACAGGTTGGAGAAGTTGTAGATGGAATGTTAATGCCCCTTGTCCCCCCCACTGGAATAGCAGACACTATTCGCACACTGTTTTCACACCCGAAATGGCCACAGAGCCAAACGGCGCAGTAAAACAAGAATTTCAGGTCTGTATCTGGTCCATTGGGTCCATTTCATTTCTGTTTATGGCTTCTGTCATGGCAAAGATGGTCTATCATGTGTGTTACTGAATGCAGAAAAGGGTAAAGAGCAGCACTGGAGAAAATGTGTGTGTGTGGGTTTACCAACCATATATTGGGAACAAATTTGTACCCAACAGTCAGCAAAACCTGACAAATCTGAGCAAAACCTCCTTTTGCTTTTGTGGACATCCTCATTTGTAAAAATGGTATAAAAATATTATAGTAAATATTTTTAAGTAAACGTGTGTGTGTGTGTGTGTGTGTGTGTGTGTGTGTGTGTGTGTGTATCATAGAACTTGACTTGTATTAATATGCAAGGCCAAAGAGCTTCACACATTTCATTCACCTGCCATTATATCCACCTCATAAGTCTTGCTGCTCACACTCCATCACACAGATAGAGAGAGAGAGACAGATAGAGAGATATGCAGTGAGAGACTAAGAGAGAGGCCTCAGGCACATGTGACACAGTCTAATATCAGATAATATTCAGAAATAAGATGAATGGAGAAATTATAGGCAAAAGCCAGTGTGGGTAAATTGTAAGCAATTCTTACTATAGGCAGAGTTATAGTACATAATACAAGTCACCCGCCAAGTTTGTGGAATGGAAAAAATAAAATAATAAACTGTTGCTACTGAATAGTCTGATTGCTTATTCAAAGAAATTGCCCATAAACAACATTTACAAGCTTAGTGATTACGTTTAACTGTACTTACACTACTGGTCAAAGGTTTAGATCACTTAACCAAAGTCATTTATGATCTTAAAAATCTTTTAATCTGAAGGTGCATGTTTCAATGTTTAAAATTACTTTTAAAAATATTTTTAAAATATTTAAAATATTTTTGTAATGGATTACTTGGACCAAGTAATGAACAAAAGGTTTTGTAAAGATATAAGAGTTAATTTATTTTGGATGCTTTTAGTCACAGCATAATTCCCACAGTTACAATTGTGTTATTGCATGGTATTGATGGGTTTACTATTATTCTAAAATTTGGACAAAAATATATTAAAAAAAAAATGAGCAGGTGATCCTAAACTTTCGATTGATACTATATATTTAAATTTCAATTAAAGCTTCCATTTCAATTAAAGATTTGTACAAGACAAAGTATTATTGTGTTAGTATATAAAGTATATAAAGTGTTATATGCTATTGTGGCAAAGGAAAAACATTGTCTTTTCAGACTGAAAATCGGCAGGAGTTTGGTTCTCTTGAAGCAGATATTGAAAATGGTGTTTAACTAATGAGGCATATAATAGAACAAAAGTACATGTCCACAAAGACAAATGGACAATTAGGCCTGACATTTTGTTCACGAGAAATGATCTGTCATCAATTACATTAACTCAGCACTTTTCTGTAAAACTTTGTCACCGTATGACAGTGTTTGAACATTCACTGCGCTCTGAGCAAAAGCACATGCCCTCTAAAACAATGTGACCTACACAGTGCTTTGTTTTCCACAAAAAATATTTGTAATAACCTGTCAAAGCATTTCCTTTAGGTCTTAAGGCAAAAGAAGGGGAAAAGTATTTCATTTGTACACTGAAACCACAAGGGCTGGAGTTCCCTTAATGAAACGCATGCTTGAACTTCCAGAACAGAAAGAGAAAGTCACAAAGAGAAAGAGACACAAATAGACTTATTTCCTAGTGTTTTCTTTACTTATTAATTGTGCATATGTATATGAGAAATGTGGAATTGTTTACAGGATATAAAGGCAGTGTATAAGGAATAGTTAAACGGCAAACAAACGACCCTCATTTTCCATGATTTATCCGTTTTAAAAAATGAAACACTCCCTGGACAAAACCTGGAGTGAATTAAATCTATAAATTCTTAACACAGTCACCCCATCGAAAAGCAAAACTGTTGGAGAGAGAAAAATGGTCATTCCATTATATGCCTCACTGGACAGCTGTTCACCAGCCCATCCTGTGTAACCCTCCAGCTCAGCTCCCAGTCATTAATATAATGCCCAGCACACCTTAACCAAGTTTAGCTGTTTCTAGTTTAGACTAGGAGATTTAAGATTAAAAAAACTGTACATCTAGGGAGAGAGAAATTTAAATGCACCATTTTATGGCACGATATGAACCCATTAAAAGTCAGATGAGGTTATCCCCGGAAGCTGTGACAGGCCTTTTTGACTGGTCGGCACCTTGTCTGCCGAGGACCTGTCCTGAGATGCACTACAGCAACCCGGCAACTGTGACCTTAAGAGGAACCAACCTGAACAGTTTCTTCAGAGATAGACAAACAGGCAGACAAGAAAATAAAAGAACGAAAGAACGAATGAAAAAGAAAGGAGGAAAAAATAGGCTGCTTATATTTGCTAAGTAGTTATAGAATCATTGTCTCATAAGTCTTTAACTGGCTATGTAGTGAGGCAGCTGTTTCAGAGAGTGTATGTAAATGTATGTCTCTTTTACTCAGCATGATTTCCAGTAAAGATGCAGTCTCATCCCGACAGCTGTGAGTCTCAGATTTACAGACAGAAGGCTGATATTTCAGTGAGCTTTACTTTGATTGCTGGGTTAAATTTAAGTTAATAAATGAGGTCATTACCTCATTGACAAATGTTGATATTTTTATGCCCTCTGTCAAGTCCATGTGTGTTTTTATAGGATGATTTAAATCACTGTGTCAATTATAATCTCATGGACTGACTGCTTACAAGTAAAATCCTCAAGCACAGCTGCATACATTTTCATGCTTGTTACGTAAAACAGATACAATATTTCACTGCACCATTATTTAAATTGCAGTACCACTTTGTTGCCCATCAGTCTTTTATGTAATTATAACTGATTTCAGATTTAACCATCCATAAATGTGTTGGCCAGAACAAGCTACAATATAGAACACATACAGATGGTGAAAAGTTTGGTTCTCCAAGAGCATTAACATCTGTAGGTGTCCAGCTCGACCACACACAGGCAGTTCCAGCTGTTCTCCAAACAGCATTACTGTACATACAGTATGTATCACACATTATTAGTAATTCTTTAGACATGACACAAAAGCCAACACTGCATTACTGTAAGTTTATTACCTCATTTAGCTCTCTCGCTCGCTCACTCTCTCGCTCACACACACACACACACACACACACACATTTTTATGACTCTAATAAAAATCTTCATCTCAGTTTCAAACAATCACTCACCGCTTAATCTTTGCACACCTGTGTAAGATTAATCATTACAGACAATTTCTAATCTATTTCAATCTCTCGTTAATTGGTCGTGTTCAGCGAGTCAGAAAAAGGTTTTAAAATTTCTGCTGCTTTAGTCTGAATAATGCCTGTATAAGCAAACCTGCAGACTCCATAAGGCTGGTCAAAAGACATACTGTTGCAAAACCAACGGTGTCACATAATCATGCATGCATAATAATGGCTGTTTTGTCCACATCAAGACTGTTTCTAAAATGATAATTTTTTCAAAAAAGTTATTTTTGAGTTGAAGTTGGAATAAATTAATACATGATGTGCTGAATGATGCCGTTTCTGCTAAAACAAGAATAATGAATTATCCTCTGCATTTAATTTTGATGGTGTTAACGGAGTAATGAATAGCACAGGATCAAATATTAGGAAATGACTGTGCTGCTGTATAACCACATCACTCATTGCCTGAATTTATGATTCATATTTCCTGAAGACAAGACAAATGAATTTACTATCTAGTCTGTTGCTCCTGAATTACAAAAATCCAGTCAGAGTGTTTAATGATGCTGTGTATACAATCAGGAGAAGCTCCGACTCAGCATATGATATATCCATCAGAACATTACTCCCATCCATAACAAGCATTAATCACAAAAACATCACAATGGACCTTCCCATCTCAAAACAGGCCAACATCAATTCTGAACTTAACTACTGTTAGACCCTTTATAATATTACTCCTGCATTTTTGTCATTATTTCTATTTGTACTGCTATTTAACTACTAATACTACAGTACTTAGCTGAACTGAAAGGATGTGCTAAGTACTGTGTGAAAGGAAGTAAAGGAATAGTTCATCCAAAAATGAAAATTCTTCCATCATTTATTCACCCTCATGTCATTCCAAACCTGTATGACTTTTTTGCTTTTGAGGAACACAAAAAAAGATATTTTGAAGTATGCTGGTAACCAAACAACAATGGCACCCATTGACTTCCATTGTATGGACACAAAACCACCATTCTTTTGCATTTCACAGAAGATATAAAGTCATATAGGTTTGGAATGACATGAGGCTGAGTAAATGATGGAAAATGTTCATTTTTGGATGAACTATTTCTTTAATCACTTTGATATTTAAAGGACCCGCCACTTTTTTACTATTGAAAACATAATATGTGAACTTTCCATGTATTGTTTCTTTCTGTATTATTAATATCAGTAATCTGTGGTTGGGATGCTTCACACAGTCTATAGTAGAAAAGAACTTTCAATATTATCATTCATGTGGCATGAAAATGTGCTTTGGAAATGAGAATTTCTGGTGCAGATCCAGCTGAAACATAAATCTGGTCTCTTCAGTACAAATTTGACAGACAGAACTGTAGCAATGGCCAATTCATCTAACTAATTAGTGTTTGTTCTGGTGATGATAAATCAGATAAATCAGGTTTATAATGCTGATCAAAACAAGCCTTTATTATCAGCTCTCAGTAAGAACAAAAATTGACTTATTTCCACATCTTGGATTAATGCCACCCTGATCACCCCCAGCATTACAACGATTGTGAAATAACTCACTGTGTCTTCTGAATTAAGATCAGCTGTGAGTGTCTTCATCAAACTGATGTTGTTTTCTTGTCAGTATACTGCAGCTGACATCAGCCGAAGCACTCTGCGGATTTTCGGTTCTGGAATCATGAACCCAATCATCCAACCCAGTCCATTCCCCATCTGACCAATCCCACAGCCTCTGTTGTTCACATCTTTGTACTATCCTGCGCTCCAGTTGTAAATGCATCAGGAAGATAATTGCTTTAAACTCACACAAGACACCTGTGGGTTTAGTATTAAACGCAAATACTTTACGGGCCCTATTCAATAAAGTGAAGAAGTGAAGATGTTTTCTTTCCTGCTGTAAAGAAACATAAAGGTTTTACAGGACGAGCAAAGACACAATGAGGTCCAAAACTTGGACCACAATGAAAATCTGAAATACACATTATCATAATTTTAGCCTGGAAATATGCATTTTAGAATGATTTGTAAAGAAAGTATTTTTGTAAGTAAAAGTTTTAAAGTTAAAAGAAGAATTATGTAAGATTCTGCATGCATACATGCCAAGACGTCTCGGTCACTAATCGAATGTAATCAAATGTGTTACGATGTTTATTCCAAAGCGCATCTTTGCATATTGTGCACTGTATATGAAGTTTCATTAATATTATTAAAGCAACAGAGGGATCTATCACAGACTGTCATGTTAATAATCTAATCAATTAACATTTTACTGAGATTATCATTATGATAAAATAATAAATAGTTCATTTCAAGTTTTGTAATAAATCAGAAACTAATTCAAAACAGAACTCAGAATATATACACACACACACACACACACACACATTAAAGGTGGTCACGTTTCTCTTCTCAGCTCATTACACAGTCAACCGTCAATGCAGTTAGAAGAGTATTAAAGCAAAGAGCAATTTATGAACGTTTCACACAATGAAACATGCAGTGTTCATTTTAAGAGCTCTGTATCTCATAGAAGGTCATAGATGTTGAATTATGTGGCTGTTCATTGGTCAGAGGGAAATAAGATTGGAATAAAGTTGTAACACACCTGCAGGAGATTCCACCCCATTTATTTGAGTTCTTAACACCTCTGCTGTACTAAAATCCTAAAACACCAAGAAAAACATTATTGCTCTTTCATAGCTCACAAGATGTAACGTTCTTAATCTTGTCTCATTTTGTCTCAAATATACAACTACATAAAAATGTGGATATAGCTCAGATGATTCTACAACTGTAATGTGAAATTAAAGTACAGTAACTCACAACAGTGCCATTTAAATAACACTGTAGCTTATGTTGAAGTTACATTAAAAATCATTGAGAAACCAGTAGCCACATCTAAATGTATCCTTGGCTGTAAAAGGGATACTTTTATCATTACATAAAAGCCAGACACATCTACAGACTTAAAAGCAATCTCTCTGGGGGAAACGTGTGGATGTGTGTGCATGTTTGTCGTTACCACTACTGCAATGCAGCAATCCCTGACCCCAGCTGACCAATCACAATCTAAAGCTTTCAAAGAGACTGCGAAGCCCAACAGTAAAGCTGAAGCGCTGAGTAACACCATTAAACTTCATGGAAGTACATTACAAGAGTAGATGCTAATTACACTGGGCAGTTTCTCTCTCTCTCTCACCTCGCTGACTTATTCCCCACTGGGTAAATAACCATATTTCACCACTGACTGCTGATCCCAGATCAGTTTATTCAACAAACTGTCCCTAACAAAGTTTTCTTTAAAGAACATTGTGACACTTCACAATTTGCACACTCACGCAATTCTGTCCAGAACTGGAGATTGTAGAACAGAATTTGTCATTTGTATCATGCAGTCATGAGTCTCTGTTATGGAACATGCAATACACTCATTTACTTTTCATTATTACACAGTTCTCTGGATTACTCCATTCTGATTGGTCAATCACGGCATCAAGTAGTATATATTATTTGTATTGTATACATTATGTTTATTAAGATATTTCTAAACATTGCATTGCTGGAAATTAAGAGATACTGGATCACTCAGTAAGAGAAAACAAACAATCAACTGCAAAAAAATCACTCAACATCATGGTGCTGATGACCCGGTGGTCATGAACATTAGCCCTGCAAAACTACAATAATCAGCAAAGCCATTGGTACTTATCTTGAAATTCTAGTTCTCTCAACATTGAAAAACCAATGAATTTGGAATTTGTACGTTGTATCCTCTCCTATTCTGTAATTAAGAGGATAATTGGTTCCCAAACTGGAGTTAAGGTAATACACTTTTCCTTTTTTTGATACATTTTAAAATAGTAAGCCCAGAAGCAAACAAATACACATACTATAATATGGTGTCTACAGGAAACAAACTTCATCACACTTCAGCGAATGACACTCAGGTTGACAAATGAGAGGAAGTGACACTAACAAGTGTTCAAAATGCTGAGGGAAGGCTGAGAGACTGGCAAGTGGCCAAAGACATTATAACACTGTATACTATACATTGTATACTATGCACTCAGAGAGAGAGAGAGAGAGAGAGAGAGAGAGAGAAAGTTACATGTATATCCACAATCTCTTTGAGTTATCTTTCAATCAAAATTGGGAAAAATATTCATGTCAGTATCGGTACAGAAAAGAGCAGTAGAGTGTAAGTTAACCCGTCTGCTGGTGAGAAGAGTGAGGGGGTCCAGTGTAGCGGACTGGATCGTTTCTCCCATTTCTCGTGTGGCAGGGATGGACCATTTACAGTCATTTCAGATTACAGGACAGGGAGTTTTGCTTAATAATTCTCATCACTTTTTGTATACAAATGTTTCCAGTCGGACAACAATATATGTTAATGTTATATGTAATGTTACAACATTTGAAAGACCCCTCTGTTATTTATATAAAATAATTATAAGCTGAAAGCATTTGTCACCCAATGGTTCAGTCAGTTGATTAGAAATTGATTCATCTCCCCTGACTTCTTCACATATCTGATGATATCTGATGATATCTGACAATATCTGATTATGACATATCTGAATACTCTACCAATCGGGACAAAAGCTAACGATCAAGACAGTCGATTCTGATAAATCGCCAATAAACATCTTTCTCTTTCAATATGAAGGACGCAGTGATAATGCTTAGACGTGCTCAGAAGTGACAAGAAATCACTGCTGCCTTTGTAGGGTGTGTGTTAATCCTGCCAATTCGTCTTTTCTGCACTTCATAACTGAGGTCTTATTTTAAAGCCTGTGAAGTATCTGTTTACACAGATGAGTCTGATCTCTTCCTGCTACACGTCGCTCTGATTGTATCTGTCTTAATCCAGCCCCTTAAAGTCCAGTCAGGTTTCAGATGGTATGCACAGGCAGGTCTGTCTGTCAGGCTGTGAATGCACATGCAGTGTGTGGTAATGAGGCTGACAGTTTGATGGTGAGTTGTTTCAGTGTTTCAGAGACAAAATCCTAATGGTGTAGAGCAAGGGCTGTGTTAGTGTGTGGCAGGAAATGCTAATTTCAGTGCGTTTTGGATCTCTTGAGGGTTGCTGGTTGAATTCCAATTCATGGCCATCTCCCTGTTCCTTATCAGAACAAACACAACAGAGCAGCAAATAATTACAGCAGACACAGATCTTATCTGAACTTTACCCTGCTGACAGATGAGAGCTGTTTCTCACTTTGCAATGACTACATCCTAAAACTCAAACCCTCCAGTATTCCACACACTCAAAATCCCAAATTGCTCTGTGTGACATGACCTGAACCTTAAATCCCGCTTTACTTTAATCATAAAACCGAAACACCACCTTAAAGCTGCCGTCCGTAATGTTTGCCTCTCTAACGCCATCTCTGTTTAAAACATAAAATTGCAGGTTCCTTTACATACTTTTCTTTACATACGCTGGAGTTAAATGAAGCCAAACTGACATTTACCAGGAAACGAGACCTGACGGATTACGGATTGTAGCTTTAGAAGTAGAACGTCACACTCAATGTATGATATATTGATATGTTGATGATACCACATATTGCTTCACAGCTTCACCAGCCACCAGTACTTAATCACATTAATTGATTACCTTACCAACAAACAGAATATCACATACATCCAGACATGACAGTGTCAGTACATGCCATTTACACAAACAGCTGCAAAACACAGTCAGCAACTTCATATAATTTCCTCCAACTTAGAATAAAGCACACTAGAATACTTAGAATAAAGCACACTAGAATACTTAGAATAAAGCACACTAGAATACTTGGAATAAAGCACACTAAATAAAACCATACACACAAAGCATACACATTTTTATCAGGGCAGCTTTATGCAGATAAGTCTTCCAGGATCAAGGAAGAGCAGCTGTTTTTGTGCAGTCAGCGTTTGTTTTTCTGCTGAAGGTTAGTCTGATTTATAGAGCTGCTTGACCAGCAGTACAGCATCACTCAAGAAAAAGGCCATTTACCCACGTCCAATTTATTTGGACATGTACGGTGCATCTATGCACGTATGGTTTATCTAGTTTGTACGTGTACTGTATGTCCCAAGCGCTGACTTGTACTTTTAAAGGTCAGCATAAACTAGCATTCTCATATCTCCCCAGCTAACAATTTTGGGTTGTACGAACATTTTTACTAATGTTTTCATTAGTTTGTTGAAAACATTCAGTTTTTTTACACATTGTATTAGCAGTATTGCTTGGTTAGAAGAATGTTATTCTGTATAAATCTGTAATGTTTTCAAAATGTTCTGCTTTTTGATAATGTTGAAAGAACCTTTAGAGAATGTTAGCCAACTGTTGTGAGAATGTTCCCTGTTAGCCGGGTCTTCAGAGTAATGCAAGATCAACCACAAAATAGATGGGCTATGTCATGTTTGGCCTGAAGAATCATCATTTGCCCATCACTCATCCTGACCGGCAAGAAACACACAGAGACAAACACACTGAAATAAAGATGTCACACTTAATGAGGTTCAAGTGGCACAGACTTCAATTCATTGTGAAGTGACATATGCTAACTACCGTTATAGCCATTGCTTTACTATTTGATGAAAAGCATTGCAAATTACTGCCAGCTTATACTGATGGAGAGCAGGAGAGCGATACGGTATCCTGTTATAATGCCCACCTTTGAAACACTTGGGACTGGGAACTAGAAATTTCAGCCACTAAAAGGCAACTTTTATGCACTGCCATAAAGGACAGAGCAACATTTATAAATTCTCCTCTCTTTTCTTTATGGTAGGTACCAATTACTCAAACCAGAGCCCAGAAAACATAAAACAGATGATTTAACTTACTTTAACATGTTTAGCAGGATTCCCCTCAAACTGTTGCTCGGCCATGACAATAGCTGACCTGAAAGATAAAATGTTTTATTGTTTTTATGTCCCTGATCTTTATCATGCAACTTTATAACTTTACGAATTTTCTTAATGACACTTTTTTGAACACAGCAGTAAAATGTGTGAAATCCATTTTGAGCAGCTAGTAGCATTTGTAAGTATATATACAGTTTAATAAACAAGATGAAAATTAATTGTGGCTCTATAAGCTTTTCAGAAAACTCTCCAGAGCGAATGTATATGCAAGCCTCACACACTTAAACCAGTTGCCTATATAACCTATATAAGTTACCATTTCATTAGAGTTTCTAAATTTTTCTTCCTCCAAAACCAATTTAATTCTGTTACACAGTGTCACACTTGATTGGTGTTTACTGTCCTAATCATCCATACACGCAAATAAACCAAAAGGATGTTTCTGGGTTCTCGGTCACTCAAGCTGCTTTCTATGGATTTAAAAGCAACAGACAGACCATAAATTCATTTCTCTCCTCTCATTCTCTGACTCTTCTGAAAGCAGATCACTGAGAAAGAGAGAGAGAAACATGCAAGAATTTGTTTTTTGCAGAGGTCAGAAAGCAGGATTTAAAGCTTTATCTGAAATCTGTCAAGAAGATTAATACTCATACAAACTTTATCTTCTAAAAATATGACCATAAACTGGAGATCAGTTAGGAATTTTATCACTCATTAAAAAAAAGTACTTGCATCTCCATAACATTTCCATTAAGTTACCAAAATGTAAAAATGTTATTTTGAAAGGTCTATGAATGTTCAAAATGTCCAGTATTTTTATTAAAATTGTTGCTTGATTATATAACTGTTACTCTAAACATTTTTTAATTCTGTAACGTTTTCAAAATGTTTCACTTACTACTCAGAATAATGTTTTTATGATATATAAGTAGAACTACTTTTAATGTTGTATCAAGAAATTTTGATAACTTAAGGTTACCTGTTAGCTGGGTTTGTTGTCGTTTCCTTTGTGAAACACAAAAGCAAAGCTTTTCTAAAGAATCTATATTCTAGCTTTGTGTATGGAAGATACAGAAATCTGTATTGAGTCTATCGAAGGATAATCTTACTCTCCATTAGAGCTCTGAGATTCAAGTATGCAGGGCAACATATCGTACAACGTTTCACATCACTGAAGCCAAAAGCCATCAGTTCAAGCATGTTTTAACCAAATGCAGCATCCCAGTTCGATTCAGAACGGAGGGCAAGATTTTCTGTGTTTCTTTTCCTGATCGACTCACCTATCAATCAATTCTTTAGTCAAAGTTATTGTTTAGCTTAAGAAACTCCCAATACAGCTTGCAAGGCAACACACAAATTCACATGGATTTCAATAAAAACAATACAGGTGAATGGATTGTAAAACATGGAATTTACAGTGCGTTTTCCAAGCTGTTCACATATGTAAAATGCAACACCAGCATATCTGATGCAGGCAGTCAAAGATCTGCAAGATCCACATGAATGTTTCACATTCACAGACGTGATTTGTGCTCTTAATTAAAGCCAAGCCATCCGGGTAACGTGGCATTATGAAACACCTCACAGGCTTTGTAAATTACACGCTCTGCACCACAGCACCCAACAGCGCAGCTGCAGAAAGTAATGCAGCTGTATAGATAAAGAAAGCATTAGTCATCAGTAACCATTTCACATGTGTGTGCACTTCACAGCGAGCGCCAACAACTTTCAGCCCCTAATTAAATGGAAATTGATCTCAGGAGGGCAGGGGAATGAGGAAGAGGTGTGAAACACACTGCGTGTGTGTTTGTGTGTGAGCTTAAGGTTCGAGAACCAATGACCTTTCTTCCTAACTTACGTGAGAGAGAACAAGTACACACAGTGTGAAATTATATCAACCTAATGACATTACTGTGTACCTTTAAAGAAAAATGACATGTCATTTTCAGAGGTGTGTATGTTTGGATGAGGTGGCCTGGACCTTGCTTTGTGTGCATGTCTGTGAAGGCTTAAGGTGATTAACTAATAATACAGTTCACACACACGCATGCTGACAAATGCTGTGGAACACTAGCCGACACACACACTTAACCACACTAATTTCCTGTTCAAATGTTGAATGAACATGCCTTCACATTCAAGAAAAATGCTTGTGTACTGTGTATTCATTTCACAGTCCATTACCCGTTTAAAATAGAAGAAACTTCAGAACACCCCTAACCCCCCCCAGTCTGGCCCAGCCCAGTTCTCTCACCCTTATGTACCTCCCCAGCTAACAGGGAACATTCTCGGAACGTTGGCTAATGTTCTGTGAAAGTTATGTCAAAGTTATCAAAAAGCATTCTTGCAGTAATGTTAGTGGAATGTTTTTTTTAATGTTACGTATCATATATTTTAAAAACTTTATTCCTAAGTATATAGGGGACTGTTAAAAAAATGTTAAAGAAATGTATACTTATAACCAAGCAAAAACATTAATTCAAAACACTAGACATTTTGAGCATTCCTAGAACATTTTCGTTACTTAATGGAAATGTTAGGGAAACATTCTTAGAACCTAAAATTGTTAGCTAGACTCAACATTCACATCATACCCTCTGGAGGTTATAAAGGAAACTCTACAAATTACTGTGAAGGAGATTGTGAAGTTCTCTGAAAGTGTGAACGTGTGCAACATTCTCAGTTTCTCCGTTTCTCTCTCTCTCTCTCTCTCTCTCTCTCTCACACACACACACACACACACACACACACACACACACACTTTCCTAATTCTCACTTTGTAAAACAAGGTACAGACAGGAAAGTTACAAAGGTCTCACTTTCCAAAGTGTGAACCTCTTCATGAAGCATTCTGTACACTCTTGATTTGATGCCCTCATACCTCCACCTTCTAGGAGTTTTGTGTCAGTAAGTTCCTCTGCTTGCTGTGTCCTCTACAATGCTCTTCTTATCAAACATTGGCTGACATTGCTAAGGTCTGGCTGCAATCAGACATTCCCTGATCTCTGACTCTGATAAACAAACAAGAACAATCTGCTGACAGAGCAAATACTGGCCTCTGACGCATCGTCTTCCTCACCTTCACCGATTCAGCGGTAAAGACACTGTGATCATTAACCTCTTATTTATGCACCAGCAATATAATATACTGCATTTGCCTGTTATTATTTCATTTAAAGAATTTTAATAATATTTATACTAGCCACAAAAGAATCTTAAAGGTAAGGTAGGCCACAGAGGCATGCAAATACATACTCTGACAGGCAAGCAGGACATCCTATCATTGCTTTTAGACCGAATGCAATGATTGGACAAACATTTTATGTTAAAAAGTGCCTTTCACAGAAGAAAGATAAAAGTATAAATATATTGCGTCAATTTATTTATTGTGCGTCGCTGAAGATAAAGTAATATGGGTTTAAACAACAATAAGGGGGTGTAAATGATTACAGAATGTTTTGGGTGAGTTATGCCTGTAAGTATTTAAACAGAGGATACGTCACATCTTGCTGTAAAAAAGGCCATATTTGACATGTACACCAACTTCGTGGAGGGTGACCTCCAGTTGATCTGAACTATGTGAAGCGCAGAACCGCTCAGATCAAGGTCATGTGATGCCTTCAACATTCAGAGTTCAGTTCCAGAACTGTGGGTGACTGAACAACCATCACACCAATCCAGACAGAGATCCATAACATCTACATCTGCTCAGCTGATGGGATGGAGGTGGTGAAGTGCTCCGATGTCTGACAGACAAGCTTCAGCTCGTGAGATAGTTCGCTTAACAGCAGCATTAAACTAAAAGCAGCTACTCACAGATTCAGCAAAGCCTGAAATGTCATCATCTTCAATGATCAGCAGAAATATTGTGAATGTTAGACATGGCTATTGTATTATTTATATAAAGTAGGCTATATAGTTCACTACAACTTAGAAAACAATGGACCCACTAAAAAGACAAACAATACAACAACGTTACAATATTAATGCATGTCATACATACTATAGAAAAGTGAATGGTCTGCTCTTAGCGTTACTTACCGGTTGCGTGTTCTTCCGCGCGATGATTTATTTTATTTTACTTATATGCCCGAACATCTACTCATTTGTTTCATGTTTACAACGACATTAACACTTTACTATTTTACTTATTTTTTAGGTTCCCTCCTGTCTGAAACCCGTCTGAGAAGGGTTATTGACGAATACATCTTCTAACTTTATTAGTTTGTATGACACGAGCGGTGTGATACGGGAGTCATAAAAGTAGTTCCGGTAAGAATGAAACGTGTTACCCGGATGAGCCGACTGATATACCGCGTTGCCATGGACAACTCAGACCTGACCAATCAGAATGAAGCACTTCAAAGTGTCTATTTTGAAGTATGTATAAATATTTATATATTTGTATACACAAATATTTACTAAAGTATCACCATCATTATCATGCTATATTAACATAATATTTTGTGAATCATCACCGGTTGGTTAAGAGTGGTGTAAATGGTAATAGTTGGGTTTACTGGACCCTTTATGCGTTTTCACTGTGATGCTTATTGAGGAGAGAAGAAAGTTCATGTTTCCTCCGGTGATGACATTCAGACGCTTCCTTTCACAGCTGTTTTACTCTCATCCACACATGAATCCATCAAATTTCATCCATCCAAGTGTGTGAGGAAGTATGTGGAGGAGGTGGTAAATTGTTTGAGAAAGGACTTTCTTTAGCGCTGATGTCCAAACTCAGTCGTTACACACCGCCTGAAGACTAGAAAGTGAGACTAGTCACCTGCTAAACAGCAGTTTACCCATCAGTTGAACGTCATAAGATAAAGCAGCTCTTACACAAAGGACTGGACACCTCTAACTGAATATACTTGCCTGTGACACATGCTGCTAAATTTGTTAAATGTCAAACTGATATTGAATAGGTTATGCAACACTTGGCAGATGGTCTAAGCCTTCGCCATGGGAAACGTACAGGAAAAGTTTAATGTCTGAATCTAAAATCTGTATAGTCTAAAATTGGTTTAAGTGATTCAGTACCTTTAAGGTATGCAAAACAACAATGGCGTGAGTTTGAGGTGGAACTACTGTTTTTAACTGATCAATAGATGATGGAGGAGCACTTGAAACCTGTTTGAAAACACTCATTATTTTTGCAGTTCTTTTGAGTGCCATTAGTGGTGCAGAAATTACGAAACGTCTGGTCTTCTTGAGCATCAAGAAATGAAGTGACTTTTGTCACGCACTCTTGCAAACAAAGGTTCTTTACAGCGATGCCATAGAACCATTTTTGGCTCCCCAAAGAACAAATTAGTGAAAGTTTCCTAAAATAATCATGTCTTTCTTACCTTTATTTAGTCTACAAACCTTTTTCACTATAAAGTACTTTTGTAAAACAGAAACAGGTTCTACTGATGTTAAAGGTTCTTTATGGAACCGTACAGTTAAAAAAAGGTTCTTCTATGGCATCGTGAAGCACCTTTCTTTAGAGTGTAGTAAAATGGGAATTTACTAGTATGTGGGTTTGCTCTCATCCCACATCCTTAACCACCAGCTAATGTTGTAACAGAGCAGAATAATGACATGTCAGTAGAACAGTGCTATGCTTGTGTTTATTTTCATGTACCATGCTCAAATTTGTACAAGTTGTCCATAATGACTGTTATAGACAAGAAATGTGACTCTTTGTGACTCTCACATTTCTGGCTTAAAGAAACTGCTCTGACACAGTATGATATGTAATCGATCTCTAATAGTAATCTATTTCTTCAACCCATTTCCTTTAATATACTAACAAGTAATACCATTCTCTTTCTCTGTATTATTTTTAAATTGTGCAACTAGTAACACCACTGGTGTCCCAGTATAATTATAATAACAGACAAGCAGGGTAAATAGAAATAGGAATGAAATACATATTCTATTCACAGTCATAATGCCCTTGAAAATTTACCCAATTTCTGAGGCTAAAAATGGTGAGCTGCACTGTTCATGTGACTCATGAGGGATTCGTTTCTGTCCTTAAACACTTGAGCACACAAGCATGACACATTGATCAATGGGCAGGTCTCAAATAGAAGCCGATATGTCTAAGTTAAAGCTACTTGCCAAAAGGCTGCCGTTTCAGCAGTAATACATCCACCACTGCAAGCAGCCCTAACATTTGAACTTGTCTTCCCGCTGCTAATACAGCCTAGTGACATAAGTCATGCTGGAGAGTAAGATGGAGAGAGAACTTGTTCCCTCCATATAGAGGACAGAGTGTACTGGAAGGGAGTTTGAAGTTCATAGGGGATTTCTAAGAAAACATGCCCGTACAAAAAACAAATCATAAATAAGATCTTTTTAATATCTCAGTTGTTTCTCTTTGACTGCAATGAGTTTTGTTTATATATGCTAGATTTTTCTGCCACTGCAGTAATTTTTCATGTTTTGAATCTAAAGATTTAGGGGAGATCAAATAACAGAAGGTTATAAAAACCGATCATGCATTTTCATAAAGCAGTTGATTAAGATCTCTCATTTCTCTAGAGATCAATGCAGTGATCTGAGATGCAAAATCAAAGACTCTTGATATGCTGATATCAACACTTTATTCAGCTGTAACATCTCTTTCCTGATTCCTTCTGTCATGGCCTCTTTCTCCTTCTTATTAAAATATGCATGCACTCTTCCTGCCATCCCTCTGACGAACACACTAGGGAAATGATGTACAGCAACATCTGAAGTCACGCATTTAAAATGCTGTCATTGCCAATGTACATTGAAGTGTAGTTCAATTCCCACAGGCACAATTAAAAACACACACCTGTCAATAAGTGCTGTTAATTAATTGGATACAGAACGTTACTTCTAGAGAATGTTACTGCTAGCACTCGCCTTGTGTTAGTTGACATTTGTAACAGGTTTTGATTCATAAATAATGAAAAGCATGAGACATTTTTGCCCTGAGAACTAAAGAGAAAGTGCTGTTGATTTTTCCAAGTCCAGCTGCAGAACTATGAAAGTTCAGGAGGTTCTCAAAACCTTATGTTTCTCCATAAGTCTTATGGTCTTCCTCTCCATGTGCTGCATATCTGACTGAAGAAGAGGTGTTTGTGTTCACGTGACAGCAGGTTTATTCTTGTTTTATTCCCCACTATATATTTGAGGTTGTGTGTGCATGTATTTATGATGCATTCTCAGATATTTGCATTCCAGCAGGGTAGGCACTTTCTACATCCTGAATGCTGGAAGCATCTGTCATGTCTCCTTCGCTTCCAGTGCTACTCTTGGAAGATATGCTATATACCAGAGAATTCATCTTTTGGGTGAAGATGTCTCCCATGTGTAGGTATGGCATACTGGGATCAGGCTGGTTTTCGTCTTCTGGGATAAGCTGGTCAAACTCCACCAGGGCTTTCTGCCTCTGGTAGTATTTTGAGAACTTGTTGAAGATGATGGTGATGGGAAGAGCAACCACAAGCAGGCCACAAATGATGCACAATGTTCCAATAAGTTTCCCAGCCAAAGTGACGGGATATGTGTCTCCATATCCCACCGTGGTCATGCTGATCGTGGCCCACCACCAGCCCACCGGTATGGTCTGCAGTTCAGACTCATCATCTTCTTTCTCCACAAAATATATAAGCACCGAGAAAATGGAGATTCCCACAGAGAGGAACAGGATGAGAAGTCCAACCTCATGGTAGCTGTGACGGAGAGTCTCCCCAAGAGAACGCAGCCCGGCCGAATGCCGCGCCAGTTTGAGAATGCGAAAGATACGCATGAGCCGCAAGATCTGCACGACCCTCCCCACATTCTCAAGCTCCTCACTTTCTTCAGCATCAACCGTGTCAAATGCCAGCGTGGCATAAAATGGAACGATGGAAGCGAAGTCAATGATGTTTAATGCGTTGCACAAAAATTTGCGTAGACATGGTGTGACAGCCAATCGTAGGATGAATTCAATGGAGAACCAAAGGACACAAAAGGTTTCAAATACAGTCAACACTGGGTTCTCCACCTCCTTCTCATTAGAGTCCAGCTGGTGGAACTCAGGCATGCTGTGAACACACATGGCTATGATACTTATGAGCACCACGCTCAAAGAAAACACTGCTGTTATTTTTGCGCAGCGGGAATATCCAGGATTCTCCAGCCTCAGCCAAAGTTCCTTGCGTTTCTCAGAGCACCAGATGCCCTCAAACTTTTCCAAATCTTTATCAAATGCAGACAACTCCTCCATGGAGGAATCCAGGCTGTCCTGCAGCTGGTTCTGTGGATCGTCATCATTTCCCCAATCATGATCCCCTGAATACTCTTTCTGTTCTTGGAATCTGTTGCTGCAGCAGGTGTCCAGGTGCAGTTCTTTAATGCCCCAGTATTCCAACTCCTGACTGAAGCTAAACACACACAACTCCTCCATCAGGTGGATCCTTCCAGTGTGATAGAAATTCAGCACATAGAGGAAAAATCGTGGGTTGCGGTCGAAATAATACTCGCGGTCGGCTGCGGCATAGTCATCACAAAGTTGGAGAATAGCAGCCTCTGAGCTGCAGTACAGCAACCGGGCCAGCCGCGTGTGAGGGAAGCGCTGGAGGACACCTCGATCCACGCGCTGCTTAAACCCACCAACGTTGAGGTTGATGAAGCTGTCCTCAGGACCTTGGTGGTGCAGGACCTGCCCATACACCATGATGAATCCCAGAACATGAAGGAGTTAGTTGGATAGTTGCTTGAGAGAAAGACCAGAATGATCAGCTATGGCTCCATTCCCTATTGGGGAGATTTTGAGAGACATTAAAAGAAAAAAAAATCTTGTAAGCATTTCAACCACTAAAAAAGACATTTATCCTCCAATAAATGAATCACTACATAATTTTTTCCATACTGTTTGCCATACTCCACTACTGTACTCAACATTACAGTGTCAACATCTGCCATTATTATGCTGTGTATGATGGGACAAAAATTAATCAGATTTAAATGCGCAGACAGAAAGACTTGCTTCAGTCTGTAACAACTGTGAAGAGATAAAAGCATTCTGGAGCACAAATCAGGCTTCAAAGCTGCTAATGGATATTGATTCTGTATGTCATAAACAAAACCTCAGTGACCATTATGAGCATTTTAACACTGACTGTCTCTCCTAATAGCACTGCTGAGCGTTTAGACAAAAGAAAACAATTCAAGGATTTCAGGACAATCACTGAAAACTTGTTAGTTCTGGTATGCAGTACTTCTGCAGGTTCTGGAAAACAGATTATTACAGCTTATTCTGAGATGAAACCTATAAGCAATCATTTCAATCTACATTAAACTTAAAAACAATATAATAGCAACAGAACGAACCAAGGGAAAACCAGCATTATTTCCCAAATGACGTGACAACTATGCTTTAAAACATGAAACTGTTATATGTGGGTACAAATCTTTGCACACCTACAAAACTTTTCTAGGTGTATGAGTCTGCGTACCTGCCTGCTGTGATGTCTAACTAGAGAAACAAGAACAGCACCAAAGTTAAGTTTAAACCATGCAGCTGAACCCAAACTACCCAAACTACTAACTCTTACCTCTTTCCATTCAGGGCACTGCGAAAACATTCGGTGTGGATATTTCCATCCTCCAGCGTCTTCCTGGGAACACCACAGCACTTGTTCGCCGCGTTTGCCCCATGTCCCGCAGCGGACTGGGGCGGGTGGGACGTTTTGCCCAAATTGTGCCACTAACGCACCCGCGGTGCCTCCGGGCAGCTGCGCGTCCGTGCGTCACTGGCCCGTGGCGACCGCTGCGCGCCTGCGCTCCGCTTTCCAGGACGCGCTTCTCACTCCACGGTGCGTCTTTTATCCCTCTTAGCACGAAAGAAAATGAAGGGAGTGTTTAAGGCAGGACGAGAATAAACAAAATCCTTTATATTAAATACTACTTCATTTATATATATATATATATATATATGTATTCATTTATATAAAATAGTAATGTATATATATATATTACTGTTTTGTAATAAGGATTACAAAACTAGTTTCTAACTGTAGAGCAAGACAACAGAAGTCAACTGGAGGACTATGACATATAATATATCATCTATATAATCATATATATATATATATATAATCATCAAGAAAAACAGACATAAATATAGTATGTTTATACAAATAAGGTCTCCTTGAATTTGAAGAGTCTGAGCAATTTATTTGCAAATGACTATAACAATTGCCTTAAAGAGTATAAAGCTATTTTACTTAGTTATTAACAAATGTTGTTTGGGGGTTATTTTTGTCTAACTTTCCTGAATTTAAGAGGTAAAGAGTCCAAAATCACCGGTGGTGCGAGCATAGACGACTTGACAAATGGGGCCCTCTAGAGGCCGCCAGGAAACATGCAGACATGCAGAAAATGAAGCTGTTGTCCAATACAGAAGAACGTCATGACATCTCAGCCTTAATATATTCATCACCTGTAACCCATTCTTTCAATAGGGTCAGTACTCGGGTACCACAGGGGTCAGCCTTGTATGATAATGTGAGCCACGACCAGGTGAAAATCAGGTAGGATATGATTTTTCATTTTGTTACACATTGCATTTATTGTATCAAAGCAATTGCCCTCTACTAACTAGAATCTGTGACATACGGTTAAACATGAACCATGTTCTTCAGCTCTAAGAGGAGTCAGTCACAATTCATGCAAACACTAAGAGGACTTTAAACGTCTCACATGTGACCACACAGTTCTATACATTTATGATAAATATGACTTTTTCATACGCAAAGTATGAATACAATTGATGATTTGTGTGAGCAGTTCTAGTCTGTGGCAGAGTTCATTGTGCCTTATGTTTAAAAAAGGGAGTGACATTTACAGAGCAACATTTACTTGAGCATGGATGGATGACGACTGGAAATATTCAAGCCACTGGGGAGTGACGGGGGGACAGAAGCTGTATTGTGTGATCTCCAGCTCAACATCACAGTGCTTACAAACACTGCACATCCAGAACTGCTACTTTCACTCTTCCTCTCACTATACAGGTTGGCGGTTTGCCCTCCGGCCTGAGAGAGACAGAATGTGAGCAAAAGAGAGAAAGGGAATAAGATTTAGCTTAAATTTCACTTTATTTTAAATTTATTTAACCGCTTAGGTTTAAGGTTTCCCTTTGACAGTCATAAATGTAATAAACCCTACAGTAGAGAGAGAGACTGTGGAGAGAGAGGTTCAAACAGAGTGAAAAGGGACAGTGTGTAGATAAAATGATAAAAGTTATAAAAAACACAGTGATTAAAAACTGTTGTAATAAAGAGAGAGCCCCAGTGCTTTGCTATAATGTGGAAAGGAAACCCTGTCAGAACAATCAGTTCTGTCAGTCCTGGTTTGTGTGGATCTCTGCATTTCATTACACAACCGAGAACATAACTTTTGAAAACCACTGTCATCATCGGACACTTCCTCACACTGTACTGACAGTCAGACAGGCGGTCCACAGACTGTACACAGGACAAACTTTAAATGTTGGCTTACAAAGCTTATTACTAGAATTTTGAAACAGCTCAAAGGTTAGTTTTGAAGTTTTGAAGGCCTTGTATTGACTTGTATAGCATGTAAATCTACTAAGTGGTTGCAAATGTGTTTTGGTGGTCTTTTTAATTATCCTCTACAGCTAGTTTTGAAATGCCATTGCTGACCTTTGACCCTCACCTCTCCGGTCCTTCCTTTCAGGTTTTGGCAACCTGGTTGATTTCAGGTGCGGTGAGTTTGTCTGCCACACATTAAAAATGCCAAACGTAAATGCCTTCTTAGATGCAGCGTTCACGTGAGTTTTCGTCATGGTGATGAACAGGGTCTGTGACACAACATACATACAAAACGTTTACTTTAGGAGTGGCGATGCTGATAGCCGTGAAACCTGTGATTTAAAGCCATGAGCTTTGTTTAACGAGAGAGAGAGAAAGAGAGCAGGTAAATAGATACATAAAAAACAAGGAGAGAGAGAGACAGGCAGAGAAAAAGAGACTGATAGATAGATAGATAGATAGATAGATAGATAGATAGATAGATAGATAGATAGATAGATAGATAGATAGATGATAGATAGATAGATAGATAGATAGATAGATAGATAGATAGATAGATAGATAGATAGATAGATAGATAGATACGGAAAGAGTGGGAGGTTAAAAAGAACAGAACAAGAAAGAGATCTTTTAAGGTAACACAGCCAAACAAAATTACCAACATTAACAAAAGTTAACTAACAAAAGTTTCAACAAATTACGTGATATTTAAAAATAATTTCATGTTTTCAATTCAGCTTTATTTGTATAGCGCTTTTACAATGTGGCATTGTCTCAAAGCCGCTTTACAGGGAGGAAAGGGGAAAAAACAAGGAAATATATGCAGTGATACAAGTAACAACGGTATGTCAATTATCAATAATTAAGTATCAAGTCAGATATAACATTATGTAAGAGGCAGCCAATGGGATGCTGATAAAATGTACACATTTATAATGTATAGAGCTCCATAACATTTATAATATTTATTCATATAAAACTATATGTGATAATACATCCTGCGTGTAGGGGGCGCTATAACAAATACGCTACAGCAGAAGCGCCCGTGCGTTTGTTTTCACTGAGCTCGCTGGTCAGTTCAAGATCAGACCATCATTTAGTCTATACAGGTAAAAACTCGTACTTTTATCAGTTTAAATCGCTATTAAACATAAACGTAGTCTTTGCTTTTGTTGTTAGTTATTTATGTTAGTTAATTGTGCTACGAGCGAATCGGATCATCATTTTACTCATGGCTTTATTAAACTGCGTCGCGTTTATATACATATATGCAATATATCTTTCATATGTTTATATATACAAAATAATGCCCCATCTGACAGTTTGAGGTTGTAAGAGAGTAAGTTTAACACAAACGTTAAAAAAATGTTATCGGAACGTCCAGTTTAAGACGTTGTATTAATGTTATTGCTTGGTTATAATAACTTTATTCAAACTCTATTAAAAATGCTCCACTAACAACCAAAGAATAACCTTTCTAGTATACAGTTTAGTATGTTTTTGATAACTTGCGAGAACCTTTGGAGAACATTAGACAACTTTCTGAGAACATTCCCTGTTAGCTGGGGTTCAAGGAATTAACAGTAACAAACTTGTGTGCCTGGTAACATACATGTATGTTGCCCTTTATTTTCCCTGCTGTCTTTATTTTCCCGTGATGTCTTTATTTTCCCTGCTGTCTTTATTTTCCCTGATGTCTTTATTTTCCCTGATGTCTTTATTTTCCCTGATGTCTTTATTTTCCCGTGATGTCTTTATTTTCCCTGCTGTCTTTATTTTCCGTGATGTCTTTATTTTCCCTGATGTCTTTATTTTCCCGTGATGTCTTTATTTTCCCGTGATGTCTTTATTTTCCCTGATGTCTTTATTTTCCCGTGATGTCTTTATTTTCCCGTGATGTCTTTATTTTCCCGTGATGTCTTTATTTTCCCGTGATGTCTTTATTTTCCCGTGATGTCTTTATTTTCCCGTGATGTCTTTATTTTCCCTGATGTCTTTATTTTCCCGTGATGTCTTTATTTTCCCTGATGTCTTTATTTTCCCGTGATGTCTTTATTTTCCCGTGATGTCTTTATTTTCCCTGATGTCTTTATTTTCCCGGATGTCTTTATTTTCCCTGATGTCTTTATTTTTCCGTGATGTCTTTATTTTCCCGTGATGTCTTTATTTTCCCGTGATGTCTTTATTTTCCCTGATGTCTTTATTTTCCCGTGATGTCTTTATTTTCCCTGATGTCTTTATTTTCCCGTGATGTCTTTATTTTCCCGTGATGTCTTTATTTTCCCGTGATGTCTTTATTTTCCCTGATGTCTTTATTTTCCCGTGATGTCTTTATTTTCCCGTGATGTCTTTATTTTCCCGTGATGTCTTTATTTTCCCGTGATGTCTTTATTTTCCCGTGATGTCTTTATTTTCCCTGATGTCTTTATTTTCCCGTGATGTCTTTATTTTCCCGTGATGTCTTTATTTTCCCGTGATGTCTTTATTTTCCCTGATGTCTTTATTTTCCCGTGATGTCTTTATTTTCCCTGATGTCTTTATTTTCCCTGATGTTTTATTCTTACAGAATGCAAAGTCTGTCTGTGCAGGCGCTGGCCCTGCGGCAGCTGGGCAGGTGGAACTCTTTGCAGCTGCTCACGCCCTGCCACGGCTCTGGACTACACATGTGGTGCCCGCGGGCGTTACATGCCCGCCAGGTGTGGGGTTCAGCCACTCCCCAAATGCACCGCACAACCATGTGGACAAAATTGTGGGATGATCGACAGAGCTGTCCGCTTTACCAAACACGACTCAAGAGCACAAGAAAGAAAGGCAGGCACAGAGCTTTGCAGCTGGAGGAAGAGGAGGACGACGAAGATGAAGAAGCTAGTGATTATGAGGATGAGCTTCAGGATGATCCAGGACTACCCAAAGACTACAAAGACAATGAGAGAACTGTGCAGTCTCTACGCTTTGACCTAGTTCTGAAGTCAGGATTGGACATGGCGCGAAAGTAAGTCGGAGAAACTGCCTGAAGAATCAGTTTTCTACATTAGTGAGTTGCAAAGGGTTTTTTGTGCTGAGAGTTGTGATTCTATAACTTAATACCATCTCGGTCTGTGTTACAGTGGTGTTGAGGATGCTTTCTATAGCCACAAACTGCTACTGAACGGTGAGAATCTAACCAAGAAGAGTAAAAAGGTGAGTCAGTGCCCTCTAGTGGAAGGAGAGCATGCTCAGAAATATCTATCTCTATACCCCTAGAAAGTGCTAAGTAAGTTATAGACATTGTGTGATAAAGAAATTCTTTCTGCTTGTGTTAAAGTCTTTACTTTGTTAAAGGCTTCGTTAACTGAACTAATCTAGGTAGTAATTGGAAGTAGTAATACTAGGTAGTATTGGTTTTAAATTACTGTATGAGAATAACGGCTTATTTTCCTGTTTTTATGCATGAGCTCAAAATGGACCTGATATGACATCTAATTTTACTGCCAATTATCTTTCCCCCCCTTAGGTTAAAGTGGGTGACAAACTGGATCTGATCATAAAAGAAGACAAGGAAATGGACACAGTCTTACTAAAGAGGGTGATTTTAAAAAAGGTGGTTGGAGAGACAAAAGATGCAGAAAAACAGAGAGTCATTCTAAGAAGCTGGAAAAACCTACAGCTTCCCAGAAAGGAGGTGTATAAACAGTGAAGACCGATTCTGTGTTGTTTTGGGATGTGAAAAATAAACGTGTGACAAGTGTCATTTCCTGTTGCACTCTACAGCTGTTTTATGAAGTTCTTCCTCAAACTGAGTGTTCTTCACACTCTGATGCACATCACAAGAGTCCTCATGACTCTTTCATAACACTTAAAATTTGTGAATATGCTTACGTTTTAGGTCCCAGATAGAACACAAACACATTGTTTAGAAATGAGTTGGTCATATGCGTTCTGTTCCTTGCCTAAATTCACAAAAAAACTATTGTTGTGGTAGAGTGTGATCAGAGGTGACTTCCATGTTGTATGTTTGGGATATCACATGTGGGGTCAAAAGATCTACTGAGAATTTGAGGTTAGAACTTTCCAGAAATCACATAAAAATTAATTTTGTGGATTTATAATCCCCTTTCCACTGTTGTCTGTATGACACTGGTAAATGTGAGCAGTTTACAGAGGGTACAGAGAAAATTTGCATACAGCTCCAATAACAAAGTTGAATAAAAAATATTAAGATGCACAGCACATTAGAAAAGATTAAAAAAGTGAGTTCAACCAAGCAATAACAGTTTTTTTCATTATGATGACGGTCAGTGATGAAATATGCAAACAAACATAATCTTGAGGCAGATATTCTACAGTAAACGTCCCTAGGACATTGACTGTTTAGAAACATGAAATGTTAAAAAAAGATTAAACTATAATCTGCCTTTTCTTGGTTACTCTGAGAAGAAATTTCCATATAAAGCTCCCAGTGATATGTAATGTTCTTGGGTACCTGAGATGAAATAAAAATAAAGACTGACATAAAACCCCATTTGCTTGGAAGTGAATTTTTATTTAAAAATATATAACATAACCTGTTGCTATAGTTTAGTACAGATGAATATGACTGACTTCCTGTAAGGCAGAACATACTTCAAGATAATTAGAAAAAAGCCAGTGCTGCAGCAACGCTACGACTAAAATAAAAATATATTTTCTCTGCCCTCAACCCAATTATAGTGACCTATTGTTTTTGTAAAGATTGTAAAGAGCTAAATGTTTATTTTTAAAGCTGCAATTCGTAACTTTTATGGTTAAAAAACAACCTGTTATTGAGCATGTACATAAATGATCTAGTAAAGATTAATTTGAGCTGTCAGGTAGATTTTTCAGCAAATGTCAGTTTGGCTTCATTTGACAACATAAAGTTCGTAAGGTAACCTGCAATTGTTTCAATCACAGATGGCGGTAAACAGGCAAAAGTTACACATTGCAGCTTTAAATTGATTAAGGCTACTGTAGCTTATCTATTAGAATTACAACAATAGGATTTTGGCATATAAATAGTAACACTAATATTTCACGGTCAGATTATAGTGGCCTCAATCACAAACTTTTCTGTCACCTAAAAACCCATCCTGTTTAAGCTCCATAGAGCTCATACAAGGACAAGGTTTGTTTATATTCTTCAGCTTATGAACTTGTGCAAATAACAACTATGTTGAGTAAAAGGACTGCAGTTTCGCAGAAACGTTAGGAATAAGTCACAGTGTTGTTCGATCTCTTTGCCTTCTTTAGAATGTCACATTTCTTGCGATTGGGCCGTCTGCAGCGCTCGTCGATGCTCGGCACACATTCATAGTGCCACACCTCCTCCATTTTGTCAACGGGATACACGGCCTCCACGTAATGGCGAATGAGTCGGAGACGCACAGGGTCCAGCTGCTTCTTGTTGCAGGCGCCAGAGTGATTGTACTGCAGCCGTAGATTTTCCTGTGTGAAAAGCTCAGGAAAGAGTCGCACCAGAAGACGGGCAGCGAAATTCCCCACAGACAGACTCTGCTGAACGATCTCCCTCACCTCAGCATCCGTGAGCAGGTACTCAGAAGGCACTGGAAAATCTGGGGTGGACACTGAGAGATCCTCAAGAGGAATCTTGCAGAAGTCTTTGCTACTTTTCTCCAGGGGCAAAGATAGGACTTCAAAATCCTCCTTTAAGCAATCTGAGGTGAGACCGTTGATTTGGCTAACTAGAGAGTCCTTTGGGTCGGGTTCTTGGTCAGGTGAGTGGGCCTTGCGTTGCTGCTGGTACGAACGCCGTGGGTCAGTTTCCCGTCGCCTACAGCGCTCATCGAGCTTGCCAACAAACTCAAGGGTCCATACACGATCATTCTTAGCCCGTGGGTACAGCAGCTGGACATAATGTCTGATGAGATTGATCCTCAAAGGATCCAGCTGTTTCTTTCCCAGAGAGCCGCTGCAGTTGAAATGTTTTCGTGCATTCTCGTAAGTGAAGAGCTCGGGGAACATGAGAACCAGGAGACGGGAAGCAAAATTTCCAATGGATAAACTGCATTCGTAGTTGTTCTTTAGCTGTTCTTTAGTAAGCAAATACTCCAGAGGAACATCGAAGTCTGGAAGTGGAACCTCAAGTTTGTCAAAATCAACAGGCTCCAGCCACAATTTTTTAGACCTGCGATTTGGTTTCTCATAATCACATAAATCGCTGATCTTAACGATGGAAATATTATCTGGGAGATGGGTGGTGTCATACATCTCCTCTTGGTTATTGTTGTGACCTCTGCTGTTGTCTGAAGTATTCTCCAATGCTTCCTCCATACGCTGTACGCATAACTGCAGCCAGGTGTCTTCGGGTACTTCAGGGAAATTGGCCTCCATGTATTTTCGTATAATCTCCAGTCTGTCCGAGTCAGTAATCAAATGTCCAATGCTGCTGTGGCCGTCTGGCAACCTGCCCTCCTCAAAAACTTCTGGAAAGAGTCTGTTCAAGAGGAAAATGACAAGATCCTCAGGGGATGTTAGGTCATCTGAGTCATCAACAGATTCCTGGGTGTCTAGCACGGCATCTGAGTTGACACTGCTGGAATGAAAATCATTGTTGTTCTCTCCAGAGTTGAGGGAATAACTCTCATCCTGGGCATCTTCATTAATGAAATGACAACCATGATTTTGTTCTGTAACTATTAGCGCCTGTTTACCACACACCTGAGCGCTCTCCATGTCCTTCTGAGCCCAGAAGCGATTAAAGAAATCATTGATCTGCAGCAAGCACTCTGTCTGCCAAATGTTTTCATTTTTCACCAGCGGGTAGCAGACTTCCACATAGTTACGTATTAACTGAAGGTGCAGCGAATCTAACGTGCATTTAGTTGCAAGACTGCATGTGCTGCAGCCATGTGCACATTCCTTTGCTGTGAAAAGTTCTGGGAACAGCTGAACGAGCAGCCTGCATCCCAGCTCGCCCGAGCTGGAAGTTTGCTCCATTAGCTGAGTCAGCTCCTCGCCGGTCAGCCGGTATTCAGGAGGAGGCTGAAATTCCATGACCATCTCAGAGGGCTTCATCTGCTTCTTAATGCGCGTCACCTCCAGCGAGAGCAAATCCACTTTACTGTGCAGTTGAGTCATGCTGGAATTCAACGTGTTCAGAAGAAAGAACATCTTCTCAATAAGTGGGTAGAAGTGAGAATCCGCAGAAGATCCCATGACCCCCACAGCAGGGGAGGCCTTAAACGTGTGACGCTTTCCAGAGCTGCTAAGTTTTTGGAAGTGGACACCATTATGGCTTGCTCGGACTTCATTATGAGCTCCGTGCTGGTCCGAATTAGACGCAGATTTTCGCTCAGAAATGCGATGGCTGATGCTGTAGAGTGGCTTCTTGTAGGAAGAAATGTGTATCTGCTCCTGATGAGATATGTGCCCTTGAGAGTAGGACCTGCTTCCATCATCTGAACTACCATCTTGGAGATGTTCTCCTGCCTAGGAAGGAAGTGTCAGAGATTACGTTTTGTTTACCAACAGAAACATTTCAACAGAAATCTCAAACTTAATTACAGGATTATTTAAAAGTAAAAAACAGTCCTGTTCTTTAACTAATTGTCATCATATCTTAAACACAAGGAATTGAAATGGTGACAACAAAATTTCCATTCCTCACACCCCAGCTAACAGGGAACATTGGCTAACGTCCTTTAAAGTTCCCTCAAAGTTATCAAATACATTTTAGCAGTAACGTTAGTAGAATTTTTTTAACATTATATATCATATATATCAAAATCATTATTCATAAGTAGTTAGTGGAATGTTTTAAAAGCAGTACAGAATTAAAAAAAAGTTTGAATGTTTTTATAACCACGCAACATTAATATCTAAAAAAAACTGGACGTTTTGGAAAGTTCAAGGAACTTGAAACATTTTTACATAACATTTTTAATATTTCTGTTACGTAATGGAAATGGTAGGGAAATGTTCTTACAGCCTAAAATTGTTAGCTGGGACACACGCATCGTAACTCACCTGGGTCATCACCTTGACTCTCTTCCTGCTGGAGGGCCGTTCCACTACAGCTGCGTGACCGTCAGAACCTGTGTGTGTTGCTGAACGTTTGGTGATGTGCTGAAAGAAGCCCTCCATCCTTCTCTCCGTGTTCTCAGCAACGTCCTGGGCATCTTTTTCCAACAAAAAACAAATGTTCACAGCCTTAAAGGAACATAAATTCTATTGATGACAGGACATAAATGATTGCATTCTGTAATACACTATTTAATAATATTAAACCTACATCTGCATGTGACACGGGTGATTCAGTTCATGTCACTGGATGATTTCACATTAGACTGTATGCCTGTTGTGATGTGTAATGAAAGGTCACACGCAACAAACAGAAGAATGACCTACTTCTAATTATTAATGAATAATGATGTACATACTTTTATTAGGCACCAGTCCATCTGCATTAACCATACACACAGAGGAGCTCATGTCCTGTGAAGAGAAGCACAAGAACCATGACTTACAGTCCCAAATACAATCTGATGTCAAACCGAATCCATTTATTTACTGTTCAGAGAATAACATCTTATTCAGCAATTCACATGCTGACATAACCTCAGTGTGTTGTAAAATATTTGAATAGCCCTTTGTAACAGTAAGGTCAGGATTACAAATGATTTGGGAATAACGGGAATAAATGTATGATCCCTGCAAAAGTTTTCCCGGAGTGAATTTCCTCTAAGCGTGTTGGTTCACGTCCTGCACCGTGAAGTCTCGCCAGCGCACCGGAGCGGCGCTGCTTCCGACCCCCGACCCCCGTCCACCGGCTGCACTTCCTCATTCCTCCGCCGGACACCCCACGGATCGGTACAACCGGGGAGACGGACGGGCAAGCGGTTCCCCGTTGCGCACCGTCTGCGTCCCGCATACGGCTGAAGGGAATCATGTTTTCGGTATATATCTGCAGTGTTGCCCTTCTCTCGTGTTTTCTCCTCCCTCCCCGTCCGCAACTCTCTCCCTCCTGCGTGACGCGGCAAGAAAAACATCCACCGGCGCGGCACGATTCAGACTTACCTTCGCTGCTCCCGGCGGCCGTGCGCAATAGGTTAGGGGGCATCGGTCACGGTCGCGTCTTTAAATCCGGTGGGTTTGTCCACGGGTACCCGCGGTCCGTGTTTCTCCGCTGCTTTTTTTCTCTAGTCAGTGCCCTCTCGCGTGACGTGACGGTACTGTGTCATTTCCGCACAGCTGTGGGTTTGCCGTGGGCTCCCGCCAGCCCACCCCGCGCGCGTTGACGCGCCGCCGCGCCGCGATGGACGCGCCCGGTGCGCGCCGCGGCGTGGGACAAATTCGTGATACAGAATGTGAAGGGGACAGTCGAGTGCATAGAAGTGCTCAAGATCAGAGTTTTTAAACGAGAAAAGCTGAATAATAACACTTTTATTAAAATAACTCGAGTTGCACTACAGTTTATATGGCGGGGATGATAATAAGATCAGAGTTTTTAAACGAGAAAAGCTGAATAATAACACTTTCATTAAAATAACTCGAGTTGCACTACAGTTTATATGGCGGGGATGATAATAAATAAGTGAACTGAAATGTATATGCGAAACAAGGTTTTTTTATTATGCATATCACGCACAAGGTTTGTTATAGTTATGCATTATACAGCATGCTGATGTTTTATTCTAAAGGGTTACTGGCTTCAATGAGGTATAATTACATCAAGTGAATTTCTTAAATTGTATGCATCAGTGCACTTTGGTTTTACAAATGTTATGCATATGCATCATGCACTTTGGTTTTACAAATGTTATGCATATGCATCATGCACTTTGGTTTTACAAACGTTTACAGGTTCTGTAGCTGGTACAATAATCATTAAAACCTCGCAGGCTACAGTACACACACCGTGTAAAATATTTGGCTTTTCAATGTGTGTGTATCGCATATATGGACATATAAATGTTCACCTGTCCAAAACTAACTCTGTAGCTATTGCTAAAGCTGCCATTCAAAACGATCTTCATTTTTATTTTCTTGATTTTAATGTAAATCGAGGCATGCGTACCTGTCCTGTCCATGATGGTTATATTTTACTTTAATAACACCTGCTTGTGTATATAATAAATTATAAACATCTTGTATATTGCGTGTTTTTTCTAGTGTTACCGCCGTCTGGTGGACATTACTGCGTACTGCAGGGCAAAGTCCTGTTTTGGTTGTATTGAAACAGTTTTGTTAAATAACATACAAATTGTATAACACAACATTTGTATGTTAAACAACATACAAATGTGATGAAGAGTGGATTATAAATGGGTGATGCAAAATTGCATTATATTACACTGATTGTGGAGACCAGTAGGTAAATCAAGACTCCGGCCTTTATGCATGCACAAGCACACTCATCAGCTGCACCCGATGGGGCAAATGTCCCGTAACGCGCATTAGTAAGGTCCCCATTAGTGATGTCTGCATTAAGTCCTGCGAGCCACGGCTCTTTGAGATGTGGGAGTGATGAAGCGCCGGTCATTATTCAGGTAATAAACATATATCAGGTTTAGGGCTTGGTCTGCCTTTACAAAACATTAACCAGGGTGATTTTTGAGTGAGAAAATCTTAGTTAACTAGTGTAGCACACTAGCAAGAAAGATGTAAAATTGTGGTAACTTAACAATTCTGTAGTGAAAAAGAAAAGATTCTATAAAAATATTTGGAGACATTTTTCAATGAGATTGCTATTAATGTGTGATTTACCCTAAACTGCAGCCTCAAATACAGATATTAAGAAGGATGTTTATGTTACTCAAGGCTCTCCTACTGTGACAACATACTGCATTATAATTGTAGGGTTACACGTATATTTTCCACAATCAAAAACAGTGGAAACTGTGTTCAACGTGTATGAAGTCAATACTTTACAGAAATTGCTGTTAATTATAAAAATGTGACAAATTTTCACGCAGGTCAAGAATGATACCATCCCCACTGTGCCCTATTTATCATTTTAGCATTTGACTAAACAGGGAACATTTAGAGTATGGTTTCATTCATTAACATTAGTTAACTACATTAGTTACCATAAGTTGACAATGAACAATACTTCAGCATTTATATTTCTTAGTTAATTTCAATATTTACCAATACATTTTTAATAATCAGTTTAACCTTACGTTAACACTATTAAATGCACAATACTATGAACAGTGACCAACTGTATCTGTAAACTAGTAAATGCACAATGAACTAACATGAATAATGATCAACAGTATTGGTATTAAATAACAAATATTAATACTTTACAAAGATTATTAAGTGCTGTAAAATTTGTTGCTCAGTTTTTGTTAGCTACAGCATTAACTAATGTTAACAAACAGAACCTTACTACAAAGTGTATTAACCAAATCTGTATCTCTACTGCAATTCTACAGTTTGCCTACATTAGAGGGTGAAGCATAACCAAAATGACATTTGGGTTTATCGGCACACCTGGGGTGATGAAATGGAACAGGAACATGATGACATGTGATGTGGGATTGATGCTTGTGATGAGTTTTACAACAGCATCTGTAGCAGGAGAGACAGAACAAGACATCCATCATCCTGCAGTAAATGGACTTTAAAAGTTTAGTGAGGCACACAGAATGGAAATTTATCTTAATCTTGAGTCACATGAAACACTGTTGTAGTTGTAAAGGACTCTTCCCATTTTTTTACAAAGATTGTTTAATATAAAACAGTCCCATTAAAAAAAATTCAGTGCATAGACAACACATCTTGAAAACTGATCTTGGACCAGCCTCCGTCTGTCCCAAAATAACTCAAACTGACCCAAACACACAACGGGGGAGGAGAGTTGTCTGTCTGTTTGAAATAAATGTTGTAATAGCTTGCAGGATTTCTGAAGTGGAGCTGGTATCTAATACCATCTCCGTGTCTCTGCCTGTGATAGGCCAGCCACCATGTTAACGGGGCTCAGATTGCCATGAATAGCTTAACCGCAAAAACCATTTCTATGCGCAAAAACAGAGACAGGATCAGGTTATCAGGGAGATGATACTGACTGTCATAAACTCACATTGTGTGTCCGTGTGTATGTCTGTCTTTTGATAGGCCACTGTCTGACCCCCGTAACACAAATACAAACATCTGCTTTTGAACCAAGAAAATGACTGTCCAAAGTACAAACTTGATTTTTACATTTTGCAATGTGATTAACTCGGACAAGTGGGCACAGGAATGCTAGAGTGTTGTAGGTGGTTGCCAGGGTGTTGCTATGTGGTGGCTAAGAAGTTCTGATTGGCTGTCAGGGCATTGCTAAGTGGGCACTTACAGGCTGCAGTCCACAAATGTTCCCCAAATGTTTATGATATTCCAGTCACTGTAAAATTCTTTTTGTTGTTTCTGCCATTAGATACATTGTAGAATCAGCTAATGAGTAATACAATATAATACATTGATTTCTTTCAGGCTGTAAAATGTCAATGAAGTAGCAGATTAATTAGGCAACCTTCTACATTACTAAATAGAATCTGATTTCTACAAACACATGACCACGTCCACAAATACTGATGACAGACTCAACTGATGGGAATCTGTGCCCTCCCCACCTGTTCCTCTGCATGTATATGCACATTTAATTGGATCTGTGATAAGGAATTTATCAGTGGTGCTCATAATAAAGTCCAACTGAACTCTGATCAGGGTGCAGGGCAGCACAAAACGTCTCCTCTGACAGGGTTCTGTTGTGCCAGTGTGTTCTTTCTTTTGGTCCTCTTAGTTTTTAGAGTGAGTTTTCGCATGTCTGCTGAGGGCCAAAATGAATTTTTCATGTATAACCAGAGGCCTGTCCTGCTCCTACCAAATAGATTGTGAAATTTCTTGCTAACATGCAATATCTCAAGCCAGAGAGCGATGTCGAGGGAAATGTGTGTTTGTAATGCAGGAGTGCTTCAGAATTTGTTTTTGAAGACAGTCTGTGGCTCTGAGCTACTGATGTTCTTGTCCCGCCCCATATTCTGTTCTTCTCTTACCTTACCTCTCTGTCCTTCAAAGAATTCATGTGTGTGTGTGTGGCCCAGTGACTGCTGATGGTGACCATCACTCCCCTACGCCTGCTTCACACCATAGTTGTCCCCCCGTGGTCACCCGGAAAACCGCAGGCTGCCCAAGCTGGCGCCAACCCTCTCGCTGGGCTGATCAATACTGCAGCATTTCCTGCCCATTCACTCAGGTCACACACTCACCTCATTAATTATTACTGCCAACACTGCTGCTGGAGCACCCAGGGCACCCACAACACACACACACACTAACAACACACACACATATAAACACAAAGCACACAAACACACACAAACCACACAAACACAAAATATATGCATCATGCATTGTCTTTTTTCTCTCATTCTTCCCCTAATATTAATGCTTCCCATGATATCAATGTTTATTCTGCTATCCACAGTGATATTAATAATGTTTGTTTGTCTTTTTAAGTGCTGTATGGAAATATTGACCTCCACTAAGTACCACAGAAAATCATCTGACAGCTGACTTCAGAAAAATTAGAAACAATGAAAAAACAAAGAGGTTTTTAAACAGACATTTTATTTGAAAAGATAACTGTGATTTGGTAACCAGATGCATAGACTGTGTGAGTAAACTGGAAGCAGCCTTCTGAATAAAAGACAAATGTCAGTTCTTAGAAAGCACCAAAGAAATCACCATCAGAAGTCCAGAATCAACTGAAACTCCAGCTCAAAAACCATCTTCAGAACTTGGTGACAGCACAGGCCAAGTTTTCCAGCGCTGACCGAGCCTCTGAGGGCGGGAAGCACTTCATGGCCTCCAAAGCCTTGTTGCCGTGGTAACTGCACAGGTCTAGCACCTGGCTCACGCCCCTTTCCGTCTTTATCAGGCCCCAGAGCTGGAGAAGACACAAGAAATGTCACTCCACCAAATTCATGAAACGGAAAATATAAAATTCTTTTGACCTTGGGGTTAAGAGAAGCACAGAATCTCAAAATGTGACAGATTAAAAATGAATGAATTCACAATGCGTGTACAACACATTGCTTGGCTAAAATCCAGAACACACCTCCCTCAACTCAGAAAGTGGTCTTGTAGTGCTGCACTGTCCTGTATAAACATGTTTTGCTGGGAGCCTTTTTGGCAAATGAATTCTGGGATGTGTTGTGCTAAAAAGCCCTTGGGGGCCTAGAGTTAAAAACAGCAGAAGTGACCTGCTTGCACTACTGCAAGACTTGAGAAAGCAATAGAATGAGACACCCCGGCTAACAGTGAACGCTAGTAAAGTTCTATTAAAGTTACCAAAAACATTCTTATATAACGTTTTAGCGTTATATATCACAAACTGTTAGTGAAACGTTTTTAAAATGTTACAGAATTACAAAAATGCTTGAATAATGTTCTTTTAACCAAGTAGTAATGTTAATACATCTAAAAAACTGAACGCTTAAAGGGTCCTAAAACATTAAAAATAATTGTTAGCTGGGACAGAGAGACAGCTTTGGAAAGGCAGAAGTCAGCACATGATGTTTCCTGATGTCTGTGTCAGTATGTTCACATATGGCCAAAGTGTAATCAGATGTGTTATACTAAAGGTATTGCCTTTTAATTTTCATCTTGTTTATATTTTTATTTTAATTGGTTCTTTTAGTGTAGTTATTGCATATAGCTTCTGAAGGGAAGAACTAAATAAAATACCCATTTCCCACAAGACAAAATAATTGCAATTTACAATTTTGTTCAAAAGTTCCCCGGTTCTGTATATAGCTTATTGCTTTCATGAGCATCAATGCATATTTGCAGCCTTTTGGAACAGTTGTGTATAATTATTCTACTGTAAATGTGAAAAGCTGGATTTCAACATCATATAGCCATTGTTGAGTAGAGCTCAAAGATGCTGGAAAACTACCACAAGACATAAAAACAGTCACTGAACATCAAAGAAGTTATACAGCGTAATTAAAACCAAAGAGACATAAACTTGAACAGGATCATGTAAATTCAGTTATTATTTTGCCATGCGGAATATATTTAGTTTCAGTTTTTTCCAATTATGTTTGCAGTTTGACAGACAATGATATGACCTCATGACACTTCTACAGAGAAAAACAATCCAGCGGGTGTATACTGGAGAGGTTTGTGTCTCGCGTTTATGTGCTGATAACAGAGATATGTGAAGTGATGTGTGTGTGTGGGTGTGATATGTCTGTCTGTGCCCTGTTGAAGGAGAATCTTGTGTGTAGTTGCTGTCAAACCGTCTCTCTGTCTCCTCTACAAATAAACCTGCCACTCTATCCCCTAATATCCTGTTTCCACGGCGACCCGAGCTCCTCGTGCCCTCCTCTTCTTCCTGCCCCCACCAACCCATCACCGCCTCCATCTGTCTCCCCATCTTTCTTCTTCATCTTCTCCTTCTGACTTTGCAAACCAGATTTCTGAACTTTATCTGGGTTACGGATAACAAACCTCTAATGTTTGTTTTCCTGTGAGTGGAGTGGTTCAAATGTTTTTATTCTGATCTGCGTTTGGTTCTGCCTACAGTGTTTAACAGTGGTTAAAAAGAAAATAAAAAACAACTTTCTTTGTTTCAGTATTTATTGTAATGTCAATGAACTTCTCTCACTCTGTTTGCAAACATAATCGTACATTGACGGCCTGAATGACCCACAGGAAACTGATCTGTGTCATAACTGTATGAATGTTTCATTCAAAGAACTGTGGCTGGATTCATTGATCAGTGGTTTGACCTGCAGTACTGACTTCTTTTGAATCCGATAAACAATCTAAGTTATTCATTGGCGGAAGGAAAATAATAATTTGATTTAGTGACGTAGTGAAACCTGCTAAGTGAACAAGTAAATAGGGCTCTAAATGCAAAAATACTAAACACGCTAACATAAGGTTGTCAATATTTGCTTTGTATTTTCATTCACTTAATGTAAAAATACAATAAGTCACTCACCTTTGTGTAATCAATCTGTCTGGCCATATTCTGGACCTAAACAGATAAGAGAAAATGTGTATCCAGAATGTTATGCTGACCCAATGAAATCTGAACCATAGCAGTGTTTGCCATCAGACTAGAGACTAAAGTCTTATTGGATCACTTCAATTAATGATAAATACTGTCTACTCAGTAAGAATATCAACTACATTACAGTTTAGCAGGATGAAAAACAGCCCTGTTTACTTTCAAGGGATTACAAAAATGTATGTACAAGCGTATGTTTATCCTGCTTTATATTCCAGTGTATT
This sequence comes from Chromobotia macracanthus, assembly GCA_036877525.1. Classification (NCBI taxonomy): domain Eukaryota; kingdom Metazoa; phylum Chordata; class Actinopteri; order Cypriniformes; family Botiidae; genus Chromobotia; species Chromobotia macracanthus. The sequence continues at coordinate 6,017,418 of JAZGTH010000073.1, read as the reverse complement.
GTATCATCTTTCAATTTTAAACACAACCTAATGCCAAGTCATTTTAAATTAATGGTTAATAATAGTTAATAATTAGGGCTGGGTGTTATGCCTGTGTCGATCAGTAAATATTCCAGTATTCCATCAAATTACAGATTTAAAAAATAATTAAGTAGCACTGGATTATCCAAAATAAGCAATATGGTATGATTATTTAATAAATATTTTATAACATTTTTAGGAAAAAATAAATTGTGAAATTGTTGGTGCTTACAGTTATTATGATATAAAATGACTCATTCCAAGATATTATATGTTAGACTTTAGTCATGTGTGGATTTATAATGTTCTGATGCAACGTGTTTCTGTACCTGTTGTAGCTGGAGCCGCCATCTCTCCGGGCCTATGATCTGTCTGTGGAATACAACAGGAGCTGAGTCCAAACTAAACACTGCTGGCTCTGACCCACTCCTCACAAACGGCTGTAGATCAGAATTTAGCTACAACATACATATCCACAAGTATTATAATTCACTGAATTCAGTTTCAGTTCTCTACACAGAAACAAAAACAGGAGAGAATCTATAAACTAAACATGACCGAAGTGGCATGTAAGGAGAGCGCTTGTGCCCACAAACCAGGCGTGCAGGAATGTTTAAACACCTTATGTCCCAAAGCGAGGTGTTTTCCATACTGAAAAGCCAAATTCTGAGCTTCTGCGCCGTGTTTGGCCAGCTCCATCGCTGCCTGACAACTCTTGGCAAGCAAGGAACCATGGGACAGGAATGTTTGGTCTTCCCATGATGCAACTGTTAGATTGGCTTCCTTCAGAACACAAAGAGAGGAAATTTGATTAAAATAAGCATCAATGTTTTATTGAACAGAAGTCGCAAAGTAAAGAAAAACATGATGGTGAGTAAATGATAACAGAATTGTATTGTTTGCGCTATGACTTTAAAAAAAATATGAGGGGATTGGAAAATGTCATAACAAACCCTCAAAAACCAAAGCAAAGGAGGAAAACTAGCTAGAGCTACAAATATACTGTCATTTTTCAAATAAACAAAATGTGACACGTGTCTTTAAAGCTGCAATCCGTAACTTTATTTGGGTAAAAACAGATATTGAGCAAGAACAGAACAGATCAGTATTCAAAATGGTCTCCTTACCTTACCCTGATTCAAAAGGTTTATAATAATGATTTCAATTTGAGCTGTCAGGACGGTTTCAAGACCGGAAAATGTCAGTTTGGCTTCAACATGAGCAAAAAGTACTTAATTTAACCTGCAATTTTGTGATTCCAGCAGAGATGGCAATAGTGAGGCAAAAGTTACAGACTGCAGCTTTACGGATACAGCGTCAGAAGATTGAAACAGTAAATAAAAATAGTTGTTATGATGGTTTGGGGGGGTTGTAACTGGAGCAGGGAAGGTGATGCAAATGTCTGCTCGGAAATCTCTCCTCTAAAAGCGTAAAAGAAACTTGAATCTCTCTTTATCTCTCATCCTTGTTGAGTTTCTCTCCTCCATCTGCACATGTGAGCTGTTTGCAGATGTTTCAATCAGTCTATGTTTTACTCCGTATTGAAAGGTCATTAGAAGCTTACATTAAAATTAACATTTAAAGCCTTAAAGATTCCTCTGGTACTCAATAATTCTCGATAGAAATTCATTTATGACTATGGAAAATTAAGAGTAATCGTTAACAGTTTACAAAAAAGTTCAATTTATTAATATTGACATTATGTACCATAAACTAACAAGTCTTTCTAGTTAGTTGGTGCCGGTGGCAGACATGCTGCCCCTGGTGGCCATGTAGTGTAACTGCTGTGTGCTGAAATTTGTACCTCTGCAGAACTGGAGCTGTCGTGATAGATTCCTTGCACCACATCTCCAATGGCACTGGAGATCAGCTCCACCACCTACAACAAACAACAACAGTCACACAACACTTACAGGGGCAACATTTGTACCCTATAAATTAAATCTCTCAGAAAAGAGTGTTGATACAAGATCAGCCCCATCTGTTCTGGAATCAGTGTTTATTTGTACATGAGCTGTTTGAGAATATGGGAACAAAAATTTTCCAGTCCACTTAGTTTAAAGAGCATCCGGGGGAGAGACAGAATAACCAACACTTCAGTTATTAAACAGATGGCCAGTCAAAATAGCGCAATATCCAGAGGATACAGAGCTTAATGAGGAGTCTGACATCTGCAACGATTATTGATTCAGATTCTCACTTATTCTCCAATACACACCACCACAAAATGCACAACACCAGCAGTTATCTGAGTTTGTACTTTCAGTTCAGGAGTTCCGAATGGAGTCAACTTACACAATACATTCATACTGCAGTGTATATCACCAGTCAAAAAAACCTACATTTGTGGCAAAATAGGCATCAGTGAAAAACAAGAAATCTGAACAGAATTCCTTACGGAATGTCAATTATAACTTGGAACCAAATCCTCAAGAATCCTAAGCAGAACATTGTATATATATTCAGATATTCGGATATAAATATTCGGATATAATATTCAGATAATTAATTTGGAAAGGTCAGGATGGTCAGTGCCCAATCTGGATAATGCACTAACCAGTGTTCCTGAAGGGGGCGCTACTCTGTTAAAGCTCTTCCATAATACTCCACTGGGCTAATCACTGACAGTTGAATCTTTCATCTAATCACACACTTCCTGAGCCGTTCCATCCATTCCCCAAGGCAACATTCTCCACCTCTTTTTCACCCCAAGACGTTCCTTTTCTCTTTTCCCAAAAGACCTGCCTGTTGAATCATTACACCACAAGTCGAATCTCTGGAGAACTGGAATAACAGAGGCCTTCTATCCAGACATTCAGCATTTCCTCATTTTTAATATTATGTTACTCCTCTCCATTCCCCAAACTTTCTCTCAGACTTTGTTTTTCTCACTCTTTCCCCCTCTCTCTCTGCCCTCTGAGTAACTGGATCTCTGAGGAAACAGCGAGGGAACCTGACTCCTCTACCCAAAGCCCAGAGAGGAGAAAGAGCCCTTACAGCGCAGCCAGATGTTCAGCTTCACACACTCCACACGGGGAGAAATTAATGTGCATTTGTGTTTAATCTGCGTGTTTGTGTACGTCTGTGTTTCACATGTGATCGTGTGTGTGACTGTGTCTGCGTGGAGGGGGGGCTTTTTTTGTAAAGTATCAGATAAGCTGCCCTCTCTGCGTCTCGTCTCATTCCCAAATCCAGTCGGAGTCGTGTTTCGCCGACAGGTCTGTGAGGAGAAGAAAGAGGAGACAGCCGCTCACGGATCCCTTTACCATTTATGCTAGTGTCGAGCCAGAATCCCACTCTCTCTCACTTACTCTCTCACTCACTCACTCAGTCACTCACACACAGTCAGGATCCCACTCAAGGCCACGATACATAATACAGATCAATCAGGGGAAAAAAAACACACTGCCACTGAAAGAGAACGACTGATTTCCACCACTAATGCTCTCACGCTAACTGAACCGCTTGGCACTAATGTACACAAGCCCACGCCTACATTTACATAGACGACTGCTTAAAAGAGCAAAAAGAGTTTGTTCTGGTTCTGACTGGGTTAATGTCATTTACATCACGGACAGGTGGCAAAAATTAAGACTACAAATTGTTTTTAGAAACTTACCTGCTTGTAAAGAATTGTAAATACGTCACTTTTTCTAAAAGTATTCTAAAAGTGTGACATTCCCACTTTCCAATAGCAAACCTGCAGCTCAATAGTCTAATATCTGATTGGCTGGACATTATGTCAGTCAATCATTCATTCAGTGGATCAGAACAGGTGTGTGTGGCTCACTGCACAACAGGTTCTGTTTCACAGAAAAGGATTTCACTCACCTTCTCCTTTTTAAAAATGTGTGTTAATAACCACTAAACTGTATAACTGACCCAGTAGTTCCTGTAGTTTGCAGCGCAAAGGTTGTGGGTTCAGATCCCAGGGAACACACATACTCATATAATGTATAGCTTAAATGCCCTGTAAGTCGCTTTGGATTAAAGCGTCTGCCAAATGCATAAATGTTAATGATGTTAAAATGCAACATTTTGATAACATTTAAAGCAGACAGGAGAAAATTATTAAATGTAATATATTATATATACTCTACATAAATTTTTAACTTTAAACAAATGTTAAAATGGAAAAAGTTGCACAGCTACCAAGATCCATCCTATACCTCAACACAAGTAAAGATTTCACTTTCTGCCACCAGGAGGTGCTATAGAACATGCCAATACAAGCTCACTCCAGTACACCAGCTCCCTGACAATAGTGTGCATTATAACACAACACATGGGATATGACTTGATCAGGTGTGCAGTTTGGACTTCAGAGGTTTGGCTGTTTGAATGCTGAGTTCCTCTAGAAAAATAACAGAATCTGTTACATCAGTCGTGACAGTCTGCCCATGTTCTAGATCCACTCATGCACACATTACAGAGAGCTCTGTGAGCACGTGTGTGAGGCTATGCAGAAGGAAAAGTGTTTGCTTTCCTCCGCGGGGAGAGCTGCATTCTAGAGCTGCTTGGTGACAGATCCTGTCAACATATTGCCTTTTAGTGCGTGTGCGTGCATGTGTGTTAAGAGAGCCTGAAAGAGATCGGAGAACTAGAAACAAGACAATAGCGTTTCTAAGTGCAAATTAACCCTTTTTATTCAGTTTGTTCATTTGATCTGACAGGCAATATCCTGTCAGACCCATCAGCCGGCCTCAGGGACCCCTTCATCGGCACAATGTAGAAGTTTTACATTCTTAAATAAATCAATTTATACTGAATATATATATATATATATATATATATATATACTGAATTATCATAAGTATATATATTAGTACATAAAGCCTGTATACGTTAGACACATTATGTTCTTCAAAAGGAACCAACAAAGAAAGATGTTGCCAGGTATTTATTGCTCGGAAACCGATCAATTTTCATTGTCCCATTGGTCTACAAAAATAATTTTGTGTGGCGGCAGTACATTATGAAAGCAATCCAAAAGAATGCAACTCACAGCCCTGTAATCTTTCAAGATTACCCAACTGTGTGTAAAAATCACAACTCTGGCAACGCTGCCCATGAGGTATCTTAAGCATGTTTCAGAGAGTACTTAAAAATTTTGAAGTTAAATCTATAAAACAGAATTATTTTACAATTAAATAGAAACATCTTTTGTTTGGTCCCAATGAAGGGATGCTTTAGCCCTAGGTACTTTAGATAGGACAGCGAGGGTACAGAATACAGTAAAGGTTTAGGAATACTGCTCTAAAACAGCCTGCAGGATTCATCAGAATTCCATCATCTTCTTACATCCAAATGGACCGTTCAAAAATCTGAATGATATTCAGCAGCATGTTTTTGCCAGCTGCACTTACCCTGCACAGTGAGAGGCAGACGGGCTGCTGGCCGCATTCGGTTAGACGGTGCTTTGACTGCAACTCTAATTAGAGCTGGAGGAGTGCACTGACACTTAATGAGGGGTGTAGAAGATATGCGCACACACACATACACAATGAGAGAGAATGAGGGAGTATGCAAGTGTATGGAAATTAGCAGGACACACACAGACAGACACACAAACAGTGCAGAAAGAAGTGTTTATGCAAGAAACCAATTCCTAATTTTTTTCCCTCCATGTTCAACACACAAACAAACAAAAGTGACAGAAAGATGTGTCACACCTGCAGCGTGCAAAGTTGAATGTGTGTTTTGCTACAAATATGTCTCAAGACGTGGATAAATCTGAACAAAACGGCCTTTAGGGAAGGCCATAATTACAAGAATTAGTCCTCTATATATATATATATATATATAATAAGTCCTTGTATGTATTAAAATTATATATGCATATACTCATTTTCATCTTTTATTTATAAAATAAAATTTGACTCCACAGGAAACATCATTTTTGAAGGTTTTCATTTAGGGGTTTGTCAGTACTATAATCAGCCTGTAACAGAAACAACAGACGTCTATAGTATGTCCTAAAAGTAAATCTGTGTGTTTTTGTATCTCACTGAATATAAAGGGGTCAGAATGACTTTCATATTTGCTCTAAATGCTGTTTAACCATTTACCATCAATATGCTACAATGCCGGACCACTCAAACAAACAGCGCAATGTGTTGATACACCACAGAGTCACTGTGTTTACACTGTAAGCTAAAATCACTCTACAAATGGCTTACTTAAACACAAACTGGTTTGAGATGACAGCATGAATTGAAGTACCTTGGTGTTGTTGAGCTGAGCCAATCCCGTGCAGGCATTTGCCAACAGAAAATCTCCACTCAGGACAGCCATCTTGTTCCCAAACTGCATGTCTTTGAGCGGGCCATCCGAGTTCGTCCACTCCCTCAAATTAACAATCCCACGATGCACCAGGAATGCTGTGTGGATCAGTTCTGTGATCTCGGCCAAGTTACGCTGACTGTCATAAAGAGAGAAATAGACATTGTTTACTATTGGACAGTAAACAATTTTGGAATCATGTTGGGTTGATACCAAAGTCCATTTAATGAAGTCTCTGCGCTCGGTGGCCATCTTTGCAACAGGGAAAACTGATTCTAAAACCACTGACTAAGGCCTCTATAACACTATAAAACACTGTATTTCAGACCAACTATTAAACCTTACATGAACTATATAAATACATTCTTCTTCTTAAGCTTAAACTGCACCATAAAAACATGTTTTGCTTCAGGTATCGCACAAAGTCCCTTGCAACATTCTGTAGAGAGCTTTTCTAAGCGCTGCAGTTTACCCCATTCAAAGTAATAGAACTGCGGTATCTTGTTAATTCTATAATCTTTGGTTTCAACCAGAGGTCCAATGTAGAATCTGAAGCAAAACCAGCTGAGAACCACTGATTACAGATGGCGCTTTCAGTGAACAATGTGGAAACCTGTCATCCAGTTAGATTAACACAAAAACGGTCTGTTGAATCTCTATTACATGTTATACATTGTGATTCTGAGAGCGCATTAGATCCATAAACAGTCCAAATACTACAGCACACTCTGTAAGGCAAGGGAGTGATTTTAACCCAAATGTTCTTTTGCACAACAAGAGATTGTCAAGTGTTCGGGTGACCATGATGCACTTCACAAAACGCCAACTGCTACTGATTATCAGACAAGCTGGATTATCAGAACACCATCACGCATGGACGTTATAATCAAATGTTGATTTGCCGTGTTCAAGGCCATAATCAGCCTGGACCATTGAGGTCCCCGTGATAACCATCTTCCACACACAAGAGCTATGTGGAGAGCTGATGACCACTTACCCCTCCTTCAGAGCGAGAGAGAATAAAAGAGGGTGAGAAGGTAAGAAAATTAAGAAAAGGATTCTCTTGGTATGGCGGTACAAGGGGAGCTTTGGTAATTACAAAGCACTGCAATAATTCGTGTTGCATTAAATGCTGTTTTTTAATGGAGCATCCCCTGGCCTCAATCATCCCCATTGTGCGGCAGTCTCTTCTCCACACATCCAATTAGAGCATAGCCACTGATCCCAGTCAGTTTCACACTGGCTGACATGGGCTGCCGATGAGCACTGGTTTGAGAAAGTTCTGATCTGAGATCAGGTCTCAGGATGAGCACTGCCATAGATGAAGACGACTGGGGAAACTTAAACATACGTTTCAAAACGGTTAATTTACACATACAGAATCTGAGGACACGATTTCTAGAATTCTACTTCAATTTTTTTTAAAGCATTTATCGTAAATCGTAATTTGTAAAGTGTTTGAAGTCGTTTTTCTTTCTTAAAATGATGCTTTATGGTTCTTGTCTCATTCAGTCGTGCAGACAGACGTATTTAAATCGAAATCTCATTTTCCCCCTAAATCTGCAGCTATGCCGTCTGTGTTTTTTTTAAGTCAGTGGAAGGGGCAGCACAGGGAGTATAAATAGCTTCAGAACTCAGTTGCATAGCAACCGATGCCATGGCGCAGAGGGGTTCCGCCCCCCTGACACGCCCCCTTTTTCTGTGCGCTCCATTTTCTCTGCTAATTTAACACTGAAGCTCAGTGGAGCGTGTCTGCATGCCTTCAGCACATCACCTTACAGGTCAAGATGTCAGTCCAGCAAAAGCATCAATAAGTATGGTGCACAGAACATCAGCCAAATTATGTTTTAATGAAAGCTCAGAGATGTTCTGCTGCGTTAACAAACTCTTAACAAACAATACACAAGATACACACATCTCACAGTTGCCAACATATGGCCACCAGCTCTAGATAACCCTTCTCTGTGTTCAGACTGCTGTAGTCAGCATATGTGGTATACATTCAGGCTTGTGGTCAGATTAATCCAAATATTTAGCTCAGTGGTTCTCAACAAAAGTCGCAGATCTGTTTTAAAAGGCCAAAGATAGCAGATGAAAAGCAATACTAAATGCAAGTAGTTAAACGCAACTCATCACTTAGCACAATAAATACAGTTATTAACACTTCTTATATCTTTTGTCATTGGTAATGTCCAAAAACAGCATATGTCCAATCAAACTCATACTCCAGTATTTTGCTGTAAAGTGATAATCAGTAACTTGTTTGCTTTTGTAACAAACAAATTTGGTATCTGTGTTGGGACACAACTGGATGTCAAATGCAGAATTTGGGTTTTGAAATGAAAGCAGTATTTCTGACCAAAAGGAACACACACACTTCCAGTATCCACAGATCCACACTTCTGCCCATGCAAACACACAACACTGTGTGTGTGTGTGTGTGTGTGTGTGTGTGTGACTGAAGACAGGGACATTTTACAAATGCTGCATGTCAAAGAGGAGGAGAGCAGCACAGTAATTCATCCATCAGCACCATCAAACACACCTCTAGCCAGGAAAAACTGAGAGAGACAGACAGAAAAAGAAAAAGAGAGAGAGGTGTCATGTGGGGATGGTTAGAGAGACAGACTGGCAACACAGAGTGATAAAAAAAGACGAAAAAGAAGCCAGGAGAGAAAAGAACCAGGTATAAGTATATACCGTATAAGAAACACAGTCATGTACAGAGTGCTTACTGTACTCCGTAACCTGCACCACATATTCTCAAGGACTTACAACAATACATGTGTTTCTTAACTGGCGATACATAAACAAGGAAATAAATGCGATTTTTGTGTTGCAAGCATAAAAACACAATAACGTACTGTATTACACCACTGACTCCCAACCAGAAGTAACGTACTTCAGGGGCTACTTGAAAAAAACTCAGCTTAGTTTCTGAAAAATGAATTGATGACCCACAAAGTATCAATTGTTTTTGGTTTGAGTTTTTAAGATTTGTGAATGACATCCAGTATAATCTGAGCTTAAATGAATGTTTTTGATTTGGTGTTGATAAAGGGAACTTTATTACTGGGGCTGTGCGGGTACAGATGGCAAAACACAGTTGGGAAACAGTTTTAGACCAACAACCTAACCTCTTCACAGCCGCCATGATGATGTAGCTCTAAACAAGATTCTTGACCCATTTTGACTCAGAATTCAAGTCAGCGAGTTCTCCAACTGACTCAGACTAAGCCTGATTCACAAATTAATAAATTATTCAGTCTGATTTGCCAACTGATTTAAGAAGTTAATTTAAACATGACTGAAGGATTCATGTGTAAATCAGACATCACTACAGGACACCCACAGTTTGCCCGTGGACTGATTTATGGAAAATTCTTTAGAAAAAGTTTGTTCCTTTCTGTATACACATACCATTTTCATTCAGAGGAATTTTAAGCCAATTTAAAGATTCAGCCAATTTCCCAAAATTGTAATTCCAGCACTGTAAACATTTGTGTTGCTCCTGTGTTGACAGTAACACATTTATGTGTGCCTTTGTGTGTGTGCGCCTTTGACCAGTGCTCACCACTTTTACACATGCTTAAAGGATCAATCTTGAATCTATTAAGTCTCAGGACAACTACATCACCAGCCTGTTTCCATGACACCCACGTCCCAGCTGTGGAACTATGAGGTCACTTCCTGCAATATCTACAGGAACGGCTGTGGATTGAAAAGTGTGGTGATGACTGCTGGTCCCTCCTCTCACTTGCTTTGACACTCTCTTTCACTGCTCAGCGAGAGAGAAAGACTTCATTCAGACAGCTTACACACACACACACACACACACACACACACACACACACACACACACACACACACACACACACACACACACACACACACACACACACAGCCAAGTACAACAGCCGCTTCTGGTAACTCCCTGGCACTGAAGCCAAAGGATCTGCACACACACACAAGCCTTTTTAAAGCAAGTGGCTTTCAAAAAGGAACGAGTGGATGTGGCTGCACGAGTGTGTTGTGTGTCTGTCGATTTTGTGTCCTTAACTGGACATAATTTATCCTGCACACATTCATATCCTGTTTCCATTGATCATTCTATTACACACAAACATGCAAGCAGTTAGTGTTGTTTTCCCATCAACCTTGTTCTCTCTGAAGGCAATGTTGTAAAAAAATACATTTTTGCTTCCTGAGAGAGAAAGTTTTAACTTGCTCAGTTTTAGAAGACAGTCTGGAACTGGGGTCAGGTGACATTTGAAAAACTGTATTAGGCAGAAGGTATGAGAGGCAGAAGAAAGGTCGGTATGAAACATGAACGCTTAAACCGTCACTGTGACTCAGGCGCATCTGATCACACATGGACTCTTTTTAAACATTACAGTGAGCAGCCTAAAGTAAATTCATAAATTCATTAATTGCTTTTTATTTGTACTACAATACACAATTACACAAACAACTTCACAATTACATAAATGTGTGAAACAATAACAGACCAAACTTTGAACAAATATTCTTACTTTTCTTCATTAAAACATGCATCAACATATAAAACATAATCAACATAATTAAAATAAAATATGCAACAAATACAACAAATTTTGGGGCCTTAACTTCTGAAAAAGCATCACGGTACTAACTATGACTAACTATGATGTTTTAACTGTGTTTACTGTGTGTAAATGTTACTGTGCTGTGAACGTCTGTGTTTGTGAGACTGTTTCATATTCATTTTCTGTGTCCTAGAGACAGTCTGGGATATTGTATTGTTGTTTGGTTATTGTCGAAGAAGTTGCCAAAATGAAACTCCTCTTAACCTGACGCCCAGATATTGGCCAAGAATATTGTCATAAAAAATCATGTACTGCACATTTCTCTCCAACAAATGTACACAAGCATGCTCTCATCAAGAAATCCGTACACACGCACAAACACACACGCACAAACACACACGCACAAACACACACGCACAAACAACATGGACTTCCTTCTCTTTCCAAATTCTTCTTAATTGCTGTCTTGCATATATTTAAAACAACTGTCACTTTTTTTCACGGCCTCCCTCCATCCAAAATACATTATTTCCTCTATCACTCATCCAGTCTTTCCCTAAACCAGATGTCTGGTCTGTGTGTACAATCATTTCTAACTAATGACTGAAGCTACAAACTGTTAAAACCCTATGACCCCGAGACAGAAAAACAGAAATAGAGAGACAGAGAGACAGAGAGACACAGAGAGAAGACAGAGAGAGAGAGAGAGAGAGAGAGAGAGAGAGAGAGAGAGAGAGAGAGAGAGAGAGAGAGAGAGAGAGAGAGAGAGAGAGAGAGAGAGAGAGAGAGAGAGAGAGAGAGAGAGAGAGAGAGAGAGAGAGAGAGAGAGAGGATGAAAGGAGATCTTTACCTGGGGTAGATGCCACTGATCATACTGTCATGTATCAGGTCACTGGTGCTGGGATTTGGACCGGCTGCTTTTGACATGAGCAGCACCACCAGACCACGCATCTGAAGATTGTTCCTGTTGTCATACACGAACCCCCTAAAGAAAAACATGAATGCAAATAAGTACATACAGTTTTATTACACGAGCCTACAATTCTTAATAGAGATCAACAGAGTCTAGATTTCTTCAAGAAGAGCCGACATCTGCACATAGAAAAACGTGTGTGTATCAAGTGTGCATGTGTGGCCGCCTGGCTACACAACATCCTAAATGTGTTTAATTGAAACCCACAGTGTCCAACTAACAAGCCAATATGGCCCCTTCTCACCTCACCATTTCTCTCTGTTTACAGTGGAGATCCTGCACACACACACACACTCTCTGTCTCTCTCAAGCTTGTTAATCTGAGTGTCATGACGGGGTCTGAAAAACAGGGGTCAACTCTGTTATGAGCTGCTCAGCCTTTCAACATCATAATTGATTTGCAACTGTGAGACGGTTGGCGGCTGGTCTTCCAAACCTTTACTTTGCTCTATTACCTGTTTAAAATATAAAATACATATAATACACATAACTCAGTATACTAATTGGCTTCTAAAGATCCAGCAGGTCAAATGATCAAAGACAAAGACTCTCATATTATTAAATCTTTCATTGTCACCTCGCACCTCAGCTGTGTAAAGCACCGCGTTTTTAGGAGGTCTGGTTTCTTTTTAATAGGAAAACTGTCAGGAACAGTCGTGACACACATAATATCCCTATAATTTAAAGTATTCTTTGTACAGCTGAACAGGAAGGAAGTTTATTTCCATCTAAATAAAACTGTCTGCAGTGCACATAGACTACTAAGAGCAGAAAGAACCCACGGGCCTATAGTGGGTTCTTTTGCCTCTCTACAAACATCTCCATTCAAACCTTAAAATTGCAAGTTACTTGAAGTTATTTTTTACAGTGGATGACAAGTTTAAATTCTAAACAACTGCTGTAAAAGCAAGCTACAAGTGCTCCACCATTCCAGCACCCACACAAGCAGTTTAGTAGCCTGGTCCTCTTTCCGTTTACAGACTTTACATCACCACAAGACAGCCTGACATTTCCTGGGAAATCAGACCCAACAGGTCAAATTGTAATTCATTATTATACACTTACGACTGTGAATGGGGTAAGGTAAGGAGACTGTTTTGAACACAAATAACTGTTTCGTTCATTTTTAACAAACAAAAGTTTACTGATTGCAACTTTAAAGTCATATAGAAAGTTACTGCTACAGTTAGTGCTTTGCTTAAAGTCACAATGGTCATGGATCACTGTGGGGTTTGAACACACAACCTTTCAGTAACCAGCCTGACCTTTAAATACTAAATTACAACCACTGCATTGCTGGTTCTCATATCAGCTCTTTGTTTTGAGATCAAAAGACTAAAATGTCCAAGTTTTTAAAGAGTCTATTTGAATCCAGACTGATGAGATCTTGTCTGATCGGATTCTGTCTGATATAGTCTGCAGGTGTTCTGGATGTTCTGATAAAAAAATAAAAAAAATCACAAGGGTTCCAGGGTCCTGCACTACCATCTTCTCTAGTTGCCGGGCAATGAGGCACAATGCGGTATCCGTGATGACAGTGGCTGTAATCTCGTCTCCAGGCAGAGTCACTTGTCATGAATCACAACCGGGGTAATCGAGATGAGATGACATCCAGACACGCCCACTACCAAACAGCCCAGAGAGAGAGATATAGAGAGAGCAGGAGAGAGGGGCGGGAAGGGATATATCATGACAGAATGAAAGAATAAAAACGAGACTGGTGACTTTAAAAGTAGAGACCCAAGAATATATAAAAGTGAGAGCTGAAAATTCAGAAGAGTGCCAGATAAGAGAAGAATAAATCAAGCAGCTCTCACATACATCAGCTGAAACACCATCTTTAAAAACATTCAGGGACCTAGCTGAACATACAGAGAAAAAAATTCACATTTTTTGTCTTATTAATATGCAATATTTATCCATATATATATGTATTTGTTAGGCAGGGGAACCAACATTTTGTCACTTCTGGTTAAGTATATTCAATATGTTTCATTTAAGAACTTAAAGCAAAAATCTAGTAACTGTTTATCAATAAAATAAGACAAGGAAGTATTACATTGTATTAATGTACTGATACACAGATTACAAGATAAGTAAATACTCCTGTTAATTACTCCTCATATTTTAATACACAGAAGCATGACACTCACAAACTGTCACGAAACTGAATCTGAACTGATTGTGTTTTAAATCTGAATTGTCCAAATGATTGTGAGAAACATAATGCGTAAACAGTATAAATCTAAACACAAATGCTAACAGAATTGATTATAAAATAAAAAAAAAAAAAAAAAAAATAAAGTTGCCTAACAAAAACTATTTAAATACAAAAAAAAGTTTCACAAAAAAAAATCAGCACTGTTCCTGGCTGGAGAACAGTACAAGATGATCTGTAGTGCATGGGCTTGTAAACATACATGAGTCTTTTTGTGGGATTATGCATTTCAGCTTAAAAGAGGGACGCAAATAAAACAACTCATGATGTGTAACATTACAGTGTAACACACTTACATCACAAGGAAGGATCACAAAGATAATCTAAACGACCTTAAGCAAATTTAATGGCCATATAAAATGCGCATTACAATCATCACAACAGTAGTTACACTCAATTTGCCAGCAAAATCATTGTGAAAATATCATGAAGATTCTAAATATGGCCCCACAGTCCAGCAAGCCCTAATGGCTTTGGTTAATATTTTTAAAACATATACTGACACAAAGGTCAGGCTAAAGCAATTTGAAATAACCTAGTCACATACACCACCCAGAAACCCACACACATCCCTCAATCAGAGAGAAACTGCATCTCAAACACACACACACACACATTAAATCACAAACTCATTGCACTGCAAAGGGAGGAGCAGATAGTCATTAATAAAGACAAGTGGTGATAAGAAATGAAGGAAAGAGGGAATGAAGGAGAGAATGAGTGATGGAACACTATACACCAGCGTATGTGAAGAACACTGTGTGTGTGTGTGTGTGTGTGTGTGTGTGTGTGTGTGTGTGTGTGTGTGTGTGTGTGTGTGTGTGTGTGTGTGTGTGTGTGTGTCTCTAATGGATCGTTCACATAGGCTGCATTCTATCTGCACTGTTTTAGTTGTGGGTCTATACACACATGAATTAGCTGGACCTACAGCCATTACAGTACTTCGCTTCCGTAAAACGCTCTATCAGCTCAATAATAGTTTTTATAATTACTATTTATAAGCAGCAAAGTATCAACGTTAATGTCAGTTTGAAAACTATGGACCAATCAAATGAATCTGGCCGTGACATGTTTGCATTTGGACCAACCTACTCTACGACTGTTTTAATCGCTAATGCTGATTGCCTCCAACCGTAAAAAAACTGCTCTAATTATCAATCAAAAGTTACAGAGAATAATGTCATTAACAAAACGTGTGACCTTGCTGCTGTGTGTTTGGAAGATTGTGTGTGTATATGTCTGTCCTTAAACTCATAGGCCCTCAAACCAAATTTGTATAATTAAGTAGGCTATTCCAACCATTAGCCCAGCCTATAGTGGGGTCCTCATATTACAGGTGTGTCTGTGTGTGGAACTGTGTTTCTTGTCAACGTCTTCCCCTGACGTGCTGCGGACATCTCCACAAGCTTGCACCATGACCACAGACAACTCTGAACTCTGTGGCTGAGGTATGTTTTTTAAGCATGATCAGAAAGCCGAAGCAGAATGTGAGCTGGCACGGCTCGGCTCGCCATCCTGTCATTGTGCGTATAAATATCTTTGGCGTGTCTTAAGAGATGGCTGAATGTGCACTGACGCTGAGGGGAGAAGACAGGGACCCTTCCCCTCCCCTGCCAAATGGATTGTCATATCACATTTAGGTGTATAGGTTATTACACCCTTGGGCTACTGTTTCCAACACCGTCGTCTGGATGTGCCAGGTTGGGTTCCTAAACTCTCTCTCTCTCTCTTTTCCATTAGACACACAAACACATTCCTGTTTTGCCTACTTTCTCTGTATGTCATGGCATTCTGGTGTCCGTCTCTTGTTTTAAGTGCACTAATGTTCTCAGTAAGATTCAGGACAGATAACTCCCACGTCACAGGCTAAATGAATGCATATTTCGTGAAGTCTGCAGTGTGAAATGCAAACCATCTTAGGAAACAGACTGGTATACTAAAAAGAAACCTAGAGATGAACCTGACCTCCATCCTGTGAAGCTATGAATGGCAGCCACAGGGGGGAGCCACCTCGAATTTGGCCATGGCTACTTGGAAGACACTAAATATGAAGAGGACACAGTATTGAGTCCTTCGAAGTTCACTTTCAAAAACACAAAGTAAAATAATCACTGACTGCTACAATTTGTTGGCAGCTCTTAAAGGTGTAGTGCATTGTTTCTGTGCCACTAGTGTCACCAAACAAAATTATAGGTCAGAAAATACACACTTTGACCATTCAAGACGTTACGTCACTGTGCCGGGCCAAAAAACTACAAATCCCACAAACTTGGAGGTTTGGTTCATGAATATGAATTAAGCACCATGACGTTTCTCCCACCTGATTGGCTGAAAGACAGACTTAGTAAGTAGTCACTGGTTTCAAGCCAATTAAAGAATCCTACTATGGAGAAGGACTGGTTCATGTACGCGACCGACCGCTCCAGGCAACCAACCAACGTCAGCCTGACCTGATTAATATTCATTAATTGATTATTACCCTCAAATGCATTTGCAAATGATTTGATTATTAACTTGATTATTAATTAATTGATTGATTATTAACCTCAAATGCATTTGCAAACTAGTCTCGGATAATAGACATGAATGTAATTACCTGGCGGTGTTAAGCAGAGGATGTTTCGTTCCGACCAGCTTTCTTACTTGCATGGCTACGTTGCTGAGCTCGTCACTGAGTAAACATCTCAAACTCATGAATGAAGTGGGATATCCTACGATCTTCTCCGCATCTGACACCACTTTAGTCCAGTTAGAGGGAGCCGGGCTGGAGAAAATACTCAGACTCCTCCGTCCGATGCAAAGGAGCCGTGACCTCCAAGCCATTGTACACAAATAAAACTAAAACACCAGTTAGTTAAACGAGACTAGTCAGATCGTTGCACATCGTAGATCTCCGACACCTATTTAATGTCCGTTGCAGCCCCCGTCCTCCAATGTCACCTCCTTACAAAATAAAACATCCCTCTCCATACAGACGTCCCCTGCGTTTGTCGAGCGATGGTCTGGAGGTAATGAACGTGTTTTTATCCGGTCCAAAAGTCAGTGTTGATGACCGAGGATCCAGTTTGACAGAACCAAACTTACACGCTTTGACAGTTGCACCGGGTCGCCATTTTCCACGTATCGGTTTACGGCCTGTCGCAAAGAATGTCGTGAACTACTTCAGCAAACCCCTTCTTAGTCCAGTAATGAAGCCGTCTTATTTAC
Source organism: Chromobotia macracanthus (assembly GCA_036877525.1). Lineage (NCBI taxonomy): Eukaryota > Metazoa > Chordata > Actinopteri > Cypriniformes > Botiidae > Chromobotia > Chromobotia macracanthus. The sequence goes on along the minus strand of JAZGTH010000073.1, from coordinate 6,000,152 downwards.
AGTAATATATAAATTTGGCTTATACAGTAGGTAACTTAATAGTAAAATACATAAAAAGGATTTGACAGCATAGATAAAACATTTAATTGTTAATTATAGTAAACGTGTGATGTAATTTTAAATTATAATACAATGTTCAGGTTCAATTGTTGGCCAAGAAACTTGATTGCACCGCCAGATTGTAATAGGTGCAGGATGTAGGAAATTAATTTAACCACTCTTATAATCACTTTCATTTTGTTTAAAAGTTTTTTTAGTCGATTTGAATGGCATATTTCCTTTATCGCATGCTGCAGAGTGATTATTCTGGATTTGTGATAATCCCCGTGTTGAGATCAGTCAAATGAATCTCAGGTTCACAGTGTTGAATTCATCTGTATCCACTGTTCAAAAGACAAGATGGATTTTCACTTACTCGTACAGTGTATCTATTCTGACAACGCAGCCTTTGTGAGGACATGATCAAATCTGTCACAAATGGTGACACTCTTGTTTTGCAACAATATTATTTTGACAAAAGTTAGTTTTCAGGGTTATTGTATCTAAAGCAGAAAGGATTATAGTTCAGATGACGTAATTTACATTTACACATTTGGCAGACTTTTAAGATTATCTAAGATTATCTAGTTTTTGTTTTAAGATTATCTCAGATTGTTTTAAGTTGAATTTTCTGCCCACACTGCCAAAATTCTCAGTCCTGGCCAAAAGGGAATGTTCTCAAAACGTTGGCTAATGTTCTCAAAAGAGTTTGTGCATTAACGTTAGTAGAATGTTTTCTTAATGTTATATATCATGCTTATCAAAAATTTTATTCTTAATTAGTTACTTTTAAAACACTTAAAATATTGCATATTAACAAAGCTTGAATAACATTCATTTTGAACATTCCTAGAACGTTCAAATAACATTCTGTAACATCTTTTTGTTAATTAATGGACATGTTAGGGAAACGTTGTTACAGCCTAGAATTGTTAGCTGGGGTGAAGTTAATAAAGATCACACCCATCTTAACCTGCTAAACTGATGCCCTTAAATGATAAGGTGAACTGGTAAATTGTGCTATGTGACTCCTAATTGCAGTGCAACTCTCATTAGTACAAAATCATCCAGTGGTGATGCTGCTCATTGCAGGGATCCAGGGATGACGCATACCACAAACGTACCCTTCATCATCCCAGAGTCAAACAGTAGAGAACAGAAGTTCAGAGCACAGAACCTACAGGCCGGAGAATAACAAAGAAACGCACATCAATATTACTGATACAGGTTTGTGTGTAAAAGAAATAAAGCAATTTTCTGACTATTTCTTATAAGTTATCTCAACTCAACACCATTCAAGATTACAAAGAGTAAGTTGAAATGACTTGTGCAACCAAATTGATTAAACTTAAAATATTCAGGCAACAAAGTTTTTTTACAGTGCAGAATTTTTTGCCAATTTGCATAATCCGTACCATTTTACTGACAATGTTTAACTTTCATTTTTCTGTAAAGCAGGTTTGAAATGATATGTGTTGTGAAAAGCGCTATACAAATAAATGTGAATTGAACTTAATTAGAAATTGGTTTGTTGGGCTGTTAATGCCAGATGTGACTTTTCTCCCCCTGCCTTATTCTGCTCAGAACCTTCATGTTTAACAGAAAACAAAGCTAATTTGTCAACAATCACATGTACTTCCTGTCATCTTTCATCCACTACTTGCCATCTGTTCCATGATTTCTGCAGTGCAGCTCTCTGATCTTGGGTAATCCACATTCAGTTCACCTGTAATCATGCAATTCATTGCAATTAGGCAGTGCAGTCTTATTTGTCTATTCGCTTACTTCTTCATCCAATCCTTCTCTTAATTGTCACTTAATTAACAAATTAATCATCACATAATTTACAGGTCTGTTATGCTCCATGGAGTAATTGAATTAAAACAAACCTCAGAGGTTGACATGCCACACAAATATGTAATGGAGTCCATTTCCAGTGAGATGTTGACATCTTTTACTTGAGGTCACCAGTATGACAAGCTATATTCTTTGTGGTATCATCAAAGCTTCCTGTTTAACCATAAGATCTGGTGTGTGGTATAATGGTAGACCTCAGTTCCTCCCTGTCAAGGGGAATGCTTTGATAATAAGCTGGTTACTGTGGAAATGTATGATATATTTTTTTTATCTAAATAAGCTTATATGGTCAAATGTCAAGGTTCATGCTTGATATAGACAACAGAAGTTTTGTCATAAAAACCCAGATCCTTATTTCTGTGCCAGTGTTAAAAAGTGGTTGTCTTCGTTTCAAAAAGTTTAAAGTGTATTTAAGGTAAAATGTAAACCAACTTGTTACCAACAACTACAAGCAATCTGCAGCAATACACTTAAATGCACTTTTTAAATGGCTGTTTTCATACTTTTTAAAGGGACTGATCTGAAACAAGGTTGACCCTCATATGTTTAAATGGGGAGCTTTATTTTGCATAGACCCTGCAGGCGATCTGAGTCCCATCTAAAGATCATATGAGGTGAGTTCCTGTTTTTCAGTGAAGGGAGGAAATTGCAATAGAAATGCAGTATGGTGCATTTGAGAAAGAGAGACATGATGCTGCCTCAGATGAGACACAAATACACACAAAACATATTCCATTTTTCAAAGCTTCATCAGTCTCTGTGATTGTAAAATGAATGTTTATTTTTTACTAACCAGTGATGGATTCTGCATCCAGCTGTTTTACATCTACTTTTAATTCTTTTGTAATACTTCCCTCTTATTGAAATCCCATAAGTATCTTTTTTGAAATGGAGACACGTACACTTGCATAAGCGGTCGCGCACACACACAATATAAACAAGCAGGGATTACAATCGAAACAAGAACCGAAAAAGCTGATGTTGTCTCATGACCACACTTTTTCCACCGGGCGGTTTCCCAAGAGACGTAAATTCCATCCTCTAATCTTATTTGTCATTGCATATTAGGGCCTTACTTGTGTTTACAAACCATATTCCACTGCACTTGATACACAATGCTAAGAGCTATGGAATCGAATCGGAGTGAAAGCCAATCTATGCTGGAGAAAACACAGTTTGGCCCATTGGAACCGGGCTGAAGCACCTCCTCTGGTATCAAGAGGGGTAACAGTATCCCTGCTAGAATGTAACTGTTTATCGTGGGCTAATGTTCGGCAGGGACTGCCAGAGAACTTTGTGCTAAACAATGCACTCATTCAGGCAGCCGCGCATCTGCTAGTGATCTGGGATGAGACGTCGATACGCTCTCAAGGACGTCGGCCTCTGGTCTAAGCCAGAGGAGTACGTAGGTCTCGTGCCACTGTGCCCTACATGGGCAGTGCTTGAGAATTGATCTAGGATATATCGGTGCATGTTAGTGGATGAGGGTTATGCTCGTATTTTGTATTAAAAAAACTGCATGATGGCTCCATCACCATTCATTCTTTAAGTTATAGAGTACAGTTATGTCATAGAACCTCAGGTTTGACCCAAGTGTTCCTGCAGCTTAAATAGCATGGAGATAGTAATACCAATCCTACTAACGGGGAATGTTCTTTGACTAACGTTCCCTAAAAGTTCTCAAAAAGTTCTTGCGGTAAGGTTAGTATGCTTAGCCTTATATATCATAAACCTATCAAAAACGTTATTCTTAAGTCATTAGTAAAATATTTTACAAACGTTACAGAATTAAAAAGTTTAAATAACGTTCTTATAACCAAACAGTAGCATTAATGCAACCTCTAAAAAGGACGTTTTGAATGTTCCTTACAAAATAACGCTTTTAACATTTTATTACCTAATGTCAACGTTATTGTTAAGCCAAGGGTTTGATTCCCAGGAAATGCATGAACTGATCAAAAGTTAACCTGCTTCACTTTGGATAAACGCATCTGCCCACTGTGTAAATACAGTGTCTGTTTTAGAGAGTTTAGAGAGTTAGACAGTTGATGGTGAGATGGCTGATTGGATCATTGGTTGCAGATTAACCTTTCCGTGCACTCCAAAATGATCTAACATCTAGCGTAGGTATCTGTCACAACACAAGGTGCATAAAACTAATGAAACATTGCATGTGGCAGAGCACGGTGTACATGTTTTGCCATCCTCTCTGAGAGGGCAGAAAGACCCACTCATCTCTGGCTTCAGAGAAGTTCAGCAACACTTTCTGAGGGATGATTTTACAACACTAAACGTTTGTGCATGTGACAGATACATCAGAGAAGCTCAGTCAACAGAAGTCATACATGACACTCCACTTTGGAAAACATTTGTTTGGTTTATGTTAGCTGTTGTAAATCTTTCTCACACACACACACACACACACCTACAGTGAGTATTCATCACCTGCAAATATCGCTCTAAACAATAACACCAATTATGATAATGCAACACTTTCAGTATGGTTCATTGATAGGAAATTACTGAGACCCTTTTACGGTTGTTTTCATCAATTGTCACGTAAGGCAATATTGAGCGCACCCTGCGGGGCGCTGATAAGACGCGGGCGATAACGCAGCAGACAACGGCGCCCATTCACGCCCGCCACGCGTGGAGTCCGGAGTGAAAACCGATCCGTGGAAAATCGGGAGGAAATAGCCTTCCCGGGATCAGCGTTGCGGTATAGAGTTACGACGGAGGCTCCTCCCCCTGTCTGGCTCGCTCTTTTTTCTCACCCTCTCGGTTGGCTTTCCGTAAGGGCTCGCTCCGGCTCCAGCTCAGACCGCTGCGAAATCGCAGGCAGAAGATGGCTGACTCGACCGGGCACGGTGAGCCCGCAACAGCAGTACCATCACCACCGGCAGCATCAACTTCACCGGGGCTTCTCGCGCGCCTGCCATTCGCTGCCCCTCCGCAACTCTGAAACGGCCCCGCCTCGCTCGGTGCCGTGCGCCCCCGGGTTTTTTTTTTTACCCCGCAAATATTGACAGAGATTTAAAGAAAACATGGCTGAGGTGGAGAAAGAGGGAAGACCCCCGGAAAACAAGAGGAGCAGGAAACCAGCTCACCCGGTGAAGAGGGAAATCAACGCAGAGATGAAGGTACGTGGTGCGCTCTCTCCTTGGCGCGGGACTCGGGCGCCCATAAAAGCGGGTCGTTTTTGGATGCGTTGAGCGCACCGCCGCTCCGCCCTCGGACTGGATATAGAGAACCGATTCATTCAAGCGCCGTTTGTTCGGGGTTAATCAGATAACTTTGACATTTTTTGGGGGGTCGAGATTATTTTCCTCCGGCTTTCACTGTTTCTCACCCAGGTCTCCATTTCGAGCACTTGGGGTTCCCTTGCGTCATTGCATTATGAAAACCTACATATTGTATTGTTTTTTTTGTAGTCGTGTGCATTGATCGTTTCGGTAAACGCTGTTAAATAACTCCGGTACTGTGCAAACCTAACTTGTAGCGACGGATCTGAGCGCAATCCTCGCCGTCCGCGGTTGTTGACGGAAAACCCAGTGCGTCAGTCATCGCGTCAAACCGCTCCCGTTACTACAACTACAACCCCCGTTACTATCACTCTCAGCTCACGGCACAACCACAGAAAGAGAAAGGCTGACAAATAAGCGAGGTTAGGTGGGTGCAACCGGGAAGCTCCGGTCGTTCTCCAGGTGCGCATCATGCACATCCATACAGCACCAATTGCGCATCACAAACGCTTATTAAAAGCACCTTTCTTAGTATTTGTTAGTATCCCTCTATTCAAGCGCTATGCAATATTTCCTCTTTGCATTGCGCGGTCCGAGGACATCCGTATGTTTTAATATTTTGAAGGCGCACACGGACGCTTTGTCTCCCGGTTTGCTGGTGCTGGCCATTGTCTGAGGCGTCTGCATCAGCCGCTATGCAGGGTAACGTTTTGGAGACGCCAGGATTGATACCCAAACGTTTATCTTGCGCCGTGCTTTTTACAAGCTGCATTTATTCGTAATAGCACACGGGGACGCGTTTCATTATTATCCACGGTGTCAGTAAACGCGTTTAGGATGCGTTCAATTGCGTCAGTGATGATTTGAAGGGACCGCCGGGGCTCTAAATGTGACACATATTGATCGACCTGTAGAGGAGATAGATGCGCGTCTCCCGGGTCCCCTTAAACGCCACTGATCTTTCAGTTTGACGTAACTAACACACACACACACACACACACACACACAGATGCAACCCTATCTTGAAGAAAGGGATTTGTTCAGGAAATGATTTCTTTTCTTTTACATAACTGTGTCAGGTTATGCTTTGTGAGTGTTGAGGAGTGGGTTACTTTGATTCTTGTGCAGATTTTTCCACTGTGCCCCCTGCTTGTATTATCAATGAGTTTTGGTATTAAAGAAACAAAATAAAAAAGAAAAACCAAGTACCTCTGATATTTCCTAAAATAAGAGTATATGTTTTGTTGCGCTGACAGCAGGCGATCTGGAGAACGTATATTTGTGTGCCTTGACTTGGTTAGATGTTGTCCATCAGTGAAAATGTAATGTATTGATTTTCGGTAAAGACTATCTTTAAGGTCTTGACTTGTTTTTCATAATGCCACCCTTTATCGTACCAAAACAGACAATCTAGACAATCTGTGCTCAAGAAAGAATTCAATCGTTTTCACAGCACAAATTCTGCACAATTTAAGGTTTTGTGATTTCCACCTTTACTGCAAAACTATTGCATTGAGGCAGCATGATGAAGCTGATCTCGATTTTGACAGAGAGACGAACATTAAACCACATTTAAAGTCACCAAACTATTTTAGGTCCAAAATGTCACAGAAAGAGTCACCTCACAGTAGTTGTTTTTTTAAGTACAGGACGAGAGCATTGAACATTTTGCCTTGCGAGCCAACAAGTCTAAAAAGCTACATTTACAAAGTGGATATTGTATTCTTAAGGATAATGTTTTTAACACATGATATACAACATTTTAAAAAGTTATACTAATGTTACTGCAAGAAATTGTTTTGAGAGAACTTATAGAAACCATTAGCCAACATTCTGAGAATGTTCCCAGTTAGCTGGGTACCTCATCTGGACTGAATCACAGCCACACTCATTCTGAAATAACACTGAACTTCTTACCTTGTGATGTCTGTGATGTGTGTTTAATGTCTCTCTCCAAAAAGGATAAAAAAGAGTATTATTTCAAAGCAGTTAGGAGACTTATGAAGTGTGAAATTGGATCTGATCTCTGAAATATTCTGACCTTACAAGCATTATTGCTTAACTAGCTTGGAATATTCTTTTTGATAATGTGGAACATCTTTATTCCTGAATGATAACTTGGCCAGTGTATTAAGAGAAGACCAAAACAAGATCTAAAGACAAGAGAGTGTTTCTCTTCTCATACAGGATGGGCTGGATACAAGTACACACAGATAGATGTTCTATAGAGCTAACGCACACACCGTTAAACTACCCTAAACAGGCCTCTCGGATACCCTATAAACATACCCCATTTAACTAGAACTGTAACCACCATAGACACAGACATTCTTAAATGACTACGCCCCCCTGTGCCAAATAGGTAGTTACATCCTTCTTACTCAAGAACCCTGGATAGCTCATACATCTTTCCCATTTCCACACTCCATATCTGTGCTCCAGATACCCCATGCTGCTTCCTCATAAATACCCCATCCCACACCCCATGTAGTTACCCCTAAAAGCCATGTACTGTAGGTAGTACCCTAGATACTAGACCACACATACACTGTCACATCTGAAGATGGTGGTCCTGTGGGTAAGCAAACAATGCAGATGTACGAATATGCACACAATCTGCATGTGTCACACCCGTGTAACATGAAAACAGGAAACAGCAAAGCCATGGAGACAAAACAAAACTTTTTCCCAAACATTTGCGTCAACAGACACAGATCAGGTTCTGTGGAGTCAAAGCTAAATTTGATACGTGGTGTTGAGTAACCAGAGCAGGGTTTGGAGCTAGGGTCTGTTTGAGGGGTCTGAGATACATGCATGAACAGGTGTCGGTAATCACATGAGGTTGAATACTTCCACCCGTTTTGATCAAAATGTGTCTGCCAGACTTTTGATTTACTCATAGTTAACATTCTATCCATTTTTAATCAGTTGTTCTCTCTCTGACTCTTTCACTCTCTCTTTCTGTCTCGTCATTACGTTCACATTTCCCACTGTGAGCTAAAACCATCACCTGAGTTGACTTGCTTTTTCTGCAAAGGTGGCGTGAAAGTGTTACTCAGGGTCTGTTTTCACACAGTCTCTTCCTGTCTGACGGCTGGGACCTATGTAAATAACCCCTGACACAGTCGACGCAAACACCACGTTACGGTGTAACCTGAAAACAGTGTAACACAAAGTGTGTGTACAATATAATCTGTGTTTGCTGTGCAGTTTTCTCTTATTGCCTCAGTGAGAACTTGAGACCTGAACATTATGAATTTTTCTCTCTAAGGTATCACGTTTCCACCTACACACACACACACACACACACACACACACACACCATGTGTCTGAGGAGTCACTCGCTTTGGTGTGTTTAAAACAATTCTTGGCTACATTTTTTTCTGACAGAAAATAAGACAAGAAAAAGAAAGGATAAAGGACAGAACAAGGGAGGATTATGCTTCAGAGAGTAAGAGACTGAAAAGGAGAGAAAGACAGAGAGATAGAAAGTTAGAGAGGGCGAGATGTCTGACAGTGTTGCCTACATCTATGTCTGCTTTCATGTGCATGGTAAAATAAGCCTGTACTGGTGATTGCCCAGACAGAGAGAGAGAGAGAGAGAGAGAGAGAGAGAAATGGAATGTATAGCTGTAAAAACTGAAAGCTGAGAATACAGGCAGGATCGGATATCAAGGAAGGTAGATGGAAATGAAAGCATAGCGGTGGGGGAGAGAGAGAGACTGAGAGAGAGAGATAGAGTATGGAAGAGAGAAAAAGCAAGTGATATTTGGTATGAGAGAGGGACAAGAGAAAAAACACAAGAGGGGAATGGAAAAGTGTGGGTTGGGAAAGAGAGCAGAGAGAGAAAGGAAAGAGAGGTTGCTCAGAAGGAACGGTGGAGAAGGGAGGAGGGAATTTTATCATGGTGTACAGTGACCTACTCTGGTTACCGCATGCAGGGTGTCTGATTCCCCCTGCCGTCACAATCTCTGCGAACAGAGAGAGTGAGGCAGAGAGGGAATGAGATTTACTGCTTCATATCTCCAAACTTTTTTGCTGATATTTCAGTCTGCTGTGAAAAAGCATTCTTTCAAAACATTTCCTATTTGATTTAGTCTCTATAGGGACAGAAATACAGTATCTAATACAGTATCTCTCACTTTTTTCTCTGTTCTCATAGTGTTTTTTGGGTTTTATCAGAGCTTGTGTAATTATTGGGCAGCCTTCAGATGTGAGCACAGGGATTTCAGATTGCAATTATGTGTATGAGTAACAGTGCAGACTGTTAAAATCCTGAGAAATTCACAGAACTTAGGTTGATTGTCAAGATGAATCAAACACTTATTGTTCATTGTAAACACTTTTTTGAATTGTCACAGCTTTTCTCTGTACATTGTTACTACTGTATGTTTTATAAAACAGGGTCTTCAGCAGGGGTTCAAGCCCATGGTGGTAGTGCAGGAGGGCTGTCAAATATTGTTTAATCTCTAACCTATTTATGTAGAAAAATTCAAATATTACAATACAAAATTCAATATTAAGCAAAGTTCACTTTAATGTTTCTTTGGCCCTCCACACTAAAATGTCTTAAATGATGAAGTATATGATTCTGTACATCAATAATGATTATATTTATGGCTTTGATTTGTTAATGTCATAACTTCAAGCAAATACATAATTATGGGGCCATACACAAGTCAGCATGAAAGCTAGTCTGACCTTTGACTCTGTCAATCATAACTTTATACCACCCCCCACACAATCACACTTTATATCAGAGCTCGGGTGATCCAGATTGCTCTGATACGGTCCAGTAGGGTTCCTGTGGACAGGGTGTGATTTCGAGACTGACCTTGTGAACTCAATGCTAAAACATATGCCTCACCTTACACACCAGAGGCTGGACAGACACCTGGTGGTCAGGCAGGGGAAGTGCAGGAAAACTCAGATTGTACTGTAAACGTACAACAATTCAGTAATTTAAAAAAACACTCCTTTTTATTTGTTTGTTTTTTGTTGTATTTTGTTTTAAAATTAAATTTCCATTTAGCCTGACTTTGGAGACTATAAGGATATGAATTTGCTATGGCAAGTTAGTGCTGTAAGTTACTGCAGTAAACCTAAAGGGACATGCCTATTACATTAACTAATGAACTAAGCATTTAGGAGACACAAAACAAAAAAATACTTTGTTGCTTGACATTTAATAAAAATGATTGACAATTTCTATGTTTGATTGACAGTTTTTGACTCGTGTCTCATCAGGTCCCGGCCAATCGGCCCCTCCCAGGGGCGGGGCAGGCAGGCAATCTCCATGGCAACTCGCCCTACTTGATGGTGAGAGCCAGAAATAAACAATACTTTTTACAGAAATAAACACACAAAGCATTTACACATAAATACCTATCTGCATCTGTTGACGCTTCTTTACTGACAATACACCACCAACAACTGTAATAATAATCATATCATAATTAAAATATTTCTTAATCAAAGAATATAATGTAACATTGTTTTTTGTAATATTAATTAAACAAGTAAATTAATAAATGAAGCTATAAAGAGAAATAAATGAAGTGTCATTTTAAAAAAATGTTAGGAAAGGTGAAGCATTTTTTAAGGCTACTGGAATTTAAAGTTCTCTATATAAAAACAACACCCTTATATAAATGATATAAATATAAATTCTTCTAAACTTTCCTAGTTAAAAGTAAACTAGAAAAATGAAAATTGTTCATCATCGACTCACCCTCATGTCATTCCAAACCTGTATGACTTTATTATCTGTGGAACACAAAAGAAGATATTTTGTGTCTTAGTGGTTTTGTGCCCATACAATAAAAGTAAATGGGTGCCACTGTTGTTTTGTTACCAACAAACAAAAGAAGTCATACAGGTTTGTAATGACATGAGGGTAAATAAATGATGGAAGAATTTTATTTTTGACTGGAAACTCTTGTAAAGGAAACTTTACCAGATCAGAATTATAAAGGATTTCTGAAGATGAAAATAAAGTTATTAACAACAATCAAACATTCAAATGTGTAGAGGGTATTTCTGAATAATATCAGTCAGTGCATGTGTGGATACAACAGATTTAGGATTAAGGGTCACAGACATATCACCATATATAACCATTCATTTAATTTCGTTTGTCAACTTATGTATTTATTTTACCTTTTTATCCTATAATGTCTGTATGCAATAAGAGCGGGTTTTGGTCATTGTTTCTGACATCTTGAAAATAGTTACAAAGTTTGATGCAGTTGGTTGTGTGAGCATTAGGTCTGAACGTGTCTAAATCCAAACTCACTGCATGTTTCAAGCAAGTTAGAGCTGCATGAGTTTCGCTCAGCTCTGTTCAGCCATGATTACTTTGTAATGGTTCGATGTCTTCTGCTCACTGCCAGTGAAGTTATGTTGGTGTCATTTAATGTCCTGCTTATTCTATTATTGGTCCAGATTTCATTTTTAAAGGGATATGCAGCTGAAAAATGTGCCGCTGTTTTTAGTCTGATTTTGTCTATCAATGACCCAGCTAACAGGAAATGTTCTCAAAACATTGGCTAATGTTTTTTCTTAAAGTTATCAAAAATCTCTTGCAGTAACCTTAGTAGAATGCTTTTTAATGTTATACATCATATATATCAAAAATGTTATTCTTAAGTTGTTAGTGGAACATTTTAAACATTCCTAGAACGTTCAAAGTAACATTTTTAACGTTTTTATTACTTAAGGAAACAATAGGGAAACATTCTTACAACCTAAAATTGTTAGCTGGGGAGCAAGTGTATTTCTTAAATGTAACTGCCTTTGTCCCTGGTTTACAGTATTGATGCAAACTAAGATCACCTGTGGAGATTTCTGTTTATCTACATTGCAAAATGTGCTACTCTTAGGTTTCTTATATTAACTGTCTCAGCTTAATACACCTTCTAAATAAACTGCATATGGCAAAATAATGACAGACAGATTTTCCTTCACTGATATCTTGTGTTTATCTCATGATGAAAATTTTTAATGGATCACAAAATCATATCTTTAGTATATAACAAAAACAGGTATTAGCAGAGAAGTAGCCTATGGTACTAAAAGCAGTAGCTTTTCTGACAGATGAAAACTAACTGCAGATGATAAACCTGCAAATTACATTTGTTACAAATTGTTTTCTCTCATAGAGTTTTGCTGAAAACACCATGAATGAGTTGCTTGGTTGGTACGGATATGACAAAGTGGAGTTACGAGACTCAGAGGACATTGAGATCCGTAACTACCCTGATGGAGAAATGCGACAGCACATCTCTGTCCTGAAAGGTGAGTGCAGTACAGTACAGACCGTTTCCCTTACCAGACAAAATGTGCACATATATATAGTTCTTGGTTATGTAAAGAGACTGTGTTTACAATTCTTTCAAACCCGTATGACTTTCTTTAAAAAAGCAAGTCTAGCAGGATGTCCAGATTGCCTTTTTCATCCATTAAAGTGGATTGTGACCATGACTACCCCTGGTCCCCATTTACATTCATAGTATGCGAAAGAAAGAAAGAAAGAAAGAAAGAAAGAAAGAAAGAAAGAAAGAAAGAAAAAGAAAGAAAGAAAGAAAGAAAGAAAGAAAAATTTAGTCCAGTGGATTTGGAAAGACCTGAGGGTAAGTAAATGATGCCAGAATTTTCATTTTTCTGTAAACTATCTCTTTAAATCTTCCTCTGTAACCCAAAACTAACACACTAACAAATTCAGAAAAAGTTTCAGAATTTAACTGTACTTTCTGAACCCACTTAACATCAGACATGAATGTGCAGAACTTTCCTGATTGTATTTTTTATCTTACTAGCATCCTTTAATTCCCCACAGGTTCTAACCTGTTTACCTCCAGAAAGCCTAAAGGGAATTCTGGGATGGTAATGACACAGAATCCTGACAAGGACTCAAAACAAGGACTGTAATCAGACGTTAAGCACAGAGTTTTAGACGCTGGTGGCAAGCAAATGCACAATTAAAACAGTCAACTTCCTCTATCGTTTTAACCCATAGCAATGGGTTTATCTCTGCACACTCCGTGCTGTCTTCTGGCTGCCCTTAGTGCCAGAGCATTAGAGAGTCTTAAACTGTCAGCCATTTTTCTGTGCCCCTGTGGGGACAGAAGAGATGCCAACACAATGAACTAGCTAATTCCTTCCTTAGGAAGTCCATACACCAACCCCCACTAAAGAATATTATGACTTGCTAGTGTGACTTATAAGTTCCTGGCTAGCGTGCCACATTTCTCTAGCCTGCCATGTGACGGCATAATTACTTTCCTCCGTCAGACAAATCCACAGCTACAGATTACAATATTTCTCCATTGTTAGCTGATGTTACTGGAAGTGGAGAGATTAAGCAAAGAACAATCAGACTTAATTAACTCGTTTAGCCGTGATCCTCTCCAAATGAACACGCTGTTAGAGTTACAAATGGGCTTTTTGGCTATCTAAAAGTTATTGGTTGTGTATGCCCAGCTAACAATGTTTGGTAGTAAGGATGCTTCTGTAATGTTTCCATTAAGTAAAGGTTATTTACCTGAAAAAGGTTATTTTATTTTATTTTATTTAGGTTATATATTTTGAAAGTTCTAGAAATGTTAAAACTGTTTTTTAGATGTTGTATTAACAATATTGCTTGGTTAAAAGAATATTAGTCAAACATTTCTCAATTCTGTAACATTTTTTAAAATCTTACACCAAATACTTAAGAATAACATTTTTGATATACGACATAAAATGTTAAAGAAACGTTGTACTTTACTTGTATGTTACTGCCAGAATGTGTTTTAAAATGTCAGCATACAAAGGTTTTTATTTGCTCATTAGCATGATCAGTATTTTAATGTATTTTATCATTAATGAATGATTACCACATTCGTAATTATAGTTTTTGTATGAATTTTTTGGTATGGACATTTTGTACACTATTTTAAATACACACTCCACTAACTTTGTGTATTTCACAGCTTAACTGGTGTGCGAGACATTACAAATATGTGATAATGTCCTTTTCACATTCTCCTCTCTAGAAAACTCTTTGCCAAAAGCATCCACAGGGGAGAACAGCACCGGCTCTCCTCCGCACGCCAACAGCTCTGGCTCCACTCCGACATCACGGAATGGAGTGACGGGCGAGACCCCTCCCTCCTCCAAGGAGCACAGAGGCCTGCCAATCATAGTGCCCTTAATCCCGCCCCCTCTGATCAAAGCATCAGCAGGTAAGAAACAGAAGCAGTGTGTTTTTAAAGTGTCATTGAAAGCCCATTTTAAACAGTAATAACAGACAGTGAATTTGTCTTCTTTTATTATATTTTTAATGAGATTATATGTGTTGATCATGATTAGATGCCTCCAGTGTATTCAGCTACTCAGTTTAAAGTCATTTAAATGATTGCAGCCTTCTGTTCTGCGAACAACACTGATCTGTTTAGCTGATAATGTGTGTGACTTTTGTTTCTCTACATCTAAAATGTAATAGCTACTGAATATTTTAGTGACATAACTTAAAATAAAATAGGGTGTATAATGCTCTGTGTGCTTGGAATTTGTGGGCAAACTTTAAGGCACAATCCTGGACGTTTGCGGTTTTTGCAGAAGTAGTTCAATAAGAAACAATGGCAAGAACCTTCTACACTTCCAAAAATACAGCATTTTTAATCTGAAGCTCTTTAGTAATGGACTGATAACTTTCAGCAACTTTCACCTGGCGAGTCAAACTTACCATATAAATACACTTTAAACTATGGAAAGACAAAACTGTCAAAATGGATTGCCGTTTTAAATTACATACAGTAATTAAAGCCACAGATGTTGATAAAAAAGAGAATTTTTTTTATTCCACTAAAATATTTGTCTGAAGAGATTGAGGGCTTAATTTCATGCACCTCTTAATAATTGGTCTAGCTGAAACACCCAATCTTTTAAAGGGGTGTTTACATACTTTTTGCCATGCAGTGGACGTACAACATAAAAATATATGTTTCTGCATTTAATTTACTTCTTATAGTACATGTATGATTTGATAGCTTGTCCTAAATGCATCTTTGTTCAAGGCTGAAAGTTTGAACAATTGTCACTTTATAATGAAAATGTTCTTAATCATAAATGTAAATACAGTGCATTGATCTATTCAGCGGTTGTTTTGACACTTTCCTAGACTGATTAAGTGCCCTCTCTCATTGCTGGATGAGAGTGTGTTATAACACAGCAGGCCAAAGCCCTGATGTCTAAGAGGGTGGCACTGTAGTGATGCGCATCCCCAAACTAGTGTGCAAAGTGGTACTTCTGTGAATGTGTGTGTGATGTGGTGAGAAACAGATGGTGTAGACTTGCTAACCACCACGGCAACAGAAGCCAACACCCCCGACCTCATCTCCGCCCCTTGCCCGTGGCCCTTTTGAATAATTCATGAGCGTGCACATAGTGACAGAGGGCTTTTGAAGTGCAGGTATGTGGTACTCCACTAGCGGATGTTCCACACACACATTTCTTAGAGATGGACATCCGTTTAGAGAGGCTGTGCTCAGGAAAAACAAACACGATCGCCACGGTAACAGTTTATATTAGCATGTTTGTATTTTTGAGTTGTAGAGGAACGCTTTGTTTGTTTGTCTGTTGCTTTTTCTGGCTGTGGTTTGTGAGGTGAGCGCAGACCCCTTTGACTCTCTTTGACTTTATTATTATATCTTTCTCTCTCTAAATCCAGCCTTCTGAATCTCAGGATCTTTTTAAGTGTCTTCCAAAAGGAAACAAGAAATAATAAATATAATTGCTTGAATAACCAAAAAAGTTAGAATTTTGTTCTTAAAGTTTTATTTGTCTAAATTATGTTGAATTTTGTTAACATTTCTTTTCACAATACCTTCTCACAGTTTTTTTTCTTTTCAATACATTTCTTTTCACTGTTAGGAGAGTCCCTTCAACAGATATCATCAATAAATTAATATTTTTGGACAAGGCTTTCAAGCTGAAACGTTTGGTTTATTTGACGTTTTTTAAGTTATAAAGGAATAACATTTAAAGCAGGATTACCACCTGTGATTTAAATGGGATTTTAAAATACCATGTATCACTCACTAGTCATTCCACTAGAATTGTTTTACATTACATATCATATATCAAAAACGTTTTTTAAAATGTTACAAAATTTAAAAAAAACTTGAATAGCGTTCTTACAACCAAACAATAATGTTAATACGACATCTAACTGAACATTTTGAACATTCGTAGAACATTCAAAATAATATTTTTAACATTTTTGGAAACATTAGGGAAACATTCTTTCAACCTAAAATTGTTAGCTGGGTACTCATTACAGAAGACAGGGGGTGACGGGGAGACGGTTGAGAGGACAGATTAAATCTAATAAGACATCTTCTCTCCACGCTCACACATTTGTCCGATCATTAAGGAGCTGCTGAAGGGTGAGAGCATGAAAGATCTCTGAGAAGCAATCATTCGACATTAAAACAGATATCACACGCTCAGACTGAGGGCTGATGTCATGCCCAAAGACCTTCAAAGATTCCACATGAAATCAACAAAAAGTAAACATTTTTCTGTAGCAATGTCACTTGAATGAACTGTCTATGTGAGTGCATCTATGTGCCTCCGCACAGTCCACCCCCATTTCCCATCACACACACATAAACACAAACACAACATACTTAAAACATCCATAACCGAACACTTGTGCCCGCGAGCTTCTGGATGTTAGTGGAGCATAAGGGGAGGATCTAATATCTTGTGGCGTGTGCTGTGATATACTGAAGGCAGATTGACTGAGGTGCACTCACCAGGAAACATCTTGATGTGTGTTGAGGGATGCATCATGACAGGTTTCTCTTAACACTTTGTGGATCGGTTGAAGAGCTGACAGTGTGCATTTATGTGCATTATATAATGTCTGCAATAATATACTATATTATTGTGTGAATGCCTATAATAATATACTGTAAAAATAGTCTGAGGAAGTCATTAATCCGTAAATTTCTGTGTTGATAAAGTGTCTAGGGTGGAAATACTGACAAATAAAAAGCAAAAATTGACAAATAAAAATAATAATTAAATGATAAATAAAAACACATAAATGTTTTTAAAACAGTTTGAGATGATCTAGTTCATGATGTCACTTGCAATATGAA
Organism: Chromobotia macracanthus; assembly: GCA_036877525.1. Taxonomy (NCBI): domain Eukaryota; kingdom Metazoa; phylum Chordata; class Actinopteri; order Cypriniformes; family Botiidae; genus Chromobotia; species Chromobotia macracanthus. The sequence goes on along the minus strand of JAZGTH010000073.1, from coordinate 5,982,865 downwards.
TTCATATCTTCTCTCTGGTTTAGTGTACATAATGTTTGTTGTGTTTACATTACAAACACTTGACTGGGAAGATAAACAAATTAAACATAAAACTTGATATTTCTTTTCTCTCTCTTTCTCTCTCTCTCGCTCTCAGAGGAGGACACCTCTAATGTACAGATAATGTGTGCGTGGTGTCAGAAGGTGGGAGTAAAGCGTTACTCTCTCAGTATGGGCTCTGAACTGAAGAGTTTCTGTAGTGAGAAATGCTTCGCCGCCTGTCGACGTGCCTACTTCAAACGCAACAAGGTAAAGACCCGCCCAGTCTCCGCCTCCTCCAGCCAATCAGGCTTCTCCTGTCTGACATCACTTTTTCTCTTCCGCCTTAACCTTGCTTAGTGTTATTAAATTCTCTGACCCACAACTTTAAAACATGTTTCTGTTTTTTTACTCCAAGACATCTTACTCTGAGAAACCTTTTTAAAATTATGAAGATGTTTTTGTAATTTGTAAATGGCATTTATCTTTATCTCTGTTCAGAATTGCACTGTTAAGCTCAGCTGAAACAATCATTATTCTTATCAGCTTGAAACAATAATGCATTTCTATTATTTTAATTTCTTCCGATAATATTTTTTTAACTGATTTATTTTTTTAAATGTAGTAGGTTCACAAAGACCTACAGATAGTCGCTTATGAACATAAGACAGGGTCCGTGGTATTGTTTATTTTAAAAACCTAAAAGCAGCCAGGCCTCCAGCATCTGGTGTGTAGTCATGTGCCCAAGACATCCATTAAGAGAGAGAAAGGCATTTTGATTTAGAGCTCATGCATCAGAGTGAGACGGCTATTGATTGTGTGTTTTCTTTTCTGTCTAAGCTTGGATATGTGAGGAATTGCAGTGTAAGTATATTGTGTTTAGATTCCTCCTCTTTTGTGTGAGAGACACTTTTGTTCACTTATTTACATATTGATGGAAAACACACACACACACACACAGATACCAAGACATGCATAACACATCATCCACACAAACACACATGCAGAGTCTCACATGCATGGTACACACTCCCACACGCATGCATGTTTGTTCACAACCTCTTCGATCAATGTGTGTGTTTGAGAACAGAGCACACAGCATGAAGAGATCAACAAATGTGATGTTACCTCCAACATTAGGACAGAAACACATATACAAACACATACAATATTCTCTCTCAGTCACACACATCAAAATGTGCTGATACGCAAAACATTCAGAGAGCTTTATAAATGATTTGTTAGGCGGTTTAGGTGATGATCTTAAGGGTGTTGATCTTATTTCAGACCGGACATTGTCTTTACAACATTGATTTTAATATTGACAGTCCCAAAAGTCTGGTGGAGCGTTAATGACTAAAAGGTGTTCATACTGAAATGAACCCGCACACAGCCACACACACAGACACACACTTGCAAGGCAAAAGGTTTGTAAAAGTGACTGCATAAAATGTAAAAAAAAAAAACATTTGGCTCACATAAAATAGTAATATAAAATATGGCGTACTACAGAGCTATAGCACTTACACAAACATGCGTTTTGAAAACCACCAGTCAGAAAATGTTGCTCTCGACTGTTATAGGACCTTGTGAAGGTTCACGTTTATGTAACAAAAGAATTACTGTATTCCAATGTCAGTCTTCCATGAGTCACTACAAACACATTTTATGATTGCGGTTGCACTCATTCAGTGACACTTTAATTAGAGTGCAGTATTGAAGGAGAAAGAAAGAGAAAGACAGAAAGACAGACAATAGTTAATTAAAAGTGCCGGGAACCTAAAGTCAATGAACACATCCATAAACACCATGACATTGGGACTATCATGACACCTGTCAAGAACGTTTGTTCATATCCTCTGGGTTATATTTTACCCCAAAGCGAAAGAAAACAGTATGTGATGACACATGAAGATGACGAAAACCATTACTGCACTGTAATTGAGGGTTCAATTACAATTACAAATCTAATTACAATTCAAATGACAATTACAAATAGAAATTTGTAATTAAATCAATTAAAATTCAAATCTAATTCTTGTTACTGTAATGCACTAAAACATGCAGATGGATTACAATAATGGGAATTTGGTGGGAAATGTGCTTAATTGTCATAAAAATGATGTCACTATAAAGAAAATCATGACAGTCTTAAATATAATTTAAATTTTTTTAAAGCACGAAATCATTTCTTTTATCGTTTCCTTTGATTTTGGGGTGGAATGCAATCTGGACATCTATTTCTAGCCTGTAGGGTATGGTCTGTGTCTCTAATCTGCCGTATTGTTTTCGTCTGTTTTTAACATTAACATTTCAGTGGATTTCAGCTTAAAGAGAATACTTTCATCATTTATTTACTCAAGTGTAATTAAGAGAACGGTGTCTGCTGAATGACATCGTCTGATATGGAGATGTGGTCGGTGTAGTCTGTGATTATTATAGTGTAAACTGTGAGGTGATTTTGGCAGGTTTGTGACTGCAGTGATGCTGTGTCTGTTCTCTGAGGAAACACATCTGTGGAACGCCAAACGAAAGTCTGGCAGGAACATTTCATTTAATCCCACCAGTCATAGAGCTGTTTTCTTCACTCGGTTGACAGTTCCTCTGGCGTTTCTCCATCACTCTGACTCCACCTTGAATTCCATCATTTATGAGTAGGGTTAACACCATTACACTTTTACATGGACATTTTCTCTCTCGTTTTTTTGTCATGTACAACACAAGGTGAGCTGCAAAAACAAGCAGCATGTGTGTACAAATTTTTAAAATGTCCTCACAAATATCGTGAAACATGTCAAATACCAACAGTAAAATCAGACCAATTTGGTTTTACTTTAATGTCCAGATGGTATTAAAACATTGTAAGTCAGACCTGAGTGTGTGTAATGACGGAGGGACTGTGGGGTGTTGTGTTTGGCTGCTGTAGCAACAATTTGGTGTTACTGGAGAAAATACCTGACCCTCCAGCACACACACACAAAATCATCACATACACACACAAAAACACAAACCATTACAGGATGTAAAATGTCCTCACACCAGCTGCTGTAGGTGTTTACAGTACACTCTCTATTGATTGTGTGTGAAGAGTTTTTTGGACTCATTGTGTTTGTGACAGACTGTGGGCTCTTTCTACAGGGTCCAAATCATTGAATGTCTGTGTGTGTGTGCGTGTGTGTGTGCGTGTGTGTGTGCGTGTGTGTGTGCGTGTGCGTGTGTGCGTGTGTGCTGAGCTAATGAATTTTGACAAGATATTTTTAACCTCATGAAACTTCAGTGAAACTGAATATTCAGAATATGCAGAAGTCTGTCCTTATATGGTGATTTTCTGGACTAAAGTGAACAGGATTGTGTGTGTTGAATAAGTGGAAAGTTCTTGGGTCACTCTACACTTCCTGTCTCATGGTTGAAATTAGATTTTAATGCACGCACGCACGCGCACACACACACACACACACACACAGAGTCATTACAGAAACTTATAGTGTCAGCCATCCAGTATCAAAAAAAGTAGCAAAACGGGTCATGGTATTACCATGGTTTCTTGTATTTACCATGATAATACCATGGTATTTTTGAAGCACCTTGGAATACCATGTAAATACCATATAAATATACCACATTATACTGGATAGTTATAGTAAATTCTGTGGGAAACATGGAAACAATGTATGTGTGTGTGTAACAGAGAGAGAGAGAAAGAGAGAGATTCAGTGTGTGTGTGTATGTAACAGAGAGAAAAAAGATACAATGAGTGTGTGTAACAGAGAGAGAGAGAGAGAGAGAGAGAGAGAGAGAGAGAGAGATGTAATGTGTGTGTAACAGAGAGACAGATGATCATGCTGTAATAAAGAGGAGACGGACGTGTTTTAACTGTTCTCCTGTCATCTCAACACAGAGAAAACATCTCAGACATCTTAAAACAAATAATTTAAAACAGATGGACTCACAAACTGTAACACAGCACAGTGTGTGCTTCATGACATAAGAACAGGAGAACACAGTTAAAGACACAGCAAGAGCCAGAGACAAAAGATGAGTGTTGATTGAGTGGCCATATGCTCTGTGTGTGTGTGTGCGTGCGTGTGTGCGTGCGTGCGTGCATGCGTGCGCGTGTATGCGTTCAGAGAGAGAGAGAGAAAGAGAAAGGTAGAGACAGACAGACAGACAGACAGATGATAGACAGACTCATCCACACAATTCTCTCTATTTTTGTCACACCTTCCCTTCCTGAAGTTCTTTATTCTGTTCTTCAGTATACTCAGTTCATCCTTCAATCTGCCTGTACTTTCCTACTGCAGTGCATGTGTGTGCGTGTGTTAGAGAAGTTGTAACTCTCCTATGTGTTAAATTTGATTGCAGTGTAATAATCTGAGGGAGTGTAAATTATCTGCCAGTACATGGTGATGTTGATTTATATACACAATTCTCATTAATACATGCATAACAAATGAGAGCTGTTTATAAATTCATAATTGCATCAATAACAAGTAACTTAGTTACTGCTGGCCTGGCAAGTGTTTAATTTGCTTAAATGCTTAATTTTTCATTTTTATTTTGAACACAGCTTCAATTTCTCTGTCTCTGAAACAAAGTCTTTTAGCATGTCTTTGCGTTTGTGTTACTGGGAAACTATTGGGCTCCTGCTTCTTCAGGTCTTGTTGCCATGGAGTTGTGACTCAGGGTGCAGAGTGATTATTTCATAGCTGCTAGCCAAGAGAACAAAAAACACACTCAAAATACTCACACGCATGGACTAACCCACTCATATATTAATGGACACACTTTAGGCAAGCCTGTCTGAGTAGTGAAAGATGCTGACACTGTATGAATGGAGGGGTTATGTTGGAAGTGTTCAATTTTCAAAAAGGTCACAATAAATGCTTTTTTGGATGTGTGGATGGATGGATAAGTTAGTTGGTAGATATGTGCAGTAGACGTGCCTCGTGTGTGCTCATCCATGTCCTTGGAGAAGTAAATTTTACATAGTGATGTGACAGGCTCTTAAACACATACACACCTGGGCTGGGTTACGTGATGCCCAGATGGTAGTTGGCAGAGATGTGGTAGCAATGCCAAACCCCAGGTGGAAATTACACACACATTACACACATATACACAGCAGATATTTGGTGCATAATTTGCAATATGGTGGCACAAAACTGTCTCATTCACACACACACACACACTGTCCGGCTCTGCAGGGTTCAGTTATTAATAAACAGACAATTACAATAAGTTTTGTGTGCCTGCATGTGTTTGTGTGAATGAAGAAAGACGTTTTATAATATAGGCGTTATGTATGTGTGGGTGTGTGTATGTGGGGTTGCTGCTCAACACACCATCATGCCTCAAGTCATTAAGACTGCAGATAAGCCATCTGAGTGTATGTGAGAGAATGCGCCCTCATTAGTGCTATATGTAAATGAGTTGGCTCACGTCCAGTGGGGTCACAGAAACAACTCCACAAAATAAAGACTGAAGATGCTTAAGTGTGACACACACACACACACACACTGAATCACTTACATCATAAATGTATACACTATATAAGCGTATATTAGCGTATGTGTTTATGTGAGCTGTCATTACAGTTATTTAGACACTCAGTACTCAGTGAATATAAATATGAATTACACACATTTAGCCACATTGTTTAATTTTTATAGGCAGTTTTCAGTTTCAGTTGTATTATTTTCCTTTTTTTACGGTTGTCGTTTCAGTCAGTGCTTCTTTTTTCTAAAGTTTTGCCTGTATATACTTTTATACATTTTTAAAATCCATTTTGTCCTTTTATTACCTTTTTTTTAATAGAAAGATTTCAAGGTTTCTAGGTATCTAGTATAAAACTGACCATGTTTCATTCCACCCTACCAATCTATAACCTTGTTTTACACAATCTGAACACACACACACACACACAGTCTCTTTTCCGTGTCTGTCTATCCAGGTCAGGACATGTTTTTTCCCACTCACTTCATTCCGTCGTCCTCATCATTCCTTCTTTTTTTCTGCATCTGTTATGTGTGTGTGTTTAATTTCGGTTTTGGTCATGCATAAAAAGGGACATTATGTTTTTCTTTAGGCCAGAGAGGAGGAGGGCGTTCCGCACCACAGCTTGTCCAAAGACACGCCCAGACTTGTGCTCAAGACAAACAACGATGTGCTTGTAAGATTTAAACCATTTAACACCCCAAAATCTAAGAATTACAAACTGCATATGCATATTGACATAAATCTCAATAATCTGCAGATTAGATTTTATTCAAACGGTGTGATTGTCTTAATATGAAACTCTATGCCTTAATTATAAAATGTGCTGTGAGCAGAGATATTTCTATTCCCAGCTAACAATTTTAGGTTGTAAGAATGTTTCCCCATGTTTCCATTAAGTGACAAAAACTAGGAATGTTTAAAGCATCTGTTTTTTGACATTATATTAACATTATTGCTTGGTTATAAAAATGTTATTGAAACCTTTAAATTCTGTAATGTTTTAATATGTGATATATACTTTAAGAGAACGTTTAGAGAACGTCAAACAACCTTCTGAGAACATTTCCTGTTAGCTGGGTTAGACCTTTCCCCCTTTGTTGTAAAAGCACTCTGGGTGACTCATGAAACTAGAGCACTGGTGATCAAAAACATAACATATTGAAGTCTAATTGAGAAACATTAACGTTTTTGTGTTTTTATTGAATTATTTGTATGCTTCTTTGTAAGAATGGTCATGTTTCTCTTTTGTTGATTAAGACTTAGCACTTAACACACCTGCGCTGTTAACTCCAAATTAGGTGATGAACTATTAAACTCTAGGTGATGCTCTGATAATGTGCTGTATGAGCATTAGAAGAGTTTGTTATTCTTTCTGACATTTCATTTGCTATGTGTTTGTTTCAACATTGTCAATCTGCATAGAATGTTACTGTTTGCTGCATGATTGGTCAAGTGTGTGTGTGTGTGTGTGTGTGTGTGTGTGTGTGTGTGTGTGTGTGTGTGTGTGTGTGTGTGTGTGTGTGTGTGTGTGTGTGTGTGTGTGTGAACTAAGCATATGGCCGGGAGAGAACAGATGCATTCCATGTCGAAGAGTATGCAAGAAAGACATTAGCACATAAACTTCCTCTTAAACATCGAGTTCGCAGCCATATGTTAGCAGGTAATTGCAGTAAAAGAGGGTAGAGCTACTCACAGCATTGCCATGGACGATGGCTCAATGGCCACCGCAAGTAAATGACAGTAATTACATCTCAAGCATGTTAGAAAGAGAGAGAGCAAAATAGCAAAATAAGGGTGAGTGAAAGATTAAGAGAAAGAGAGAAACAGTGTCTTGAGAGAGAGAGAGAGAGTCCATTAGGGTAATGTACAGTAACATTTCTCTTACAGAGCTGTGACTCCTTAAGTGGTCTCCATCTGTCTCGCTTTTTAAACTCAGCAAATATAAAAATCATTTATAACTGAGAACATCCAGGCACACCTCGAGCTGGTCTGCACGTGTTAACCAACTTGGTGGTCTTTATTTGAAAATCACACTGATTGATCGTCTTTCAGGTACATTTCCTTCCACATCATTCAAATGGAGCCAGTTCAAGTACTGCGCTGTAGATTAGATCACCGATTTAAAATAAGATTTACATGTGTACATACATTTTTATGTATGTATTTTATATACTTATATATATTTTACTAGATTTATCCCTAATTCTTTTAATTTCAGAAGTCAAGCTTGATTTGTTGTTCCAAATGTCCTCAGAACAAGATCAATTTACTTAAGAAGCAAAATTATGCCATATAATAGGACTTGTTTTCAGAGAATGTATACTGAATTTAAGTCAATTTTCTTGATCAAAGCGCTTTAGCAAACCAGCATCTAAATAGATGAAAGAAATTATGGCACAGAACAGATGCAGAAGTGGCTAAATAGGACTTAGACGTACACTTATGTCTGAATATGTTAGAATCTGTGTGTTTACATTTGTTTGCGTGTGTGACGGTGTCTGTCATACCAGTAATTCCCCATGACCTAGTTTCTTCCATCCTTCCCCCTCTCACCCTCTCTCTCCCCTTCACTCTCTCATTTGATGAATGTCCATCATTGGCAGTAGTGGCATATGATTAATGCCTTTATTATGATCTTTGGCACCCTGGCTTTAGCAGTTGATTCACCAGCCTTAAGAGAAATCTCTGTCTCTGTCCCACTCGCCAGGCCTGAAGCAAATCCTATTCAGATTTTGATTTAAAAAAGCTTTATTGGCATGATAATTAAGGATTTAAATAGCCAAAGCATTAGTAAACGGTACACACACACACACACACACACACAGAAGGTATGGCAGTGTGTAGCTATTAGAAACTTCACTGTAAAAAAAAAATCTTTGCTGCCTTAAATTTTTAATTTTAATCAGTTTGGTTTCACAGGTCATTTCAACTTACTCTTTGTAATCTTGACTGGTGTGAAGTTGAGGTAACATAAGAAATAGTTGGAAAATTGCTTAACCTATTTTTTTAAGTCATACCCGTCAGGATTTAAAATATTAAGTTGAAATTACTTGTTTAGTCACGTTGATTAAACTTAAAAATTTAAGGCAGCAAAGTTTTTTTTACAGTGTTGCTATTAACTATTAAAAACTTGTTCTAATTTTAATTAATGTAATTTCAGTGCAAATAGCGATGAATTATAATAATAATTAAAAATTATTATGAGTGTTTTCAGGGAATAATCTCAGAATGTTGGCTAATGTTTTCTAAAAGTTCTAACAAAAACGGTTCTTAACCAAACAAACCAAACAAAAATGTTAACACAACGTCTAAAAAAAATGGACGTTTTGAACGTTCCTAGAACATTCAAAATAACATTTTAAACGTTTTTCTTACTGAATGGAAGTGTTAGGGAAACACTCTTACAACCTAAAATGATTAGCTGTGAATAAGCCTCTTATGTAAATATTAGTTTTATTATTGCTATATAGTTTCTCCTGGCGTACAGTAACAGGAGAGTATGCCAGATTTCATTAGTCTACTGCACAACTGACCCGCAGGACAAAGGAATCATGCCAAATTGCGCTCAGCACAATGTTTTTGGGTGTTTGCATCTTTACCTGATTTGCATAATTCATTTATTGAATGGGGCATTTAACACAGAGTACATATAAGTAAATTACACTATCAACAAGTGTGATTTATTCTTAGTGCAACCCCTTCACAGCACATTTCTGTATCCATGTCTATTCATACAGTACCTGTCTGTCTTTATGACTAGCCAGTGCTTGTAAATCACTTCCCATGTGTCCTGCTCGCCAGGCCAGAGGCAAAAATTTCTCTTTCTGCACTCCGCTACTCACACCGATCACCTGTGTGGAGACTGACAGCCTTATCCACTCCAAAACACTGTTTGCTCAGACAGACAAAACTATCCTGGCAGAGTACGTGACAGAGAAACAGAGGTATATTCAGCTAACTGGGAACATTCTCAGAACATTGCCTAATGTTCTCTAAAAGTTTCGTTCAACGTTATCAAAAACAGTCTTGCAGTAACGGTAGTAGTTTTTAACATTATATATCATATATCAAAAGCGTTATTCTTAAGTTGTTAGTGGAACTTTTTAAAAATGTTATAGAATGTAAAAAAGTTTGAATAATGTTCTTGTAACCAAGCAACAATGTTAATACAACGTTTAACCACTGGACGTTTTGAATGTTCCTAGAACTAAAATGTTATCAAGACATAATTTTAAATAGTTTTGTTACTTAATGACAGTAATTCAGTAATTTAATAGTATTTCTGTTTTATAGGAAAGTCATGTGTATATTGATTTTTCTGTTTTTAGCTTACGTATCCAGTAAATTGCTATCTTTTTGTGCTAGTTGAGAACACCATAGCTTCTAATTACCCAGACTTCCCTTTTCCTTGTCAAATGCGTCTCAAATACAAATACAGACCAAACTGTCTATCTCACAGGTTTAAGCCCCTTGTTCCTGTCAGTCGCATCATGTTGTCACTGTCTTATTCTGTTAGTGTCATATGCACTGCCACAGACACACCTCACACACACACTCAGAAAATGCATAATTGCCCCTTGAAGGGGAAACCTTTTAGTCGTGGCTGTCAGAGTTTGACCCTCCAGCTTGCCTTGGGCATCTGACTCCTGACATTTTGTAATGAGTGTGTGTGTGTGTGTGTGTGTGTGTGTGTATAAGGACGTGTGTGTTAAAAAGCCAGAGACAGTGTGTTAGATAAAGTTAAAGAGGCAGAAAATACAAGCAAAACTTCTAAAATCCATCCAACACATGACTTCAAATGTACATGGACACTTCACGTGAGATGTCACATCGAAAAGTCACAATTATAATTGCCTGAATGGTGTTTGTATTTTTTAAATGGTTGGTTATATATTGCAAAGACATTTATACATGTTTTAATTATGTAACAAATTATATCAATAATGATTTAATTTAAAATTATTTGTCATGCCACCAGTTTTTGTCTTTTGTCATAAAGTATTAGTATATTAAATACCCTAATATATGGATAGATACATTAGTATACAGCTCATTTATTTTTTATTTTTTTATTGAAATGAGTGCTTTGGCAATGTAGTAATTATTTACCATCATGTCAGTTAAGCCTCACAGACTCAAGAATGTGTGTGTGTGAGAAAGAGAGAGAGAATAATGATTATACAGAAGAGATGATGCCTGCAGTTAAGTGAAACAGAGGATCTGTGTTTGCCTGTGAAAGCTTTAAATTTAATATTTCAAGACACAAACCACATTCCTCTTCACACTTCGAGTGTCAGAATTCTTGTGCTTAATGCCACATTCACCCTGTAGTCTTACATAGATCTGCATTTTACAAAACCACACAAACACACTGCCTGTTATCAGGCCCATAGGTCACTAAGAAGGATAGCCATACTTTTAATGCTAGTGTATGCTGGATGTTTAAATGATGTCTATTTGTAGTGTGTAGTTGTTTTTTGTGTGTGTGCTTTACAGTTGTTCATGTTACAGGTCTGTGATTGGTGTAAACACATCCGCCACACTAAGGAATACCTGGATTTTGGTGCGGGGGAAAGGCGGCTCCAGTTCTGCAGTGCAAAGTGTCTAAACCAATATAAAATGGACATATTCTATAAAGAGACTCAGGCTGCACTGCCGGGGGGATTGTGTAACCCACCTCTCCCTCCGAGTGACACTAAATCAGAAAGCGGAGCAGGTGTACAGCTCCTTACACCTGAGTCATGGAGCTCACCTCTGAATGAGCTTCGCAGTCGCAAGGCACCGTCACCAGGGGGCGCCACCTCTGTAGCTGGACCCTCTGGATCCACGTCGAGGTCACCATCCGAAACTGGAACTGCGTGCTCGTCCTCGTCTTCATCATCATCGTCCTCATCATCAATAAAAATTCCCACCCCACGCCCGCACGAGAGCCTTGCGTTACCGCCCCCTCCCCCACCCCCTATAGCAGGTTTACACCCGGCTCTGGGTGTGCCGCCCGGCAGCCCACCGATGGTCATGACTCCCCGTGGCCCGGTTCCTCTCCCTCTCTTCATGGAACATCAAATGATGCAGCAGATGCGTCCTCCATTCTTACGCCCCCCAGGCCCCAACAGCCCTCATTCCAATCCCATGATTCCTGGAATCGGGCCCCCACCCCCTCCTCGGACTTTGGGCCCTCCCTCAAGCCCCATGCACCGCCCACTGCTCTCTTCCCAGGTACACCCATCCTCCACTCCATCCCTTCCTGGAAATCCTCCAGGTATGATGCCTCCTCACCCTGGCACCCACATGCCAGCTTTGCCTTTCCCCTCAGTTAACATGATGCCAGCTGGACCCATCCCAGTACCACCCATTATGAATTTTGGCATGCCTTCTCTTGCGCCTTTAGTGCCACCACCAACATTATTAGTGCCCTATCCAGTGATTGTGCCATTACCAGTACCAATACCCATACCGGTGCCCATACCGTTCAGTTCACAGGCATCAGGTGATCGACCCGGAAATGATGGAACACTTCCGAATGCTGCGAGTGAGCAAAGTGAATCAAGAGCCCCGCCCTCATTTTCTCCCAGCTCCTCTAGAGAGGAGGGGAGGGACTTTCAGCAAGCCCCGCCCACCTCAGATACACTCTCACCGGGCTTTTCCAAGCCCACAGAGCAAAGCAGGATAAACATGGTGGATGTAATGGTTAAAACAGAAAATCCTGGGAATGTAAGCTCTAGAAACTCCCACAAGGACACACCAGCAGATGGAGTTATCGATCTAACAACCAATCACCGCTCACGGCAACAGCTGGTGATCCAGAGGGCTGTAACCTGTGTGCAGGTAAAGGCGGAGCCTGGGATAAGCCCGCCACCTCTACTTGGAGTTTCACAATTAAGTGAACCTGGAGTGGATGGAACGCCCAGTACTAGCACAAGCACAACAGAAGATAATCATAGTAATCACAGTATTTAGACAGTAATGCTAAAAGCCCATTGGCTATTGTGGCACTACCTTGTGCTGACCCCTCCTACTGCAGTGGCACTCCACCCCTTTCTCAGCCAATCATATGCAGCACTAACAGTGTTCCTAGTAACAACACCACAACAAAAACCGAGCCTGGCTCTGCTATGCCCTGCAATGTAATTGTTAATGGGAGTTGTAATGTGCCATACGTAGAGGGTTCAATCAGAACACCCCCTTCAGAAAATCGACCCCCAGTAGACCCCTGCCGCAGGTCCACCACTGTATGTGACGAGCCCACCGGGGCAGATCTAGAAGGAGAGGACCTGAAAGAGAACAGCTGCTTGGCCACAGAAAGAGACTCAGCAGGTAAGAGAAGTTCAAATGACCAGACTGCCATTACGACAGGAACAGGAGAGGAGAAACCGCAGAGCCCTGAAGATGTTCCGTCGGGTGAGGACCATGCATACGCCCTTCCTCTAATGCCCAAACCCAGCTGTGTCATTCAGCCTGTACCCAAACCTGCTGACAAAACCGCTGCCATCCTGCCATGTGGCCTGACAGCTCCATTGACAGGAACAGTGGCTATAGAAATGGAGCCTCCGCTGAAGAGAAGGTGTCTGCGGATCCGCAATCAGAACAAGTGAAACAACAGACGGGTGAGATTCAACTCCTGATTGTTGTAATTATGGTTGATATGATTTATCTGCAATTGCCAAGGTTAACCAAAACTTTTATAAAAACTATTATAAAGAAAAGGCTAGCAGTGACAACATTTTTATTTACCACAAAGACAATAAAGAGAAGCGTTTTAAAAATCTAAATAGAAATATAGAGACAATGATCAAAATATACAAACTAAATAAAGGTTTACCATTTACAACCTATTAAAATAATTATAAATAAACATAATAAATAAAATAAACTAGACTGACGTTAATCACAGAAATGCAAAATAAAGCAAAAAAATAACATAAGTAACATTTTGTGACATTTTCAACGTTATAACATACGATGTATTAAAGATATAACTTTGGCATTAGCACTATTAAAGCTGTGAAATGTTTTGTGCTTGGTTGCAATGTATCAATACTCTGTAATTTATCTCTGAATTGGTCACATGAATCATTTTAAAAAAAGATCAACAATGCTCGTCCTTTCTCTTACAGCTATGGTAACATCTCTCCAAAGGGATACAGAGAACTGCAGCAGAGAATCAGCTGTCCACAGACTCCACCCACAATCGAGATGTCAGCTTTTTGAAACCCATGCAAACACACTGTGACCTAATATGCAGGCAGATTATTGTCTCCGCCCCTTTTGGCTAAACAAAGAATGACATGAGGTGTCAGTCTGGAAAGTGGGTTGGCTTTGATGTTTGACCCTCAATTGTGATGTCATGAGGCAAGAGATATTTCCCATCCTCCCTTCTTCACAACCTCCATTACTAGCTGAGGACTCTCCCCCTACTGGATGGAAGTGGTATTATAGTGTTGAGGGCAACAGTGTACATACAGAGTTCAATAAGCTGCCATAGCTCCAAATAGCTCCAGTCAGAGTGACGGATCGACGGCAGCTCAGCTAAAAGATGGATAATGAATCTACAAATGGTCTGAAATCTCTCTCCATCCAAATCTTTCTTTCTGTCCATCTCTCTTTCCTTGACTATCTGTGTCAGTATCTGCAACACCAGCAAAACCCTCTGTACTCTCTTAACTTCTTTCAGTCTATCTCTCTCTCCTTTCTGAGGAAGCGATGTTCAGCAACTGGACACCAAAAAAAGACAGGAAGAGACAAGTCACGGCCTCGAGGGAGGAAATAATTGCACGAACAGAAAAATGAGGTGAACTTTCATTTTCTCATAAGGGTAACTCAACTCCTGTTGGAGCAGGACGGACAGATGAGACAAAAAAGCAGTAGTAGTTTGCACTACTGGAGAACAGTGGATTGTTAGCTGGTTTATCTGCCTATTTCTTGTGCAATGAAAAGTTCAATTCACTCAATTAATTGAGGATAACAGGGTACAGACCTCAATAAGTGTTTTGGCCAACAGTTTAAATGGCTTCTAGCTTTGCGGCCATCGGCTTGGAGATTGTCCCACCCACATGGCAAAGCAGTGAGCTGATGTTCTGATAGTTATGATGCCACGGCACATAGCTGAATAAACAACAGGGCTAACACTGCTGCTGGTTGTGTACAGTACACACTGTTCTTATGGATCAGATTACTAGAGGGAAATCATCATTCATAGGGGCATTTGGGTTTGGGGCACAGGGGCATATATAAAACCAGTGGAGCAACCCGTATTCTGGTCAGCTGTGAGGCAGTGTCAAAGGTGTACTCATAAGGTTTGTTTTTGTTTTTTAGGTTAAATTACATTCATCACATCCTTTCCTGCTACGGCAACAGAAACAGAAAGCGGTTTCATTCGCATTTCCAAGGTGCCTCAGTGTAGAGTTCACTTATACAGGATGCCAAGAACATTTCACTGAAAGGTAGACAGGGCTGGTAAGGTGGTCAAAGAGCCAAACTGATATTAGTTACAGAGTACTGTAAGAGCTGAATCCATGGTTCGCAACTGTATGCATCTGTTTTCTGTTTAAGTAAACTGGAGAAGCAAACCTTTAAAACCCTGTGCGTGTGTGTGAGAGAATGCGACAGACAGTGTGTGTCAAATTTCAATATTAACCCTGGCCAATTGAAACCCTTGAGTTCAGTTTGTCAAAACATTAAAGTTGCTCAAATCATTTTGGATGAAAAAAATATGGTGTCAAAACTTTGTCTGACAAAATATATAAAAATCACAGAGAATGAATACGAATAAAAGAAGCTACCCGGTATAAAATAAAAAAATATATATAATATAAAACACTCATGGAATAAGCAGTTTTATTGTATTTTTGTATTGTATTTGTATTATATTTTTGTTTTCCTGGATTTTGTGTTGTTTTTTCACCTCACCATCTGAATCAGTGGGCAGTATTGACCCAAACCTAACCTCCCTCAACTTTAGCCTTTACCATGTCTCTTTAACCCCTGTTCTCTCTACCTCTCTCTCTTCAGCTTTCTCTCTCTCTCTCTCTCTCTCTCTTCAGCTGTCTCTCTCTCTCTCTTCAGCTGTCTCTCTCTCTCTCTCTCTCTCTCTCTCTTCAGCTGTCTCTCTCTCTCTCTCTCTCTTCAGCTGTCTCTCTCTCTCTCTCTCTTCAGCTGTC
The DNA here is from genome assembly GCA_036877525.1 of Chromobotia macracanthus. Classification (NCBI taxonomy): domain Eukaryota; kingdom Metazoa; phylum Chordata; class Actinopteri; order Cypriniformes; family Botiidae; genus Chromobotia; species Chromobotia macracanthus. The sequence continues at coordinate 5,967,194 of JAZGTH010000073.1, read as the reverse complement.
TCTCTCTCTCTCTCTCTCTCTCTCTCTTCAGCTGTCTCTCTCTCTCTCTCTCTCTCTTCAGCTGTCTCTCTCTCTCTCTCTTTCAGCTGTCTCTCTTTGTCCTCTGCTCCTGGACGATGTACAAAGAACAGTGGAATCTGACCCTGTTCCTCTGTACTTTCTCCTGCAGGATTCAGTTTCACAGTGGTATATTTTTTAAGAGCAGGCTCAGAGGTCTAATGAGTGAGGACTGGATTTCTCTTCTGGGTTCATATGTGGCTGGGTCTCATTACAGTGTCAGCTTTATACGCACATTCCTGTGTCAGATTTATTTTGTCAGTGCTGATATGGTTGGCTGACCCTCTGTCTGGATAGAAGTATAAAGAATGAATTGATAAAAGGGCAAAGTATCAAAACAGGACAAAAACACTCAAAGTAGATGCTCAGTCTTCAACTCATTGTGTTTGGTGTACAGCGTGTGTCTCTGTGTGTTTGTGTGTTGGGGGGCTGGCACAATGGGAGAAACAGTGATAGAGTCAAGATCAGAGATTCTTGACAATGTGTGTGTGTGGTGCAACCAAACATGCATGTCTGGATTGGTTGAGAAAACAGCGTTATATGTCACTCTCATTGTGGACTCAAATTTTCTTCCTCTTTCCCTTTATCACTATATCTCTCCTCCTCTTTCATAATCAGCCTTTTGTCTTCTTTTTATTTATTTTTAAGCTAAATTTTAGTAAGTATTAAGTTAATATGCCATAATTTGAGTGCGTTTTCTGTACTCCCCAGCCTTAGCTCTGCTTGGCAACCGCATCTGTTACCATGACTACTAAGGCATTGCTAAGGAAACATATGATGCATTCGTGTGACAATCCATTTAGACTCCTGTGTTATAATGTGTTATGTCATTAGGTCTGAACACACACACACACACACACACAATATCTGTGCGCGCTTACACTTTAAATTCACGTCAAAATTAAAGCTACATTTTAAATTAATTCATGACACTTTTCTTGGGGAAAAGCATTCATCCGTTTACCAACACATATGAGTAAAAAGATTTGGGATTTGTTAAGATTATTCTTATTTCTCTCATGACCTCTTAAAATAATTACTCATCATTAATGATTTGCTCATAAAGGTGAACACACACCATGAAAGTGTGACTGTTCAACTCGCACCAAAGAGTCAGACACGAAATGATTTTTTCACTTCCCTGCGTGTTTGTGACCTTGCTGTTGTAACTAGAGCTGCCCAGGCAGGGCTGTTACAGATATAGCTCTGAAACTCAACACTGTTGTAGTGTCTGCGGTTCCACACAGACAAGACAATGACACCAGCAGAAAAGAGTGTGTGTGTAACAGATGATGCTGTCCTTGACAACAACAGAGACACTGTGTGTGGACATTGTAGGAGAGAGCTAGTCATTGCACTTATGGTAAACATTGTAGAAGTACATCTATTGCAAACAGTAACAGAGTTCTGCAACTTCCAAACGGCATAATTTTCTTCCCATATACAAATAGCATTTATAACGCATAAGACATTTGGAAATATGCGAGAAATCGTTTTAAATAGGTTTTGTTTTGCTTTTATTTAGTGGCCAATAAAGCTGCAATCTGTAATGTTTGTCTCTCTATCGCCATCTCTGTTTGAAGCATAAAACTGCAGGTTACTTTACATACTTTTCTGTACATGTTGAAATGAAATAAAACCAAACTGACATTATTGGAGAAATCCGACCCGACAACTCAAGTTACAAATCATTAAATAAACTTAAGGTTGAGAAATGGTAGGTAAGAGATGGTGTTGAACACTGATCTGTCACTTGTTTAATAACAGATTTTTGTTCATTTTTAACTAAAAGTTTCGGATTGCAGCTTTAAATGACAAGATTGCCACCCCGAGTTTCCAAATGATCAATGCCTACGGCGTCCACAAGGGGGCGGTAATGTCCGTGAATAAGCTTTAAACAACAAAGCTGAAAGGAGTTAAAACAAGTGAAATAACAAACCATAAAAAAATTGTTTGCTAGAGTTGAATACTGTAATCCAAGACAGTTTCAAAGGATCTGCTAGAGAGGCGCCTGTTTTAGTGGCCAAACTGCCTTTTAGCCCTGAGACTATGTATAGAAGAAACATTTGGTTTCTTCATTTACTGAAATTAGTCTGATGGAGAACTTCTGTTTAATCAGAAAAGGGAACATGAGGACTTTGGTGAAGGATTAGCCACACATGCAAAAACCCCATATACACCAACTCAAAAATACCAGCAAAACCATCGATTCCATCCCTCACCGAATAATGTTATACAGACTGAAATAAAACAACAATCCAATTTAAGCACTTGCACCCCACCTCACCTCTACTGCAATGCTGTGAAATCAACTGAAGGGGAAATACTGAGAGGCCAGTCTGATACAAGTTTTCACATTAATTTCACAAAGCATGATTCCAAGAATATCATAATATTCCTGTAGCCATTGTGAAAGCATTTTTTTCCCACCATTCCTGGGGTCCGAGGGCCTACAGCCAGAATTATGCAACAACAAATTCTTATTCTGCACTCTTTGTCTGTGTAAATTCAAAAAACAAAAGAAATGAATCAAGCTGCAGTTTTTAAGGATCAAATGTTCAAACTTTTTTAAGGCGAAGATCTGAGCTGCCTTAATTCTTTCTGTGCTTTGTAATTAACACATCTGCTTGTTTAAAACTCTCACTTTTAAACACACACAAATCAAAAAATCAACTTTGTTATCTGGCTAGGATGGATGCATAGATGCTTTGTGTCCTGTATGACTCGAAAATTTTGCTCACCATCCCTTTCACCCCAAAACCTTGTACATTTACCCTCGTTGTTGTTGATCTCTTTTGTGTACTTGCAGGACATTTTATAGTACTATTTATTACTGGCAAGCTTTTGCATTTGCAAATAATTAAAAAAAAAACAAGACGGCTCTTTTGACAGGGTAGCAAGAGAAGTCAGTGAAAAGCCTGTATGTTTGTTTTTGGGTTTTTTTTCTAAATTAAGGAAAGAAATGGCAAGAGCAAAAGAAAAAGATATCCTTGTCTTTGATTATGAAGTTGTTATAAAACTTGTTGCTTTAAAATGTATAACTTTTTGTGTTGTAACAGTATTTGTTTAATTCAGTGAATTGCTTATTAAAACAAATAAACAGAGGCACACTTCATTTCTCATTTATATGTATTCAGATTATTATTATTAATGTTATCATTGTTGGAGTGATTCCATTGGATTTAATGTAAATGTAATGAAGAACAAAGCTCTTATATGTTCGGATCATTTGCTGGCACCCAAAAAAGCTGCAATCTGGACGTTTTGCAGCAATTCATTTTGGATCATTTTAACCCAAATTACGCATTTAGAAGTACGATGTATGAATGCAACGCCCCTGTAAACCGCTAGGGGCGCTGAGACGCGGCTCACCGATATCCCTAAAGCGGGTCACACTGCGGGAATAAAGTATTGAGAGTTTACAAACAAGTGATGGACGATAACCTGCATGCATGGTGCTGCATGGATGGTGCTGAATGCATGGTGCTGCATGCATGGTGCTGAATGCATGGTGCTGCATGGATGGTGCTGAATGCATGGTGCTGAATGCATGGTGCTGCATGGATGGTGCTGCATGGATGGTGCTGCATGGATGGTGCTGCATGGATGGTGCTGCATGGATGGTGCTGCATGCATGGTGCCAAAGCGACCACAGGAGTCAGTCTGGTCGGGTAAGAACTTCACATCTTCAATGCACAATAATGCATGACTTTCCCCTATTAACAGCGTGCAAAACTGCGTGTTATAATGAAACCATGAATGGCGAGTTTAAAACTGCGTCAAACATCGTCTTATATTAAGGCGTGGACGATGCATCCAGTTTTTTTGCATAAAATGAATGCCTTGAATAATTTTCACCGTGAATTTAATCAAATGCATGATACAGCAACGGAAATTTGTGTGTTTCAAGTCCTTTGAAAGGCGTTTCCAACTCGGATCATCTTCTCCCTGTGTGTTTTCAGGTTTATAGTTTTAATGTGTATCAGATGTACTACGAATATCCTCCCGTCACGTACCTGCAGCATCCGCTTCTCGTAGCACAAGGTGAGCACCGATCAGACGTTTTCACGACGGAGTTTCTGTATTAAAACAGAAACCTGAAGCGCAGAAGTTTGTCCTTCTACATCCTGAAGCGCAGCTGGTGGCTTATTAGTGTTAACGAGGCTAAGATCATGGGTTCGAGTCTCAAGAGACGCACAATTGATAATGTAGTGGATGTACAGATGCTTTGCTTGGAGAAAGTAATGTATACATGTACGGAATAATGTTTGTTGGTCATTATACAAAAACATTTGACGGTATTAAGCATGCATAATCAAAACCAAAAGTTTTTGTAATAAAACAGAGTAATGCTGAAATGCAACTTTTGGTTTCCTATATGAATGAAGAATTGATTTTGTCCCTTTAAATTCCAGTTTTGATGTGACCTTAAGAAAGTCTGATCAAGTTTTACTTCTCTTCAGGTCATTTTGTTCCAACAAAAATATATACAAATACATTTAATGTGATATGATTTCATTTATCCCCAACAAGGTTTGTTGGTGGATGGCAGCTGCTTACAGTTGAGAAGTGGGTGAAATCAGACCCGACAGTCAAATGATTTTTGTTCATTTTTAACCCAAAAAAGTTACGAATTGAAGCTTTAATTGCTTGTGTATATCAACCACATTTTGTATTTTATAAACTCGTGATCAATAAACTCCTTTTGTAATATGCGATTTTATAAAAACTGCTGGTAAATTAAATGTAATATTCTACACTAAATACTTGAACTTTATCAACAACATAAATGACATTACTGTGCACTTAACTGCATTAAATGACATTGTCAATGGCATTGGTGTAAGTATATTGTATTTAGGCCCATGTGTGTATGTGTGATGAAAACAGATGTGCAGACTGACCAGAATGTTTCTATTAAAACTTCCTTTACTACATTCACAGCTATATACGTCTTTGACTACTTTTGTTTACAAAAATAAGCAAATGTTATACAGGATCTCCAAACAACACGGCTACATGTGCTTTTCATTTTATGGTCAAACAGTACATGAATACAAAACATGCAAATCTGGTGGCTTTAAAATAAAAAAGTTGCCCAGACCTGTATAAATAGCAAACCGATGGCAAGTCAAATATATGTGTATATGTATGTGTGTGTGTGTGTATATACAAACATATACATACACCAAACACACATAGAGGAACATATACATATATAAAATGTAAAGGAACAGAAGGATATGCATCCATAGTTCATACACAGCATTTGCAAGGGTGAGAATACACACACACACAAAATCTGACCACTTCAAATCACGAAAAAATGTTTTTAAGTGAACTTAGGCATGTAGTTTCCCGACATTCCTTTGTCTTATTTTAGTTAAGTGCTTGCAGAATTCATCAGTTTTTGGCCAACGGTTTTGTGTTAGGGTGTGAGACTCTATTTAACCATTTAAAAGCTGATCCCAAACGAGAAAAGCATGTCACTTCATGCTGATCTGAGATTAGGGTATTGGGTTTAAATTTTGCATTGACAGAACTGATCTGGTGTCAGCTGCCCCTGGCCAAATAATTAAATTGATAAGATTGGCCAAAAACAAACTGCGGATCACAATTTCAGAAACCCATGCCCTGCCCACATGCATAGCTGTAGATCTCGATCCCTGTTAATTATACAATCATGCTCCGCTCAGACAGTTTCCTGCTCGAATTACATTCAACTCGTGTTGTGGTGCAGGGCTACACAGCTCCGGTCCGGTCCATAGTCCTGCAGGGTTTAGTTTCAACCCTTCTCAAACACATCTGAATAAGCTAATCAAGGTCTTGAAAATTACAGGCAGGGGTGTCTGTTTAGGGTCGGAGGTAAACTCTGCAGAACAGTGACCGGAACTTAACAGCCCTGATGTACAGTAGAAATTGAGAAACACAGGGCTCCATAGGAACAGTATGGGATGCATTTATGGTAAGAGAGAAAATAAACACAGAGTTACAGTAATTTAAGCTTTGATCACAAAGTGGAATAACCAAAGACATCAAATAAAAACACTCTGTTGAAATCCACAAACTAGTTTCATTGCAGTTCTGAAGTGTTTTTTATATAGTGGTGTTTTTGAGCCACGTATTTCAGCCATTAAACTCAACCCCATAAAGCCACTAATCTGATTGGATCGGGCCCAGCTGTCATCCACATTCTTTTGAGGGTCCCAAATGTGGTCCACTGGGGTGCTGTCCTCCAGCTGACGGTTTAGTGTTCAGGTCAACTCTGGCCTTCAGTGGATCGGATGTTTATGTTGTGCTGACCGCCCTGTTTTGTGTAGATGATTTTTGTGCTCTTGAAGTAAAAGCATCCACATGCGCCCAGAAAATAAAAACCATATAACGACAGCAAACCTTCATCAACATTTGTGCCTCTTTCCCTTTTTTTGGATAAGCCAAAATGTGCAGAAAGTTATGACAAAGGTCTTTTGTTGGTGCGACAGGAAGAACCCGAAATCACCACGTAGCAGCACCAGAATCCCAAAACAAGGTTAACTAGAGAAGAAGGGAGAAATCGAGAAATGAGAAGAGGGAAGGTTAGTTCTACGTAGTTGAATAACCCCAGAGGAAACAAACACACCACAGCATGCATGCTTAAGAGAAGCGTATGTATACACCTGCAAATACGCACAAAAACAGGGTCACACACTTTTATTGCAAAAGGTAACAAAAAAGTTCTGAAAATAAAAATACTGTTTTGATACACATTCTCTCTTATTCTTTTTCCTTTTACAGTACAGTTGAAATGTCTTCTTGACACACAGTTTGCCAACACGCTAAACGAACATATTCAGACTTATTTGTTCAGAATGCTGTTGGTGGAGTCCTCTCGCCTCAGCTTTGGGGCATCCAGTCTGGGGGGACTAGGGCAAGAGGGTCAAAGGTCAAACAAGAAACAAACAGGCCAAATTCCAAATCTCTGAACAAACCCCCTCTCCTTTAGCACTAAAAGTAAATATTGTGTGGAGAAACCATTCAGCACTATATTCAAGTGTGTTTCTTTGGATGGTGGAGAGGGTGTTTATGAGCAGAGGAATTGGTACAGTAACTTCAGTTGGGTTCTGGCAAATTCTGCATTTCCCGTCCAGGCCACACACACACATGCTTACATCTGCCTCAACAGCAACCAAATCCCACTGTACAGCAAACAAGCGGGCACTCTCTGGCTTTGTTCCAAAACCTAATGAGCAGCCTTACTGTCTACCGCCAACACAGGCAGCATCTTAACCATTAAGCAACTCAGATGGAATAGTTTAACTACATGTTAGATTGTAGATTTTTATACACAAAGTTATTCGTAATGCATCATGGAATTGTCTTTAAAAAAATAAGAAGATACATGACTTGCTACCTTAGAATTTAGAAAAAGACATCTCAGTAGGTATCATACACTGCCTACTACACATACAGTATACTGCTAAATGAATAAATGTTTTTTTAGAACAGCATCTAGGAGTACATCTGTAGCATGGTGCCATAAAATGCTGCCTACATAGGCAGCTGCCTAGGTTTTGGAACAGAGCCCCAATGTAAGTGTTTACCCTGATTCAACCCAACACATGCTCCTTAGAAACTGAACATATGGTCATAATCTACATCATCCATGTCATCCAGAGCCCAGTGCCAGTCCTGAAGCTCCAAATCCAGAGTCCTGCAGGTGGAGGAGAGATCATTCAACCAAACCTTCACCGATCTCCCAAAAGAATGTTTACTAGCAGGATTTAGAGGTAGTTGACTAAGGTGGAGATACACCTTGACACCTCAGAGGTAAACTCTGTACCTTAAGAGGACGGACCACCCCTCAATGTCTGCTAAAGCTTCCTCAGGTTTGATCAAACAGTATATTTTCAAATATGCTGTTTTTAAAGCCTGTATGTCCATATGCATCGTGAGACTGGCACCAAACGTGCAATGTAAGTGAAGAATTTCTATGCTCAGACAATAGTATGCAAGTACAGAGCTCTATGTAAGAATGCGCAAAAGTTACACCAAGTCTTACGATGCATATTTGTAGAATTAAGCCTTTACAAAAAGTGCTGTTAGTGCATAAGCTTTTGTAATGGATTTCCAGCTGAAACACAGCATTCCCATCAGTGTAATACAACACTGTTCAAGCTTTTGTCCGAGATCTGGTTAGCTGGCGTTTGCAATAATACAATGTGTTAATATGCCAGCACTCTAGCACTGTAGCAGTAACCTTCAATTTAGCAGTTTCTGAAGCATCCTACAGCTCTCCCACCGGCTACAGAAAGCAACACATTCCCCATCCAATCTCCAGGTTGGCCATGTTCTCCTCTCACCCCGTGGAGAACTGGGGGTTAAACCGGTCTGGAGTACATGGTCCGAGATCATCCTCTGTGTCCATGTGCTCTTTGTGGCATTTGATCTGACACTTCTGACACTCCAAAGCCAGAGGGGGTTTGAACATGTTCCACAGCGGTTTGGTACAGGCCTCACAGTTGGCAGGGAAGTGGTAGAATAAAGGGATAAACTCATGACCCTTGTGGTAGATGAAGCCAGATTTCTCCAAGCTTGCTGTAGGTTCCTTTACGGTGCGCGCAAACCTGTGTGTCATATAGAGTAGCACTCTAGTCCATAACCTGTCCTGGAAACTATTGTTTCTACAGCAAAAGCTGCAGAAACATGAAGTGCGTTTGTACATTTTATGCGCAGCGATGTTGGAATCAGACCAAGATCTTAAAGGAAAGGTTCACCCAAAAATGACATACCTGTCATTTACACATCCTAATGTTCCAAACCAATACAGTATGACTGACTTTTTTCCAAAAGAACACAAAAAAGGCTGTCAAGCTTTAAATAGGACAAACGAAGATACAAAAGGACAGTAGACCATTTGTGTATTCTACTACCCCTTATTTATAATCTCTGAAGTCTTCTAAATTTTCGGAGTTTAGCAGAAAGTCAGTCATATACAGGTTTGGAAAGACAACAGGGTGAGGATCAACTATCCCTTTAAGAAACAGATCATAGATCTGGCTGCCAACCATGAACTACAGCTTTATGTACAGCTCTGACTCAAAAGACACACTGACGTATATCATAATCTGATATCTAATCTATGTAACTGAACTGATACGGTTGTATACTTGCCATGAGAAAGAGAAGGACAGAGGCACTTGATTGACATCTGGCACAGAAACTGTGTGTGAAAGCTTCATCTCACCTGGGTTTGCCAGATGGTATCTGTCGGCTAGGTCTTCTCATGGACTGACTGGTTTGTACTTTAACAGGAACTCTGGGAGAGGAGCGGTGAGGGCCGTCCGGCACTGGAGGTTTCTTGGGAATCTTCTTCATGAGTCGACTGACCCACTTCTGCTGGTCCTCCTGAGATGTGGCTAACAGCAGCAGGTTTTTAGCCGTAGAAATGTCATAGTTCACTGGGAAAGGAGACAGCACAGAAAAGATCAGGGCGTGATGGGAAATATTATGAAATATATTGCATCAGCAGCGCAAAAGGTCATGGGTTCGATTCCCAGGGAGCACGTACTAAGAAAATGTATATATTAAAACTTGAATATATTGTACTGTAAGTCACTTTGGATAAAAGCATCTGCCAAATGCATAAATGTAAACATTAAAAATGTTCTACTAACATTACTGCAAGACCATTTTTTTATAACTTTGAAAGAACTTTTATAGAATGTTCTGAGAATTTTCCTTGTTAGCTGAGTTGGCTAAACAGGTCATGCCCAAAGCATAAATGTATGCGATTTTAATGCATTCAGGCATTTAATGCATCTCAAAATGAATGAATCAGTATGGCCAATGTTTTGGTTTACCACTAATCATAAAATGTAATGTTATGAAGTAGGTACTGCTAAAAGCATCTTACCTTTGCAGGGGGCGATGACCTCTTCCTTCTTGTCCATGTGGTCTTTGTGGCACTTGATGTGGCATCTCCTGCACTCCAGGGCTGGAGGAGGTTTGAACATGTTCCACAGGGGTTTGGTACAGGCTTCACAGTTAGTGGGGAAGTGGTAGAGAGTGGGGATGAACTCATGACCCTTATGGCAAATGTAGCTGGACTTGTCTCCAGGAAGAGGCTCCAGTTCTTGCTCCTTCTTGCTCTCGCCCTCATTAGCATACAAGATCTGGGGTAACCAATAACAGACACTCTCATTTTAATTTCAATTGGTTTTCAAAGTTGCCAGGTTGCAACCACCAACCAAAAGGATCGGAATAAGGAATTATGTGGAAGTATTTTATTATGTAAAGATGGTTCATTGACTATACCTGGAATATTCTGGGTATCTCTTTGGCATCAGCACGATAAACATCCGTCTGGGTTACCGAACGCACATGGAAAAGTTTACTGTTGGGAAAATGGCACAGAGGAGACAAAACAAAATGAGATGAAGGACTTACCAAAAAGCAGCCCAACAGCATACACTAAAACTGATGGAGTTGTGCATGCATTCAAGAAATGGCTTTAAAGGGTGAAAATGACTCACTCTATGTCTAACACCATGTAAGGATTGGAATGCTCTTTGTCCTGTTCACTGTTGTAGAACAGAATCTTCTTGCTGCTCACCACAACATACTTGGGGAATAAAAAGAAACAAAAGACTCACTGAATCTCTGCATGATTGAAAACAAATGGGATTTCTGATGCATGTCATGGACAGAGGTATCATGGTACATGACTAGTACTGCAACTGCATTGATCTGACTCCATTGTTTACAAAGTCATGTGAGGTTTAGTTGAAGTAATTGTCACATGGTTGCACACGAGATAAGACGAGGTAAAAAATTAAAATTGAACAGGTTTATTGAAGTTAAGTCATGCAGGCCATTTTATTCACTGAAAATTACATATTTTATAATCACTATTTGCAATGTAAAATGGTAAATAAAATGTACCTTTCTTTCCCACCCGAAGCGTTTGGTGTTGTTCCTCACTGGCAAAGACAACCAGCCCTCTAGCCTTGTTTCTGTACAGGTAAAAATAATGTATAATAAAAGAGAGAAGCTTTATAATTAAACACAAGCTCATGAGAAAAGCCTGTGAAATCTGTTGTGTGATGGTGAAGTCCAGTCAAGTCTTCAAAGCCAAAGGTTCATGCACTGAACTCCATGCAGGTCACCTGTGTGCTCAGGTTTAACAGTCAGGTCAAATGTCAAGAACTGCATTGAGAATGTGACCGAAACTGAGCAGGAAGAACAGAGGGTGACATGGAAGGATAGAAAAACAAAAGAGGAAGATGAAGAGGAAGGACTGTGATAACTGAAAAAAGTGTTGAAAGATCATGATTGGAAAAGAACTGAATTCTGTACCTGCGAGTGATTCCTCTGTCTCCATTTCTGGGCCACTGCTTATACTGGCCGAATCAAGCGAGTGGACGTTAAGAGAGTTCAACAGGCTGCGCAGTTGCTCAATATCGCTGTCTTTACTATCCAGAGCCATCTGTAGCTCAATGCGCACCTGAGACTCATCCGCCAGTTGCTGCAGAAAGTAAACAAGAGTAATAACTATGATATCTTTGGAAGAAAGCTCTTAAAGGCCAGCTATGGGTTCTCTGCTATGTGCATATACTTTAAGATGTGTATACAGTATATGTGCATTACATATGCTGAAAAACAGATAAAACCAGCCTAAGCTAGTTGGCTGGTCTTAGCTGGTTAACAATGGTCCTCCCAGCCTAGCAAAGCTGGGCAAGCTGGTTTTCCAGACTGGCCAAGTTGTTGTTTAGCTGATTTTAACTGATGGGTTAGCTGGTCTTCCAGCTTGACCTGCTAATACCACCTTGACCAGCTAAAAGGTGGTCAAAACCCCTCTAAACCAGCTCACAAAACCAGGCTACGACAGCTAAAACAAGCCAAACAGCTTGGTTTTAGCTGTTTTTTTCAGCGGGGTATGCATAAAACATAGCAGAACGTTGACAAAGTACAGTTTACTTGGGACTTTAAATAACATGTTGACATAGTGTAGTAGTATAGTACCGCTTGCATGTCATTGATTTCTCTCTGGTATTTGATGATGGTGCTGTTGAGTTTCTCCCTCTCTGAACGAAGTTCAAGCTGCAACTTCCTGTTCTCTTTTTCCTTTCTTCTGACGTCTGTATCGTTTCCACGGCGACTGCCACCACCTCTGACCTCTTTCCTATTCATAATCTCGGCCAGTTTGTTCACCGCCTGGAGAGGAGAGACAATAAAAATGACTAGAAAAAACACACACCAGAATTGAACAATTACATAAAAATTATAATCGGTTTGAGGCCAGAATCTCTTCAAGGAACAATGAGGGTGTTGCATGGTAGTCATGATGTGGTGTACCTGTGTTTTGAGAGTTCTCTCTGACTGCAGCTGTTTCTCCAGTGTAAGCTTAACCTGCATGATGGACTGCTCTTCGTTTTTGAGATTCTGCAGGTCTAAAGATTTTTACAGATAAAAACATTTTTATTATTCACAGGTAAAATAAACCAATATCACCACAGAGACCTAACACTGTGAAAATTCAGCTAGACATATAGCTGCTGTAAAAATAAAACATTATCTTACTTTGTTCAAGACACCGTTGAGTTTGAACCTGAATCACTGGACTTATTTAACCACCATTGATGGAAAATATGGGTAAACTTACTATCTTGTGCCTCCTTCAGCTTGTTGTTATGTTCTTCCTTCTCATTGGCCAGGTTTGCCACATCACTCGTCAAAGTGCGATTAGCTTCCTCTAACTGTAGAGGACACAGCACGGTTCAGACTCAACACCAAGTTCCCTAGGAAAAGTACACCATTTCCATGTGACTTCAGGAATACTGGCATGTAACTCACAGAGGTGATGGTGGTGTCCTTCTCAGAGAGTTCCTGTCTGTGTCTGGCCATCATCTCTTTGATCTCCAGCTCCTTCATGATCTTCTCCTTCTCCAGGTCGGAATACTGCTCCTCCGCAATGGAGCGTGCCAGCTGTTCGGAGTCAGCTTTCGTGAGTGTGATTTCTAATTGAGCTGCAAGAGAATCCCTGAGAAAGAGAGAAGGTGTATAGAACTTAGACCATATTATGAACATAGAACTTAGATGCATATTACAAGACATGTAAAAGAATGTCAAATTCCATATGGAATTTCTGTAATTTCCATAGCTATTCAAGGTTGTGGAATGACCACAGGAATCCTGTAAAAAAGATTCTCAGGGACAAAAACAAGCTCACACATCTCACCTCTCCTCCTGTAGCTCTTGCAGACTCTGCTGCATGTCTTTATAGAGCTTATTCTTTTCTTCACACTCTTCCTTCAGCTCTCGCACCTGTGTCTTATACAGCGTCTACAGACAGAAACAGAGTCTGGTTAGATCTTTGTTTGGCCTGTTACAGGAGTTGGGGTTAAGAATGAACTCTTACAGAGAAATACTGCTCTGCTTCCAACTGATCCTGCAGCTCCTTCATCTGCCCATCAGAGTCCTGACGCTCCCTAAACACACAGTTGAAAAATTACATCCCTCAGTCAACGCTCATGAATTTTCTAATGCACAGGTATGTATTTTGCGTACTTGCGCAGTTCCATGTTCTGTTTTTCCAGGCTGTGTTTGATGTCCAGCAGATGGTTGATCTCCTGCTTGAGTTGTTTCTCTGACGTACGCAGTATGCTGAGCTGCTGGTTCTGCACCTTTAGGTCGTTCTGAGTCAAACTGCGTTTCTGAACCTCCTGCTCGATCTTCAAAGACAGATTCTTCACCTAGAACACAAATAATGAAGACGACAGGATCTGTAAGGAAACAAACTAAAACAAATACAGTGTTATCACCACACACACAGTACACACACCTCTTCTGTTAGTCTCTCCTTATTTCGTCTCAGTTCCTCGAGTTTCTGCAGTGACTGTTTGTAGTCGCAGTCCAGCATGGAGTTCTTCTTCTCCAGTTCTAATACCCTGTTCTCCACACGCTGCTTAGAGGAACGCTCTTCCTGAAGCTTCTGTTCCAATTCTACACACACACACACACACACACACACACACACACACACACACACACACACACACACACACACACACACACACACACACACAGTTAACCAGCAATGGAATCCCATTCATAACCCTTTCCTAATGAGCCCATGAAATCTAAGTCTATATTTTGGGTTCGACCATATCTGTTATCTCTGAGGACATCTATATGCTAGTGCCCTGCTAAAACGTAGTTTAATTAGCTTCTAGCAGATGCATATTGATATAAAATGTACAGTTTTCCCTTTTTGGAAAAAGACACCAAAAACATTGGATTCAACTGCCAAATACATTCACTATCTTAACCTTTGTCCAATAAAATGTGCTGTAAAACGTTCCTTTACCAGAAAATATAAGTACCAGCTGCCTCTGAGTAGAAGCAGCCAGAAAACCGTTTACACACGAAACTCTCATACCCTTCACAGCCTCAGACTTGGCTCCTTCGATGGACTCGCTGATCTTGTTCTTGTCTGCAAGTCGTGCTTTCGTAGCCTTGTGTGCGGCTTCCTCCTGCTCCAAACCCTGCTGTAGCACCTTCAGCTTATAGGTCATGTCAATCTCCTTATTGCTCTTCTCCTATTGGACACACAGAGAAAGGGAGGAGCATTAAACAGAGCATTGGACATAAAAGGAGATTAATATTGCTCATAAAATTTAGACATTCCCAAGTTAATGTATTGAAATAGTTGGAATGTTACTTTAACTTAAGTAGACTTATAAATCTCTCTTCTCATGGATGCATATTATATTGTAAAAACATTTACATTTATGCATTTGGCAGAAGTTATACATTTTCTTAGTACATGTACTCCCTGGGAATCGATCTCACACGACCGCTTGCACTGCTAACACAATGCTCTACCACTGAGCTACATGAGAACTTTACGCATTAAGTCGAGTCCATCATTTCCTGTTACTTTTCTGAATACAAAACATTTGTTTAACTGGGAATGCGGGGAACACACTCATGTTTCTAAACCATTTATAAAGTCTTTAATGACATCACACCAGTGGGAAGGTAGGGGTAAGAGAGAAGTATCCACTTACCTTTTCCAGGTCTGTTAGTTTCTCCTGAAGTTGTCTCTTTTCCGTCTCTGCTTTAGACAGGGCCTGTCTCACCTGCCTCACTTCATCCTCCAAACCAGAGATCCGTGCTACAAACAGAGAGGGTATGTGGGTATATCCCAGCTAACAATTTTAGGTTCTAAGAACGTTTCCCTAACATTTCCATTAAATAACAAAGACTGGTAAAACTTTATTTTGAAAGTTTTAAAAACATTTAAATTGCCCAGTTTTTTAGACATTGTATTAATGTTATTGCTTGGTTAATCAAACACCTTACATTGCTGTAAGTTGCAATGTTTTTTAAACATTTCACCAACCATGTTTTTAATATGATATATAACATTAAAAAAAAGTTATACTCATGTTACTGCGAGAACAACTTTGAGAGAGCTTTCAGAGAATGTTAGCCAACATTCTGTGAATGTTTACTGTTAGCTGGGATATTGTTACAAAACAGTTACTTCCAGCCTTGTGTCTATGGCCAAATCATAGCTGTGCAGATATTTAGTACAATAGCACTCTTACACGTGTGATATTGCTCAGTCATGATTGAATCCTGGAAATAGTTACAGTTCCCTACTGTATGCATACATACATGTTCATAATAGCATAAAACTCTTACCCTGCAGATCAGAGATGGTCTCAGAGCCCTGGCTTTGCTCTCGTTTCTCGGTGTCCAGTGCTGCCTGCAGGCTGATGTTCTCTCTCTCCAGCGTGAGCTTGCTGTTCTCTAGCATGCAGCACTTATCCTGCAGTTCTCTCACATTAGCCTCCAGCTGCTGCAGCTGTTTGGAGCTCTCCGTCTGAGCTTTACGCAGACGTGCAGCTGCATCCGACTCCGCTCGCAGCAATGCGTTTGCTTCATCCAGCTGACCGAGAGAAAGAGAGAGAATTAATTTAGATAACATATTACCCACTAACAATGTTAGGTTGTTACGTTTCCATTAAGAATCAAAACTCTTTAAAATGTTCTCATGCACACAAACCTGTTTCTGCAGGTGGATGTTCTTCTCATTGGAGATTTGTGAGCTCTGGTTCTTCTTCTTCATTTCATCCAGCTGATCCTTCAGACTGTTCATCTCGTTCTCCAGGCAGCGTTTGCGGTCGGCTTCGCTCTCGGCTCTGCGTTGACTCTCCACATTCTTGTGCTGCAGCAGAGCTTTCTCTCTCTCC
This sequence comes from Chromobotia macracanthus, assembly GCA_036877525.1. Taxonomy (NCBI): domain Eukaryota; kingdom Metazoa; phylum Chordata; class Actinopteri; order Cypriniformes; family Botiidae; genus Chromobotia; species Chromobotia macracanthus. The sequence continues at coordinate 5,950,899 of JAZGTH010000073.1, read as the reverse complement.
AGCTGTCTCAGAGACGTCTCCAAAGCTTTCCTGCCATTTATCTACGAACACATGCATGAACGCTCATTTTTAACTTATAGTTTTAATGCTAGATGAACAGTGCTTGAAGCTGTTGCTAATAACTGCGCACCTGAAACCTCACGGTCTATATTAACACCAAGTTTGCTGTGTTGCTTGGCAACCATAAAAATCCTACAATAAGGGTAATGAACTAGATGAAGGATGAACTATTCTACTAACTTAGGATGAATCTAACTACTTAATGAGCAATGTGTGCATCCCTTCTGTAGGAATATATATGATTATTTAACTATGTCTGATAAAATCCACCACTCACCTCCTCATCAAGTTCTTTGGTGATCTTTTCTAGGCGGTTGAAGTTGCTTCTGTATTTTTGCTCTAGTTCATCTTTGGCCTGCATCTCATTGTTAAGTTGCTCTTCCAGAGAGTGAAGTTTCTTCTGAAGCTGAGTGGAAAATGAGAACGTTCTTTATTTGATCTGCCCACCGAAGAGTCTCAGCTTCATCCGCAACATTTATTCACTGAGACAACAGATATTCTTCCCTCTTAAACATTCATCTTTAAAATCACATTCTGTAATGAAATGAACTCTCAGATGGTCTGTGTTCTGATTGTAGTGTGCATTTACTTGTATACCCTAAAATACCCCTTACACAGTGTGTGATATGTGGTGTTTTAGGCAGAAAGAGTATGAACACTTACAGCTAAATTGTCCTGTAGAGAAAAAAAAGAGAAAGAGAAAAGAACAAGTTACAAGGATGACGTTTCAAGAAGGACTAATCATCAGTTTAGTCCTTATGCAAGAAAAGGCCACAGGTGTCTGACAAAAATGTAAAGAGTAAATCCAACATCAACTGTGTATGTGTTGTACCTCTCTACTGCTGGATGCGGGATGATCGTTTTTCATTGCTGAACTGTTGACAGCATTCAACAACCTGCAACAACCACACGTCAGAAAATCGACAGCAAAACACACACAGAATGAAAACACTGCAACACAGAGCAAACCTTCCAAAGTTTCTTTAACTGAGCCAATTAAATAACTTTTGTCTGCAGAGCTGTGAGAAGAGAGCACAAGTCTCTTACTGGTCTTCTTTGAAGTAGGTGAAGCCCACAAAGGGCAGTTGATTGCCAACAAAGGCTTTGGGTGTAGGGAAGGTCTCCACCTCTCCTTTATCCTCTTCGATCTCATCAAAATTGCTCGTGTCTATGTCACTGCTCAGTTCTGGAACCACAGGTGCTGCAGCTGAGGAGACAGAGACAGTGAGTTAAAAACACTGTATACTGTGTACTGTTGTTGAAGGGCCACAGAGGTAAAGCTCTCACTCAGGAATGTTAACTTCCTGTTGAGCTCAAATCCTCACTTTGGTTTCATTTCATTCCCTTCAGTGAGAGAACACAGGCAGTAAGGATTGACAAAAACAAAACAAACCATTCTCTTTGTAGTTTTATTTCGCTTCAGTTTACACTGTATTGCACATGTATGGTCTGATTTTTGTTCTTGTGTAAACTTTAAGTTAAAGCTGCGATCTGAACTTTTTGGGGTTTAAAAATACAAAATCAGTTATTGAGCAAGTACATGACAGATCAACACAACCTCCTTACCCTTAATAATCTTATAATAATGATTTGTAATTTGAGCTATCGGGTCAGATTGTTCGAGAAATGTCAGCTTGGCTTCATTTGAACATACGTAATGAAAAATATGTACAGTAACCTGCAGTTTTATGCTTCAAACAGTGATGGCAGTAGAGAGGCGAAAGTTACAGACTGCAGGCTTTGGATTATGCAACAGCTTTTGTTAACCATAACATTCTATGTAATTTACTCACTGTCTCTAATAGTGTTGAAGGTCCACTGGTCATTTTTAAAGAAAGGATGTCTTTTAATTTCCTCCACGCCATTACGGCCCAGACGAACCTCCCTGCAACATACAATCAACCACAGACTGGCGTGTCAATTTGTCGTGAACCATTGTACATTAGAGCACAAGCATGAGCAAGAACTCACCTGTCTGTTAGGAAGGCGCAGATGATGTTCTTGGCTTGTTGAGAGATCTCAACATCATCAGGGAAGTTTAGGGAGTTCTTATGGTCCATAATCTTACTGTACGTCCCCACCAGAGAATCAGCGTAGAATGGAGTATCACCTTCAACCACACACAGGGCACAGGGCCATTTATGTCATTAAATAAACTGCAAACTCATATGTCAGACAAACACACACACGCACTCACATTCCTGACTCACCGACCAGCATCTCGTAGATAAATACTCCAACAGACCACCAGTCACACTCGCGTCCGTAGTATCCGTCTCCTCCTTGAGACTTCAGAACCTCTGGTGAGATGTAATCAGGGGTTCCCACTGCCGTATCACAGTGAACCATCCCCGTCTGTAATCAATCAACCAAACCAACCAAACAACACAATCAACCAACTAACCAACCAAACAACCAACCAGTCAAAAGGAGAGACCTCTGCATTTCCTTCCAAAGCTTGAGGCATTTCAATGCATGAGATCTGGAAAGTTAACCTATTTTTGATATTCCGTCTTGTATCCACTCTTGCTAGTGCAAAAACATTTCAAGTCCAACATGCAACATATTTCAGCATGTAGTACTTCATTTATACTCCAGATGGCACCCTATCATCACACAACCAGCGTGTCCAGCCATGTTTCTGTAGCTGGATTGTGGACAGGTAAGAATTTAGGGCTTGGGGCAAAGATTCCACCATGACAAAAATGCAACACTTACAATTTGTGTCAAAGCAATATCCCTTATAGTAAAGCATTTTACATTTGTTATGTAACTTCATAATATTCTATTTTAGGAATATCTGGTGTTGATAATCGGTATAATATCCTTTGAATTAGAAAGAAATCATTTTTGTGTTTTTACTTTGAAGAGAGCCACAGTTATTCAGTTGACCATCTCAACATCTGGTTCAACATTAGTGTAAGCATTCCAGATTCTTCAACACTGGCCTACTACTAAGATCTTACAGTTAGTGGTCAATAATTGCTGCATGTTTATATATATATATATATAAATATAAAAATAGAGATAACATGCAGAAGAAGCACTCTGTAGAAGGGTCACAGCGTTGCCTTTAGTAGGTTAAGTACACTGAACACTGTAATTTGTGCATTTAAAGTACATTTAACACTGTAAAGGTGGCGTTCCTTTTTCCTTAACAAATGCTGACTTCCCATTACACTAAAACAGACAAAGAAAAGGCGTGGCTGCAGATCGGAAGTGAAAGAGACAATTCACCTGAAAATAAACACTGTGTTGTCATTTACTCTCCCTCACCTTGTTCCAAACCTTTATGACTTCCCTTTATGCACTGAATGCAACAGGGACTGTCTCCATTTTCTTTCACTGAATATTTGTCCATACAACAGGATTTTATTTTATTCTTCAATCAGCAACAGCTTCTTAGCCTCCGTCTAACTCTGTGACCTCTGAACCTAGCTGAGGACTTCCTCTCTGCGATATACAGTAATGAAACAGCAGCTAAGACCTTCCTGGTCCCTCAAGTTCTAAGGTCAAATTCGGACAAGAACCAGCTCAACAGTGCAAGCATTCAGGAGAGACGCTCAAACCCCTCACCTCGTCCATTTTCATGCACGTCCCAAAGTCCGCGAGTTTGAGGTGTCCCTGACGATCCAACAGCATGTTGTCTGGTTTGACGTCTCGGTGAATGAAGCCCATGGAATGAATGGCATCCAGAGCCAACACAACTTCAGCCGTGTAGAACTTTGCCCACTTCTCAGGAACGTCATACGTGCTGGTAAGATTGACAAGATCTCCTCCTGGCATGTATTCCATAACCATATAGAGCGAGCGGTCGTCCTGGAACGCACAGCAGAGCTGGGGGACAGATAGAACCGATGGCCACCAGACAGAGATAGGAAGGAAGTTAGATCAAACCAGACAATACAGCAATACAAGTGTGTATTTAAGTTCTCACCTGTACGACCCACGGGCTGTCTGCAAAAGCCATGATGTCACGCTCCTCCCAAAAGAAGGCGGAGTCTGAGCTCTTGATCATTTCAAACTTACTAAGCATCTTCATTGCATACACCTTCTGAGAGGCCTTATGCCTAACCTACACAAACACACACAAACAATTCAGACAATCACAAACCGATTCAAAACTGAAGTTCAGTGACCCTCCGTCCACACACGTTTTTGTTTGAAAACCGTTGTTTCTCTATGTTTTGGCCTCCGTCCACACTGAAATGGCAAAAATAAGTGTTTTTTAATAACACTCTTCGAAGTGGATAAATATGAAAATGCAGTTTTCACGTTGTGGAGTGGACTGTGAAAATGGAGGCTTTCGATGCATTGATGCATTTTTAGTCATGTGACGCAGGGCCTGAAGTTATTGGTATGGCTGAGCAAGTGGCCATAGTTTTGAAATATATGATCATAAATGAGATGTCAAGGAAAACATGCCTTTGAACACACAAACCCCATCTTCACAATGTCATGACAACTTCTGACAGGCTTTGCTCCCCCAAAACAATTTAAAAATGTAACAAATAAAGATGCTTTTTTGCCTTTCACACAAGCAAGCCACGTTTTTAAAAACACTGCTGTTGTGTTCCAGGCGTAACGCACCCACACAGGCCCCGTCAGAAGACTGAGGAGAACTCTGGGTAATCATGTTGTTCGTGTTGACAGGCTCAGACGCATCCCACCGCACCCCTCCTCGGACTGTCACGAACACACACCCAGAACAACTACACAATACAGAACTACACACAGAACGCTTTTATATATCTGAGAGCCATTCAGCTCCACCAAAGTGCCTGCAGTATGTCCTCTACATCTAAAACAACTAAAACATCATCACACAACCATATAGAGATTAACAACAGAAGCACAGACGTTAATCATAGCATTTATTTAAAGCACAGCTATCAGAAGCCAAAAATACTCATTTTTAATCAATGGACGTAAAAAAATCTCAAACGTAAATGCAATTTAACTTAAAATATATCTTTTGTCGTTCCAGAATGTAGTGCATTAAGTTGCATATGATATAAATAAAAGATGTTCTAGTGACGCTGTAGCAGAACCCGGTTGCTGTTAGTAACGCTTGTACCAAATAAAGTGTGTAACTCGTAGGTGCTATTTCACAATAATAATCAAATTACATCATCCAAAGACTCCAAATGATTGTTAAAAGTCCCATCTGGTTTTGATTTATTAATAAACAAGCATTCTACATCAATTACTAACAAACACGCTACATGACTGTTGTTTGGAACCATCTGAAAAGAATGAACCTGTTAAAATATAATCAGCGTTAACAGCATTGGGTTTAACAGCATTAAACATATTAACTTAATCTTACAAGCTAAGGGTGCTGTTAGTGATTTTTTTATTATCCTGCAAAAAATGCCTAAACTTCCACTCAGATATTCCAGAAAGAAGTCTTGTCAGAGGAGTGGCCTGTGTTATTTCAGCCAATCAGGAAACAAGTCAGAAAACGAATCAGAAATGTTGCGAATGTGCCTGCGAATCATTTGGCAGATTCAGCTTTGCTGACGTGTCTGCGGGGGCGGGGTTTTGAAAAGAGGGCGTGTTGCTGTGTATGCATGTATGTATAAGTATTGATATGACCTCACACAGTTCACTCACCAGCTGAACCTCTCCGAATGCTCCTCTACCGATCACCTTCACTCTGTCAAAATCCTCCGGTTTCATCTGGAGCTCCCGAATACGACCCATGACCTTCTCATCTGTACACACACACACACACCAAAACCACATTCCTCCATTTACTTTTGTCATCCAATGATCAGCCATATTTAATTCTTTAGTGGTGTATTATATACAGTGTATATGAAAAGGTGTAATTACTGCATGTTTAATTCCTTACATACTTTACGGAGAAATGTAACCAATCTTCTTCATACAAGATCTGAGACTAGCTTAATATCAGAAACGCATAACGTTCAGTTATTCATTAAGAGAAACAGTGAGCTTGTTTTAGCGCAGCTTCTGTATCAGGAATAGCAGTTATCAAAGGCCAGTTCAGACAAGAGTTCACTGTTGAATCACGCTCTCCTTGCTAAACCGCACATTATAATGTCCACAAGGCCCTATAGTCTCCATGACAACAGGCAAAATCAGGAACAAAATCGGACAGAATGTGATAATTAGCCGAAAGTTTAACAGCACATGAATAAAACACAGACAGGCACAGCATCAGCTACTGATACATAAGCAAAAATCAAATACTACCCATGACAGCTAAACTGGTAGAGCATTGCGTTAGCAGCGCAAAGGTTGCAGGTTCAAGACCCAGGAAACATGTGCTGATAAATTGTATATCTTGCATGTATTGTAAGTCACTTTGGATAAAAGCATCTGTCAAATGCATAAAGATAAATGTACATGCAATGACAGAGAATACTGTTATAAAATATATACTACTGGTAATTCAGGTGAAGTATGCATACTATTTCAAAACCTAGATTAGAAATGAACTACAGCTGACTCGTGTGAAACATTTTCCTGCAAAACCTAGAAATGAAAGCCACAAATCCCTGCGACAAACCACCTTTATTCAGAAGGTTTCTATTCTGGATTACACTGCATTGAAACTGCATTAAAAATACTTGATGACATCACTAAATTATCAGCCAATCAAAACAATTCTATTCAAATAAATTTCTTTTGAATTTCAGCAGGAAGCTGAAAAACACAATGACATCATCAACCACTTCCTTTACATTCAAAACGACAGCACAAAAAAAAAAAAAAATCAGCAAATGCTCACATCTGGTCAAGAAGGTCTCTATGTTTTTGTTTTTCCGCAAGGCAGGAAAGTCCAGGTCCAAGACCAGAGCATTCATGGAATCCTAAAAACACAAAGGAGAGACATTCAATTAACACAGCACTTGGACAATGCATTCATTTTAGAACATCTTTATCCACTTAAAAATACAAAATAAGTCATTTATTTAATCCCAGAGTGGAATGTTCTTTGTGGACAGGAAGTTAAATGGCTCGGCAAAACTTCCAGCCTGGAGAAATCTTAAGGTTTATAGATCATCAAAGCAAAGTATGTAGAAGAACTTCCAATTGTGCCGATGAAGCCTCATCTGACAAGTCATTCATCATTTTTTTTATTAGAGCCTTTGTTATCCAGAACACAGTTCACCTTTTTTGGGCATCTGGATGATGTGTTGTCCTGAGGGAAAGCTGCGTATAATTAAGGGAAATGCATTTAAAACAATTAAGCAGGCATCAGCCAGACCACCAGGCCTGTGGATTTCTTCCTGCATACACAGTGACGTGCGGGCTGGTGGTTACTGGCCTGTTACACTCGTAAAGTGGTTTGAAGCAAGTCCACGTCTGCTGTAACCAACATACCAGGCACTTTTCTTGCAGGGAAAGCATTCCAACTATCCAACAGCAAAACACCTCTCTCCCCTCTTTTTCTCTCTCTCTATCATTTTTCTCATGTTATTTACATTTGTGCATTCCTTGGGATTCAAACCCCCGACTGTGGCATTCCTATTGCCACTCTCTACCAGCTGAGCTACAGAAACCTTCTCCTTTCAGACCTTAAACTTTTGTCGATTCTCAGGGTTTCCACACTTTGTGACCAAGGACTTTTCATGACATTTTGGTCATTTGCAACTAATGGATAAGGATTTTTAAAAATAACTTTTTAGATATATTGGGTATAACAAAGGCTGTACATATTGCAATAACTTTAAGGTTGCAAAGTCAGCACAAATAGGAAACCCTGCAAGGGATCATGAGAAAAGAGCAGATGCATATTTTTACTTCTGTGTAAAATCTGTGTGTCCTCACACACACACACACACACACACACACACACACACACACACACACACACATGACACTTATCACCGAAAGCTTCAACATGTAGTTCAGTGATGACATCATTTCCTCCCTCTGCTAAACACTCACCAGAGACATGAAACAGACCATCCACATCAGCATACGAAAATACGCTCAAGTAAACACTGACGTACGTTGACAGTGACGTATGTTAAAACTTTACTTCTGCGTCCATACACACAAGCTTCAAACACATTCTCATATGTAGCCCACTTGTGCAAACATTCACATCGGACGTGAACTCAGATATGCAAAGATAAAGATCTTCAGCTTCAATTTATTTTCAATTGAACACAATACAATTCAACAGATAAAATGAATAGCCCCATTTACACTAGTGACAGGTGAAGGCATCAATACAAACGTTTGCCATCGGTCGAGCTTAATGTTGCTATGAAAGGCGTTTAAACAAACAGAGAGATGTTTTGAAAACACTACAGAGTCACAACCTGTGACTGGCTTTCTCTCCGTACAATAAACAGGAAACAGCATTTTAACACATTTACCGAAACATCTCACAAAACAAAACCAAATCCTACTAGAGTGCTGTGTGAACTTGACTTTTAGCCTCCATCCCAACCAATTTTAGGTTGTAAAAACGTTTCCATAATGTTTCTATTAGGTAACAAAACCTTATTTTGAAAGTTTGAAACATCCTCTTTTTAGACACTGTATTAATGTTATTGCTTGGTTATAAGAGCGTTATCCAAATTTCTTTCATTCTGTAACTTTAAAACATTCCACTAAGAATATTTTTGAAAGATTTGATATATAATATTATTCTACTTATGTTATTGCAAGAACAGTTTTGATAACTTTGAGAGAACCTTTAGAGAACGCTAGCCAGCGATCTGAGAACGTTCCCTGTTAGCTGGGATGTCACATCACAGGCTCCAGCAGGCACTAAGGCTTAAAGAAATATAGTTTGAATCCTGGGAACCAAGTTGTTATACTGACGTGGCTTAAAACGAATCAAACTATAGCTATAAGGACATAATGACCATGTTCTACACATGACCTGTGACAGATTATAATGATATTGTTTATGATTTTATTAAGGAAATAGGCAAAACTCTAATTAATAGTAAAATATGATTGTTAGGAAATATGGAAATGTATAAATTAATGTAAAGAGGAAGCAGGGAACAGAGAGTGGGAGTTATAAATACACAAATATACAAATACAGCGTCTTACTTCAACATTACATCACGCACAGACTGAGTCACTCTCACCCAACACACACAATCATCTCAAACACACACCAACACACACCAGCAACACTAACTGCAATATGACAAACGATTATCCACAAGCTTCAGTTAAATCTCACACATCACCAGCTACTGCCAGTAAAAATCTGTTTACTAGATCATCTGCCTGTGTGTAATAATTAGCTGCATACAGATATATGCCAACATTCATACACAGATATATACACAATTATGTCACTGCTGCTTACATACGTTTGCTTACGTATACTGCTATAGAAAAAACGCAGGTGTTGAAAGCATAAATGAGAATTTCATTCCAGTGGTGGAAAGTCCAAAGTCTGAGACAACACTAGAGTTATAAGTGACTAAGAAAAATGTAGTGCAGCGGCTCATAAAGACCCTGCATGTGTGCTACCCACCTCCTGAAGAGGGTTAACAAAGAACAGTTTAGTTACGTTCACCTCTCTACTGTCATCTGTGCAAAACATCAAATTTCACGTTACTTTATGTACTTTTAATGAAGCATGCTGAAGTCAAATGAAGCCAAATTGACAATTCCCGGAATTTAGACCCAACAGCCCAAAATATGTATTGTAAAAAATATGTACTGTATTAAATATTTATATGACAGTACATAGGAATTGCCCTGACATTTTAGCATAGACAGCTTAGACAAATCAGAACCTGATCATTTTGAAAAAGAAGAGAACAGTGGCAGTTTTCTAGTCAGCAGACGGCAGAAAGTGTCAGAGGGCAGATCATTGGGAAAAGGTTTCCTGGTTGTTTTTACAGAGGGGGCGCAAGAAACAGCTGCTGTTCCCGAGAAAAATGGACAAGGCCACTATCACACCACCTTATATGGCAGTGTTTCTCCTATCTGCCCACAAACAGAGAGAGAGAGAATGAAAGAGGGAGGGAGATGACAAGTTCTGGAGCGAATTAAAAAGTCAAACTTTGACTAAGGCTTTTATATACCCACTTTCTCATTTTAAAAAGGCACAACAAGATTCTAGTCCAGAATAAATACCCCGTGTGACATTTTGCCCTTTTAGAATCTATAAATGGCATCAAAGATGCCTGTTAATCCATCTTCCGTGTGCATGTTTGCATCCATGTTTTTTTTTTTTTTTTAAGTATTATGGCATTAACGGTAAAGTTTACACTGCACCAAAAACAACTGAACATCCTTTGACAGTGTGTTACAAGGAAGTCAAAGAAAAACACCAGGCTGTGCTTCATCAAGTGACCAGAAGTTGAGAAAACTGCTGTGTAAAAAGTTAACAAATATCCATTAACCAATGGGAATTAAAGTTATATTGTCAGACATTCGGTTCACTGTATTCCTGTTTGATTTCAAACAGACGTGGCTCAACACGCTCAAAGGTTTAGTGTGTACCCAGCTAACGATTTTAGTTCTTACACGAGGCAGGAAAGTCTGGATCCAAGACGAGAGCATTCATGGAATACTGAAATCTGGAAAATAAAGTCATTTTACAACATCTTTATCCAACTAACAATTTCAGGTTGTAAGAACATTTCAACAAATGTTTCCATTATGTAAAAAAACATTACGTTTTTGGTTTTTAAAACATTCCACTAACAAAAGTAAAGTTTCTGATACATGATAACATTAAAAAAAATGTACTACTTAGTTACTGCAAGAACGTTTTTAGATATTGTTAGCCAAGGATTTATAAACATTAGGTAATGTTAGCTAGGTAAACACCTTTAGGACAAGAACTGTGCACAGTTCTTCTAATTCATGTCTTTGGAGTTTAATTCGATAATGGAGCAACAAGTCATTCCTATTTGTGGAAAAGCCTCTCTTGGAAGTAAAATACACTTGCTCTGAGTAATGGTAATAAAGTGTTCCACTCAATCATTCCATCATCTAGTGGCTATTTAGTGGATTAAAATGTACTGATGATAAATTGAAAGCAGTGTTCCTGCTCCCAGTGAAGCTAATGGACGTGCACAGACACAAATCGGTGACATGACTCCTTAAGAGAGTCACAGTTATTGTAAATCACCGGCTCGGTCTCAAAACCTTGGGAGCTCCCTATGTAGGCAGCATTTTAAAACATCCCAGGTGTGCTCCTGACAGAAGGGTGTTCTGAAAGGTAAGCCTAAATATTAATTGTAAGTCCAAAGACACACCTTCTCCAACACACATGAAATACACAAAGTTGGACAGGTATGTAGGACGTTATGCACTGACCAAAATGCAATGATTGGACAAACGTTTTACATTCCTGTGCCTTACACAAAAGATATGTTAATATATAAACATATTCAGACCACCTTTACCAAGTAATTGCTATTAGGATACAAAGAGACTTTCAACCAGCATAACAAAAAATATTGTCCTGTAACAAATATTGTCACCTACCCTGCCTTTAATATGTTTTAGCCAATTTCTATGGAAAAATTTTTGCAAGACAGGCAAACCCATAATGCATTTCGACTGGAAACATCTGATCTAAGAAAAGCTTGAGAAATATTGATAATAAATATATTATTTAATATTGCAAAGAATCAATAAAATATAGTTTAAACTAATTAACAATCTGTATTGTTTTTCTAAAGATAATGCTCAATATAGCAGCAATATGCTCTTGCTATTCAGTTTAAAGAGTTTGTTTAATGTTCATGAGCTGTACCAGCTGAAGAAATAAGGGTTGTTAAGCCAAAGTGTAATAATAGAAATCTGCATTTATCTCTGTCTCTCAGATGCTCACCTACACCATAACAAATGCAGCAGACAGCACAACCTATGTGTTTCTTGGCATTCAGTCAGTCCGGTCTCACTGAGAACAGTGTGACGGCTTTGCAGTGTAATTAATCATGAATCATATCTGATTCTAATGAAACATTTTAAAGTCAACAGCATTAAGCATCCAGAATCACATACCAGAATCACATACCAGCCCTGACAGATCACTGAAGTGTGGCAACATCCTCATTCAACATTACTCACTCAGACATTTCAATTAGTCTCATGCCAGCAGTCCAGTTAAAATGAGTCTTTGAACTCAGAATTTCAGTATATTTTATATGAACAGTTCCAGAAAACCCTCGTTCTAAATATCTGTTTATTTTTTTCAAAACGTTTTTAATAAATATACTACAAGCATTCCCTTGAACATTTCTGCATTTAATATTAGAGCGTCATCCCTGCGAACAATTTCAGGTTGTAAGAATATTCTACTAACGTTTCCATTAAGTAACAAAAACATTAATAATGTTATTCTCAGCAGCACAAAACCATAAAAACAACATTATGATCCCGACTCATGAACATCCATGAACTGACTGCCCATGGGCAAAGATGACAACAAGCAGGCTGCTAACAGAAAGCTTTCTCCATGTATTCAACAATGACAATTTAAATCATTTCAGGCATTTCTGACGCTCTCCCAGAGACACCATACTGTATTAAACGCAGTGTTTGTACTAAACCGCAGACTTGGTGGAATACAGAAACACATTTACAAAGCACTTAGAGGTTAAATATTAAATTGGTACTTCTGAAACCACCGCTGGGCAGCCTGAAGTGCGGTTAATGCCATCTGACGTTATATACTGCATCAAGGGGCCTGGTGTAAAGAAACCACAGTGACCAAACTTTTCATTTCGGTCATCATATCTATTATAAGAGGAAGGGAGTTCTTGGGTTTCCAGAGAGAACCGGTGGACAAAGCTAAAGTTCTGGCAGAACAAAAAATAGCTGCTTTCTCAATTTACAGATCACCTAGTTTACAAAAAAGCAAATGCAACAATTTGAAACATTTTGTCACAGCTTAAATTTGCTGCATGGCACGCAAATCCGCTGTGACATTTACTGAACGGGACAACACAAATAATTCCCACTGGCATTAGAATAACATTCCTAATCTGGACAGGGGGTTTCCAGTTCTTAGCATGCTTTATGTGAGACTGGATGGTGAGATATTGGAATGGTTGAAAATACTATTTTATGCAATATGAGCCATTTGAAGAAAGCGGAGTCACTCGATAATTTCTTTTATAGATTCTTTATTGTGGTGAAAAGAAGAGCTTATGCTGACGAATATGATGCATATACAGCTTTATTGTAAAAAAGCATTTTATAAATAGCAGTACAATTTTTTTCTCTCTAGTGTTTTTCTTGCAAGCAGTACACAATACATTCGGAAAGGTTAACATGCTAACTAATAGTTAGCTGCTAGAAATTTTACTTTAAAAAAGTTTTGCTTTGACGCTAAAAGTTACTTTGACGCATTTAATTTTATTAGGATTTCATTCCATTAGGTTCCACTTCACAAATATATCTGAGCAGAGTTTACAGTGTAACGTGATGTTTAAAACTACTATTTTCAATGTGGGGAACCGCATTACACAACTGAATTACGTTCACCAGAAGTGTTTTGAGTATACTGCCGAAACAAGAAACATTGTATTTCAACGTTTTGAAATAGTACTGTAACTACAAAACGTTAAAGTATTTAAATATCAGGTGCCAGAGGAACAACTTTACCCTTGAGAATACTGTAGTTTCGGGTTTAAAAAGAGAAACTAAAATGGAAGATGAATCCCTCTCCTGGTGACACATATTCCTGCGTGCCTTCAGATCAAAATTCATGATCTCCTCACAGAGAACACACACACAACAGAAGCGCAACAGGTCTTGTGAAAGAGCTTCTATGATTTCTCTGTCCGATTAGGAGCCAAAACAGCAGCGTCTGCTAATGGTGTTGAGACATAAACAATACGATATCCAACACGAGACACAGGAAGTTAACAAGTATGTCAAGAGGTACGTGTTGTCCAACGTGCAATCAAATTCAGGATCCACCACACGGCGAAATACACTGGACAGACATAGTCGCATGAAATCACATCTCCTCTCTCGTTCCAGATGAGATTAAACCTGCTGCGGGCTGATAAGATCCAACAATGACACCAAACAATAACAGTATCAGGGTTCTGCTGGTCTTCTGCTTAACCCAGATGTTTCTGGATAAACTTTACAAGCACGACAGCTTTCACAGGTGTCTGTGTTTCACAGGTGTCTGTGTCACAGGGCAGACCCAGCTGACAATTTTAGGTGTTTTTGTAAAAACTAACACTTTCCTAACACTTCCATTAAGTAAAACCAACTTAAGCATAACCAACTTCCACTACCAACTTAAGCATAAAGTTTTTGATACACTGTATATGATGGAACATTCTACTCGCGTTACTGCAAGAACTGTTTTGGTAACTTTGAGAACTTGGAGAGAACTTTTAAAGAATGTTATTCAACGTTCTGAGAACGTTTCCTTTTATCAGAGGAACAGCTATCTCCACTGTTTCTCTATTACTATAGTGCAAAAGCCAGGCCGGTGATAAAGCTACAGTAAGGTAAAGAGGAAGTGAGCTCAGCTAGACATTAGCAGACAGATACAGTTACAGTAATAGGTGCAGAAACTGCTCAGACAACATCTAACATCTTTATGTTGCAGACTGGAGGTGCCTGATTTGCTTTCGCTAGTTTTGTGTGTGGATTGAAATAAGGGTGGAATTGTAACATCTTCCCAGCTAATGAGTTAAGGTTGCAAGAACATTTCCCTAACATTTCCATTAAGTAAAAAAGCGTTAAACGTATGTTCTAGGAATTATCAAAAGGTCCAGTGTTTAGAGTTGTATTAATATTCTTGCTTGGTTATATAAACATTATTCAAAATTTTTTAATTGTCATGTTTTTGAAATGCTCGGCTAACAATGTAAGAATGTTTTTGATATATGATATAAAACTTGTATAACTAAAAAATGCTGCAAGAATGTTTCTGATAACATTGAAAGAACGTTTAGAGAACATCAGGCAACGTTCTGAGAATGTTCCCTGTTAGCGGTGTTGCAACCACACAACAAACTGCAGAAGCTACAGAAGCAGACTCCATCCACACACGCCTCAGATAAGACCCATCAACATTCCAGTGTACGGCTTGACTGCCCGTTATCTTTAGCCAGAACCGTTCAGGGGTGCAAACTGAAAACACTCCACAGCTAAGAATCATTCCATTTAACCCACATTTGAGTAACAGTAGAGCTGATTTCAGAGATTAAAATAGCAGTTTGGTGTTGTGTTTTGCCTGCATTTGTGTGCTCTGGCATTATCTGTATAAGCACAGCATTGCCTGTCTGACAGTCTGTAAATAATCACAGGCAGGTTATTCATTAACCTTTTTCCTGAGTCTGACCTTTGACCTTTCTTAGGCCATGCTGCCACCTGGTCATCTTAAAGGAACAGTTCACCCAAATTCTTTTATTTTCTCACCCTCTCGCCTTTCCAAACCCATAAGACTCTTTTCATTGAGATATAAATGGAAAATATAAGATATTTTCCATACAAGTGGAAAATATCTTAATAAAAGCATTATAAATAGTCAATATGACTTGTATGCTACACACAGGTTTTAAAAGACATAAAGGTGGGAAATTAGGTCAGAATCTTTATTTTTGCATTTGTTTTAATAAGATTATTACTTTAAGAAGCAAACAAAGAAGGTAATTTTACCTGTACAATGTCCAATAGCCCAGGCTTAATACTCTTCTGTAATGCTGCTATATAATGAAAGATAATTTGCTCAAACGTACAAGCATTTGTGACAGACACATTTAAGAGTAAGTTTGCTCTTTGGAATGGCAGCGGGGTCGCTATTACTGAGAAATGTAACCGATTTAGATCTGCTTTGTGATACAGCACCACAGACAAACTTTTAATCTGAATTTAGACTGTACACTCTTTCACTGAGTTGATTCAAAGTGGTTTAGCAGGCCTAAGTGTTACGCCCTGGTGTAGCTGCGAGGCGACACCACAGTTAACTTTCTTTGCCTCTGGTTCTCTGATGTCAGTTTGGCGTGTCCTGATTTGGCATTAATTTGGCAAACAGACATACATATGTGCCAAAGAATGAATGATCATGTCGTGAAAGAATTTCATGTCGAAATACTTGATTGAAAGACCTGAAAACAATCGCATAACACTGGATGCATTACGCATAACTCACAATAATCAGATTAACTGGAGTTAATGGCAAGTTAAATGAGCTCGCAAAGAGGTTAGACCAGAGAGAGAGAGACTGACTTCTGGCTAGAGAGTGTATTTGTATTTTGGTCAGACCAGGGCAAGTGGTGGGAATTCTTCGACTTCTTATTGCGAATCTGGTCTCAGTGGTAGGTTATTTCCAAAGCCATGTTTTCTAGAAGTATCTCAGAAGTAACTTACTGCAGATAAACATGCAGTGAGAGAAAAAGAGAGATATCCCTGCCCTGAGCTAAACCAGAGCAGGACTTGAGCTATAAATGGCAGAGACAGAGAGAGATGGTGTGCGGCCTGCTCACTCCCACTCACCGCTTCCCACTTCTCATCTCCTTCTCAGGAAACACACAATCTCAAGCTGTGGAAAAACTCTCCATTCATTACCATCGCACGCAGAATGGACAGAAAACAACACACCTCTTTTTGATGAGCATACACACTTTTTCTCTGACCCACATCTGTGTCTCATCCCGAAGTTCAGACCACATTCTATCACGAATCTGCTGAAAATCTGTCCAACAGGTCCAGCCTATATGCTTTATTACTTAAGTATTTATGTTTATTTTCAGCAAATATGAGACTAAGTGCATGTCAAACGTTATATACTAAGCCATTTTAGCCTATGTGACATTAATACATACTATAAATATACTGATATTTATACCATTATCAGTCAATCACTACCGATTCCTGTAGCTCAACTGGTAGGTTGTGGGTTCGATTCCAGGAAACACGCCTACTGATAATCTTGGTATAGCTTGTTTTCACTAAGTAAGTCGCTTTGCCAAATGCATAAATGTACCACTGTCAAATAAATCCGTTAATAACTATCGACTAGACTAACCTAAATCTAAAAGAAATATATATAATGTATTTTGTACTTTTTTGTAAACATACCTTATATGTACTATATGTATGCATTTTATTTAGTACATCTCTCTCTCTCTCTACACGGGCCACAATAAAGGTCATCTTAGATTAAGGTATTTCAGCTGTATTTCATTATTATACAAACATCCTGTACCATCAAAAACATGCCAGTTATCACTTAGCAGATTTGAGACTGATGGATGTGACGTCAGGATGACGACATGTTGTGTGCCCACATACAGAAATAAAGCACATAGTGCATTAACTGTGCATGCATATAAATATATATATATACATTTATATACCATTAAAAAAATTATATTACATGCACTTTTAACAATTTGTGAGTCCTGCTCAAAGACCAAGAATCAGGTTCCTTCACCTGCACGAACAGGCCGGTTAATAGCAAGTTCACCAAACAACCCAGCAACAGCAGGAAGGCGGAATTACGAAATTGTCGTGTTGCGGGCCAACATTATTACTATATTTGGTGTGAGGCAACAGATGCAGTCAGACCTTGACGCAGCGCAGTTATTCCCATATGCAAATGCTGCGGAAAATCTGCGCAAAATCAGTTTTAGAGATGATGAGGACTTGTGCTTATCCAGAAGTTGTGGACGAGGAGACTATGACGATGCACAACCCTTATGAAAAAGACATCCACATGCCCAAATGCACGAATCCAGCGGACTGTGTGTAACACTAAGATCATAAGATCATAAGTTAATAAGATCATAAGTTCATAAGTTAATAAGATCATAAGTTCATAAGATCATAAGTTCATAAGTTAATAAGATCATAAGATCATAAGTTCAGCGCTACATTGTAAACTTCACAAAACTTCGCTGCTGCAACACTGTAGCGCCGGTACTTCAGCGGTTTCTTTAACCCTACGATGCCGGGCAACAGAGCTTCGATGTGCATTAAACATTCACGAAAAGGACGGTGCACTTACCAGCAAACTTTCCAAGTTGATCGCGGACCGCGGATCTTTGATCGTGGCTTCCAGTTTTCTCAGCCGGTTTTCCATCCTTCTCTCCGCACCCGGCGACATGTTCGCCTTGTGCTGGCGCCAGGCCGAGCCCCGAAGCGCGATCCGGACAACTTTTCTTGTTCACATCCAAGAGACGAGAGCTTTCAGCTCGGCTGTGGGCCTAGACAGCCTCCGACTCGCCGCCCTCCAAAACAAAGTACCGGAATAAAAGCGCAGAAATAATCCAATACGCGCACCGGAGGCTTCCCTCCCCAAACCCGCCGCAAAGGCGATCGTGGTTATTTCACACCGCCGAGCGGGATCAAACTTGGCCGAACATTATGAGAGGTGAACCGTACCGTCGATGGCGCGATAAAGTTGTAATTTTCGGACAGCAGGGCGTTTTCTGGGCGCCCGTCCTCCCCGCCTCTCTCCGCCCTCCCCTCTCCTCGCCCCGGCGCTCGGACAGGCTGATCCAGAGACCTCAAATCCTCCCCGGATCACAAACCAACCCGCAGCCCTTCAAAAGCGACCGTCTTCCGCAGCCAGCAGATCACAAAGTCCAAACGCATGCCTGCAGATCACCAGCTGGGACTTGAACCGAAACCATTGCGTTTCATTTGATCTCTATTATGGTTTTATTCTAGACCAGATGCGCCTTGCGTGTCCAAATCCCGACAGCAGACTCGGTGTCGCGGATCTGATCTGAAGTCGGTATTGCTCGCTGGGGATCGTTGCTCTGACATCAACACGACGACAGCTGCAGTCTTTACCCATAAGCCTCTCTTCTCCTCTCCGTCTCGCCTACGTGAATGTGAATGCTCTGACATATCACAGAGAAACTCTTCAGTCCCATTGATTTATACTCAATAACTAACCCCGACGTTTAAAAATAAGGGTAATGCGGTAATCGCGATGAATAACTGCCCTAAGATATCGTGCAGATCGGCCCACGTCCCCATTATTAAAAGTAATAGACATCAAAACACAAAATGCAATATAAAAAACGCATGCAAAATACACATGCAATATTGAAAACGTACTTTAATCCGTTTAAGAAGGATAAACGGTGTATGAGACGAATGAACTTTTTATTGAAAGACTGTAAACACAGGATGTTGACCTCCATAATAAGCACCCGTTGCTGTTTAACTACATTAAAAATAAATCACGTTTGCATGCCACTGAAGCAAAGGCAGAGCTGTTTATATGTGTAGTTTTGAAGCAAAACAGCAGGAGAGGGAGAGCTGCAGAGAAAAACAAACTATATAACTAAACTTTATAATAAAGGAGTGTAACAGTGACCTCTTGTGGATGCACGTAATTATTGCCGGCACTTGTTGATTTGGTTGCTGCAGAGGAACAATTTGTTCCACTAGAGGGCGCGTTTTCCTTATAATGTTTTAGGGAATGGTGTAAACTTACATTTACATTTATGCATTTTACAGTACATTCAAGTTATATGCACACAGTACATGTTATCCCTATGATTCGAACCCTACCAATTGAGCTACAGGAACACAGCCTGTCTGGTCATGGTCACAAAGCCCATATTATGGTCTTTGTGATCTCTTCTAATATTACCGAAAATTTAGTTTTTCTACATTCTTAAGCTTTCTCATTCTTAAGCTTTCTCGCAAGTCGTGTGTGTTCACTGCTCACCAGTGATGGTTAAATGCAGAGGTCACATTTTGGGTATGGGTTACCATATCTGACAAATATGTCACTTTCACGTCATTTAGGGATAGCCTGCTGACAATCACAGGATTGAAATATAATTTTGAACATAAACATCCATATTTCAATAATGCTTAATAGAAGACACGCAATATTCATGTGTTTAAAATAAAAAAATACATTTTATTTGGCAAGATTTGTTTGCAAGATTTTGGCTTTATGGATAAAATGTGTTCATTGGCTAGTACTGTAAACTTACGAAATTTACTGAAAGTTTTCTCCAACACGCTTGGAAGCGCAACATGCAAGCTCTCCAACACGTTTACAGAAACACACAGAAACACAAACATACAACCCAATATCCAGACGTTGGCATCCGAGATTTGCTCTGTCGAGAGGAAACAATGCACCAAAAAACAAAACAGAAGGACCCAAGGGAAGGTCTCTGGAGAATGGAACAGACTTATTCTAGGACAGTATACTCTTAAAAATAGAAGTTCTTAAAAGGTTCTTCACAGTGATAGAAGAACCATTATTGTTTCCCCAAGAGCCGTACGATCAAAGGTTCTTAAAACCACAGAAAATCTTTCTTTCTCACCTTTTCATAGTCTAAAGAACATTTTCCACTACAAAGAACCTTTGGTGAAACAGAAAGCTTCTATGGATATTAAAGGTTCCTTATGGAACCATACAGCCAAAAAAGTTCTTCTATGGCATCATAAAGCACCTTTGCACTTTTTGAAGAGTGTAGGGTGTGTTCCTTAACAGATCCTTTACGCTATAAGCTTCAGCAGGGATGCATCTCTGGATTTCTTTTGGCTTTGCGGTGATTTGCTGTCAGGATCAGCAGATTGTCCAGGCGAACCAGCTCCTTGCCCAGGTCAGTGTACAAGCCACTGCCCACCATTTGGTTACTGGTGTTTGGGACTCTATCTGAATACAAAGACACAGAGGTGGGGAGAGGAGTTTCTGTACGCGGGTGACCCTGTGTGTGCGACAATTAAAATAAATGAGCAAGAACAACATATTGGCCTAAAAATGTTATTTTATTTTGAAAGTTTAGAAGTTGTATTAATGTTATTGCTTGGTTACACAAAGCTTAGTTCCACTAACTACTTAAGACTTTGTGGCATAGATATATAAGGTTAAAACATTCTACTAATGTTACTGCAAGAATGTTTTTGATAACTTTGAGAGAACGTTTGAAAAATTTTAACAAACGTTCTGAGAATGTTCTCTGTTAGCTGGGATGCCACAGAGGCAGAACTGTTTCTGCTATAATGTATTACTTCATTTGACATTTATTGTTACACTATAAAGTCGTAATTTTATTCATTCATTGTGAGATTTATTTTAAATAAAATTATAATGTGGTCATTTCAAACTTGAATTCCCTTTGTGTTTTGGTTGCCCTTGCATGTTCTTTTATTAATTTTATAACAAAACTTATCAGTAAGTATTTTTGGTTATTGCCATCACTGATGGAGTCATCACTGATAAGAGGGAACGTTACCAGCTGGTCAAAGTTCTTCAGAAAGCTCCAGTTCTTCTCCCTGTGATAAAACAACCATTAAGCATTTTACAACATAATGTGCTACTATCTCCAGACAATGCAGTGCATTCAGTTATTCAGCAAAATTGTGATAGTTTGAGATAAGCTTTATTGCGTTGGTTTGTGTACGGTAACCACGGCCTCATAATGTATTGCGTAAAGACCGGGAGACGGGTAACGCACACCGTCCAGAGTACAACCCGTATCAAATAACGGGTCGCACAATGGGACATTGTAGAGGTGAACGACAGGATTTGTAACATAACTCCAGAGAAAGTGGATGAGAAGTCCTCAATTACTTTACAGTTATAAGAAATTGAATAAAAAGGCGTTCCTTACCATTCCTGTAGGCCGGTTCGCTCGGTGCGCACGAAGTCTCTCCAGACCCGGTCCTGCTTTACCGGATCTCTGGTAGTCTCGTTTTTTACCGGTGTCTCTCCGGTGGTTCGTGTCCTGGCCCCTGAATGTCTGAACACTGAGACGGATGACTGGGAAGCGAGAGGACCTTTGGGTCGGTCCGGTAAACGGTATCCAGCTGAGGTGGCGCGCCGCACGTTCCCTTTTCTATCCATCGTTTACGAAAGATCTTTGAACTTGTCAATGAAATGCAAACGCACATTTAATTTAAGACACTGTAAAATTCATTTTCCATCTTTAGTAATTCCCTCTTAACTCTTTCTCTTTTAGTAAACCCCCGTGTCTTGATGTGAGACGCACGGAAGCGCGCACAATCAGCCGGTTTGCGCGCAGATCTCGTTCAGCCGTGCCGTTTCCCCGGGCGACATCCGGGCGATGCAGGGGTGCCCTCGCAAAGCTTTTGTTAAATCATGAAAAGGCCAAACATCTTCTGCAACAATAACAAACCAGGGTCACAAAAAGATGCCCTTAGATGCCCTCAGTAACCTGACGATGCCTTGTTTAGCACTCACGTAGCCATACATTGCCAGTCATTTCATAAGCAGAGGTTTTCATCATTCTTTTGTGATTCATTTTTGTGATTAAAAATGGTTTAATCCAAAACAAATGGTGAGCAATACATGCAAATAAAGATCGAGTATTGCATCTCTAAATGACTGAGATGACCTGAAAATGTTGACATGAAATATTGCTTTAAGTTATGCTGCCTGTCTTCTGCTTTTCACTGTTGTGAAACCTTTCCCATTGCTTGTGTGATCTTTTGAAATGTGAATTACATTAGGTTCGGTATTTCTTTTTGGATATCAACATCTTCTTTGGATTATTAACCTGATATAAAATATGTTTTAAAACAGACGTCAAAGCCCCAGTATGCGATCCGGGTGTGAGTTAAAAACAGGAGCCACCGAAACAGCATCAAAGATGGACCCTCACGTTTCTCAGAGATTCTTGACCAGGAGTAAAATATAGAAATGTTGCATTTTTTTCTTGCCCTCAAGGGGGCGATATACTCTATATTTTTCAACTTTCAATTGATCCTTTTGGCAGCAGTAGGTTAATCATACTTTTTGGACAAAATATCTAAGTTCATATGTATATATCCAAGTGTATGTATATAAGTGTTATGAATTACATCAAAGGTATTTGTACTAGTAAACTTCAGAGAGCAGACTCTGCTTCTCTGGGCTGTGTGTTAAATAATTAAGCTGTGTCCAGTACAGTCTGTGATTTACTGTGACAGAACTTCTGACTTCAGCTTTTGGGGTGCAGATGATGAACTTCTGAGGACATGGAAGAACGTCTCCTGGAAAATGAGATCTTCAGGAAAAAAGTGCAATTCTGATATTTACTGTGACACGTTATCAGAGTTTTTCATTAATGCCATTCAGTGGACTGCAAATGATTACTTAATTACAGTAAAATTATATAAACAAGATACATTTACCTCAAAACAAGGTTATTTAAGAAGCAGAATTGTGTATGAATTCTTGTTTTAAGCATAAACCTCACAAACGTTTTTGCTTGCAACAAAAACCTATTGTTTAAAATATCAAAACAAAAAACAAAATTAGGATATGTTGTCTGAAAACAAGTCTTCTCATGTCTTCATCAACATCTCATGACTAAACACAGGCCATGTCCCCTCACAGCAGGAGAAACATGCTGCTGTCCTTCATCATGATTTGTGAGAGCCTCACGGGTTGCTGCCGTCTTTAAGCCCATTTAGGCTTACTTATCACCCTAACCAATTATTGCCATTCACCACAAACCCATTTAATGAAACGATTAGAGGCAAGGTTTACTATGGATAGATATTCGATTCCTGACGCGCACACACGTCTTCCCATCAGCCTCACTCAAGGTAACCAAATTGTGGGGAAAAGGTGAAGCTCAAGAGAGCGAGACAGATTAAACCCTGAATGGAACAATATGATCATTTATGGCCTATTTTAATGCTGGTTTTACAAATGTACAACTGTAATGTTATTTTAGTCCATTAGAATAAAAGATCCACAGTTTTGTCGGGAGTTTTCTTGTCTGATCTGGTCTGTGGAGACTCCTAATTAACTTAGAAAGACTTTTTCTTATTTACCTCAGAGGACCTCCTACACAATAACAGTTTGACTTTATTTTGATGAAAGGGTGAGAAAACAGCACAGTTAAAACCCCAGTGGATGGGTTTGATTTGTGTATGTGTGAGAGACAGAGAAAAAATAGCAGAACAGGTATATAGGATATGTGTGTGTGTAGAAAAGAGTCAGTGTGTGGTGTGGTGTATAGATTTAAATATATGCCTAAGAAATGTTCACTGGCATGATTAATTGCATGTGGGTGTTTAGAGGGAGCTGTGCTTTCTTTGGTACATTAATATTTAATTTTAATTTGACATTACACTCAGGGCAAACCTGATACCTGACATAAAACCATAACCATATAACCAGACCATAAAGGCATACATGACTACAAAGCAATAATGTATTTGTATTTATCAGATATCAGTTATCACCAAAATCCCAGCGTGTGTGTATTTATGCGTGTGTGATTTTGAATTGTTCTCCTGCAGGTTTTTTTCAGTGTAATCATATCTGACAGCAGTCAGTCATTCTGTCAGACAGTCATGGGGCCCATGACATAACATTACAGCAACAAAACTGACTACTGTAAAACAACAGGTGGTTAACACTTGGTTAACAACCTTAAAGTGGCAGGTGCGAACCCAGTTTAAGTGATCTCTGAACTGCTCTTACAAGAGTCTCCCATCAACTTAAGCACCAAAACAGTGTTGTTCAATAACTATAAATGTTCATTAGTAAAACAGTAAAACCAAGTAAACAGAACAACATGTAGGAACCTTATGTGGTGTATTTCAGATTTATAATATTTTCGTTTGGATTGTTTGCATTTGTAAACTTTCTGTGATTGGTGTTCTCATTCGACAAATATTTTGTATTTCTAGTATGTTAAAATTGTGTACTGGCTTTTTAAGAATCGTGACTGTGAAGTTTGGAGCTAGTGCGCTCTTGAAATCAGTGGTGTCGCACAGTTTTCTTTACCGCATCTGTGATATTTAAGATTTGAGATCATGTTTTGTTTCTTTCATTTTATTTGTTTGATGTAACTCAGAATCAAGATTAAAGGAAGATATTTGTTTATAAATGGAGTACGTGGATTGTTTTGTTGGACACGGAGCAAGTAAAATAAACTGAAACTAAATGTGCACTCACACCACAGTAACCAAACACTATTAGACAAAGATACAACAGCAATAAATCCTGCAGATTAGCTGCTCACAAAGCCAGTGACCATTAAACAACCAGGATGGCACTAAAAATCATCCACAAAAACATTTTTAAGACTTTTGTTGAGTTTCTCATCACATGTATATGAGCAATGGATGGCTCTGTTTTTTTCACTTTTATACTCTTAAAAATAAAGGTTCCTAAAACGTTCTTCACAGCGATGCCATGGAAGAACCTAAAATGTATGTCCCAAAGCACCATTTAGACAAGGTTTCTTTAAAGAACCTTTTCTTTTTTACCTTTTCATAGTCTAAAGAACTTTGATTTTCATAATCAAAGTTTTATGCAAAGCTGAACTACCTCCTGTGTTTCTGTTAAGAAATGATAAACACGATATGAACCTTTTGTTAAACAGAAAGGTTCTGTGGTTGTTAAAGGCTCTTTATGGAACCATACAGCCAAAAATGGTTGTTCTATGACACTGTGTAGCACCTTTTTTAAGTGTAAGTAAAGAAGACCGCAGAAGCACATTAGGAGGACGTGTTGTTCCTCATCACTCTCAGTAAAGACACACAGGCTTAATATAGAACCCCTCAGACCAGACAGTGAGAATGAGAGATGGACGATTGAAAATGAAGAGATCACTCCAGGAGCTCTTCCCCATCATTTCCACCTGATCACAGGCTGGCTAAGAGAAACCTATCATTTAAAATAAAGTTATTTACATCACTGATCTAGAACTTGCTATAAAAGTACACGTGAACAAAGTTCAATGGAGCAAACTCTTACATTTACAATTATATTAAACGCCAACAATCTGAATATAATTAAAACAGTCGATACTGTCACTGCACTTTTACATTTAAATGCATTAATAATACATTAAATAATAGTGAAACTGAAACCTTTATCGTTCTGAAATCACTGTTTGTGCAGAATTGCATAGCAATTATCATAACATATAATACAGCGGGAACATTGCTGCCTGAACATTTGTTGATAATGTAATGTATGCAATGAACCACAGAAAACTATGAACAAAAGTGTCTATTAATGTTGTATGTTGTGATGCTCTAACAAGGATGTTAACATACCTTGATACCTTGACATTCTGTCAATTAGCATTTAAAAAAACTCTCTATAACTCTCTTTATGCTTTTTCTTGCTTTTGAATTCCAGACAACGATGAAAGTGCAAAAGAGCAACACAAATCGCCTTGCAATCATCACTTGCCTTTTTATAGCAGCAGGAAAGCTTTTACGTGTGTAATCTCAGATAGAGCCCATCACTGACGGCCTCCAAGCAGAACATGCAGAAGCAGAAAACAAGGTCCAACAGACAAAAAACAAAAGTTACTGTCAAAGACTTTTTAAACTAATATCCTTCAATCACTCTGTAATCAACGATTATTCATAATTCAACTTTTGACAACTGAGCTCTTGCTCTCCTTTGGGTGCATTCCTGAGAGAAGTCTGATTAGTGAACTCACTGACTCACTGTAATGTAAATGTAATGATCTCATTGCAGCAGTAACCAGTTCACTGGTGAAAATGACTTCAATTATGGTTTGTTTTTCACACAAAGCTCTTGTATGACTTTAGAAAACTGAGAATATAGTAAATTTGCACCTATTCTTACCTTATTCTTTTTGAAGCCTGACAGTCATTTACTCATTTACTTTCATTAAACTGAAAACAGTAGACATAATATTCTTCCATTTGTGTTTTACAGAAAAAATAAGTCATCCAGGTTTGGAATGACATGAGGGTGAGTATATCTGAAAGTTCTAGGAACGTTTGTCTTAATGTTATAAGAACGTTATTCAAACATTTTATATTGTAACTTTTTGTAACCACTAACTACTTAAGAATAATATATATATATATATATATATATATATATATATATATATATATATATATATATATATATATATATATGATAAATAGCGTTAATAAACATTTCACTAACATTACAGCAGGAACATTTTTTGAGAACTTTGAGAGAACTTTAGAATGCTATCCAACGTTCTGAGAACGTTCCCTGTTCGCTGAGTATTATGTCAATTGGATGAACAAAAATTTCCATCCGGTCTGGCATCCTACTGATGGCACTGGATCTTGGCGGTGACAGTAATCAGAACAGTAATGCTAAGACCCCATCTCATCATCCTTCCTTTTTTCCAAGATTTTCCTCCCACACATCAGATGGGGGGGCTTCCACCACACAAGACATTGACTCTGGACTGATTGTCATGAATTTGGGATGGTTTCCTCTCTTTTCTCGGTAAAATCCTTCCCAGCATAAAAGCTTGCGGGGTTGCAGTCCAATGACCCGGTAAAGCTGTTATACAATTGCTGTTTTTCTGGGCATTCTCTCCACTGAGAGATGGAGGCATGATGACTGTAATTATCCTGCCGCACGGCAGACACAACGAGCGAACGGCTGCTGCCCGCCTGGCAGAGATGCTGAAACCTCGTGACTATGTAGCCATGCATCTCACTTATTTCTCCTTCTGTTCCGTTCTGTCCTTTTCTTCTTCTCTGCTCATGTATTTCATCAAAGACATTCGCGAAGCCACTGAATGTGAAATGTATTTGTGTGTGCATGCAGGCTTTACATGTGTACGATTGTGCTTGAGCCTGTCTGTATGATAAATACATATATGTTTATGGCATGTGTGATTTCTTTGCATAAACTCATTTTCTGAATCAGAATTTTCCCCTTGTTTTCCAGTCAAAATGTTTTAACATCGTTACAACAAGATACAGTTTACTTACTTAGAGGCACTTCCTTAATATTACCCTATTGACACATTTTATGCATCAACAAACAAAATTGAATCATTCCAAACCTGTATGTCTTTTTTGACTTTTCTGTGGAACACAAAACTATTTTGATTAATGTCTCAGTGGTTTTGTGTCCATACAATGGAAGTCAATGGGTGCCACTGTTGCTTTGTTACCAACATATTTCAAAATATCTTCTTTTGTGTTCCTCAGAAGCAATAAAGTCCTTGTAATGAAATAAGGATAGATACAGATTTGTACAGATTTGTAATGAAATAAGGGTGTACAGATTTGTACAGGTTTGTAATGAAATAAGGGTGAGTAAACAATGCAATATATATTCATTTTTGAATAAAACTTTTTAAGGTTTTAAAACCTGTTGAAAATTTAACAGTGGGGCTAATGCAGTTATACTGAGTTCCCTTATGCAGTTGCAGTTATACTTTCCCTTAGAAACAACTAATCAGCAATTTAATTACACAGGCCACTGTTTGTATTCAGCAATAATGGGCTCCTAAATGCTTGAAGACAGTTATTAAATAACTTGAGGGAGAAAGACAGAGAGATGACAGGCAACATAAAATGACGGACTTAAAAAATGACTTAAATATACTGATTTAAATGAAAACACATTTAAATGAAACAAAATAGCACCAAATGCTTCATTTGTTAATTGTCATATGTGAAGCACTTTCTTTTTCTTAGCCTTTTCTGAATCTGTGTCTCTGTATTGAGTTTTACCTTCTGATTTTCCTCTCAACGCCTGAAGTTTCTCCAGGCGACAGAAAGCTTGAGCGTACGACTCAGTAACCAGGCAACAACATACCGACTACGCTCTAAAATTAGGGAAGTGATGACGTCAAGGCAACCAAAACCAAATCAGAAGAACATTAAAATGCACATGTTTTAGCAAGGATAGCATTCTTATTGACCAGCCGGCTTACAGACTTCAATCAACAACATGTAACACCACAATTTACCTACAAAAAGCCAAAAATAGACCCTCACCAGAGCTGCACACCACCCTGCGAAAGCAATGCACCAACAAACACTACAGAACAGTTACGGAGAAAAAGCCACACTCTTATTTTAGTAAATTGGCACTTAGATGTTCCACCACCCAGTGGAACAAACAAGGTTTAATTTTCTGTCCCCAATCACCTGAATTAATGTGGTAATCTATCCATAGGAGGTGCACACCGAGTATTTACTTTGTTAATCAACACGACCAATGTAATTCACAGCCTTCAACCTGAGGTTTAAATAAATTCATTGTGTAGAGACTTGAGCCCTTTGATTCTACTGCTGACAGATTAACAAACTACTGTTTGGCACATATTTTCTAGTCTTCTTATATCCTGTGCAGCTGATCTGTTTACCTGTATACAATACACTCTCTACAATGCGTGATCTGCAGTACAATTGTGGCAGTTTGACCGTAACCTCGGTCAATAATAATAACTCACAGAGGATGGAAAACAAGTGTGTAAAAAGAGACCTGCTGTACTTCAGCTCAAAACATCGAAGTGGTTCATTTTTGATACTGTTGATCACATGATACCCTTAGATGCTGAATCTGAAATCTTACCAATTGGATGCCCTAAACAAAACCAACAAAACTGCCATTAAAGACGTTTTTCCATGTCAAGCATGTGCTTTGGCACACAGAAAGATAATTAACTAAAGATAAAGTAATTAACTCTTCAAAATACTGTGTGTCTAAGAGGCCCTAATAGGAAACGTAATTGGTTAAACATGTTTGTGTATATTTCATTTTTCAAAGAGACAAAATTTAAAGATTCTCACAAATAAAGCGAAATATGTCAAAAATTGACTTGTGAGGACGTTTGAGGTGGTCTTTACTATGAAATATTGGGCTCATAAATCAAATCAATAACTTTAAATCGAATGCCAAAAATGTGAAATAAATTGTGTGACTGTCAGATTTATGGGTAGAGGATAATTATTAACCTGGAATAAAAACAATGGAAGTCTATGAGATGTCCTTACTAATATAGTTAAACAAACCTGGTAACCTGGTATAAAAACAATGGAAGTCTATGAGATGTCCTTACTAATATAGTTAAATAAACCTGTGCATGTGTGTCCTCATAACTGCCTAGACCTTCGAGTTTTATTCTCTACGGTCATTTCCTCCGACTCTCTTTTGACTCTCCCACTCTCTCGCTTCTTTCTCTCTCTCTGAAGTTAATCCTTTCAGAGTTATCACCTCCACACCAGACCCTGCTTGACTCCTGGCTCTCTAAGACAGAAAGAATCTCTCCCAAGAAACAGAACAAACAGATTAACTCACCAGAGAGAGCTAGTGATGCTCCGATTGAGGACAGAAGGATGATGGAACAGAAATCTCTCAAGGAATGTTTTTCTCAGGGGGAAAGAAAGATTTTGTTGATGGGCTGTTTGGTGAACTGCTAAAGCGTATAATGGGCTTGAAAGATATTTGAGGGCTTGTTCGTGTGGGTCAGAACCATAAGAAAGATCATCAGTTCTGGCTGTAGTGTGTTTCTCACTGAAGACAGAGGTAAAACAGGTGATTGGGGAACATATTAGAGAACAAACAAGGACAAGATCTTTAAAAGATGTGTGATTGCTGAAGGAGCCATTCTTGTGACTATAAACCACCAGCAGAAGGATAATGGAATAAGTACAAAAATATGGATCTCTTATTGGCACAGAAACAGTTCTCATCCACACCTCAGGCAATCTTTAAATGTCTGGGTGAGTCAGATATTTGTTAGCATTTTAAAGCATGAACATGAGGACCTGAAAAGACCTTTAGACTCTTTTAGTTTTCAAAATCTAGCTCAAATCTGTCTTAAATAAACACATCTCTTACTCAACACAAGTAAAACACAGAGAATCAAACTACATTTTCTTTCCCCCAAAACCCTTCTTTACTTGCAACCTTAGACTTCAGCCTTCTCATCCTCAGGCAGAAAGCCCACAAACCACACACAGTTCATGTATGTTTTACACACATCGGAAAGTGCTTTCTCAATCTGGCAAGCTCAAATCTGATTGGCTGAATTTATGTAACTTCCCAACGTGAGCACACTGCATTTTGTTATCAGCCCACCTGGAAACAAAGTCCTGTGTACAATGGATTTTCCCAATTAGTGGAATCAAATCTTTAGATGATATTCATAGTTTTAAGGTTTAACCAACTATCACATTACATAAATTTACAGAATCTAAAGCACATTTTTCATTTTTTTCCCAGGTGTTTTCTGTGAAAATTTACTATTATAAGATCTATTTAACATAAACACCTTGTACATAAAAACACTCAAACTGAACTGTATATAATCTTTGTACATGTCTTGGCTGGCAGATTTTTGCCAAAACATGCTACGGTATGGCCCAGAAATTCCTTTTTCTTTCTCACTTTTAAACCTTTAATAATCAGCACACCGGTGAGTTGCTACTGCATTAGAAATGATCAGTCTGACTGTGTGTAACTCAGAAAGTTACAACTTCTGTCCCAGGGCTGATTGTTTTGTGTGCAAATGTTCCAAGTCTTGCAGAAGAGTCTCTGAGCTGTTCTGAAGAACTTCCACTGTTAGATGCCCTCAGTGTCCCAACAAACCTCTCTCTGTCACAACAATGTTTAATAAATTAATCTCATGCATCAGATATTCTTTTCAGACACCAGTCCTTGATTATGGGACATGTCATTAAAATATAAATGCAGGTTTGGTTGAAAAAGGACAGAGAAATCCTTCCCCCAAAATCTTTACACTTCTGTTATTCTACAAGCAGAAAGTTTGTTCCAACCTAAAGCCTCCAATCTCTCAATATTTAAAAAGAAACACTATAAATTTTGCACTTTTTATTGCATGTGCTGCAAAATCTTTCTTCTTTTATTTCAATTTCGATCCAAGGTTGTTGTCTTATTACAATGAGCAATGTTTATAGTTACAGTTTTATTTATTTATTACAGAATATTTCAGAAGTGTGTTTCTAAGGATAAACTCCCAAAGACAGATTCTGGAATACTTTGGGTAACTGTAGCCCAGGCGAAGCATCAAACATTTATGAGAATGTCTTCAGAGTGCGCTCGAAGTTAACCACATCACCCAGTAAAGAGAATGTCAGCAGACTTCACAGATCTTTTACATGTTTTCTTTAGTTTATTTAGTTCAGACCTCCTTAAATTAATGTTATCCTTTATGCTGCCACTGTAAGGAGGAACTAAAAAAATGTCATTTATTAACTAAGAAACTACTACATATCCAGGTGAGTTTTTTATTTTTAAATGTGAAATCTAACTCCTTGCCTAGAAACAGATTTCTTGACCTCACAGGAGCTTACTGTGGACTGTTTGCCAATAAGTAAAAGTTGGGAAAAGTAATAAGTAAAACAAATAATATATTAGCTTTTGTCATGTCTATTCTATGATTAACTCATTTTCCAAAATAGCATGATTTTTGAATTAGCAAAATTTCGGATTTGTTTTCAGGAAATACTAATATATGCTATTCATTTAATGCTTCAGCATGCAGTGTTATTAATTCCATAGAAAGTTTTAATCGGTTGACAGCCGTATGAGTAACGGATCCAACCTTGTTACAAACCGGTAAACAGCTGAACAGGAAAACATTTTTTACACAACAAAGGACACTTTCTCTGTGTCAGGTCGAACTGACGATCAGCGGGTGTATAATCACTCCAAAATGGTGTTGTCCAGGCAACACAAACCCCAGCCCGTCTGTCTTCTGCCATGCACGTACCTTATTTGTAAAGAGCTGTTATTTAAAGCTTGGGAACAAAAAGGGAAAACAGGGAAAACAGTCATTACGGGCTGTCTGCTCTTTTTCCACATTCATCCTAAAGAGTGTTATAAATTATGGGAAATGACAGAGAACCTTCGTAACTTTTTTGAGTTAAAAATGAACAAACATTTGCTACATTACAGTACATGGCAGATCAAGGTCCACAACAGTCTTCTTACCGTATCCTAATTCACAACAAGAAGTCTATAATAATAATTTCTAATTTGACCTGTCAGATCTTATTTCCTGGAAAATGTCAGTTTGACTTCATCTGACTTCAACGTATGTAAATAAAAGTATGTAAAGTGACCTGCAATTTTATGTTTCAAACAGAGATGGCGGTAGAGAGGCGAAAGTTAACATTGCATTTTCTGTATTTTCTGTTTATTAACTGGTTTTGCAGTACATTCTCTGAATATTTGTTATTTCTGAAATCCAAGCTATTTCTGATCAGCTAGCATCTGTGAGTCAGTGTGTGATTCATTCAGGATTCTCATCTAGACTCCAGCAGCATACATACATACAGACCTTACAATACAGTCATCAGGTAACGGACTCCCACACATGTTAGACGAGGCCTACATGATAAACTCAACCGTCTCTCTCTTTCTGTGCCTGTCTGTCGACCTGTCAGACCAAGCAAACATTTTAACAGGCAAGCCATGAACGGCAGTAAGTTTATCTGTGTGGAAAACGGAAACAGAATAAATAAAGAAACAGTGTGAAAATTCTGTTCAAATTTACCTCGCAACCTTCCTGTTGTTTCAAACTAGCTAACAGGGACACGTTCTCTCAAAGCGATCAAAAAACATTCTTGCAACAATGTTAGTAGAACTTTTTCATGTTATATATCATATATATCAAAAAAGTTATTCTTAAGTTGTTAGTGAAACATTTTAGAAACGTTGCAGAATCAAAAAATGTTTAAATAACGTTCTCATAACCAAGCAATATCATTAATACAACATCTAAAAAACTGGAAATTCTGAACGTTTAAAATAACATGTTCAACTTTTTAGTTACTTAATGGAAACATTAGGAATACATTTTTACAATCCCAAATTGTTAGCTGGGTATTTGCCTTTTATGGAACACAAAAAGTAAATTTTTAAAGAATATCCTGACTGCTCTGTTAAATAATAAAAGTTAATGAAGAGCAAGACAAGTCAAGCTACACAAAGACAAAAAAGCAGATTATCTTTGTCACCGAAAGCTATGAAATGATACAAACAAGTCACACTGACACCGTTTCATACCATAAACCTCTACTGATAAAAATATACAATACCACTATAAAACATAAATCCTCACTTCATTATATGCAAATTTGCCATATTAAGTCTTGCCAGAAACTGCTGTATAGTCGCACAGTCTGACAGCATTAAGCTCAAGTCAGGTGTGTTTACTGAGGATAAACAAACACTTTAAAACTCAGTGTGACAGCGCTTCTTCCTGCAGAGACACAGAACTCCTGTTTCACCTCTGCTTCCCACTTCTCATTTCCTCTTAAACTATTCTGCCCTTGAACCCATCACTGTAGGCATAAAACACACTGGGATCTCCGATGAAGCTACATGGTCATTTTCTCTGGAGTTTGCATTATTGTTGTTCTGTATTACTTTACAATCTACAATCCTCATAATTGATTCCCCAAAAATCTCCCAAGACAAAGACTGCATTGATGTGTGTTTTACTCTTAAGAATGTTTGTCTGTGTTACTATTGATCCGTTCTAATCCATTTTATCCTGCTTCCACCACTTACACTGTAATGTGTGTTGTCTTCACTCAGACTACAGAGGCTAATCAATTTCAGAGCAAGACTGGACGTCCTAATCACAGCATTGAACTTCTGATACAGATTCTAGAAAGATCAGTTTGATCTTTCTGATCAGTCTGATGGGCTGGAGAGAGAGAAGTGATTGAGAAGGAAAGGGGTTCAGCAGTTTGAGATAATAGTGGTGTATAGAAATGAGGAGGTCTCTTTGATAGAGTGAGAAAACAAAATATTCAAGGATCAATGAAAATTTTGTTAAGATTTTGAAATTATTTTAATACACAAGCACTCAGACTTACACATTTCAAATTAAGAGAGAGATCATGCCCAAAATGTCTGTGGATGCTGGGATGGTTTTGCTTCTGTGTGTTTCATGGAAAAATACATGCAGTGACAAAATAAATAACATACAATTTAAGGACTTCTAAATATAACATATAATTATATCCCCTGAACTAAATATCCCCTGGTTTTACATAGTATGTTTACAGTATATTACACTAAACAGTTTATTTTCCTGTATAAGCCATTTATATTTCACACCCAGAGTCTAAACCGCTGATGTCACGTCAACAAGATGTCAAAGAAGAACCTTTGAATTGGAGAAACGTTGACCTTTAAAGATCCTTCCAGGAATGGTAATGTTTCAAATGCTTGTCAAGGAATTCCCGCTAGATTACAAGCAATATCTCCAAAACAAAAGTACCCCAGTGCCCTTATAAACTGCAGACTGTGTGAAGAAAACTCCTCAAACGAACACACGGATGGGTGGCCTTCACTCTCTCCGCGATGACTTCAGAGCTGTTAAACAGAGCTATTTAAAGTCTTACTGCTGAGAAGTGAACTGTGTTGCCATTCAGAAGTCACTGTTGCTTTTCTAACACAAATGTCAACAGTACTAGTCCTATTCCTGAAGCTCAGTTGGTAGAGCATTGTGTTAGCAGTGCAAAGGTTGTGGGTTCGATTCCCAGCAAACACACACACACACACACATATTGATGAAATGTATAGCTTGAATGTACTGTGTCACTTTGGATAAAAGTGTCTGTCAAATGCACAAATATAAATGTACAAGACTGATCATGTGACTGCAAAACCTATTAAAATAAAACAGCTTGATGCATTTTGTAGACACTCAATTCAAACATTCAATATTTCTTTCCTAGCCCAAAACTTAGCTGCTGAATGTCAACCAGATTGTACATATTTTGTTTATGGGGAAATGTCTTGACAAACAGAGCTGTATTGCTTTGAGTAAAAGTGATAAAAAACCAGAATGCATTTCATTTTTCTTTAGAAAGTGAAATACATTCTGTACACGACACCATCAGGAGTCCCA
The DNA here is from genome assembly GCA_036877525.1 of Chromobotia macracanthus. Taxonomy (NCBI): domain Eukaryota; kingdom Metazoa; phylum Chordata; class Actinopteri; order Cypriniformes; family Botiidae; genus Chromobotia; species Chromobotia macracanthus. Next base: position 5,915,286 of record JAZGTH010000073.1, on the reverse strand, counting down.
TAGGTCTGACTCAGAGTCCTTAAATATACACAGCGGATAAATGTGAACTCAGAAGACTGTCACAAAGACTCCCTGCTGTCAGTTCATACAGTCGTACTCATGGTCCTTCACTCCACTACCAGCAATACCTGCCTCGGGCTGCAGTAAAAATGTAAACCCTGTATCATTGGTATTAAAGTGGATATTTAATACATATTCAATAAACGTCCACAATCAAATCTCACTGATCAAAGGGAATCATTCTCCTCTCAAAACTCAGTTTGCTTTGACAAAAATAAAAACTGCTCAAAAGCAAAACAACACACCCAAAACTGCATTGAAATTATTATTATATATATATATTGAATATATGTACTGTATATTAGCACTTGCTTATTTCTATATATCATGTTGAACATTGTTATACTCTAACAAAGTTCTCTCAAAATCAGCCAAATTTTTTTTCAGTAACGTAAGTAGAAAGTTTTTAACTTTATATATCATATATTAAAAAAATAATCCTTAAGTTCTTAAGGAAAATTATAGAATAAAAAAATACTTATAACCCTGCAATGACTTTAAGACAACATCCAAAAAACTGGACATTTTAAAAAATTATTAGAAAAAAAATTTGTTTTACAATGTTTACTTAATGTCAACATTGGGGAAACATTCTTTCAACCTAAAATTGTTAGCTGGGACCCGACCATCATGATGATGGTAGAGGTATTTTTACCTGTGGTAGGATAGATGGTCAGAGGTGGAGGTCACTGATAGATTGATGAAGAGGAGAACTGAGGATGTGTGAATAATTTAGACGAGTCCTCCCTTCCTTCATTAACCTCTCGCCTGCAGATCTGCTTCACTGAGCTCCACTGAAAATAGACAGACCATCCTATTAAGCACTCTAGACTTCACATGCGTGGCAATACACACACACAGTGTCTCACACAAGCACATATACACACATACAGCTGTGCTCCTACAAGTTTATTTTCAAGCATCCATTAATTCATGCTCTCAAATTTTCTTGAGATAAAGAGAGGAAAGGAGGAAATGTCTTGGGGAAAAAAATAATACATGACCAAATAATCTAGAGCATAAAATTAAAAAAATATTTACATAGAGTTCCTAATGTGTCACCTTGTCAACAGTGTAGTGGCCTGTCATCCATGTTTGCAAAGGGCCTGCGGATGGACCCAAATGATGAAAATGGAAAAACTGTAACCTTGAAATTGTGTATCAGATGCAATCTGGTGAGGTCTTCACCTCCTCATTTCATGAGTCTATCATATGCCACCATACATCTGTATTTATTCCTTTTTATTCTGTCCTGTATATTGGTCTCTGCAGCTTAAAATGGAGGGATAATAGGAGTGTAATAGGCTTTCCATTACTGTGTGTAATAATTGAGGGTTGAAAATCACCGTCCCGCCAAGTAAAGCAACACGATCACAGACTTCTGATGTCACAGCTGTCTGATGTGCTGTTGAGTCATTCACCTCCCACTGTGTGTGTGTGTGTGTGTGTGTGTGGCAGTAAGTGATGTAGCCCTTTAAAGGTAGATCAGCATTAAATGATGGTGTGTCTGTGTGTGTCAGTGCTTTAATTACTGATTCTTGTCTGTTATGGATTGTGCTGTGGACTGTGGCAGCAGAAAGGTCAATCTCAAAACATCCGGATCAGGAACAGATATATATATATATATATATATATATATACATATATATATATATATATATATATATATATATATATGAGAGAGAGAGAGAGAGAGAGAGAGAGAGAGAGAGAGAGAGAGAATGAAACAGGGGCTTTAGTGTATTGGAGTGCATTAGTGTAGATGGAAGAGAGATGATATCATAGATGTAACAGACAGACAGACAGACAGACAGACAGACAGACAGACAGACAGAAAGAAAGAAAGAAAGAAAGAAAGAAAGAAAGAAAGAAAGAAAGAAAGAAAGAAAGAAAGAAAGAAAGAATTTTCCATGCATAATGCTCATTTTCTGTTTTGAACACAAGTGAATTTTAAGTACATATTGTGTAAAATATGTTAAACTATTTTATGTAAATCTCATTTTCTATCATTAAATGATATACATTAACTTGCCACCATATATAAAATATACTCTGTAGCCACTTAGATTCACTCACATTACTTTAGCAGGATACCTGTTGCTTGATTCTCATGATATGACACATAAAAACTAAATGCACTTGTCTTGTAAGATGATTCAGTAGAAATGCATTTGCTAAAAGCATCACTGTAAATGTTATATTATAAAAGTGTTATGATTACAGAGAGCTGCAGCAGTCACAAGCAAATGTCTCCGAAACTCTTGCTAAATATTCAAAGCATGTAAATCTAGTCATGTGTGTGTTTATATTTTGCACAGAGTGAGAGTGAGTGGACTGGCAGAGGACCTCCTGCGGCTCCCCACGTCCATCTGCAAGGCAAAATTCTTTGTCTTCTCACCAAACACAAACACACACACACATGCACACACGCACACACCATCATAAAGCAACTCACAACTGAGTCCATGGATTATTGATCACTGTAAAGAGCACAGGTCACAAAACACAGACCCTTTTACCAGAAAAAGAATGAAAAGGCACTTACTTTCGTTTCTGAACATTTTCCATCTTCTTCAGCCCAGCAGGAATCTTCAAATGCCACCAGACCGTTCAGCAGAGAAATGAAATAGAAAGAGAGGCAGAGAGGAAGGGACAGAGTGAAGGATGTTGAGATTCTAGAAGACATAAAATATAAAATATTAGAGGACGTCAAAATAAATAAAAAATAAGAACATTATAGGAACAAATAGGACAAAAAAAGGAACAAATATATAAAAAATAAAGGACGTCAAAATAAAATAGCCATTTTGTTTCACACGCTGTCCTCCTACAGAACAAATGCAAGCAAATAACATGAAGGAAAGGGAAGGAAAGATAAACAGATAGTGTACATTGGTTTGTATCATGCATAAGAAGGTAAAGGAAAGCTGTAGAACTGCTTTAAGTCCCTTTCTAGATCAAAGGACCAGAAAGATGCATTAAGTTTCTGATCTTGTAATTCCAAACACATTTTTTAGAAAGTGTAATAAGTTTCTCTGTCTTTGAAATAACATTTCTTTCTGCTTGATTTCACAAAGCCCTCCAAGAACCTGGTTCCATTCTGATATAATTTCACTGTCTAATCAAAACCAGATGGGTTTATAAAATCAAGCCTGGCCATACAATTCTTCTCTTTATATTTCCCGTTTCACAGTTGGAATTTGTCACATTATGGTGTGTTGTGAACATGTTGACATTAATAATCCAGGTTATTCAAAACTGAACAATCTCACCCACATGTTACTCACCCACATGTTGTTCCAAACCAGAATGAGGTCTATGAAACAGAAAAGGAGGTGTCAGGCAACTAAATATTGTAGAGACTGACAGCCTCAGTCACCATTCACTGTGTGGAAAACAACAGCATCAATGTTTTTTAAAAGTGTTCCATGAAAGAAAGACAATCATACACGTTCTGAAGCGACATGATGGACTTTTATTCTTCTACTCTATTTATTTGCTTTAATTGAACTGCATTTATTTTGTGAACATGTCACACAGCAAACATCTTAAATAGTCTGTTTTTTATATACATCTATTAGAGACATCTTTCAAAACATTTGAAATAATATCACATTTCTCCAGCTGTGGGAAGTGAAATGGTGAAGATGAGAGTGTTTCTTCCCTCAGGAATATTAAAAGATGAGAGGTGAACTTTACCTAAGACGTCCTGCTCTGTGAGAATCTCTTTCAGTATTCACAATATAAAACTCACAGAACTAACAGCAGAGAAATTAACCATTTGTGGTCAGAGTCTTTCTGTGGCAACAGGCTGTTTTAAAAGCACCCCAGCTAAAACTAAATGATTCTAAACGATCAGCTCTAAACCTCATTTACACAATTGAATTAAGAATTACAACACAACAAAAGCTTAACTAAATTAAGTGTAGAAATAAAACCACTTACAGTTACAGGGGAAATCACTTTCTGAGTGGCAGTGAATGATCCATTTTAAATCATAAAATTTACTTGAATTCTTCATTTTACTGACATTTCAAAAGTTACTGTAAAATGTAAGAAGAGAAACAGGAAAGAGGAAGGGAAGATGGGAAAGTAAAGAGGAAGAGAAGGAAGAGTAAAGAGGAAGAGAAGATGGGAGAGTAAAGAGGAAGAGGAGAAGGAAGAGTAAAGAGGAAGAGGAGATGGGAGAGTAAAGAGGAAGAGGAGAAGGAAGAGTAAAGAGAAAGAGGAGAAGGAAGAGTAAAGAGGAAGAGGAGAAGGAAGAGTAAAGAGGAAGAGGAGATGGGAGAGTAAAGAGTAAGAGGAGAAGGAAGAGTAAAGAGGAAGAGGAGAAGGAAGAGTAAAGAGGAAGAGGAGATGGGAGAGTAAAGAGTAAGAGGAGAAGGAAGAGTAAAGAGGAAGAGGAGATAGGAGAGTAAAGAGGAAGAGGAGATGGGAGAGTAAAGAGGAAGAGGAGAAGGAAGAGTAAAGAGGAAGAGGAGATGGGAGAGTAAAGAGGAAGAGGAGAGGAAGAGTAAAGAGGAAGAGAGAAGAGTGAGGAAGGAGATGTAGAAGAGGAGAAGGAAGAGTAAAAAGGAAGAGGAGATGGGAGAGTAAAGAGGAAGAGGAGATGGGAGAGTAAATAGGAAGAGGAGAAGGAAGAGTAAAGAGGAAGAGGAGAAGGAAGAGTAAAGAGGAAGAGTAGAAGGAAGAGTAAACTGTTTTTTGGTGAACTGATTAGCAATTGTATTACCATTTTTTTATTACAATGTTTTATCATGGTTAAAATATGGTTACTCTAGTGAGATAATTGTAAATTTGTGGTCCCATAGTTAAACAAATCCCATAGTTAAACTATACCGTTACTGTAGTAAAACTATGGTTGATTTTCATAAAGGAAGAAAGCATTCAGATGAAGAGAGGAAGGGAGAGTAAAGATCATGAGAAGATGAGCAGGGCAAGATGCTCATTCATGTCCCTGCAAATTATCAGAACCATATAATTACTGTAATTAATAATGCACCATATGGCATCTCATAAATCAGTCCCTCTGCCACAATCACTCTGTTACAGTTACAAAAAATGTTCACATGTTCAAATATCCTAGGAGATATATATATTACATATCTTTGCATTGTTGTTGGTGAATAATAACCTAATTGTAATTGTACATATATATACAAATAGCACATATATATATATAGCAGTTGCCTTCCTAATGTTTATTTTCCTATTGCTTGATTGCTTGATCTTTTCTTATTTCTTAACTCTTCAAAACACGAGCAGTGAGTTCAGAGAGGACATAAAATGTGTTGCATTGTGGGTAATGTATACTGAGGGTGTGATGGGTTCACATTTAAATGTAAGCTGGAGAAAATCATTCACAGAATAAACGCCTGAGATAAAATCAACACGGCACTCAGTGAAACGTCTGTTCTGTGGCTAAACCAGCCTAAAAGAAAACATTACGAAAACGTCATAATCATCATCCTCTTTACTATTCAACAGCACCACCTCCTGAAATGGTTGATTTAAATGAATCACCAGAACTTCTGCTCATGTGATGTACAGATGGCTTGGAGACATGATAATGACATGCCACTTTGTTCTGCATTGAATCTGAAAGAAATTACACCTTTAAATTCACATACACGCACTCACACGCAGTGTGGTTATACTGCCGCAATCATACACATCCAAACAAAAACACACAGTACATTGTTATACACAAACAAACATACACACACTTTCACATTCTGCGTTCTTTAGAACAGAAGGTTTCTTGTTCTAAAATGTTCAGTCAGAGGCTACAGACAGATGATTTTTACAGTAAGAAGTAAAAATTGAATAAATTTCTCACACAGACCCTTTTCAACAAAATCTTGAAATAAGGTTCTCATTAACACATTTATCAGACACTCCAGAGTCTAAAACTGAATTGTTGTAAACAGGTCACTGAGAAGACATATAACGCTGGTATTGGCTTACTGAGTTTTGATACCAAGCACATGTTGTTACCCGGATGAGTAAGTAATTAGTGTGATGTGACCAGAATGGCAGGAGGTCCACTGTGGAAACCACAGAAGAACATTACGTGCTGAGCTGATGTTTTCCAAACAGCCTGAAGATAAATTAGGAAAAGTTCTCGGCCTTACATGAGATGAACACAAACAAACACGTTTATGAACAAGAACCTGGAGCATCAAGCCTGAAGTGAATTTTCTAGAGCAGCTAAATCTGTGTTGTAATTAACTTATCGGCCCCCATGGACTTGAATTCTGACACTTAAATCACTGTTCTGACTCCAGGGCATCCTGACACAGTGCTGGACTGAAGTCTTCTCCAATGATTCCTGTACAGTTTTACCAGCCCAGCTCATCATTAAAGCTGCAATCTGTAACGTTTGCCTCTCTATCACCATCTCTGTTTGAAACAAAATTGCAGGTTACTTTAGGTATGTTGAAGTCAAATGAAGCCAAACTGACATACAGCTATAAATCATTCTTATAAACTTTCCGTAGGGACTCAGATATTGTGTTGATCTGTTATGCACTTGCTCACTAACTGCTTTTTGTTCATTTTTAACCCAATAAAGTTACGATTGCAGCTGTGAAGTCATAATGTTGGTCATAAAAAGCATTAAAACAAATGTCCAGTGTGTCAGCATGAATATAATAATTGGGTTTTAATGCCTTTTAGGGGACCTGAGGGTTTTATAGCAGTTGCAGTGATCAGCACTTACAGTTGACTCAAATCTATTAATAATCTGGGGAATATGGGCCAGATTTGAATTATGCATTTAAGGGGAGGCTGCAAGCTGTGAGGCTGTTTGAGGATGTGATAGAGAGATGAGAAGACATACTTTTTGCTGTACTTATGAAAAATGGACCACTAAAACTGTATATGAAGTTCCATCCAGGTTGTTTAATTGTAACACAGGTTGGATCCAGATGGTCTGGCTGTGGCCTTCGACTTTTTATCATCTTACTTCGTTTTATGCTGTTTCACCTACAACTGCAGAAAAACTGTCAGTAAAGTTGACTGAAAAGATTATTCCCCCGTGCATTTATAATCCTGTAACATGTATGCATTTTTCTGTTTGTCTTTCTCCCATCACTGAACTAAAAGAACAGCTCTGTTTAGTCCGTTTGGCTGTTGGTGCTGTGGAGAAGCTCTTTTATTCTCCCTTAATTCTGTGTACAGCTTTTTAGAGAGAGGAGTCTCTTCATTAGCTTCCGGCTGCTGCTGGGGCTGTTTAATGTGGGCTTTATGATGTGACATTAAAGCAGTGAAAGAAATTTCACAAAGAAAACCGAAAAGTGAATATGTGGAGAAAGACCAAAAGGATGGATGAGAAAAACTGAGACTAGAGACAGTTGTTCTTCTCCAATCATCTCAAACAAGGCTTTGATATTAAAGTCTGATACACTTCCACAGTTCCTGTTGGATGGCAGGCTGATCTTTAAGCATGACCAGAAATTGGAAGGGTGGGAAGGATTTTGTTCTGCGATGTTTCTACTTTTCTCCTCCAGCATATTTACAGTTTAAAGGTTTGGTAAGAAATTTCAGAGAGGCTTGCAATAGCATGCTAGCTTTAAAAGCATAAGATCCTGACCCCCCTCAGAGTGCTCTCCAAAGCCTCTGAGGGGGGACAGGATCCTCCAACACATCCTCCAACATATGAACACAGTTTGACCGGCAAGTAGGACATCCTGTCATTGCATTCGGTCCAAATGCAATGATTGGACGAATTTTATGATCCTGCACCTTCCACAAAAGATATATTAGTATGTAAATATATGTAGACCACTATACTCAGTGATTTCTATTAGGATGTGAAAACTTTCAACCAGCATAACAAAATGTTTCTGGAAAAGATCGCCTACCATGCCTTAAAGAGAAGCACTTACCAGTCATTTCTGGAGGTCAGCTTCAGGTCAGGTCTGAGATACGTGATTAAAACTGCTCAGCTGCTGCATGGCCTTGAAGATCAGAAACTGTTGTGGAGTTAATGGGAATTGGTCTGATCTGCATGGGCGTCATTAATCTATTTCCCACTTACTCAGCATTACTCATCAAACACAAGCCACCAACAATCTGATTTAAAAAAAGATGATGTATGATTAAGCATCATGTTCTGTTAGGGTTGAATGTACATTCTTCATGTTTTGGCTCCCAGAGACCCGAGTGTTAAAATATTATTCTAAAATAAACCTTTGCTGTCCCTTTAAATTGAGATGTTCCTTTAATTCAAAACCCAGTAGGCAGATACTTATTCAAGCTTAAACTAGTCTGTTGCATTACAAAGTATAGAAAGGTGATTATTGTCCAATATCATCACATTGTTTTTGTATATGGTCAACCTGACCTCTGCAAAAACACATTGTACAAAAATACAAATAATTACACAAGTACAAACATGCACTAAGTACCATGGGCACTAATCAGAGAATGTTAGCATGTTTAGATCAGACTCAATATGCATAGATCAGCTGCAATATGTCTGTTTTCCTGTTTTTCACAAAGAGGCCATTATCAAGCTGAAATTTTGTTTATAATTCTTAAAAGACAAAGCAAACAACCTAACACTAATACAATGTTATTTGTATCTATTAAAATGAAAACGAAAGACATTCATTAAATCTGAAATTTAAATCTGCAGGAAAGTCACAACTTATCCAGTTTCTGCACATGACAAGATGCATGTGAATACTGAAAGGAAAATGGACACTAATGGATGCCTATAGGTCATTTCCTAACACAAAAAATAGTGCAAAATGCACAGAGTATTCAAGACTGTTACATATTAAAGAGGGTTAATGGATTTACTCTATCTGTCCTTGAGACCCTGGTTCCCTTTGTTTGTTCACCGTGTAAATGATAAAGTTGTTTTTCAGCCTGTAGGATGTTCAGAGACAGAAAACAACATGGGCTCTCATTCACAACCTCTATTATAACACAGCTCTTCTCAAATGACACGGAGATCAAGCTTGCTCACACACACAAACACATACACACACACAATCCAACATACTGCAGTGCTTTGTCTCAAAGTCATACAGAATATCAAAAAAGGCTTCTAGCAGAAAACCTCCCCTTGGATTAATAGACATTTCTGAAGTGATGCTGTGATGCAGAATCAAAGATTGACAATTATCTGACAAACCTTCAGACGGTCAGCTTCATCCTTCCATACCGCACTCTCTTCTGCTGCTTTCATCTTTTAAAAAAAGGCTCCAGCCCGATTCATTTACAAAAGTGAAGTACATAAAAGTGGATGGCTTATGGGAACAGAAGGCAGCACTGTTTCTCATATAGAAATAAAGCGAATTGAGTTCTGAATTTGTTTTTGTGCTGCCTGTTTGATCTTTGCATGTAGTTCCTGCAGTTCTTTTGTCATATCTCAGGCACTTTTATAGGTTCAAGGGTCCATGACATGTAATCAACTCTTGTACTTCTGCGTGGAAAAACAGAACAGAGAAATTTAATTCATTCAGTTTAATTAGTTCAAAACGTTCGGCATGATACGATTGTCATGAGGCACACAGTTACAATGGCAGCTGACCTCACTAAAGCCAATGAAAAGGTTTTGCTTTGGGGTGAAACTTCTTGTTATAATTACAAAAACTTCCAAAAAAAGTCAAAGACCCTGGTTTATAATGCGGTACCCTCATAACTAGTGTGTGTCAGAGCCTTCCTTCAGTCATACTCACTGTTCTCAAGAAAAAGTGCTTTGAGAAAGTGAACGAGTTATTGGAGGAGTCTTTAAAGGGATGCTGAGTATCTCAAGCAGCATTATTGAGGGTTTAAAGAAGAGAGAGCTCGGCTTATAAAGTTCCAGAGTTTTATTTAGGAAGAAGAGAGAGGAAAACTATGAAAGATTCACTCAGGGGTTGATGCTGCCTCTTCATGTGTTTGTGTGGGGGTCAATCGCCACTAGATTCTCTGGTGAGTACAGCACCAGCTCTGCCTGTGTGCCATTGGCAACAACCGTTTCTCACTGAACGCCTGTTAATTCACAATAAACATCCTCTTTTCTCTGTCTCCCAGGAATGTGTTTATGTCTCATTATGTCTCGCGGCCTGTTGTCTTGTTGTCTGGTTTAATACTTTCTCTCTTTGTTTTCGTTCTCTCAGTGTTTTTCATGTTCGCTATAAAACTCACTCGGTTTTAATTTGTGCTCTGTGAATTGTATTTCAATTTACATTTGTGACATGCTTTTAATTACAACAAATAAAATATTTTCCACTTTGGAAATTGTGTTACACTTACAATAAAGTGAAGCTTTAAAACAGAAATGCAAAGCTCAGATTTCTGTAAAGCACCTATATTAATTATTCATTGAAGCATTTATTTGCTCTTTCTGGTTTGCTCTTCAAGACGCCGTCTTGATGGAAGAATGTGTGGTTAAGCATCAAAATTCCTGCAAGTTACTTCGTGCAAACAGTGTCTTTATCCTTGCGCATATCAAGATAAAGTTACCACGTTTAACAGCTTTACTTGGTTATGACGTTAAAGTTAACGCAGTGTAGAACAGTGTAGAATTGACATGTGACTAGTGTAGTTTATGTCAATTTATTTTTTGTGGCGGTTCTTTTCAAACAGTGCGTATTTTACCATTTATTGTGTATTGTAATTATAATTATTTCCTGTGGTTACTGACGTTATGCCATAAATGCTGTTAACAATCATAAAGCATAAAGTAAATTATGTTAACAACACTTAACTTGTAGATTTAAACTTAACTTGTAACCTTACAGCTGATGTTAATGCACTGAGACAGACAGTCTGCAGTTACCAGAAAATTCTGAAAGCTGTCATGATTTTTACAAGCAAGTCTATTAAGTCGACTAGTGAAAAACTTCTTTCTCTCTCTCCCTCATACTCTGCCTTTCTGTCTTTGTTTAGTCATTTTAACAGATTCAGAGAAATTGAAGTTTCTTTATTTTACACACCCATGGGTGAGGTGACAGCCCGCGTGGGACACAATGCCTTGTAAGCTGGGATGTTACAGACAACTGTGTTGTCAGACGTCTTGACGAGGCACAGAGGCATCATTATCTTGACGTTACCATGGGAACTGAAAAAACAAGCCCTCATTAAAAGGGAAAACGACAGACACACAGACAAGCGCAAAAAGCACACACACACTGAAAGAGAAAAATAACATTTGTTGATGGCAGTTAAGCAGACAAAGGACGCCTGCAAACATATACAAACAACCATGAATGCAAAGTCATGTGAAAAGAGAGAGAGAGAGAGAGAGAGAGAGAGAGAGAGAGAGAGAGATGCATACATAATTGTTTACACTGTGATTAATGACTCAAAATCTTGGACTAAGAATCTGTTAAATATACAAATAAAACATCAGATCTAAAACTGATTTAGATTCGTCCAGATTAGTCCATTTCAGATTCATTTTTCAATTTGTTAAACGGGTAGTTCCTAAACTGAATTCTGATTGGATGAGCCGTGTTCAATGCTGTTGTAAAATAGCCAATATAAACACACCTGTGACCGCACATTACAGAATTCAGAATATTAATGTGCTGTGCTGCTGTGTTGCTTGGCAACCAAACAGTTTACATGCATTTATGTTGTTAAAATTACTGCAATTATGAGATGGCACCTCTGAGATTAGACTCAGAGCCATTCATTTCCTCCAATTCCAAAATTATTTGTTTCTATGGAAACGCCCATAATGCCAAAATGGTGCTGCTATTTTATGAAACCTTTAGCACCTCAAGACTGCGTGTCATAGTGTTTTTTACCACATGTAAGAACTATGGTAAAATTACTGTAAATCCACAAGGGTTTACCGCTTTAGCTAAACAGGTTTATTTAAGGTGGGGTAGGCAATTTTGAAGAGGCTAGATAAAGCTAGCTAGCTTTAAAAGCATAAGATCCCACCTTCCCAAAGTGCCATCAAACCGAACTGCATCCATTAAGAATTTCATCAAAGAATTTTAATATAACAAAGTCTTTTCAAGAATCTTCTTTAGATCTGTGATCTAGAGCTATGAATGTAGGCCCTGTGCAAAACTTACTCCACCAAAAACTGGGAACTATTGCATAACAGAGAGTTTTTATCTGTCATTTAAAAAAATGTGTTTGAAATTGTGCTGCCAAACCATGAGCATTGAGTTGCTGTGGCATTATCAACATTTGAGTTGCTGTGGCATTATCAACATTTGAGTTGCTGTGGCATTACCAACATTTGAGTTGCTGTGGCATTACCAACATTTGAGTTGCTGTGGCATTACTGCAGCATTACAGTTCGCTGGGCAAGACGACAAGTCTGTCTGATGAAAAAGAGGAAATGTGAGCTAAACACAAACCAACACGATCCACGAGTGTCAGGCAACACCCTGAGAGAGTGAAATGTGTGTATGTCCTATTGTGTCATTTACATACTATCTGCTGGGTGTCTGAGCTTCCTCTGTCTTCCCAGGGCTCAGATGGTTGATCACACCTACACACTCTGTTGGAGCAGCAGACATCTGTGCACACACCCTGCACAGAAGCACCAGGGATCTGCCCGCACCCATAAAGAGACATTAGCACCACACAGAGCTAACAAACGTTCTGCTAGGAACCTGCTGCTCATTGATCTCACCAGAGAGAAATCTGTGGACTGGGAACATCAGGTAGGCCAATCTGCATTTTATCTTTTAAAAATGTGATTTTGAAGAAGGTTTATTTAAAGCTGCGATATGTAACTTTGATATGTAACCTCTCTACTCTACATCTCTGGTTGAAACATGAAATTGCAGGGAACAGTTGCTGTAAGAACAAGTTACAAACGCTGCCCCATCTACAGTACACGGTCATGTGATATAGTAGCCGGATCTTCTTACATCTGTTTACAGGCGAACATTTCCCACAAAATCCATCCCAACCACTCAAATTTAAAACATTAATATAAATTATTAGAAATTTGCGAAACGGGTATGGTAAGGAGACCAAACACTAATCTGTCATGTACTTGCCCAGTAACTTTTTTGGTTTAACCAAAAAATAATTACAGATTGCAGCTTTAATATTCTGCATTATTTTTAGGTTATTCATCAAATATAAGCACATTTCTGATATTGATCACAGTAACTCCTTTCTAAAGATCGGATTTGTTTAATTCCATACCAGATGCTCTTACAACGTTCCCAAATCTTTATGGAATTACGTGGAACATCAGGTTTTGCACAAACGTGTGTATACTACTGCCAGAATACATGCTGTCATAAAGCGCTGCAATAAACTTTCCCTCAAACTGTTACGCTGACATGTCATTTGTAATTAAATTGTAGCAAAACAGAAAATTTGATTTGAGCCTGGTCTTCAATAAATAACTCTTTGAATCAGATCAACACGTACAACATTCATGTCTTGGTGAATACAAACCAGTCCACTATGGTTAGAGGAAAGAATGGAAAAGAAGAGTCCTGCAAGAAGAGTCCTGGCACATGCAATCAGACCACTCGCTAGCACAAAATAAATGCGCATCAGGGCGCACAGAAAAGCCTGCAGGCAGAATGGTTTCAAAAGCTTGTTCACTCTGTGTGCGTGCATGTGTGCTTTCCGCCCACATACTGTCATTTTCACACCTGTTTCTATGTGATAAGACTCTTCTGTTTCTTTCTCTCATGATAAAAAGGGCCAAAACTGACACACACAAATTTATCACAAATCTAAATATCTAATGTAGGTAAACACAAACTAAATGTTCAAACTAAGTGTTTGAATTACTGCTCATGATGGAGGGCTGGAGTACAATGTTAAAATTATACAACACCTTGATTATGATTATTATTAATGAAGTCTGTAATATAATAATGAATTGACATAAAGGCAGAGTTTAAATATTTGTTGAAATACGAGTGGAAACACACACATATCCACACACAGACACTGTAGAAAACAAGTAAAACTAAAATTCATACTTTCTCAAGTCACAGAAAAATCTAAAATAATTTATCTTTCTTAGACTGGTCATACTCTGTCTGATTATAATGTACTTCCTGTTTTAATCTAACAACAGCATCAACAGAAAGGTCAGATACAGTCATGTGCCTTCCTTTGTGTGTGTGTGTGTGTGTGTGTGTGTGGGGACAAAGTTGTACCTAAAAGTCAGCAGAATATGACAAATATAGTAAAAATACAGTAAAGCATTTTTTTTAATTGTAAACATGCAGTTAGGGTTAGAGTGTGGGTGAGGGTTAAGTTATAGTGTTTATAACTAGCTGTGAATTAAAACAATAGAAGTCTACTCCATTGAGAATGGATATATAAGTCAAGTAATGTGTATGTCAAAGTGATTAACAATTTATCAATATAAATATTTGTCTGAACTGTGCTTCTCTTTCTGTTAGTCTGCATTAATCTCTGTGATGAGTGACTTATGTACATTTACATTCTTTTATGGCCGTGTGTTTAGCCGACATCTCTCTCTGATTAAGACAAATGTGCATCTGTTGTCACATGTGTAAATCACACATAAGAGGAGCTACCAATAAATGACAGAACATAGAGATGGATGAAGTCAACACATAAGCACATAAAACATAACGCACTCTGAGAATGAGACACCAGTGTAACCAAATTTTAAAAGCATCTCTGCTCTCAAATAGATTTGTTTCAAGCAGAAACTTACAGCAATTTAAAAGTGGAAATTTTAGAGAATGAAATATATTACTGTGTTTCATGCTGTTGTATAACTTTATTTATTTGTTTATCCACAAATTTATTCGCACAGCCACCTTTTTTCTTTGTGTCATTGTACAAACACACAGAAGCTATAATGTATTATATATATATATATATTATAATATTCCAACAATTTCATTTACAAAGGCCCTCAAAACTGATTTATTTACCCACAATGCAACAGAGACAGGGACAGCACAGACAGACTAAGCAAAGACACTTTTCCCATTGGGAGGGTCAACCTGTGGGCCATCTGTCAAAACCAAATTTAGGGACAAGATACATCAGCATAGGGACAAAATCCAACATCAGCAGAGCAGCTCAGTTAGAGGCAACTGAAAATTGTATTTCACAACACAGACCACTCTCTCTCTCTCTCTCTCTCTCACTCTTCAGAACCTACACACACTCACACAAGTGTAATCTTTGAAAAGGCTGAAGATGCAGATCACAACCTGGAAAAGGATCATTTGATACCACCCACTCCACTCAGACTTGAGGAGCAGCAGAGAGATATGAAGAGCAGAGCCGTGGTTCAGTTTAGAAAATGTGGTTCAGTTCAGGATCAGTTTAGAGAATGTTGGACACTGATACATTAAAAACGGGTTTAGAGGCGATCAGAACCAATTCAAAACCATTCTGCAATACAGCAGTAATACAGATTACCATTATTGCGTTCTTCTAATCACTCAGTGTGCACGCTGAAAATGGCTTACAATTTTTAAACAAATCTCTGAAATAAAAAAAGAAAACACACAACAGAGACATGTTTACACTTCAAATGCAAGATATATAAAGTTAGCGCTCTGACACACTGTTTTTAGATTCCTACTATAATCCCCTGTAAGACTAAGAATAATTACAGATTCTAGCAGAAGGTTTTCCTGCATGTTCGTTACATGTCTGTGCATGCTTAAAGAGGAAGAACGTGTTGACTGCCAGGTTATATTGATCAACTTGGATTAATGGTTTCCAGTGTAGACTGCTGTAAGACAGACAAACTAATGTCAGACAATAAAACAAGTCCCACCTGCCAGCCCACTCCTCTCTAAGCCCCACCCCCTGCATAAAACCAGCATCTTAAGAAACAGGAGCTGAAAATCCCTGCAGTTGTGTTCATCAAGTATTAGATTTCATTGCTGGTTAATGTCCTGCCAAGCCTAGACAGCTCATAAGATGACATGTGGTTCAAAAGTTTTTGCTTATATCAATAATATTCTTTTGTTGTTTATTTCCCTATGGCGTAAGAAGCCTCATGTCAGGACAAGATGGCAGCACAGTTCAGCTTCATCACATTGCAATTTTTTGCAAGATTGCACAGTGTCTGCTGTCAGCCAGTTACTGAAGCAAGTAATCACACAGTCCTGAGAAGCAATGAAATGTGACCATTCATCTTTTCTCCCAGCAGTGCCACTTCCTGCACCATTAAATAGGTTAATTGAAATGATCCAAAAGTTATTCGTTGTTCTCATCATCGTACAAACCTCATCTCTCTCTCTCTCTCTCCTCTCTCTCTGTGTCTCTCCTTTTCTAACCTTACAGAATTGAATTTAGATAAACACTAAATTGTTGTTTTTGTCTTGTCAGTCTAGGAATCAGTCGATAAATCGGTGAGTTGAACCTCCTGCTTGTTTTTCCTCTCACAGCCCACACACTCACATCTATCATACCAGGCGTTCAGTTCTCTCTGTTACACTCAAAGACACACACACACAATTCGCATCCCTCAAACAGAACTATCACACCCCTGAAGCACCCGTAATGCCCATTGTGGACCTTTGCAATTTGCCCTGGGCATAGAGCTGACACAGAGCAAAAATATGCACTCTAAATAAGAGTTTCATCCATCCTTCTTTTATTTGATTAATAGGTGATTCTATCTTATAAAAGACAATTATCACTAATTTCTTCTGACACTCTTTGAAGTAAAAGGTCAAGTTGTTCTGTCTGTGTGAAGGACTGCTCTGTGTTTGAGTAATTATCTCAGACCGGAATGGCCGGAGTGTTGGACTAATTATTTTTTCTGTTCGAACCCGAACGAGCAGCAGAACTGGAGGCGTCAGCTGGCGACTGCTAGCAGAACAGTGATCACCGGTTACAAATGGTCACAAACAATCAGACATGCATTCCCAAACCTGGCACTTCAAACACATTCAGACAAACACTAAATCAAAAACAACACCCAGCTGTGCTTAGAATGTCACCTGTGTGGCACAGACACGCTGCACTTAAGTCTAATTGCACCACCCTTACATTCCTGAAGGAAACGTTTACTGCTTACATGTTTTTCTGCTTTTTCATAACAGATAGCCAACCTAACCCTAAATTTAAAGGAAAGGTTGACTCAAAAAAGAAAATTTTGTATTTTTTACTCACCCTCGTTTCTTTTGGAAACAATCTTTTGGATATAAGGACAGTTTTTGGCGATCACATCTGCCAAGCTCTACAAACGATTTTAAAAATAATGAAAAACACAATGAATGTATCCCATATGACTCTGTATCAGTCGACTGAAGAAATACAATAGTTTTGTGTGAGAAACCAACTGAAATAAAAAATAATAATAGTCTGAAATGAAGTTATAATGAACAACTTACATTTAAATTACATTCCAGTTTCAATATGTTTCACTCCTATGCAGCTAAACACACTGACCATACGTTTAAGATAAATTCCCCTAACATACTAAAGGTTGTTTTTATTATTAAATAATGTCAAAAGTTTTGTGTTGGGGTTAGGGGAAGGAGATAGAAAATTTTATTAGTTCCATATAAAAATCATTGTTTATGGAGAGTCCCCATAAACTACTTACACAAGCATGTGTGTGTCTGACGTTGTTACAGTGTTTTTTTAGACCGTTATTTCTATTACATATGTTACTGTTTACATATTATATGTAAACTATTACGTGTCATTGAGTGAATCTATTATACAGCGCTTCGTGCTGCTCTCTTTTCACACCCATACACAGACATACTTCCATGTTTCTCACCTGTGTAGACTTGTGAAGAGGAATGAACAGATGATACACACTTGTAGACACACAAACACACACACTTAAACATATTGCAGTAATGGGAGCAGCTGTAATCATGCTTGCAATAACTGAAAGGTGAAATCTTTAACTATAGACGGACTGTTTACATGCTTTATGAGGATGGAGTGTGAATGTTCTCGTGTCTGCAGGGATTACAACACAAGAAACATTGTCACTCAATCTCACAGTCGAATGCACAGCTCAGAAATGCAGAGCACACACAGAGACACACTCAGACACACACACAGAGACACACACAGAGACACACACAGAAACACACTCAGAGACACACACAGAGACACACACTCAGACACACACTCAGAGACACACACAGAGACACACTCAGAGACACACACAGAGACACACACTCAGACACACACTCAGACACACACTCAGAGACACACACAGAGACACACTCAGAGACACACACAGAGACACACACTCAGACACACACTCAGACACACACACAGAGACACACACTCAGACACACACTCAGACACACACACACAGAGACACACACACACAGAGACACACACACAGAGACACACACAGGCACATCCACTCTCATACATACATTTAAAATTCCATTTGATTTTAAAGCACTTTCCCAGTGCACTTTGTTTCAGAGCAGCTTTACAGAAAACACTGCAATACAATATTTTCAGTTCCACACGTCCTTATTGGGCATTTCTATTTAGGGCTTCAAGAAAATTATATATTTAACCCACAACCTTTGCTCTGCTAATGCACCGCTCTACCAATTGAGCTACAGAAACTGTTCGAGCTCAGCAGCCAAAAGCATAGTCAAAAATATAATCACACTGAATCTCACTCATTACACAAACTTCCAATCATACATACACTGGATAAAACTCATTTTCTAAATCAGTTATTTTGTCTTGTATTCAGGTAAAAAAAATCCCAACTGGCAATTCATTTGTTGAATTAATTTTTGAATTACTTGATTTAAGCACCAACATCAGTAAAATTAGTTCAAACAAAACCTTATGAAGGGTCTTATCTTACACATTTTCACTTATTGATTTCATTTATCTTGTGTTAAGGATGCCGGAAAACAAGACAAAATACAGATAATTTTTTTTGCATGGTACACATATCTCACATGAACACGGTTTTATTCCTTTTGTTAGCTGAATTTCCAGTGACTCATAATTACCTGATAAAGAGTTTTAAGAAACCTTTTGAAATGATGAAATATTACAGCTGGGTACAGCTAAAAACAATTCACAACAGACATGTTCATGCCTTTTTAGATTTTTATTTTATTTCTTTAATATTTATTCCTAGAAACTGTAAATTCAGAATTCGGTCTCACATACATGGGGAACCATTGTCATTTATTCACCAATCGGGTCACAACACAGTTCCAGACTGCACCATCATTTAGTGACTCTGTTAGAACTTCAGATCATTTAGCTCCTCTTAATTGTCATAGATGTTCTAAGAACTCTAACTATAGTCCTCTATGTTCCCATGGTGATGAGGACCTGAGAGAGCTGATTGGCAGAATGGACAGCACTGGGGATGTCCAATCACTGTTTTTGTCTGACAAATAAATATTTATGCTTACCAGAACTAGAAATTAAGAACTCACAGTGCTAGAATCAAGTTTCCAACTCACATTGACAACATTTATGCTTTAATCCAAAGCAACTTACAGTGCATTCAATCTATACATCTGACCAGTATGTATGTATGTATGTTCCCTGGGAAACGAACCCACAACCTTTTGCATCGCTAATGCAATGCTCTACCAACTGAGCTACAGGAATCCACATTTAACAGGACAACTAAAAACAGCACACAGAACAAAATCGACTTTTTAAGAAACGCCCGTAAAACTGTTCACACAAACCCACAAAAATACACACCCATATTCCTCACATTGTGAATATAAATGGATTTAGTTATGTCACCACGCTTTCAGGTGCCAGGGCCACAATCTTGCCTGAGCTTTTTAATGGCGTGTGTGAGAACCCACTGCCGTGCAGACACGCTCAAATGCTTCTCTGTATAAACCAAACGCAGATTCCCTTCATAACACGCTGTATCACTTCTCATGACTGACACCAGCCCACATCATGCCGGGGGTCCTATTCTTAGCCCCCCCAGTGGCTGTTTGTAGAATTCCTGCATGTTTGAGTGGATTCTGTGAGTCATTTGCTTTCAGCTCAGAGCTGGAATTTTAAGTCGGGAATGTGAAATGGAATTTTTAAAGATGCGAAGCAAGATGGTGAAAAAGGAAGGCAAATAGTTAGTGTGGGAGGATTTTACCTTTAAACTTTGAGAGGGAGACACTGAGTGAGAGAGAGGTGAGAGAGGGCTTTCTGTAATCACCATTTCACACTAGTGATTGCACACATTTTTGTATGCAGCCTAGCTGCTGTTGCTTTGGCAAAACAAATGTACAGTTCTGCCATGCCAATAAAGCACACTCACATTGGACTGAAACTGAAAGATAGACAGACAGAGAGCGAGAGAGAGACAGACAGAGAGAGAGAGTTTGATAAACAACACTCACCTGTAGCTCTGCACCTGAATCCATCTGCCTCTCTTCTTTCAGCCTCAAAGCCCCATGAAAGGAAGTAAAAAGGAAAGGGTGTTTAAACAATATTGCATACAGGAAACAACGTCTCTAGCTTGCATATCTATACATATGCAAGCATATCTATATCTAATGCTACAACATTTTCTATAACCACTGATGACGCTCACAAACGTCCCATAAACACACACACACACGGAGTTGGACATGCACTTTATTTAATCAAGACAAAACAACATTTCGAGGATAAACTGCTTATCGCGCATCAAGAAAACGACGTCCAGCCAGTGAAAAGAAGCATCAGAGCAGCTCGACGGTCAGCACAATAGCGCACAACAAACATGACGACAAACTTGCAGAGTTTTTTCGCTTAAGTCAAGCTCCTTTTTTTCACCGGCTCCCTCTCAGTCCTTCGCGCACCGGAAAGAAGCGGAATGTACGTCTCGCTACGCGACGCGCGCACGCCGCCTCCCCACGCGCCGCCGGGCGCGTCGGACCGGCGCGACGCGCTTCTCACGGCGAGCTCGAGCGCCCGCAGCTCCATGAGTTCAAGTTCGTGCTTGGCGGCGGTTTCGAGCACTTTCTGTTTGTTGTAGTAGATCACGAAATTGTTGATGATGGGATGTATGGGCAGCGCAATGGCGATCACGCCGCACAGGAAGCTGATGGCCGCGTTGCACCTGCCCAGGGTGGTCTTCGGGTAGATATCTCCATAGCCGACGGTGGTCATGGTGATGATGGCCCACCAGAAGGACTGTGGTATGCTTCTGAAGAGCGTCTCCGGGTGGCTCTGCTCCATGGTGTACCCGAGGGCGGAGAACACAAAGATGCCCACTCCCATATACATGAGAAGCAGGCCGAGCTCCTTGAAGCTTCTTTTCAGTGCGTAAGTAAGAGTTTGGAGGCCAGAAGAATGACGCGCCAGCTTGAAGATCCGCGCAATGCGCATGATGCGGAGCGCCTGCACCGCCTGTTGCACGTTGACCAGCTCCATCATGGCGGTGCCGAGGTACGTGAGAACCAGCACTACGTAGAAAGGCAAGATGGCCATGAAGTCTATGATGTTCATGAAGGAGAGAACAAAGCGCACCTTGTTTGGCGACGACGCGAGGCGCAGCGCGTATTCCACCGTGAACCAAACGATGCACGCCGTTTCAATAGCGTCCAGGGTCGGGTGCTCGACACGGTTACCTTCAGAGTCCTCCACCTGAAGGTCCGGCAGGGTCCCTAGACACATCACCACAGATGACACTAGAATAAATAAGAAGGACACGACGGCAATTACGCGTGCGGGAAGCGAAGACTCGGGCTTCTCCATGAGCTTCCAGAGGAACTTCTGCCACCTCTCCGTGCGGCTCATGCCGGTGTCACAGTCCAGATCATCCAAGATCATTTTCACCTTGTCCGCAATTTCTGCCAGCTCTTCTTCTTTCTCATTCAAGTTGCTCTTGCAGCATTCGTCCAAGTAACTCAAGTCTATCTTCCAAAACTCCATCTCTTTGATGAAGCAAATAGGACAGATGCCTCGCTTCATATGGATCTCGTCGTAGTAGTACACCTCCACGATGCATTTAAACGAGTCGGGGTCTCTGTCGAAATAAAATTCGCCTTTCCCAGGGTCGTAGTCATCGCAGAGCGAGGAAATGACATCGAAACTCCGCGGCGAACAGTTCACAAGTTCGGCGAGCCTGCTCTCCGGATAGCGGTTCAGGATGTCCCCGCACAGCACCAGCCGCACACCGCCGATATTCACGGAGATTTCTCTCTCATCGCTGCTCGTCGAACCGCTGCAGTGCGAGAAGCGGGTCTTTGGTAACGTCCACATGCCTCAAAACATTAAAAATCGCGTCCGAGGTCAGAAATGCCGAGCTTTCCCAACGGGGCGCATGGAGACGCGGGTCCCTTTTGGCTTAAACGATGATGGCCATTCGGTTCAAAACACTGCAGAATAAACTCCGATCATTTTCCTTTTAAATTCGTCGATAAGAGAGAGATTTAGGGGGTTGGTATCTGGATTCGAGCAGATGCAATATCTGTGCGCTTCGGCGCAGTGAGAGCGCACAGTTGGCACAGCAGTAACAGGTCTTTCCTCCTCCCTGTGCACCTCTCTCTCTCTCTCTTTCTCTCTCTCTCTCTCTCTCTCTCTCTCTAACCCCCAACCCTCCATCTCTCTCCTGGTGTTTCCTGCCCTTTCCAACCCATTTATCAAGTCTTTTCTGCAGGATGGCCACTTTTAACAAATAGTTGGAAAATTCGTAGCTTACTGTTTGCGTTCACGTCACCACCTGCTGTGATATTTCCACCAAGTCCAAGTTGATCAGTCGGGCCTGCTTCTTATGAAACACATATGCGCTAAATAAAAACAAAGATATGATGTATTTGTAACTGTGTTAGTCACTCATTTCGCTTCCCCCGCTTTTTGGAGTCGGGGCCGAAGTAAACCTGTGCTTGTTGCGCCACCTGTAGGAACTTCACAGAAATTACAAGACTTTTTCCCTGGGTAGGTTCGGGTCCTCCTGTCGCTTCTCTCACAATCCCAGTATGTTACACTGATAAACTTACATTTATTTTCACCCTATTCTCCCCGCACATTTATACAGAACTGCCATACTAATAAGTTGTTTAAATATATGTAAATATATTTACACAAATGATTACGCTTAATACATCCAAGAGGTCATTAACAGCATATCATTACTATAAACTGTTTCCAGATATTGAATCTTTTTCTGTGCAAGCACAGAAGGTTTAGATATTTCTTGCACATGTACTCTGTTTATCTTCTGTGGTCAATATGGGAGTGTGAAATCTCAAAGCAATATTAACCTGTAACCAGATTTGATCTGAAAACAAAAGAGTTAAAGAGAGACGAGAGAATCGAAAAAAAGCATCTTCTAGTTTAGAAAAATCAAACATTTTAATATTTCCAAGTCAAAACAATCACCATGGAAACAGATCTTCCACTCAGCTGGTATGTGCAAAATACACCACATTTATGAAAAAACATCTTTCATGTCTTCACCTCTATGGCTTCATTAAGCATGTTAACAGTGGCTATGAAATATTTAATCATAATTTAAACAGTGTTTCTCTTAAATATAGCACTCTAAAATGTCATAATTTCGGGTTATCAGGCAGTCAGACGGTAAAATCCTCTGAGCTCAATCAGAAAATAAGAAACGAACTGAAGTTCTGATAACACTTGGTCTGGCAAAAAAAAAAAAAAAAAAGTAGCACGAAAGAGAATTAAATAAAATCTGAGTGAATTTAAATGATTTCATATACAACTGAGTCAAATGGAAAACAGCCAGCCAGACTGAACTGCCCATTTAGTCTGAACATAAAAGCAGCCTTTAATTTTTACACAATTTTGGCAATGCTGTCAGACAAACATGCCGATTATGCAGACAGACACACATACACACAGGCATATGTAGTTTATGAGGACTCTCCAGAGGTAATGTTTTTTTATACTTTACAAACTGTATATTCTATCCCCTTACCCTCCCCTTAACCATCACGGAAAACTTTTGCCATTTTTAATTAACCAAACAAAAAACATACAGCATATATCAACATGTAGCATGTTTTAGGACACTAATGTTTTTAGCATTTCGTCTGAGGACACAAGAGATGTCCACATAAACCATGTTCATGTTGTTATACACGTTATACACGTCATTACACACATTTGTGTCCTCGTAAACCACATATTCAAACACACACACACACAGAGAATATAGGATGAGTGGAAGGGCAGCAGTCTGTGTCTCTGGTGTTCATTCACCGTACTCTCATCTGAAGGCTTTAAAGCAGGAGAGAGAGAGAGAGAGAGAGAGAGAGAGAGAGAGAGAGAGAGAGAGAGAGAGAGAGAGAGAGAGAGAGCAGCCAAACCACCTCAGACTCTCTCCTGCTTGATTTTGACTCTCTTAGTTCAGTAGATCTCAGTGTTATTTCACCAGGCCGATCTTCTTGGCTTCTGTCTCATAGATCAGGAGTCTCCACATTTTCACTATAAACACTTCTGCCTCCTCATCCAGTACCTGAAGGAAACACAAAGACGTGTCTAACATCTGACCAGAGCTGTTTAAATCTGCATCATTTCAAGGCTGTATGACTAATATTAACATTAATTACACATAGCTAATATAGATATTTTCTGCATTCTTAACTATAATATATAAATACATCTTGTACACGTTTTTGCAATACGGACATGAGAAGTGGGAGGAGAAAATGACCTAAACTATTATGAAAATTATGATGTCACAATGAGCCAGTTTTAGGACCTTCAAGCAAACTAAAATTTGTGTGTAGCTTTCTTCTGTTTTTTAAATACAACTTGTACATGTTTTTGACAGGTTTTATGACATTATGTTGTGCATGTAATTATTAAGGCATTCATAAATGTGCTACTTTCCATGGCAACATCATCCAGTATTCCCTCCGGTGTGCTGTGAGCCATGACCTGCAAAAGACAGAACACACACCAATACAGAGAACAGAGACCAGACTGCACACCTGCTGTACTCATACACCGACACCAACACACACCTTAGAGCACACAAAGTCAACCAGCGTGGCTTCCTCCTCTCCAATGTATTCTATGATTTTTTTATTGATCCAGGGACGGATCCTCCTGTCCATCAATGTCTGTGTGATGAAAAGAGCTCATTAATCAACAAAACATTTCTGTGAGCTTTGTTTAATCAGGAAGCATCATTTATCTCACCGTGTCCAACATGCTCCAGTCCAGTGGATAATTAAATAGCTCCTGTTTGACTGTGGGGATTTTCTCAATCAGACTCTTGATGTGTTTCCGCTTCTCCTCCGTGTTAACGCCAGGTCGCGACCCTGTGACTTCCACCCCATCGAGGCTCAGTCCTCCCCTCTCATCCTCACTGTAGTCCAGAGGTACCAGCTTCCTCTTCTTAGGCGCTTCCTCCACCTCCTCATCATCGAACGTATTAAAGACGCTGTCCACTGCAGTAAGAGCCTTTCGTCTTCCTGCCTGGGGCATTTTTGGACTGCTTACAGCACCTGAAAGAGAGACAGACATAAAGATAGAGACAGGCAGACAGTCAGAGAGAGAGATAGGCAGAGAGAGATATAGAGAGAAAAAACACTTTTTTACATTTACATTCGTTTAATTAGGTTTAGACAGTGATATGTTGCTCATACAAACTCACAGGTACCAAATGTAGAACTCATCTACAGCTCTACATTATCTGTATCTCTCCCACTTTTTTAGACCTATAACACTGGCCCAAATGCTCTAATTCCGGTTCCTTACAGAAGGAGCTAAAGATTTAATAACACACAGACCCAGTTTAAGACTCAGGCCTATTTTAGGCCTGTGCTCCTCCGTGGGCGGAGCCTCATGCGATGAGTTCTCATGCAGAGCATTGGTGCCGCGCGATGATTCGCTGCCAGGTGAGAGGGGTGTGGCATTGCCACTGGCAGAAGAGATGGAGGGTGCTGTGGTAACAGGTCTGAGTGTTGGCTTCAGACATGGCTTTGCTTCTCTGTCGTCATCATCATCATCTTCCTCTTGGTCTGTGATGTTATTGTCTGAGGAGTACATCATCCTGCTCTGTGCCTCCTTTTCTTTGATGCTCCTCACGGGAGACATCCAGCACCTTCTCGCTCTGTTCCTGCTTTAGAGGAGGCTGACGCTCCCTCACAGCCTCCTGCTCTATCTGTAAGGCAGAAACACACTGTCACACACAGAAACACATATGAATGCACATATAAGCTCACACACAGCCACACACACAGCCACACACACAGCCACACACACAGCCACACACACAGCCACACACACAGCCACACACACAGCCACACACACAGCCACACACCCTCTTAAGTTCAGCCTCAGGGTCTGGATGTCCTTCTGCTAGGAGTCTCTGCCTGATCTCCTCCAGCTCATCTTTCTCTCTCTTTCTGTCTCTCTCATCTAATTCCAGCTCTTTTTCTCTGTCTCTCAATCGCTTCTGCAACGCACTACCCCTGAGAGAGAGAGCAGAATTATAAAGAAAATGAGCAGTTTGAATTATTTGTGCACAAGAACCTTGTATTGCTCCTTCGAAAGCACTTAACAGCTTTACAGCATCCTTCAACATAACTACATGAACCCGACTGTACTGCCATGGGTTTGTACCTGTAGTATTTGGGATCATCTCGATCATCATCATAATCCTCCAGGAATTCTTTCAGGCGCTTGGCTTCTTTTGTCTGCAGGAACACAAGCACAAGAATTAATCCAGAATTGCAGCTGCTAATAGTGTCATTTACTTGCATGTGCTATCAGCATTGTTTCACAGCAAATTCCCTAATAGCATTATCCCAATCAGATTAATTCCAGATCTTGCAGGCTGGTTCTGAGTGTTAGGGGGTGAATATCTCAATGACTTCAGAAAGCTTTTTATTTGGCAATTAAGAGCATATTATTAGACTTGATTTTGTGATCCCTCTTCGTCTTACAAGCATGAGAGCATTTTAATAGTGTCTCATTTAAATTTCAGCAGCAAGAAATAGTTTTTGTTGAGTTTGTAAGGTCAGAGGATTTGTTTGAATTGTTTTAAGTGAATCAGCTAATTAACTTTTGGATTGGCTTTGGATTATAACTAAAATGTTTTTCCAAATGTTACTTTATTAAAGCATTTTAATGCATGATGAACATGGTGTCTTTGGTCTCTTTCACATCATGTTTATCATTAATGCATGTTAATGTGAAGTAGTGTTCCTGTAGCTCAGTTGGTAGAGCATTGCTTTAGTAGTGCAAAGGTTGTGGGTTTGATTCCCAGGGGAGCACATGTACTGACAAAATGTAAAAAACTTGAATGTATTGTACTAGCAGAAAAGCATCTGCCAAATGCGTAAATTTTAAGTATTATTGCAGGTCAAAATTGCATGTTTCCTACTATGTATTGTTATTTATGCAAATAAAATACACTGGCTAAATATCATTATTTTAACCGTGTGGAAACATGCAGCGATTACTTTTTAAACTAGATTCTTATAAATAAATATTATATAATAAATAGTTTATCTAATTTGTTTGGTCGAAATGATCAGTTGCTCAAATTAAGCAAAAAAACATTAAGCCATTTCAATGCAAATGAATGATAAAATATAAATAACAAAAAAAAAGAAATATATTGCCCAGCCGAACGTTCACAATCTAATCAATAGTAGTTTTCACCATCTCTCTGTGTTTCTCCTCCTCTCTCTCTGCTTCTTTACTGTAATCTCTCATTTTCTTCCTCTCTCTGATCTCCCAGTTCTTCAGGCGCTGTAAAAGACACAATGCACAATATTTGACCGTTCTGTTTTAGACACAGTGCTGCATTTAAAAATGAGGTCAGATGATCTAGATGCAGGACTCTGCACAGCTCTAGAATATCAAAGATCTTTTCTTGTCAGTGTCAGCAAAACCCCAAAAAAAACAAAAAAAAAATGAGTTCTAGAGACAGACAGACACATATATTTATCACACTATAACTGTAACACCTTCCAAATATTCAGAGTGTGTGAGAGTATTTGGAGATAGAATATCTGAACCTCCTGATAAGCCGCCTCTTTCTCACGCAGCTTCCTCTCCAGCTTGCGCCGTTCGTACGCTTCCTCCTCATCCTCCTCTCTCTCTTTTTTCTTCTCTTCTCGACTTCTCTCCCTTCAAAACAAAAAGGCACCCACACACACACAACATTCATTCGACACATCAGAAACCAGCAATTACACTGCTTACAAAAGATAAACGACACTTACAAAGCATATACAAACAAAGATTCTAGAATGTTCTACACAGAACCCTAGTACCCACTTTATTGTACTGTTTTATTTCCTGGGTTTATGCATTTCCCATCAAAACAGAAGGTTGGGTGACACATAATGAATGGCTTCTTTTGTCATTGCTAGTCATAAGCAGGCTACGATATTCAGAAAGGGATATTGTCTTGCTAGGCAGCATTTTATTGGACCACACTCTGGACACGCCTCTGAGTGCATGAAAAATGTTTCATCAAAATGTTTAGATATTTCTTTCAGGAATCTTGCAATAAGGTACAGATAAGATTACACCAAGCACTATGGGTGCTATCTTTGTGTCTATATGCTAGTAACAAAACTACACTTTTGATTTTTTTTATTGCTAGTCCTATCCTTTCCATTTCATGCGTTTAATAAAACAGACACCTTGATCTGCTTCTGTCTTTACTACGATCACGGCTTCTCTCTTTTTCTTTCTCCTTCACTCTTTCACGGTCTCGCTCTCGTTCTCGCTCCTTTTCTCTTTCCTTCTGCCTCTCTCTCTCACGCTCCTCTCTCTCCCGATCGCGCCGTTCTTTCTCTCGCTCTCTTTCTTTGTCTCTTTCTCTCCTCTCCTTCTCAATCTGCTGTCGTTCTTTCTCCTTCTCCTCCTCTAATTTCTGCAGGGATCCGATGGGGAGAGAGAGACAGAACAGAGAGAGATTAGTTCACATGAGTGCGAGAACATATTTAGAACAAGGCCAAAGTTCCAGAATCTCCCTGGAAACAGAGTTATGTTTAAAACAATAAAGCCAGTGTCTCAGTATGATGGAAATCCCGTAATATCAACAAACAAAACACTTACAGTCAAAGAGTTGTAAACAAGGTATTCCTCCCCTAAAAACATAACATTGTTCCTTTCACCAATTGTCAGACGAGTCTTCTACGTCAATTGCTCTTTAAAAATTAAAACATAACAAAAACAGCAATATTTATTATTTTTTAATTTCTATTGCCTACAAAACCATGATTATGGTCATAAGACTTTTTCAAACAGCCAAAGTATTTCAAATGACGACATTAAAGTAAATGCAGATATGAACAAATGAATTCACACAAAGGCATGCACCCTTTATTGAATTCTGTATTTAAGTACATATTGCTTTGAGTAAATAAATAATCGTTGAGTATTAAGATCAATGAGCGTGTATTTCTTTTTCTGTCCGTATTTTGGTTTGCTTATTATTACCAGCATACAAAATCCAGATTGTATTTAGTAGTACAGACATTGTGACATCACTACCACTACATATCCAATGTTACTTTCTCAACAAATAACTGAAGTTCAAAGCAAAGTTTTCTTTCACATTGGATGGAATCCAAACACATTCACAGTGAATGAAACAGAGAGGTGGAGTCTCACCCATGTGCTGTCTTCAGTTTCCCCTCAGGCCTCAGTACACTTAACAAATGTTAACAAATAAACACACACAGATGCTGGCCGTTCAGAGACTGAGAGGCTACAGCACAAAGTGAAAGAACGAATCAACAGAAGAGACGACGACTGCAGCCGACAGTGTTTCTCAGCTCTGAGCGGTCAATGCAAGAATGGCACACAAGCAGAAACAGACAAAAACAAACAGAACCAAACAAAAGGACCAGAAGATGGTATGGAGGTGACATTTATCATAATGAAATGTATAGAGATGAGAGTTCATTTTGGTGAACTTACCTCTAAATAAACACTCAAAACAAATTTGGACAGTTCTGTTTTATTTGTAATTTTTTCTCATTTATTTAAGGGGGTAATACCATCCAATTATTTATCTTTTTAACGTGACTTGAATATGGCTAAAATAAGCCAGATAGGAGACACAGATAGGTGCAGATGTCACCTTTCAATATGTATCAGTCACACAGAGAAAAAGAGAGAGACAAGGGTGAGAGATGAGAAAAAAGGAAATATAATTAACGTACCTGAGACTCTTCAGTGTCTGTGTGCTGTGAAAGGGCGCCCCCTTCAGACTGCAGTGAAAAACACTGCAGTGGTTATTCAGTACTGCATTTCTCACCAAAACCACACTTTTATAGACAGAGGACTGGCAAAGGTTCACTCAGCTCTGCCTACACAACACCAATCACAAATGTGACTTCATAAACATCCTGAGTTAAGCACACACACACTTAGGATTACAATTTGCTAGTCTCTAGAGGTCAATTAAAGTCTGTTTAACATTTTAGTTAGTCATTTTTAATTACTATGTTCGCATTTTCAATGCAGTGCAGGGTTTCTGAGGCCCAGAGCCAGTTGCATCTTTGCAGGTCCTCCAGAAGGGGGCGCCCAAGATATGTAGAGTAGAAAAGGAAGCTCATACTTACATCCTCTATTCCAGTAAGTTTTTCCAGATTCATCTTGCTTTAGTCACCATATGACCTCTACCATAACGGTGGGGTTTAATGAACAGATTAGCTTCAGAGCGAAGTTTACAGTTCGTTCATGCACTTTCTGTGTGGTAAACCTAGCCTGAACTGCACCTTCTGTTCCCATTGCTCCCATTTAAAGAACAATGCTATGAGGCTTCAAAATATCAAAGTTTCTAAGACTCCAAATTGTTACATCATATGCTGAGATGCAACCAGAAGGAAAAAGAAAACTACAGAGTCATTTTTTATCCATTTTGTTTTTTGATTAAGCCAAAACAAATCGTTTTTGGACAATGTTTGTCTACGGACTCAGAAATCCATGGTAAATCCATGGGTTGAAATACTTTTCTCCTTTTATTTGTTTATTTGTGAATTTACTGTCTCAATTCAAGTGCTTGAAAAGTCTTATATATAAATGTGGGATTAGAGAACATTAGATGTGTCTTCAGTCCACAGACTAGAGAGAGAAAAAGGAGACAGAAAAAGAGTGCGTTACCTTGTGCGTGTCCCTGAATTTGCTAATCTCTCTCGATATTAGGTCTCGTTTGTCTTCCTCCAACTCCATGGCATTTATATCATCCTGGGGGTTAAATATCAACATCAGAAACCAATGTATAGCAGACATGACAAAGACATGAGGTGCTACTACAGCTTAGCCGGTAAAGCATTGTAAGGGTACAGGCTCAATCCGGAGGAACATACCCATCATCACATTATCAAATTTTATATACACAAATGTATAGGTGGGCTGTTTTTTTTAAAGCTGTTTGACTGTTTTGGGTTAAAAATGAACAAAAATCAGTTATTGAAGAAGTAAATGACAGATCAGTGTTCAACAATCTCCTTACCCTGATTCACAAAGGTAGGTTTATAAGAATAATTTATATAATTATAATTTAAGCTGTTGTGTCCAATTTCCCAGGAAATGTCAGTTTGGCTTTATTTGACTTCAACATATGTGATGAAAAGTACATAAAGTAACCAATTTTGTGTTTCAAACAGAGATGGCTGCAGAGAAGCGAAAGTTAAGGATTGATGCGGTCATTAGAAACCTATTGCATGCAAGGATGAGAGTATGAAAGAGTCGTATGGTGGTTGTGATGAAAGCAAAAATACCTCCTTTTTCTCTTTCCGTTTTCTGCGTTGATGGGCTTCGGCATCCTCAGATGAGGCCGTGAGTTCGCTGGAATATTCCCGAATCAGGCCATCTATAGCACTCCTCACTATCTGATCACGTCGTTTCGTCTCCTCTCCTAGAACTTCTTCCTCTTCCTCTTGAGCCTCTTCTCCAGTCTGAGGGGCCTGTATGGGGACACAGTTTTGTATTAGATGTAATACTTATCCCGTTTAAAAGGTCTTATAGATAGGAAGGTTCTCCACTCAACCTCAAACCGACACTTGTGTTCCTCAGAAGAAAATTATTTTGGTTCGAATTGAGGGAATTATGCCAGGATTTTCATTCATAAGTAAACTGTTTCTTTAAGACTTAACAAAATCATATTGATGTAAAGAATGTATGGTATTGATTTAACAATGTATCAAAGTTCTAGAGGTCTGCTCACTCCATTTGGTCTCCTCTGACTGGCCTTCCAGCTGTCCAGCTGAGCTTTGGTCTTTGCGTCCACCTTCACAAGCAGCTTCTTATCACCCACTTGCAGCTCATGAAGCAGCCGGAGAGCTCTCAGAGTGGACTCTGGCTCTTTGTACTCACAGAAACCAAATGCTACAAACATAAAAAGAAATTACATCAGGCTAACATCGGACCTCGCAAGATGGAGAGATAATGTACAATTAGAAAATATGAGGGTAAAGACCTTTATAAACACTTTACTGCGTGTTAGCTAGAGCTGTGACACCAAAAGAGGTTTGGTGATGAGGGTGGACTGCACATGACTGGCAGATCTTAGTTTACACTAAACATGAATATATTCTGTTTACCTTGCAGTTTCCCAGAAGCCCCCTGGACTCTCTTCCAGCTAAGCACAAGACCACATTTCTGCAGAACAGTAAAACAACAAAGCACAAATTTACTCCGTGACAAGCTAACTAAACCATACCTCCCGAGTGGTGACAACTTGTGGAATTGCAAAAGTAATGACTGCTTTCAAGCAGGTATATAAAACAGTCCACCCACTGGACAACATGTCTCAAGAAAATGAACCTTTACAAACCTGTGAAACTGTCTATTAACAATAGGTTGTAGATAACTCATTGAAGCTCATCTGAGACTCAAAACACAACAGTCTCTCAGTCAGTTATAATTGGATAAGTAAGACACCTGATGTCCTAATACTCTACAGCACTAACACTCACCGCCAAAAGCTGCCGCACTAGCATATCAGAAGCCTTTTCGGAAATGTTTCCCACAAACACTGTGGTGGTCGGCCCTGCGCCAGCAGCTGTACCATCCTCTGAGCTCTTGGTACGAGTTGATAAAGTCTCTGTAGTCTGTCCTGTCAGCTTCTGAACCACCGGCACGGTAGTCTGTACCAAAACCTACATCACATTTCCGAACAGTAGCACTTAAATGAAGAAAATTCACATACAGAGGCTACTTTGTGCATCTGAATTTAAAATTAGGACTACAAAACACAATTTTAAAATTATGTGATATTTTCAGGACTTCCATGACTAAATTCCTGCTCCCAGGAAACTCTGTACATACCGCTGGAGAGGGAGGCATCATTCCCACAGGCACTGGTATTATTGGACTCGCTGAACAAAAACAAAACATCTCAATTAAACTCAGTAAGACAAAGAACTTCATCTCCACACGTCATCTCCTGTTTCCAAGACCCTAACCCTTAAATCTAAACTGTGCTGTCAGTGTGATCTGCTATGAAAAATGTAACGAAACAACATAAAACAATTCATATTAACAAAACAGTCACTGTATGTATTCCACATTGTTAAGGGAATAAGAAGACTACCTCTTCATTCATTCATTCTCTCTCTCTCTCTCTCTCTCTCTCTCTCTCTCTCTCTCTTTTCTGTCATCTAGTCTCTCGCTCTCTCTTTATAACGTACCTGTGGGGACAGTGGTGGAAAACCCTGCAAACTGTGTGGGGGAAATGCCAGGGGGTAACTGGGGTATCTGGTTCAGATGAGGAGGGAATGACATCTTTTGCTTATGAAATGATCTGTGAGAAAAATACATAGTGAACCCCATCAAAAAACATATTTGGTCATACAAACAGTGTTGAGCAATAAAACAATTTATAAGGTAGGACAAATTATAAGGTAATATTTAGTGACGTAATAATGACAAACACCTGTAATAAAGCTGTCACCTTAATAACCCGACCTGCATCATTTCTTTAATTCTAACATTTTAATGATCTTAATCATTTCTTAATCAAGTCTTTTGATC
Organism: Chromobotia macracanthus; assembly: GCA_036877525.1. NCBI lineage: Eukaryota > Metazoa > Chordata > Actinopteri > Cypriniformes > Botiidae > Chromobotia > Chromobotia macracanthus. The sequence goes on along the minus strand of JAZGTH010000073.1, from coordinate 5,881,401 downwards.
CAAGAGACACTGACGAATAAATAAAACATTTAAAATAAACCTGCATCCACATACACAGTGCATGAGCTAAATAAAGCACATCATTCCTGCTCTGCATTTATACTCAGTATTATAGGCTCTGTATTATAACACTATTGATAGTGTTGATTAAAACTCACCCAATTCGTGTATGAGCTTCAGCGTTGCAGGAGATACTGATATCCTGTATTGGCAGCAGATATATATTTATATATTTATATATTTATATATATATATATGAGTCCACGTACATTAATTCATTACCGTTTCTCCTCTGATATGGTCATACGTACCTCTGATAATAAAGAAAACCCAGAGAAACAGAACAAAACGGGTTGGATTGGAATTATCATGAATTAGGAGTGAAATTGTGGGCGTGGCTTAGTGGCCCATTTCAGCCTATAATTGATCAGGTTACAACTGCTTAAAAAAATAAGTTGGCTAATTTAACATGCCGCGGTCACTATTACGGTTTATAGTTATTCAATGTCATTTTTGATCAATGTCGTCTTCGACAAAGTACATTTACTGTCGGGGTTCAGAGCTGGTCATGGTGTATATACATTTGCGTTTACTGGATAACATGTGTTTGCATATTGTATGCATGTTAGGTTATTTATATTTAAAAAATGATAATTAATAAAGGTGCAGAAACGTGTTCTGAGTTGCCGAGCGCCCCCTAGAGGACGTATTGTGTATGTGCCATACTTAAAAGCCATTTACGTAGTAACGTTTGCCCCCCAATGAGAAAAACGCGTGTCCCGGAAGTGCTCCGAAACCGAGCACCGTGACATGGTTGCTACAGCGCCACCAACTTCCCCTCCTGTATGCATATAAAGCCAAAAAAACAGCAACAGCATGTCCCCAAACATGCATTACCACCGCAGTTTCAAATAAATATATAAGCCGTATTTTTATTCTAGTGAAGTATGGCGAAGGGTCTTAAAACGTATCTCACAAAACACGAGATGGAGCAAGCAAGGGAGCTAATAACACGGATTTGGAAACGTCAATAATTGTGATATCGTTTCATTTATTTACCTAATAAATAAATGATGCATGGTTTTCATTATGTAACCAGGTCGTTTGTAGCTGTAGCTGTGGGAATTTAATATAGAGAATAAGGAAATCTTTTATTATTATTATTATTATTATTATTATTATTAAAAAACGGCAAACAGACGCGCCTTCACAATCCGTATGGAAGCGAAAACCTACCAAGAGCCCTAGAAATAAACCCTGAAATTAGGCCAGCCACTTCTGTTGTCAACAGCGTGGTAAACCATCCCTCATCGCGACTATCGGTATTCCGGGCATCTATATTTAACATAAATATTAAGTCATTCGGTCACGGTATGGACACTGGATCTGTTTTCCACCAAGCCAGACCATCGGGCATGCTGTAAACATTTTGGCGACGGTGCAGAGATGGAAATTTCCAACACTGCAGACAGCCATTACACCAAAGCCACGCCCCCTCGGAACGAAGCCACGCCCCATCTGAACAAACCCACTCTACGGGAGCTTCTGATTCGCTGGAGGGAAGGTGTGTCATCATCTCTGACGCAGGTTGGTTGCTCCATGAATAGAAAAACCCGCAACCATCACGTTTATGTTCGAGGATCGCCACTCGCAATCGCATGGTGGAGTAGTTGAAGACAAAGCGTGTAGTTGAGCTTCAACTTCCGCTATTCAGCGACTCATGAATATGAATTAGGCGGAAGATCTGAAGATAAACGGCGCGCCAGTGCTTTGAGATTCAATAGTTACTTGGCCAGACGACGGAAAGCCACACCGGGCGACAAACTTGATTCATCTGAACCGTCGTGCACTTGGTTGGGTTGCGTTTTGTAGTTGTTCGTTTGGATCAGCATGGCCGTGAGAGGACCGCTGTCCCGGTTGTTGAGATCCACCCTGCTGAGCTCCTGTCAGCAGAACCGGGCCCATTCTGTTGCGATTTTAGGAGCTCCTTTTTCCAAAGGACAGGTAAGAAACAGATCCTCTCTAGATGAATTCAGACTGCCAACTAAAGTTTTCGTTTTGTAACAGTTTGATGTTTTTTTTATCACACAGAAACGGAGAGGAGTGGAGCATGGACCCAAAGCTATCCGGGATGCTGGTTTGGTGGAGAGACTTTCAAATCTTGGTAAGTGCATGCTTTTCATCATTATTTTCTGTACAGTTGTAGTTTTAATTTCCTGCTCGTAACATTAGTATGCAAGCCTTTAGCAAGTTTATATCACCATTGGAAATGAAAGAGTAAGTGCTGGATTAGCTGTTACGTCATCCAGCGGTTCACCTGAATTACTAGAAACGATTTCCACAGCTCACTTTTCATTTTGGTCATTTAGCGAGATTTATAATATTAAAATACGTTAGTTAAAATAGTTTTTTTTAAAAATATAAAGAGTTTGATGGGTGAGCGTTTTTTTATCTACAGTATCTACGTCACTGCAAGTTAGGGCTGTGACGGCACGTTATTATGCCATTGTTACGTCATCACGTAACAATGGCATATTATCTCATACAAAAAGCTTCGCAGGAGCTGACTTAGTCTGGATTTTGTTGCCTGCTTACAAGGTCTGCAATGGCACTGACTGTTCCGGTGGCCTAGTGTACAATTGTTAACATTGTGGCATCAGATGAAGACTCGTGTAAAATTTGTGGACCTCAAAACGGTTCCGGGACGGAAGGTGAAATGTAGACGGATGCTATTTTGGGTCGTCCCGGTACTCTGATGAGATGATGCATTTCTGTGGGGGTTTAAAAGTTTAAAACGATCAATGCATTTTTATTCATAATGATTACATTTCCCCATAATAATTATATAAGCAAGCAAAGTGAAAGAAGCATACGTACCAGACTTTTTCCCCCACAATGACGGACAGCATCAATCACTTACGTAATCATCTTTTTACTATTACTATAGTTTAACCATTGCATCTGTAATCAAACCGTTTTTACAAATGGTGATCAATTCGCTTTCAGTGATCAATTCTGTACATGTGAAAAGCAGTATCTTAAGTTTGTGGGACGTCTGAAGTTGGCTTCAGTTTACAAGCTAAATAAATAATGCATGCTCTTTCCATCGTTTTACTTCTCTTCCTGGAAAAACGGGAAGATGGGCAGGGAAATTAATTATATTAATGCACAAAATATTGTTTAAAAAATCCTCTTAAAAGTTAAAAGTTGCGATGAAGTCATGGGGACCGCAGTCGGGAATGTGCACGTCACCCCGGCGAGCCTCGCCCGCGGCCCGTCAGCTGTACCGAGCCCCGCCGCCGTTACGTAATCCCGTTTCTGCGGGTAATGCGATAGTTCCTGCTATCTTAAGCCTGAGATTTTCCGTCGGCGGATATGAACAAGTGTTTGAGAGCCCATCGGAAGACCCTGATTCACCTTAGGAGGATTTACTCTTATGATGGCTAAATATATTGTGTCCTATGACTATATATTTTTGTCTATATATATATATATATATATACACATAAAAAATATATATACATACAGTTTCACCCCAAAATAAAAAGAGACAAAAATAATTAAAGGGCATAATGTATAACATGTATACACCCTAACCCTAAATAATGAGAAAAAATTAATATCTGTATGTGTGCATATATGTGTATATATGTATATGTATATACACAATTATTATACTGGGCATATATCATAATTCAAGTAAATATTATATAAAATGTTATGAAGTGGTGATGCAATTGTTTTTGCAACATGCTTGTCACGTGTTTGGAGTTGTGAAAATAACCTTTCCCTTATCACCCTATATGGCAGGAATTCTTGACCAACTTTATGCTTATCCAATGCAACAAATATAGTCTTGCTTCCTTTCACAACTGTTGGTTGTGAATATCAAATGCATTTAGTTAACTACACAGTTAACTAGTGGCTTTTAACTTAATATAATGTCTGTGCTTACTGCTTTCAAGATCGCAGTGCTTGGTGTTGAACATGGGGTCAATCTTAAACCAGGTCTAAAAGTCTTGAAAAAGCCTTTCAGTCTTATCCAAATTTATATTTTATTTTCAAGCAGAAATGTATACGTTTTGAAAGCCTTAACTGGGCTTTAATGTTCCACAGGAGCTCTTCGTTGGTAGCTTTAAGATCTTACAAGTAATTTAACACTGTCAGTGGAGCTGTTCTGGTTCTGTCGATCTGGGCCCCATCACCTGTTTAAATTTTCATCAGTGTCCAGCTATCATAGTTGTCTCAAAGTTTTTGGTTATGTTCCTGTATGTCCTATATATCTTGTAATATTTCTGTTGATTTATCTTTACTGTGTTGTTGTAGATTACTCTGTGCATGACTTTGGAGACCTGAACTTTCTGCACCTGGAGAAGGATGAGCCCTTCATGCATGTCCCATTTCCACGCACAGTTGGACGAGCCAGTCAGCTTCTGTCGGGAGCTGTGAGCAGTGCAGTGGGGGCAGGGCACACCTGCATCATGCTGGGGGGAGACCACAGGTAAACACACTTTTTAGTAAGCATTTTTTCCATTAATGTAATGTGTTTTTCTTGTAACTTCCTTTAGGTAGGGTTTTAGAAAATATTAATAAACAAACTTATTTTATATAGTACATATTTTTTCAAAATCAGTATTTATAACTGGTTACTTATTACACTGTAATAAGTTTCTGTTTCTACATTCTGTTTCTTCTAATGTTGCTTTCTGTGTCGTGACAGGCACTGGTTGTCTAGAATGAGAATTCAATGTAATGAATTCTTTCTATTATAGGCCAAATCCTCAAAAACAAAGTCGGACTAAAGCATTTATGACACTTTTATCCCCGCAGCTTAGCGATTGGTTCAGTGGAAGGCCACGCCCAGCAGTGCCCTGACCTGGGTCTGATCTGGGTTGACGCCCATGCAGATGTCAACACACCTCTGACCTCACCTTCAGGAAACCTTCATGGCCAGTCTGTGGCTTTCTTACTTAAGGAGCTGCAGGACAAGGTGAATAGCATTCATTACCAGAAATGCATCTACAATTTAAAAATATGTAAACAATTAATATTATTAATCTTTATTCTCTGCCCCTCCTTCCAAAACTGATAAACTTAGTCCATCAGAACATCTAAAACAATATAATGTCATTTATTCTGACCTCTGATCTACGCCTCTGACCGCAGGTGCCAGAAGTTCCTGGATTTTCTTGGATTAAGCCTTTCCTGACTGCCAGAGATCTGGTCTACATCGGCCTCCGAGATGTTGATCCAGGGGAACAGTAAGAACCATGTTCTGTCGCTGTTCAACATGACACTCATAAATTAATTTGGCAATTGTACCTTATCCAGTAAAGCCTTTGTTTGCCAAATCACCTGTTGTGTAATTCTGTGGTCTGCTTATATAACTGACATTACCTGTAACTGCCAACAGTAAACATGGTTTCCTATTTTAGGGTTAAAATAAAAAAGTAGCAACGTGTAATAAATCTGTATAATAATACAGTTATCAGCGATATTCAGTTTTATTGAAATGTGATGTCTTTCTCTTCTGCAGTATAATTCTCAAGACTCTTGGAATTCAATACTTTTCCATGCGTGACATTGACAGAATGGGCATTCAAAGGGTAATGGAGGTCACACTGGATCACCTCCTGGCAAGGTATACAGATACTGCAGGAGTATCCACACTAAATGACAAGTAATATTGATACAACCACCAATTTGCCTGCAGCAGTTTGTGCTTTGTATACTTGCATGTGCTTAAACTCTGTAAATGGGTGCTGAATACTTTCGTTCAAGACTTCATGGCATTCAAGATCACAAACCGCTCCACCTATCTTAACCTGACTTACAAGTTTGAGATCACCTTTATACAATTTACTAGTTTTACTACTTACAATTTGCCACTTCACTACAGGTTGGATGAATTAATTAGTGCTGGACAGAATCTTTTCTTTGTTCTTCATACTTCACAATGAAACAACCATGTAATTTTTCACTGATTTGTGTTTTATTTCAGAAAGCAGAGGCCTATTCACCTGAGCTTTGACATTGATGCATTTGACCCCTCGCTGGCTCCTGCTACTGGAACCCCTGTTAACGGTGGTTTGACCTACAGAGAAGGCATCTACATCACAGAGGAGATCCACAACACAGGTACAAACCTGTAATTCATTAGATCAATTTGTGCCTTGGAAATCTGCGTAGATCTATGACAAAAAAATGTTTGTATATGCTTCAATGCAAAACATTTTCAATGAAAGAAAAAGTGTTCCTGTAGCGTAATTGCTAGAGCATTGTGTTAACAGCGCAAAAGGTTGTGGGTTTGATTACCAGGGAACACACATACTGATGAAATGTCTGAAACTTGAATGCACTGTAAATCACTTAGGATAAAAGTGTATGGCAATGCATAAATGTAAATGCAATAAAAGAAAGATTATATAGTTTTAGGTTGAAATAAATCGTAAAATGTAATACTGTAATAATTTCATGTAATGGTTTTGGGACTGCACAGGTTTACTGTCTGTGATGGATCTGGTTGAAGTGAACCCCACACTGGGAGCGACACCCGAGGCTGTGGAGGCCACAGCTAGCCTCGCCGTTGACGTCATCTCATCAGCTCTCGGTCAGACACGCGAGGGTGCACACGTCACCTTCCAGAAAATACCAGAACCAGAAGACACTGAGTTACGGCTGTAGTGTGCCAGCTAATCTGTTGACTTCAACAAAATTCTGTGAACCACTTTTTGAGGACAAATGAACTATTTTGCATTCCAAAGCCTAAAACAGCAAAATGAGAGGTTTGCAGAGATGACGTGGCAGACTCACACTTTAATTGGATGCTTTCTGTATTCTTGGTTGAAAAATAATTGTTTCCTCATTGGTGGAGTGTTAAGATTATGGGATTTGTTGTATTCTTCTGATTAGCCAAAAGAGATTTGGAATGCAGAGAGAATGACTGTCTCCAATACACACAAAAATCACCCACTAATTTTGGTTTAACACAAAGCCAAGATCTATATTATTCATAATAATACAGACTGATCTTTCTGAAAAAAAAACTATTTGTACTTAGTAGTACTAACCAACCACTTAACGACTGTGATAGATTTAGTGGGTAGCTGGAGAGAACTCTTTTACCACAATGAAAGTGAGATTAGGAAATGCACACAAGGAATATTTTCAAAGGCTATGATCTATGACTGGGTAGAATTTAGTGGCAGACTGAATTTAGTTGCTGAATTTTACCTTAATTGAAACATATTTGCACTTTTTGGACCTGATCTGGTTTATATTGTATTTTAATGTTTGCTTTTTCTTTCTTTTTTGATAGTAGAAGTTGCTTTTAATGGCTATTCTAATCCCATGAGCTGGTTCGGCTAGAACTGAGTGATTCCTTTTTTAAGTTATTTGTGTATGTATTTAAAGAAATCTTTCATGAAACTCTTGCTTGAAAAATTTAGAATCAACTCTTCGTTCACTTTCTAAGCTTTGACAGTGTAGTTTAATTTGTTGTATTTCTATTTCTGTAAAAATGTTTTGTCACAATAAACAGTTTTACTGAAACCAGACTGAACTGTGACTGTCTTTGACTATGTTTTGAAATGACTGCTGAACACTCCAACGATACTTCTGCTGTTCTGGCCCAACACAAATAAAAATAACATCGGACAGCTGGCAAAAAGTCAGTATGTCAAGGTGACCTGATCTGTTTTGGCTTTGACATTTGAGGGTGTAACAGGTGTCACCCCATTCTCAGTGATGTTTACACCCTTATCTGATGAAGTTAAACACACCCTTTTCTCGTCCAACCAGAGCTTATGAAACAAGTGACGTGCTTGTTGCGCGCTCTCTCTCACTCACTCCTCTCACTCGGAGAGAACTCTTTTACCACTCTCTCTCTCACTCACTCTCTCACTCACTCTCTCACTCACTCTCACTCACTCTCTCTCTCTCTCTCACTCTCTCTCTCACTCTCTCTCTCACTCTCTCTCTCACTCTCTCTCTCACTCTCTCACTCTCACTCACTCACTCTCTCACTCACTCTCTCACTCTCTCACTCACTCTCTACTCTCACTCACTCTCTCACTCTCTCACTCACTCTCTCACTCACTCTCTCACTCACTCTCTCACTCACTCTCTCACTCACTCTCTCACTCACTCTCTCACTCACTCTCTCACTCACTCTCAAAACCTAAAGTGCCCACAGCTCTGTTGATTAATGACAAAAGCTAATGGTAAATAATCTTTCAAGAACTAAACACAGAAACTGTTACCTTTAATACTACATTAAGACTTCTGTCAAAAGTGTTCAATTAACAACAGAATTTTAATAAGATAAATTACATATAGATATAAAGGTATACACATAGATATAAAGACGTAAAGTTCAGCTATATGATTTCATTAGTACTTGAGGTCAGGTAGAAAAGACAGAAAAGCTGCACAAAATTGTAAAATTTATTTCACCAGGTCTTTCATTTAAACCATCCATCCGTCCATCTGCCCATTCGCCCACTCGTCATGAGCAGGTCTGGTACCTTCTTAAAGACAGCTAAAGATAGAGTAGCACACCTTCCCCCTTTATACAGGTCCAGATCATCAGATGAAAGATGACACTGTCACTATCTTCTTTTCAATCTCACAGCAGTATTTACACTAATACAGTTTAGAGCCTAAAATAACCTCCCATACATCCATGTGACACTCGCAGCCGTAAAACTGTCCTGCATATTGTCACCAGGCCAGACACCAGAGCACACCAGGAAAAAGGCAGATGTCTGTCATTTACAGTCTTTTGTGTTTTATTGCCTACTTTCTGAAGAACTTCAGATAGACCACCGCCCCTAGGATGGCCAGCTCCATGATGATAATGACCGACAGCAACAGTTTGTTAGTCATCAGTCTGTAATGGCAGGATAGAGAAAGCTTTACACACTGATTTAGTGAATTCTGAGAAAGACTTTTGAACATCAGTTTAATGATATAAAATATGTTGGAAGGGCATGAGTCTCACCTCCGTGACATCGCTCTCAAGATTTTTCTGCTGCGGCTCAAATTCTCCCCCGTGTGAACCAACTGAGATCGAGAAGGGGGGTGTGAGGGCGTTCACACATTTGGCATTTGTACAATTCACTATTTGGTTATATTATGAAATGATTTGTATAATTAAATTGGTTTTGGGTTTATGTTTGCAGTTTTTATGGGGCCTTTCAACAGGAATGTTTCCCATGCTTAAAAACAGCTGATCTAGATATGTCTCTTACTCTGTCTCTGGTTCGGTCCAGTTGTTCTCTCTGTTCTCCCAGCTCCTCAATGATGTCTGTGCCTATCTGGTCCGTCTCGGCAGCAATCCGCTGACTCCGCTCGATGCTCTTTGTGGCATTATTTAGATAGTCTGTTCCCTGGATGAGCAAAGCACGCTGGGACTGAACGTGAGTCTGTACAAACAAACAAACAAAACAGTTCCACAGTTAGTAACGGTTTTAACATTAAACACTGTGCCAAAGTCTCTTTGTACACTCTAAACAGTAGGTTTAGAAATGCGGTGAAATGTACAAGTTTTGCATACATTTTGTACAAACTGCATTCTGCCTTCAGTATTTCCTGCAATGATGTATAAATCTGGACGACAACATACTATGAGCTCTGGAGGCGTCCATAGAAACCACAAGTGTGATTGGAACTTTTATTTATTTGTTTTTTGTTTATGTAGTTGTCAAATTTCCAGGAAACCTATACACCACCCACAATCCCAAAGCTTGACTAATCTACAAGGACCCACAACAAAACGGTCAACGATAAACACCCACTTTCATAATGCATTGTGAGGCGTATCAATCAATGACTTCTGTCTTAAGAGTTTCCTAAGACAGGCCACTGAGAAGTGAGCTGTCACTGTTGCCTTATTATCATAATAAATGACACACAAAACATGTCATAAATCTGAAAAGTTTACTCAACAGCAAGACTCAGAAGCATGACTCAGTAATATTGAGACATACTGCATGACCTCGCATGACTTAACCTCAACTGTACAAAGGTCAAAAACATTTAATAATGAGCTACAAAATGACAAAATAAAATTTAATCTTAATTCAGTGGCCACCACACACCCAAAGCTATAAATCAATTTACATCAGTTTACAGGCCCAGGTGTATGATTACATTGACTCTCAGAGGGAAAAACAGAACAACTGTGATCTTATGTGATATCAGACTGAACCGTAGCTTCAGGCTGTTAGTGATAAACTCATAACACTTGTGGAAAGTAGGGCTAAGGCCACTTAAACATAACACACACAATGATGATACAGATCAAGCGTTATGTAAAAACAACTTCTTACCTAACATGCACTTCCTGTAGGATTCGCTGTGATGTGTTGTGATGTAAAGGTAGTTTTAGCCAGTTCTAGCCAGATCTCATGTGAGTAAACGGTTAGATCAGACTCTCAGATTCTATGAACTGGAGAGGTTATGCCACTGGGCAAGCATGAAAAGCTTTGCATAAGCAAAACATAATATAATATAATTTAGATCTGTAATCTGAAGGTATTAGACTGTTTTTTAATAGTGCAAATCAGAACAATTTACAGCCAAAATTAAATTAAAATTAATTATATGCCAAAAACATAATTTGCAAGTCAGTCCAAACCCAGCCATGTTTAGAAGAATGTTCTCACAGAAAAGTTTCAGTCTCACCAGTTTCAGTCAAGCTCTGAAAAGGAGCTTTATTACCTCCCAAAGAAAGATCTAAGATCCCAAAGATCTTAGACATTTCAACTGATAAATATATCCTTTATTATTTTACAAATGAAAGCAAGTCAAATGATTTGGAATGGAATGAGAGTTTTGCATGAAGTTTACCTTTAATAAAGACCTGGTGATATTCTACTTACACTCTGGTCATTTTGTGCAGCATAAACTCCTTGTCTCCCATCTCCAAAGTGCCCGGAGAATCCTGCTGTTCGGCAGAGCTGCGTATGTCTCTCTGCAGTTTGGCTAAATCTCTGTGATACAGTCGAATCTTTGTGGACATGGGGTTCCGGAAGGATGCTGGAGCACCAAACAGCTCCTGTTCCATTCCCTGAAGCTGGAGGAGATATGAAACATTCACTTATGACTTAGAAAAGACTATACTGTTAAATACAAACAGAACTGTCATAGTTTTGTTTTTAGTTACATTGTAGTTTTATTTATATTTCGAATTCGCTTTTATTATTATATTTTTAGTTTCATGTTAGTTTTAGTTACATTTTAGCTATCTTGATGTGCTTTTGCCATTTTTTATTTTTAATATTGCTATATATGATGAATTAATGTTGATGTTAATTTTAGTTAAGTTATTGTTTTCAGATGATAATTTCAGTGCCTCTGCTTAAAGTTATTTTGGTCCATTGCTACATTTAATTTTATGCTAAATTTAATGCTAAATTTTAAATAACATTGATGTCTATATTTTAACCGAGTATAAAACACACAGCTATCACAAGCCTAAAAGCAGTCTCTGATGTTTGAGGATTATAATGTATTAATGTATCATAAGGTATCATGGGAGAACCAGATAACTGTATCAGATAACTGTATCATTTGAAATAATTTTTTGCCTTTCTGATTACGTGTACATTTCCATCAAAGAGCTTTCTCAGCACAGTGAATTCTGGATGTACATTTAAACACATGCTCTATCAGCTAAGCTCTAGGGACCTATAGGCAGGAACTGTACACCAGGTAACATCCAGACCTGTCAATGAGGAAACAGTCACATCCAAGTCTAAAATCTGGGCTAAATCATATATTTGAAAAACATAAAAATTCTGGAATCTGGGGGAACTTTAGCATTTGTAAGTGCATGATTCCATCTAAATTCTTTCTCTGTCTTTGACATTTACTAGTGAAGTCCACTGCTCCAAAAACCGTATGGTTTAATACACTGGAAGGTGGTCTGTCTAACTAAGGAACTGTAACTAGTTATCTGAAGTACTACTGCCACCTGGTGTCTAAAACTGATCCAAAAGCAAACATTTTCCAGCACCTTCCATACCCACTATCTTTTATTATATAAAGTTATATAAAAACCAAGTACAGTCACGCTAATAAAACAGTCAAAACAAGGTACAGACTCTTACTCTTATACAACACAACCATACTGTGCCAACGCCAAGTCACTAAATATGAATAGCATCATTTGCATTGCTTTAAGCTATCCATAATCCAAAATAAGTTTCCCACAGTTACACTACCGTAAAACTTTTTTTTTTTTTTTTTACTTTTCCTAGCCTGAAAATGGCATATTTTAAAATGTCTGTGGATTTATTTTCTACATTACTATAATAACCCAAGAGCATAAACTGTATACACTGTGTTGGCCTCGGATTTAGCTACCCTGTCTTTGATGGCCCTAATAACCTAAAGGGAAAAATCTGTCAGCCTGCCCACTGATAAATTAAAACTTTCCCAAGCTAAAAATGATGGAAATAAATTTGGATTGGATCCAGCCAATGTTCTGAGAACGTTCCCTGTTAGCTGAGATGTTACACTGGATACCGGCAGCATTAGGGGAAGGAGTGAACCATTATTATACTTTTGCTAATTTGGCTTATTTGAAATTTTAAAGGTTAAAACACAAGGACTTCAAGCCATTTTTTGCATGACAGACACACAAGCGCTGTGGAAGTCTCCAAAGACAGGAGTTTTGCAGTTCTTCTAAACATAGTTAAGACAGCCATTAAAAAAAATGAACATATTAACTTACCATTTCTTCAGCCTCTCCAACACGCTCATCAAAAACCCTGACCATCCTCTTCCTTTCCTCTGGAAAACAACAACAGCATTTAAGCACCTTTCAGCTTAAAAAAAAATATCAATGACACAAATACTGTTGAACAGACATTGGTTCAACAATTGTTTTTTTTTTCATATATTGCAATGGCCATAAACAATATATTCCTGAGACAACAGAAAAACAACAAAAAAATTTCAGACCAGTTTCAGATACGAGTTTCAAGTCATTTCTTTGATACGTATTGTTTGATAACAATAACACAAAACATTTACATGAAATATCATTTAAAAACATAAACATCAAAACTTTCTTTTATTCCAGGCAGTTTGGATATGAACCATCATAAAAATAATACAATCCTCAGACACTGTAACGTCTGGATGATCTATAAGAAAATATATACCCAGCTAACAGAGAACGTTCTCAGAACGTTGGCTATTGTTCTCTAAAGGTTCTATCAAAGTTACCAGAACAAACGCTCTTCTACGTTAGCAGAACGTATTTAAACGTTACGTATCGTACATTAAAATGTTATTCTTAAGTAGTTAGTGAAACGTTTTAAAAACGTTACAGAATTAAAAATGTTTAAATAACGTTCTTATAACCAAGCAATAACGTTAATAATACAAAGCCACAAATGGCTTTCAGAACTTTCAAAAGCGTTACAGAAGTTAAAATGTTTAAATAACGTTGTTATAACCTTAAAAACTTGCTTGGGGGGGAGATGAAAGCAACGTTGTTATTCTTCAGCTCTGATTCAGGGGGCAACAGTTTATTCACCTCCCTGGCAGCTCTGCACCCGTTCAGGAATCAACTTTACTTCGTCATACAGAGATTTATATATCTCATGCAGTTTTTCAAACTCCTCCGAAGACATGACGAACAAACAAATGTTACTAAAACAGCTGGAACGTAAATAAAAACAGATAAACGAAAATACGTCGTTGTATAATAATCATGCAAATAATCGCCTTTACAGACAATAACAATATCGCCGAGGCACCTGAACCGAAGCTTCCGCGTGAGGCCCCGTGATTATAGGTGCTCTTCTTATTGCCTGAACACAAAAGGAAGGAGAAAGGGCTAAAGCGTTCATTTAAAAATATATAACGTCTAAAAATAAGTTATGTAGTGACTTAATGTGCATTTTATTTTAACTTAAGTCCGCTGTGTCACCAAATATAATAAAATCGAGTGAACGTTTAAGCAAGCAAACGTAGAGACTTCTTGCGAGAACAATGCATTGCGGGATTTGTATTTTACAGTAAACCCAAATAAACTGACGTCGGCTTTCCAGGTATGAACAGCCGGTCTAAACTTGACAGAGCAAAAGAGTACAGATATCTGTAATTATGTTGCCTAAAAGATTTATAAAAACTACTAACATGCGGAAACGATTTGGCTGTAATCATAAAAAAGATTTTGGCTGCTTGTCATAAAGCACAAGAACACACTTTACACACGTTTCAAACCATTGAAACAAATCCTAAAAAGAAGCGGTTCTTACATCCCGTTTGGTTCATATTACAATATAAAAAACAGTCCAGGTTTTTGTCCCAGAAAAACTACAATCCCATGATTCCTTAGGAGCACAGCTGTTGATGTGAGTGGGAGGCTGAGCACACACAGACGAGCACAGGCTCTTACCAGGCAGGTTAATGATGATGCTGCTCGCTGGTATAGCGGCTGGTTTAGGGGTATTCGTGCTGATATTAAGGCTGCTGTCTCCTCGTATCAGGTAAACAACTTTGCTTTTTTAGAGAGAATCATTTAAAAAGGCTGCTCCTATTTAGACTAGTATTAAAGGAGTGTGCATGCATACACTCTCTCGTTTGATAAAACACAAATTATTATACGAAAGCCTGATGTACGGAAGTCGAAACTCAACCATCTGAGATAGTAAGACAGAAATCTTAATCTATAAATGTAGCGTCGCAGCCGCTGAAGCGTGTAACGCCACGACCCTTCTGTTAAAATCATGATCATTTGGCAAAGTTTTGACCTAGTTAAATCAATTATCCATCAATTAATAGATATCACATCGTACGTTTAATACTAATTTATTTATCGAGCGTACAATGCGCTCGGGTTCGTATTAATTAAGGTTGTCGCGATGAGGTCCCGCCCCCACTCGACATGAGCTGCTGTCCACTGACCAATAGAATGTCGGCGTGGGCGGAGTCGTCCCGCCTCTCGGCGTAATGGCGCCGTGTCATTGGCTGCGGGGGATTGGTTTTTGCGTGGGTCGGATCCCTTGACAGGTTTAATAAAAATCATCTGATCAGCAATTATGACGATCAAAAGCTACGATATGAAATGAATGTTTCACACAGCTTGTAATTTATCACTGAATTGTTTTTTCTCAGAATTTCGAAAATGTTTCCTATTGGTGATTCTGTGCTGACTTTTTCTTCTGTGCTTTTTTTTTAATAATTAATGCTTTTTCTCTTTATTTTCAGCTCTTGTGAGATGGTTTTTGTTTTACATGTCATTGTTTATATAGGAAATACGCGGCTGGAGCGGTGTGTCCATCCACGGTACGTTTAGACGGAAAGGTTGCCCTGATCACGGGCGCAAACACGGGGATTGGGAAAGAGACGGCTCTCGATTTGGCTTCCCGTGGTCTGTGCGACTCTGAAACACTGCATATTACTTACTACACTACAAACTAAAAAGTTTTCCCATGTTAAATGTTTTCAAATGTTATTCTTACCTGTGATGATCAAGCCCATTTACAGCAGCCAGGTTAGGGTTCACCTGTGTTCAACAGGTGCATGTGTGATCCTGGCCTGTCGTGATGCTGAGAAGGGTGAGGAGGTGGCGGCTGAGATCCGTACCCGGGTGGGTGGGGCTCGGGTGGAGGTGAGAGAGCTGGATTTGGCCGACACCTGCTCCATCCGGGCCTTTGCTCAGAGGTTTCTCAGAGGTATTGCATTTTTCATAATACATTTGAATACTTTTCCTTCAGTTGCTTTTCATTCTCATTCAGTTTTTTCATTCAGAGGTTAATCACCTGCATATCCTCATCAATAATGCCGGTGTCATGATGTGCCCTTATATGAAAACCGCCGATGGCTTTGAGATGCAGATAGGGGTCAATCATCTGGGTGAGTTTAGTCAACACTCACATCTGTTTTTCAACCTAAAGTGACTTAAACCAGTACATCACTTCAGTTAAGTGGATTGGCTCTCTCTATTGTATTTTGTTATTGTCTGTGTCTCATGTCTTTACCTGCAATCGATTTTTCTCTATTGCAAACTCACCCATGCACCTCTTCTCATTCAGGTCACTTCCTGTTGACGTACCTCCTCATTGGTCTGCTGAAGCGCAGCGCACCAGCACGAATTGTGGTGGTTTCCTCACTGGCGCATAATTTCGGCTGGATTCGATTCCATGACCTGCACAGTCTGGGCAGCTACAACAGCGGCCTGGCCTACTGCCAAAGCAAGCTGGCTAACGTGCTTTTCACACGCGAACTTGCACGCAGACTCCACGGTAAGGAACTGTGGAGAAAACAATTCTGTTTACACTCAGAATCCTGTTGCAGAGAATTTCAATTCAATTTGAATTCTGTTTTAACAGGCTCCAATGTGACTGTGAATTCTGTGCATCCGGGGACAGTGAGGTCAGGGCTGGTGCGACACTCTACCATGATGTCGGTGCTATTTGCTGTATTCCCAATGTTCCTGAAGACACCAAAGGAGGGAGCACAGACGTCCATCTACTGTGCCGTTGCAGAAGAGCTCCAGTCCATTTCAGGAAAGCATTTCAGGTACAGCACACAACAGAATGGAATGGTTACAGCAACCCATGCATGATGCTGGAGGTTATGCATCCTTTTAGATTTAAAATCCTATCAGGTTAGATGTTTTGGGTAAGTTGTGGTCTACTGCTTAGAGTCACCGATTTGGTGACTTTGGTGCCCTTGAGCAAGGAACCTTATCCCCAATTGCTCCCCAGGTGCCGCAGTGCTGCCCACTGCTCTGGGTGTGAGTTCACAACTCACTACTCCAATGTGTGTGCACTAACCGAATGGGTTAAATGCAGAGGACAAATTCTGAGTATGAAACCACTCTTGGCCAGCACATCACTTCACATTCAAGCAGCACCATGTTTAATCACATTTTTTTTTAACTAGTAATGGCATGTTATTAAATCTCTGTATCTCTCACACAGTGACTGTGCCCCTGCTTTTGTGGCCCCTCAGGGAAGGAGTCAGGAGACAGCACGTAAACTCTGGGATGTAAGCTGTGAATTACTAGGCATTGAGTGGGACTAAGTCTTTCTTTTGATTCGCTTTCTTTTCTCCTTCAATCATCAAGTCAATCATCCTTTCATCATTGATGTTTTCAGTGACCAGACAGTCACTCTTTTCTGGTTTTGTTTGATACACTTGTGTACAATTTTTTCAGTCTATGCTTTTAACAGAACAACCCACTTTGTTCTACCTTGAGCCAATTCCCAGCTAACAATTTTAGGTTGTAAGAACATTTCCCTAATGTTTCCATTAAGTAACAAAAACATGTTCTAGGAACATTCAATATGTCCAGTTTTTAGGCATTGTGTTAACGTTATAGCTTAGTTATGAGAATGTTATTGAAACATTTTTAAAACGTTCCCCTAACAACTAGAATTTTTTATACGATAAAGGTAAAAAGTTACTGCAATAACCTTTTTGAAAAGTTTAAGAGAACGTTAGCCAAAGTCCTGAGAACGTTCACTGTTTGCTGGGTTTTCGCTGCCATAAGCAGGTATGACTTGACTTTAATTCTTATACAGATCTGTGACCGTTCTAAAGTTTTATGCTGTATTTTGAAAGCTGCTTTATTTTCCATCTCAGTATTCTCAGATGAAGCTGCATTATAAGCCGTGTGAAGTCTTTTATACAGATGTGAACATGCTTTTAAATACTGTGATACATTCATGACTGGAAAAAAATATTTAAATATACACTGAAAAAAAAGATCAATCGTGAATTGCATTTTTCTTTATTTGCATAGATTTGAATGTACATCTAAGGGTTTGTTAGAAAGTAATATCAACATACAATTTGATAATATACAGGCATTTAAAAAATAAGCTCAAACAAATTAAAATAACAGACAACAGTAATTTTTTAGACTAAGTAGGTCAAGTTTTTTGGAAAATAACATTTTATGTATATAAATATATTTTGGTATTTTTATTTATCATTAAGGTATTTAACTGATAATCAAGGTATTGTATTATCAGTTAAAGGTATATACAAGCCCATTTTTATTATTCTTATAGGTCTGAGAGATATGTACATAAGTCTCTCTGTCTTATACCTGGCAAGAGGTATCAGACAGTGCAGCACATATAGGGCAGAGTGATGTTCCAGATTGTGCAACTGACTCAGCAGGGCATCATGGGATATCCCTCTGTATAACAACAAATAACAACAAACCAAGAATAATATATTTTATTATTTGATTTTTATGCACCAATATAATACTCACTAATAAAGAACTGAATATACAAAAAAATTTAAAACTGCAATCCATAACTTTTACCACTCTGTTTGAAACATAAAATTGCAGGTTAATTTACATATTTTTTTCTTTTATGTATGTTGAAGTCAAATGAAGCCGAATTGACATTTCCTGGGAAATCAGACCTGACAGTTCAAATTATAAATCATTATTATAGGATTGCCCTTGGGAATCGGGGTAGGGTAAGGAGATTATGTTGAACACTGATTTGTTATGTACTTGCTCAATAAGTGTGTTCATTTTTAAACCAATAAAGTTACAGAGTGTAGCTTTAATGTATGAAAATGCCACACAGAAACTTGACTTAAGATGACAAACAAATTATTATTATTCTTATATATGTGTTAGTGGAATCTTAATATGGTGGTTCCCATTGAGTATAATATGTGCTTGTGTGAGTCTATGTGCATCAAGAATATTTTACTTTGATCACTACACACTAACTAAACACATAATAGAAACCTTTAACAAAACAGACAAAACAAACTCACCATTGTCAGAATTTAGCTGCAAGATTCACAGAAGGCACCACTATTATTATGAGGGATAAATGTAATTCTGCTCTATTAGGCTGTATGACTTCAATAAATTAAAACTTTGCCAATCGTATTTACACTGAATCTGCAGAAAGCATGAATTAAATCAGGACTTACGACTCAGGTTTTGTCCTTTATATCTTAATTCAGAGATCTGTGCGTTCTTGCTGTCTTCACATCAGCTGTAAGTGCCGATTCAGGAGCTGTCAGTTCAAGGGTCAAAACTATATAAACGGAGGGGGCGTGGCCTAGTAGCCTAGGCGTAATTTGTATTTGAATTAATTAAAATAATAATTGTGCTATTTTAAGTTTTCTGTGACTTTTCAAATGAATGGCTTGAAATTGAAAGTTACTTATACTTGATGTATTTACGTGTCGGAGAATAACGTGGTACTTGATACTTGTCCCAGTGCTGGACGATCCCTTTTTATTTGATTTTAAAAGCAATTTTATTGAGATTGCTGGGATGTGCTTGCCTTTATGTGTCATGTAAACCTTTAAAAAAATAATAAAAGATTACACACAACTTTTTAATTATACTTTTTGTATGCAAATGCCTGGAAACGCGCCCCCTGGCGGTACACTTTATTTTGTTTAAACTTTATTTTGTCACGCCCAAAATTGCATTGAACCGACACTGAACTGAAACAGATGTTTTGTGCATGAGACACGAGGAATGTGATCAGTAATTTGGTGCTTATAAGCCATGGAAACTCTCACTGGGTGGTGAAAACATTGAGCAGTGCTGAACTGGTTGGATGGGAAAGGAAAACAATCCACCTGTTGAGGGCTAATTATGTCCATGTCTATTGTTGAGTATATTGTCCTTGTTTGTTAAATGAATCGGTTAAATGCATCTGTTATTCCCGGTTGTAATAGTGTTTATATTGGTATTATCATTTACATCTTTAATGTGCGGCATGAAGGACGATATGCGTAGTAAAACCCACATCATTATAAAAAAAATTTAAAAAAGAATTCATAAAAACAGATCGGGTTTAATTTGGCGTCATTATTTTATTATATTTATTATTATACATGTTCAACCAGGTGACCTACGCTGTCACTTTCAACATGGCGCTTTAATGACGCGTCTGGAATAACGCCGACGTCACGACCGCACTGTCTGACGTCACTGCCCGGCCTGAGACGGTTGCTACAGCAACGCGGAGCGGAGAGGCGCGTCTCGCGCGCGCCGTGACGATCGATCGCGCGCGTCACCGCTATTGTCCCCGGCAACATCATGACCGATAAACGGAGCGTCCGAAACGTAAGTAGGACGGCGATGATTTTATCCGGTTTATGAACGAGTTAAGTCGTTTGCATTTGCCGTAGAAGTCGCATAAATATCGATTAATTATAATTGCAATTAGGTTCACATTTGCATATTGTATTGCACCGCAAATTCACGCGTTTGAGGACCCCTAATAAAGGAGCGTTTTTCTTCTGTTCTCGCACTGTTTTAAATACTGCAATTATATTACTGCAATAACCTTCTATATAATATAATATATAATAATATATTATATAATATTGTATAATAAAACAGCAATGTTTCTACAGGAAGAGGGCTATGTCGGGGAGATCAGAGGGGGGCTACGGCCCACTATGAAGCTGATAGTGATGGGTATTGTTTACAAGCAGCCGAAAAGGTTCGTATCAGACGCACTTGCGTGTGAATTCACCGACACTTGCGTTTGTTTCTCCGCTGTCACATCACGCCTTATGAAGGACGAGCCCAGCCTTCACTGCGGCAAAACAATGAGCCGGTTGTATGGGGGATTAAATGGTTATAATGTATCTCCAGTTCACACAGGACGAGACAACACTGGCACCAGCAAAGAATAATGAACCAGTTTTAGTTCATTAACTGACATAAATGCAGATTGAGCTACAAGGTCATGCACAGAAAAAGCATTTGATTTTCCAGCTGTCTGTTATGCCAGCAACATGTGGGAAAGGGTTGATTCCCATGAAGGCTTAGCCAGACAGATCTATGGAGATCTATGGAGATTCTGGACATATTTGGCAAACAGGGAGTTTAGTAAATAAAACAAAACTGACTAAAAACCTTGACACTTGTATTTGAGCTTTTTTGGAAACCATTTTCAACTCAATAATGGCATCACGTATGTCATATTATAAATACACATCTCAGACCCAGAGGACAAAATGTAATATTTTATTAATATTTCCCATAACATGGTTTTATGGTTCTGACGTATACCTATGTTCTTTTAGAAAAGCAAACATGCACGTTTTAAAAAAAACAGACTCAGTCTCTTGAATTAACGTTTGTTCTGCGAGTAAATGTTGAAAAAAATTCTGTCTGTCTTTTAGCATGGTTGTATTAGTGTCATGCAAGTCTAAGAGTGAGGAAGATGAGGAAATTGAGGGTGATGTGGGTCTGGAGCTGAAGGTGAACTTTCCAGAAAAGGCTGTACTTCGTAACGCACGTCTGTCAGGGCAATGGGGTGCTACTGAGACTGCCATCTCTTTTTTCCCCTTTGCTCCAGGAGAGCCCTTTAAGGTAGAGTATGTGTGTGTGTGTGTTTGGAGATACTGATCACATCTTAGACAGATAAGTCTACCCAGCTATTAGGGACTGTTATCAAAATGTTGGCTAATGTACTCTAAAAGTTCTCTCAAAGTTATCAAAAATGTTCTTGCAGTAAGATTTTTTAAAGTTGTATATTATATATCAGAAATGTTATTCTTAAGTAGTTAGTAAAACATTTTAAAAATGTTACAGAATTTTAAAAATGTTTGAATAACATTCCTATAACCAATCAATAATGTTAATACAACATCTAAAAAACTGTACGTTTGAACATTCCTAGAACTTTCAAAACAACATTTTTAATGTTTTTGGTACCTAATGGAAGCGTTAGGGAAACTTGGTCTTGGTCTTGCTCATTTTTGTCCATTTTTTTAAATTCTTGCAGATGGAGATTGTGTGTGAGCACCAGCAGTTCCGTATTCTGGTGGATGGGCAGCCCTTGTGTGGATTTGCTCACAGACTTACTCAGCTAGCATCTCTCACTGCTCTTAGAGTCTGTGGAGACCTGCAGCTCACCAAAGTGGCTTAAGCAGAAGGGAATGTGCCTGCCATGATGACGGGCTATTCATAAAACCAACTCACAGTCGAGGTTCTAGAAACCTGAGCGTACTGTACACAGTTGTCTTAAATATTCCAGGACTCTTTCAATTCAAGTTGATTTTGGGTTAGTTTTGGTAGTGGCCCTTTTAACAGTTTCTCCAGTGATTGCTATTTAAAGTGAAAAAAAGCAGACTTTACAGTTCAATATTTGAAGTTGAATCATAGGCCTCTGTTGTTTCATGTGCAGCCAGCTTTACACTGCAGATCTGGTGTCCTAATAGCAAAAGCCACCTTCAAATTTAAAATGATTATCAGTTATTATACACTCAGCGGGTTATACTTTATGTCTATGATTGAGTCAGGATCAACCAAAATAGATTTGTTTTAGCAGTCCAAATTAATTCCCTCTTCTGATACTGGAGAGACATTCATGTCATAATTTTTAAACTGAGGTATAACAAGGAGATCTTATAGCTTAAAGTTTGACTTTAGCTAATGTACTATCTAACTGTGTTTAGATATGGTTAGTTTATTTGGCTCTTTGATACAGCAGCAAAAAGTGCCTTCATTTGTTCCAGTAGATGCACTTATACAAATAAGGATTTGGGGTGTGTTGTTGTTGTCATGGATAAAGTGCAAATTCATTTGTAACACCATAATTGTTTTTGCCAGACGTAGATTTACATAACACAGTTAATGTAAATCTCTGTCAGTTTGCTGAACAATTAGTTTAATAATTTCAATCAAAATGAGTCAGATTTGAATCGCAATCACAAGAGAATCATATTTTGTTTTGCTTATCTGAATGTACTACAGAACGGTTTGATGAATCAACTAACTTTAGTTGTTTTTGATGGGATATGGCATTAAAAACTTGTAATTTTTTAACTGGCACCTGAATGTTCACTTTAAAATGCAATGCCCTGAAATTGTATTGGTCTGAAGACAATGGACTCCAAGTCATTTTGAAGCCTTTGTAAGTGCTTTGTACTTATCATGGTGCTGAATATACAGTCTAATGCTGCATGTATTAAATAACTTTATGTTCATAGCAAGGT
Source organism: Chromobotia macracanthus (assembly GCA_036877525.1). Classification (NCBI taxonomy): domain Eukaryota; kingdom Metazoa; phylum Chordata; class Actinopteri; order Cypriniformes; family Botiidae; genus Chromobotia; species Chromobotia macracanthus. Next base: position 5,858,424 of record JAZGTH010000073.1, on the reverse strand, counting down.
CTACTTTTACTTTTTACATTAATAATGGCAATATGTAAACAGTTAACTTTTAATAAATAACGTCTGATTTGAGTTATATATTATAATGTGTGTGTTGTGTAAGAGAGAGGCAGGGAGTATGCACGGTATTGGGCATGTAGGCCTAGTGTGTGTTTTTCACCATAGCAACAAACTAAAAAAACTTGTGCAAGAAATGAATTCCTGTTAACAACCTGCCAGCTTAAATAAAGGTAAAACATGCCTCCATTTAAAAGGGTTCATTACAAAACTGCAGGCATGTGTATCAAAGACAAGCTTCACAAAAGACATGCTTTATATAAAACCTTTATTTAACATATCCTAATAAAAAGCATACAAAATAAAAATGCTGATCAACAATTTTTTTCATATTACATTCACTGAATGCATAAACCTCACCATCTGCATATATAAAAAACAGTCCCCATATCTATTATAATTCTTATTATCCTAATGCTAGTGCTAATGCTGAATCTAAGGAAAGGTTTTTGCATAAACCAAAAGACAAAAGAAACAGAATTCGTTTTTTTTTACTTTTATAGTTGTTTGTTAGTTGTTTGAATGTTTAGCGTGTAGTGATGATTAGATAACTTGTCTAATAGCTTGGATCCAGTCCGTTCTCTGCTGAGGTGTCGGGGCCTGGATGTAATAGTGTGTGTCCGTTTGAGTAATGATTTTAAAGAGATTCCCCTGCACTTTACCTTTAACACCTGAAGATTACAAGAAAGTGACCATTAGCTTCCAAGTTTACAAAGAACATGGAAACATTTGCACTGTTACCATGACAACAGGACTAAAATGATATCCTACATCATGTTTTGTTTTTTCTGCCTGGCAAAGTCTGTCTTTAATTCAGATAATTACTGTGTAAATATTTGTTGGCGTGGGAACTCAGATTACTCATGGAATACAACCCAGTAATATTAGTAATCCAGAGGTAATCACAACTCTTCCATAAGAGAGACATGAGGCAGGTGTGTCTCACCTGACGGTATGCTGTTATCATCTAGGGCAGACACCAGACAACCATGCAGAGAGATCCCACCTACTGGTGTGATGTCATCCTGTGAAGAGTGGTCATCACAGGAAGTAAGCATAAAAATAAGCATGTTTTTAAACATCACAAGACGTAAGCCTTGCTATGAATTACACAATATGTAGCAGCACGATCTGTGACATTGGCTTGTAATTGGCTGTGCTGTATAAGCACTCTCACCTTGCTGGGGTCATAGTAGTGCAGAAAGCCAGGCTCTGCCCTCAGCACAAACAATCTCACCTTCCAGTTCTTCACCTTGTGCCCCTGAAAGACAGATGCACAGGTGAGCGCAGACGCAGACAGATGGCAACACAGAAAAACACAACTGGTGTTTAGAGAGTGCTACCTGTTTGAGCATGTAACCTCTCTTCACCACCCTGCCACTCAGCTCTACCGCAGACACAGACTTCTCTGCTTTCACACTGCCTCTCTTCTGGAAGCTCTGGGACTGCAGATTGAAGGATTGCCTTCCACTTGGACGGGAGAGTAACTCAAGCCCTCCTGAACTTCTAAAAAGTCACATTTTTAGTTAGGACATCTTATTTACATACAGCTCCAGAAAAACAAACAACTGTTTTTGTCTTCTGAAACTCCAAAAAAATAGTCATGAAAAGTGTCATCAAAGAATTCCATATGGCTCTATATTCCAAGTTTTGAGAACTAGGGAATTTTCACACAGTTTGAGAATTATAACTCACAGAAATATAACAAAAAAGAAATGAAAGACAACTTACAAAGCAGTAGAGCGCAGTGAAGCTGCATTACGTAAAGCATCTGCACTTCTTACCCCGACAGGCCGCAGGGAGCCCTCGTCCAGGAGGGCAGAGGCTAATGTCACTGCCTCCGCACGGGTCAGAGCCATCTTATTAAACACCAGCCAATCTACCACTGCTGAGCCTGTACACACACACACACACACAGTTAATTATTAAATATTACAATGCAAATGTACATGATTCATGTACATTCATTGGGGTTAGATGAGTGTATTTTTAAATGCCTGACCTGAGAAACAGTTGGTGTAAGAACTTCCTTGCTCAACATGACTGCATAGGCGAATACCAGTGTGTACATCATACATGGAGTCCACCACCTGACTGAGATGACAGACACAACCCTAAATATGACAGTCTTTACAAGTAAATAGGCACATGTAGAAACCACACATGCATACAAAAGTTACCTGAGATTGACATTGTGAAGATGAGGACCAGCTGCAAGATGTAACATGAGGTTACTATGACAACAGCCTTAAAATAATAAAACAGAAGCATATTCTATAAACGCTGATTTTGAGTTTACCAAGGTTCAAGTGCAATTCTAATGGTTGATCAGTGGTTAATGCATGCCACACTAGCACAGGCATAACATTAATTAAAACCGATTAGGAGTGAAGCATCCATATTAGATATAAATGAACTAAAACCTTGCCTAAACCTTTACAAACATGACAAAGCAAATTCCACTGCCAAAACTCTGGAATTGACTGCAGCTATTACACAACATGAGCAACCTCAAAGCATTATGGGAAAACAGGCGTCGTGTTCTCTGCATGTTAAAGCATGTGATCACTGCAATATATATAATAAAAAAGGGTTATTTCATATAAAAGATCTGTTATGAACTTTTAATACTGCAATCTGTACTTTTGCCTCTCTACCGCCATCTCTGTTGAAGTCAGTGGAAGTCAACCAAGCCAAAATGAAATCAGCCGCAAAATCCGACCCGACAGCTCATCATTAAAGCTCATTATTTAAAACCTACAAGGGTAATCCAAGGAGACGGTTTTCACAATGATATGTATTCATGCTTAATAACTGATTTGCATTTATTTTTAAGCAGTATTGGATTGCTTTAAAGCATTTATTAAGACACTCCCATAGTGTTTAATCTGAACTAAAGGGTGGAGAAGCACTGATTTGTGTGCAGGACTTTTAAAAGCTTGATGGCTGATCAGTTTTCACATTGTTTTGTTAAAAAGTTAGTAACTACATAGTGTTACTTAATAGTATCGTCCCTCGTTTTCCTCCCTCGTATTTCTAGTACAAAAGTCTGTCCGGTTTAAGTACAAACCAGCAAACTTTCCAGCTGTGGACCACGTGACCCTGATCAGGAACATCAAGCATCATTAATGGTTATCAATAATCCTGTGCTTGATAAATATATTAGAGGCGAAATGTTTATCTTACCCTTTTCACCAAAAAAACCCTCTTTAAGACCGGATTTATCCTTTGATTCTGTGCCCATGTTAACTTCACTTCGTCTTACTGTGGCTTAATGTGACCAGGTACCACTTCAGGTACTTTATATCCTGGAATTGCGTTTATACTATTAACACAAAAGAAGAAAATGGTCTTGATGAAATAACTAAATAGTAAACATTCATGTTTGATACATGCCAGACATGATTAAATATAATTATTCTTTTACATCTGTAACAAATGAAATGCTGTAATAAATTCCACTTTGTTCATAGGTCACCAATACGCAGTCAAATTGAGTCAATGATTCAGTCTAGGTGGGATTCATGACCCACCATTCATGTTTGTTGTTGTGGCAGTGCAGCTTTAGTGATGGAAGTAAATCTAAACTTTGTCTGTTGTTTCAGATTTAATTTCTACAGCCAACACAACTTTGTCCGAAATTCGTCATGTGGGAGTAATTCATTATAATTCTGCACTTTTCTGCACTTTTATTCTGTACACCTTATTGATTTAAATGTCACCTCAGGATATTATGGAATTAGAAACTGGGAATGTTCTCAGAATGATCTTTTGACCAAGTAAAACGTTAATACAACGTTTTTAAGTTTCCAAGAATATAGCATTTTTTACGGTTTTGTTACTTAACTTTAGGGAAACATTCTTACAACCTTAAATTGTTAGCTGAGCTGTTACTCTAGACAAAGATACTAATACTAATATAAACAAACTGTTACACTGTAAAAAAAAAACTTTGCTGCCTTCAGTTTTTAAGTTTAATCAACTTTTTAACAAGTTTAATTGGCCAAACAAGTAATTTCAGCTTAATGTTTTAAATCCTGACTGGTATGACTTAAAAATAGTTTTTTTTAGCAATTTTCCAACTATTTCTTATGTTATCTCAACTCCACTGCAGTCAAGATTACAAGATTACAAAGAATAAATTGAAACGACTTGTGCAACCAAACTGATTAAACTTAAAAATTTAAGGCAGCAAAGTTTTTTTACAGTGTAGGGAAAATATTACAGATTAAAGGACAAATTACAGACTAACAGGTGTTTAATTTGGGAAGAAATACAGTTTTAAGATGTAGTTTGCCCGCAGACATACAAGTTGAGGTGAGACATTCTTTCACAATCTGTGTATTTACAGTGCATGGCCAATGTTTCCACATGAACTGTGAAATAAGATGATGATGGGATAATAAGATGATGGGAAAACAGCCAAGCCTCAGTCCAGTGTCTCCAAGAAGCAGATGTTTTTTCTCTACTTCTCATGAAGACCAATAGATGGTGATCTTGCGCTTTAATTGAATATTTGTGTCCTGAGAAACCAAAATGTTCTTTGGGTTAAAATTAGACTAAAACTAATCCATATAAGTCACAAAATCACATTAGTTGAAGCTAATTACACAGCATCAAATAAAAATGTACATATGCTTGTGAGTTTACCCTGAATGCAGAGCAGAATTTATAGAATAAAAATCAGCCCTTATTGAAAACAGACTCTGATTGTTGGGGTGCATTTTTGGTTTAACTCTACTTGAGGAAGTTTGTAAGGAATTCAGATCCTGGAGACATCGCTGAAGTCCAGGACCTATTGATCCTCTTTTAATTGAAAACTCAGTGAAAACACATACAGAGGCACACACCGCAGGCCCTCGTGGTCACAGCTGTGGTAAGTGTGTGGCCAAGAGAAGGCCCAGCTAACAATTTAGGTTGTAAGAATGTTTCCCTAAAGTAATAAAAGTAATAAACATTTCCATTAAATAATCCAATAAGTAATATTACATTTCCATTAGGTAATAAAAAACATTATTTTAAATGTTCTAGGAACGTTCAAACACATCCACTTTTTTAGATCTTGTATTAACATTTCTGTTTGGTTTTAAAAACATTATTTAAACTTTTAATGCTGTAACACTTCCACTAAAACATTTCACTAAGAACTTAAGAATAACATTTGTGATAAATAATATATAACGTCAAAAACGTTCTACTTACATTACTGCAACAATGTTTTTTGATGACTGAGAGTGACTATAAAACTATAGTGACTATAAAATTCACAGGACTCAAAACTATTCTGATCTTTCAGGTTTCTGTCTACATCTATATATAACAGTTTTATAACTCTCAATTCCTTTGACCTTGGGTTTAATTTAATAGATGTTTGATGAAACTTGCAGCTGACGGTGAGGAAATGTTTGTGTATGTGCTTTCATATCTCCATTCCTGGACCATTTATTAACTGTAACACACACACACACAATATACTTTCACACACAAAGATCCACAGTTTTACTTAGATTTGCAATAGCTGGCAGTGACACAGGGTGATGGGGGTGTGTCCTGATGAATAACCATTAACTCTGTTCAAACAGCGAACAATCCCATAACAATCCTGTAAATTATGACGTGCATTATGACGTAAATTAAATCAAACATCCTGATGTGGAAGCGGCCCTCAGAAACCTTGAAAACAGCCTGTATTTCCTGTAGGTTTGTAGAATAATGATAATAACTTGAAATGAATTGTTCATTACACTTACCAAATCTTGGAGGCCTACCACAAAACTTTTAACTCTTTTGTATATGTACTGTAGATGTTTTTGGTGAGTGGTAAACACCACTAATGAAAATATTCCATGCAGTGTTCCATATAATGTCCCATTGGAATTAACACAATATACCTGCTGGAATATGAATGCAGTGAACTGTCTAAGACAAGCTACTGTCACTTGTGCAAAAGGGAAACTGTCGACACCTAGAATATTAGGTCACTTTGCGTTAAGAGCAGTACAAAAGATGCAGGGAAGTAAAATGGCAGTGTTAACAAAGTCTCTTTGTTGCACTCTCTTGTGGTATTTTCCTTTCATTTGGGCTCCCTTTCTCTGTGAAAGGAAATAGGACACAGATTGAAGGATTGCCTTCCACTTGGACGGGAGAGTAACTCAAGCCCTCCTGAACTTCTAAAAATAAAAGCTTTTTAAAAAGTATTTACCCCCCTGCACCAACTCACAGAATGCATCAGAATCAGATTTTGTTACTGCACTTTAAAACAGTGCATTAATCATCTCCAAATCACTTTGCATTAGAAACTGCAGAAATCGGGTTGTAATCCACATTAACTCAGCACTGATGTTGTATGCGTGTGACTGGAAAAGAATTCTTAATTTAATAGCCCAGCTAACAATTTTAGGTTGTAAGAACATTTCCGTAATGCTTCCATTAAGTAACATTAAACATTAAAAATTTTATTTTGAAAGTTCTAGAACGTTCAAAATGTTCAGTTTTTTAGACATTGTATTACCGCTGTTGCTTATACAAACACTATTTAAACATTTTTAAATATTCAAACATTAAAAAAAAGTTCTACTAATGTTACTGCAAGAACATTTTGATAGCTTTGATAACTTTTACAGAACGTTAACCAATGTTCTGAGAACATTCTCTGTTAGGACTTAGTTATGTAATACATTGATATATTATAATTGTATTTTATGGTAGGGCTTTGAGTGTTAGAAAGGTGCTTTACAAATAAGATGTATTATCACTATTTACCTGCTCTTTAATCAGTTAAAGTATACTGACAATAGTACTGCTCTGTTCAATATTATATACTGTTTCAAATGCTGTCAGCAGGAGCTGTAATCTATTGTGCATCAACATCTGATTTGTATGTATCATGTTACTGTGTTTTTCATTTTATTATGTTGTATATACACAAATGCATGTTCTCAAAGTTACATAGACCGTTGAAGAACACAGAAAGTTAGACCTTGTGGCTATCTACATCTATCTACAAATGACAGACAAACATTAGTTAAAAAGTCCTGGCTTACCTGGTGCATTAGATGAGATAAGATACTGTATGCCCAAAGAAAAACACTTAACTACTGACAAATTATTCAAATAAGAGTAAACTGTATTACTCCCGTGGTTCAGTTTTTGTTTAGCATGTATAATTACCATTAAAACCAATATTAAAACTGAACTTTATTCAGATGTCTGAGGGGTCATGTTGGTGTCACTTCTGTTTGGACCAGTCCTCTCCCCCGCCCCTTTTCCGGTTACTTTACTGTGTCTCATTTATTTCTTCTCGCGTTCAGGATCGACTAACGCTGTGCCATGAAGTCACCAGTTTTTCTGGATGAGTCACGGAATCTCTCCACTGTTCCACTGCTTCTGGAGAACTGCTGTCAAAACCCAAGAGGACCTAGAAATACCAAGAGAAATATATGTTGATATGCAGACTATACCAGTTCCTGTAGCTAAATTGGAACCACTGCATTAGCAGCGCAAAGGTCGTGGGTTCGAATCCAAGGGAACACACATACCGATAAAAAAACATAGGCCTATATACCTTGAATGCACTGTAAGTCACTTTGGATAAAAGTGTCAACCAAGTGTTTGAGTGTAAATGTAAATACTAATAATGTAATAATAAAAAATAATATTGATATGTCTCCAAACCGACCTGTCCAAGCAGGTGCTTTCTCCGAACTGAGCCACTTCTGTAGAGTTTGATTGACAGCTGAAGGTTCTTGTCCTGATTGGTGATGGGTAAAAGAAACACCTCCCCCCATTGAACACACCCCCCTGATGACTTCATCACCTTTGTCTTCCTCTTTAGTAAGAATCTGCCATCACTAAGCATGTCCACCTTCACGAAGAAACCTACGGAAAACATTCATTTAACACAAAGAATGGGAGAATGCAAACTTTTCCTCTGTTAGAGGATACTAATAGAGAAAATTCAGAAGCATCTTTTAATGATGTGTTATGTTAACAAGGGTGTTTGAGGTAATGATGATGAAACCTGAGAGACTCACTCTGTGTGAGTGGTGAGGAAGATGATGGAAGGTTTTGAGCACTGACGATCTGGAGTTGTATTCTACTGCTCACTGGCTGAAAGCACAGAGCCAGCTGAAGCTCTGCATGACACACCTACAGAAACACACACACACACACGTTTACTTATCTATCTAAACTGGGACAATCCATAGACTATTGTTTTCATACACAGCTAGTTATAAACACCCTAAACCTAACCTTAACCCTTAAATAGCCTTATAAGGGGTGTCAGAAAATCAGGACAAGCCAAAATGTCCTTACTTTACTCTCTTTGTCCTCACTCTGATGGTCTAACTGGTCACATTGGTCCTCACAAAGATAGATGTTGAAGTATACACACACACAGCCTTAACTGTGGTTGTGGTTTAGTGGGACAGACTCTGATGTGACTAGTTCACTTATTTATCAGAGACACAACAGTAACACACACAGCCATTACTGATAACAGAAACGTTCTACTCAAATACATTGACCTTCATTCACAATTCTGTCCATCTCACACTACTGAAGAAAGACTTTCTTTTTATTTACAAAGCAATTTTGATTTGAGTCTCATGTACACACACAAACATACGCAAACACAAAAGTACAGCATAATTGCTGGGAAACACAGTAAACACATAAACTCTACCAAACCTAATGACTGTCTGTGTGTGTATGTAAGCTTTCATTAATCCAAACAATGAATAAAGAGACCTAATATACAGTGAGACGTTGGACGTTACGGCCAGATGATGTATAAAGATAAAACAGATGATATAGTGATACTTTGTTTTACAGTAATTTAATTATCAGAAATTTTATGGCAAGGGCCAATCCTACTTCTGGAAAGTGTAACAGCTGGTCCTCGAAATAACAGGGCAATAAAAAAGGAACCAGGTTAAAATATTATAAAAATGTATATTTTTAGCATTAACAACAATCTGAGGTTGCTAATGGAAGACTGTCACAAGAGAACCAAACAGGACATCACTTTTTCACTAGGCCTAGTCTTAATTCTATTCCCAAACTGATGTCAGGTTGAGTGAGTTATTTTAGGTAATTGCAGGGGAACTTAAAGACTGGCAGGATTTCTATGGGAGGGCAGGATGTAATCAGACTGCTCAAGTTTAGATCAGATAAGCAGTCAGATAAGATGCAGAAGTTCTGAGACTCACGTGTGTTTTAGAGTGGGGCCTGAAATCCAGCCAGTGTTGCGTTTCATCTGGTCCGAGGGTTCGGAGAGACAACACGCACTCTCCGAGCGTCCGTTTGCGTGGTGTGTGAGCCTGCAGTCGCAGCACCAGCGCAGACCTGCGTATCTGCTCTAAATTTAGAGTGAAGACAAACGTCTCCATGAAGATGGTCTCCTAAAACAGAAAACACAAACAGACCCAATCTACTTAGATTTAACTAGTGAAATATATTTTATATGTCATTAATTGTAAAGGATCATATTAATTTCACTTCAAATGGTTTATTAGTATAACAAAAATTAAATAAATGTACATAAAGTACGGTACTTTTGTACTGTCATAGCATTTAAAGCTTAACAGCTTACAAAAAACAGGGCAAAAACATCTATATTGTCTGTTTATCAGTGCAAGGCATGTGGCCGGAAGGAACAGTCATTACTTAAGAAACAGCGCAGGCACATGTAAGACCAACACCCTGAATAGACGGCTGACTAATCAATTATGATTAATCTGAAATTATGACATAACAGCAATCGACAACAATCTCATATTATTCCTGAGCTCCTGAAGCTTGAATTGATTTGTTGGTTCACTCACAGCTGATGCTTCCTTGACTGTGCTTTTAAATCGCACTTGCTTCGTCATGGTGATGACCCCTTTGACCCCAATCCTCTGAGGCTCCACCCCTTCAGTATACACATGCAAACCTGTACACTGGAGAAAGTGCCAAAGCTGTGGGTAAACAGACACAACACAAGGGCAAAAGGAATATACTCTGTTTATGAGCTTTTATAGCCAACCGCTAAAACTTATGTAAGGCAAGGTCTTAATCGTTTTTTCCCAGAAACATTTTAGTTTTGCTGGTATTTTTCTGTAAAAGGCTCAAGACCATAATATGTTTGTCCAATCATTGCACTCAGTCAGAATGCAATGATAGGACGTCCTACTTGCCTGTCAAAGTATATGCGTTCATGTATTTTGGAGGGGTGTGGCTTTGGAGCGAACTCTGAATGGACGGTGGGATTATATGATTTCAAAGCTAGCTTGCTATTGCTAGTCTCTCTGAAACTGCCTACCCTATTTTTAAGATAAAACAATCTTTACAAGATTTAAAAAGAGAGAGTTTTCTTCTAAATGTCTTCTTTTGTGTTTCACAGAAGAAAGAACAATGGGATTGGAAAAACATGGGAGTGAATAAATGTTTTTAATTTATATTTTATTTAAGATGAAGGCAAATTATTTTCATTTTTGGGTAAACAGTTTTTTCTTTACAAACTCAAACACAGAGGCTCCATTCAGCTAGATTAGAGATGAAACACAATGGCCTGTTGTAGACCGGCCAATAGCCTGCTGAATGAAATCGTACCTTCACCAGGGTGATCCACACCTGCTCCACTGCCTCCTCATACCTCAACTGCACACACACTTTTCCTAGCTCACGGTCGCTCTCATCTCCGGACAGTGTGATGGACTCTACACACACATATACAGTATGCAAACACACATAAACGTCAGCAGACCAAAGAATAACGACTCGAAGTTCTGGAGTTCAATTCCCAGGAAGCAACGTATACCTCAAATGCAGGGTATATCATTTCATATAAGTATGAAATATACTGTGATTATGTCTATATGGTCTATCTGGATGTAACAGTGTGGAAACAGTTTTGTGTGTGTGTGTGTGTGTGTGTACAGATCAACTCTATATTCTGAGAGTTATCTGAGGATACTTGAAAATGGACCTCAGGGAAAACATTTGGAAGTAATCACTGCATCTGCCTTTTACGATTTCACAATCTGCAGTGATCTGAGTCAATCCTGTGTGTTTGTGTGTGTGTGTGTGTGTTGAGAATCTGTGTTTATGTGTCTACTGAAATAAGGGGTCCTAAAAGACCCTGGAAAAAAGAGAAAGAAAACTACACAAATGAAGCCGTAGTGGAAATTCCAGGTATTCTTTCTAGGATTCTTTCCAGAGAGTTTCAACAGAATGAAACTTCGGGGTTCTTTTGGAATGTGGTTGTTTGTGGTTACGATGTGAGTGATCCGTCATGAATGGTTACCTAGACTACGGCTGCTCCCGAAGGAATCCTGAACGGAGGATGTGCTGCTCTGGATACTGGATACAGAATCATAGCGCTTGGAGGAAGCAGAGAAAGAGACATGTTACTGCACAACATCACTGCTAAAAACTATTTTTTCCCATCATTCACTCACCCTCATGTCATTCCAAACCTATATGACCTTGGAATATTTTTGTGGAACACAAAAGAAGATATTTTGAGAAACGTCTCAGTGGTTTTGTGTTTATACAATGGAAGTCAATCAGTGCCAGTGTTGTTTCGTTTCTTCAAAATATCTTCTTTTGTGTCCCTCAGAAGCATTAAAGTCATACAGGTCTGAAATGACACGAGGTTGAGTAAATGATGGAATCATTTTCATTATTGGGTGAACTATCCCTTAAATATGCCATACCTTTCAGAAATGTAAACACTCATAAGGCTTTCTCTGATTGGTGTAGGTTTGTCCGGTGGCACACTGATGTGGCCACGCAATAATCCACCATCATTAACAGGCAGGAGATGACAAACTGACTCAGTGTCTATATTTAACTTAATAATAGAAACCTCACCCATCTCAGATCAAACACCATTGTATTAAATGCTCAACAGCAGCATGATTTATCTGCAATTATATTCACAATGCAAGCAAATATGTAATTTCTGTAGGCCAATTAAAGTTAGTAACTTGAGTTTATTGAAGTTAAAATTTTACCCTGACTAGTGCGAGACACTCCAGCAACACAAAAAAATCCAAACAATATTTTTTAATAAAAACATCAGTTACTATATCAAGATGTCACATTAAAGTCCTAAAATTTATAGCGAAACTACACTTTAAGTTTCATACTTAAAAAAATATTAATAAAACGTTTGCGTGAACAAGTATTGTTTTTCATACTGTTTATCTTTATCAATGTGTTTTATTATGATAAATTTATAGCTGTGTTCTGATAACAGATGAAGGTGTGTCTGTTGCTTTGGCACAAGGACTTCCCTAAATGTTTGCTAATAGAAGGTTATGTAAAGTAATTTTTTTATGATATGTAATAATTACATCTACAAAAGAATTATTATATATTTTATTTAGACATAGATGCAATAATAGCTGGTGTGAACAGGTGTGTGGGATATCACCTGCCTGGGAAAGCTGTGTTTTCAGTTGTGATAACGTTTAATGGAATGGGATGTTAAGTGAGGTGCGTATGTGTGAGCTCACCTGTACATGGCCCTGAGGGTTTGACAGATCGAACATGGAGTTACTGAGTTTCTGTTTGCTATTATTTTCCCAACCTGAGGATCACAAACATGGATTCATTAACTGAGCCTGTAACACTTCAAAAATAACTCAACCCTTTTGGTCATGTAACCAAAAATATTCCAATCGATTCTAAAAAAACAAGCTGATTAAATTCTATGTAATTCTATTACATTCTCTTGTGTTGCGTTCTATTCTAGTCATCATTTAGCCTGATAATCACAATTGTGTCATGCGCAAACGTGACAATCTCTGTTCAATTCTGGTTCTAAGAGGCAAAAATTGCAAATCAACAGGATAATGAATTGACAGTGAATTGAATCAATAGAATCTATTCAATGACATGATCTGAGATATTGTAAATTCAAGTGTGCCGTAAACAATACAGGATTTAAGAACAAGAATAAATCGATAGGAGGTAATTATTTGAGATGAAGTTATGTGCTGACTAAGGAACTAATTTTGTACAGTAAATCCACTCCTTCAAATGCCATGCGCGGGTGCTAAACAGAAGGAATGTGTAAGCGTATGTTACGTCCGGCTTATGAAGGTAATCTGACTGCATCTCACCTGTGCCAGGGCCGGCTCTGTTTCTCAGAGTGATGCGTCTCAATGATCCAGGTGATGCGTAGTTCATCATCTGACTGGTGTTGAAGGTTAAATCAGGGTCATACACAATCTGACTGGCTCCTGCAAGCTCCGCTTTCCTTTCTGCATAAGCAGCCCTTGTGAAACCTAAAATTGTTGCCAGATTTGTGTAAATGTTAAATCGGCGCAGGTGAAGATGGTGACATTGATGGTTGCAATTTGTTTTAACTATAGAGTTTGTCTGTAAGCTGGCTGGGCCTTAAAGGATCTCCAACCTGCATTTATGCAAATGTATAAAATATAAAGCATCACTATCAGTGCCTGAGAAAAATCATACATAAAATGCTGAATACTCACATTTTCCCATACAGAAAACCCATCCCAGCTAACAGGGAACGTTTTGGGAACATTGGCTAACGTTGGTTCTCTTAAAGTTACCAAAACATTCTTGCAATAACGTTAGTAAAACGTTTCATATATCATATCTATCAAAAAATGTTATGCAAGTACTTTTTTTTTTAAAAATGACGTTCTTATAACCAAACCAAAAACGCTTTAAAACTAGTCGTTTTGACCACTCCTACATCTTTCGAAATAACCATTTTTGTAACCTAATGGGAACGTTACGAAAACGTTCGCACAACCTAAAAGTGACGGGATCCGATTGAAAGCGCAAACTTACTCTGATGCGCGATGTGGCCGCCGGAGGACGGAGCGCCTCTCGGCTGGATGTAGGACGGCTTGAAGTGGGGAAGGATGAAGGGAAGCTCCCGGCCATCCGGGGGCAGTTTGGAGAGCAGATAATCCTCTGATACCCCAACACTTTTCTTCTCATTAGACTCAAGCGTTAATGCATGGAGAGGTCGAACCTTAATTACTGAAAACACACGAATTAATATCTATTTATAATGAATATGCATATGTGGGTTTGCATTATAGGGAGGAGAGACTTACTCTGAGTTTCGGCTTCTTTCTCTTTGGCCATAAACTTCCTGCAACAGTCTTTAATGCATTCCGTCATGTTTGTAAATCTACACAAAAAGCGCAAAAAATGGCACGTAAAACTAAACCAGACATGAACTTTTATTGTCATACAAGATACTGAATGCACAGTGATGCTAAACATTAAATCTATCATACTTAAATCAAAGGTGAAAGTTTGTACGCTTAGTTTAACATTACGCATTTTTCATGTCAATGATAATACAACAATATTTATTCATTAATTATTTTGGTATAGTTTTTGCCTGCTGAGAGCATTAGAAGAGTGAAGAAGAAATAATGCTGAACCTACCTGTGCTGTTGTCCACTATGCGCACTACAAAGTGCACTAAACTCCTGAGTACAGCAGGTGAAACGTCTGCCTCTGTTCGGGTCCTAGTGCCCGCCGGGTTACAAAACAAATAGTACATTTGAAAACCAAACGAGTGCATTTAACAGAGCAAAGCAATGACAATTACATATAAAAATAAGCTTTCATACTGTTATATACTTGCATTTGATTATTTAACATTTTATTTTAAAGCTGTAAACTTTTGTTTCTCTCTACCGCCATCTCTGGTCCAGATGAGACTTAAAAGTTACTTGCTGTTGTTTTCTTAACCTAAGAAGAATTAACAATTGATCTAAAAACAAGATAGGTAATGAAATGGTTTAAAACACTGATCTGCTGTGCAGTTGCTCCATAACTGATTTTTGTTTGTTTTAACCAAAAAAGATACGATTGCGGCTTTCCCATGCAGAATTCCCACCAGGAGCTTTTAATAATGCACTAAATAAACACAAACAAAAAATGTTCAGGTCATCAAATCTGCATTTATTGATTGACCAGGCTCTCTTTAGCAGTCATATAAAAATAAAACAGATACACAACACAGGAAATTCTGCACAGATGCAAATGGCAGGAAAATCACAGCCAAAAGAATGATGCAGGATTCCCTGGGGAACAGTTGCTGAATGTGTGTTGCAAGCGAGCTCCGGGTTGAGTTATTTAGGCCATCTTAGAAACATGATTTTGTAGCGTGTGCAGGCTTGGCAGCTCTCTTGCTGGTTGGAGTTCACGGTGAGAAAACGTGACACAAGGATATGGGCAAACAAATTCAGCTTCACCGAAAAACAGAAACTCAGGACCAAATTAACGGTTGCAATTAAGTAAAAACACAATAGCAAACACAAAGTCACAAGGTCAAATAAACAACATAAATATTCTCCTGTTTATGGGTACATGCGTGTGACTGCAGAATACAACAACAGCCAGGCGGACAAATCAAAAACCTGCAATGGGAAATATCAAAGATATTTCTTTGTTATCGATACACAGAGGCCCTGAACAACAGAACAAAACATGAAGAATTGAAGCTGCCTGATGGGTAGTGCAGTAACAGAAGTCCATGAAGGAGGTATGGGGCCATGAAGAGGTGAGGGGTCGGAGGTTCGAATTTGTGATGCCTCAGAATGGATGTTCAGAGACAAATATTGTGAGACGGATGATGGAACTGCCTCGAAAGTTGATGACGTTGTTAACAGTAACCATCTCTAGGTCCAGAACAATCGTCTTTGGTCCTTTAATGGGCCGGGCCAGAACCAGTGTTGCACTGATGTTGCTGGTTTGCTATAGTGGACAGAAAGTAGGGCAAACAGAAAGAGAGAGAGAGAAGTAAACATAAAACAAATCCATCTTCAATAAGGAAACAATTTGACTTCCCAGGTGAAATTACTGTAAAAACTTATTCTGTCTTTTTCCCCTTTACAGTTTGATCTATGTTTGCACACACAAATTACGTGCACACAAGCCCCAAACTTTTAACTTTTCCAACAGTTATTCATTAGCTAAGGGATTTGCAGGAGCATTAAAGACTTCGTGGCTTGCCTCCAGGGTCCTTTTGCTCTGAGCGTGCCTGCAGCCCCCTCTAGCGGTTCTGTTTATATAGACTCAGTGAATTTACATTTCATCCAAAAACCTATTGTTAAAGTATTAGTCTACACATATACACATTCTACATATTAATAGTGAAAACTGCTGTACGTCTGCATACAAAGCCTTGATGTACGCTAAACCAAAAGAAATTTCAGTGAGATAACAGATATAGAGATAGTAGCCCACTTACCCGCATGTAAAACTCTCTCCCCTCGTTGCCAGACTTGATCTGAAAGATATAAAACGCTCCAGGATAGCGAGTGGTGGCCTGCATCTGAAATATATCAGCAGGAACACTGCGTCCAGAGGACAAATCCATGTGCCTGTATAGGACAGTGAAGGGCCTTTCTCGACAGGCGGGGTTCTCCGCAGAACACATACACTGACTGAGAATGAAAGCATTGAGTGATGTTAACAACATGCTGCGTCTGTTCATAATTACATTAATAAGTCAAATAGCTGATTTTATGAACTCACTTCTCACTGAGCTCTACGTAGGGGGGATCACATCTCAGAGGGTTCAGACATGTGTAACCTCCCTGGAAATTGAAACACACTTGTGCTGTCGTACAAGTGTTGTTACCGGACTCACATTCATTGAGATCTTTCAAAATTCAAGCACAGGTAGATGTCAGATTATAACCATCAGCAGCAACAGTTAAAACAAAATAAGTGATGCTCAGTTGTGCAGTATATATGAATATATGATTGGTCTATGATGATGTCTATATCAGCTCTAGAGTATTAGCAATGTTGAGATCAGATCATAATATGTTGAGGTCATATGACCAGCCAATTGGCCCTCCTATGATAAACATTTTTGGTAGCAGAATAAATTAATCACAGGTGACAAAAACAGCTGCAAACAGCCGCAAAAAAAACAAACATTTTTACAATGACATCAGCAAGTGATGTGTGATTGTGATACTGCATCAAGTCAGATTTGTTTATTAATAAACATGCAGGTTTAAGACTACTACCGTATAATCAAGCATGACATAAAAAATACTGTGTGCACCTTCAAAGAAAAATTCATAAAACCATACATGCTTTAATAAAATCAAATAAATACCAGCCACACAAAGTAAATATGTCCTGATACCTTCACAGGTTCTTCCGTCCTCATATAAGTAATATCCAGGTGGACACACACAGGAGTATGATCCAGGTGTGTTAATACATGTGTGTTGACACAAAAAGTCTGAGAAACTGCACTCGTCCAGATCTGCGTCCAACAGAGATGAATATGAGAAACACATCAGACTGTTTTAGAAAAGCTGACTCCTGGCCAGTGCACTAAGGAGTAACTACGGGGCTCATCTAGAGACACTCTTAGTTTTCTCTCTTGCTTTTGTAATGTTCTCTCTAAACATCCCTCCCTCTCCTCCCTCATTACCGTTACAGGTGGTCCCATCAGAGGCAAGCTCGAACCCCTCAGCACAGGTGCACATGAACGAACCGTATGTGTTCAAACAGCCGTGAGCACAGCGGTCTGTTTCACACTCGTCCACATCTGGCAAGAGAGGGAGGAAAAGAGAGAGAGCAAGGATAGAGGGATGAAAGATGACAGCAGTTGGGTCTAGTCTCTAGCCTATAGGCCTTTTTCTGAATTCAGCTAAGATTAAGCTAAGCCATAATGATCAGAGGAATAGAGGTGAGTGCTTGTTTGTTTGGGCACCTTGACATGTCCTGCTATCGCTGTTGAGGAGGTATCCAGGGCTACAGGAGCAGGAGTATGAGCCAGGGAGGTTAGCACACAGCTGCTGGCAGTATCCATAGCGACACTCATCAATGTCTAAAGAAAGATGAGCACTAAATGAGCACTGTCACAACTGACATTACAACAACTGAATTACTGAATCATTTCAGTGTTAAAAATAACCATTATTACAACACTTACCGCTTAGTTCAACAAGCAAAAATGAACTATTACATCATTTAAATGCCTAAATCATGGCAACATTAAACTGTCAAATAACAAAAGCTGGATTACTGTATCATTTAAAGATACTAAACTAAATAAATAACTTCTTAAATGGTGAGAAACAACAACTGGATTATTATAGCAATTACTGACAATGACTTGGTATATAGACTGTAGTAATTAAAACATTAAACCAGGCATTAGTAATAGATCTAAATCTTACCTTGACACTGTCCACTCACCAGCCAGTAGCCCTCAGTACATGAGCAGGTGTATCCACCAGCTGTATTTATACACACCTGAGTCGGGTTACACTGGTGCGACTCAGTCTCGCATTCATCAACATCTGAAAGAAAAAAACAGTTTATTGGAAAATCATCATGACATATTATATAAGTACAGTGTTGACATGGAATCCATCATTTCAGGAATTGTCACTCATAATAATCTTCTAACGTTATTAAAAGAGTCATCTTTACACTTGTAAGTTCTTCTGACAGCACAATTTCCAGCAGTGTCCACTCCAGGAACTCCAGAAACTGTCCAGCTGTGATTCTTTAGATAGTTTAGATTCACATTCTGAGTTTACATTTTCATTATCAGACTGTTCATGCAGTGATAATAATCTATCCCATTTGAGGAAGCTGTGTGAATGTTGTATGTCCATCTCCAGCATCCCTCTGTAATGACACAGGCGTCATTCAGAAATCACTGAAGTCCAGAACCCACTGGTGGCTTGCTTTGCTTGCGCAGATGTTCTTAACACAGTTTATCAGTGTTATGGCTACACCAGCTGGACTGCTGTGGTTCTAAATTCATCCCCGAAGTCATAAATCATACAATCACATCTGTACATCTTATACAAATAAGCAGTCTTACACAACACTATTCCTAAACTGGAATTTATTTCTCCCTGTTTCCACTCGCTCGCAGTTAATATCAGCACAATTCCTTATGAGGACATTATATCTCCTAAAATACCCAAACAAGCACCCTTGGTTCTCAGACTATGAAGTCAGATGTTTGAAAAGAAAGCAAACTGTACTATGTAAAAGTGGTGAGTTCACCCGGGGTGGGGTGGGGAGGGGAGGGTGAAACCAAGATAAGTTTATTTTGTTCACTGTTACTGTGTGGTTACAATAATGCACTGATTCCTGACAATGCAGCTGTAGTTAAATAAATAATTTGTTACCATTGAATCAAGGAACGTCATTGTAAACTTATCATCAGATCAGTGCAGTACATCTGCTGTACCTGGAACCTACAACCTTTGGGTTAGCAGCCCAGATTATTAACTATTACACTGCTTGTTTTCTCATGGATAAGATGTTTCATAAGATAAGACCTTCTCAGTGCCAAGTCTGCTGGCAGAGATGGGGGCCACGTAGAAACCTGCCCAACCCCGCTGAGCCTTAGAAAGCAAGAGCATCTGGATTACATGTGTACAATCACAGGCACACGTCTGAACCGAGGTGAAGGAAACTGGAGCATTCTGGGAATGCCAGCAGTTTTGGGAATGTATCTGATCCAGGAACAGATAAAGCAATTGTTCGGTTAACTTTGTACAAGATTTAAACGAGGATTAGAGGAAAAATATGGTGTGTGTATGAAAGAGAGATTAAAATAAGGAGGGAGATCAGATATTGTCGGCTGTCGGCAGATGACATCACTCATGTGGGTAGAGTGACGACTTTTACAGCATCTTTAAAAAAGTTTAATAAGTCACAGTTCATTAACAAACTTTACAAAGAGACCATTTACAAGACTTTGCTGAGGTCATTACACATCATCTTCACATCAGAGATATCTAATACCTCTTAAGCAAAGCCAGACAGAAACGCAGACTTTCATCTAATTTGCGGTGCTGATGTTAAGAGATCCTGAATTCTGTGGAATTAGCCAAAATTTGTAGGATTTTATGAATGACAGAAGGTCCAATCCTGCAGAAAGTCCTGCGAACACAGATTCCATGCGGGCCGTGGGGCATCACTTAATGTAAAGCATGGACGTCCTATTACAGCAAAGCTAAGTTCCCAGACAGATGTGCTACTGTCCAAACTTTGCAGGTGTGTAAAACTTGATTAATACACTCTAACAAGCTGCGGTTAATTCAGAGCCAAGAATCTTCCACCATCTCACACCTCTTGCTTCTATATGCAATCTTCATTCCAAAGATTTAATGCCTGCAATCTGTTGCCATGCACCGGCTGTTTACATTTTATCAGAGAAAACTGCTTATGTGTAAAACAGAGCGATAAATAAAACTCATATACAAAACAGGATCAAGGCCTTTACAATCCACTTACTCAAGCAGTGTATGTGGGTTGAGTGTTCTTGGGTCATTAGATTACCTGCATGCCACAGTAATAACATGGTTTTCTGTGGAATGTCTACTACAAGACATCAGGCACAATCAGAGTCTATTTGAGAGGGAAAAAACTACAAAATTTTATACAAAGCACTTAAATTTATTATCAAGTGAGCATTTGGAACTGATGTTTAACCAAGCAGCACAGATCACAAACTCCACAAGGTTAATACTAGTAAATGAATGAAGGGCTTATTTGCTATGTATAAAAAACACAACATAACATATTAAACGTAGGGTAGGCAATTTTGCAGAGACTAGCAGTAGCACCCAAGCTTTGAAAACATAAAATCCCGCCCTCCCTTCAGAGTGCGCTCCAAAGACATACCTCCTCCAACAGTTTGCATGAAGGTATGCAAATACATTGTTTGACAGACAAGCAGGACATCCTATCATTGCATTCGGACTGAATGGTTTAATGGTCCTGCACCTTCCACAGCAGATATAAATGTATAAATATATTTAGATCACTTTAATTTTGTGATTGCTGTCAGAATGTGACTGTCAACCAGCATAACAAAAACGGAAAGAATCGCCTAACCTGCTTTTAAGTCTACTGACTCGATAATAATAATAATATATTAATGACATCATACCATATTTCTAGACTTCCCACTAAGCTAGAGAACATTAATTATTCTACAGTTCCAGAGCCAGTCCTCTTCTGCTGACAGACACACAGCCTGTATTGGCGAGTCTTGACATATCAACTAATTCTGGGATCTTTCTCTGGCTCTCCCAACCACACCAACTAAGTTACTAAATACAAAAGACAGCTCTAGTTTTCGAATATTTATGTAAAGCATCCACATGGAAGAATCATAAGTCAGATTACAATCTCAAATGTACATTTAGTTCTGGAATGCTCAGTCACCTCAGAATCTCACCTCTATGAACTTGCTTCTAGAATTGTCTTTCAAGGCTTTCGAAGTGATGAAACACAGGGCTGATGAGAGTTATGTTGGGCATATTTGAGTCATTCATTGGGCTAACTGTTTTGGTTCTTCATGCCTTAGCACCATTGGCATGGAGAGGGCATTTCCAAGCTTCTACAAATATACACGCTGCACAAATGCAGTATTGATTCTGTAAGATGAATGATGGAATGGTTGAGCACACATAACCTGGAGAGTTTCTGTTCCATAACAGCATCCCTAAACATAAACACATAAATAAAAAACACAGCGTGTGCTTAAAAAAGTCCAACAAGGGAAGCTCAGAAGTTGCCCAGTTGGTCAATGACAGATCTTATTCAACAACCAATGACCTCACATGTGGCACACTGGCACAATCACCCATAGATGCTGAAACAGCAATGGTTTGAATTTAGGATTTTTACATGGTTTATCCAAACAAAGCTTAAAATACTGCCTTTCAGTTTTTCAGTGCCTGAAAGACAATTATCTGCATCAGAAATCTAACAAGACATCATCTACATTCTTATGTGCATGTGTATACAATCATGTTCTTGTATCTGTGTATCTTCTTTATAACACAGCCCTCCTGGGCTCAGAGTGTAACAAATCTATCACTGCGTGTCCTTGCAAAACACTAGGAGATGACTGGAGAACGCATTAAATTCAAAGACTGGCACTAACTCGAGACAAATCTGCAGACCATATCCAAAACTATAGCATGCAGTCTTAGCATTTATCCGGTGGTATGTGGAATAGGTCACCACACTGAAATATGTATGATACATATATCATACTCTTCTAAGTAGGTTTGAGCAATAAAACATGGGTGATATAACTGACACCAGATTCAGCTTAGCGGCAACAGAAGCAGACCACGTAGAAGCAATTCCACACTGATGATTTATTACAGTGAATAAACAGTCTAATACTGTCTCCTTGTAAAGATGGATCTTAAGAAGCAGGGCTGAATTCCAGTTCCTATGTGTTGTTCTGCTTCATACTGTCCATCAGGAGATGTAGTTCTGGGGTTCGACATCACTTTGTGGCTCCACACTAACGACTGATCAGGTCCAAATGATGAGATTTGCTCTGCTGAAGTCTTTAAGATGCCACTCAGCCCACCACAGACATTACTTAAATTACAGCCCGGCACAGAACAGGCTTCATCTCGAAATCACAGGACCCACGGCGCAATGCAGAAAATGAAGTAATCATAAGACCACAACCCGGTCTGATCCAGTAAATGCTGAATCTCCCAGTACTCTCTTAGCATGTGTTATGTACGTTAAAGACCTACATGCAATGGATTTATAAATGCCAATAACACATTTTTTTGGTTTGAAGGTTAAAATTAATCTTTGAACTTAAAGCTACGATCTGTAACTTTTTACACTAAACAAAAATCGGTTATTGAATAAGTACATGACGGATCAGTGTTCAACACAATCTCCAATTCCCAAAGTTTATAATGATTTAGAATTTGAGCTGTCGGGGTCAAATATCAGTTTGCGTTCATTTTACTCTAACTTGTGTAAAGTATGTAAAGTAACCTTCAACTTTGTTTCAAACAGAGATGGCGATAGAGAGGCAAAAGTTACATATTGCTGCTTTAAATTTAGAGCAGTACATTATACTTTATTAAACTAATTTGCCATCTAATTGATTCATATTATTCAGCATAAATATTCTCCAAAGAAAGGACAGTTCTCCTGTAGTATATGTTAGTATATTATATGTTGGTATATTATGTGCTAATATATGCTACCAGTCATAAATTGACTGAATTTCTTTTTTTTTTGTGATCAAAACCATTGCATTATGTATGTTTACAGACAAACCGCCTATAACGTACGCCTATAATTTCTTCACAAAATTACATTTTGAAATCTGAACATTTTTGAATGGATGAGTTAGACTGGATAGTAACAAAAAAAAGCAGCCAGCATATTTGGGAACTCCTTCAAGACTGTTTTAAAAGTGTGCCAGATGGATACCTCATTGAGTTTGCTGACAGAAATCCCAATCTGTGCAGGAAAATAGTAATAGTTAAGAATGGGCATATGTGTCCCCCCACCTTTTGACTTTGTAGTGTAACTTATTAATACTATATTATCATTTCATTTCCCCTGGTATAGTTAAGGTACCCCTGAATTCATAACCCACAACCTTTCAGTTACCAGTCATCATTAACAAACAAACCATCACGATCCTCAAGCTGTTTAGAAACCTACGAAATAAACAGAATATGAAGCAAACTCACCAACGCAAGTGCCATCAGCACCGATCGTGTACCCAAGGATGCAGGGCGCAGTCCGGCTCACTATTGGGTAGCTCGGGCCAGCTCCTACCGGAGGAGCGTTTGGATAAACCGGGTCTGAATACCCCACCGACCTGTCGGGGTACGGCTCTACCGGATAGGATGCCTCGGGGAAGGACCGTGGGCTGTTCCGGGCGTAAGATTGTGAGTAGAGGCCGCGGGGGATGCACAGGTACCCGCCGTTTTGATTTACGCACAGCATGTCACCCCGGCACGGGTCTGGCAACGTCCGGCACTCATCAATGTCTGAAAATAAAGGTGACAGGTGACATTTCCAGTCGTATCTGAAAGCAGTTCTGGATCAAATATTGTGAAAACTTTGGTTTTCTAACCAATGCACTGCCTGGCGTGACGGTCGTAAGTAAATCCATCCGTGCACGTCTATGGAGCAACAGGTTGTAAGTTATTAATGTATCTGCGCTATTAATAAAAAAAAACATAAGCTGTAAAGTCTGAATGAACCGTGAAATATCATTTCAGCAGGTCACTTACCTGAGTCTTTCCGGATGGGATGCAATGCATCATGCATATTAACATTGCCATCATTCTACAACAACAAAACCATCACCGTAAACCATCTGAACACAAAAACACTTCCACAATCACAAGTCCATTCATTCACACAAGCACCACGAACCCTCGATCAAACCTAACATTGCGCCAAACACGAAGTATGAACGAACCTTCAGCCCAACCTGTTCACATCCTCCGGAGAAGCAGCGAACCAGTTCAACTCACCTTATGTTGGTCGCCCAACTCAAGCCACGTAGTTCAAACAACATGATTATCCCGGTGCTTCTCTTGGAAAGGACTTCACTAACCCGTACTCCGTTTGCAACGGGAAACGATTGGTGTGGTTTTGCCACCTTTACGGGCTTACGGAAAGCGATGCGTAAAACTAAGTGCCCAAAACCGCCCCCTGCGCGTACCCGCGTACGCTTGAATGTCGAGACGCTTGGCTTTGGTCACCGACCGGGGCCGCCTGTCCACCGAAGGTGATCACACTGACCGACAATAAGGGGAGGGTCGTTTACAAAACACACCAAACTTTCATTTCTCCGCACTCGGCCCTCTCCACGGATTGTTTAGCAATGCAAATAAACGGGCCCCCGGAGTACTTGGCCAACAGCTGGATCCCATCAAACACAGACGGCCCTCTTTGGAACAGAGAGCAAGAAAAGGAGGAGGAAGAAGACGATGAGAGGGAACCGAGCACGAAATCTGATAATTAATGTGTGCCTTAATGTAATATCTTTTTAACCTTAGACCTGCTTGTGTGTCACTTATGGTGATCCCTGGAGGACATCACATCCCATCAACCATCAGATCATTGAGGCTACTTGTAAAGCAAGCGCACATTCATGATGTTAAATTATTCTCTTGAAATGAAAACAGTTGGCAGAGAAACTTAAGGGCACCGTCAGAAATGAAGGCCATCATATTGCACAGCAGAGTAAATGACAGTCACAAGTAAAGGTCAGGCTGGCCCGCACTTTATTAGTGGTCGTCCAGTGTAAATACACTGAAATAGCCTTGTACTCCTAACCTTTGAGCTGTTGACACATCCAGCCCACACAGTTGACACGAGGGCAGCAAGCTCAGCTTGTTTTTATTGTATGTTATATATCAGCTAGCCCAGATTTTGTTTTTGTCTATTGATTAATCGGGGGTTGGAATTAGTTTGGCAGCATCTGCTGTAGCAGGCCAGATGTGAACAGACCTGGCAGAAGAGGATAAGGAAATGGGTTCAATTATTCTGGATGCAGGGCTGTATTAGCAGATAGGTGAGCCTGGGACTGGCTGTCACGCTTTTTACGCAAGTTAAAGGAGAGTGAAACGCATACTTTAAAGTCTTATTGGTCAGGAATCAAAAACAGCTTGTTGAACACACCCGAAACTTTTTGTAACAACAGATAAACTGCAACCTGCTATTGGGGCATGTTGTCAACGTATGGGGTATATGTAAGAAATATGTTTTTGAAGCAAGTTATTGTAGGATTTTCAGCAAAATTAGAAGACACAGAAATCACAAAATGGCAAAAGTGTAAAAGGTTAAATCAAAACATGTAACATTAACAGATATTAATCAATAAACTGCATAACTCTATATATAACACTTGACAACTTACCCCAACATTTATGTCTCGTCCTGAAATCACACAATCTACAGCAAAAATATGAGACTGAAATTTTAGATTGGAGAATTCATAAATATTAGTGAAACTAAATAGAGTTAGATGTATTTAAAACCCTACATACAAAACCATGACTTGGTAAGACATATGTAGCTGGACTTTTGATTAAAACAATAGTTACTGAGGTATAACCCTTGTGAAAATGCCAGTGTGACAAACATACCTGCACTGATGCACACAACAGCCGATTTAAATAGATCTGGAAATTTAATGTAAGGTTGAAGTTTAATCTGACGCTGATAAAACACAGCACAACAGTTCAGAGTTATGACAGCTCAAATGTACACAGTCTAATGGGGGGAAATGACTGTGGTATGTGGGAGCTGCGGCAGGTGTTTTCTGGTGAAGGCTGCTGGGTTATTTTGTCTGGCTTTGAGTGCTGTGCGAGAAGAGTTTGCATTAAAATGTGACAACTGCTTGTATTCACTCTGTCCAACACCCTGAGTGTTGCTGTTTTTACCATCCAGTACGTCAGATACGCTTATGAGCACCACAGATCCCTACAAGAATTCGTAAGTGTTATTGTGTGATGTAACCATGCAACCGTACTGTTGTGACACTTTTGTAATACTCGTAATACTTTTATCTTTTAATATAAGAACCATAGCCATACCAGCAACCCTAACAGCTGCGATTTAAACACGTTGCAGTAACACAACTGAAAGACGGTTTGTTTACAGTCATAACATTTGGATGTGAATGTTTAACACTGGATGACAATATCAATATAGATTGAAACGGGTCAAAAGTTTTCAATCTATGCACCAGATTACAGTGAATAAGCAGACGCGGTCACACTACAATTGGAATTCCAGACAAGGTTTTCTCCATACAGACTGCGAGAGACGGTCATTGCCTTCTGAGGTTAATCTGGTTCGATATTGCTCTAGACCACTGCCTCCATAAGCACTTCTAAATTACAGCCTTTCTATTGCACAGTACGCAGGGGGAGAAAAAAAACAGATGCAAACAGCTTCTTAGAATATAAGGTAAAGAGGCATGGACTTTAAAGATCAGAATGTCTTTTGTTATTCTGATTATTAAATTGTATAAGGTCCTTGTTTGCATGGTTAACATGAAGAAACCGAAACTGTAAATGTGATTTAAAATTTTTGATACTATTATCTGTGTTTTCAAGACCTGTGAACGTTATCAAACTATTCCGTTCTGATGCGAAACATCAATTAAACGAGTGAAAATCTGCACTCTCACATACTCCTATAGCAGATATATACAAACTGATAATTAAAAAGAAATAAGAGTAATATGAGTTAATGAGTAAAGTTTATTTTTGCAGAAGAAACACTGCTGTCCAACGTCATGAGCTGAGCAAACTCAAAAAGATTGATCAACTTTCAACACCCGTGCAAAATATATACCCTAAATGTATAAATGTAACCTACATGTATATAATCAAATGCACCCAACTGTTATGAACTATAAAGTAACCAAAAAGAGAATTACTAAGGTCATTCACTCTCCCAAAGATAAATTCTTCATATTGAACTTTAAAGGTGACAGCATTTTTTTTGGTTGGAACAAAAAGTGATCCATTGTAATAACAGGTTGATTAATGTCACATTTTTAAAATATACAGGTCATTTGTACACTGTTTGCACTTGTTCATTTTGTACTCTATTTGTGCAACTTTTCCTCCAAATGATATATACACACACATTTCATTTACCTTAGAAAGATGGGAATATTGCAAATCAATTTTAGCTCTTCCTAACCACCGGACAATATGACCAATGTGCAAATAAATACTATTACTGCATGGAAGAGTGTACAGCAATCCAAATCAGACATCAAACGTCACTGCTTGATTAACTTCTTTTTCTGCCAGGCTACAGGGCCAAACATTTACAGCACTCAAAAATGGGAGGATTCTGGAAGAGTAGCTGTAAGGTATTCGCAGAAGTGGAGAAGTTGAATAAATCTGTTTACGCCAGACCGCATGAGACGACCTGTCAACACACTAGAAACACATTCAACACCTCTCAGGACATTTAACCTGTCTTAAAATGACAAGCTGAATGTTTACATTATATTAAACATTGCATAAAGGTCACAAGAATATTCTATAACACAATCTTCTCCAGTTTGCAAACTGAATTCGATTCAGTGAATGTTAAGCCTAAACATTTAGTCAAATAAGTGTTCAGCCCTTACATGCACAAACACGATGCGCTATTTGAGTAAATAAATAAACCCATGGCTCTTGTACATGACCCAGTTTTCTGTTCGACCTGCAGGTTCCTTTATAGTGTCTTAAGTGTCCTGATAGGCTAAAGTGCTTTGAGTGGCAGTACAGGTGGCCAATCACTGCTTGAGCAGATCTTTAAGCACCGCCCCACCGCTGGCCTCAGCAGAAACTGGTACAGGTGTAAAGGTGGGCAGGGCATCTGAGATGGGCTTCATAAGCAGGTGACCCCCAGCACCCGCAGTGTTACTTGAACCCGCTGGATTGAGGAGGGGTACGGCTGCAGAGCGGGGTGCCAGGAAGGGGTTTGAATCTCCACCACGCTTACCTGGACCAGAAACACCTGCCAGACCACAGACAGCATTCATGGTCAGTTACACCATGTAAAAATCTGCATATCATAATTTATTCAACCAATAAAAATTTGCAAAATTAGGCCTGAATTACATCAAAGAAAAACGTGATGTGTGATAACTTGCTAAATAATGTGATAAGCTATATTGAATACGATAATGCTTTATTTAAAATTTGTTTAATTTTTAAAAACTGAAACTTATATAACCCACACGTTTAACATTTTTTGGGAAAAGAAACATATTCCAACTAACATTTAAAGTATTAAAAGCATACTTTTTAATACTTTTTGAAGTATTAAAATCATTTAGTTGTTACAAGCCATTGCGATCTGCACATTTGCAGGCCTATTTACAATCCCATTTCAAAAAAAGTTGGGACGCTCTGTAAAATGTAAATAAAAACAGAATGCAATGATCTGCAAATCTCATATACCAATATTTTATTCACACTAGAACAAAGACAACATATCAAATGTTGAAAGTGAGACATTTTACCAAAATATTAGCTCATTTTGAATTTGATGGCAGCAACACCTCTGAAAAAAGTTGTGTATTCCACATTTATCATGCACTGTGTGTTAAAATGAATGCTGTGTGTTATCCCATCCAACTAGATGGATGTGTGTTATGCAATGTATACCTGATGCAGGTGTGCTAGCAGTACTCCGGCCAGATGGGGGCGCACTCAGAGGCTTGATGTCATAGAATGGTAGTTTAGGGGCAGGAAGCGCAGGACTAGACTCTACCTCCAGGAACTTTACAAACATCTCAGAGAAAGACTAAACACACAACGACGTGTAAGAGAAAGACGGTTCATATCTATAATTGTTTAAAACGGTGTGTGTGCGCTCACCGAATTGAGGCTCTGTGCTTGTGTGGGTCTTTGTGGGGTGTTGGGTACGCTCTGAACCGATCGTCCACCCAGCCAACTTGAGACCCAACCGGTCATTCCACTCTTTACCTCCACCTGCAGCAACTACAAAACAAGAGGACAGTCACTAAGTCAATAGGACAGTAGGTCAGCTCTCGGTGGATGTGTGGTTATGTGTGTGTGTGGATGCATTTGTCTTTGGGTGAGATGGAAAAATAAAACACTCATACACAGTGGTGGTCGATTATGCACATATACATACACACACACGTATGCAAGTATATGTACGTGTGTGCATGTATAGCTATATATAACTCTGTGTACATTTAACTGATTCAGAAACTTCATGAAAACCACAGTCCTCAAAAGATTTGGTCTAGACTTGATCTAATGCTATCTTTACAATAAAACCACAGGAACCAACCCCAGAGTATTCCCCTTAGCCAACATAATTCAGCTCCCCCAACTAAAGCTGAACAAAAAAACATCAGGAATATCTTTAGTCTTTAGGGTTGTAAACATGGAAACCTTGAGTGGAAAACCTTCATTTGTAGCATTGAAATAAACTACAGTATAAAATGAATGTGTGAGGAAAAGAAAAAATGTGTTGACCCAGAAAAACACACACACAGATTCACTTTCTCTCTCTCTGTCTCTCTTTCTAAGCTGTTGGGTAACTGCTCACCACTTGTAGAATTTCTGGAGTCTCTCCTGCCAGACCTCAGGTTACTGCGTTACTTCAACAGGATTGTGGGTAAGGAAATGCTTTTGGTGGATTTGGAGTTGGCATGAACCCTTTACCTAATTCAGTCCGTTTCTCTGTCTGTCTCTCTCTCTTTTATTTCTGCCTGTCTGTTCACCTCTTCCTTTGTTGAATTTACATGTACATTGCGCATTTTATCCAAAGCGACTTACAGTACATTCAAGTTATATATTTTTGTCAGTACGTGCTCCCTGGGAATCGAACCCACGACCTTTCAACAGAGCTACAGGAACACTACATCAGTCCCTTTTTTCTATCTTATTTCACCCAAAACTATCACAATGAGATAAAAATTGATTCTATAGCAGAGTTTTAACATATAACCAACAGAATGAATGGAAAACGATTTTACATTTACATTACATTTATGCATTTAGCAGATGCTTTTATCCAAAGCGACTACCACTGAACTACAGGAGCTTTAGGATTTAATGGTCTTATAGAAGCTATGATGGGATGAATAGTTTATTGCTTCATAAAACATGTCTATACACAATCTTGTACCTTTGTCTTGAGTCTTTCAAATACTTTTTTGCTTACAATCAAAATATCTAATGTTGAATACTGTAATACAACTCTAACCAAGTAGTTTGGTTCAAGCTTTAGAATTCATTTTAATAATGTTTTTTTTCCTAAATGTCCAAAAAGAACAATATGTTTTCTATAATTTTTATTTAAAAAGTGGGCGGTCACTGTTGCTCTATATTGCGGTACAATCGTGTGCAACGATGGAATCTCTAAACCTTCTGATCCTTCCAGAATCACACCTAAAGATTACAGCCCATCCCAGATGGAATTAAGACACTTAATCCATTTAATTAATTGTAACTGCTGTTGAGAAACTCCGCCCTTCATCCTTTAGCCTCGTAAACCCCACAGCGCTTCACAATTCAGACCCTCTGAGATCAAAAAGAAAAACAGCTATTCAAACAGAAAACAAATCGGCAGTATTAGCCCTTAGCCTTATGTGATCAGGGTTTTCAACAATGCTGACGTGTCATTTAGTACAGGCTGTCCTGCCAAGAGCAGAGGTCTCCATACCAAGATTACCAGCAACAAACGAAAGCAATTTAAGCATATTCCTCAAAGGACCTTTATCAACAGGACCGGCGTGGGCAGCCACCAGCTTGTGCCAAAATAAACACATGAGGTAAGACGAGTGGAAAAACCTTTAAAACATCTGATAAAACGCTCACACTGATATCAAACAAGATACTGGAAGACAATGTACTTAAAGCGACAGTTCACCCAGAAATGAAAATTCTTTCATTATTTACTCACCCTCATGTTATTTCAAATCTGTATGACTTTTTTGCTTACAAAAGATATTTTGAGATACGCAGGTACTAAAACAACAGCGGCACCCACAGACTTGTTGTACAGACACAAAACCACTGAAACAGTATCTTCTTTTCATGTTCCACAGAAGAAACAATTTTCATTTTTGGATGAACTATCGCTTTAAGAGTCCACAGAGGAATCTGGGCGGAGAGGAGAACATCACATGCAGGGCTGGGAGGTCAAAGATTAAAGCCATGCTTGTCTAATTGTCACAATTTAAGAGAGTGACGTGAACACTGGAGCTGATTCATATTTAAGTGGGAGGAGTTTTACAAGAGGGTTCAGACAGAAAACAGTTAAAAAATGAACAACAAAAGAGACGACTCCTCTTTGAAATATTGGACATAAAGATGTTTGATGACTGTAAGCATACAGGCGTGTGTTTCCATGTGTGTAAAATGGGAGGGGAGGATATTGGCAGGATAAGAAAGCTGAAGAAAAGAGAGCATGAACCTACCTCATCCACCTCATTTTTGTCCAATCCAAGCACATTACCCATAAGTCTCAGCACCTCGGAGCGCTTGTTCCGGGGGGTATGAAAATAACCCAGGTAAAGATTCCTCATCAGAACTCTGCAGCAGAAGTGAATCATGTTAACGTCTGACATGTCACAGGAACGCCCTTTTGAAAATGTTGTTACTCTAATAAATATGAAAGCAAACTGTGTTTTTAACTCACTTATCTACTTTGCCCTCTGTGGTGTTTAGAAGGTTCATCAGCTTCCTCTGAGCTTCTTCCAACATCTCCTGTCTTATATCCACTGTAACACACACACACGGTGCACTTTGTGGTTATTTTATTAATCACTGTTTTAGTCGGGATCATGACACATAAGCAATTTATAAAACTAACAGCGAATTCACTTTTGTTTTAAATGGCTGTATGTCTAAATGTGTGTGTGCTGAATCAATGACAAGTGAACCGAGAAAACGGACCAACTATTACATTTAATAAAACCTGAAACTTGTCTGTGTTACAAATTGGGGGAAAAAGGCTTTACACCACATTAAAAAAATATACTGGAGTAAGAAACAAAACTTTAGACATCCTAGATAAACTTCTGATGGTAACTTCTATACTAAGTTAAAAGCTACAGCTTTTAGAAGGTAAAGGATTTTGGTCTTTGACTGAACCATGTGACATCAGAAAGGGTCAGATTAGCAACCTTATATTTACACTATTTATTGTATTGCTGCTCCATCCATCAGCCAATGGCAAGTTCTATTTACTCAACAAAGCCTGTTTCTACTCGAATTTGGCACTTGGCATCTGTTTAGAACCATTTTATCACCCGTGTGTGATGCAGACGTCTTTCAACAGAAGTCGGCGCAATTTTATTAAGCAAAGAACAAATGTTTGTATAAAAATTCAAGGTATGTGTATGTGCATGTAAAGATAAACAATCATAACAAGTGTGTGTTTTGCTCTAAATGTCTTTGTTTAACACCCTTTGCCAGTCCTCGACCGTTTGGCAGGTCTGCTCGTGGGAATGTTTCTCCTCTCAGACTTTACCTTTAGAGAAGTGAGCGATAAGAAGGTGAAAGAGTTCCTGTCTGCTCTAAACACCCTGGAATGTCTGGTGGCTGAAGTTGTGCTTAGCTAAGCACAAACAATTTGATTTCGTTCTGTGACAGATGCTGTAAAAAACCCAGCACTCATCTTTCAGTCTCCCGTCTTTCTGACTGACAACCCCATATTGTTGATTTGGGGCCTGATAGAAAACGAATGGATAAGAGAGAGAGAGCTGGATAATGAAAGACAGGGTGGATGGAAAAAGAGAATCTGTCTACACAGGGTTTGGCTACTGATGCGCCATAAAAATCCTCACTGACACAGAAGAGCTGTGGAGGAATTTTAAACATCTCCACCATCTACAGACCTGGCTGCTCTCTTCATGTGTCTTACAAACACACACAGTAATAGTGTTTCTTTATCTTTGTATGAGCATTAATCACATCTAAAGCACTACATTGATCATAATGAACAGTTATAGTTGTTTTGGATTAAGGTATGGTATTGGTATACAGACAATTTAGTGTTTCCTTAAATGTTTCTTGTGTTGAAATCACAAATTCAGAAAAACACATTTTATTGTGCTGCAAATCTAGGAAAATCACAAGACACATTTAAACCGAGAAAGTGTAACTTTTAGGTTAGAAATGAACAAAAATCAGTAACTGAGCAAATACATAACAGATCATACAGAGCATAGACATAACACGTGTTCACCATGATCTCCAATCGTCAATCGCTAAAATCTAATCCAGATCAGAATACTGTTACACAGAGATGGATGGAGAAGACAGGGGGAATTTGATGGGAAACTGATGGGGAAGATAAAGACCGGATACTCCCTGACCTCCACAACACTGATAATTGATTTTAAAACATTTGTTTCTTATAAAATTCATTCTGGTGGCAAATGTCTTTTTTTTTTCTTTACCACACCTAAAATGTCCCACGCTTAATGTGCCAGATCTCACTGATATAGGTGTCCTGACAAACCACACCTATCTCTGTAACCTGTGGGGCTTTACAGCAGGTGTAAGATCCTCAGTAAGACATTTTGACTCACATTGCTTTTTCAGTTCTTCTATCTGCTCCTCTTTGAGGTCCAGCTGGTCTGTAAGGCGGGAGGCCGATTCTAGAGCTGCATTTGCTTCATCCAGGTTTACCTAGAAGTGTGCACACACACAGGCATTTATAAACACACTTGTGTCAAGTACAGAAGGAACTGTAAGACAGAGATGTGTGTATGTATAAATGTGTGTTTGTACTGACCTGCAGAGCAGCCGTCATGTCCTCAGCAGTCTCTGCCCTGCTTCTCCACTCCACTTTCTCTCTCTTGTGTTTTTCCAGCTCAGCTGAGTACATGGCTTTTTCTTCTGTAGTAAGAGACAGATACAACTGTCAGTTCATGTATGCAGACTTATTCTGGTCCTCCTTTAATCCAAACACACTCAGAGTTTTCTTTATCATTTTTCTCTGCATATTAAGATGGGAGATAATCTTAAATATTAAAATGCGTTCTCTGTAAACAATGTCAACAACTGCCGTAGAATCACATTTTTTTTCCAGAAGAATAATAAGAATATTAAGTAGGTGTGGATGAGTGAACTTCAGCTTGCCTTGCTGAAACTGTTCTAGCACCATCTGCAGGTTGGACAGTGACACTGCATACTGGTTAACCTGATCCTGAGCGGTACTGAGTTGAAGTAGAGCCTCATCTCTCTGTCGGACAACTCCATTCAGCTGCTCCTGAAGAGACTCCACCTGGAGATTCGCCTGATGACTGCACGCGCACACACACACACACACACACACACACACACACACACACACACACACAAATAAAGCAACATTCATAACAACATTAGCAAACCTAAACCAAAATACTTCGTACTTTGGTATGAAGTACATCTGCATATATCATATATAGTTTCTGGTGCAGGCTTGAATCTGTTTTCATGTCAGAGTTTTGGTTGGATTAACAGCTGTTTTACACCATCTTAAAAAGTGGTCGGGGTGCAGTCAGTGTGTGCTTCAGAACAGTTTTTTCAGTTTTTCAACAAACACACTCTGATTCGGATCAAGCAACAGAACTGAGTGTAAACACAGTGTGAGACTAAGTGCCTCTCACCTTGCACTCTCCACGGCACTGGAGGACGATGCCAACCGTTCTTCCAGGAGTGACACTCTGCGTCTGAGCTCGGCCTCTCTGTCCTCGGCAGCGAGAGCCTCACGTGTATACGAATCCTCAATCTCTATCAGGTGATTACGCAAACGTTCCAGCTCCTGCTTCTGACGCTGCTCTTTATCACGTGTGTGTTGAAGCTGCACGCAGAAAACAAAAGTACATGCTAATCACCTCTACAGCAATGCATCGTACATATGCAATACATCCGCGTTGTTTGATGGTAATTTAATTCCATGCAATATAAGTTATAGAGAATTTGGAGCTAGAGGAGAACATGGACGGGAGTGGTGTTTGAATCAGGGAACCAATAAACGGTATGGTGATAAACCAAAACAGTTAATACTAAAATGTCCAATAGCACACAAACCCTTAAGCTGCAGAAAAATGTGCAATACACCAAAGGCTGTGTAATCTTTGGTTTGCTACCTCACTCTGCAGAGCGGATGTCTCCATCTGCTTCTGTTTGAGGGCCATCATCACTTGATCTCTTTCCTGCTGAAACAATACTGCTTTCTCCTGCATAGATCTGACCTCGTTCAACAACTGGTTCAGCTCACCAGATTTACCCTACAGCACAGAGTCAGAATAGTTCAATTCCACAAAAACAGTCCAGAACATTTTAGACTTTCGGTGGCATTAACGTTATGAAAGTGCATTGTTTCAATAGCTGTTTATTTGGGAGCCAAGAGAACAAAACATATTCTAGTATTAAACCCAAATGTCTTCAGTAAACTCATAACACACTCTAATTCTATAATTTAATAGTTTAGTCTATTTCAATAATTTAATCATTCGTATACACAAAAACAGTCAAACCTGCTCTTTATCTTTTAACATCTTCTCCATTGCAGTGGCCTTCTCATTCACCGCACTGAACTCAAACTCTCGTTCCCGTAGCAGCAGTGACACCTGCATGTTGGTCTCTTGCAGGGCACGGAATTCGCTCTCTTTCTCACGAACTTTTGCTGCTATTGTCTCATTTTCCTCCTTTAGTTTCTTCACATCAAGCTCCAGAATCAGTGCACGCTCCTTCAGGTTGGTGACAGCCTGCTTCAAGACCTCATTGTCGTTCTCACGGTTACGTAAAGTTTCACTCACCTAGAGAGAATGACATTGGAACATAACCAGTAATTCTAGCATGTACTTCACTGCATGATCTGATATAAAGCTG
Source organism: Chromobotia macracanthus (assembly GCA_036877525.1). Lineage (NCBI taxonomy): Eukaryota > Metazoa > Chordata > Actinopteri > Cypriniformes > Botiidae > Chromobotia > Chromobotia macracanthus. The sequence continues at coordinate 5,822,194 of JAZGTH010000073.1, read as the reverse complement.
AGATTTTGCGCCCTCTGCAGGTCAATCTATGGCAGTGGTATTCTGGGAATTAAAAGCACAACATGATTTGTAAGTTTCCTAACACACCTGATTCAAATCTAGCAAAGAGCTCCATGTCATGTAAGGGAGACATACAAAATGTCCAATGCTGTGGGCCCTAGAATTAGGATTTATAACCTTCCCATCAGTATTGTAAACTTCTAACCATCGGCTATTCAGCAAAACCAAAATTGAAAGTTACCTGACTGAGCTGGTCTCCTTTGGTCTTAATAAGAAGATCTTTCTCTCTGAGGGAACGTTGCAGGGATTCTATCTTGTCTCGTGCCTGCTTGAGCTCCTCTGCATGACTTCTTTGCTCACTCTCAGACAGAGATGCAGAATTCGATAAACGATGGTTGTTTTCCTGAAGAGTTCTTATCATGCTCTCCTTCTCTGCTAATGTTCTCTGCAATGATTGCAATACCTCATTTAAACTCTGATCTTGATTGATTGATGGTGCTGCCCCCTTCAGGTTTAAAGGTGCCTGGGTTGCTGTTGTAGCAGAAATATCTGGAGATTGTTTGACACTGTCTAGCTTTCCCAGCAGGACATCTTTAGTGCTACTGAGCTGGCTGATAGTCTGCTGCACCTGTGCCAACTCCTGACTCAGCAATCCAAGCTTTTTCTCTTTCTGCTCATAACTCTGAATAAGTCTAGAGTAATCTACAGAGAGCTTGGTGCTACAGTCGCTATCAGCAGACACCTGGCCCTGCAGCTTGTGGAGCTCCTCCTGGAGTTGAGCAGATTCATGCTGCATGTTCCTCACGGTAGTGATCACCTGTTGCTTCCATTCTTCCATCTTCTTTACTTGCTGTTTCAGCGTGTCACGTTCTTGTAAGAGCTCCTCAAACTGGTTGCTGCTGACTCCCCCTGAGCCACCGTTTACAGAATCACTGGTGCCAGACGTCTGGAGAACGGAGACCAGAGTTTGACATTTCTGAGTCAAGGCATCAATCTCGATATCCTTCTCGCGGATGATGCGGGAGAGGTTCTGTATGGTCTCACGAAACATCTCTTGACTGCCTGAAGGGTCGCTCATGGTGAAGAGACGCTGGTTCTCTTGTTGGAGCTTCAGCAAAGCCGCTTCCTTGGCTGCAACTATGTCCATGATGCGATGGTAGTCTGAGCGCAGCTGGCTGTTCTCGCGGGTTTTTTCATTAAGCACGGCCAGGACCTGTTCGCGTTCCACCGCGTAGGCCTGCAACTGCTGCTGCAGGAATGCAACATCCTGACCATGGCCACCAGACACTCGAGCATGGAGGGCTTTGATCTCTTGATCTTTTTGCAGCACCATCTGCGAGAGCTTTCCAAGCTCATTCTGGGAGATCACAAGCTGGTCTAGCTGTTTAGTAAGAGAGAGGTTCTTCTCATTTAGCAGGCTAATCTCTGTCTCTTTTTCTTTGATGCCTTTTACAAGTCTCTCAATCTCAACCTTTGACAGGTCGTGCTTCTCATTGCCACTTTCGCTGTTCAGCGACTGGTTCTTGTCCTCCTGTAGGATTTCTATAGTCTGTATTTGACTCTGTCCCTGTGTGCTTAGCCCCTGTACTTCTGACTGAAGCCGAGCAATCTCTTCATCCTTAGCACTGATGAGTCTATCGTAATTGAGTGAACTCTGTTCATGTCTTGATCGTGCTTGTTCCAGTTCACTCTGTAGCACCTGAAAAGAATGCTGTGACTTTAGAACTGTGGCCTGTTGCTCCTCCGTTACTGTCCTTAGAGCTTGGACCTCTTCTTTGAGCTGATCCCTTGCAGCTTTGAGCTGGGTCACCTCCGTCTCAAGCTCTGTAATGATATCCAGTGTCCGCGGTTCTGACATTGACTGCGGCCTGCTCTGTTGGTCCCTTAGACGGTCAATCTCTTCTTTGAGGTGGCTGTTTTCTTCTTTCATGGCTCCAAGTTGTTTGTCTTTCTCCTCCACTGACCTTCTTAAACAGTCAGACTCTTGTGTTGCCCTCAAGACACTTGTCTCTAACTCCTGTTGCTTTTCTGCAGCTTGAGCTTTTAGAGTTTCAACAAAAGTGTCCTTCTCTTGCAGAAGCTCTGTAAGTTGCTTTTGGCCAGCCACAGTGATGTCCAACATCTCGCTGGTGTCTTTGTGGTCAGACACCATCTGCTCCATCTCACGCCTGAGCTCTGCTATTGTGAGATCTTTCTCCTGATTTAGTTTCACTATTCGCTCATGTTCTGTCTGCAAGGCAGAAGCATCCATGGAGCGTGCTTTGGTCAATTCCTCAATGGTTTGCTGGTACTGCTTGGCCTGATCTGATAATCGCTTCTCAATCTGACTTAGCTCGGACTCTAACTGGCTCTTCTCTAATTTCAAGGCTTCAATGCGAGTGTCTTTCTCCAGGGAGAACCTGCTTAGAGAGGCCTGTGCATCTTGGACCTGCTTTTCCAAAACTTCCACCTTGTCCAAAGCCTGAATGCTCTCTTCTTTCAACTTCCTGTTTTCCATTTTCAATTCAAAGTTCTCAGAAACCACCTTCTCACAGGAGGACTTCACTTCGGCTAATTCTGTTCTTAAGTCCTGGATTTCTCCATTCCTCCTCTCAAGATCTGTTCTGTGTTCCTCTAACTCATTTCCCTGCTCCCCAGAATGATTTAACTCCTCACGAAGTGCAGCAATTTCTGTCTCCCTCTCCTGCAGTGCCCCCTTAAGGCTGGAGGACTCTTGTCGCAGCTCTTTGCCCAGCTCTTGTGACTTGCTTAGCTTGTCCCTCAACTCCTTTACTGTGGTTTCCAGTTGCTGTTTGGCCATGTGCAATTCATTCAAAGAGAAGGCACTCTGACTTAGCTTCTCCCTCTTGGTTTCCAGCTCCAGTTGAAGAATCCGTTGTTGGTCAAGAGAGGAGCTAAGATCTGACTGTGAACGGGCTGCTTCTGCCTCTGCCTGGGTTTTCTGCAGGGAGAGCTGGTCCTTCATTGCAATAAGATGCTAGAGAAAAAAACATTAAGTTGCATGATATGAATGTAATTTCTACATTAAAATACATGAAATTCAAACAGGGAAATTTTAGTTTGTAAATTAAGATTAAGAAGCATGGAACCTGCAAATGTACCTGCGTAGCTTCCTGATTCTGCTTATCCAGAATTTCCAGTTCAGCAGTGAGGGTCTCTATTTCAAGGTGGGCTTGCTTTAGCGCTTGCTCCCGTTGCTCCACTAAGCTCTTGAGGTCTGACACTTCCTGTGCCAGTTCCTCAGCACTCTGTGACTCCCTGTCAGTGTCTCTCAGTCTCTCAGCCAGTGCAAGCTGAGGGTGGAGAGACAAAAAACTAACTGGAAAAGTGTATATAGTGTCTAGATTTCTTACTGATTTCTCTGAAATGCAAAAACACTAAAGTCTTTTTGGCTCTTTCTTTTGAGCATCCAGACTAGCCCAACATATCAATATTGTCTTAACCAGCAGCATAGGTTTGGAAGGGGGACTATCTGTTTGGCTGACCAATGACATACAGGGGAAGTATTCAGGAAATTTGTTTCATAAACTAGAAGAAGTACTGTTTACTGCAACTTTTCCAACAAATACAAACCTTGTCTCTCTCTACTTCTTCCTTCTCTTTCCTGAGAGTGTCGATGATGGTGTTCAGCTCCAGGATGTCAGCATGTTCCACTTCTTCCTTAGAACCACTCTGGAACCAAACAGTTATTAAAAAAGACATTATTAATACTGTATAAAACGTTAAAAAAAGATGTGTGCTAATCAGGAATTTTAGCCAATTGACCTCACTGAGACTCTTCAATCTAGCCATCTCTTTCTCTGCACCTAAAAAAAAAAAAGATTTGTGAGAGCACTGTATTTATCCTTTAAAGGATCATGTGAAGTACAAACATTGTAGTAGAATGTAAAACAGTGTCAATAAATCAACTGGCAGTGATAACTGACCATTAATTGCATGGAAGCATCAACCTAAAAATGATCCTGTATCATTTCCTGTATTCTGTATACCTGCCAAGGCCTTTCTCAGGGTCTGTATCTCATTGTCCTGCTGGGCTTTCAGCATAGACTTGCCCTCTTGCTCCTGGACTCGAGCCTGGAGTTCACTAACAGACTTCTGAAGGCGACTGTAGTTCTGCAACAGTTCTGCATTTTCAGCTGTAGCCTCCTCCTTCTCCCTTTCTAGCTCGGCCTTATGATGCTCCGCCGTTTCCAGGCTGGCCAATAGGTCACTGTACTTTTTGTGCTGAAGCTCCGCCTCTTCCTGTAAAGTCTGAATGGTGGACTGCAACTCCTGAAGTCCTGTGGAGTCCTGAACTGTGGCTGGTGTACTGACAACATTCCCCCCTCCTGTGGAAATAAGAAAGATAGATACAACAAACAAAAATTTGAACAATTACATAGACAATAAAAAATAAAAAAGTTATTCACTGCACTGAAGCTGCTCCTCAAGCTCCTCGATTCTCTCCTCATACTCTTCCAGCTCCTCTCTGTGCCGTCTGGTGATATCAGACATTTTCTGTCGCTGGGCGTCCTGCAGCGCTGCCAGTTCATGCTGGTGCTCATCCACCTCCCGTGCCATTTCTTCTCTCAGCTCCTGATTGGTTCAGAGCATGTGAATTAGGAACCAGTTTTTGAGCACTGACCAATAGGAAAGCTGCTACTCTAAGTGTCACTTCAAATAACACATCAAAGGTTTTTCACCTTGATGGTTCTTTTCAGCTTTAGAACTTCACCCTGGTCTCCATTCCCATCAGCTCCTGGTAGCTTGGATGCCTAATATATAAAAATAAAATGTGTCTAATCCTAGTATATAGTTCTGGCATAATACACAGGATTTATGTTTTCATGCTCTCCAGATATAGGAAAAAGTAACTGGTTTCATTTGCCTTCAGAACAGCCAAAACATCACAGTAAATACATTAACACACAACACAAAATTAACACTTTACAGAGAAATATCACTATTATTTTTGGTTCCTGTCCTTTAATTTTTTTATTATTCTCCTGTAGCTCAGTGGTAGAGCATTGCGTTAGCGGCGCAAGAGGTTGTGGGTTCGATTCCCAGGGAGCACATGTAGTGACAAAAATGTATAACTTGAATGCACTGTAAGTCGCTTTGGATAAAAGTGTCTGCCAAATGCGTAAATGTTTATTTCTTCAATGGTACAACCAAATCAGGTCCTGGTGACATCATCTGTACAACATTATCTTTCATGAGTTGTCTGAAACTGTGATGTAATTCTAAACTGTGTCTGATATAAGTTAACAATTTAATCACAGTTGTCCACCTGAGCCACTCTCCTCCAATGGGCCACGTCGGCCTCTAGACGATGCACATCACTGGACAGTCGATTAATTTCCTGCTGTGACCACAGGACATCACTGAGGTCCACCTCATCACCATGAAAACCTTGATGGACAGCTGAGTGCCGATGCAGGAAGGAAGATGATGTAGTGGTGGAGGCAGCAGTCGTGACAGGAAGTATAGCAGCTTCAGAGATAGAGGGGTGGGCCACAGCCTGAGCGGAGTGCTGGAGTTTCTGAACCTCTTCCTGAAGACCACTCTGACGGGCCTTCAGGTGACTGATCTCCACCTGCACAACATCAACATCATCACCATGATTCCTATATGAGTTCTATTGTTGTCAGTGTGTAGTTTAAGACCAAACCTCTTTCTGTTGCAGGAGGGTCCTGTATTCCACTGACTGCTGTTTGATCTGAATCTCAGCTGCCTCTAGCTTCTCCTCCAGCTCGGAGTTTATTCTCCGCAAACGTTCATACTACATCACACACAAATACAGCTATCTCGTAACTCTGATGTGTTGGATAACAGTGGTTTTAAAAAGGAGCAAGCAAGCAAGAAAGGAAAATGTGCAGTAGGAAATCAGATGAAATAAGCACATCTCAATTTTATCCACTAAAATGCAAAAATTGCGTTCAAAGCATATTCACAGTACTCGCAACATCAAGGTCTTGATCATGTAATGCCAATAAACCAAATCAATTTTGGCTAACTTGACTAAAGTGATATGTGTGCATTATGCCACAAATGCTGTTGATATAGCTTGAGTTGAACCCAACACTTTTGGAAAATACAGAAAATCAAAATAACACAATGGGTCTCATGAATAAAGACTTAAGAAGGACCTCACCTCAGATTTTTGTGTTGTATACACAGTTTCCAGCTCATGCAACCTAGAGTTGGACACCTGCAGTTCAGAGGTGGCATCTGTAAGAACATAAAGACAAGCTGACAACCAATAAGGCCACGGTTCCTAAACAGCAGATCTAGTCTCTGTTTTTGCAACTCTGATTTTACAGAGCAATTGGGGAGGTAACGATATACAAGTTTCATGGTTCGGTTTATATCACAGTTTGGAGCCATGGTTTGGTTCCGTTTGCTGTGGGGGCAGGATTTACGGCATGGCACCAGCAATGCTAAAGAACACTAGATTCCCTTTTAACTTATAACATAATACTACTTGAAGACAGTAACTTTAGTATATGGGGAAATTCCTGCATCATCTTATATGGAAGATTGCTGAATTTTGGGGGCGACTCAAAAAGCTATACGGTACACACTGCGGTGCTCTCATGGTGTACCAAACACCATTTTCTGCTGCCCCTACCCAGCCCAGGCCCATTGTTGAGGTTGACCTCACTTTACATTAAGTCACAAAATAAAGTTTTCTTCCTTGACATGTGATTTTAATGACTAATTTTGATTTTGCATATTATTATACCCTTAAGAGCAACCTTCTCAATTGTGAGACAAACACTGCTTACTTAAACAGACGAAGGGGAGACATGATGATGGGGACAGAAAATGATCTCTACTGTAATCTGTCCAACACTTCAAACTCTTTGGCAGGGACGATGATACACTGGCCTCACAGAATAAATGTGTTAAAGGTGTGCAATCTTAGTCGCCAGTTAAAAATACTTTATATTCTGTCCCTCAAAACAACAGAAACATTTCTTTAGCAAGTTGTCACGCAACGGCTTTAAGTTCATTGTTACGTTTCAGAGACACGTAGGCAACTGGGTGACTGTCCCTTTAAATAGCAACATTCCAGAGTCCATGCACACCGAAGGATCAAGTTCAGTTATTTTATCTAAGCAGCTGTACAACAGGAGCAGGATATCTGATGTAAATGACAGACAAATGCATGTGGAAACAAGTCTGAAGTGAATTTCAACTTCAAATGTATTTATTTCATTAAAACTAAATCAAAACTACTTAAGTAAATGCCTTTAGTAAAGACGTAAAAACTTTACAACATGTTTTAGGGTAAGTCAACATTTTAATAAATTTATGACCACCTCAGTTCACCGGAAATCCTTCTGCATTTACACAACGAGAAAAGCTGTCAGCACAATATCCTACAAATTACATTCTTATACTAAAAAATACAGCAGTAGGTAACTTTGCGAGCTGTAAACAGTATGGGTCTATTTCAACATAGCTGAGGTTCACATGACTAGCCAGAAGCATTTGCACACATAAACACACTCTGATAAACCTGCAGGCAAATCTAATCTAAGACTAACTAACAGAGACTTAATATAACAAAACATAAAATATGGATTTGTGATGGACACTACAGTAAATTCAAGGTTAGACACAGCTGCACGAACCAAAAGCAAAAGTATTGCTCTCCAAACACAGTCCTTTAACATTTACCCCAGAGCTCAAACTATAAGAGACGTACAGTTCACTAACCTCTCAGAAAATGACTAAATCACAACTGAATTTAAGTAGTATTAACTGCATTACAGTACAGTGGCTTGCTGAAGGACACACTGATGCTCACTCATCATTCGTTACAAGACTCAAACCAGAAACCTGCTGGTTACCAGCTCTAACCACTAGACCTCATCATGTTTCAGCTAAAAGAACAATGTAAGTGAAGGAGTCCTTCCAATATAATCAATATATAATTTCTATCTAAAGCATCTAACAGCACACTTATTTCAGAGATTGTCGTGAAACTCTAGGACACATTGCTGACAGAAGATCTCTGTAACTGTTGTAGGTAACAGACCCCCACCGTTCACACATGCCACTTCCTGGTAATCATCCAGAACTAAATCATGAGAAAATCTAAAGATTACAAAAGCCAGTTCACTTTACTGTTTGACCTGAAATTCGTGACAAATGTGAGACGATAAAAGGTGAATGAAACAACGATGCGCTGCGAGATCTGATTTATTGACAGCAGGTCTGTCTGCTCTGCTGGAAGCTGAAGATCAAAGTTCTCACGATGGGTCTGTCCACTCCTCCAGCAGTCAAAGAGGCCATATTTACTTCTGACACCAACAACTTGTTAAGTGTTTACACATTTGTTAAACTGGACAAATAAGAAAGACACACCAAACTTTAGATGACCGGATAAAAAAAGACACGTAACTAAGAACCTAAAAATCTGTCCTTCTGAAATGACTTCAGCACATCATCTAGCTGCTGTCTAGTCATCACAGGCAAATAATCCATATATCTAAATAGCTAATATCTACATCTAAATAATGCAGATAAATAAAAAGAACCAATATTTTTCTGGGACGTATCCAATACACTGATATTAATATAAACGTCATATATCAAAACAAAACCACTTTATTGTGTAAAGTCTTTGTAAGTGGTAACTGACAGTAACACAAATGGCTGATATGAACTTACCTCCCACCTCCTCGGCGCTTTCCAGTAAAATATCTTTGGTAAAATTGGAGATCTGGTCGGTGAACGAAGACAAGCTGCCCCCGACCTGGCCCAGACTCTGACCCAGGCCGGAGCCCAACCCTCCCAGCCAGGAGGACATGACCAACCCCGCCGAACGAAAGCTTTAACCAGCGACCCGAGCCTTTCACACACACACACGATACATAATAATAATAATAATAATAATAATAATAATCGGTTTATTCTGGTTTCTCACTTAATATTTATTCATCAGCAGTGGATCCGGATTCCAGCTAGCTCAAAACTTCATGGCATAAACGGCGACAAAACGCCGTAAAATCCGCCGGAACCGCGAAGACCTGGTCGCCGGGTTACATCGACATGAAGTGGGGCAGGTTTCGGTCTAGGTTTGGTTCGGGTTGCTGTATTTTTTACACCGATAAAGTGCCAGCACCGCAGACAACAACCGGACCGATGAGCCGTCAGAGAGGACGTGGACAGCCCAGATGGATTATGGGACGTTGGAGGACCAACACAATACAGCGACGCTGCTGGACAGAGTGAGTATTGCAACCATGCGATCATATTTTTATAAACTTATATATTCAGATTTGTAGTCCAGTTTTGTGAATATAGTGAATTCGTCATAATAACAACTTCCACCAAACACAATACATCTAAATATAATGAAAATCCAAGTGTTTAAAATCTAAACAAATACAATGATATGTCAATTGAATGAAAGTATAATGGCAATAATTTTATTGTTGTTTTTGCTCTTTTTTAAATAAAAAATTCAATTGATCCACTAACACGTTTGTACTTTTGCATAAGTAACTGATGCACACACACTCTTTTCCCTCTTCGTTTTTCAAAGTGTTGTTTCATGGTTTCCATACTTCATACTAGCCACATTTTGTGCCTCATTAAATAATCAAGCTCACAGATTTTTTGGCCTCATTCCTGACTTGAGGATCATGAACACGGTTTAATAAGTGTATACACATACACACAAGTGTCACACTTGAACCGTTCTGCTCATAAACCACTTCCTGTGTCTTGTACATTACATAATCAACAAACAGCTGGAAAATTCAGATGTATGATATCACTGTTAATATTTATTAAGAGAAATCTGCTTTACAGTGTAAGGAGACACAATCTGTTGTTTACTATAACAAAAACAATCATGATTAAATCTGCATGACATAACAGATGAATAAAAGAAAAACTCTTATTTGAATAAAATCACAAATTTAAATTACACCTTAAATATTTCATTGCTCTTAACACGCACACCACACTTCACTGAAAGCATTCGATCTTGGGCCGAAAACAGATAAAGATAAAACATGAGAAGGTGGATTAAGAACAAAAACGCAAAAAAACAGAGAGTGAGAAATCTGCCCAACATGGCATGTCTGTGCAAATTGTAGGTGTCAGCTCAAAAACAAATGCATAAGCCACTGTACAGCAGCCCATAATATCCCTAAATTTAACCTTTATTAACCTTTACTATTCAGTAAATGTTTATGAATTATTACAGAAAGAAAGTCCTTTATCTCCCATCAGGCTTATTGTGATGCATCTCTGGTGTGTATGTCAAAAGAACAATCATTACCCAAAGGTGGAGCAGCGCCTGTAAAACCAAACAAACATTTAAACATACACAATAACCCCCGTATTTCCCCTTTCTAATTTTAACAAACATCCCTTGATGTGATTTGAAACATACTCACCATATATATAATAACAAAGACCCTGGCCATCGGATAACGTCTGAGAAAGATTCCAAGACGTATACTAAAGGGAAACGAAAACATTTTTGTAAGGACACTGTGAAAACAGTAGTCAGCACCCAAGAAATGTTTGCATGGATTTGTCACCTGAAACGGTCGATGGTGCTGGCTGCTTTACGGACCTTCCCGTACACACCTGTTCCCGGGCCATCTGCATCACTAAACAGGATGGGTGTGTTCCTCTGCCTAGCACCTTTAAACAGTAAAAAAATAATGAGAATAATAATGTTTAATAATTTTATCTTTTGAATAATACAGATAGTACTGACATAGAATATTGCAAGAACATAAGTTTATTTAGTCAGATATATTAAATAACAACAGTTAGGGTTGGGCGAGCTTATTTATACAAATTCCCATAAATCCTATCATCCTGCAATTTCCCATGATGCACTGCACTGACCTGGACCCTCCATGGCAGCCATGTTAATGTGTGAGCCACTGTTCTGTCCGCCCTGCAAGCTCTTCACTTGCTGCTCCAGCCTCTCCAGCTGAAAGACTAGTGAGTTTTTCTCAGTGCCCAGTGCTTCCAACATGGTCTGCTTCTGAATCAATGTCTCTGTCAATTGATGCAAACGGCCCTCCAGCTCCACCTGACTGCTGTTGCTCAGAGCCTTATTGGTCAGCTAGAAAAGGTAAGCAAAGATAATCTATACAAAACATCCAGTCCTGTAAAATTCACAATAACAGGAGGAGGAGGCATGGCTTTGGAAAGAGCTCTGAAGGGAGGGCAGGATCTTATGCTTTCAAAACTAGGTTAGTATTGCTAGTCTCTTTGAAATTACCTACCCTACCTTTAAAACAACACTTGGTGTATATCATACATTTCTTGCTATTCCATCTTTGTACAGGAGAATACCACTTATCTAAGTATTTTTTTATAAATATTTATCTGTACCTGGTTTCTAAGCTTCTGGATCTCATCCTCGCGGTCTTTGACGCGGCCCTGCAGGGTGATTTTAGTGCGATGATGCTCCTCTTCAACGTACTGCAGTTCCTGCAGTAAAAACACACAATCATTCACTCCTTATTAAACATATTTATCCTATTAAAAAAAAAGATTAAAAATCCTGAAGGGTGCAAGCTCAGGTAATGCTGTTTCTCTCCTAATTTATGCACCTGTTTGGATCTCTCCAGCTCTGCCTCCATTTCCTGTTTGGCTCTGATCTGCTGGGCTTGTTGTTCCTGTAACTCTGCCAGCTGCTCCCTCCAGTTCTCTGTCTCTGTGAGTGCCTGGGTTTCCAGATCCTAGTGGAAACAGACAGGAGAGAAACAAACCCTGCAGTGTGTACATGTGCAAATATATCAAAATACATGAATCAGATCAAACCGTCCAATTCAATGAATGGTCTGATTCAACCATTTATTGGCTTTAATACTCAGAAATGTCGGTATAGGTTCATTTATATTAAAATGTTTTAGTTTAAATGTATGTACACAGATATGGTTGTTCATATGAATTATTTTATTGGTGCATATACATTAAATGTATATGTCTCATTGATTAGAGATTTCTTTCTAGACTTAAATAACCATGTTGTTTTACACAAAGTTTTAAACTAGATTTTGACCTAATTGTTTTAAAATATTCCAGGCAGTGATGGCTTTTTGGTCTAAATGGTTCATCTGATTGAGTCACCTTTTAAACAATTTTATATACCAAATATCAACAAAATGCAAAAAAAAAATCAGCCAGCCTCTCTACATAAGGGTCCTTTAAATCCATAAACATAAATATAAAATTTTATCTTTTGTTTTGTGGTATGTGTGTGCATCTGTATGTGTACCTGTATCTCTGTTCGTAAACTCTGTATTTGAGCCTGTAGTTTTTGAATCTCATCTCTCTGCAGCTCTTTCTCATGCCGTAGCTCCTCGAGTTCTACACCAGCCCCACCCCCCTCCAGCACCTCCAGCCCTGAGCCCTCCTTCAGGCTGCTGATCAGCTTCTCCTTAGACTACAGGAACAACACACACTCATGATCCTTCAAGCAATTATTAAACAGGAATAAAACATTTAGAAAATACAGAGGGAATGAGACCTGTAATATACGTGAGGCTTTGTTTTTGTAGTCCTGCAGTTCCTGTTTGGCGTACTCTGCTGTGGAGCGAGCGCTCTTGAGCTGCTGCTGAAGTTCTTCGGCTCTCTGTTTCTCCACCGTTACACGCCGCTCCACGTTCGTTAGTGACTCGGCCAACGTCTGACGCTCCGCCTCCACCTTTGCCAGCCGTGCCGCAAACTCACTCTGTGAGAAAATGACATGTAGCTAAGATTCACAAGGATCATCACGACCTTGTCAAAATGTCCACTGTGCTGTGTTTAGTGCTAGATAAACGGCCTAGCTTGTTAAAGATATGTATATTATCATGAAAGGTAATCCAAACTTCTATCCTAAATACTGTGCTCTCTGTTTGAAACATAAAAAAACTTTTCATGACATATGTTGAAATTAAATGAAGCCAGAGTGACATTTCCCAGAAAACTGGACCCGACAGCTCAATTATAAATCATTATTATAAACTTACCATTGATAATGTAAGGTAAGGAAATTGTTCTGAACACTGATTTGTTATGTACTTGCTCAATAACTGATTTTTGTTCATTTTTAACCCAAAAAAGTTACAGACTGCTGCTTTAAAATTAAAAGTTTATCCATTATCCACTAAGTTGGCCCAGGAGAAACTGTTCACCATAAAACACTGAGCAACTTTCAGTAGTTTTTCTTTCTCCAAGTTCCCACTTAATGGGCAGTGTTTGTCTTTGTTTTCCAAACAGTAAAGAAATGTGTAACTATGAAAAATGGGATTTTTTCTCACATTATAATCTATACCTTAGTGCATCTATACCCTAAGGTATACCCTATATCTATACATTTAACAACATCAAACAGTTCTGTATTTCTAGCACGTGTCTCTGACATCATAGCATAACACACTCAAAGTGTCTATATGTGGTCTGTAGGTGCATGTGTGTGAACTCACCTGCATCTGTCTGTAGCTCTCCTGCTCTCTCTTCACTGCAGCATCTGCATCTCTCACTCGTTCCTGTAGTGTCTGTAAAGCCTGAGACTGAACACTGCTGCCCTCACTGTGGTCCTGTAGGATCCTGAAATAAACACATCACAGCATGGAGGTTTGTTGCTGTTAGAATGAAACAATTCAACATGGCTGAAATAGGCCAATCACTCAGATTTAAATACAAATCTGTAGCTTTTTAATTACACCAGTGTTGCGCCATAATTTCCATCATGCTTTTCAACAAACAGCCTGTGGACCAAAATTTGATCTTACCAAAACTCACATGGTCCCCATCTAAACCAGCAGTGTTTATTGGCCTACACAAGTTACAGAGACCCACCTGATCCTCTCGTTCTGTGCTTCCTCGAGAGCTGAGCTTCGAGCTTTCAGTAGCTGATCTGCCTCGTCCAGCCGCACCTTCAGCACGGCCAGCTGGCCGTCTTTGGCAGACAAAGCTTCTGTGAGGTCATCAACCTGCGCCCTCAGCTCTCGAACTGTGCGATCAACACGAGACTGGTCTGAGTTCCATTTGTCAGCACGAGCTCGTGCAAGGTTTACCTCTACAAAGATGAAGAACACACTATTTAAGTCTTCTTGAGCTTCCGGGCTCAAGTGTGACATTACAGTCATAATATAAAAGGGTGTTGAATGACAAAAGCACAATTCAGGTCAGTTGACACATCAGAAATCTTTCTGTCTCACCCTCCTGCATGTCTTTGGCTCTCTGGATTAGAGACGCCATCTCCTGGTTGAGAGAAGAGACTTCATTGCGCAAGAGCTGGTTCTCAAGACGAAGGTTGGAAATCACCTGCTCTTGACCTTGCTGTTTCTGCTGCTGAAGCTCTTGAGGTGGGACCTCCAGTGTTTCTTGGGGCTCTGCAGGAGTGTCCTGCCCTAAACTTTCTGGAGCATCAGCTGGACATGACATGGAATTGGGAGGTTTAAAGAGAAAGAACTAAATGAATCTAAATGAGTAGCAATGCTGTGCATTTGCAAACTATTAATAGTGTACTAGTTAGGTTTTTACTCTGTACAGATAGTTTTATAGTTATAGATGATGGTTATATATTATAAAGACAAACAGACTACAATACTACAATAAGTAGAGCATCTTCCCTCTTCGGTTTTAACCAGCTATTTCCAAAAATATTTCCCAGCCAACAATTTTAGGTTGTTTCCCTAAGATTTTCATTAAGTAACAAAAATGTTAAAAATGTTAAAAATGTCCATTTTTAGAAGTATTAACATTATTGCTTGGTTATAAGAATGCTATTCAAAAATGTTTTATTTGTAACGTTTAAAACGTTCCACTAACAACTTAAGAATAAAATTTTTGATAAATATGATATACAATGTTAAAAAACATTCTACTAATGTTACTGCAAGAACATTTTTTAGAGAATATCAGTCAACGTTCTGCGAACATTTCCTGTTAGCTTGGTTGGAGTTATGCAATTGAGAAAATAAAGTGAAATGCCCAAGACTGGCTTTAATGGAGAGGGGTTTGAGGTCATTTGAAGCTCTTATACTGAAATAACCTGTACAGTGTATCATTCGTACCATGGCTGTGGTCTCGGGTGCAGCCCTCCTCTGTTTTAACACTGTGTGAACTGTTAGAGAGTGAGCTGAGGCTGGAGTTTCTAGACAGGCCTTGTGTGGTTGACGGGGTTTCTGAGACAGAAGGGCCCATCTGGAGATCACTGGCTACAGAGATGGGGGGCGCCTGGGGCTGAGTGGACCCCACTGCAGAGCCTAACCCTTTAGACACTGTTTCTCTCCTGACCTCCTTTCTTTCACCCTGCGGTGGGTCTGAACTGTTCAAGAAGTCAAAGAGCAAATCATCATTCACTTCCGGCTTTTTGGGCCGAACAAAGTTGGACGACGCCTTGCTGCTAGAACCCAAAGGCGTGATGCTGGAGACGTTCGCTGTACCAGCCAAAACGGTGGCTTTGGATTTCTTTATGTTCCCAGCGGCTGTAGATATAAAAGCTGTGGTACCATGGGACGAGGTGGTGACGGAGTCCCTGTGTTGTTGGTCATGGGTGGAGCTGTAATCTGCAGAGTTGTACTGTATTGAATCTGTGGTGTCTGGGCTGTTGTAGGTCAGGGAGGACTTGCGAGATGATTGTTTGATTAAAGCACTCGCTGCACCCTGGTCCACTTTATTCAAGAAGTCTTCTGCCTTCCCAGCAAGATCAGCAAGCCAAGACATCCTGATCCTCTGCAATAACACACACAGGGATGTGTGTGACAGGCATCTACAATCAATAAACTGAGTGTGTGATGCGAAACATTACTATTTAACAACTTCTGTGCTTTAAATCATCGTTTTTCTGCACTTTTATATGTGAAAGCATGAAAGAACATGGAGTCAGAGCTCTTATGAGTAACACCTATAAAGGTGGGGACGTTTGTAGATGTTTGCTTGACGTTTTCTGTGTAAATACGAGCTAATAACAAAACCCATCCCTTAAAGTATACTCTGGATCACCACGAAGCTTTAAACTGCCCCCATAAATCAATAAGACAATTGAAAACTATCCATTTTAGGATTTCGATCATCTGTTTCATTTTTAGTCATTTGAACTAGTTATTACACAAGACCGATTTGTCAAACTCCTGACAGCTGTCAGTCTTTATCACTTTTTTATTACATCACAACATGTAAAGCAAATGCAGAATAAACATGTTTAGTTTGGTAGAGCAATTTCACTAACATGTTGACAGTAACCTGCTAAGCGCTACCCGGTCAGTTTTACGTCCTCGCCTGAAATAATCGCATTTAAGGTTAAATTTTAAAGTACCTGAAGGGGCTCCGGTCTCTCAGAAAGCTGATAATAGATGTTGTACGACCATTTTTACAGATTATGGGGTGAAAAACTGTCTACGGGTGTACTGGTGGCTTATCGGTGACTGTTATTATCCTGCTGCTCATTCTGATCCAGTCCGACGTGGACCAGGAACTACACGAAGGACCCATAACAGTGCGTCCTGCGCGCTGCCTGACTGAAAAGACTGCATGTGGAACCGGCGTACAGCCTGATTATAAGATTATAATAAATTATAAATACATTATAAGAATATAAAAGTAATAAACATATTCATTTATAAGTTTATTCAAAGATTATAAAATCAGTGAAAGCACAGATGGTCTCACAAGCCATTTTGTAAAGCCTTTAATATAATAATATCACTGTGGAAAATTTTAGATATTTATTACTAGTATTTAACTAGTATTTATTTTACACTTATAATAAATAATAAGTGCTCTGTGCTGTTCTCCTTAGACTCCCTTCTTGTCTATGAATCTGTTAAACTATTAAAGGTAGTGTAAGCAGTTTTGGAGAGGCTGGCAATAGCAATCTATAAATAAATAAAATAAATCTAAATTGACATATTTGTCGGACATGGTAACCAATATCCAAAAAGTGACTTCTGCATTTAACCCTTCACGGGTGACAAGTGAACATACCCGGGGAACAATCGGAGTGAAGGTGTCTTGCTCAATGACATTTTAGTTGCGACTTGCCAGCACTGAAATCAAACCAGCAACCTTCTGATTACCAGCCTGACTCACTAACTAGTATGCCACAACTGCCCACAACCTAGCTTTGAAAGCATAAGATCCCTTCCTCCATTCAGAGTGATCTCCAAAGCAGACCTAATGCAATGATTGGACGAACATTTTTCCGGGTTTGCACCTTCCACAGAAGGTATATATTTATTTATCTTAGACCAGTAATGTTTTAGTGATTGCTATCAGGTTGTGAAGAAACATAACAAAATGTTTCTGGAAAGATCACAACCCTGCCTTTAATTTATTTAAAGCAATTTAAAAGAAACGTTTAAGAAAATACACAAACACACTGTTTTTAAGAAACAGATCCTCCTTTAATCAGTCACACTCACTCAAGATCGTTTATTTACAAGGCATGCCACACTGATACAAGAACTGACTAAATGACATCATCAATAATGACCAATAATAACACTTACATGAGCTCTGAGACTGTGGGACGTGGAAGAAAAAAAAAAATCACACATAAATTCTCAGTTTTTTTTGTCCACGTCCAACATGTTAATTTGATCATAGTTTTAAATGAAGGAAAAAGTTTTCTTTTGGGAGTGTGATGTCATTGGTCAATGTCTCCCCCTGTGATTGGTCAGCCACTCAGCCTGTAATCCAGTAAGTTAAGAATTAAACGTGGCTGTCATAACAACCCATTACAAAAATTAGGGCATTTACTAAAGGATGAGGAGTGGGGCAGACCAAATCTCATTATTCAAAACAAGTAACTTCCAAAAACAATATTTGTGGTGTTTTTATAGTGTCCTTTGAGATAGTCGTTCACAAGCTTGGAATATAAAAGGTCTTTTCTGTGAGGATCTAAGGGGGAGAGAATGTGCTTCATACATCAGTATGAAAAGGAGAATCAAAGGAGGTAATGCCATTCTGTTCTCACGTCTGCACGCACTGCATTTAACACAAAAGACTCTTCATCTCAGAAAGTCCTTCTTTACAGGAAATCCTAAAAGTTCAGTATTTATGAATATTTCCTCTCGCATACACGTGAAACAATCATACAAGTACTCCAAGACTCACACTTCAGGTGTTTAGGCAACACACACACATACACAGACATACTTTTTCTTTCTCTGTATAATACATTTACATACACACACACTTGCATACTTGCCCAACCACACTCACACACACAGGGGGTGGCCACAGCTTTAGACCCCCAGCTGAGGTGGCCAATCATGCAGGGGAAGATAAAAATGTAGGCGGAGTCAGAGATCAGATGAGTCCTCGTCTCTTCTTGTAGTCCTCCAGGTTAAGAGACCTGCGTGGAGCTCCATCTTTAACAGGCAATGAATTTGAACTCACTGCCAGGGACTTTGCTTCTGTTGAGAGTATATAAACGACCCTCATATTAAATCACATAAATATATGCATTTAATTCTTTGACAGTTAAATTTAGAAGATTAATACAAATGTTTTTTAAAACATACAGCTAATGAGAAACCTTTATGAATATGAATAATCAAATATAATGGCTGTCTATTGCTGTTAAACACTGATATAATCAATCAAATTTTGTCACTAGTTGTAAACAAAGGTTTAATATTTATTCATGCACATTAATCAGAGAGCAAAAGTGGACATTTGAAACCCACAGGTTAATTTGAAACACACTTACCAGCATTAGGAACCTGCAGGTCAATTTTGACATCAAAGTCGTGCACTTTGAAAAGGTCCTCCGAGAGGTCGCTGGTGGGCTTGGTAACATCTTTATCTCTCTGGGTAGCCTGGCCCTGCATAACAAACAGGTTGAACATGGTTTAAAGTGAATTCTGGGTCAGAACAGGCTCATGTTGCTCTGTTGGCTTGTGTGTGTGTTTGTACCTGTTTGTTAGTCTGCTGGGTGCTGTCTTGGCCTGAGCCTGAACCGTATTTCTGATTAAGATGAGCCAGAATGGCAGCATGGACTGAGGGATCTCTTGCCTGAGGAGAAAAAGGAGAAATATGAGAGAATGAGATGAAAGCTGACAGAAGGACTGGCAACTGAGATGTGAACATCTGTGTTGTGTGATTGTAAAGGGAGATGAATCCTGTGCCAGACTGTATGTGTTTGAGTGATGAGAGATGTTACTGTAGCTGTATTCCTAAACCTAGTGCGTTTCTGAAGTTCAACTGGTATCGCATTGCGATAGCAATGCAAACATTGAGGATTTGATTCCCTGGGAACACATATACTGATGAAATGTGTAGCCTAAAGTCGCTAAAGTTGGATAAGAGTGTCTGCCAAATGCATACATATAAATGTAAGGTCTTACATTGGACACCATGGTTGGTTTACACTGCCGTCTGGTAAAGGGATCCATCTGTTGGTTCTTAGAGTTCTGTCCCTCTGCCTGAGAAACAAGACATTTTAGACTCCAGAACATTCTTCTAAATATCTAAATATCAACCAGCTTAGAAATAGATTGTAAGGAACACCTACCACCAGAGCCTTCTCAGATTCCACAATGTTCCAGCTCCTATTCCTCTGGTTGATATAGCTGGAAAAGAAAGAAACCATGATTATGAAAAGGAGAGATGAGAGGATGTTTGTGTTTATATAATCATCTGTGTGACTCTGACCTGATGGCAGAGATATTTTTGGTTCTCTGTCGGTCAAGTGCTTCTGCCCTCTCCTCTAGCTCATTCAACTGATCCTGAAGAACTTTTACCCTCTCTCCATCGCCGCTCTCCTCAGCCATGGCCTTCTCCTTAAAAAGTTGCGTTTTCTTCATGGCGTAGTTTGGTGGTGCTTTTCGGAATCTGTCTTTCTCTTTGACAATCTGTAAAAACAAACATTAATATCACATTGATAGAAGCGATAACGATTAATTTATTGTATTAAGGTCAACAGGAAATGGCATCATGGGAAATTACGTCTTCAATGTCTTTGTCGTTGAACTTGTAGTTAACCGCCTCCTTGATGGACTGCTCTTTCTTGCTGATCTCATCCAGGGTAGGAAGCTGCATTCCTGCCATCATCATCTATGGGACAGCAAAAGTTACCACGGTTACAACTGGACATGCACATCCCATAACTGGGTTCCTGTAATTTATTTAGTAGAGCATTGTGCTTGCTCTACTAAAGGTTGTGTATTAGATTCCAGGGAACACACACTGCTGAAAGGTAGTGCATATTTTTTGTTTTATTTTTCTCTTGTTTAACAACATACGTGTACATTTTTTGGTACATGAAATCTGCATTTTAAACTCACCGCCTCTTTCCATTTTATAAACTCGCTTTCAGTAAACTCTTGATTGGACACGAACTCAAGTCTGAACACTCGGGTATCATTTCCATGTCTGCAAACACGAGCACACACACATAAGTAATAGACCACAAAGAGAATAAACTAAAGATGAATAAACAAGTAATCTTACTCACCGGAGCTGAAGGCCTTTATTTGTCCGTGTGGACCCCAGCTGATAAATTTTAGCCGTCTCCACCACATCAATGATTTCAGCCACCTGTAAGATATCATTTTAGAAATTCTCTCTCGCACAATTCACAATTTAATTAACCATTCATGCATTGCACATTGTATTATATTTTTCACTGACCCGATAAACAGGCTTGCTGCTGCTGTTTCCAATGCCAATCCGAACAAAACAACCAGTAACAGTTTTAGCAAAGAACGGCATGTGACACCAGCGTTCGAGCTTGTGTCTTGACAGCCGGATCCGATTTAGCTCATCTGGTAATGACACTGGCTGGGATTTGGGCGGAGCCTCTTCTTTTCTAAAGCACAAGTGCATGGTTAATGCTTATTACACCATCTCTGTAAACATGGATTTTTAAACTCCTACTTGTATGGTTAAGTATTTTGAAAAGGTAAGGTTGGTCTACTTTTTAACGTTGGCAATACAAAGGTTCAAGTAAATCTAACTACCTTTCAGCTGTCCAAATGGCTGCAATTAACATTAACTTGTAATTAATCTAACTTACTCCTCCTCTTCATCAAACGATGAAGATCTTGAGCTGCGGTCACTCTTTACTGAAGACTTGTCATCGTCATCTTCCTCCTCCTCTTCATCATCTGAGTAGACTTCACTGGTCTTAAGTGGCTGCCTCTTGGCTAGAAGTTCAGCTGAAAGGCCAAAGGTTACAGATCAGAGACCGCTAACACTTACTAAATACTGCTTAATATATACATTTACATTTATTCATTTAGCAGATGCATTTATCCAAAGCAACTTGTTTGTTCCACCTTTAACACTATGTTCGCATCAATGGTTGTTTTCATGGCAAACTTCAAAGCCATAATAACAATAAAACCTCAAAAACAAACATTATGCCAGATATATTTAAAATATATTTCTGCCCGATATATATAAAAAATTAAGACAAACAGCAATTTGCTAATGCAAGAAAAATTGATAAAATAAGTACCTGTTCTGTTTTTCCTCTTCTCTCTTTCTGCTTTTAGTTCTTCCATGGCCTGTGACTTCTTGTCCAGCTTCTCGTCTCTCTTGATCCGTCTCTCTTTATTATGCGACATCACCTGCATGAAACACACACGCATTTAAAAACATGTTTGTGTTTATATTATATTATGTCTGCTGGCCTGATGCTTTACTCACCACCTGAGTGTCGGGGGCCTGAGACTGTTTTCTCTTCTCTTGCTCCTCCTCCTGTTTCTTCTTCTTCTCTTCTTTTTCCTTCTTCTTTGCTGTCTTCAGTTTTTGCTTTATTTCAAACCTTAGTAAGAGAAAACCATTCTGGAGACATTTAGTCAGTTTTCTTCGCACATTACCTTGAGGAAAGAGTCTTTTCACACAGGTGATTACTATGATTTTTAAAGTTGATTTTATTTTGTATCTACTTTGGAAACAAAGACTGATTGGTTGAAATAATTGTTTCTCTGATTAAAAAGAAGTCCCCTATTGAGCCATTTCCTAGCAAAAACATAAATAACAAGATATCATCCAAAGATCTAATTCAAAGTCAGAACTCGAGATTTGCTCTGAGTGTGAACAGTTCTCACCTCCTCTTCAGAACTTCTCTCTTCTCTATACGGTTAAACAGCTCCTGTTCTCTCTCTTTCTCCGTCATCTGCTCCAAACGAGCTCTGTCCTCCTCATCCCCCATAAGATCATCTCCATATCCGTCCCGAAAAACCTCGTCCTCCGAGGACGAGTCTGAATCTGAGCTGGAGGACGAGCTGTTGCTGTCTGAGTCTGACACCTCACCTTAAGAACCCACAAGCAGAATCCATTTCATTTATGGATTCTATATGTTAACTATAAACACAGTTCCAAGCATGTGACAGATGTCCAGGTTGTAAAACCACAGAGATCTGAATAAACACAGCAGGTTCGTTGACATACCCTCCTCTGGAGCCGAACTCTCTCCGGAACTGTCTCCATTGGAGCTGCCGGATGAAGCCGTTTTGCCTTTTCTTTTCTTGACTGTGTTCTTCTTTTCGGGACCTTTGCTCAGCTTACCCTTCTTTTTGGTTTTAGTGCCTCCAACGGTCCACTAACAGGTAAAAACAGAATATCCACATGATGTCTAATTCAATACCATTTTTAAAGTGAACGTATAACTCAATATATTTCAAAGATTGACATCTACCTAAAAACCTAGATCTCAAGGAACTACTATTTAAATAACCACAATAAACTGCAATTTCATATTCAATTTTCAACATATTTCACTTTCAGTTTGATCATTATATTTGCTTTTAAATGACATGAAACGATATATCATCAACAGTGAAACAGCAGAGCAGCAAGTTAATATAGAAATATATATTAATAAAGAAATATAACTGGGATAGCAATTATGAAGGACCATGTTACCTCAGACAGAGCAGGTCCGAGGAGATCACTGTAACCTTTTGCCCTCCAACAATAACTGCATTTACACAGGTCTGATTTTCTTACTGAATGAAATTTGTGTGGCTCAAGCAAATGTCTTGGCTGTTTGAATAGCCCGAGCTGTAAAAGTCAGCACCTGCTTTAAATAATGGAAAAGCCTCGTACCTCGTCATCGCTGTCTGATGTCTCAGAGTCTGTGGAGGCTGCAGGTTTATTTACAGGCTCCTCTTGTTCATCAGAATCCACACGCTTTCTCTTGGCAAGAGACAGCAGCTCCTAGAGGACCATTAACAGGGTGTACTGACCGTTATCCTCTTTCTCACACGTGAATGAAGGTGTTTGCCAAATGACAGACAAACATGGGGTTACCATGCACCATTTTAAATGGATAGTTCACCCACAAATGATCAGATAATTTTCTTATGCTCATGTCATTTCAAACCTGTATGACTTTATTATCCGTTGAACACAAAAGAAGATATTTTGAGTAATGTTTATCATCTGTACAAGGGAAGTCAATGTGTGCCACTGGTGTTCGATTACCAACGCGCTTCAAAAATATCTTCTTTTGTGTTCCTTACATACAAAAAAAGTCATACAGGTTTTTGGAACGACATGAGGGCGAGTAAATGATGCAGATGTTTTTGGATGAACTATCCTTTAAGTTTTCTGTGTGTGGTTACTATATATATATATATATATATATATATATATATATATATATATATATATATATATATATATATATATATTTGGTCCTGCCTCAAACCCATGCCTAGGCTTAGTTAATGTTATGCTACAGTGGTCACACAGCGGTCACAACCTCTGAGATAAGAGAAACTATTTTAAAATAAAAAACAATGTACACACCCCCTAGACAACAGCAAAACAACATAAACTCCACTAACAATATTTTTACATTGCTAAGCACCAAGTGTGGCTTCTATGGTATTCAAAGATAAACTTAGCACATAACACACAGGGATTTGGGACAGGTTTAACCCAACACTAACACATCCGATTAAACGGGGTCTATTCATTTCAATGCACAGAGAAATGTCAAACCCACTGAGGTTTACAAACACGGTCAGCTAATCTACCTTTCAAGGTAATTTCAGTCTCCTGCTTTAAAACTTATAAAACACATCATATTTATATTTTTTAGACAGAGAAACAGAGCAGAATTCATATCGTTATTAGTTTTTATGCTTGATTGTTAGCCGGTTAGCTATAATTTGTCAACACCAACGAAGTAAAAACAACTAGAAGAGAACAGGCTGTTTGTTTCTATTGATCAGAACAGTAGCGCCTATAGGGGCGCACAATTTCACAGATACATATTTTCACCATTTTGCTATTTAAAATCTTATACATTTTGATTACGAACCAAAATTATGTTTTCACAATTACTTATTAATTTGCACGGTTAAAAAAGTTAAAGGATTAGCTATGTAACATTTACATGACATTATAAACCATATACTTATAAGATTAAAATGCACGTGTCAAAACATACCCAGTTCAAAAATTAAATAAATAAAAATATTAAATAAATAAATGATGCTTATGCCAACGCGGTGCGAATGTTATTACAATTATAAATGAATCATTTATGTATTCACTTCACTTAAATCTATTCAGTTTATGTTTTTTTATTAATTTTTTTTTTAATATCGAATAACTCACTATAATAATAATAATAATAATAATAATAATAATAATATCTAATAATCATACATTTGAAATCATTATTGCCGTCGCGTCACTTTCAGCGACCCAATCAAAATGCACCTCTCTCGGAAGGCGGAAGTCTCCTCGTCCGCTCTAGGTTGTATTTCTAGCGCTACAACCGAAATCGAAGTTTAGCCGCTGCGGCGGCGTGACGTCATAGAGCAGAACCGATTGTAAACGCGCGCGGACACTTTGTTAAAACCACGCACGGCCACGCGCTGCGGGCGCCCACAAAAACCCGCGCCGCGTCCACGTTTCGCGTGTATTCGTCCCGAAACAAACGCGACGTGACCGCACGGGCTCCCGCTAACCAGCTAGCCTCACCGTTCATTAGCACGAGTACTGCTATGAGATCTCAGTGTCTCTTAATGCACTTCGAGACGCTCATGAATGATGTTCCTACCTGATCCAAATTATCATCGCTTGCGCTATCCTCCGAGTCAGAATCGATCACGACCCGACCTTTCCGTTTCTTTACATTCACCATGGCTAGCTGCCTGGTTCCCCTGTGTGTGTGTGTGTGTGTGTGTGTGTGTTTTAAACAGCAGCGCCGCACTCGTCCACACGAAGACCGAGCTGCACTGCGCAGGCGCACACGGCGCTCCGGTCAGCAGGGTCATGCACAAGATCAGACAAATAATGGATCATTATATTTACATCAAAATGTATTAGCGGAAGTTCGTAGTTTATATGCGACTACGGCAGGTTTTGTCTGTAAGTGCAAGCGGACCTCAGTGGTGCATGTGTGAGCTGAAGGGCTGTCATAAATATTTCTTTCTCAAGTCGTATTTAAACGCAACTAGTGTGCTGACCTTAGTGTGTGTAACTTAGATGCAAGTTTCAGTCTGTTTGTAAAGAGGTTTATTCCCAATGTTCATTAAAAGGGTTTTTGAAATGTTTCTTGTACTGCCTTGTTGCTCCTTGGGTGGCTGGATTAATGAATTTATTTGAAGCCAACAGACCAGCCTGTATTGTGGCTGATATGATAAAAGCTTTATAAAATCTGCTGATTCCTTGTCATCAGCAATCTGGTGGACGTCTGATCTGATTTCTAAAGAACGCTGAATTAAATGGCTGCATCGAGGACAACGTTCATAACCCTTCAGGGAAGGAAAATTGTCATTTACAGACAATCTCTGTCATTTCCTCCCACTCTCACCTGCTCAGGCATAATTAGCACCAGGAGCATCTATGAACGAGATTACCATAGACCAGGCCAGCCTCCAGACACCCGCTGGCTCTGGCAAAAGATACACTTTGATTTCTCTAAAGGTGTGGAGGGCAACAGAAAGCATTTTGGACTGTTGAAGGACGAGATTGTACAACGCTGGACTGGACCAGAAGGAAAGCCATTAAAAAACATGTTGGAGCAGATTTAGGTCCAGTGGGAATTCCGTGGACCTGAAAGTCTACATATACTCGCACAAAATAACAAAAGACACAGAAGTACAAAATGATAATTTATGAATATAAACAGGAAAAATGGCTCATAAAAAGTTGAAGACATTAAAGCAAACAAATTGTTTTAAAAAGTTTTTCTTGGACAATCTTCGACACTGTTTTGCCTCACCTTGTAGTAAGCACAATAACATTTACCTAACAAATAGCTAAATCAGAAATTTGAGAAGAGAAAATGTACAAAAGTTTGGAATTAAACACAAATAAAACAAAAGCTAACCATTTACAGTAAGTAGCTGAGACTTCAAGATGGATATTATACTGCATTTAAGCCATCACCAGGCCTCGTCTGGCACCCAGAATCTTTTCCTTCTTTTGTTTTCGGCCCTGTGTCTGTTTGACACGCCGTTCCTCTCTGCAGGTTAGAAAAAAAAAAAAGAGACCCATTTCAGACCACAAAGCAACATCGACTGATTAGAGTTAAAAGACAATGAGAAACAACTCATTTAAAAAAGTATACATTTCACCTGGTTTTAACCTGGTGCTGTTTATAGTTTTTCTGGTGTGAAGGAACAGTCTGAGATGCATTAAGAGCCACATTCTCCTGTGCTGCTCCAAAAGGCTTCAGTTTTCCTGTAAAGATGAAAAAAGATGGCAGTGAGTAACCAGCAGAAAGATTTCATAAAGGGATATTCGTCTTTACCAAAGGCAGCTTTGGCTAATAATTTTAGGCTCTTGCCTGTCATAATTTTATGTAGACGTACCCTTGTGTGGTTTGTAGGTCAGTGGGCGAGAGAGACTCGCCTTTAGATCAAATGTGTTTTTCTTGGTGGTGCCAGGTGTGCCTAAAGTGCTGTTGTTTCCACTGAAAACAAATGGAGTGATCCCTAAAAACAATAAAACACATTCAAAACAATGCTTTAATCTCACAGTTATAAATAATGTCATTACCCATACCAGGTGTTTTATTGACCGTGCCAATAGATTTATTCAGCTCAGGTTTGGTGTGAACGTCTGATTTTCTCCCTGGAGTGGAGGTGAGGGGGGCGAGAGGAGACATACGGGCTGGGGTCTTCACCAGTGAACGCTTGTATTCATTATCCTGGGTGGCCTGTGAGAACCTGGAGAAGAAATAAAGTCGGGTCAGAGACAAGATTTATGAAGGGGTTAAAACAGAAAAAAATTGCATTACCGTAATAAACAAACCAAATAAGAATTATTTACCGGACATTGATTTTATTGGTGGTGAGGACAGCTGGCGTGAAGGTGGTGCTGTCTTTCAAAGCAGGTTTGCTGGCAGACACATGAGTCCGTCTGCTTCTTTCTGCGACTGGTTTCTTTTCCGGCACTCTGGGACTAAAGAGAGATGCTCGGCTAACAGGCAGCTTCTAATGGGACACAATATTATAGTTTGATTATTCTTTAAAGCATCAACTTCTTGTCAAATATGTGATGCCTTTTTCACATACATTTTCAAAATATATGACTAGATATGCCAAATATTCTTATATAACTGCTTATAAACATACAATATATATTTGATTCAGACACCAACCTTTGTTTCAGCGGATTTCATCAGTGTCTTCTCTGACAGAGTCTGAAATGACAAAAAATTAAATTGTACATCAAATTTAAAGTCAGGCACATAGACTTTCACAATGAAAACAACTTCTAACAGTCCACTGTTCCATCCCTGGTGTTACCTTTAGTTCCTTGACAGAGTCTCTGAGCACCTCCATTTGTCTGTTCTTCCTCTGGACATAAGAATCAATGGACTCCATCTTTTTAAAGTGGGCTTCGTGTAGTTTTTTGAAGTCTGATGGAGAGTGTATTATAAATATATTACCCAGGGCTAAAACAGCTATTTGTGATGCACATACACTGAATATATGACGCTGCATGTGTACTGTAGAAAAGCGTATCACCTCAAATAAACTAAGATTGAACAGTCAATCACTAAACTTCAGTGTCACAAGAACCAGTCTGTATATTACAGTGAATGGCTAAAGTGTGTATAAAGTCAGAAAGTTGAAATTACTAGGGGTAGTCAGCCGCAGAGCAGGTTTCCTCTTCATCAAACCCTCATGACGGGGGATTTTACCTCCTGTCCTTCTTCCACCACCTGTACAATATAAATTTGAACAGTTGTCCTCACATGTACTGTGCAGACATTACACAAAGTAACTGTCTTGTCTCCTATTAAAACTACTAGTTTCATTCATTTATTAGATTGTGATTATAAAGGTTATTCAGAACCTCTACAGATGTAAAATATGACATGCAGATCCGCCTTACCTTTCTCACTTGGCTGAATCTGAGCATATTTGGAGTCCGAATTGGCTTCCCCGGATTCTGCAGGTTTCTCCAAAGTTTGTTCATTAGCAGGAATTTCAGGTGGAACTGAAGTGTCCTTGGCTGAAGATACTTTCCTTCTCTTGGAGTCCCTTCGGCTCTCCTCTGTCTTCTCAACCTGATTACAACAAGACGTAAAATGTGTCATCACACATAATACGTCAGGAATACAGTGTACATTTTAGGTCATGAGGATGAGGTCATGAGGACATGAGGATGAGGTCATGAGGATGAGGTCATGGGGTCATGAGGATGAGGTCATGGGGACATGAGGATGAGGTCATGGGGACATGAGGATGAGGTCATGGGGACATGAGGATGAGGTCATGAGGATGAGGTCATGAGGACATGAGGATGAGGTCATGAGGACATGAGGATGAGGTCATGAGGACATGAGGATGAGGTCATGAGGACATTTAGGAGGTGAGGATGAGGTCACGTATGTCTTTCTCTCTGCACATAAGCTCGTGTATACCCGAGCTGTGGCTGGTTTGGAGTCGCTGAGCTTTCTCTTGGCAGCTCTGCTCTTCCCCCGGCGCTCGGTCACAAACACCGACCCCTGCGGTTCCTGTGGGCCCGGGGGCGGGCCAGCGTCGTGCGCGTCCGCTGCTTCATTTCCCTGCAAACAAAAAGCTGCGTTTTTCAATCTTCATCCTTAAACTGCAATCTGTCACAATAACTGTTTTTTATTATTATTATTATTTTAACCCTCAGAAAGTTACGGATCGCAACAGCATATGTGATTTTGTATGACAGAGACCAAATGTACCTCTTGTAAGCTACTCACGTTTTCTGAAGTCTGCTGCTGTTGCGCAAAGTGTTGCTTTAAAGCCTTCAGCAGCTTATCAGCCTAAACATAAAGCAAACGAAGATATTAATAAAGAGACACGAGCAGTAGTAGCGAAAGACATCAATGTTCTTCAAGAAGAAGTTCTTAAACCTTCATCCACAGATCGTTACCACAACAAGATGCATGTTTTATTCCGCTTGTACACAAATGCACACGCATAAACAAACGCCACCACGATTGACGTTTTAAGCTCGATTTACCTTCATATTCGCCCTCAGCCCAACTTCCTTAGCGAGTCGCTGCAATTCCGCATATTTACACGCGTCCAAATCCATATTGCGATGTGAAAAATGCGGATTTGTTGTAAATAATGTATGATTATTGCGCTCCGCGAAATCGCGCGGCTTGTTTAGCTCGGTTCGCTGTTTGAAAAATACCGCGTTTCAAAAACAGCCCGTTCTCGCTGCATGATTGGCTGAGGAGACCGTGACGACACTAAATGACATCCAATAAGACGCAGCGGTAGCGTGGCGCTCGCTTTGATAGGCTGAAAGGCTTTGGGGCGCCAGCACGTGTTCAAATTTTCGCGCGAGTGGTGAGTACTTGTGAAATAATATCAAAACTTGTGAAATATCAAAACTTGTGAAATAATGTCGAGCGGAAGTAAATGCGCAGTCGAAAGCTCCTGTGATGTGGGTCCGTGTGACTCCACGCAAACAAGTTCGATTGCAGATCAGCTAAGAGCAATGAGGGACGGAGAAGCCTGTAGGATAGATTACATGCATTGCAGTGTTCTGCAATGCGTGACCTGCAACGCGGTGCTTGGAGACTCCCTCGGCATCTGCGGGGAGGTCCAGAGCCTCCAGGTTATCGTTTGTTTAAGTAAGTTGTCCTTTGTATAAATTTAAAAGCATGCAGTTTCCGCATTCGTAACTGCCGGCATGCATGCATTCATAACCGCCGGCATGCATTCGTAACTGCTGGCATGCATGCATGCATTCGTAACTGCTGGCATGCATGCATGCGTTCGTGGCGGCATGCATGCATGCATGCATGCATGCGTGCATGACGCGACTGCCCAACCATGCTCGGCATGCATGCATGCGTTCGTAACTGCCGGCATGCATGCATGCATGCATGCGTTCGTAACTGCCGGCATGCATGCATAAGTTGCAAACTTAGAACCTTCTATGCACCAATCACGTGTGTACAGGTACGATACTTTAACACACGTATGTTTGTCTTTTGTTTTCTAGCCATTCACTTAAAAGGCAATTAAAGTGCATTCCCTATCTGTAACTAGGACATTGTTTAATTGCTTGTGGTTATTGTGACCTTTTGCAGAAGTTACAGAGCATGTGAGGCTGAGTACAAAGATGGAAACGAGCATGGATGGACAGTTGGCTTTCTCGTAAGTATAAACGTTTTAATAAACCGCTAAATTGCAGCTTCAGTTTGTGTTTGCTGTTCCTTTATCTTAAGGTTTGACCAGAAGACTTTATGTATTTCTTTCTGTAGCAGCTATCATGTTCTTCACTGTGCTGGTTGCCACAATAATATTGGACTGGTTCCTCACTCCACCCCAAAGCACCTCTCAATTTTACGAAACCTCTTCCTTTTACGAAAAGAGCTGGTAAACTGGTGAGACTAGCTTTTGTTTTGCTTATTTTAATGATGTAGTGTAATGCCAGTGATTACCTCATAGTTGTGTGATATGCGGTTTATATTTTGTTATACCTTTTAAAATGTGGTTATTGTCATAATTCTTAATTTGGTCATTTTTTTCCAGCTACGTGTTAAAAAACAGTACGTGTGTTAAAGCCTCAAAAATTTGTTTCAAACACAGACTTATGGACAAGCGTATGCAAGAGGTAGGTATCTGGTTTTGCTTATTTTATCACCAAGCACAAACAAACAAGATAATTTTTTCAGATATATCTGGATTATAAAATAATAGTCATAATTTACTTGCACTGTTGTAAAGATATGTTGCTGTTATTGCTTCTTAACTTGGATTAAACATCATTGTTAATTTTCTGTCTCATCTGTACAGCTGAAACAGGATTTAGAAGCCCAGCTGAAGCAGGTGAAGATTTTGGAGGGAATGATGGACAAATTGTGCATGTAAACTAAAATGCCAGGAAATATGTACAGCTGTCTTGTGACTGTTTTTGTAAGGTAATGACTATAGGCTGGGTTCTTTGAAAATATTTTTCAACATAGACCAGGATTGTCAATGTTAGATGTTCTTATCTGTGCATAATGTAAATAAAAGATTTAAATAAAGAAAAATTAAAACATATACGTTGTATTAATGTTGTAGTAACTAAGTCAGACTAAACATGCCATGGTCCTGTCAGCCCTGTTGGGGTTTAATGTCTTTTGTGATTAGTGTGTTTTGTGGAGCACTTGGTTTGTGATTTTCATCTGATATGTGCTTCTGTGTTCTGTGCATGGAATCACATGGCCATTCTCTGCAGCTCTGTGACTGTTAGGGTCTAGCTATTTAGCTATGTCAGGTGAGACAGAAAATAGAAAAACGAATAATAAAGTACTGGTAATCTGATCCCACACACCACAGAAACAACCACAATATTGGACGATGAAGAAATCAACCCTATTTTTTTGGATTGGCACCATGCTGCTTTTTTTATTGCTGTAACTTTGATACAGAGTTTTGCATTGTACAAAACCATGCGAGACACATTTGTAGTGCATAGATCAGATCAAGCATTGAGTTTCACATTCAGAGGCAAAATCACAGCAGGCTAGCAAAGCTTTACACTTTTCTGCATTGTTTGTGATGAACATATTTCAGAACTTCTCAAATTCCATTTTTTACCATTTAAAAGTGTAAATTGTAAGGCTTTGCTAAAACATTTTTGTACCAGACTGTGCCTCGTGAATCACAGGATAATTACAATTACATTATACAATATTCAAACCCAAAAATAACTTTTGATTTAGTACACCTATCTGTAAATAATGTACAAGAGACAAAAACCTTTGGGATTTCATGCATTTAAAAAGAATCAACAATGTTCCACTTTGTTTTTTTCCATATCACATTTCCGCATAAATAGGTTGAAGCAAAGCTCAATTATTGCATGCAGCACAAAACATTTCTTATCCACTTTTACAATGTGTCAGCAAATGTTTTTTTTTTTGCATCTGTAATCAAAATATTAATTCCACAATAGAAACTACCACACTCTTGTTTTGTGAAGGTGTTGCGATGTGTATCGTTTTTTATCTAGAATTCACAAAGATAATGAATCTTCAGTTTCACAAACTGCTATCCAGAATATCGCCCATATTGCTGTTATTGTAAATGAGCTGCAGACGAACTTACAGCTTCTGTGCATTGCACAATGATTTGTACGTAAACATGCAAAGTCAATAAAAGGGCACAAGCCCTGCATATATAGATACTGTCCATCAATGTTTTCTCCCACCAGTTTGAAATAAAAGATTTGATAATTATCAAAAATGTAATTATCTTGATAATTCTCAGACCTGCAGCGCTACGCTCACAAATAAATTTGGTTTCAATGAGTAATGAAACAATTCTGTTAATAGCCAGTTCATAGCTTCTGTACGTACAGTTTACTACAGTAAGTACAGTGAGCAATGGGATGTTCAGATAAAGCACTTACCAATGACACATATGCTACAGATGCCTATTTCACAAATATCACCAAACCATTTGACACTATAGTTCATGCATAAGATTATTGCTTCTAAATGATGAAATTAATACACATTATGGCTTGCATATCGTAGAGCATATTTAAAAATATAGTTTGCATTCCAGTCATTGAGGTATTTATTTACATTACAATGCTTTGATAATTGCTTTATGCCATTTCCTATTTTACAACTTATTTTCAAATCTGGAGTTTCTGCTCCTTTTAATAATCTACCCACAGCTCTAGTTTGACAATGTTACCTGATGGGATAATGCAACATTAGAGGTATGAGTTACACAAACACAGTTCTTAACCCTTTCTAATAAGGAAAGGAGTACTTCATTTATCTGTGTGACTGACTACTACGTAAATGGATCAAATAATGTTTCAGAATGTTGTTTTAGCTAAAGATTGTAAAAAGTTAGATTGAAACTGGTATACAACAGGGGAGTCATGGCCTAATGTTTAGAGAGTTGGACTTAGTTGCTGGAGGAAATGACTGAGGTGCTCTTGACCAAGGCATCTTTCTCCCAGTTGCTCACTGGGTGCTGCAGTAATAACTGCCCACTGCTCTGCTCTTGCAGTGTGTGTTCACTACTCACTGAATGGGTTAAATGCAGAGGTCACATTTCAAGTACAAATTACCAAACCACTTTTACTTAAGAATGAAGTTGTTCTGTTTCTCTTCTATACCTGCAATGTCTTCTAAGCTACTGAAGCCAGTTTTCCCTCCTAAATAGGATTATACCATTAGGAACGGTAATGCATTTTGATGGAACTGTGCTATTTTGGGCCCAGACCTTTATTTTGTACAGAATAAACTAGGACAAACTCACACAGTGCTTATGACACAAATGAGAATTCAGCATGGCTAGCCACACATCGGTACCAACCGTGATTTTTCTAATCTTCAAGATGCTACAGCACATTATTATTAGCTAACAGTGAATGATTAAAGAATAAATATCTGTGTTTACCAACAAAAAGGAACATAAACCAACCTCTTTCGAACAAAGCTTGACCTCTCAGTTCAAGTCAACATGACTTGCCTCTTAATCCAATCGGTCAAGGTATGGATGCTGCATCCATGGTGCTTACTAACTAAATATCTGCCTAATTTTAATTATTTTCTAAACATCTTTATAGTGTATACTAAATGTCACTACGACTATTAAACTCAGCAAGCATCGCTACCGTACATGCATGGCCATGTTTACGCTGGCACTACAAATCCCGCCACCCTAAAGCAGATGCGGATGAAACTATACATCATTTAATGGAAGACATTGGTGATTTTGTTGTTTTTGCGAACAACTTGTCACTTGTTTGTACAATATACATATTTATCTCAAAACAAGACAGGAAGTAAAGAAACAAATATTGCCCACACTAAGGCCTGACTACTCTTGTGCCCATTCATATCATGTGATCTCAAAAAAAAGGAGAGCGGGTACATAATACTATTTGTACCGTACAAAGTCTTAACTAGGAAAACATTTGGGTAACTTTTTACAGAACAGATTAAATGATTTCCTGGGCTAAAAATACTTTTACGGAAATATTTTCACACTGCGCTGTAGCCTTGGACTGGGCACAGGCTAATTCTGTCAAATACAGAGAGATCAACTTTTATCCAACATGTTTTGAAATGTAAGATAAAACAGGCACCCATATTTGACCATATTATGTCCAAGGCCTAACATCTAAACGTTACACTGCCTATTGTCTGACCTAATGCTACTTACTGAGGATGATACACTCTGGATAAAAATGAGACACTATGTTAATTTGCATCTTCTCCAGCATCTTCTCACACTGTTGCCTACAATAACCAATAAACTATAAAGTCACTATGCTATTAATATGATATGTATTCCCACAACCATTGATAAAATAAAACCCTTAATCCTCCTGAATCATACAGGCATCAGATTCCCAAACCATTTAGCTGGTAAGGGCTGTTATTTTTAAATATTACAGGGAAACATTGATTATCAGAGTGGTCTTAGCTGTGGAAACTTAGCTTGCTTACTTGAGGTAGTAAAATACTTCTATTTCATTTTCTCTGCATTTCATTAACTCTCTGTATCTGTGGCATTTATACATATGCTTGTATTATGTCAATGCCACTGTCAGTTTGTTTGTTAGTACACGAACGGTATGTTATAGCATGATTTTGCTAAAGCACCATTATGAGTTTTGAATTAGGAAAACAGCTATTCGTCTACAGTTTGTCTCAAAACTGAATGACCATGCAGTGATTTACTGTAGGTTCAAAGCTAAGCCTTGGTAATAGACTCTTGAGGCAAGAGCTGTTAAAAATGACTAGGCACTTAATCTGCAGGTAATACAACAGTTATGTGAAGCTATTTCAACTGAAATGCAGTTTGCTTGCATTTTACCTGCAAAGCAAGCGCACTATGTTTTCTGTGCCTAAACGCATTTTTACAACCTATTAACCAACCTGTACCCACATAAATACAATAGCAAACATGCACAGATCATGATTCTGTACAAGCTGTGGCACAATTTTGGACACAATTTTTTGTTCTCTTGTTAGTAAAAAAAACACCACTTTAACTTTCATCTTCAAAGTGCAGAGATGAACCAATTTCTGCTGGCATGCTGACCAAACACTTCCCTGGAATTCTTGAGGAAGGACAGGTTATCCGGGAAGAAGGGTAGTTTGTAAAGCCATGACAGGATGATCTGCACAGAATGAATGTTATAAACAAATGAAATACGGCAAGGAATCAAGAATTGTGTGTCACATCCAATGCACAAACTGACCTACCTGGTCATGAGCACTTCATGTTGTAGTAAACATGTTCACCTTGATATGAAACAGGAAGGGCAGTGTCCTGACGTCTGGGAGACAAAACAAACCACAGCAAGTTCAATATGGTAGACAGTTTTAATACTTACTAAGTCATTAGTTAACCATCACTGCACGAAAGTCCAGAAGGGAACGACAAGTAATGCGCAACCCAAACTCATGCACAAAGACGCGACGCGACGCGAGTGCTGGAATGCGAAGCCGCAACACAATGTCGTGTCCATTCACTTACACTTTCCACCGATCCGGTGTTTGGTTGCAAACCGGAACGTTTTCTCACATGCATTTCCATCCTGCTGGATAACAGGAGTAAAACGGACCGGAGGACCGGCGCGCTGCAGCGCGCACTACGCCATTTCGGTCCGGTTGTCGCGGCTGCGGCGCTCTTCCGGTGAGCACACGTCAGCATGAGATTCTGCGTTCTGATTGGGCAATCGAGCCATCCGTCAGAGCAGTAACCCCGCCCCTCTCGGTTTGGTGAGTGAAATATGACTTCGAGTGTTTTGAATAGAAATGAATGAACGATATTGAATATGTGAAATACAAATTATGGATTTGTAACAACTACATACAAAACTGGGCGTTGGAGTGATATACGATGTTTATTTGCCATTCACGTTATAATGAATAAATAAGACCCTTACATAGCAAACTGTGGTATAGCAGTTTGTTGAACTAACAAACAGGAGCAGGGAAATAACAGCAGAATAAAACAAAAACTGGTATGAGATCATCATACAAATAACTCACAATACAAATAATATAAATAGTAATATAGATATAATT
Organism: Chromobotia macracanthus; assembly: GCA_036877525.1. Classification (NCBI taxonomy): domain Eukaryota; kingdom Metazoa; phylum Chordata; class Actinopteri; order Cypriniformes; family Botiidae; genus Chromobotia; species Chromobotia macracanthus. The sequence goes on along the minus strand of JAZGTH010000073.1, from coordinate 5,785,755 downwards.
TATATATAGTTATAAATATAACAAATCATATAAATATACAAATAATTAAATAGCAATTAAAATAGCATACATAAACTTCACATAGATATCTAGTGCGGTTTTGTTTGCCATTTTTCAAACTAAACAATAGACTCAATGTAATGTTTAATTTTTACCTTAAATAACAAAAACGGGCATCCCTTTGGGCCATATATATACACATATATACATATATACACATTTATACATTTATACATATATACACATATATACATATATACACATTTATACATTTATACATATATACACATACATATATACACATATATACATTTATACATTTATACATATATACACATACATATATACACATATATACACATATATACATATATACACATTTATACATATATACACATACATATATACACATATATACATATATACACATTTATACATTTATACATTTATACATATATACACATACATATATACACATATATACATTTATACATTTATACATATATACACATACATATATACACATATATACATATATACACATTTATACATTTATACATTTATACATATATACACATACATATATACACATATATACATATATACACATTTATACATTTATACATATATACACATTTATACATTTATACATATATACACATACATATATACACATATATACATATATACACATATATACATTTATACACATATATACATATATATATTTATACATATATACACATACATATATACACATATATACACATATACACATTTATACATATATACACATACATATATACACATACATATATACACATATATACACATATACACATTTATACATATATACACATACATATATACACATATATACATATATACACATTTATACATTTATACATTTATACATATATACACATACATATATACACATATATACATATATACACATATATACATATATACACATTTATACATTTATACATTTATACATATATACACATACATATATACACATATATACATATATACACATATATACATATATACACATACATATATACACATATATACACATACATATATACACATATATACATTTATACACATATATACATATATATACATATATATACACACACACACACTATATATATATATATACTTAAAGATGTACACAACCACAAGTTGTGCTTTGATCGCCACACACGCACGCGTCCCCGTGAGCGCGCCGTGCGTGCGTGCGCGCGCGCAACATCAACAGAATGATCCCTCCTCGTTTACCGTCAGAAATAAAACCACTTACGATCCACTGAAGTCATTAAATCCGCACTTACTTACCGAGTGTATGTCAGCGTCGGTCGTACAGTCGCCCTATCCGGACGAAACCTCGCGGTTTGGAGAGGTGAGAGACATTTTGTGATTTCTTGACATTAGGTGCCAATGCAACAGCACTAGGCCGCGGTCTTATAAATGCAAGCATGCATGAACTGCTGTGGACGGCGAGACTTTAAACGCCCGAGCGATGCGTGTCGTTTTATAATGTGGGTTGGTTTCCTAAACATAAAGCAACAAAAAGTCTTTTAAACTGCGTGTTTACATGCAACGCTTCCGCAAATGAGGCAGCGCTGCAGATCTCGACAGCCCTGGGGCGTCCGAGCAGCATTGTTTCTCCTTTAAATACGAAAAGTATGTGAATAAAATGAAAGTATGTGAATATCTTAAATAGTCGTAACGCAAATGCATTACATTGACTTGCTACGAGTGAGCCTTTTCACTAAGTTGTGCTTGCTGCATGCATGTTTCTTGCAAATGTTTTTGTGCATTGTAAGTTTTGTGTTTGCATAGTTCTCAATCTGATGATGACATTATTGACAAGACTTAAGTGCATGCTATTTCATCACTTCAAGTCCATGCAAACCGGTTTGATTTCATCTGTGTTCACACCTGTAGGAAGATTCTCTCAGGTACCTTCAGGTGAAACATCAAGCCTTTAAAATCAGTGTACAGAGTCTGTGAGTCTTCTGTGACAGCGGCCTTCTTCTCACTGTCTTGACAATTACTGCCATGAAAGGTTTTACAACCTATCTAAACAGAGAGGAACTAATGAAGTGAGCCAAGACACGAGTGAATGTAGAGTTGATTAAAAAGAATAGACCTCAGAAAGAGTTGTGAACAGACGGTCATTGAGTTCGGTGTGTCACACTTTCATTTTTGTTAACCACAGACATAAGAATTAGCACTATGTAATCGACTGTTGTTTTTGTCCATCCTGTCCACAAACTTACATGACGTACCATGGGAGTATTATTTGTTTGGCTATTGTATCATGGAAGTACTGGAATACTATACAAATTGTATGGTTTATGCATATGGTAATCATTCGTGTGCCATGCTACACATCAAAGTCTTGGTATGTATATCTGATACATCACTGTATATAGTACCTCTTTGTTAAGACAGGTATTCAATGTCAACTGGTGATACTTCTGCTTTTGTGACTGCTTGTGTCTTTTGTGAAGGCATTGCACCTCCCCTGTGCAACATGGTTTCCATAGAATTATTTGTATAGTAACTAGGGTATAATTAACCAATAACTAGTTATGTTTGAAGCTATTCTTAATAGAAATCAGCTGTACAATAGATTAGTGATGGAAGCGTAGTCTTGATCAGTACAAGATGTTTAATATAGAAGCACCATCAGAAACAGTGATTTAGGTCTAGCCTCATTTTTGACATGACACAGTTCTTGTGAATTTGGTGGTGTCGATGTAAAGATAAATGTTTGTTTTTTCTTCCTGTAGGTGTCTAAAGTGTAACCAATTAGAAGCTCAAAGAACTGAGAGGGGGAGAGAGGATCTGGAATGGCTGGAGGAAGAAGAGGAGCAAATAGAACGACATACTGTCGTTCTCCGCTAAGCAGTGAGGCGGGTTCTGTTGGCAACGGCAACCACTCCACCAGCTCACCTGTGACAGGTGTAAGGTCACGGACCAGGTGAGGGAACTGTGTGTGTGTGTTGTGGAAAATCTGTGAAAGCAAAAGGCACTTAAGAATAGTGTGACACAATACATGGCTTTCTGCTGCTGTAGTAACACGCTCTCTTTAACAATCTAAATTCCGTTGGGTCATCAGGAATGGATCCGGAACGGGAATGTCCAGCCCTCCTTTAGCCACTCAGACGGTGGTGCCACTGAAGCACTGTAAAATTCCGGAGCTTTCCATGGACCGGAACGTGCTGTTTGAGCTCCAATTGTTTGTGTGCCACCTTACAGCTCTGTTCGTGCATTATGTCAACATCTACAAAACAGTGTGGTGGTACCCCCCCTCACACCCACCATCACACACCTCTCTGGTGAGTCATGTGTCACAGGGTTTAAAATTAACCTCCAAAGTCTTATCCTGTGCACCAAAACAACCTCATTTATTAGGAAGAATGAAAACTAACTCTTGCTTTAGCGGTAAACCTTTGTGTCATCCAAATCGTATATGTGACAATTCAATTTATTTTGTCTCTGCAGAATTTCCACCTTATTGACTATAATATGTTGGTGTTCACCATTATCGTGCTGGCACGCAGGCTAATAGCTGCCATTGTAAAGGAGGTAACGTGCATCATATCTTAGCTCAGTGTCCATATTTTATGCCTATCATTTTAATAGCTTTCTGATTTTAATAGCTGCTTAGATTGCAATCTATCTGTCTCTTGGCCATTCTCATTCTCTCTCTTTCCCTACTTCCTTCCCTACCAAGGCCTCGCAAAGTGGAAAGTTGTCTTTTCCGCGTTCTGTCCTCCTGGTGACAGCTCGTTTCACCGTCCTGACTCTTGCAGGGTGGAGTCTGTGTCGTTCACTAATTTATCTCTTCAAGACATATTCTGTACTCAGCCTCCTCTTCCTCTGCTATCCGTAAGTAATGCTCTGCAGATCACAATGTAATTACAAATGCACACACATTCACACTAATGTGTGATACACATGCAATTAAGGGGTCATATGATGATGTCATATGCTTGAGTTTCAGAATGCAAAACGTCCGCAAAAATCAAACTACAGGGTGGGTGAAAAGTAACTAGGCATTAAAAATTGGCTATAGAACTTGTAGTGTCATTGGAGTCATGATGAAAACAGTGTCTAAATAGACGATTGTAAAGAGGATTTCATATTTCCTGCTTCGATAGTACAGGCATCGGCCTCGAGAGACAGTATATGGACTTTATTACCAATGCCTAATTACTTTTCACCCACCCTGTGTAATAAAATACTTGAAAGAATGACACTAGGCCTCTTAAGAATTCACCCTTACCACTACATTCTGATTGTAGCCTTTAATGCACAGATAGGTACATATTTTGTCCGTGTTCCTTTAATGCAGGCTTTAAAGAGACTTTTATTAAATTTCAAGAAAGTGCTAAAATATAAGTGGAAATGCATGGTACTGTGTATGACCCTTTTATAATCATCCTTAGTTTTGCAGCATCATTGCTTGGTAGACAGCTTGTTCTACAATTTTCAATAATATAGTGATGCATACAAACACATACTGATAGGCACCCCAATCTATCCTTGCTCCTTAGGTTTGGAATGTACATTCCGTTTTATAAACTCAGCTATGATTTTCGGAGAGCTGGGTCCATGTCCCCTTTAAACGCCATGGGTGCTAATGAAGTGAGCGGGACAGGCGGTTTGGGACGTGGAGGGCGGGACTATCTCTCTGTCCTTAAGGAAACATGGAAACAGCACACCAGTCAGCTGTACAGCGTACAGCCCATGCCCACCCATGCCTGCTGCCTTTCTCCCGACCTTATCCGCAAAGAAGTGGAGTACCTGAAGATGGACTTCAACTGGAGGATGAAGGAGGTGTTGGTTAGCTCTATGCTCAGCGCCTACTACGTAGCATTCGTACCTGTTTGGTTTGTCAAGGTGGGTGGACTGACAAGGTGATACACTTATATGCATGATCAATCACACAATGCCTGGAGTATGAGAACAGTTAACATTAATTAGATTAAAGACTAATACTGGTGTTCCTGTCTGAATTAACAACACACAAGCTAAAAGACACCTTCAAAAGCATTTGCATTGCATGTGAACAAACCTGGGCTGTCATGGTAAATTAAACCATTTCTTTGTAATGAATCTTATTATTTATTTTTAATAGAAAAAACTAAATAAGTCAGTGATGTAATCATTTGGTCTGGCAATTTCTGTGGGTGAAACTCCTGGCATAAATTTATGCAACAGTCATTCCTCATCTCAGGTACATAAAAGCTGATTGACTGATAACCAGGTGCTCCGCTAGGGTGTGTTTGTGTGAGAGACAGAGAAACTTGCTCTTCAGCTCCAGTCCAGTTTAGATTATTATAAGTCACTCTGAACAGAATCAGTCTTGTCAAATTGAATAAATGTTATCACTTTAAAAAAAATTCTATTTGTTACATGCCTTAACTTTGACAGCCCTAAAACAAACACATGCAAATCTTTATTTTTTAAAATACATTATTTGAGCAACCCCTGCTGTCCATCTGTAATGCAAAACTTTGTGTTTTCATGGCGAAGGATGACTGCAGTTCCTTTGAACTAACTATAGTAAAGTGCGTGTGAACTCACGTCAGTAAGTTCAATAAAAGTTAAAATAAAAGTTCTGTTGTACCCATATTTCATGATACTGTATAAGCCCTGGTACACAGAGTATCCATGTGAAATGACTTACCTTTGTTTATTGTACCTCTCTCTTTGTGTTTGTCTAGAGCACACAGTATGTGGATAAACGCTGGTCCTGTGAGCTCTTTATCCTCGTATCTGTTAGTACTTCTGTTATTCTTATGCGGCACCTGCTGCCTCCACGTTACTGCGACCTGCTTCATAAAGCTGCAGCTCACCTAGGCTGCTGGCAGAAGGTGGACCCCTCTCTCTGCTCAAACGTCCTTCAGCACATGTACGTCCCACCTGAGGTCACGGGTGGTGTCACATTGACCTGAATGCACCTGTGAACTTGTTTAATACCGATATGAGGTTTAAAAATAAACAGGTGTAGAATGCCAAAAAAAAATAAATGTGTTTACAAAAGAAGCACAATTTTACAGATTTTTCCATTAAAGGTAGGGTAGGCTATTTTGGATAGGTTAGCAATAGCAACCTAGCTTTAAGAAAATAAGATCCTTCCAAAGTCACGCCTCCTCCAACACATGAACACATACATAGTTTGACAGGCCAGTAGGACATCCTATTATTGCATTCAGACCAAATGTAATGATTGGACGAACATTTTATTGTCTTGTACCTTCCACAGAAAAATATATTTATATAAATATATTTAGACCACTTAATGATTGCTATTAGGATGTGAAGAGACTTTCAACCAACATAGCAAAAAAATGTTTCTGGAAAAAATCGCCTACCCTGCCTTTAAAGAAATGTATGATTTTTGTTGCATATTTTAGGATAATTGTTTGATCTCGGGTGTGGCCATCAATAAAAAAGATTTATTTATAGCAACATGCAATGAAATAGAAACCTATCATTCTTAATCACTCTGTTTAAACATGATTTCTTTACTTTCAAGGGGGTTTTCAGATATAAATTAATCTTGCTTGTTACATGTGTATTGTCTTATGTAACTTGGTGGCCATTAATTGGTGGCCAGAAGTTGGGCTTTATACCAGAGTGAGAGGCTATCAAGAAATATTTTTTTGCGGGGATGAAATTCGTAAATTGTGCTTATATATTTTGTTAAAATGTGATTGCTTGTCGTGTAATCTTGAATTTTGTTCCTGTGCTTTCTATTTCTCTGGTTCCTATAGATGGACAGAAGAATACATGTGGCCACATGGAGTTCTGGTCAAACACAGTAAAAATGTTTATAAGGCCATGGGCCATTATAATGTAGCAGTTCCCTCAGATGTCTCACATTATCGTTTCTATGTAAGTATAAATTCGTACTTTGAAAATGATTACAGTAAGAATATTTTACGAGTCAAATGTGTGTCAGTATTTATAGAAGCATCATCTAAAGTGATGCATGATATGTTCATTGTGATATTAACACTATGTCCTCTCATTTGCTTTCTCCTTGCAGTTTTTCTTCAACAAACCCCTTCGAATATTAAACATTCTCATAATCCTGGAGGGTGCCATGATATTCTACCAGTTATATTCCCTGATGTGTTCAGAGAAATGGCATCAGACGATATCATTAGCTCTAATATTATTCAGTAATTATTACGCCTTTTTCAAACTTCTCAGAGACAGAATAGTTCTGGGAAAAGCGTATTCATATTCAGCCAGTGCCTCCAATCAGAAATTTAGTTAGACAAAGATAAGTTATTGTCAGTCATAACAGATGGGCAGAAAACGTGCACGAGAGCTGTTTATTTTTTCTACAAATGCATTTCGTCTCTTTTTGCTCTGACTTGAAATAAAAAGAAAACATATTTTTGTACTTGGTATGCTCCTTTGAGGGTTTTTATAAAGCACAAAAGTCAGGTATTTAAAAAAGTTGCAATACAGTTTTCTTTACTTTGAATATATTAACCATTAAAATCAAGTTTCTAAGAGTTATAAGTTTATTATATGGTTTATCATTTAGTCTGTAAATGTACTGTGTCATCCTCCCCAAGATTTCAGAATGGCTTGGTCAAGGTTTAATATTATAATTATATACAAAAAGGGAATTGTGTAGCTTTCTGGTGTAGTTGTTTATTGCAAGATCTTCTTTAAACAGCCAGTCGTGCGATTGTTTTTATTTTTGATTTATTATATACGCGTTCATGTGAGGCTCTGTGTCTTTAAATGCGAGATATCCGCTCCGGGTTTTGTATTTTGGCCGCGGTTTGACTGCGAAGTTACGAATCCTACTTGGCCAAAGGTTTAGCTCATTGAATATTAATTACGTCGCGTTGACGTTGCTTGGCAATCCACCAATGGCTGTGACTTAACGTGGATATTCATTAGCTACAATCGTGACGTTGCGTTAGCGCTTCCCTTGGCGACAGCTTAAGTCATGAATATTAATAGCCAAGCTTCGCCATAGTACGGGTGGCACATTAGTAGATGAGCTCAAGCTGGCGATAACGCGCAGCTTTTATTTGTTTTAAAAACACAACGCGTTTATTTTCTCTATTATTGGGATGGAAAAGACAACACGGGCGTTTTAAATTGGTTTTGGAAAGCTTCTTCAGCCGGTGAGTACATCTTTATATCCACCGTAATGGGTATCCCTGTGCGGATCTCTCTTCTGTATAAAAGCTCTTCAACCATGTTCATTTATGTTTATTAATAATCATGCACGGCTCATATCTCACCGTGGATAAACGGAATAAAGAAAAGCAATGCAAACGTGTTAATATTTACTCTTTAGTAAATATAATATTATTCATTCGTTCAGATAAGGGATGCATGTTATACTCGTGTGACCTGGTTATTTATCTAAGTGTGAAAAAGCTCCAGGTTCAGATGCATGAGATTTACGTGAATGGATGTAATACTATAATAATATGTAATAAATTATGTTGATTTATTTGCCTACCTATAAACATACAATCTACTGACTAAATGTATATAAGTCATGATATATAACTGATACATTGATATATTTGATATAATTGATGATTGTATCAATTATATAATTGATACAATGATATATAATTTTTTGCAGCATGTATGATATTTATAATATACTTACGTGTAATATAATTTACTTGGCTGGTGAATGCATTATAGAAAACATCTTTTTCTCATCAGTTTTAATAAAGCCATTAAAGCACTGATCTGTCTTTTATAATCTATGAGAAACATAACAGAAAAGTGAATGAAAGGGGGGAAATAAACAGACATTGAGAAATAAGTCTCGCTTCTTCAAATAAAGCAACTCTGCTCAGAGGTATGGTGAAAGGGAGAGTGTAATGAGGATGATTATAAAGCGTTTTTGATAAGCTGTGGTTGATATGAAAAACAGTTTTCAGTACTGTTGGCAACTCAAGGTCTGATAACTGTTAACTGACCTGTAAATGTTTAGCACTCATAATCTGCAATAATGATTGAAAAGCATAGTGATGCCAACAGGACCCTCAAGGCATAGAATCGGCCTTCAGTTTGGAGCCCCTCTGTGTTTTAGGGCCTTGGACAAGGGTATTGTTTGCTCTCCTGCCCCACCATTTGCCCCTGTGAAAGCAGACAGAGGCTTAACAAGGAACATTTCTAATGAAAATCGATTTCTTAACATTAAAACAACATAGGCTATTCTGTTTTAGTCCAGTATCAGGTCGTATTGTTTTCTCTGTAGCTGAGTTTCTGATCTCTCGTCTCTGTCTCCTTAAAGTGCCACTGCCCTCATGGAGGACAAGAGGAGGAAAAGGAGCCCCAAAGTGTCTCTTCCCCAGCCCCCTCCTCCACCAATTAATCCACGGAAGCTCTCTGTTCTCCCGGCGAGCAAGAGCGCCACATTCTCGCTGGGTCTGCCTCAGCCCCCCTCCCCCAAACCCAGGGGCAAGTACAAGAGATCGGTGGGGGCAATGGGTCCGTCGAAAGAAGTCCTCGCGGTTCCTGTTGTTCCCCCCAAAAACACAAGGTATGTGTGCATGATCGCTGATGTTTCAATGCTGCAGGATTGAACTCATTCTATAACAATATACTTCATCAGCGTAATCACATGACCACTTGTTAAAGTGTGGCAGACAACATTTAACAATAGTACAAATGTTTAAAAGACCAATGTAATATCGACTTAAAGAAAGACATTAAAAAGGCATTAAAGAGCAAGAGGTTGCTAGCATTAGCAACCTAGCTTTGAAAGCATAAGATCCCACCCTCCCTTCATAGCTACGCCTCCTCCAGCACATGAATCCATACATAGTTGGACAGGCAGGTAGGACAGCCTATCAGTGCATTCTGAACCAATGCAATGATTGGACGGACATTTTATGGTCCTGCGCCTTCACCAGAAGATATGTGTTTGTAGCAATACATTTAGATCACTTAGAACTTAGTGATTGCTATTAAGATGTGAAGAAACTTCAAAGCAGCATAACAAAAAAATGTTTCTGGAAAAAATTGCTTGCCTTGCCTTTAGCTTATAGGTCAAGAAGATTTCTTTTTGAATAGTGTCATTGTGTTGCTTTCAAACAAACTGTTGTTTCGGCACATAAATCAATGTTTTGATGTTTGAATCAATGGTATTGATGACAGGCCTCACAAAGAGAAGCCCAGAGCTCCTCAGCCCGCCGGGCCCAGCCGCATGTCCCAGTCCTCCTCACCCCTCCAGCACTCATTCCTCACTGATGTCTCTGATGTGAGAGAGATGGAGGGAGGACTCCTTAACCTGCTCAATGACTTTCACTCCGGAAAACTGCAGGCTTTCGGTATAGTGCACTGACACACACACACACACACACACAATAGACATCTATAATAAAGTTGTTAGTAGTCTGGGCTATAATTAGAATTGTATGGCAACTGTTGAGACTGTTTTTAGAAATGCAAAAAGGTGTGTTAAACAGGCAAAAAACTCCACCGCTGAAGCAGGTAACAACCTGGTTAAAAATCCTACAGCGCTTAGTCACATTGTTTCTATTTTCATGTTGTGATACAACATGATATCAGGTGTTACAAGGCTATGGCATGTAACCCCACACCATTTCTGCTGCAGATATGACTGAACTATCAAACCATGCAGCTTATTGTGTACAATTATGTGTGTGTGTACAGATTTAGCTATAATTTTGATGGTGAAATGTCCTCCCTAACGTAATGAAATATAATGACAGACAACTTGTGAGGACTTTTTACTGGTCCTCGCTAAATGAAAAGGGCCACAAATCAAGCAGATTAGGTTTATATTTAAATTCAATGTCAATGCAATTCAATGTTTCTGTGAGGGTTACGTTTTGAGGTAGGTTCAGGGGATAGAAAATATAATTCACCCGATATAAAATCAATGCAAAGTCATTAATAATGTAGTAAAACAAATGTGTGTGTGTAGGTAAAGTGTGCTCCTTTGAGCAGTTAGAGCATGTAAGGGAGATGCAGGAGCGCCTGGCCCGACTGCACTTCAATCTGGACAGCCACGTGGAGGAGCTGTCCGAGGACCAGAGAAAAACAGCTTCAGACCGCAATCTAGAACACCTGCTTTCAAATGTAAGACACACACACTGATTCAGACCGCAGTCTAGGTACAAACACACACACACATACACACTGATTCAGACAGCAATCTAGATACAAACACACACATACACACACTGATTCAGAGCGCAATCTAAATACAAACACACACTCCTGTCCTTCGTTCAAGCTCAAGGCAGTACAACAAAGTTTATAACAATATACAAATACTTTACAATTTAAATATCACAAATGTTTAGAAGCATATGGATTATGCTTCTATGCTTCATAGTTTATTATGTTAATAATAAACAGAAATAAAATAGATTTAGATTAATGTACCTTTTAAGGCTTACAGAACAAAACAGGATTTTGTATTTAGAACCCATCAGGACTTTGAATTCAGAACCCATCAGGATTTTGTTATTTGATGATGGTTGTTGTACTGATGCTGCTGGTTCAGCAGTTATAGATCAGCCTTTTGAAATCACCAGCAGTTATATTGATTGTTTGAAATCATCTCTGTTTTCTCTCTCCTCAGCTGGAAGAATTGAGCAGCTCAATGTATCCTTTACCACACTGTGGTTTTATATGCATTTACATGTGTTTTACTGATGTAGCTCTGACCTCCAGAGTCCCTGTGACAGTGGTAACCAAAAATGAGATCTGTTTGAAGAGGTGACAGGTTTAATGTTTAAAATGCTTTGAAAAGGTGAACATATGTGATACCATTGAAGTATTAAGTGTTAAACTTTACAGGATGTAGTTTCAGTATGCTCTGTTTATCTAGAAAAAGATAAATGCGGATGAAAGCTCTTAGTGCTTTTAGCCCTTAGCTTTAGGACCAGTAAAATCAGGGATTTTATGTCTTAAACATATCAGAGTGACAGAACGGTTGTATTCTAATGAGAGCCTAATGGATATATGGATTATTGGTGTAATGACGAGCTGATCTGGAGTCAGCTTTTTCATATGTAATAGACTCTCCTGAGTCTTTATTGGATAAATCATGTTCATACATTAGATGCACATTAGCAGCACAGTACATATCTCCTTAATACAGTTTATCCAGACAGAAACTCCACCTGGCAGAAAATCAAGACTTGCCCAAGACCTCCAACACCTGAGACGAGAAACCAAACCCAGCTGGCCATCAAATCACTGTGCAGACCAAAGCCCAAGCCATGGCTACAACTCAACTGCAAGAGCTACAGTAAAACAAGTACCGTCATAGTAAAGTTAGGCTAAATGTTACATTAGGCGAGGACAACAATATCCAAGTACATTACACACTCCAAACGAATGCCCTCATCTTAGTATTTATAATCTCTATGATTTTACTTGTGTTTTTATTATGTAGACTCTGACAGCTAAATGGGGCCTTTTTGATGCAGTTTGAAAGCCTGTATGTGTTTGTTTGGACAGACAATAATTGTGGTTCAGTTAAGAATTGCTGAAGCTCATTCAGATGTTCCTTCAGTACTGGTAAAGGTTTGCTCAGTTAAAAGATTTCAGAAATGTGAATGATTTTCTTTTCTCCATGAAATACAAATGTGAAGTTTTGCAGAACATCCTGTATAAGGAAGTGGGCCTGTCAAGGTAAAAAAATAACAAAAAGCACTATAAAGGGCACTGCTTTTAATGGTGCTTTTGCATACTGCTAAAAGCTTAAAAGTTCCACTGCTCATTTATTATAAATTATAATTACATGGAAAGAGCAACTAGTATATTATTCAGAACTTCTTTTATGTTGCACGAAAGAATGTCAACAACATAAAAGTGAGTAAATACCCAGCTAATAATTTTAGGTTGTAAGAACATTTCCCTAACATTTCTAGGAACATTCAAAACATACAGTTTTTAGACAATGTATTAACATTATTGCTTAGTTATAGTAACATTAGTCAAACATTTTTTAATTCTGGAACGATTTTAAAATGTTCCACTGATAACTTAAGAATAATGTTTTTAATATATGCTATATAACATTACAAAAAGTTCTGATGATGTTACTGCAAGAACATTTTGTTGCAAATGACGTTGTAAATGGCTGTGGAGTAGCTATTAACTCACTCAGGACTGTTTCAGACCATCGATCTTAGTGCCTCTTCAGTGTCTATATATTGATTGTTTTACAGTAAACTCTCCATGAGATTCTCCGAATGACAGAACTGGACCTTTTGTAGATGTTTGTACATGAAATAGACATACATTTATTTAAAGTGATATGTTATATACCTTGTTTATAAACTAGCTATTTTTGAAACAGCCATTTAATGTTGATTAAAGAACCTGATAGAACCTGATAGAAATCTGATAGAGATTGTTTGTTATTCTTGATGACGCAGATAGAAATGTAAAGTATTTGGGTGTGTCGACTTTGTATTTGAATGAATGCATAATGAAAGCCTGTAAGACATGTCACATTTCAGGTTCTAAAGATATATATACTGTATATACGGCAAAAGAAATTCTAGAACATGGATCAGAATCTGGAACTGGAGAGAATTATGCCTCTCCATGGAGCACAAGATTGCATTAGAGCCATTGCAAATGCTGTCTCTCTACCCTAAAGCGCACTGATACAGCAGGCACCTCTGCAGTGCAGTACCATCCAATATAGGCCAGGCGGGTTCTGACAGTCTGCAGAACTATGACAGACAAACAACATTGCATCATCCATAATACATAATAAAGTCACTGACATTTTCCATCCTGCAGGGGTTTCCCTGATAAAACATTAGCACAAGGTTTAAGGAAAAGTAAATGATCTGCAGAAGTTTGATGTTTATATTTTATTATGCTGTCATTTCTCGTTGCAGCTGGTTTCCTCTCTGCCTACCTCTAACTGTAACAGAGAATCAGTACTGCTGCCTTTAGGGCAGGTCTATATGTAATATAGACAGATTCAAAAAGGGTCTGATTCTGGGTGAGTGTGTTCACACTGTTTTTCATCCCTCAATGCCTCTGTAAAATTAAAGGAAAAAATAAAATGGCGTTAGGATTTCTCTGTGATTGTAATTATTTTAAAAACAAAGATATATGCGTATGATTTTTTTTGTTCATGTAACTTTATGTTTAACACGTTCATTTAAACGTGTATGCTTAAAAAAATATCCAACAATTCACTCACTTTGTGTTACAAATAGCAAGCAATGAATAAAATGCAGAATAAGAAAATTAATAGTTACAATGCAGTTAAAATAAAATTGTGTCATATTTACTCATAATCTAACGTGCTGTCTGTAAAGAAAAAGAAATTAATTTGTAATGGGTGCTACTGGAGTTTAGAAAAGCTTGTGCGTGCTCATCCAAACCAGCAGCTGGCGCTGGTGAGCTGCAGATGCTGATCAGTGGTCAGTGTGTCTGTAAGTAATTAGCTGTGGATTTGTGAATGCTTTATTTATATATTTGTTTTGACTGTGTATTTGTTTGCTCTGTTCTGGTAGGTCCATAGTTGCACTCTGCTTTTAAAGAGGCAGAACACACTTGTGAATCTCTGAGACAGCAGCAGGGCGCTCTGGCCATGGAACTGCTGTGGATCCAGCAAGCCATTAACAGCAGAAAGAAAATGAGAAAAGTTTCTAATTTAACATAAATTCTAGTGTGGTCTTCGTCTAAATCAGCAGAAGTTACAATTTGTAATCTTTGAGTGTTTTTGTCTTTTCTCTGTATTGTAAGACTCTGTATTCCTTGTGTGAGCCTCTTTTCTCTCTGCTACTGTGTTCCTTTGCAGTATCTCACCCTCAGACGTGTCACACTGATCCTGGACATGTTTTGAAGTGGCCGGATGTTTTCTTCTTTATTTTCTTTCTTCTATTGCTCAGGGGGAAAATATTTATGCCACACACAACGTGTGAAAACTGTTGTGGAAACTGAAAACTTTATATTTATAAACATGATTGTGTTGAAAAGCTGTATCTTTATCACTTACAAATGAAATTTCCAAACTAAAAAAATGCAGATTTTCTATAACAGAAATACAATAAATGCATTGTGAAATATCAAGACTCAAATACACATCCATTTTTAGTGACATCAACTAAAACTGTGTTCAATACTGTGGCTATGTGCTTTCATAATATGAGCATTTAGACTGTTTTGCTGTTTCAAATGATGTATTTCAAATACTAAATGAATCAGGATGTTTTTGCTGTTTACCACACCAGAGAGTTTCTTTATGCCCCTATGGGGCAAAATGTGGGATATTTCTGTTCTCAGGCCTGTAGGGTGATGCTCTGTAAGGGGCGTGATTCTTAGAAGACACAAACAAACCTTTACAAACACATTAAGATTTCTGTATGCGCAACTCTCAGTAGTTATTTTGTTCAAAGTAGACTGTCAAAGTCTATACAATTCAATACATTCAATATTTACATTAAATATTGTACATTCACTATTTATTCACATTTTTAATTTATTGAGGAATAGGGAAGTTGACTAGGTCATCTATTAAATTTAAGGATTTGCCCCCTGTATAACCCTTTCTCTCTTTCTCCCTCGCACTCTCTCTCTTCTTGTTGCCCCACAAAGATAGCTACCATAGTTAGTGATGCTCCCATGGCAACCAGGAAACACTCCAGTGTGTGTGAGAAAGGGAGAGTCTGTATTAAGTGTTTGAGTGGTAATCCACTCTCACACACTTTGCTTTACTATTAGAAATAAGAAAAAAAATCACACCTGGAAATAACAGAACAGATGGATGAGTATTTATCCAGGTGATCTCCTGGTGGACATAAGCTTCCCTTTGTAAGTATTTTTGTGAGTATATGTGGATTCGCATATGCATATGAATGTGACTGAGTTGTAGGTGAAACGGTTTGTGAGTTTATTTTTTGTGTGTTGTTTTAGGTGCCAGTGATGATGGAAAGATTTATAATTGTGCTTTCACAGCTTCATTAACTTAAACTGCATGTAATAGCAGTTAATCATTATATGTTGGTGACTGTGTTGGTCTGTGTTTATTTTACAGGTGTGTGTTAATGTGGCTGGTTTATGGGCATGGCATCCACAGGTGTGACTAGTCACCTGCCTCCAGTCAAGAGTGTGGTGGTCTACAGGAATGGAGACCCTTTCTTTTCAGGTTCTGAAAATGTTGCTTTTGCTGGTTTGTTTTGTTGCTTATACAGTGCTTACACATATAACATGTACATACTGTATAACTATACCAATGTGCCACATGGAAGACACATCTGTATTATTCTGGCAAACTCAGGGCAAATTAAATACATTTGAGATGCAAGTTCATTTATAGTGTGTGTGGACCAAATGTTCTCACAAGTATAGTAATACGAGTAAATTTTGACCTTGTGGGGACACTTTTAGGTCTTCATGAGGAAACAAGCTTATAAATCATACAGATGTTTTTGTGAGGGTTAGGTTTAGGGGTAGTGTAGGGGGATAGAATATACAGTTTGTACAGCCTATGGAATGTCTCCATTAAACATGAAAACCCATTGTGTGTGTGTATTGGTGTCTTTCTGGCTAAAGGAAGGAGATTTGTTGTAAACCAAAGGCAGATTTCCACCATGGAGACCTTACTTAACGACATCACTCTCAGCATTGGAGCGCCACTGGCCGTTCGAACACTGTATACGCCGCGCTGCGGTCACCGGATCACGGATCTCACTGACCTGCAGCAGGGGGCGCAGTATGTGGCCGCAGGGTTTGAGCGGTTCAAGAAACTGGAGTAAGTGTGAACTCAATGTGAATAAAAATATTCTGAATTATACTCTTCCCTTCCATCAGCATGAGCTTCCATGACTTTTCTTTGTCCTTATAAAGGGAAATAAAAGCAAGTAGATTCAAATTCTGCTGTGGCTCCAGTGTCTGGACAAATGGCAAAGCCGTACAAAAGATGTTTGACATTAGATAACAAAGTATCAAAACAAGTGGCATCTCAAGACTATTGAGTCACAGAACTAACTTTCTTTTAATTACCATTTTTTCTGTTTGTTTAACTTACTAGTCCTTTTTAATGGCTGACTGACGTTTGCTTTATTAATAGCTATATGAGTGCAGGACTGAAGAAATTACCAACGTGCAGAGCTGCGGAACTAACACAGGTACACGTTACTTAGTTTTTTAAATACAGAAAGTTTAGGACTAATCTGGGCTATTACGGGCTATTTTGTTGTTATCCACCAATTAGACCTTAAAAGCAGAGTAGGTAATCTTTTCCAGAAACAGTTTTTGTTATGCTGGTTAAAAATATCTTTACATCCTGATAACAATTACAAAGTAAAGTGGTCTAAATATATTATTATATATTATATAAATATATATCTTCTGTGGAAGACACAAAAAAAGCCTGTGTTCAATATGTGTGTGTGTATTGGTGTGTTATTTGTTTGTATGTTTTGTTGCTGTGGATGCTTAGTTGAGGCCTATTTATGGTTGTGTATGTGTCACAGTGAAAGAGAGAGAGAGAGAAGTGTGTAATTGTCCCTTCCAACAATAGCAGGGCAGGGGCAACACACCATTCATGTTATCAGACAGCTTGTTAGGGCATGTTTAGGTGCCTGACCCATGAATAGTCTTCACAGATCTGCTAAAACTGCTGATGATAATCGCTTTGTGAACAGAGCAGACTGACTCAGCATGAGAACACACACACACAGCATCTTTGATTTGCACTGGAAAAACTAACAGCGATGCTTACAGTGTTTCTGTACCTTAACTGATAGCATGTGGTGCTAGTGATGCCAAGGTCATGGGTTTAATTCCCAGGGTGCACATGAATTGATCAAATGTGCAGGATCTTGAATAAACTGTATGTGGTTTGGACAAAAGAGGCCAAATGTGTCTTTTATGTTGTTTTCCATCTTATATCATCAGAAATAAGACAGAGCCTTGTGAATACATTATAGACTGGCAGATCCTCTAAAATGTTGGAATGCATTGATTAACAATAAACAAAATTTTGTGGAAGGGGGTATAGCTCAATGGTAGAGCATTTGACTGCAGATCAAAATGTCTCTGGTTCAAATCCAGGTGCTCTTTTTGATCTTTTGTGAACATAGGCGAACATTTGTATATGTAAACGCTTGATGTACAGACTCTTTTCTGAGGTAATTTTACTTAAAGTATATTGTATGAGGATGTCAGATGTATAGATGTATACTGAGTACCGTTTCAGAAAGTGCACACATATTACATTGTATGTACATTGTATGGACAATAATGAAATCTAATCTAATATATACATCTTTCCACAGGCCAAAGCACTTGTCAGGCCTAATGTTTCTGCAAAATGGAGGAAGGTCATCACTCTGCCCTGCATCATAAAGTGAGAGTTCAGACATAGACCACACCGCGGTACAAACACACTGCTGTTTTCACTACAGACACATAAACACATCCGTCTCTTGTCGTTCCCTGTCTCTTTTTTGTGTCTGTAGTGTATTTAGAAATGGAGATATCCTCAGTCCTGCCATGCGTCTGATCCTTTCCCGCCACATGCAGAAGAATCTTGAGCAAATTCTGAGGCTAATTTCAGAAAAAGCCATGCTTCGCACCGGAGCTGTGCGCAGGTAGAGCACATACATTTTGGAAATTCCTCATTCCTCATGTACAACAATTCATCATTATTCATCTTTCAGGACCTTCTAATGAGCAGCCGAGCTGTTTAACAGCTTTCTGTTTCCACTAACATCTCACCTTTGACCTCTTAGGCTTTGTACTCTGGAAGGAATCACAGTGACCAGCACGGAGGAGCTGGAAAGTGGGCAGTGCTATGTTGCAGTGGGAACAGAGAGGTTCAAGAAACTTCCTTATGTGGAAATTCTACTAAACGCAATGGGCAGCAGTGCAGATAGGTGATGATATATTCATTTAGCAAATTCATTTATCCAAAGATTTTTTAATGAGGAAAAATATGAGCTACGTATGATGCGATGGTGGACAATTGAGGCAATAATGTAATTCTTATACAGAAGTATAAATTAGACCACATTAAACTGGATCTGTCTGTCCTCACATTAGACACTATGCTGGAAACAGAGGACTACAGAGAAGAACTGAGGTCACTTATTTATTTAATATAGTGTGAAATTGTAAAACATAGTAGGAAATGCTGAGTTGGATTTCCTGATGTTTTGTTGTGATGTCACTCAGGGTGGGAAGATGATTCCTCAGGGCAGCCACAGTGACTCCACCCTTCTGGAATCTCCTGAGGTAGAACTACACATTCAGTCCCTCAGTCCCTTTGTGTAGTCAGTGTTTTCCATTTGATGTCCAAAGGGAGGCGCTGTGTGCAATTTAATTCACGCTTGCCTATCACTTCTAACACACTACACTCACCCGTATAAACAGTCCTATAAGTTTTCTGTGTGATTTCTGTGTCCTCTTTCAGAGGGAGAGCAGGCGTGTGAAGTCCACAGGAGATGAGGTGGAGACAGAAAACTCCCCTCAACCTGTTAAGAGGAGAGGAAGAAGAGGCGATAAAGACGAGAACTCTGTTTTCTATGCCAGACCTGTGAGAGTCCGCAGACAACCTCCCACATACAGACCCCCACCCAAAGCAGGTGAACCCCCATACAATACTAAACACTGACACAAACTGCATTTAGTCTATATCTTATGTTTAGAAAAGTGGTCCTCCTATATAGATACATATATGTGTGTGTGTGTGTGTGTGTGTGTGTGTGTGTGTGTGTGTGTGTGTGTGTGTGTACATATATAGTGTATACATTTGCATATATACAGTATATACTATATATATATATATATATATATATATATATATATATCGCTTTGAATGGTAGCTATGGTATCTATATACCATATATATCACTTTTGCTACAATGCCTAAATGTAAATATATATGTTTTTTTGTGTGTATGTGTGTAGATGAGCCCAGTGTGTTTAAGGCCTCTGACAGCAGTATGAGGGAGGAGGTTCGAGGTGCTGAGGAGGTTGCAGAAGATGAAGACACAGCTGTGGAGTTCCCAGTTGACCTGGTACTGATTTCCCTTCCCATCCCACTCCTCTTATTGCCTTTCCTCTCCTAAAACAATGTTTATCATTCCAGATGGAAGTACAAACTGTGGAAGATGAGGAGATTCCTGATAAAGATATGCTGCACACAGAAGATATAAGTCATGTAAGTGTGTGTACAGGTATATGTGGTTTATATGTGGTCATTGTGTATGACGTGTATAACAATGTAAACATGGTTTTCCTGTGTCCTTATAAACCAAATGACTTAACACACTAAATGGTGTTTTTATTTTTATTAAAATAAAATGTTTTCTGTGAGGGTTAGGTTTAGGGTTGGGGTTAGGGGAAGGTAATAGAAATTATGATTATCTCAGTATAAAAATCATTACGTCTATGGAGAGTCCTTGTAAACCACATACACAAGTATGTGTGTGCGTGTGGTAATGTAGCTTAATGGCTCATGACTCTCTGCCTGCTCTTCTACAGACACAATCACCTGAAGAACATACATCATCACCTGATCTCCCCAGTGATATCACAGAGAACGAGCTCACGGTGTCTGAGAGAGACACACAGCAGGGATATACATCCAGCAAAGAGCCTCAGCATGAAACACACAGACATGACAGGGTGAGATGCTGTTCAATTTACCCTGCTTTACTTTTTTGTAGGTAGGTTTAAATGGAGCTTAAATCAGTTCAGAATGAACTACACATATCACAGAATGGTCTCTGAGTCACTGGGGATTTTGATCATTTGTCATCTATGATAATAAAACTCCGTCTGAATGCCTCGCGTTTTGTTTTTCATTAGCAGTCAACCAGGCGACATTCCAGTTCTTCATCATCACTCAGGGGCTCTGAGCACTCACCAAAAAATGAAGAAACCCAGCAAGAACTTATTAGTGTATGAGATGTAAGACAGCTTAAATACAAATAATCCACTGTTGAAAATTCTGTAGAAATGTTTCCCTTATTTTTATAATAGTGCCATCTGCAGTACAACCCTTTGACCATATTACTGAAACTTCCTATTTCAGGTTCCAAGTTTAAAAGTGTAGTTTTTTGAGTGAGTCAGTACATAGACATCTGTTCATGACCATGTTCTTGCTTTACCCCACTGCTAGATAACATTCTTAAAACGTTTCTACATTTATGGTGTTCCTGTAATATGGCTGCCAGACTAATCTGTTCAACTGACAGTTGATAATGTTAAGACGTTTTCTTTCCATTTTTCAGCCCAATTTTGGAAGTGTCACAGATCAGATGTTACAGCCCATTATATTATATATTCAGCTGTTTGTAAAGATTACTCATTTACACATCTTGTGTCCCTGTTTGTGTATGTATGTGTCTGTGTGTGGGTTTACGTAACAATATATTGGGGACAAATTTGTACCCCAAATTCAGCAAAACCTGACAAATCTGAGCAAAATAAATGGTAAATTTTTAAATTGTAAAAATGCTTTCTGTTAGGGTTACAGTTAGGTTATGGTGTTTTAGATCTACAAACACGGTGCATTCGTCACTGCTAGCCCGTGTTTTTTGTATTAAACGTGCAAGATGAATCATAGAAGATAAAGCTTGTCTTGCTTTATTCTTTATTCTCTTGTCATGTCTAGACAATCACTACTGTCTGACAATGTCTCTTTGGTTTCAGACGGTCTTACAAGGAAATCTCTGTAAGTCATGTAACATGAAGTATGGTCTCAAATTAAGGAATGCTTTATTTACAAGCCTGGACCAAATTTTGATTCCCTGCTTCTGATTGGTTGATACACTGGGGTGCTGCTACCAGGTTTCTGTTCCTCCACACAACAGCTAGAAGAGCTGTAAGGTGAAACAGGCTTGAGCAGTGATATATGATGATAGAGAGATAGTGAGACTGAAAGAGTGACTGATATAGTAATAGAGACACAACTGGACGTTGGATAGTGACTAATTAAGAAACAATTTCTGAATGTCTACACACAATCAAGCACAGCTTTCTGAGGAGCTCAAAAGAGACCAACATAAGCACAAAATCACTTTCTGAACTTTTACAGAGCTCTGAGGTGGACCGTAGATTTTTTTATTATTAGGACACATGCTCGCCATATGCACTTATATATGAACTCAAGCTGTTCAGAAACTTGCACAAACCACGCACGTACAATTAAGCTTGTGTCACTATTATTATTCATAATAAATACAGGTAAACATACTCATCCGAGGAACATTTGGAAGAGCACCTGAGTGAAAACCACCAACTGATCTGTCCCTATTGTTCAAGCCAAATCCACAGTATATTTTTGTTCTAGCTTGTACTTTTCTATACAGTTTGGGAAATATAATCACTCATAAGTTGCTTTGGGGGAAATAGTATCAAGTGAATACACGCTAAAGAAGATATTTTCATCTGTTGAAATGAAAGACTGTGGGTGTTACACCTGCTTGTGAACGTTAACGGAAGCTCCAGTATGAAAAACAAACGGCTTAGCGGGGACAGCAGGGATATACATCCAGCAAAGAGCCTCAGCATGAAACACACAGACATGACAGGGTGAGATGCTGTTCAATTTACCCTGCTTTACTTTTTTGTAGGTAGGTTTAAATGGAGCTTAAATCAGTTCAGAATGAACTACACATATCACAGAATGGTCTCCGAGTCACTGAGTCACAAACTCCGTCTGAATGCCTCGCGTTTTGTTTTTCATTAGCAGTCAACCAGGCGACATTCCAGTTCTTCATCATCACTCAGGGGCTCTGAGCACTCACCAAAAAATGAAGAATCCCAGCAAGAACTTATTAGTGTATGAGATGTAAGACAGCTTAAATACAAATAATCCACTGTTGAAAATTCTGTAGAAATGTTTCCCTTATTTTTATAATAGTGCCATCTGCAGTACAACCCTTTGACCATATTACTGAAACTTCCTATCTCAGGTTCCAAGTTTAAAAGTGTAGTTTTTTCAGTGAGTCAGTGCATAGACAATCTGTTCATAACCATGTTCTTGCTTTACCCCACTGCTAGATAACATTCTTAAAACGTTTCTACATTTATGGTGTTCCTGTAATATGGCTGCCAGACTAATCTGTTCAATTGACAGTTGATAATGTTAAGACGTTTTCTTTCCATTTTTCAGCCCAATTTTGGAAGTGTCACAGATCAGATGTTACAGCCCATTATATTATATATTCAGCTGTTTGTAAAGATTACTCATTTACACATCTTGTGTCCCTGTTTGTGTATGTATGTGTCTGTGTGGGTTTACGTAACAATATATTGGGGACAAATTTGTACCCCAAATTCAGCAAAACCTGACAAATCTGAGCAAAATAAATGGTAAATTTTTAAATTGTAAAAATGCTTTCTGTTAGGGTTACAGTTAGGTTATGGTGTTTTAGATCTACAAACACGGTGCATTCGTCACTGCTAGCCTGTGTTTTTTGTATTAAACGTGCAAGATGAATCATAGAAGATAAAGCTTGTCTTGCTTTATTCTTTATTCTCTTGTCATGTCTAGACAATCACTACTGTCTGACAATGTCTCTTTGGTTTCAGACGGTCTTACAAGGAAATCTCTGTAAATCATGTAACATGAAGTATGGTCTCAAATTAAGGAATGCTTTATTTACAGGCCTGGACCAAATTTTGATTCCCTGCTTCTGATTGGTTGATACACTGGGGTGCTGCTACCAGGTTTCTGTTCCTCCACACAACAGCTAGAAGAGCTGTAAGGTGAAACAGGCTTGAGCAGTGATATATGATGATAGAGAGATAGTGAGACTGAAAGAGTGACTGATATAGTAATAGAGACACAACTGGACGTTGGATAGTGACTAATTAAGAAACAATTTCTGAATGTCTACACACAATCAAGCACAGCTTTCTGAGGAGCTCAAAAGAGACCAACATAAGCACAAAATCACTTTCTGAACTTTTACAGAGCCATATGCACTTATATATGAACTCAAGCTGTTCAGAAACTTGCACAAACCACGCACGTACAATTAAGCTTGTGTCACTATTATTATTCATAATAAATACAGGTAAACATACTCATCCGAGGAACATTTGGAAGAGCACCTGAGTGAAAACCACCAAATGATCTGTCACTATTGTTCAAGCCAAATCCACAGTATATTTTTGTTCTAGCTTGTACTTTTCTATGCAGTTTGGGAAATATAATCACTCATAAGTTGCTTTGGGGGAAATGGTATCAAGTGAATACACGCTAAAGAAGATATTTTCATCTGTTGAAATGAAAGACTGTGGGTGTTACACCTGCTTGTGAACGTTAACGGAAGCTCCAGTATGAAAAACAAACGGCTTAGCGGGGACAGCAGGGATATACATCCAGCAAAGAGCCTCAGCATGAAACACACAGACATGACAGGGTGAGATGCTGTTCAATTTACCCTGCTTTACTTTTTTGTAGGTAGGTTTAAATGGAGCTTAAATCAGTTCAGAATGAACTACACATATCACAGAATGGTCTCCGAGTCACTGAGTCACAAACTCCGTCTGAATGCCTCGCGTTTTGTTTTTCATTAGCAGTCAACCAGGCGACATTCCAGTTCTTCATCATCACTCAGGGGCTCTGAGCACTCACCAAAAAATGAAGAATCCCAGCAAGAACTTATTAGTGTATGAGATGTAAGACAGCTTAAATACAAATAATCCACTGTTGAAAATTCTGTAGAAATGTTTCCCTTATTTTTATAATAGTGCCATCTGCAGTACAACCCTTTGACCATATTACTGAAACTTCCTATCTCAGGTTCCAAGTTTAAAAGTGTAGTTTTTTGAGTGAGTCAGTACATAGACAATCTGTTCATAACCATGTTCTTGCTTTACCCCACTGCTAGATAACATTCTTAAAACGTTTCTACATTTATGGTGTTCCTGTAATATGGCTGCCAGACTAATCTGTTCAATTGACAGTTGATAATGTTAAGACGTTTTCTTTCCATTTTTCAGCCCAATTTTGGAAGTGTCACAGATCAGATGTTACAGCCCATTATATTATATATTCAGCTGTTTGTAAAGATTACTCATTTACACATCTTGTGTCCCTGTTTGTGTATGTATGTGTCTGTGTGGGTTTACGTAACAATATATTGGGGACAAATTTGTACCCCAAATTCAGCAAAACCTGACAAATCTGAGCAAAATAAATGGTAAATTTTTTAATTGTAAAAATGCTTTTCTGTTAGGGTTACAGTTAGGTTATGGTGTTTTAGATCTACAAACACGGTGCATTCGTCACTGCTAGCCCGTGTTTTTTGTATTAAACATGCAAGATGAATCATAGAAGATAAAGCTTGTCTTGCTTTATTCTTTATTCTCTTGTCATGTCTAGACAATCACTACTGTCTGACAATGTCTCTTTGGTTTCAGACGGTCTTACAAGGAAATCTCTGTAAGTCATGTAACATGAAGTATGGTCTCAAATTAAGGAATGCTTTATTTACAGGCCTGGACCAAATTTTGATTCCCTGCTTCTGATTGGTTGATACACTGGGGTGCTGCTACCAGGTTTCTGTTCCTCCACACAACAGCTAGAAGAGCTGTAAGGTGAAACAGGCTTGAGCAGTGATATATGATGATAGAGAGATAGTGAGACTGAAAGAGTGACTGATATAGTAATAGAGACACAACTGGACGTTGGATAGTGACTAATTAAGAAACAATTTCTGAATGTCTACACACAATCAAGCACAGCTTTCTGAGGAGCTCAAAAGAGACCAACATAAGCACAAAATCACTTTCTGAACTTTTACAGAGCTCTGAGGTGGACCGGTAGATTTTTTATTATTAGGACACATGCTCGCCATATGCACTTATATATGAACTCAAGCTGTTCAGAAACTTGCACAAACCACGCACGTACAATTAAGCTTGTGTCACTATTATTATTCATAATAAATACAGGTAAACATACTCATCCGAGGAACCTTTGGAAGAGCACCTGAGTGAAAACCACCAACTGATCTGTCACTATTGTTCAAGCCAAATCCACAGTATATTTTTGTTCTAGCTTGTACTTTTCTATGCAGTTTGGGAAATATAATCACTCATAAGTTGCTTTGGGGGAAATGGTATCAAGTGAATACACGCTAAAGAAGATATTTTCATCTGTTGAAATGAAAGACTGTGGGTGTTACACCTGCTTGTGAACGTTAACGGAAGCTCCAGTATGCAAAACAAACGGCTTAGCGGGGACAGCAGGGATATACATCCAGCAAAGAGCCTCAGCATGAAACACACAGACATGACAGGGTGAGATGCTGTTCAATTTACCCTGCTTTACTTTTTTGTAGGTAGGTTTAAATGGAGCTTAAATCAGTTCAGAATGAACTACACATATCACAGAATGGTCTCCGAGTCACTGAGTCACAAACTCCGTCTGAATGCCTCGCGTTTTGTTTTTCATTAGCAGTCAACCAGGCGACATTCCAGTTCTTCATCATCACTCAGGGGCTCTGAGCACTCACCAAAAAATGAAGAAACCCAGCAAGAACTTATTAGTGTATGAGATGAAAGACAGCTTAAATACAAATAATCCACTGTTGAAAATTCTGTAGAAATGTTTCCCTTATTTTTATAATAGTGCCATCTGCAGTACAACCCTTTGACCATATTACTGAAATTTCCTATCTCAGGTTCCAAGTTTAAAAGTGTAGTTTTTTGAGTGAGTCAGTACATAGACATCTGTTCATGACCATGTTCTTGCTTTACCCCACTGCTAGATAACATTCTTAAAACGTTTCTACATTTATGGTGTTCCTGTAATATGGCTGCCAGACTAATCTGTTCAACTGACAGTTGATAATGTTAAGACGTTTTCTTTCCATTTTTCAGCCCAATTTTGGAAGTGTCACAGATCAGATGCTACAGCCCATTATATTATATATTCAGCTGTTTGTAAAGATTACTCATTTACACATCTTGTGTCCCTGTTTGTGTATGTATGTGTCTGTGTGGGTTTACGTAACAATATATTGGGGACAAATTTGTACCCCAAATTCAGCAAAACCTGACAAATCTGAGCAAAATAAATGGTAAATTTTTAAATTGTAAAAATGCTTTTCTGTTAGGGTTACAGTTAGGTTATGGTGTTTTAGATCTACAAACACGGTGCATTCGTCACTGCTAGCCCGTGTTTTTTGTATTAAACATGCAAGATGAATCATAGAAGATAAAGCTTGTCTTGCTTTATTCTTTATTCTCTTGTCATGTCTAGACAATCACTACTGTCTGACAATGTCTCTTTGGTTTCAGACGGTCTTACAAGGAAATCTCTGTAAATCATGTAACATGAAGTATGGTCTCAAATTAAGGAATGCTTTATTTACAGGCCTGGACCAAATTTTGATTCCCTGCTTCTGATTGGTTGATACACTGGGGTGCTGCTACCAGGTTTCTGTTCCTCCACACAACAGCTAGAAGAGCTGTAAGGTGAAACAGGCTTGAGCAGTGATATATGATGATAGAGAGATAGTGAGACTGAAAGAGTGACTGATATAGTAATAGAGACACAACTGGACGTTGGATAGTGACTAATTAAGAAACAATTTCTGAATGTCTACACACAATCAAGCACAGCTTTCTGAGGAGCTCAAAAGAGACCAACATAAGCACAAAATCACTTTCTGAACTTTTACAGAGCTCCGAGGTGGACCGGTAGATTTTTTATTATTAGGACACGTGCTCGCCATATGCACTTATATATGAACTCAAGCTGTTCAGAAACTTGCACAAACCACGCACGTACAATTAAGCTTGTGTCACTATTATTATTCATAATAAATACAGGTAAACATACTCATCCGAGGAACATTTGGAGCACCTGAGTGAAAACCACCAAATGATCTGTCCCTATTGTTCAAGCCAAATCCACAGTATATTTTTGTTCTAGCTTGTACTTTTCTATGCAGTTTGGGAAATACAATCACTCATAAGTTGCTTTGGGGGAAATGGTATCAAGTGAATACACGCTAAAGAAGATATTTTCATCTGTTGAAATGAAAGACTGTGGGTGTTACACCTGCTTGTGAACGTTAACGGAAACTCCAGTATGCAAAACAAACGGCTTACGCCCAACTGTGTATTTTTATATCCTTACTTTACTATTTTAGAAGTATCGTGTTTATTTTGCAGCAGTCGACTTAAATAGATTTTTTTTTTATTTATTTACTTTATTTTCTTATAGCAAAATATAACCTCTGAACAAAAAATACTTTTAAAAGTATTTAAGTTAACATGTAGTTCTTTAACAATAATATTTTTTCAGTTCCCTTATCGATACAACATGTACATTTATTGTGTAGATTACACAATCCACATACACTTAAAAGCGACTTTTCACATTTTGGTACAAAACTATACACGTTTATCAGGTAGTATTAAAGTGCGTTGAAATTTCGCTAACACAGTTCAGTACAGGTGTACAATTATATTGTCTTGGCACGAGATCACAGCACATTGAAAATGAAGCAGCATGGCTGAAGCAGATCCACGGTCCAGAATCGGAGCACAGCTTCCTCCCTGTTCTTCTTACAGTCCAGCAGCTGTTGTTCTAGTGGTCACTTGTGTTGTGAAGTCCTTTAATATCCGTCTCAGACACAGAACTCAGCACACACACAGTCACTCCGGACATGATGAGTAACATCCCCAGCACAGCTCCTGCACGATCAGTGTGACAGAAAATAAAACACCTGTGCAGCTATAGACAGTAAGTGACTTTAATAATGCAACGACACTTACTTTTCCCTCCAAACTCCTCTCCCAGCAATTTACCCATTAGCAGTGTGAACAGAAAGGTGAGGGAGTTCACCACTGGCACGGCTAGAGAAAGATCTACAAATCAAACAGCACAACATAATAGAGTAAATGAATCTAATGGTGGTTAATGCATGTGTCAGTGCACTGACTTATTTCCTATAAGATAAACCCAATTACTTGCACTAATAGTTAGATTATTACAATGGCAGTGTTTAAAATGAAACCGAGATTTACTTCTTGCTGAATAATACACTGTATAAACTATATACTAGTACTGGTGTGGGCAGTTGTGGCCTAATGGTTAGAGAGTTGGACTTGCAACCAGAAGGTTCCCAGTGAACACTGTTGTAAACTTGTGTGTTTGTCGTGTCCTTGCAATGCATACAGAAAATGTGCCTCATCATAAGCTACAATATCCAGCCATTATATATAAACACACAGAGGAAAGTCTTACCTGCAGAAGCAAGTGTGAAGTAAAACACTAATGATCCACTTTGGTTCAACACAAAGGGAACCAGATACTTGTTGAAAATACAAATAGCAGATGTTAAAAAGCATCACACCAACAGGTTTTCTATGCAAAGCTTAGAAAAACAAACCTTGAGGTTGAAAAACAGGAATCTGACTTCTGCCATGAACTGTTGGAGTTTATTTCCTCTCTGAAGTCGTTCAATGCCCTCCGTCCCCTTCTTCAGAAACGGGTTGGTGGCCCCCCACAAGATCGCGACCAACAACAGACAGATCACTTCACCTGCAGCCATTTATTACAAAAAACTGATGCATTTACATGAAAATGTAAACGAAAAATGTCACGTTTGTGTCCGACGTTTCGACAATGCAGCATTGCGATCCGTCTTTATTAGGGAAAACGCTTGATCTGTTTGCTTAGGGCGACAGTAATTTAAGACCTTCTTCTGAAAAACAGCAAACACGTTACCTTACCTGTCGATACCATTTTTTTTATTATTCTTCCTCAGGTAAACAAATATTTACGAAAGTTTCTGCAGGTACGAAGCCAGATGGAGCGATTGTATACAGTGCGTGTGCGCATGCGCAGAACTTTAAAATAAAAGACCTGAAAATGAAGCGTAATTTTCACAGCCGGTTTCGAGTCAAACTTCATTGAGTTGAATAGATTTATATTATATATATATATATATATATATATATATATATATATATATATATATATATATATATATATATATATATATATATATTTATTAATTATATATTTATATATATATTACAGTGAAGGTATATTAGAGGGTCCATATAAGTAAGTCCTGTATATCTATATTTTGCAAATATAAATGCATGTATAAATGTATTTACGTAATTATGCAGAAACCCTAGTGTAGGCTATTGCCCTATAAAATATTGCTGTAGTAAACTAACAGTTCAGGGTGAAGATGGCCCGTCAAAAAGAAAATCGGTGCTGCCACAGTGATGTTAACAATTGTTCGGGGAGCGATGGCTGTTGTTATAAAGTCCATCACATCTCCAAGTTTAGTTAACTTATTATACTTACTGTTTACTTATGAAATTGTTTATATAGACACACACGGTCATTTACAAGAGCGCGAGTAAGAAGCCGGAAATACGTAAGCGTCGCGTCCAAAAAGCCGCGAAAAAGAAACGATTCAGCCTCGTTAAACCGCCATTGTTTTAAGTACGATTAATACTTATTATTATGATATAGATGAACATACACATCCGATGACAATTCTTAAGAGCACCTGACTGTAAACCACTAAACTATATGTTATCTTTCACTATTGTGTTTTAGGCTAAAACTGTCCTGCCTCTCCATCGCAAAATGCTGCTTCTGTGTTATCTGTGGGTCGCCGGTGTTGGTAAGCTTTTCATAATATCAATGAATAATATTTATTAATTACATCAGTAATAATACAGCAGTCTTCAGTTTTAGTAATACGTCTTCGTAATGCAGGTGCGATTCAGTGAATTAACACGTTTCTTCAATGTTTCTAATAAATCACGTTTCTTTTTCGAGAATAAGTAGAAGCAGCAAGCGGGATTTCTCAAGACATTAAAATAAAATGTCTCAAGACATTAAAATAAATGGTTCGCTATTATCCTGAAATATATTTACAGGCTTGCTTTGCATATTATATTAATTGCATTCATATAATATTGAGATGACGACAAGGATGTTATTGAAAGACTATTTGTAGTTATTATATTCTATCACATTGGCATATTGTTAAATGTAAGAGCCGGGAAAATGCACACAATTCCCTAGATATAATGAAATATAAAACATAAGAGGACAGACTGTAGTGTTATATGCAAAATATGATATTCTGCATTGTGCATGATCTAAACCATCTTCTCTAAACCATCTTCTCTAAACCATCTTCTCTAAACCATCTTCTCTAAACCATCTCTTAAACGTGCGTATGGTCGCTTTATGAAATGTCATCTTCCAGAGACTGCTTTTACATGACCTATACAGTGAAAAACTAAGACAGAAATATTCTGAGACAGAAGAATTAAAAATGAATATAGATATGTAGGTTAATTCCCTTCAGTAAGTCTCCAAATAATACACTGTATAAACTGTATGCTAATACTGGTAGGGGCAGTTGTGGCCTAATGGTTAGAGAGTTGGACTTGTGACCAGAAGGTTGCCGGTTTGATTCCCAGTGACAAACTGAAGGCATCTCACACCAGCAGGTACTGCAGTGCTCACTTCTCTGTGTGTGTGTTCACTGTTTGTTTGTGTGTGTGTGTTCACAACTCACCACTCCAGTGTGTTTACACTAACCGGATGGGTTCAATTATTCAGACATTTTTGTTTCAAGGTGACTTTGGGCAGAATAGTCAAATAATAGTCAAAGAAATTCTTAAAACAGTTAAACAAAGTCGGTGCACTGTACTGTGAGATACACTGTTGTAAACTTGTGTGTTTGTCGTGTCCTTGCAATGCATACAGAAAATGTGCCTTATTATAAGCTACAATATCCAGTGAATAAAGAAATGGGAACTTTTTTTATTGCTGTAGTGATCATAAATTGCTTTGGGGAACACAAATGTGAAAGAGAAGATTTATCGTCCACTAAAACAGGCATGAACTGATGGGAAGGGGACAATGGTGTTATGGTTTCGCTTCAGATATCGCACCTGGGCATTGTCCTCACACCTGTCGCACATGCGCATTGTCCTCACACCTGTCGCGACTGTTAACTGCAGCTCAAACATTATCAACGCTTACCTCCCCATTGCAAAATGCTTCTCCTTTGTTACATGTGGGTCACCGGTGTTGGTAAGGCAATAAAAGCTTTTCATGCTCTAAAACTACTTGAATGACATGCATTAATGTTATCTCATTATTCAACAACCATTTTCAGAGTTTTTACAGAATTATAATTCGTAAAGTGAGACGAATATGTATGGAAATTGAGGGCATAGCTTGGTTGGCTTCTGCCTCTATACATGAACTTCTGAACAATGCTGTATCAATACGCATCAGCAAACATACCATATCAGAGAGCGTAATCTAAAATGACAATCGTTTCTTTCTATTGTTTTGTAATAAAAAAATCCTTGTTTTTCAGCCTCTTTTATAAGTGTTCCTGAAGGGAATTTGGTGGCAGTTCGGGGTCATCCAGTCATACTGACATGTAAGTTCACAGCAGATTCTGACCTCTCCAGTCTGGTGGTTAACTGGCAACGGCAGGAGGACTCACAGGTTGTCCACAGTTTCTATTATCAACAGGACCAACTGACCAGGCAGAGTCCACGGTACCACAATCGGACGTCATTGTTTATTTCAGAACTTGCTAAAGGGAATGCGTCTCTTAGAATGGCTCCAGTTGTATTGCAGGATGCTGGCCGGTATCTGTGTCAAGTGAGCAATGCTAAAGGAACTGGAAAAGCCCTGATACACCTGGACTATGGGGGTATATCGGACATAAAATACACACCTAAAGATTTTTGAAGACTTATTTTTATATAGGGAATATAGTAAAATTGATGTGATTGTGTGTGTGTGTGTGTGGTTGGGGGGGGTTTGGATGTATTATCAAATTGCTGTGACCTTTGGGTTGTAAAACAGCTTATTAGCTATTATCAGTAAAGAATTGTGATACTAAAGGATTGTATTTGTTACTGTAATTAATAAACGGTTAAGACATAGCTGACTAATTACATACCAAAGTGAAAGTTTAAAGAGAATGAACAATTGTAGTCAAACTAATCCAGATTTGTTTGCCGGAATGTTTAGACACATTGTTCAAAGGAACTGGCAAATTACACCCTTCTAATAGCCCCAAATTACAGTCCAAAAGCTACTCCTTCATCATAGTATTTATTACTTGGGTGTCAGCTGTGGGTTCAGCTATTTCGGTTTCATCAGCGCCTGGAAGCTTTTTTTAAAAACGATAGCATTACAGTCGGTTGTGTAAAAGCTAGTTTTTAAGACCAAGACCATACTTTGTTGTCTTAATTTTATTAAATGATGTTTGCTTTGAAATACTGTACAGTAAACTTAAATCAGAGCATTGATGACCTCACTCTGTATATGTTTCTCAGCCTTTTACTCTGAGCCCCGACTGAATGTTTACATCAACTCCACTACACTGACGGCGCAGGTGGAAACTGAGGGGTTTCCCAAGCCTCAGGTGAGCTGGCTGGGAGAACAGGGCCAGAACCTCAGCCATCACCTGGAGCTCCTCGAGCAGACAGAAGATGGACTGTGTTTAATAAGGAGCAGCTATGAGACCTACATACCAGTTACTAATGTTACATTTACACTAAAGAACCTCCTTCTCAACCAGACTATTGAGCGACCTTTAACTGTCATCAACAATGGTAAAAGTCATCATTTTAGTCTGCACACACTTTGAGTCACACAGACAAATGTATGAGCAGGTGAAATGAAGTGAACATAGAAGGTGGTTAGCTATGCACCTAATTGTTAATAAATTGAGCTCTTAGAATTCAAACCTATTTCACTATGGAAATGGAAGTAACAGTAATATTCACTTGATGTTAGTATGGTTATAGTTAGCAAGAGTTGCAAAGTCTGTGTGAAGGCATGATTGTTTTAGAAAGCAGTGAGGCGGGATTTGTTGTCATAAGAATAGTGTCTGTCTGTCAGTGAAGGATTTGATTGATATGCGAAGCGCTCCATTAACAGCCCGGAAGGAAGGAATGAAACTGACTTCAATTGATT
The DNA here is from genome assembly GCA_036877525.1 of Chromobotia macracanthus. Lineage (NCBI taxonomy): Eukaryota > Metazoa > Chordata > Actinopteri > Cypriniformes > Botiidae > Chromobotia > Chromobotia macracanthus. The sequence continues at coordinate 5,751,746 of JAZGTH010000073.1, read as the reverse complement.
CTTTAAGGGATTTGAATTTTGGTGGTTAATTAAACCTCATTCAATTGTGACACTCACACATGACGGTATCCGGGATGAATAATAATAATGGTAATATATAATAATGGTAATTAAAAGATCTGGTGACATATAAAATAAGTTAAAAAAACCCTTAATGACATGTCTTAAGGACATCCTGTTTTTAAAATGAAGAAATGGAAACGCTTGCTTTTTTCTTCATTGCTATTATTATCTGCATTTAGTTTTGAACCATTTAAGCCTGTCAAAAGAAGTGGAAAAACATTCATAACTCTTTTACATTTTACCGGTTTGATGACTACTTGTGTTAATTCATACAATCGCATTCATACGTTTTCATATGACCTGCTTTCTCCCCAGGAAGGGTTAGGTTTGGGGGTGGGGCAGGGGTGCACCTTCATGTTTTTGTTTTAGAAAAGACACAAACATACATTTTTGTACAACTCGTATCGTATGAATCATAGGAAATCGCCAACTCAGAAAATAGTTACGTTTTCCATAAGTTATGACCATATTCAATCCGTAGTGGTCAATTCAGTGTTTTAGAATTTTAAATTGCCCAACCTCTAATTGAAGCTTCAATAAGCTGACAAGAAAAAGGAAATTGATTTTAACATTGTGGGAAAAACAGCAACTGGTGTCAGGTTGTTATGCATGCATATGATTTTAACCTGCTTTAGTGGTAAGTCATACAAGTCTGGGTGGAAAGCCTAGTTTGTGTATATCTGTAACAACTTTCTACTTTAGTTTGTAGGGCACTAAAATTAATTGTGGAGCGCTTTTGACTTCAGACATCACTTACAAGACAAACAAAAATATTGTTGTAATAATGCTAAACATTTCCTGCAAGTCAGTGAAGTTTCTGTTGATTTATTTTGGGCTGAATAAACATGGCTAATTTATGAAATGTAACTACTGGAAAGTCAGGAGATTCAGGCCTGATAAACAAAATTATGTTTACTCTCCCATGTGTTCACAGATGACTGCAACCTTTTATTCAGTTAAAGAATTCAATACTAACACTGTTTTGCCTGGTCTTATTGAATTTGTTACATGTCTGTGCAGGTTATTTCTACTCTTTAGTGTTTTGGGGTTTTATGAGTCTCTTGAAGCAGCTGCTTTATATTCTATCTCCGGTTTGATCTAAATGTAAATTATTGAATCATTTAAACCCAGTTTAACAACAATTAAAGGATCATATAGTGTGGATGTGCTGAATATCCTGTATGTATCTAACAAATGTTTCAATCTCAGTTTTAGGTGAGACTGGAAGTGGAAGGATCGCAGTCATAGTTCTCTCAGTAGTGAGCATCATTCTACTTGCTGTTTTGATGTTTTTACTGTTTAAAGAAAGAATAAAGCCAGCCTACTTATAAAAACCTCTTGTGTTGAATAAGACTGGAATCTGTCAAAAGATTCCAGTCTCATGTCTTTACTACAGCTGTTCGGGCATGTTAAGTTCTGAACAAAGATCATGGAGCAAATTTTGTCCTGTGCTATGAAGTGGCAGAAAAAACATTTTATGTTTCGCTTGTGATACAGAATGACTTCATGGTTGGTTCACATTATTCACGTTCACAGAACTGTTGCTCGGGTGAATGAATTGTAAAAGGGAATGTTGCGTTACACCCTCACCACTGCAGTTACCAATAATTCTTCATCATAGTTTTTATATCCGTACTTTGTATGTCAACTGTTTGAGAATAATGATTGCATTTACTTTCGAGCAGTTTTAAACTGGTTTTAAAGTTTTTGATATGACAAAAGGAATCCTTTTAGGTTATTTTTTACTTGAGCTGCCTGGAGAAAGAAATGGAAAAAAGGTGGTTAAGACCATAAACAATAAACCGTCTACTGTGCATATCTACTGTCAATAAAAGAGCAGATAAGCAGTTTTGTGAAGCATGCAGCTGACATTATCCCACAGCCTTCCAAGTAGAACCATTATTTATGGTTGACACGGTAAACTAACATTTAATTGCGCTAAGCTTGGGTTCTGCTTGGTTAAGCTGTTCCCTATAGAATTTGTTGCTAGGATAGAAGAAACAACATTATTAGTCAGTAGGGTGTACAGTACGTTCAACTGCTCTGTGGTTGTTATGGTTGCTGCATCTAATTGAAAACAGCAATTGACTAAATGCTGGATGTTGAACTAGCAGGACATCACTGTTTAATCTGAAACTCAGAGATCATTAACCAGTTGTATTACCGTTCTAGTTTTCATATGTAAAACATGCAGAGGTCCAGTGCCTTATCTATGCCATGGTAAGTAATATCATTAAAAGCAGCTGGTTCATTTTTAATCACTGAATTAAAATGAAATACAAAATTGATTTTATTACATTTATTAATTTAGCAGACACTTTTATCCAAAGTGACTTACAAGTGTGGAATACAACAAGCGAGTCAACCTGAAGAGGCAACTAGACACAATAAGTGCTCACAATACAAGTTTCAGACATTGCTCAGAGTATCATATGCTACAACAAGGGAGAGATTTAAAGGAAAGAGGGACAGGAAATGAAGGGATAGGATTTTTTTTTAAAGATGAGGTTAATGCTCACAAACAAGATGTGTTTTCAGCTATCTTTGGAATATTGCCAGGGAGTTTGCATTCCAGATGAAGGGAGGAAGATTCCACCAGCATGAAGTAGTGAACGAAAATGATCTGGAGAGTGATTTTGTTTTGTTTTGTTTTGTTAGTAGGAGGCTGCTGACCCAGTGATAGATCTGTAAGCAAGTGTCAAGGCCTTGTGCGTCAGCCAATGCAGAGAGATGAGGAGAGGATTACAATACATAAAAGGTAAATATATAAAATATATATATATAAAAAAAATATATATATTTTATAAAAATATATAAAAAAGTGTAAGGACAGTGGCTAAAGGGCAGATGACACTTGAATAATCTGATCAAAACACAAACAGTGAAATGTAAAACTTCATCTCTATTAATTATTAAATGTGAATTCAGAGTGAATCCAGAAACCACATTTTTAAGATATATAGAAATACATACAGGTTTAAGATCACTAAAAACAGTAATAACACCTAATAATTTTGTTAATACGTGGAAAGCGGTTATTTTTGCGTTTTTAGGATTCATTTTTCCAGGTTACAGCAACATCTCAAAATGTGAAAAATATAAACTGCTGAAATGCAGGAATTGTGTTACAGATTAAAGCATCCTCACCCACAAAAAGGATTAAATAGGCGCAGCAGAGAGTAATGACTTAAATGAAAAACATACTTTTAAACACCCATGTGACTTAGTCTATGACAATTTATTTTAATGCTGGTAAGGATTTATTCAGTAACTACATTTTCAAACCTGCCTGGAGATGAATTTATTCATCTGAATCATTCTGCCTTTTTGTCAGTTCCTTACACAGATGAGGAGGGGGGATGAAACTAGGAAACAATAAAAGCCTTGAATCTATGTCACTCATATTAGAGCCACAGAGCAGCACGGTGAAGCATGTACCCTAACTGCTGGGCCACACCTCCAGGGGCAACGATAAACTGTGATGGTTCATCCCTGAGGAAGATCTCTGCTTTTTTCGTCTTTGCAAGGTTAACAAAATGATGCCAACAGACAGGATAATGCACAAAATGGAGACGACAATAAGTGCGATGATCGCTTGATTTCTGGCTTTGCTTTTGTCTGAAACACAAAAAGATACTTACAGTTAAAATGGAAGGAAGTCAATGTCACTTAGATTTGGGTGGATGTTAAAGCACAAACTGTACGAACTGTAACAAAATATACAGACCTATATCACTACAGGAAAGGATTGTAATGCCTGCACAGACATATTTAAACTTATGCAATACAAGAAAAAAGTTCTTCAGCTGAAATACTCAAGTGGAAACATGAGTAGATTTGAAGAGGTACACTCTTAAAAGTAAAGGGGCTAAAGAGCTCCTTGCTGCCATAGAGAACCATTTCTGGTTCCCTAGAAAAGCTTTCGGTCAATGATTCTTAAAAGAACCATTTCTTTCTTACCTTTTCAGTCTATAGAACCTTTTTCAAAGAAGCTTTTGAGGAACAGAACGGTTCTGTGGATGTTAAAGGTTTGTTATTTTTAAGAGTGTACTCTGTGAAAAGGTTTTTAATTAGGATTGGAAGCACTCACAAAGTAAAAATTACCTGTATAATTTCTGTGAATCATAATAATTTGTCATTTGTTATTGTAATAAAGTACTTATTTACTACAACATACCATTTTATCCAAGCATCTGGATCTAGATGGTAATGACTAACTTTTGTAAATATATGCCCATTAAAGTAAAGACAGTCTGGAGCCACAGCATGGAACCTAGCATTACTCCTCCACAAATGTGCTGGTTGATAGTTACTAGTTAACACAGGCTGCACACACATTGTCTGAAATATAAAAGACAAATTGTCTTTACCTAAGAGGTCAAATGACTGCTATAATTTAGGGTAAGATGATGATTCTGATGTAAGTGACTTTAGTGAAAACCAGTACTGCTGTTTATATGCACATTTTTTTGTTGTCCTGGAACAACACAGGGTTTATATGAAAAATGACAGGCTGACAAGACTTTTGTTCAAGTTAAATCCTAAATCTCATTGGTGAATGGCAATATTGTTCCAGGACAATGTCTTTGGTAAATGCAACAGAAAAAATTGCAAACAACATTATTTTTCAACACAGAGACTCTTTGAACCCTACGTTCATTTGTTTTCCTTGTCCAATCCTTGTGTTTTTAACTTGTGGACCCCAGAGCCACTCAGATCCATCTAACGTCCAGATTGATGGTTTACCTCAATGCTATGTGTGCTACCATCTCCTTCATGCAGCATTCACTGGGGACTACCAGCAACCGATAACTTCTGCTTTAATGCTTAACCAAGATGCAAATAGGCAAATGTTAAACATTACAAAAATCTACACAGTTACTGTAGTGATACTTGAATGTTGACATTGTTGTTGCTGTATAATTAGAGAAGAACTGCCCTGCCATCCACCTAAAATGGCTTCAGTTGTCCTATAGAAGCCCTATATCAGTTTCATAAGCATTAAAAACAGGAAAGTAGTCATATCAATGGCACCATTGTTTCTTTACCCTCCTTAATCTTCAACGTGTGACAATAATCCAAACTATGATTAAACACATAAAAAATGTCTGTGTTACATGTGACAAGTAAAACACACACACACACCCACCCACCTATCTATTGTTTTTATACACAGCTAGTTATAAACAGTATAGCTAGCTGTGTATAATACAGGAGGTTTTACTGACTTTGGGTACAAATTTGTCCCCAAAATATGGTTTAGTAAAAACACACATGCTTTTTTGTACACCTTTTTGAAGTATCCTATTGCAAAACCTGTTAAAAATAAAAGATGGTATTTTTATGTCACACTTTCATCACAAAGTAAAAAATGGTCTTTACCATAGGTGAGGATCACAGATCTCTGAAGGCTCTGGTTGAGGAGATGGTTCTTCAGTGTAAACGTAACATTAACTGCAGACTTCTGGGCTTCATAGCTGGTCTTTATGAAACACAATCCATCTTTTGTCTGATTGAAGAGCTCCAGGTGATGGAAGAGGTTTTCACCCTCTTCTCCCAGCCAGCTCACCTCAGGTTTGGGGAATCCCTCTGTCTCAAACTCCACTATGAATGCTGAGGAATTTATATGGATGTTTAACCTGGGCTCAGAGTAAAGAGCTGAGAAATAAACAAACACACAGGGCATGTAAGAGAAAACCTAAACCCATTTATTAAATTGTCCTTGTGATTGCAATTGTTTTTTACATTTGTAATTCTGAGGTTTTAAGCATGTGCAACAATGAGCAATGACTGATGCTGTAATTTGAGCTTCTTTGTAGTTACAACACTGCAGCGCAGGTATTTTATTAATGTACACATACCTCCATATGTCACCTCTATCAGGGCTCTGCCAGTTCCTTGGGCATTGCTCACCATGCACATGTACCAACCTGTATCATCTGGGCCAACGGCTGTTATTTTCAAAGAGGCGTTTCCTTTACTAAGCTCTGATTTATACAGTAAAGTTCGACTGTGGTATTCTTGGCTCTGTCGTTCCAACTGGTCCTGCTGATAATAGAAACTGTGAACGACTCGCAAGTCTTCCTGCCGCTGCCAGGTAACCACTAAGTTGGAGATGTCTGAATCTGGTGTGAACATACAGCCCAATACAGCCGGATGCCCCCGAATGGCCATCAAATGCTTATCAGGGACAGTCACCTCAAAGGGGGCTGAAATTAAACAGTAGGAGATATTAGGAGATACTGGAAGATCAAACACTTCAAGGCAAATCCAGAATCATTATTTTCAGAAACCAGATCATGAAGAATCAAAATGTCCTTGGTTTTGTAATGAAGGAGTCTGATATACAACAGATATGTGCAGCACCACACTGCCGGAAACAACTGGAGAGATTTGGGTTTGCTTTTATTCACAGTAAGCACTTGTGGACCAGCCTCAGCTGCAGAAATTGTTGCTTTAAGAATCACAGACTGGAAAGTTCTTTGGGGAACCAAAAATGGTTAAAAATGAACACAAAAACAGTTACTAAGTACATAACATATCGGTGTTATGAAAATGATTCATAATTTCACCTGTATGCTGACACCGACAATTTTTTTGCCAAATTTTTTCAACCTTTTCATAGTAACCTGCAGTTTTGTGGCTCAGAGATGGCGGCAGAGAGGAAAGTTTTTTCGGATTGCTGCTTTCAATGCTTCTTCAGTCGGATTTCAACACAGCACCGCACACAGCAAGCAATGTTTTATGCTCCTATGCTATAATATTACACCACATCACCGACTTCACAAAATAGTCATTTTATCTGGGCAGGGACTCGATACTGCTGTTACCAAAGACAAAAACCGAGGAAAAGAAACTGTATAACCTTTTCTGATTATACAGACAGGGAAACTACAGATCAATACTATAGGGCTCGTTGTAACACAATATGCGGCTTTGTAACATTATGCTCTTGTTATTGTGTAACAGGCGGACCTTTGGACGGACTTATTTTTTTCTTCAATGTTTTATTATTGCGCAGATTACAAATGACAATATATGTAAGACATACGTGGCAACACCATCGCATAACATGCATGAAAAGTATGTGTTAATAACTAGAATAACATCACCCTTGCCAAAATGCATTCCCCATACACCTCTACAACAGTTATTAAGTGTTATGAATAACATTATTGTCTATGTGTGGAACAGGTTGTCCAGTCCACAGTTTTTCAGACTTTATCCCCTCTCTCTCATATCTCTCTCCGTCTTGCAGCTGAGCTTTAAACTCTTTCTAACTCGTGAAAAACATTTCTGAAACGTTTAAAACACTCCAGCACCTTTAGTGTGAGTTTCTATTAGAGCCAGAACATCTCGTCTGCTTTTAACAGTTAGATCAGCCAACACCTTCACATAATGCTTTGCAATAGAGTCTGATATAAAATAACCCTCAAGTTTCTTACCCACAAGGACAACCAAGACTAAAAGAAGGAGGCAGAGCATGTCTGGGTGAATTCAGGACCATTTTCCAACACTGAAATCATTGAATAGCAATGCTTGCGTGCCCAAAATCCTTCTGGTTTTTTTGCATCATTTATCCGACACTCCCTCTTTTTGCCTGAGCTAAGAAAACATCGCTTTCTTTTTGCATACGTCCTCTGAACGTAGCGTATGCATCGCCTAAGACTAAGGGGAACGTTTACATGATACAAAATGTCTATATAACCAAACAATAACGTTATTGCAACGTCTAAAACGTTTTGAACATTCATTGTGGTCCTAATGGTTAGGATTCCTGATTTTCAAGGCAATTAACCTCCCCCAAAATTGCTTCCCGGGGGGGCAGTAGTGTGTGTGTGTGTGTGTGTGTGTGTGTATATGTGTGTGTGTGTGTGTGTGTGTGTATGTGTGTGTGTGTGTGTGTTCACGACTTGCAGTGTGTGTTAAATGCAGAGGTCACATTTCGGATGAGTTTCCATATCTGTCATAAAATGTCACTTTCACTTACAATACTATTTATAACGTTTTTGTTACTTCATGGCAACGTTAGTGAAACGTTTTTACATCATTAAACTGTTTATTAACATTAAATAATAATAATAATTATTATTATTATTAGGGCTAGATTACGTCACACTGACACTTGGCTCAAATCGAGCCATACCATAACTTTACAACATACAGTCCTTGAGTCACCAGCTAATGTGGATATATAGGACCCGTGACAGGCGTTTTAATCACTATAAATCCACGCTTCATCTTATATGCGTATTTACTCCTAATAAAAACTACTCCTAATTAAAAACAAATGTAAAACACAACATGTTTTAATAGACGAACTCTTTCACCCCCCTCCGCCGTCAGTTGGTACGCTCCGCGGGCTTGCGCACACGTGCTGTTTTCGAGCCAAAATCCGCCGGCTAGTCGCGTAGAAAAGCGCGTGGCATCTTAATGTTTGCATCGTTAAAGTTAATTAAACGTTATAATTGTAGTGAAAATAAAGCAGAAAGGTTGTTATCTCGCCAAACACGAACGGAGAGGCCCGTTCAACCCGCCGGCAGGTAAGTCTGGGCTTGGTTGTCTTCCAGCAGGCACCGTTTCTCATGCAATCCGCATTGATCTGTACGATTAATTCAGAGTATCTGATCCGTTTCATACGTGAATGATCCGAATCGATACCTGTCTGGTTTCTGTGCAACATGGGCATGTTGGACGTGCAATGCGCTTTGGGCCCTCATGTCGGCGCTGCTGCGTTTTTTTGATATGGTTTTTATTTACAGAATTAATAATATACTGTATTATGCATGCCAGTAATAGCAGGGCAACCTTGAATATGGTGAATCTTAAAGGTGAATAAATGCTCTGTGGAGCAGGTATCAGATTGTAATACTGAAACACGTTTAACGTGGTGTTTGTATGATACTCCAAGGATATTGCAGAAATACAATGTTCAGGATGTCCAGGAAAATTGAGCAATCCCATTGTTGCTTTTTGGATTAATGCAAGGAACCGGTTCCCAGAACAAGCCGATGTTAATACAACTATAGTTTCTCTTGGTGCAAAGTTTGCACCATAAAGGCATAGTTCAGCCGAAAATAAAAGTCTTTTCTAGTGTCTCTTGTGTAACATAGAAGGTATTTTGAGAAATGTCTCAGTGGTTTTGTTCCTACAGTGGAAGTCGATGAATGTCACTGTTGTTTGGTTACCAACATACTTAAAAATATCTTCTTTTGTGCTCCTCATAACCCAAAAAAGGCATAAAAAGTCATACAGGTTTGTAATGACATAAGGGTGAATAAATAATGGAAGGATTTTCAGTTTTGAGTGAACTCTTTCTTTAAAGACATTTAAAGTGTGATATATATATCAATTCTAATGTCATTTAAAGCTTTAAATGGCATCTGGCTCACCTCATGTATTTGCACCGTATGCACCGCATGAAATGTTCTCACATTTGCTTTTGCATACTTTCAGAGAACAGTCATTTGTTTCGTGTCATCTCATTGGTTGAAATCATGAGGCAGTGTAAGAATTGTGGGGGCACAGACATTGATGTGGACCAGGCACGAGGAGATGCTGTTTGCATGGGCTGCGGCTCCGTGCTGGAGGACAACATCATCGTTTCCGAGGTAACCTTTGTGGAGAACAGTGGAGGAGGGTTGTCTGCTGTTGGCCAGTTTGTCTCTGGTGACTGTAAGTAATATGCAGCTCACAAAGATTATTTTGCATCCCAGATAAATTTGATTATCTGAGAAGTTTTGAATAGTTTTGAATAATGAAGAGTAATTACCGTGAGCTCAAATGGAAGTAAATTTGCTATTACTTTGTTCTTGAAAGAATCAGGATAAAAAAGCTCATGAATTATTTAGAAATGTATTTGTGGGAGCCGTTGTCTTTGTTTAAATAGAGGCATCCATTAGAGAGTATTATGCAAACTAAAAAGCACAATTTAAAACGGTTCCTGTTCTTCACTTCACTGATGATACTGTATGTATTAATAAATGTACTTCTCATCTTAAATAACCTGTCAGCCTGTAAGATTTAAAATATTGTCAATACCATTTCCTCATTCAAATTCTCAATATTCTCTGAAAATCTTCTCTGCCTTGAGAGACATCAATTCGATGTATGAGGAATTCATTTTAAGTTTTGGATGAAGTCTTGTAGGATTGTTCATCACCTGTCCAAATGTTCAGTTAGTCACTGAATACGGCATCTCTTAACTGCAGTACCACAAGAGGCTCTCAAGATAATTGTTAATGTTAGAAATTGTCCTTTAAATTTTCAGATTTAATAGTGCAATTCACAAAAATATCAGTTTTACCTTTCTTGTTCTGATAATATAAAAAAACAACAACTGAAGATTTGTACTATAATGGTTAGTTTTGAGGTGTATGTTATTTCTGGTCTCATGGTATTACAGGTTTGTAAAGGAAAAAATTATTTATAGACTTTAAGCTGCAGTTCAGTATTTGTTTGTTTGTGGTAGCATCTGGAAATGTTCCATCACTGGGAGGAAACTTCCACACTGGGGTGGGGAGGGAATCCAGAGCTGCTACTTTGCAGAAAGGTAAGGATTCATATGATCTGAAACTTCTCATTGCCTTCTGTCTCCAACTCGTATAAGCTCACCACAGAGCTTCATTATTTAATTATTCCTTTTTATACAGTGTGGCTACATGCTGTTTTCTGCGTCAGATAGAAACTCAAGTGCCCAAGTGAAAGGGTCGGTCTAAAGTTGTGCATGTAATTAAACTTTTCTCAGTAATTGTGTCAAAGGCATTTTGTAATTGTGAGTTCCACTGATTGTGTCATTGTCTCACTGGAAATTTGATGTTTGATGAAAATGATGTTTTTTCTTTAAGGGTTAGGGGATATAATAGTCTGTTTGTAAAGTATAAGTCATCATGTCTATGGAAGGTCCCCACAAAACCTATTATGTGTGTTTGAGCCAGATGGTAATGGTTGTTTTTTGTAATGTGGTAATGTTTTTTTTACACATAAACTTAAGAGTCAGAAGGTGTGGTGGGTTTAGATGTGTTTGTGTAGCAACGATGAATCAGTTTGGTCAGACCAGCATATGTTGTGTCAGTGCTGGGAGGGAAATGAAAAGGCCATACATTTGTGTGTGTGGGAATGTTTGTGTGAGTAATGGTGGTACATCTGCATAGAGATTTATACTGTGTGTGTGTGGTGAGAAGACAAAAGAATCTCTGTGAGTCTGTATACACTGACCAGCTCAATGATGCTCCCCTCCCACTCTGAGGGGTTCGTTTCTGGTTGTCAAACAGCCCGTCCACAGCAGCTGCTGATTTAGAAAGCGAAACCTTTAGAAGTTAAGGTTAAACATCTTAACAGAATGAATAGAGCTGAAAAATTGAACTGTAAATGTTAGTTGTTTGTTTTCGAAAGGATCAGACCTGGATTTTATACATAACTTGGATTTTATACAAGTTATTTTGAAAATTTCACGATATAAAAATGTAATGGCTATTAAAAGGTGACCGCTGCTAGAGGAGGCAGTAGCGTGGTTATTAAGGAGTTGGACTGGTAATCTAAACTCCAGAAATTGTGTGTGAATTAGAAAGTCACTGAATGTTCCAGTCACCATAAGATCTGAAGTTGAGGTTGCTCTGTGAGACTGACATTGAATTAAATAGCTAACTAATCAAGACTCACTGTAATGTTTTGTTCAGCTAAACGGCAGATAAACCACCTTGGTCACCAGCTCCAGATGAACCAGCACTGTCTGGACACAGCCTTCAACTTTTACAAGATGGCACTGTGCAAACATCTGACCAGAGGACGCAAATCATCTCATGTCATTGCCGCCTGCCTCTACCTCGTCTGCCGGACAGAGGGCACACCTCGTATCCTTAAGTCTGCGAGGTTGGTCCATGAGAATGTGGATGAATGGTGATATGTGGGATATAAATATTTTATAATGTGTCTTCAAAGATTTGTCCATATGCCTGCAGTTTTGAAGGATAACATATTAAATAATGATTTTATCGCCGGATAAGAGCTGTTCTTAGGCCTGATGTGATGTTCAACAAATGCTTTTCAAAACAAGGAGAGTGGTCCAAGACACACAAATGGGATTTAAAATTAAAAAGGCTTTACTAAATCAGGGCTTACATAGAAAAAGCTCAGTGCACACACAGGATATATAAATAGTTTTTATTTCTGTGAAGTAACATTTATAGTCACGTACATGAAATATGATGAGATCATGTGACAATAATGTGGCATGTTGTGCTATGGTTTGTAATGTTTATTGTGTGTTATTAGTAAGTGAAATACTAGGTATGTTATAAATAGCAGGCGGTATACTGTAATCAGGAAGTATTCTATTCAAATTCTACTAGTATTCTATTCAAACTAATTCAGGTGGCTGACAGGATCTTCCCAGCTTAACTTGTCCACTTTGAATCTTGATTAATCAAGTCCTTTATTTAGTTGAGGATGCAGCTTTTAATTTGCATAATCTCAAATGCTAATTTAAGAAACGTAAACAGGGAGAGAACGTACTAATTAGGAGAAAAGAGCAAGTGTGTGTGTGTGTGTGTGTGTGTGTGTGTGTGTGTGTGTGTGTGTGTGTGTGTGTGTGTGTGTGTGTGTGTGTGTGTGTGTGTGTGTGTGTGTGTGTGTGTGTGTGTGTGTGTGTGTGTGTGTGTGTGTGTGTGTGTGTGAACGAACACTCATGATTATTTTTGTAATAATCATCCTGCTCTCTCATACATACTCCACACTCACTCCTGAGTCTAACACCGGTTGTTATCTTTGGCGTGTTTATGTATCAAATACTCAGCATCCTGTGTAGCCGGCTCTTTATCAAGACCTTATATGATCTCTGAGACTCTGTCTCCCTTGTACGGGTTTTCCAGGCTGTTCATGTGTAAAAAAAGAGGCAGGAAATAAGACAGAGTGTGTTTACCAGGTGACTTCATTAAACCTCGGTTTGAACTTCAATGCACAACATGTTTGACGATGTACGTGGTCCAGTGGGACAGCCTGCATTGGTTTGTTATGACTACAGTTGTGTTCATTAATTGTATAGAGATGTGGAGATATACTTGGAGACAGGCTTGGCTGCTATTGCATGTGTTTCAGTACATTGAGTGTTCACTGTCTATAACTAAAATGAAATTTTATAGTTTTTACCTATGGTAATTATAAAAAATTATTAGTATTTTTTGTTGTTCTTGTGTATTGTTTGAAAACATTTAGTTCACCGGTGGAATAGGTGCAGCAGATAACACTCACACAGTTTGTGGCTGGATGGATGGATGGATGGACAAATTTTTTTAGTTTATTACTTTATTTTGTGCTAAAACGTGTGAAAATGCTTGAAATGACCGTTTGCCCAAAATTAATATTCTGTCATCATCTGGTCACCTTTAGTTCAAGCCCCTATGATTTACTTTCGTTAAACACAGAAGATAATTAACAGAATGTTGAATGCAAGTGAACTGTGACCATGGTAGCTCCTGGTCCCCATCCACTTTCATTCTCACATCTGTAAATGTTTCAGTATGGCTAGCAGAGGCTGACAACATATCTTACCATCACAGGTTACGAAACACGTTTAGTCACACGTCTGGTCGTTGAGAGATCTTGAGAGAGAGAGGGAGGTAGGGAGGGTGGAAAGCTTTGTTTTTTTGGTCTCAAGTCCAACTGGACAGAGTAAATTTAGACAAACCAGCATTGTTTTCCAAACACCTGTCTCATTTAAATGTCTGCCTTCTCTGCGCAGTTCCTTGTGAATGCTTTCAACTTTCAATTATCTATGGCTATATTTTGGCAGCTGAAACACTGAGCATACTTCCCACTTTAATACCATGCAGATAAAGATTTTAATCTGAAATTTATCATCTTCAAAATGATTCCGGGAAAAGACTATGTTTTAAAAGAATGTTTTAATCACTCATTTATTAGCCATCTGTGATCCAACAATTTATCTCTCTTTGTTGCCATGATGACTGTAAATGCCACAATAACGTTTTATTAGAATGTTTATAATACAGTTAGAACTGAGTGGACAGATGTGTTGGTCCTCATGGACACCAAGTACTTGGTTGCCAGGACATGGAAATATGGATCAAAATGTTTCATTTAAAGCAGGTTGAAAAACAGCCGCCTGTTGTTTCCTTGTTTAAGCCCTGGTCTGTGTTTGTGATTTGTTTGTGTGATAATGCTCTTTTATTGTTATTGTTTATATATATTTATATTTATGCATTTGCATTTATTTATGCATTTGGCAGACACTTTCAACCAAAGCAACTGAGTGCTCCTAAACCCCTTATGGAGTAAACTTGGAGTAAGCTTTTTTTTAAAGCATTCAAGCTATACATGTGATCAGTGTGTGTGTGTGTGTTCCCTGGGAATCGAACCCACAACCTTTGTGCTGCTAACACAGTGCTCTACCACTTGAGCTACAGGACCACAATGATTCATATCTTTGGTTCTTACAGATTCATAAGATGGTGTATGAGACATCACAAATCAGTCAGTAGATACATGAGCTGCCCTGTATGATTTCCTCAGCGCATTTTTACAGATATGCTGCTTGACTTCAGTGACCTGCTGCAGGTAAGTCTAGCATCTTTCTTTATGCCACATATGGGATATTCGTCTATGTATAGTCTGTTTTTAGTTTTAACTTTCCAGTCAAATTGCTGTGCTTGCACAAAAGTGTTTATAAGTAGATTTTAAAAACGCAAACAAGAAGCCAAATAGATTTTCGGTAGTGGTGAATTTTCAGAATTGGGGAGCCCACTGTGTATAAAGTATGTTTTGTGTGTGAAAGCTGTTTCCTTCCAGCTGGCATGGCCATTTTAGATTTTTACCCTCCCAGCTGTCCAATAAAGTCCTCTCCTTGCCCCACACACTTACACACAGAGTCTGGGGATTTTACCAGATAAAGGACCCATAAATTCCTTAGCTCTCCCCCAGACAGAGGAGCTCTTTGGAGGCATAAGGCTGCCACCTCCCCTCTCTCAGGTCAGGAGTGTGTGAGGGTCAGGGGTTGTGACCTTTGACATCAACTAAAAAAGATTCTTCCTTAATGCTGTGAAAGCCCAGATGGAAGGAATGGGGTTTCTGTGTGTGCACATTCTTTATGGATTAATTTTTTAATACTTAAGGTGGTCCAAAGCATAAGCTGTGAATTATGTGATATTGAAGGCGTTCATATGAATCACTTTGTTCGTCATTCCAAGTTCGTCTTCCAAGTATGAGAAAGTGGAGACTCTGGAATGATGCTGGTATGAATCCAAACCCCAGAGCTCTGAACTCTGGAGACTTCAGCGTCTGTTTAAATACACAACATTATCACCATGGCTTTCTGTCTGTCTGTGCATCCTTTTACTCTGTTAACCTCTCATATTCTCCCTCTGTTTCTATCCTTCCACAAAATTATGCCCATCTTTTTCACTCTTTCTTTCTCTTGTTTCTAGGTGAACGTATACACTTTGGGAAGAAGTTTTCTCGTTTTAGCCAAAGAGCTCTGCATCAATGCACCTGCCATTGGTAAGCATCACATACCACAAACACACAAGTGACATGGCAATGTCCCATGATGCTTTGCTGCTTATCCACATGAAAGCATCTTACATTTGTAGTGGTGCTGTGTATGAGTGTAATGCTGTCTTTAATACATAGAGGGTGCTGTGCCACTGTAAATTAAGCTTAGCTTGTAGTGTAAATTCCTGTTTGTTTTCACTTGAATTAATCACTGTATAGATTTGTGCAATTCTCCTCAGGTAATAATATTAAACAAGCAAACGTCTCATAAGTAAAATTCTTATTGCCAAATTTAAAGTCTCCAGCCAGCAACATTGAGTTTTAAACAATATAACAAGTCTTCTCACAGCAGTGTAGTAGACAAAAGAAAATGTAATACTGATGATTAGAAACTAAATGTTTTATGGTTTTCAGTGTGCTTCATGTCACATGGCATCAAAGTGTCCACAAATAACCATTAAATAAGACAGTCAAAGCTGCCAACGTTCAAGTGCAAACTGCCCGTTATCCACTGTACACAGGCAGGTTATTAATAATTACAAATAAAATAAGCTTAAATTAAATGGTATGTTTTAAAACATGTTAAGGAAATAAATAAATTGGAGAGCATTCCTTATGTATGTGAGACATAAAACAGATCTGGAAAAGATCAAAGGAAACCTTCCCTCCTCCACCGGAAAAGTTTTGCAGCTATATTATGTTGTCTTTTCTTTCTTTATGTATTCATGCATAAAATATCAGCTCTGGAATCTGTCCCCCCTGCACCCCTGTTCCATTGGTACTGTCTGAGGAGCACTGAAACTGGAAAGCGACTTTTCCACACTGAACTTCTGTCATCCCTTCCTGTCCAAAATAACTGAGCTCACTCCCATCTAGAACAGCGCTGACGGTGTAGAACGCGTCTTGTTCCACCTGTACTGGGTGCTCAAACCACACTGGGAATGTTGAGCTAGAACCGTCGGACACAAACTTGGTCAGGTTTTGAGCCAAAAGCACTCCCTTTCTCTTGAGTTCAATTCTAACGCTGTATTCCGCTTTCCCTCCACTGGAGCCATACAGTCTGAGTCCAGCGATAAACACGTGTTTGTCTACGGCAAACTGGATGCTGTCGCAGCGTCCACGGTAACGCCATTGGTTGCTACGGTAGGCGGAGGATTGGAACCGATGACAACGTTGTGCCATCAGACCTTTTCTGGGCGTAACCGGGAATCCAGGCGAAGGTTTTGTTGCGGCTGTGTACCACAGGAAGACTTTGTGCGTTTCCTCAAGGGTTAAAATGTTTGACTGTGCTGCACCATCTGCAAACTCCTGCAGCGTCATGGAGGGCAGACGCACAAGATGCAGAGCTTTACCCAGCACGGAGCGCTGGTTCTGCGGAGTGGGGCTCAGGCCTTGCCTCCGACACTCTGCATCAGCCCAGCTCAGAACTGCCTGAAAGACCACTGCCTCCTTCACATTTAGCGTCTCCCTGTGGAGAATGCTCTCCAGTGTGGATAGGTCGATTTCAGTGAAGCCCTCAGAACGCAGCGCAAGCTCGGCCTGGGCATCAATCACTTCCCAACACCTCTGGGTGAGATCCGGTTCCTCAAACAGGTGGCTCTGAGATAGCAGCACGCATGCGTTTCGCGCCTCCAGACTCGTCTCGAGGAAACCCACGCATGCTTGAGCAAGAGCAGACACCAGGTATTTCTTGGCAGCGTAGAGTGTTGCCAACACTGTGTCTGCAGCCAGTTCAATTTCATCACTATACATGTATCTGATAGAGAAAAGTAAAGAAGGGATTAGCCAAGGACAAATACAAAGGAAAACTTTATGTAGTTCTGTTGTCCCACAACTAGCTAGTTAAAGCTACCATCTGTAACTCTTTTGGTATCTCTACCGCCATCTCTGTTTGAAACATAAAATCGCAAGTTACTTTATGTACTTCTCATTATGTATGTTGAAATCAAATTAAGCCAAACTGATATATCATTTTCATCATCAATCATCAAGTTTACCTAAGGGAATCAGTAAGGCGACCGTGTTAAATACCGATTTGCCACGTACTTGCTCAATAACTGGTTTTTGTTCCTTTTTTAACCCAAAAAGTTACGGACCGCAGTTTTAATGCTTCACCAAAGCGGATCTGTTTAACAGATCCAGGCAATCATAACTGTATTGCCTTGTCACAGCTTTAAACAGGCTCTTCCAGCATCCCCAGAGGAAAAAGCACGGTTAGCAGTCCAATAAAAAGATCTGTAATGGCTTTGAAACAAGAAGGCAGGTCTTCCCCTGGTGAACCCATCCGTGCCATGAAAGCTGACTGCCCTGTTATTAATGCCCGGATGTGATTAGTGAGTCTTACTTGAGCAGGATGAGAAACGCAGCCGGTTCCACATCTGGGATCTGGATGGCGGAGTCCCCTTCCGCGAGGTCCCCGTAAAACATGGCACAGAAAACGGAGCTCCCGACCGCCAGCACGTACTGAGAGAGACAATCGGTCAGTGTCTGATCTGGTCTTGAAGTCGCTGATAAATAACATAACGGGATATCCTAACGGGAGCGGTACCGGACGGGACTTACCTTGTGCCCCGGGACCCTCTCCGACTCACCGGGCGGACCAACAATGAAATGCACGTCTGCCATATGTTCGTTATTAAACATTAATGCATTTCTGCAAACAACAACAATGAGTTCATTTAGATGTAGTTGTTAAATAAAGTGCAATTATTTGACCGACAACTAGTTAACGTTACCGTAATGCACTACAATGAGTAAACAATAAATAAATGTATAACAAACGGGAAAAGGAAAAACAACACAACACAAATCATTTATCGTTTAGAAAACGACTTGCCTTTGGCGTAATGACGGATGCGCGGGTTGCCAGCTGGGGATCTCGTCGTCGTTGTTGTTATTGGAGATGTTTTGCTCCGTGATCGGCGTCGTGGCGATGGTCTGCGCAACCGGCTCCGCGGTCCTCTCCTCGGACGGGCTCAGCATCACGGCCCCGTTCTTCGGCACGGTGACCCGGTCGTTCACGGGCCACAGTTCCGCTGCCATTCTTTTCTTAAGGGAAAGAGTCAAGATGTTATAGCACACAGACGGCCCGCCGGAGTGCCTGTTCGCCCTTTTTAACTTTTGAAGCGTTTCGGGGAGCAGAAGTAAAAAAGTCACGCATTTCATGATCCGGCCATGACGGGACGGTGAGCGCTCCGGCGCAGCGGGCATCGGAACGAACGCGGGCGACCGAAATGCACGCAGTTAACGACGGGCGACCGCGGTCCGTGATATTCCTAAATCCGCGTTTCCGTGGGAATACAAACACCCTCCGCTGAGAATAAACGTTTGACCTTTTAGGAAAACCACATCCTGTCCGATCGTATTCCGAATCATCCCGATCGAATCGCGTTAACAATCCGATGCCAATTGAAGAGTCGCAGCCAAAGTTGCCTTCAATAATGCACGAAATGAAGAAGTTTGACTGAGTTTATTCTGATGTCTCTCTCTCTCTCTCTCTCTCTTGACGTCAGAAGTGGAGGGTTGTCTCTCCATCCCTCGCGAAAACTTCGCAGATACCCCCTTTATGGGGTATCATGGCGCACAAATACCCCCTTCAAGGGGGGTATCTGTGCACCATGCAGGAAGGAAGAAGCGGATTCATTGCTGTTTACAAATACGTCCAACATACGGAAATATTTCCGTGTATCTTGGACATTTTAATCCGCGCGCTGCAGATTACGTTACAGTCCGGTAAACGTGCGTGACGTCACGACGCAACCACGAATGCGACGAATAATAGAAACGATAACGCGCGCTCTTACCTCAGTCCAAAGTAATCGATTCAACATCTATTGCAAACGGGTTTTGTTTTCATGTCGGTTTTATTGCCCCGGTAGTGATGGAGGTGGAAACGGGACGAGGACTTGGTTACGGAAATCAATCTCTCTCTCTCTCTCTCTCTCTCTCTCTCTCTCTCTCTCTCTCTCTCTCTCTCTCTCGGCTTATGGTAAACATATGTAGTGTAGATTAGACAGAAAGCCTGCTCATTTATTGTTGGTTAACTTTACTCACCCCGCAGAGTTAAAGAAGGATTAGGTTTTATCAGGGCTAGTAACATGAAAGTTCATTCATTTCTTTTGAGCTGGCTGCAGATCAGGGACCGGGAGCCACACTCACAGTCAGTAATCATGGCTGATAGTTTTCTCATGAAAGCATGTCTTCTGCTCGCATACACAGATGCACGGGTAGCTGTAGACTTATCAGCCAGATCTGGCTGATAAGAGGAGATGTGCACCAGGGTTTAGAAGTTCTTAGAAGTTCTAGATCTGCTTTGTCTGTCTCCATGATTCTGCGAGTTTTGTTTGGTCCAGATCCGTGCCTTTATATTCCACGTTTCGCTCAAATGTTGGAATTCGGAGAGAAGAGTCATGAGGTTTCGATGACGGCGTTGCGTCTCCTGCAGAGGATGAAGAGGGACTGGATGCACACGGGACGAAGACCCTCAGGCCTCTGCGGAGCAGGTAACCATGGCAACCCTCCCCTAGTGGTGCGACCTCTTTAATGATGTGAGCTGGTGAAGGGTTGCTTTGTTACATGCGCGAGAGGACATTAAACCATCACTGATCATCCTCAGTTCTCCTAAATTTGGAATTTTCACTCTATGAACCCCCAAAGGTAAAAGTTTGGTACTTGTCGTGGGATGTAGGAGATCTATAATGTTTGCAAGTCATGCTCGTCTTTCTTATTACTGATAGGCACCACATAATGATGGGTAATTAGTTTACTCATCTTTAAGCTGCTTCATAATCACATCACTCCTGATTAAAGAGCATTTCTGAAAATGGCTTTTGAAAGAGCGATGGCCTTCTCACTTTAACTGAGGCCAAGTTCACGTTGTAAAGAATAATTGCCAAGAAAATGCAGTGCAGTTCATTTCCGAAGTCATTTCATCAATAACAGTGTTATTTCCCTGCTACACTTTCTGTCTAGTGTAAACATTATAACAGAGTTTTACTCTGTACAGTAATTAAGCTTTAAGAATAACTGACTTCCTGCTTCAGGAGAGCTTGGGTTTCTCTGCCCCCCCTTCACTGTAAAACCTGAATAATTAATCTGCCATTAATCTTTTAGGAGCAATGCTGAGAAAAGAGGAAGCGTGAGCCCTAAAGAGTTTGTTTCACAGCAAGAGATCAGAGACTTGAGAGAGACTGATAGACAGGCTGAAAGAAAGTGAGAAAGACCCAGAATGATGACAAACAGAGAAGACTGAATGTGATGAAAGCCTCAAACTTGTTGAATAGTGGTTGTGTAACAGATGGAACGCAGATTGGTTTGATTTTCTGTGGGTTTAACAGTAGAGAAGGACTAGAGGCAGTTTTTTTGATAGCCACCAATACGACACAGGAACCTTAGCTGAAGAAGCCAAGTTCTTATTAACTGTAGATGTGCACTAGCTGATGAATGAACTAGAGTGTGTATCATTAGAAATTGTCATTTTATAAAATTAAGACGTAGTATGAAGCCGGAAGTCAGACATGTTCAGAACTCAGTTGTTCCTGAGGCTCAGTTGGTAGAGCATTATGTTAGCAGCGTGAAGGTTGAAGGTTGTGGGTTGTGGGTTCGATTCCCAGGAAACACATACTGATCAAATATATAGCTTAAATGTACTGTAAGTCACTTTGGTTAAAGCATCTGCCATATGCAAAAATGTAAAGGACAGACATGTTCTTTGTTTCTCAAGGCAGATTTTTCAAGATTACTCCTAGGGGTTTAGGAGAATAACATTAAACTGTGATGTTTAAACTTAGATTGATGTTAAAACCTTTTTTGCTCCTGTAATAGGATGAATTCTTACAGGATATTTAATTCACTTGATTTAACCAATCAAACTGTTTGGATTGCGAGTGGGTGTTACTTTGCTAAACAACGCCATTGCTGTTTTCCTATTGGTTAACCTTTTACAATAGCCTGTACAGTATTTGGTGTCAACAGAAAAGGTAAGTAATTTCAGAAGCAAGTTATTACTTTGTGGATGAAGACTAGGAATATTGTTTTTTAAACCATAGTTGTTGTGGAATGACCAATAAATTGTTTACCATAAGAGCTTGAGCTTTCAATGAAGTAATTTGGATCATTTTAATTTTATGTCGACTTTAAAGGCATCATTAAGCTCTAAAATTTCTCAGTATCTCATATTTACATGCTTGCATGCACTCTCATACAGTATGCATGCTCACAGTGGTGCTGGGCATTCTTCAGTTGTTATATAGTTCAGAAGTACATCTGCTTCCTCATGTTTCTTTAATGAAACGGAGTGAAACTGCAGTATTACAGGTGCGCTTAATGTCTGTTTATTCTGCCTGAGGTGAGTCAGCAGGGAAGCAGGTACAGAGGACGCACTTTTCCAAAGCTCATTAAAGTTTTATATTTAACTTTTCTCTCTCCTCTTTTTCATTCTTCTATGCTTTTGCTAAAAGTGCGTATGTGTTTATCGCAGCACTCCTGGTTGCTGCTCGTATGCACGAGTTCTGCCGAACAATTAAGGAAGTGATTAATGTGGTGAAAGTGTGTGAGTCCACGCTGAGGAAAAGGTGAGATTTTATCTTCACAGAAACAAATGTTGAAACAAAATGCAGCGTGTTTTATTTAAAGACCATAAATGTAAATAGTATTTACAATGTAGTTTACAACTTAACATTCTCATAATATTGTCATAGTCATCATCGCTACCATTTGTATAACATTGTTCAAGGATTGCTGGTGTTGTAATCTTTAATTTAGCCCCATGGCCCCATGTTGCTGTGATAATTTGTGTTTTGACCCCTGATGTGCTTGATTGACAGACTGAATGAGTTTGAGGACACACCCACCAGTCAGCTTACTATTGAGGAGTTCATGAGGGTGGACTTGGATCAGGAGTGTGACCCGCCCTCTTACACAGCTGGACTCAGGAAGCAAAAACTAAAACAGGTCACTGATCATGTGGCGCTTTCAATTTAGAGATATGAATTTTCCCAACGTTTCCCATTATGCTTTCACACTTCCATCCCAGGCCATCATTATATATTAACTAGTTTGCATGTGTGTCTCTAGTCTAAATCTTTCTCTGCTGAATTCTTTTAACAGATTGAGCAGGAACTTGCTAAGAAAGTTGATGAAATTGAAGGTACCGTTATTATTTACACAGGAAGTCATGCTCTAATTTGCATTATGGATCTCTGAACTAACCTGATGTGTTGATTGAATAAGGATGTGTTGATGTGCGTCTCTATTGTGTGTTCTGCAGGTGAAATCTGTGGATATCAGGATGAGATTGAAATCGAGCTGGAGAGCTGCAGGCCCAAACCCCGGGGGATTTATGCATCCTGTTCCAGAGAAGGTACAATGTCTACACACAATCACGCATGTTCACACACACAGTGTCAGTACTCAAATTATCATGTTGTTATAAGAATCACTCTTTGTTTGGTGAGCTGAACTGCTGCTCGCCTAAGAAACAACCCTGTCTTTAGGAAGTGTGGCATTGCTTCCCACTTGCTGAAATTCTTTCTTTATATTTTCGTCCAATTAGCTCCTTGTTCAACAGTACCCACAATCCAGTGCTTCCTCATGTGTGATGTCTAATGGAGTGATTACAGGAGGGAGCTAATTAAGACTGCGAACGTGGGAGTGTTTGTGTGTGCGTCTGAGTTTGTCTTCATGAATGTTTGTTTGCATTTTTTGTTAAGAGTGAGTTTTTAGGCATGTGTGTTGTGATGCGGTTGAGTGTGTTTTTATAACTATATAGCTTATCCACACTTAGTGGAAGTGCCATCGTAGGAATATGCTTTTAAAGGCAGCCATTGTTCATTTATTCTGCAGTCCAGCGTCTGCAATAACAGCTGAATTGCTAGGAGAAAGACAGCAGTGTTGGGTGAAAGTATTTCAAAATGGCGACCCCCAAGAGGCATCACACTACATGTAGAATACACCTTTTTAGTAAATGTCTTTCATATCTTTCAATATGTCTTTCACAGCTGCAACGCGTAACTTTTGCCTCTCTACTGCCATCTCTGTTTGAAACATAAAATTGTAGGTTATTTAACATACTTTTCTTTACCTATGTTGATGTCAAATGGAACCAAACTGTCATTTAATGGAAAATCAGACCTGACAGCTCAGGTTATGTCAACACTATGTACTTACCCAATAACAGCTTTTATTTATTTTTAACCAAGAAAGTTATGTATTGCAGCTTTAATATGTCTGACATGACTTGAGTCTTTAATTCAGAGTAAATCATTCTTAACATAAGTGCATTTATGTGTAAAACATTTTAATGATGGAAAATTAGTGCAAAAATAGATCCACCTTAATTCCTTAATGCGCACTTATTGATTTGTGTAAATTCTCACGCTAACAGCATTGTTTCAGGCAGATTAAAGGCTGCCAACTGTATATTGAGTGTATTGATGAGGTTGATGTGTCACTATGACTTAATTATTAAAAGAGAATTTATTAATGATATCAATAGTTGAATTTTCCAGAGGGAGGTTATTTTTAGCTTATGATGAAGGGGAGATGGTTGTTTATTAAAATCCAGAGATTAATGGTGTTGGTATTGTCTCTCTTGCTCCTCCCTTTTAGATGATGTCATTTCCTTGGCATCCTCTAGCATTTTTGCTGGTGATGAAGGAGAGGATGAAGAGCTTAGGGCGGCAGCATCTCACCTGTGCGAAGCTGCAGGTTATGATAAAGGGATGGATGGAGGTGGGGATAATCAGGAGCGAGATGGAGAGAAAGTTTCTGCAACCAAACGACCCTCCCTAACATTGCTGCTTGGGCCGCTGCCCACCGCGGCCAGTTTGGGCCTGCCCGAGTCCATTACCAAAACGAGAGAGGAAAAAGAGAATGGTAAAAGAGTGGCTCAATCCACTTTCAAACTGTGTTTAAATGTAAAGGATTATTAAAAATATAAACATGAATTTGAGTAAATAATGATAAATAATTTTATGGGTGAACTCTTTATACCACTTTAAATGTCACTTACATTTTTGTCTGTGATTAAATTAGAAGCCAGCGAATGTAAAGGAATCTAAAACTGGAGTGAAATCTGTGTCCCTTTCACATTTGATCCACTTTCACTCTAAATTCACCTTTCATTCACACAGTGTGGCATGAGTGGAGAAGAGAGTGGAACTGGAGTGACTCCTTTTTGTAATCTTTCACATTAATTCTAAATACACACAAATTCACACTACAAAGTTAACCAGCTTCTGGAGGACAGAACCTAATAGTGACTTATTTATTTGAAATGATTGTGTGATCACTTGTGGTTGTTGCATTTATCTGGGAACATTAAATTGAGAATAAGACTTTGTTCACAGGCTGCAGCTGGTAAGCTCCTGAGGATAGACAGCTGAAGGGTTGTCAGATTCTGTGATGTCATGTGTCATCGAGTTTTTGATTGGCTGTGCTGATTGTGGATGATTTGTATGAGGTGGAGGAAGTAAAAGCGCCCTCTGATTTTTGTGTGTGTGTGTGTGTGTGTGTGTCTGTGTGTGTGTGTGTGTCTGTGTGTGTGTGTCTGTGTGTGTGTGTGTGTGTGTGTGTGTGTGTCTGTGTCTGTGTGTGTGTGTGTCTGTGTGTGTGTGTGTCTGTGTGTCTGTGTGTCTGTGTGTGTGTGTGTCTGTGTGTGTCTCTGTGTCTGTGTGTGTCTGTGTGTGTCTGTGTGTGTCTCTGTGTGTCTCTGTGTGTGTGTGTGTGTGTGTGTGTGTGTGTGTGTGTGTGTGTGTCTCTGTGTGTCTCTGTGTGTGTGTGTCTCTGTGTGTCTCTGTGTGTCTCTGTGTGTCTCTGTGTGTCTCTGTGTGTGTCTGTGTGTCTCTGTGTGTGTGTGTGTGTCTCTGTGTGTGTGTGTGTGTCTCTGTGTGTGTGTGTGTGTGTGTGTGTGTCTCTGTGTGTGTGTGTGTGTCTCTGTGTGTGTGTGTGTGTCTCTGTGTGTGTGTGTGTGTCTCTGTGTGTGTGTTTGGTTGTTTTAATTGGGGTTTGGAGGGGATTTCATGACTCGCACCAGAGGAGAGGGTTTTTTAAGTGCTTATTTGCCCTATTTATGATGCCTGTAGTGTAAATATTGTATAACT
The DNA here is from genome assembly GCA_036877525.1 of Chromobotia macracanthus. NCBI lineage: Eukaryota > Metazoa > Chordata > Actinopteri > Cypriniformes > Botiidae > Chromobotia > Chromobotia macracanthus. The sequence continues at coordinate 5,726,076 of JAZGTH010000073.1, read as the reverse complement.
GTGGAAACCTGCTAATGATCTCTCTCATTTTGCTTGTTTCATCTCTCTGAGTAATGGTGGAGTCACTAGACCCTGCAGTGAATGTTGGCAACAGGATAGGATCATGCTGTAGGGCTTCTGTTAGTAACACACAATATATACCAAGGACGTTGTATTTTGTTTGAATTTGGACAGCCAGATATGGACAGCCCTGAAAATATGTTGTGTGTGCGTTTACCATATATTAGGAACAAATCTGTACCCAGAAGTCAGCAAAACCTGACAAACCTAAGCAAAACCTCCTTTCGTAGACATCCTCAATTGTAAAATTGCTAAATTGTATGCAGAAAGCTTTCTGTTAGGGTTAGAGTGTGGGTTATAACAAGATGTGTATTAAAACAATAGAAGTCTATGGAACGTCCCCATTGAGATAAGTAAACAAGTGTGTGTGTGTCTGTGTGTGCCTGTGGCCTGATTTTCAGACAGTCTGCTGCAGCTCTTTCTGTCTGTTCATCCTGTTTATTTTTAGGTGTGCTGATTGTTCTGTTTTAGACAATAAGAGGCCTGTTGGAGTGTTCTAGTTCCCGTGGATGAGCGTGTGATTGTGGTTTTGGTTACATCTGCGAGTGCCACATTTTTAAAACCCTCGTCTGAAATGTAGTGAAACAAATGACGAGTGTCAAAAACTAATGTGAAGACATTTTATTACCGAATAAATAATCAGTTACATAATGAATGAAATATACGTTTATAAACAGTTCTCACCTTGTTCAGTAAATTTCAGTAAAATTCTTCAGTAAATTTTTCACTGAGCTTTCCAAAGTGCATTCTGGGTAAAGGATATATGTGAGTCTGGCTTGAAATCCTGCTAAAATGAGGTAGCTTAATGGGGTCTCCTAATAAAAGGCTTAACTCTTGAAACCTCTGCACCCACGGTGTGCCTTAAAATGTTGCCTCTGTGGGCAGCAGTACCCGTGTTTGTAGGGCCCAATCCTCTTTCTCTTTCTGTCTGTCTTTGTAACCTTTTCTTTTTGTCTTTCTCTGTTTTTCTGAAGTCATTTCTATTCATTGAGGCTGTCAGAGGGGTTTCTCTGAGGGGGCGGAGAGCCTGTGATCTTAACAATACACAGGGGCAGCAAAAGAGAAGTGTGTGTCTCCAGATGGTCACTTACTGTCTTTGCTGGCCCCTCTTTCTGACCACACAGCAGGAAGCAGCAGCATCTGCACTTTAGGATCTGTGTTTTGTCGTTTTGCTTTATTGACCATAAGATTAATTTGTTTTGTTTTTTTTGTTCCCTCTGATTTCTGTCTTTCAACTTTCAAATTTGAGACAATTTACACCTGGTATTACAGTCCAGTTCTGGCAATCCAATCTATATACAGATGTGAACAGGGTCTAGAACATAGTACGATCTGAATTTGTTCTGAATTGTTGCTTTTTGCACTTGATCGACACTGTTGTAGTAACGTATGTAGTCACAGATGCAGACACTCTGCCCTACCCATCTGAGACGCATTACCACCAGGTGTAAATGGATCACTCAAGATGGATTGTTATAATATCAGGTCTGAATAGTCCCCGTGTTTCTGTAACAGATCCGGATTGAGGTAAGAGTCCATCCATATACTTCCTTCTAAGAACGCTCCTGTCTGCCAGAACCTCCCTGTATCTTTAGACCAGGAGAAGACAGGAGACGTATTCATTTACACTATGAAAAAGGAATAAGTAGGAGGAGATGGAGAGAGTAGGAATGGGGGAGGTGAGTTTCACAGCAGAAGTGTGTGAGTGACGTTTATTCTTCCTGCTTGTTTTGAGCCGATCCTCTGGACAGCTGTTTGGGGTTTGTAGAGGACAGATGGGCCCAAAATGGCAGTGATTCTCATTCATAAGGTTTTGGTAAGACACAGATGTGCCTTTGTCAGTCTCTTCAGCATGTTCAACAACACCACGTTCAGCGTAATGTCACAGATCACATTGCTTTAGGGTGTTTATTTTTATATGAATAAAAATCAGCTTTTTTAACACACACAAGGATGTGAGTGTAATGGCAGAATAAAACGATACATGGTAATAAATAGCTGTTTATATTTTATTACCATGTAGGGACTTGTGAATTGTTAGATTGGATTGAAACGGTTCATTGAAAGGGGCTGTTTGAACTTGACTACAGAAATTAGTCAGACGGTTTATCTTAAATCAGAGACACTGTTAAAACATTATCCTACAGTACCTCTCTCTTACTCATTGAGAGAGGTACTGTAGGTCACTTGTCATAGGACGAGGGATCATTTATCTAGTCAGAAACCTAATGACCAAATAAAAAGCACATTAAGATAATGATGTTTCTTTAATTGTATACCACAAGCTCAGACATTTCAAATGTATAAATATTTGATATGTAAATATGTTTACACATTTTGGTCCTGATTATTACTTCGATGGATTAGAATCTTGTTTTAGAGACTGTGAAATTATTCTGTTACTCTAGCTAGGCTTTCATAGCTGGTTTCTGTTGACATTTGTGATTTGGTTTTTTTTCTCCGTTTAATTAATTATTATTTCCATTTTTGTTACTCGTTTATAGCTTTTGTTTTATAATTAAATGCTCAACGTGTCATCTTGAAGCGCTGACAGCGATGTGATGTCATCCGACAAGGATGCTGAGAATCTATATGAAGTATGACATCATCAGAGTGTGACTGACTGACAGGCGTGCGGCTGGGAAAAAACAAATGACTGGCACCATCCACACGATAGGCATGTTTATCATACCGTTAATGTGCATTGACAGAAAAATCTGTGTGCGGGCACCCATGAGGCTGGTTTTCTGTCTAGATGTAGCACCTGAAGGGCAACCAAACATGTGAAAACAGGGATCTCATGAATAAAATCTGTTCAAACCATTTTCCCTTTCCTGCGCTTTTACATTTTAGTGTATCAGAGTGTGTGTGTAGGACTAACCCTCCCCCCAATCTGTGGTCTGTACAGATAAGTGTGAAAAAAAACATGCATTTCTTCTCTCTCTCTCGCTCTCTCTGTCTCTCTCTTGACCATTTTTCTTCTCTTCAACCTCTGGGCGATATAGACTGCTGTAGCAGGTGTGTAAGTGGGCGAAAGGTTTCCCTGGGGAAGTCTCAGGGGTAAGAAGGGGTCAGTTTTAATGGGCCTGTCTGCCCATTTCTCTTCCACTTCTCCCCCGTTACGTATCTCCATTGTCCATCCATTCCCTTCCCTGGCATTCAGCACTTGTTCTCCTGAACATGCAGTCAGTTTGAGTGACGTTATCAGATGGTTGCGTTTGGCGAGCCCCTGCTTGTGTTTAATAGTAAAAATTGTACAAGGAGAGAGAAGAGAGGAGGTGTCCTGGAAATCTGGAAACATCTCGGATAGAGCTTCTGAACACGTTAATCAAAAATTTGCCCTCAGGTCAAGAAAGTTTTGGACTAAAGATCAGAGGGAAGAATAGATGAAGAGAGAATGAGTGGTTGTTAGGTGGAGTGGATCGTTTGTTTTTCTTCTCTGTAATTTGTTGCACTTGAGAACAGTGTGTGTGTGTGTGTTTTATCTGTGCATGTTAAGATCTGATTGCTGAGACA